>JAMXBD010000269.1:0-1266418 GCA_024138025.1 Combretum micranthum | reverse complement strand
CGGCCCTAAACCGTCAGTTCACGGGTTAGGTTAGACCAACTTGAAATCGGCCTACCAGGCTAAGGGCCAGTCTGGTCTAGTCTGGGTCGAATTGCCAATCCATGCCCTTTGAAACAGCAAATATTTAAAAAAATTGAAAATAAAAAACAAATTGAAAAAAAGAATAAGAAACAAAAAATTATATAAATTTACAGAAACTTTATAATTCACATAAAATCATCATTTCAACTTCATAATTGAAAATTGCATGTGCTCACAAGAGTGATAATTATAGAACGACATTATACAAACTTGAAACTTCAAATAAAGCAAACCATTGCATCCCCATATAATATATATATATATATATATAGAGAGAGAGAGAGAGAGAGAGAGAATTTGAAATATAAAACTTGTCCATAATTTAGAAATGAAGCAAACTTGATAGCATCCATTAAAAAAAAAAAAAACCATCGTCCAAACTTGCTGCTCGCCTTGGGCACGATCTGATGTGGAGCCACCCGTCAAACCGCAAGAGGTGTTGAAAACACTGAAATTAAAAATCGATAACTCATAAATTTGAAAAAAGTGGGAAATAATAACTTAATTAAATTTTACCAATTTTTAAAATTATGATAAAATTTTCATTGCAACTTTACGTTGAATAATGCATGCCTTGACTACGTTAATAAATTAGTAGTTGAATTTTATAAACTTTAACGTACAAAAAAAAACAAAACATTTTAGCATCGTACAACATATATATATGGAGGATGTAAAATATCAAACTTGTTCATATCTAACAAACAAGGCGAACTTTATTGCAAGCTAAAAAAGATACCCATTCTCCTCATGTATTACTCGTCTTGATTGGCACGTTTCGACATAGAGCCACCCATGGAACCACTAGAGGCGTTGAAATCACTAAAATACTTATCCTCCTCACTCTGCTGCATATCATTTCTTGGAGGCATTGCTCAATTCTATTCTAATCATCGTTGCAGGTAAGAGACACAACTATTACTGCCGCCATTCTTGATTTTCGATCATCTAATATTAAGCCGACAGTACTAAATGCATGCTCAACAGCGACATTTGATGCAGGAGCAGCCAAAACTTGTCTCGCCATGTGAGATGGAATTAGAAATGTTCTATTATGGCTTCGCCATCATTCGATGACCTGAAAATCATGAGCATCAATATTATCGCCAAACTCAAATGCGGTGCTAAGGTAATTAGTGATTTCCTCTACAGCTCTAGAACTACTTGAACCTTTGGACCTCCTAAACCACTGGTGGTATGCAGCTAGGCCAGGTGATCCTCCTTCGATTTGAGATGTTTGCCTAGGCGAGACTGAGGTTAGACTTACAGGAATTTGCCCCCCATATGCAAAGGAAAACAAGTTATATAAATCATTGAAAACTTTCTCCGCTTTATGTACCACCTGCACTAGATTGATAGTACACCTATCCTATGTGTCTGACAACTCATCAATAATCTTATAGTATAAATCGATGTAATGTCTGAGCCCTTCAACCTAAAACAGTGGATGCAAGATCATTTCAATGTGGAAATTCATTGGAATTTCCCTATAGTAGTCCAGCCACTTCGAGCACATATCGTTTATGGCACCCTGCAAGAGAACATCAGTCCTTACTTGACTCAATGTACTAACAATGTTACAAGCTTCCATGATGACCAGATGCACATTAGGCGTATAAACTCTCAAAAATATTTTCGTGCAGTCATAGAAAAATTTTAGAACTTGCAGCAAACTACCACAGGGGTCCCAATCGATTGGATGCAACGACATGTCAGGAAGGTGAGTACGAGCAAAATCACTTAAAGGCTCCTTATACGATACCGTACTTTGCAACAATTTGTACATAGAATTCCATCTGTGTTGTACATCCTTCTTAAACTTGCGTGGTCTAACACCATTTTCAACACAGAATCTACGCCATGCTTTATTCACTGTTGGGTGATCAGCCAAATCTCCCACGACTTCCTTAATTAGGTGGTATTTAATTTGCATTGTTTCTAATGCACTCTTCACACACAAATTAACTATATGACATGTGCATCTAATATGAAAAAATGTCTCACCTAATATAGCTGACATAGCCGTTTTAGTTCCGGAATAGTTTTGGTGTTAGCTGCTGCATTGTCAAACCCCATCGAAAATATTTTTTTTGTTAAATGATATTCCCGTAGGATGGTAGCTATGGTTGAATATATGTTCTATGTAGTATGCCTACCATCCATGTATCTAAGTACAAGAAGTCGTTTATGCATCACCCACTTATCATCTATCCAATGACATGTTACAACCATGTACGAATTCTCATTCCACCTATCAGTCTAAATATCAAAGCATATAGAAATATGTGTATTAAGACACTTAAAACGACATGTAAGCTCTCGCTTACCTTTATGGTAAATGTCGCCAGTGTATCGCTTCATGGTCCTTGTATTATAAGGGCAAACCTGAGGGTTCAATGTTTCCTCGTGGCAATACCTCAGATCGTGATATTGCCCAACATCATATGATAAATGCAAACCACTTATCATTCTTGCTAGACATGCTTATAATTTTCATCGTGATACTAAAAAATTTTAGCTTGTTTGGTTGACTCGAAATGACCAATTTGTTGTTGGGATGGTTGCAAACCGAATTCTGATGGGTGTTTCGACCTCATATGCCTGGTAAAAGTGTCATATCCATCCCCCAATCTCCACAAGTGGCTAGTTAAACAATTATGCAATATCCGCGTGTTTTTCTATCCTCGTCTGTAACTTTACGAAAATGTTTCGTCAAAATTTCAGATTTAAGAGGACAAAGAGGCCTACCTTGGTTTCTAGCCTGACCTATAACATCAGATCTGCCAGGCTCATATTGTTCCTCCTGTACCTCAGGTGGTGGCACTCCTTACACTTTTGAATCCTCTATCTCTGAGCCACTATGTGTTTCATGTACTGGCGTCCACTTGTCAAACCTAGGCGGAGAGGGAAGGGGGGGAGGGGGGTGGGTGGGTGGTGGGTGCAGGAATGCTTCAGGATTCATATGTCCATAATGGAATTGATTATAATCAACGTACCCAAGTTGGTCATCTGCATCAACAGAGTGGTCGGCTTGTATGGACTTGCCTTTCTTACTACTGTTATCACCATAGGACTTCTTTGAGCCACTTGAACATCCTCCTGAAAATGACCTCATTTTTTTTTAATAGAGGTAGAGGTATGGTTTTTCAAACTATATATAAAAAAAAATTATGGATATGGAGTGAAAGTATTTGCACACAGGTGATATTTGGGGGAATGGAATTTTTCGAAAGAAAAAGGATAAATTTTGAAGCTAGCATGTAACGTACATTTATTGGAGATAGATGGCATAAAGCAGAACATGAGATAACACCAAACATCATTACATCTACATGGATTCTATAATGCATTATGATAGTGAGCAATTTTCAAAAGCATGCAGAGTCTAAGATTCAAAGGTTGCAAAGCTATACTGCAGGTAAGCAATTTTCAAAAGATGCGGAGTCTACAATTCAAAGGCTGCACAACTATACTTCAGGTAAGCAATTTTCAAAAGTAAGAAGAGTAATTTGTCCAAAGCAGGAGAACAAACTTTTGGATGGCATACAATTTTTCAACACACTTACTATTCCACACAGTAATATTAAATCCATTTGCAACTTCATACGAGATAAACAAAAGCATAACCTGTGTTATATGATATTATATATATACATATATAGGGTTAATTACAAAAACATAACCTATGTTTTTGTCAATTTATAAATACATGACCCGTGTCACTTTTTTTTATCAATAGGTGACTTGAGTTTCATACAAAAGTCTCAATATATTTAATTAGTATTAGAGGAATACGTGTTAAATTTTTTATTGGTCTAAAAAAGTTAATTTAGTTAAAAAATACTAATGAATAAAATATTATAAATTATTTTTCTAAAATGAGAAAATTTAAAAAATGTGAAATCATTTTTTTATGACCACTAAAATATTGACATGGCTCATCCAAGCTCCATTAATTATTTAATAATCTCGATAATTTTGTATAAAAATCGGATCACTTACTTGTCAAATAAAATAACACGGGTCATCCAAGCTCCATCAATTATTGTTGCACTAATAATAGCATAGCAAATTCTTCTTTTATTTTGCAAAAATCATGAAAATAATTACATATATGTACACACATATCTATGTTTATACAAATGAGGTCTCATGATGTACTTACGGATCATTACTATTTTAACATAGTATTTTATAGATTTCAAATGTTTTTTTTCCTTAATCAATGGAGATAAAAATAATGCTTTGTAGAGTACTTCTACCTTTTTATAATCATTGAAAATATGCATGGAAAGTAACATAATAGTGGAATTTTTTTTAGGCTGCAAGATTTTTTTTTAAGCTGCAGGTTTTCTCTTTTTTTTTTTTTTTTTTTTTTTTTTTTTTTTTTGGTTATGAACTTGTTGAACCAATGGGTTGGCCGGATCATGGACTTTGAACAGCTACCAACCATCCGAATCACCAATTCCTTAGGCAGACTATGAACCGCATAGCCAGTCTGGACTGATGGTGATGTCCCGTCGGAGACGGTTTGGGCAGGTTCAACAGTTTGATTCGGCCCTTGCCGATCTCTATGTACAACTATTAGATTTAAACACCAGGTGTACATGCTCCGAAAGTTGGGTTTGAAACTATTCCATCTAGTTGTGCATAGTGGCCTACAAAAAAAAGTTTAAGATTGTTTTACCTTTATGAAGGACATATTAACCTTCCCTTTGACAGAAGTTTGGGTTCTTGGCTTATCCCATATTTGTCTTCAGTTCTCTATGAACGTACGAGTTATGAGCATTGAAAAAGATCTTATGCTAGGAATGGGTTATGGTATTGAAGTTGAATTCAAATATTACCTACGAAAAGTGAATTTTTGGAAAAATTAGAAAATTAACTAAATATTACAAGGGATTGCTTTTATAAATAGAGTGAAATCTCTATAAGATAATTGTTGCGAAGTCTAATTAGACCATCTTTATAGGAATTTCTTAGGACAATACCTAAGTCAAGTAATTCAACCCAAGGATTTCCAACCAATTAATCAAATTCTTTGACTTTATAAAATTCTTCTATAAGGAATTTAAAAAAAAAAAAGTAAGACCCTTAGTTCTTTTTGGGTCTTTTTTTTTACTAGGTAAATAACATTTACCCTTCCTACTAACTTTAAAAATATATCAAGATTCTACGTTTTTTTTTTTTCAAAATATAACACATATACCTTTAAATTTGTCAACTTTCATGTTGAAGTGGTACAAATGCTAATATATCATTGCATTGACATATTAATTTTATTTTAAAATTATATTATATACAATTAATTAAATAAAATAATAGAAAAATTAAAGAAATTTAAAAATGCACATTTTTAAAAATCTATCCTATACATTTATCTATATTATACACATATCTAATAAAGAAAATAATAAAATAGAATAAAAAACTATAATAAAAAGTGTATAAAAAAAAAGGGTTCAGTGGCAAAGCCACTTAAGTACTAGGGTATCTAGCGGCCACATTGATGGGATTATCTGACCTTGGCCAAGGCAATCACAACCTACTTCAAATAGTGGATCATTTAATCTATCATTAATAGTAGGCTGTTGTCCACTACAAATATGGGATCATGCAAACTTTTTAAGATTTGAGATATATATATGTATATATATATATATATTAAATTTAGGAAGTAGGCGATTATCTACCATTACAATAGTTATACAACATCAATTTTTTGAAGTAGGTCATATCCAACCTTTTACTTAGGGGTGGTTGCTAATAACCATGGGTAAGAAATGGCTAATGACTAGGTTTGAGGGTCACATAACTTCCTTTACCTGACCTCCAACCATCCCAGTCATTACTAGTCACAAAACACTTTTATATGTTCTTATTTTATTTCATTTTTAATTCTTTATTTTATTAGTTTATTTAATATATATTTATATATGTATAGGGCAAACTTAAAGGAGATGTTGCATTCCTAAGAAATTTTTTGGATTTATTTTAATTGTTTTATTATTTTATTTTATTAATATATAAATAATTCTTTTTATAAATTTAATATGCATTTACTTGTTATCGACAACATTTGTGAAATTGTTAACATTGATACTAATAAATTTTATGGCGTATATGCTATATTTTGAAAAATTAGGAAATGAAGGTATAATTTAAATAGTTCATAGGAATAATCTACATGATTTACCTTTTTATTGTTTTATTTTATTTGTCAAAGTTGCATATAGGACCCATAAAAGCTTTAAAAATTTTAAGAAAATTTTTTTATGGATCTTGGAGTGTAGTAAGTTCTTTAACAAAGAGTTGATGTAGTATTTTAAGAATCTAAAGTCACCAATAAATTCTAATTCTTACCATCTAGAATTACAATTAATAAAAGAAATAAAGTTACTAGTTAAAGGATTACCAGAACTAAGATTACCTTTAGATGCATATTTTCTAATGGTAGAAACTAATGGATGTGAAAATGGATGGGGAACTATTTTGATCAGAAAGCCCCATAAATAATTTTTGAAAAAGGAAGAAGAAATTTGTAGATACAATAGTGATAAATTTAGAGAAAAAGGACTAAAAATAGCATAGATATGGAATTAATGACAGCAATTTATGGGCTAAACTCTTTTAGATTGTTTTTGTTAAATAAAAAAGAAATACTGGTTAGAGCAGACTATGAGGCTATTGTCAAATTTTATGAAAAGAAAAATGGCATGTCACAAAAGAGATGGATCAAATTTATTGATTTACTGGTTAACAAAGGATATAATGTTGATTTTGAGCATATAAAAGGAAAAGAAAATGATTCTCCTGATCTCTTGAGCAGGTACATCAATAATGGATAACATGTACAAAACTCTCAAAGACTTACAGAAAGAAAAAGAATTACAGACATCTCAACCCTCTCAATTCTTATCTCAAACCTCCCAATTTTCACCGGAAAACCTTTCTTTTCCCTACATACCACATTTTCCCACTACGCTTGATCCTTTTCAGAAGAAAATAAAACCTACCAGAAATGAGTTAATGAAAAACTATTTCCCTCCAATCGGAAAAATGATGTTTGGAAACATTGAGTTACAAGTTGTAGATCAAAACCCAGAAAACACATAATCCTTCAGACACTTTAAGCTCAATGATACAAGAATTACAGTTGAGCAAAAGACACTGATAGGCTCTGTTTGGGGATTATAAACCTTGGACAAAAACAAGGTAAGAGTGTGTTTGGCATTATTGAATTACATGGAGAATGTGAATACTGAATTACATACTGGACATACTAGACCACATGTGCCCATGGCAAAAAATAAAAATGTAAATTATTACTGTTATGTTGTTATGAGGCGATTTAATCTTAGAATTTATGAAAATTGGATCTATGCAAAAGCACAAATTGAAAATTACATTGGACTAGTTTGGCGATGATGTTTTTCCTTACAACAAGCAATTGAGTTACTGGAAACTGAACTTAGGCATAGTGATTTTGGAGTTAAACCTTGTTTAGCTTCAGAATTCAAAACAGCAAGAGATACTAAGTTACTGAAAATTAAAAATGAAAAAGTTGAAAAATGGTTGACTTACAGACAACTAAATCCTAGACATTGTTTACAGTATAATTTATATAAGAAAGAAATTAATGAAAAAACAAGAAGTAGCCTTTTCTTTAAAAGAATGAATTTTGTTGAAAAACTACCAAAAAGAGCTAGAACTATAATGACTTCTTCTGCTTGAAAAAATTTTTGGAAACCCTTTTTAATGTTTCAAGAATATGCAAAAGACATGGCAAAAGATGATTACAAATTTACATGTGACTACCATTACAACCACAAGGGAAAACTTGATTACAGTATTTACAACATGAACATCTGCCTTGACACTTTTGATCCACTATACATAGAGGGATACTAATTTATTGAACAAACCCTCCTTGACTATGGATTACTAGAATCTGTTTATGGACAACCAGAAAAATTCAGACTCTGAATTTGGTCATCAATAAAAGAGGTTGTTTGTGCAATTAAAGCACAAATGGACAGTTGTGAAAAAAAAAAAAGACTTTACATATAAGAATGCAAATCAATGGCATCCCTCCATAATGGCTCATCTATAACATAAGGCCTGCCAGTTACAACATAATAATGAATGGAGGATACAAACTTACTTACCCTACACAAGAACTAAAAAGATGTGAAAAACCAATAGATTTACAGATAGAAAACTGGATAGCTCATGCAATTGCTCATGCAACCATACCACCACCTGAAGAGAATTACTTAATTTACCAGTCTCAGATTTATAACATTTTCTCTTCCCATAACATGATAATATGGAGAAGCATAGACACCGAATTTTCCATGAAGGTCGAAGCATATAAGGAAGACACCTCAATCATGGAAGAAATAAATCAATATGGGAACTCAGGTAACCAGAATTAATGACAAGACTAGCAAGAACATATTACAAACAAACATCGACAAACAAGACATGCAAGAACAGTTATAGAATATTACTTAAACAGTTGTAAATAGTGTTTTTCCCTTTTTACCCTTTCCTGTAAATTTTGTATACCTTTTTTAGCCTTGAAAAGTAGGATAACCAAAAAACTGAAACAAAAAAATGCCTTGCCACTCAGTTCTTCTATAAATAGACCTTAGTTCATTCTTGTCAAGACACGGAAAAATCAGAAAACAAAAAACACACACTCACTCTCTAGCGCTTAAATTACTTCCTTACTCTCATACTTACCCTTGTATTCCTTTCTCATTGGATTAATAAAGCTCAGAAAAATTTTGTAAGTCTTTCCTTTACCGTGCTTTACTCTGTTCTTACATTTTCTTATCTAATTTAAGTACATTTTTGGGATTCGCGAAAGGGAAAAGTGTTATGTTCATTTGCATATCTTACATTGTTATGCTATTAGTTTAAACCTGTCATCTTCTTCCCTCATATCGATCCTTTAATTGGTATTACAGCTAAACCAGGTTTTTGTTACAAGATCTACCATATACCGTTTCTGTTTCACTCATTTGGTCATCTATGGCTAGTAAGTCTTCTTCTAGGCAGTTTACCACTATGGGTCTTTTGTCATAAAGATTATGTCTTTTAGAACAATCTCTAGACAAATGTCCTTCTTCTCCACATGCAAAGAAAGTCAATTTATTTTTGTATATCCTTCTTTTGCTGTATTTCCTAATATGTCTATCCCCATCTAAAAATGGCATTCTAGCATCACTTGATCTTTTGAAGTATTTCTTTATAGGTTTGTAATTTTGTTTGGTTTTTCTAGGTCTGTAAATTTCTCTATCTTCTTTGTTTCTTATGTATCTGTTAATTCTTCTTGGTTTTGTTTTTCTTTTTGATCCATAACTTCTTCCTTCATATATCTGTGGTATGTAAATTTGTTCACAGTAACTATATTCACCTTTAAGTTGTCTTGTAATTTGGATATTTGTACATTTTTCTACCAAAAACCTAATTATGTAATGGATCCTAGTCCCTAAGTTATTAAGTATAGGAGTATTGACTAGTTTAGGTTCTATATTTTCTTTAAAAGTTTTGTATATCTCTGGTCTTAATGCCCTTGGTAACTTATAAATTATAATTTTCAAATATATATTTGCTGACTAGCTTAAAAAAAACAAAAGATATTTGTTGGCTCTGGTATATTTTTTTAATGGTGTATGCCAACCACAATCAAATACATAAATAATAAAAAAAAATAATATGCTTATTCATATTATACATTTAAATATTAACTTCTAATTAATAGAGATATAATTATGACTCTGATATAAAAAAATCAAACACTTATCCTATGTTTTCAACTTGAAAACAAAATCGCTTATACATGCTATACTAGTAGTACCAAAATACCATATTTTATAACCAGTCCTTCTGTTGTAAAGGAGTGGCTAACAACCAGATCTTCTGTTGAAATTCTTTTTTTTTTTTTTCCATCTCTCTCTCTCTCATCTTCCCTAAAGAGCTTCTTAATTGGCATTGTGAACATATTATGTTGTAATATTTATTGTGAACATATTATGTTGTAATATTTATCACATGCAAATCATGTAGCTACTCGTGTTTTAGCTTGTATATATTTAGCTTGGATAACAGTTTTTGTAACAAACTCAATTTACTATATTCTACATTGTTCATCTTCTGTGTTTTTCTTCCTCCTGTTCTATCTTATTATCCTTACATATCATATCAAATCAAATCCAATATCAAATTCTAGCATGGTATCAGAGCGGTTCAAGTAGATTTCTTTTGATTTTTTTCCTGATTAGATTGTTTCTTTGATTATGTTGTAGTATTGGATTTCATGATGATATCACGAACAGACCAAATTTTGTAATTGATCGGAGAAGATGCAAATGTGGATACTTTCTACCCATCTAGTTTTGATAATCCAGGTATGGTCATAGGAAACATTATCTTTAATGGAACAAATTTTCTAGCTTGAAAGATCTAGTCGCATAGCTTTAGGGGCAAAGTTGAAATTAGGGTTCAAAGATGGTTCTATTGCAAAACCATAAGTGAATTCTACTAATCACATTAAGTGGATTCGTTGTGATAACATGATTAGATGTTCGCTATCAAATTCTATGACTAGTGAATTTTCTCAAAGCTTTATGTATGCACAATCGACTAAGGAACTATGGAATGAAATTTGTGATCAATATGGCCAGACAAATGGGCCTTTGGTCTTTCAATTGCAGCACAAAATATCTAATATTTGATAAGGTACTCAATTAGTAACATCTTACTATTATCATTTGAAGCGTTGCTAGGATGATTTGCATTTAATTAATGTTTATTCGACTTGTACGTGTGGTAAGGTAAAATACTGTACTTATGGTCTTCATAATAGGCTGATAGAATTTGAATCACAAAGTAAACTGATGTAGTTCATGATGGGATTGTTAGAAGCGTGTGAATTTGTAAGGAATCAAATTTTATCCAATGACCCTTTCCTGGCAGTTAGTAAGGCCTTTTACTTGGTTGTTCAAGTTGAAAAAGATCATCAAGTTACTTCTAGCCTTATTCTTGATACTGATATGTCAATATTCAATGTGTTATTCTCTAAAAGAAAGTTTTGATGACAAAATAAGAAAAGAACTAATCAAATTTTTAAATGTGCAGTTAAATGATTAAGTATCAATCTATCTAGGAACTTTCACAGAATGTTGTTTATATAAAGAAAAGTGGACTAGAGGATTCTATAGAACTTTACTCGAATAGGGAAAGATTATCGAGAAGGTTTTACAAAAAGTTCATTGGTTCAAAATTAATCAATTTCATTCCAAATCAATTCAAATAAATATGTTGAAGACCTAGCTCCAAGAAAATGGGAATATTTGGGTAATATACTCATATGTTCCACTGAAGTTGGTTAATATCCATGGGGTTAAATCAAAATCATTTTATCAAAGTTTTATTAAAGCTGCTACAATTCATGCTATGGATTATTTATACTTCAACTTTCTAAAGTATGAGCAGATATGGAAAGACAATAGCTTCAGTTCTCCTATATTTACATTTTTAAATTTGAATTTGGATGGAGCTTATCCATGTGTGCATCACTTTTGAAGAATGAAGATATTATCTGATATTATCCAACACACGACACATCTATCATCTTCTGAATTCAATTCAAGATAAAGAAAAAGATATTATCCGAGATTTTTATGGGGAAGCCTATCCATTATTGAAACAAACTTTGAAGATGTTGAAGACTAGAAGAGGCTTCATATATCACATGAGAAAGAGAAAACAAATATATATATACATGCTATTATTTCAAAAACAAAAGGCGTTACTTCTCTGATTCGATCTTGTGCACTCATTTGTTGCTGTAATTTTAACCTTTGATTATTTCCTTATTGACAGAATGAACTTGTTGTTGCCTTTTAGCTTATTAGCTTGTTTAGTTTACAAGATTAGTCTCCGTAATATTTGTTATTAGCTTGATGAAAGCTGTGACTATTGAGCAGAATAAATTGTACTATCTTGTAAATTGTTTTCTTTAGATATAATGGAACAAACCCATGAGGATTATAGGGTCCTCAGCTCGAAACTGAAAGAGTGGACTGACGCCCGAGGTGGAATCACTATACATTGCTGACTTGCTTTTCTTTCCCTATTCTTTTAATTTCTTGTAATTTATAATTTATTTGATTGATTGCTTAACTTGTTCTCATAGTTTAAACAAAGGGGATTTAATTTTTAAGGCTTAAATTTTAGATTTGGTTATAATCGATTCAACCTCCCTTCTTGATTATAAAAGTCGGACCAACAATTGATATCGGAATAGGCTCTTTTATTCAAACAATATAGCTAAGAATAATGTTGCAATTAATTGAGCACCTTTCTTTGATGGTTCGAATTTTTCATATTGAAAAATGCGTATGGAAACATATATTAAAGCTAACGATTATGCTCCATGACAGGTTATTTCCATAGGAGGTAATGTAATCACTTTGAATGGACATTCAACCTAATCAGATTCCGAGAAGAAGATTATTAAGAAAAATAACAAAGCAAAAAATCTATTGCTGACCACCATTGCTGCATCAAAATTCTATTTGATATCTTTTTGTAGGACTATGAAGGAAATTTGAGATACACTATCAGAGACATATAAAGAAACCAATACCATTAAAGAGACTAAGATAAATGCTTTAGTTTAACTGTATTGATTATTTAAATTTAAAACTAATGAAACTATCAAAGATACGTTTACAGGTTCACGAGAATAACCAATGAGCTTAGGTCTCTTAAGAAGAAGCTTCCTAATCCAGACCTCGTAAGGAAAATTCTGAGGAAACTACCACACCTTAGGATGTAAAGAAAACAACCATAGGGGAAGCTCAAGATCTAGATAAACTTACTCTTAGCCAACTGGGAGAAAAGTTGATGGTGTACGAGTCTCACATAGAGACCATGCAAGGAGCTGAAACCAGTATCAACGGAATTGCATTCAAGGCGAAGAATGTTATTTCTAATCAAGATGAGTCTGACAATAGTGAGAATGATGAAGGCGACTTAACTCTTACTGCCTGAATGCTAAACTGATTTCTCAAGAAGCAAAGAGGTAAGAAGTTTAGTGTGTTTAAGAAGACTACTGAATATATGAAAAATGATGCAAGAAAATCCTATAAGGATAAAGAAAAGAAAAGGAGAAGAAAGAAATCCAATGTTATGAGTACAAAAAGCTAGGACACATCGAATATGAATGTCCTACCTTGATAAAGAAAATGAAGAAGAACAAGAAAAAGAGCCAAGCTATGTTAGCTACGTAGAGTGACTTAGATGACACAAAGAGTAATCTAGAGGATTCGGATGAAGAAGAGGAAGAAGCAAATTTATGTCTTATGACTACTTCTAAGGTAAATTCTGAAACCGATGATGAGATAATTGAAGATGACATGCTCACTAAAAAGACAAAGCTTTTGAAAGCTCTTAAAAAGGCTGACATAAAATTAACTAAGTTTGATAATGAGATTAAGGCTCTTAAAAATGAAAAAGAAACACTAAGACAAACAAATTATTTACTTATTGACGAAAATGATATTTTGAAATATGATAATGAAAAATTGCATGTTGATAATGAGAAACCGAAAAGGGAAAATAATGTTTTTAAGGAAGAAATCGGTGTATTAAAAGTTAAAATAGATGATTTGTCCAATTCAATAAAGAACACCTTCAATAAATTCAATAAAAGGAATAAAAAATTAAGCATGTTGATCTCTTCACAAAGATTATCAAGTGAAAAGTATGGTTTAGGATATAAGCATGGTTCTAGTTCAAATGCATCTAAGAAAACTGTGTTTGTGAAAGCTAAATAAGTTACGGATGCTGAGTCAGTTGTTAAAAAGAATGAATCTAAATCAAATTATGTGAAAAGAAATGATGTTAGAAAAACCAAAGGATACCCCAGAGACTATCCTAAAAGAAGGTATTCTTCTTATGAGTACAATCAATACAACTCTGGAGGGTATACCAAAAGTTACTCGAGACTGAACAATTTGAGATAGATAAGCACTAGGTATTGGAATAACACCTCTTATACGTGTTTCTTTTGCAATAAACCTGGACACATAGAGAAAGTATTATTATTATAAAAGAAACAAGCTCATAAATCAACAAGTGAATCAAAGAAATCAAGTGAGCTTTTCTTTTAAAGGACCTAAACTTGCTTGGGTTCCTAAAATAGTTTAATCTTTTTTTGAATTTTGCAGGAACATGAAGGTAAAATCAAAGGAATATGGTATCTTGACAGTAGATGTTCCAGACACATGACAAGAAATGCTTCATTGTTCAATAACATAACATGGGAACAAAAAGATATGTAAAATTTGGAGATGACAGTAGAGGTAAAATTGTTGCAACTGGAGATATTGGTATGCCTCCTTACAATATAGAAAATGTTTATCCTCTAAAAGGTTTGAAACATAATCTAATAAGTATTAGTTAACGATGTGATAAGGGATATAAAATGGTTTTGAACAAAATAAATGCTATGCTTTTAATGAGTAGGTATTAAGATATTTGAAGGTTTTAGGAAGAAAAATATATATCTTATTAAACCTGCTAAAATTGAATCTACTTGTTTTCTTTTGTACATGGAAGATCATGCTTTTGCTTGGCACAAACGATTAGGGCATGCTAATTTTTCTTAATTAGAAAAATTATCTAAAAGAAATATTACAAGAGAATTACCCACAATTAATATTAAACATGATATAAAATTTGATACTTGTTTACAAAAATAAAATGGTATTTGTTTCTCATGAAAATAAAAATGAAATATCAACTAAAAAACCTCTTGAATTGTTGCATCTTGATCTGTTTCGACTTACTAGAGTTTTAAGCATAAGTGGAAGTAAATATGGACTTATTATAGTTGATGATTTTTCAAGATATACTTAGGTCATATTCTTATGACATAAAAGAGATACTTCTTATTTTTTTCAAAAATGTTCAAAACAAATTCAAAATGAAAAAGGAATTTCCATAATTGATCTTCGAACTGATAATGGAAAAGAGTTTAAAAATACATATTTTATAAATTTTTGTGAAGAACAACGCATATTTCACAATTTCTTAGCTCTATACACTCCTCAATAAAATGGAGTTCTAGAACGTAAGAATAGAATAATACAAGAAATGACAAGATCTATGTTAAATGAAAGTGGTATTACTAAGTAATTTTGGGCCAAAGCCATGTCAACAACTTGCTATATCATTAATAGAGTATACATTCAACCCATGACATCAAAGATTGCTTATGAATTTTTTCGAGATAAGAAGCCTAATGTTTTTTATTTTCATGTGTTTGGTTTTAAGTGTTTTATGAAAAAAGAATGCTCTTAATCTTGGTAAGTTATGAAAGGTATGAAGATTATATTTTTGGATATTCCTTAAATAGTCATGCTTATTGCATGTTTAATAAATCCTCAAAATCAGTGAAGAATCAATTAATGTTAAGTTCATTGAAGATATAATAGATGATGAGACTGATGATGAAAGGGAATGCAAATCTAAAGAAGATTATGGTCTAGAACCAAAGTCTGACGTAGCAGCTATTGAAACTTTGGAATCTAGTAACCAAGAACATATTCTAGAGGATAATACAAAAGGTACTCCGGAACCAAAAGAATCCGAACCAAAAACAAATAATTGGTAATGTTCAATCTGGTGTTAAAACAAGAGCTAGTTTACAAAATTTTAAAAATCATTTTGCCTTATTATCTGAAATTGAACCTAATAATGTTGATGAAGCTTCGAATGATAATAATTGGATCAATACCATACAAGATGAGTTATATCAATTTCAAAGAAATAATGGTTGGAATTTAGTGCCTAGATCTAAAGGAAAATCTATAATTGGAACTAAATAGGCATTTAAAAATAAGTTAGATGAAAATGGAAAAATAATTAGAAATAAAGCAAGATTAGTAGCTAAAGGATGTTCACAAGAAGAAGGAATTGACTTTGATGAAATATATACACTTGTTGCTAGATTAAAAGTAATTTGTTTGATGCTTGCATATGCTTGTTCTAAAAATTTTAAAGTTTTCTAAATGGATGTAAAAAGTAACTTTTTAAACGGTTTAATCAACGAAGAAATATATGTTGAAAAACCTTCTAGTTTTGAATATCCTTTCAAAAATGATTATGTTTTCAAACTCAACAAAGCTTTATATGGTTTAAAACAAGCTCCAAGAGCATGGTATGAAAGATTAACTCAGTTTTAATCTTAAAAGGATTTCAAAGACACAACCTTGTTTTTAAAGATATATGATCAAGATATTTTGATTATGCAAATATATATAGGTGGTATAATTTTTGAATCTACTAATGAAACGTATTGTCAAGATTTTGCAAGGAAGAATTTGAAATGTCAATGATGGGTGAATTAACATTCTTTCTTGGACTTCAAATTAAACAAACGAAAGAGGAAATTTTTATCCATCAAGAGAAGTACACCAGACAAATCCTAAAGAAATTTGGATATGAAGGGTGTAAAGGAGTTGCTGCACTCATGAGTACTTCAACAAGGTTAGATCTTGATGTGAATAGAAAAAAGGGAAATGATAAGTTATATCAAAGTCTTATTGATTCTTTATTATACTTAACGGCATCAAGACTTGATATTCTTTTTAGTGTGTGCTTATGTGCTAGATTTCAAAGTTTACCAATTGAGACACATTTATCAACTATTAAAAGAATTTTCAAGATATCTAAGACTGCTAAATTGAGAATTTAGTATCCTAAAAGTAAAAATTTTGAACTCATAGGATATTTAGATGTTGATTATGCAGGATGCAAAATAGATAGAAAAAAAGTACGTCAGATACTTGTCAATTCTTTGGTGACAAACTAATTTTTTGGTCTTTCAAGAAACAAAATTTAGTTGCTTTATATACAACCGAAGTTAAATATGTCTTTATTGGTAATTATTGTGCTCAAATGCTTTGGATTAAATAGCAATTACAAGATTATGGCTTATCATATAAACATATCCCTATTATGATGATGCAAGTGCATTTAATTTAACAAAAAATCCTGTACAACATTTTAGATCAAAGCACATAGAAATTCAACATCACTTTATAAGAGATCATGTTAACAATGGTAATATTGTTATTGAATATGTATCCATAGATAATCAATTTACAGATATATTTACAAAACCTTTAGAAAAGATTCGTTTTGAATATCAGAAATGAGATTGGTTTGTGTTATCCATTTTAATATTCTTTTCAATTGTGTAATATGATTGGATATGAAAATTCGTGCATTTATTTGTGCTTCTTTATAAATAAGAAATGTGGTGTCTTTTCAAATTCTTTACTTCCCTTTAATCTTTCCCTTAGTTTTTCTCAATCTTTTCAACCTAAGAAATTCCATGGCACCAAGAAAATTTCAACATGTCTTGAACAAAAAATCAAATCCGTTACGTCTTTGAACCCATTTCTATCACAAATGAATTCATAGACTCTGAACAAATCTTGTCCCAAATTTCTCGATCTCCATTCCCTAGGGTTAGAGAAATAAGGCCAAAACTTGTTCAAGATTTTGGTCGTACAACTATGAAATTAAAGAAAAACTCTTAAAGAACGAACAAGGAAGCTGAAGAAATTACAATTGAGTCATTTGACAAGGAACAAGAGTCATCTCCAAAACCTTTTAGAAGATAAACCCAAAGGAAAAGGAAACAGAATCTAATAATTCCTAAAGAATAGTCGAAACCAAAGAAGAAAAGAACAAATGATGATAAGAATACAATCTCTAGGGTTTCATCAAAACAGGTAAATATCCATAATTGTTTGTTTCTTGATTTCTAGTCTTTTTTGAAAGATGGATTTTACTGGAATGAGTAGTTGGATAAGTTAGGGTATACAAAATTGTGTGGTTTAATAGGAGAAGTTGTAGGGGAAATGGTGGAAGAATTTTATCAAAATCTAAGATATATTGATGGAGATAACCTAACATCATCTGTTCAGGGGAATATCCTTAAAATCAATTGTAGTGATTTGATAAAGTGTTTTGGTTTGAAAAATTTTAAGGATGATAATGTTTATATTTCTTTAAAAAGAAATGGCATCTTTTTGATTATGCCTGGTGGTATTGGCGAGTTTCCTAATGATGTGTCCATTCATGAAATTGAATTGGTAGTAAGATTGTTACATAACGCTATCCGTGAATGTATACTTCCAAGAAGAGGAAGTACTATGACAGTGATGAAAGAAGATGGATTAATAATTTTAGTAATGATGAAAGGGATAAAAATTGATTTGCCAAGAAGGATTATCAAAAGAATGTGGAGAGACAAAGACTTTAAGATGTACGGAAATCTATTGATGGAAGTGTTTAAGTTCAAGAAAATAAAATTTCCATCTAAGGTCAAATTTCCAATTAGTTTGAAAAGGATAGGAGAAATCTCAATCATATGCAAATTAGATCTTACAAGAAATTTTGGTACTCAATTGATGGAGCAATCTATTTGTATAAGAATCATAGGAAAATTGACTAGAAATTTGTGATTGATGAGATTGAGGGGGAGTTGACACAGCTACAGAAGAAACTGCACAAGGTAAGAACAAAGACAAGGTTCAGAAACACAAATCTGGAAAAAGAACCTATGTCTAAAAAGGATAAAAGAAAATATGTTCCTAGGATAGGGAGAGATTTTAAGATTCCAGAAGGAGCAAGGGTTGATTCAAGTTCAAAGAGTAAAGAAGAAGATTTTTTTACCAGGATTTGAGGGTCTAAGTAAAACTTCAAAATAAAATATTGAAGGGTTCATAACCAAGCTGGTAAAAGAAAAGTTTGATCCATTCAAACTTTCTCTCAATGAATATAATTTAGATGGAATCAAGGAGTCTTTGGCTTCTAACAATAGATCACCGAGACAAACAGAGTTTATTTTAACTTCATTAAGTCGACTCCTATCTCTTCTCAAGCAAGTGTAGACAAGATTCCTAAAATTATACAAACTAATTAGTCTGAATCAAGTTTTGAATCCTTACCTAAAAGGCCTTATCAACCAACTCCTACTTACTTAAGTCTTGTTTTAAGCCTCTAGATGTTCTTCAAAATCCGTAAAAATATCTTCAAGCTATTCCATCAAGTCTAAATATTTTAGAAGCAGTGCAATCTCTCATATCTCTTAGGATCTAAAAAAAACGAATGTTGCTCTTTTGTGCTTTTATTTTTAAGATACATCAGACTTGTGAAGTAATTTTTTCTTTTTTTGAACTTATTTTTTTTATATCTTTTTCTTTTCTAATTCTGTTTTTGTGTTTTGATAATAACAAAAAAGGGAAGAAATTGTGTTAGTATTAGTCTATAGAATTAATGCTATGTGTCATGCTGAAATGTATGATGTGCTTGATGTGCAATTGATATTAATATCATGTCTCCTATTATGAGAAAAGTTTTGTTATCATAAAAGAAGGGGAGAATGCTATTCTCTAAAAGAAAGTTTTGATGATAACAAAATAAGAAAAGAACAAATCAAATTTTTAATTGTCAGCTAAATGATTAAGTGTCAGTCTATTCATAAACTTTTACAGAATGTTGTTTATATGAAAAAAAAAAAAAAAGTGAACCAAAGGATTCTACAAAACTTTACTTGAATAAAGATTATCAAGAAGGTTTTGTAGAAAGTTCATTGGTTCAAAATTAACCAATTTCATTCTAGATCAATTCAAATAAATATGTTAAAGACCTAGCTCTGAGAAAATGGGTATATTTGGGTAATTTACTCATATGTTCCACTAAAGTTGGTTAATATCCATGGGGTTAAATCAAAATCATTTTATCAAAGTTTTATTAAACCTGCTATAATTCGTGCTATAAATTATTTATACTTTAACCTTCTGAAGTATGAGTTGATATGGAAAGACAATAGCTTTAGTTCTCCTATATTTTTTGTTTTAAATTTGAAGTTGGATGGAACTTATCCATGTGCATATACACATAACGTATCTATTATCTTTTGAATTTAATTCATGATAAAGAAAAAAAGATATTATTCGAGATTTTTGTGGAGAAGCCTTTCCATTTTCTGAAACAAACTTTGAAGACGTTGAAGAATAGAAGAGGCTTCATAAATCACATGAGAAAGAGACAACGAAAAAAATAAATATATACGTGCTGATATTTCAAAAACACAAGACGTTACTTCTCTGAATTTACTGATCCGATCTTGTGCACTCATTTCTTGCTCCAATTTTAACCTTTGATCATTTCCTTGTTGACAGAAGGAACTTGTTATTGCCTTCTAGCTTGTTTGCTTGTTTAGTTTACAAGATTAGTCTCTGGAGTATCGGTTATTACTTTGATGAAAGCTATGAGGATCGACTAGAGGGAATTGTATTATCTTGTAAATTGTTTTCCCTGGATATAAGGAACAAACCCATGAGGATTGCAGGGTCCCCGGCTCAGAGCTAGAAGAGTGAACTAACACACGAGGTGAAAACCACTGTACATTGCCAATTTTACTTTTCTTTTCCTATTCTTTTAATTTCCTATAATTTATAATTTATTTAATTGATTACTTAACTTGTTCTCATAGTTTAAACAAAAGGGATTTAATTTTTAAGACTTAAAATTTCAGATTTTTGGTTATAATCAATTCAACCTTCCTTTTTGGTTGTAAAAATGGGACCAACACAATGTTAGAAGGAATTTTTATAGACAAACTCTGTCTAATAGGAAGGATCAGCAGAAGAAATAATTGAAACGTAAGCATTGTCACCAATTTGGTCATGTTATTGAACAATGCTTTGAAATAATAGGCTACCCTAAGTGGTATATAGGAAAGAAAAACAAGAAAAGTAGTGGTAGAGTTAACATAGCTGTGAACAATAGATCCGATGCTCTTAATACACCTTTTGATCATTTTCTAGATGATAATGTTAGTCAAACAGGTCAGAATACTCATCAAGATTAAAATACTCAGCATGTTGATCAACATTTGGTACAAGATACGTGTAAAGAGATGATGAAACTCATGAAATCACAATCAGGATCTGTTGGTGGAACTATTGCAGATCCTTCCTAAAGTGGATGCAGGGTTAATTTTGCTAGTGCAGGTATGCATATTTTTTCTTCTTCCTCAGCTAATCTAGTCATAGAGAATAAGGATTTGTGTTCTTAGATTTTTGACTCAAGGACCACAGACCACATTACTCATTTTGCTTACACTCTTGTTCACAAATGTCATCTTAATTCTCCAATCAAAGTCAGTTTACCTAATGGCACGATCAAATTTGTTACTTTTATTAGGTCTATTAATGACTTTCTCCTCTGAGAAATGTATTTTTCATTCTGGAGTTCAAGCATAATTTGTTATCTGTGAGTAGACTTATGCTTGATCATTCCCTTGATATATTCTTTACTAAAATACATTGTCTTTTTCAAGACCTAATGAATAAGAGTCATGTCTTCCTTCTATTCCTTTTTCTACTTCAAATTGTAATTCTCTTTGTACTTCTAGCTATATACCTATTTCTTTACTTAATGTAAACTTTTTTCATGCCCAACTTGGGCATACGTTTGTTTCCAAATTGGAACATATTTTCTATTGTAAACACTTTGACTTGGAAAATTTATCATGTAATACTTGTCTTTTGGCAAAAGCTCATCAGTTGCCTTTTTCTAGAAGTGAACATGCATCAATTTTTCCTTTTAAGTTGCTTCATATTGATAAATGGGGACTATACAATGTTATATCAAAATGTGGAGCTCGTTATTTTGCTACAATTATGGATGACTATACAGAGGGACCATGGACGTACTTGTTGAAACTTAAGTTTGATGTCATACAACTGTTGCAATTTTTTTTTTCATATGTGGATAATTATTTTCTTGTTTCCCCCAAATTTGTTAGGACTGATAATGGGATGGAGTTTCTCTCTAGAAAATGTCAAACTTTATTTTTTTTGCATGGTATTGTACATCAATGATCTTTGCCTTATACACCTCAACAAAATGGTAAAGTAGAACATAAGCATCATCGTTTAATTGAGACTTCCAGATTTTTGCGCATACATGCTGGTCTCCCTAAAGAATTTTAGGGAGAATGTGTTTTAACAACTACCTATTTGATTAGTAGGATGCCGATTGTTAGTTTGAATTGGAAGATACCATTTGAAATGTTATTTGGTTAATTGCCTTCTTATGATATGCTTCATGTTTTTGAATGCTTGTGTTATGTAGCGATGCATGATCTTCATTTGGACAAATTTGATCCAAAGGGTGCTAGGTATGTTTTTGTTAGATATGGTCGAGGACAAAAAGGATATAAGCTCTTTGATTTAAACTCACAAAAGTTTCTCATGAGTAGAAATGTGGTGTTCTTTGAATCTACATTTCCTTTTAAGCAACTTGATGCATCTCATTTTTCTTCTGATGGTACAGATTTTATTTGCTCATATATGTCTCATTTGGCAACACAAATCTCTCAAACACATCTATTTTTCCATCTTCGATTCCTGATCATCCCTCTGCTGTCATGTCCAGTTCACCTTCTTTGTCAAACACTATCCCAAACACACATACAAACCCAAACACTGTCCTAAACACAGATTCATCTCTCTCTTCTATTCCTCATATTCGTCGTTCATCAAGATCCTCTCGATTGCAATAGTGGTTCAATAATTATATTCATTTTGTTCAAAATATGTGTTCTTTCTCCTTTGTTCCTTATCCTTTGTTTTCTTCATCTACTTTTCATCTTTACCCATCGGAGTCTGTGGGATATTTGGCTAATGTTTTAACAACAAAAGAACCTTATTCTTATTCTCAAGCAGCTTAAGATTGTTTGTGGGTAAAAGCTATGAATCAAGAGCTTGCTGCTCTTGAATCTAATAATACGTGGATAGTTACTGATTTGCCTCATGGCAAGTGAGCTATTGGATGTAAATGGGTTTATAAAATCAATTATAGGGCTGATGAAAGTGTCTAACAATATAAGACTCATTTTTTTGCTAAGGGTTTTACACAAACTAAACGAGAAGACTATCATATCACATTTTCTCTTGTTGCCAAATGATAAATTGTAAGGATTCTTTTGATTGTAGATGTCACACGGGATTGGCCTATTTATCAAGTAGACATTAATAATGCCTTTCTTCATGGCTATATTAATGAGGAGATCTATATGAAACCTCCTCAAGATTATGACAAAGCAATGCTTGGTCAAGTGTGTAAGCTTTTGAGATCACTTTATCGCCTCAAACAAGCTTTTAGGCAATGGAACTTATAGATCTCCAAGTTTTTTGTTGTAGAGGGGATTTTCCAGTCCTAGCATGATCATTCCCTGTTTACCAAATCTGATTCTAATGGATTTCTTGTTGTGTTATTGCACGGCAATGACATGTTGATCACAGGGACACAAACTTCCTCCATTTATGCTTTAAAGGCTAAATTACATCAGACCTTTACTATTAAAGATCTAGGAGAGGCATGATTTTTTTTAGGACTTGAGTTATGTCATACATCTTCTGCTCTTTTGATTGATCAATGCAAGTTCATTTCTAATATTCTTCTTGATGTTGGTTTAATAACTTGCAAGCCCACTCGCACTCCATTTCCTTCAAGTTTGAAACTCAAGCCGAAGCTGGTGCTTTTTTTGTAGATCCCAATGTTTACAGATGTCTTATTGGCTTTATATTGTATCTTACACTTACACGGCCTGATATCTCCTCTATTGTTCATCAGCTTAGTCAATTTTTGTCCAAGCCTTATGTTCAACATTTGCAAGCAACCTTTCATGTTCTTAAATATCTAAAGGGTACTATTGATTTTGGCCTCTTTTATGCATCTTCTAATGATCTTCAACTGGGTGGCTTTTCTGATTTTGATTCGGGTGCATGTCCTTTTGATTGCAAATCTGTTTCCAATTATTGTATGTTACTTGGTTGTGCCTTTGTTTCTTAGAAAACAAAGAAACAACAAACTATGTCCACTTCATCCGCCGAATCTAAATACCGTAGTCTAGCTTTGGCTGTTAAAGATAATCTTTGGGTCTCTTATATTCTTCGTGAACTTCACGTTCCTATCTCTCTACCAGTTTCCTTATTTACTTACAATAGTGTAGCTAAGTGAATTGCTAAACATCCATGCTTTCATAGCTGTATCAAACACATTGATATTAATGTTCATTTCACTCGTGATCATATCACTTTAGGTTTTCTTCAAGTTTCTCATGATTCTACTTCTAATTAGTTGGTTGATTTCTTTACCAAAGAGGCTCTTATAACAATCATTTTCTTATCTTATTCCAATTTGGGCCTTTGCAAGACTTTACCTTGAGGGGGCTATGAACATATTATGTTGTAATATTTATCACGCGCAAGTCATGTGACCTTTTAGAGTAGCTACATGTGTTTTAGCTTGTATATATATATAGCATGGATAATAGTTTTTGTAACTAACTTAGTTTACTATATTTTACATTGTTCATCTTCTTCATTTTTCTTCCTTCTATTCTACCTTACTTTCCTTACATATCATATCAAATCAAATCCAATATCAAATTATAACAGACACCCTCTACTAATATCCATCAAGTTTAAATCCCTTTGACACTTGTAAGCCCATGGAAACCAAACCCACTATCTCCAACATTATCGAACAGCATATCTTCTTTAGCCTTCACTACCAATTGAACGCAATCCTTCACACAACTACCATTACCAACCAAATTACACATTTGAAACCAGTACCTTTGCATAACAAACATGTTGCATAAACTAGTGGCTCTCCATCATGACCATAAACACATAAAAAAACCAAAGTCAAAACTGTGTTGGAATCGAGATGAGAGAAGAGAGAGAGAGAGAGACACACACACACATGAAGAAATTAAACAAAAGGTGTAGCTAGTAACCATATCTTCTTCACGGGTAGCAAAATTATGCACTCAATGAATGCACCTTTGACACATTTTACAAACATTTATGTAAAATATTGTATTGTAAATTCTTTTTTCTTTTTTTTTTAAATGCAATCTTTCCATATATTGTCCTATGTTGGTATCCTCAATATAACAATATATCCACCATGTACTACTAATTGCTGGTGGCTCTGGGTAATCAAATAAAAGATTTTAATACCTTTATAATTAATTAAATTATCTTATATTTTACTAAATTAATTATGTCTTAAGTATGTTAATCAAACGATGTGCCTATTAATAAAAATATAAACTTGAAACCTGTAAAGCAAAAAAACCAATTAAATTAGAATTTTCCCATCAGTGACCAAATTAATTGGAAAATTGTAAAGAACAAGAATTGATTGGATAATTAATTGAGATAAGACTAGATAATTTTACCTTATTCCAATTGATTGCAAAGTTAAGGATAATTTTCTTTTATAATGTATATTGAACTATAATCTAAATAATGGAGGACTTCATCTTTTGAAATTTACTTTCACAATAAAGGAATCACCATATGGACTTTAACTTGTAACATTTTCTAAAGGAAAAAGAAAATATCTTTTACGTTCCCATCATCTCAAAGAAGAGTATTTTTGGAAGGATTAATAGCTTGTTTTGAGATAAATTTGACTTTGTTGAGATGATCAGATTGAAGTCTTATGAGTTGAAGCTAAATAAAACACCATTTCAAATTAAGGTACAAAGTTGCAATTTTGATTTCTCAAGAGTGTGAGATGTCATAGAGCTCTATTTGGATTGACACTATTAGGTGGACCCATTTTTCAGATTGTTAGTAGTACTTAGAAAGTCTTACCCATTTATAAAGAATGTGTTGTTAAGACTTGTATAAGGAAGCTTAGCAAATAAAAAATTTGCCCATGGGCTTGGGTGAAGAGATGCCCAATAAGAAATCACTCATGTTGAAGCCCAAAGAGAGGAGTCATTTATTAAGTATGGATGTATCTAGTTCATTGATCACAAAAATAATGACATATCTCATTTGTTGATCTTGAAGTCATCAAGCTGAGAATAAGTTCCAAAATCTATACATTAATGCTCTATCTTCTTTATGTGATACCAATGAAACTTCAAACTAATGCTATGGTCTTGCTTTGGAAGATCAAACAACCAATCAAATTGCCACAGGCAAATGAAAGCGATTGAGATTACTTGTACTTCCTCTTGTGCCTCTTATTAATCACATTCCTTCATGTGCTATCAAATCAACATTTCTCCAAGGTCATGTGAATTGCAAGATTATGCCAAATGCATGTGACCAGCATTAAATCCAAATAAATGTAAGTAATACAATTTAATCTTAGTGCAAATACACTTTTAAACATAAAAATATAGTATACTCAACACCCTCTAATGAGCCATTAAAAACCAGATAAGATCCTTTAATTTTAAACTTTAAAATCAATTTCAAAACAATACCTATACCTTATCAAAGTATATCTTATCGTCCTCTGCACCTTGAAGTCACGGTTTTTTCAGCCAATTAATTAGGTGCATTATTAAGCTTGACTCCAAGTAAACACTTCCTTCCTTAGAACAATCAAATTTAAAAAGCTAGATCAAGATGGTCATGGTTGTGGAATCAAATACAAAAGAGACAAGAATTCAAATTATGAGTGTTTCCCCATAAATGAAAGCGACCAGTAAGATATGCACCAAGAAAAGACGTAAATTAATGAGGGTTAGATGTACAAAGACATTACAATATTGATGAATTGACGTGGATCTGAATCCGTGCACTGGATGGTGAGCAAAATACAATTCAATTCATGCTAAAAGATGACATGGATGCAGGACACAGTTTTATTAGGTTAGGACCCATTTGGCGTCACCCCAACCACTTACATAAAACATACACCGTTCTTTAATTTTTGGGAAATATCCAAATAAATTATTTCTCCACATTTGTCTTTATAGACTTTTAAATATTATAAATAATATTTTAAAATTTTGTTAAATTGATAGCATTAGGGTTGGAAACAAGCATAGATAAGTCGAGCTTTTGAATGATTAGATTCAGCTAGTTTAACAAGTTATTAAATTCAAGTCGAGCTAAGCTTCTAACAGGGCTAAAATGTATGGGTTCAAGCTTGAGCTCGTTAAGGGTTTGCAAGTTCAAGCTTGGCTCATTTACATAAATAATTATATATGATATTATATTAATATATTGATAAGAATAATTATATATAATAATAAAACCATTCACGAGTTGAGCCTAATCATGAGCTGGGTTGTAAGCATTAAAAAAAAAAATTCTCAAGTTTGACTTATTTAACTAAATGACCTTCATTTTGATATATAATTTTTACCATTTTTGCATTCAACCATCAAAATTTTACTAAATTTTTATAATTAACTTCCTAAACTTTACCCTTGGTACAATTAATTACCTCATTAGGATATCATATTATAAATGATATAAAAAAATTTATATATCACTCATAGTATTTACCCCTTCTATATATAGATATATATATATATATCACTGTATATTTCAAAAAGACGGTTGACGGAAGAAACATCATTTAAGAAAATGAGAAGTTTATTTAAAAAAAAAAAAAAACTTTATAGAAAATGAAATCTAGTCTCATGCTTTACAGATGAAAAGATGTTTTGGAAAAGCTTGCAAGTTAATTGCAGGACCATAGCAATCATATTCATGAAATTGGAAAATGTTGGAAGACAATCTCGATTAATGTATTTTTGTTGACACAACAGGCAAGGATTCGGGGGACATAGCATAATCTTTTAAAGTATATCTATATGTTTGTCTCTTTACTTAGCAGTTACCACATGGCACTAATAGTTTTAAGCAAACGTAGAAGTGAAAATTTTCATCCCCTTTTTCAAACCAACGGGCGGGTAACCCCATTTTAAAACTGGATAGGGCTGATTTTTTTAATTTGTTCAAAATCGGATCAATTATATCTAGTTTGTTCTACTTGCAAGTTAAAATGGGTTAAGTCGTGACAAGTAGAGTTAGCTTGCTAACTATTTCCCTTAGACCTTTATCTTAGTATGGATTCATCTCTATAGCTTTCAAAAGTGAGCTTTTTAACCTCTTATTTTTTAAAAATTGGTACAGTTAAGAATATTTAGTATTTTTTATTAAAAAAAGATAGGGCGAGTTATAAAATACCCCATCGAACTTTTACCTATGTGTAGATTCATCTCCTAAACTTTTATTCGTATGTGGATTTACCCCAAAAAAATTAATGAAAAGTGTTAACTATCCTTAATTAAGCCAATTTTTGAAAGTTTAAGGGATAAAAAAACTCAATTAGAGAGTTAGGGAGGATGGGGTTGAATTTGAAAAGTTATTTTAAAAATCTTGTTGTAGAGAATTATTTCGGTAATTGTTCTATGGGCCCAATTTAATATCATGGACCAATTTTTTGGGTTAGTGATGGAACTTAAAAAAATGAGTCCTATAAAGAATGTCTTAAGGAGATTTGACTTGGTAGACTCAGAATAGGGATCATTGGACCAGTTTATTTCTCTCTTTGCCTTATTCGATTTATTTGCATGCGAAAAGTAGACTTGAAAACATCTTTCTAGAATAATTTAGCATTTGCTTGACTAAATTATGTCTTATGTGGATTAAATATGCCATAAACTCTTTTGTATTAAATATTGACTATTTTATAAGAAAATTGGATTTTTTTTTAATTTTATAAAAGCCTTCAGGCTCTTCAAAGCCCACTTCAAAGCCCATTCGACTACAGAAGAAAAGAAGACTTCAATATCAGCGGTTGGATCCATAAGAATGATTTAATAGTTATCTGCGATGCTTGATCTCATCCATTCATCTAAATATTATTTGATGGTTGATGTCAGCTTGCAACATCTATAAATAAGAGCCTCCTCTCCTCATTTGAAGACATATTCTACATATTGCTAAGATTAAGAGTAATGTAGAAGCCCTATTGAGATATCCTTATGAAAGATCAAAGAACCGATTTGGTGAAGAATGAATCAAGAACAATTGAGTCTGCTTGATTTCATCCCCTATAATGTTCATGCGCCTGAGAAGGTTTGTTTCCCCTAACCCATGTCTCTTCCTATGACATTTGTACACACGTTATTATTTCAAGACTTCTCTCTGGTTGATCGACATGCGCATTTCACGTGATTTGCTAGTTATACCACTCCACCATACATTTATTTTTAGATTGTAACGTCTTAAAATTTTATCAAGTCGTATACCACCACATATAATACCTCGTATATTATATGTTCAGGCTTCCTTTAAAAGAGTTTTGTTTATGTCGAACATTACTAGTCGATTTTAAATTCATAAATCGTCGAATTAGATTCTATATATAGACAACTGGATTTGTAACAAGAAAACAAACTTTATGAAAATATATCTAACTTCCACTCATATAAGAGTGGATCAACTTTCTCATAAGCTTTATAAGCTTATTACAACATGGTCTTCTTCACTAATAAAAACAAAATAAAAACAGAAACAAATAATCCATCGACTCCACTCCAATTCACTCCTCCTCCCATAACTCTCATAACCCAAGTCAACATCATCATCACCATCAATCATCAATACAACACCTAAAAAAGACAAAAATAAAAATAATGAGTCGAAGCCTAGTACATAATAACACAAGCACACACGAGATGACACACAAGCTTAAGCTAAATACAATACATCAATAATCAGTTATTATCTTTATATTAAAGTTAAAAAAATTAACATTGGAGCATTCATACTCCGATTATACTCTTGGAATCTGGGGGTTGTGAGTAAGAGTAGCTGCTTAGGGGGTTGATATAGGCAGCCCAAACACCTATATCTCCTACACAACGTTACAAGAAAATAACCTCATCTAGGGTTTACAGTTGTTACACAATTCTACTCATCCTTGTCCATTTCATCAATTAATTCAATTGGTCCCATAAATGTAAACTAAAACATGTTACTTCATCCCAAGCCTAAGTAGACATTATATCGATGTTGTTTGCCCCATCAACTACCCGTGAGCCACTTACAAATGTCACTGCATCATGATGGGGGTAGTTTAAGTGCCTAAACTATCGTGCCCACGCGCTGGATAAGGTTGCTACTTCCCAGACCGAATTCAATGGCACAAGCACAAGCATCAGTCAATTATTAAGCCGTCTTTAAGTTTTAATTCATTTACGATGCCTATCCTAGAATACAACATGTAAGTTACTGCATACCTTATCTAATACTCCATGAAGTCCATAAGATGGTCCAGAAGATGAGATAGAAGCCATCTTAAAGGATAAATCAAAGGCAACATCTGTTTAAGAATTTAAACTATATAAGTAACTAAATTAATTATCTCTTTACATCAAACTCATATTAAAACCTATTTGATCAGACACTAATTAGGAACCCTGCCATGGCTACGAGATTTAGCCGCCAAGATATAGACAGCTCTCCATTGTCTGTTAAAGTATTTCTTTTCACTTTGTTTATAGTCATTTATTACAAAAGCATCATCACATCATTCATGCTCAATATACTTATATTTCCTAACAAACAGACATTCGCGATTATATATTCCCTATGTTTTTCATAGTATATCCTAACTCATTATTCTAAGCCAATTATAAGTTATTTGCTTATTTTAACTTAATCCTAACCAAATTAATTAAAATTTATCATTCAATTCAATTACTAAGTCAAGTTGATTAAACTTAATCAATCTAATTCATTTTAACTCATTATAAGTTATCAAGTCAAGTTGAACTTATGATTATTCACTAAGTTCATTTTATATCTAACTTCTATACTTAATATAATTATTTATTAAATCTATAAATTCACTTAACTTATAAATTCACTAGCATAACCTTTTAAATATCAATATCTTTTTTATTTTATTTCATTTTTTTTAACAACAACAAGGGATAGATCACGCCCGTGATGGGGGCCATGATCCCGATCATTGGCCTCATCATGCTAGTAATGGAGGCCGTAATAATTATCACGGGCCTTGTTATGTCCATGACAAGGGAAAAATTCGTGACTAGAGGAGATCACACCCTCGTCACGGTCGTGATATGGGCCGTTATTTTAAAAAATGCATGATCAGAGGAGATCACCCCCCTTGTCACTCTTGTTATCATCTTAAAAGTTTTTTTCAGCTTGCATCACGGGCCATGATATGGCTGTGATGGAGAGGGGCATCTCGTTACTTTTTTCTTTGTCTTTTACTCTAATTTTAATTACTTCTTTTCAGCATACATCAACAAAAATAACTTGTTAATAGTAAACCCATATATAATCTTAACTTATAAACACTTCTATATAAATTTCTATATCATATTTCCATAAGTAATTTCATTAAGAATATAATCTACACTTGCATATACATATTTATATTTTAGCATATATGTTCATATATTACTAACTTATCAATCCTATTACAAGATCTACATCTATCTAGTCCTAATTTAACATTTACATATATAAACAACAATCAAAATTAAAAACAACCAAACTTATATTTTTAGCAATTTTAAGGAGATTGGTCTTCTCCTACTATAGTACTTGAGTTGACGTAGCTTTTTCAAGCTAGTTCCTTACTTAAATCTTGTTTTGTATCTTCAGTTTCTTTTAATCTTGTTGAACTTGAGCTTTATGTGTGATTTTGAAGAAAAGAAAAGAAGAAGAAAGGAAGAGAAGAATAAAAGGAAGGATCAGGAAACGTAAAAAAAGGAAAAAGGAAAGGAAAAGAAGGTGATAGAAAAAAAAAAAAAGAAAGAGAGAGAGAGAGAAAAAGGCAGGCGACAAAAAGGAAAAGGAAAGGAAAAAGTAAATATAAAGATATTTTAGAATAAATGTAATAATTTTAATATTTCTGATATTTATTTTAAAAATCATAATTAGTTATAAAATAATTTGAGAACATGTTTATCATAAATTTATGACTTGATATAAAAATACAATTGAAAAGTTTAATTTATGAAAATCCGACATTTAATTCGGGCTTGGGTTTAAAATCGATTTTTTTAAATAAGGAGTTGTTTTTAAAAAATTATAGGGATTTGAGTGGATGAAAAGTAACTAAAATTAAAAGGTTTAGGAGTTTGCAAAACATTTAAAATCTCAATTTCAATTCAATTCTATTTACTAGTTTAACTATGTCAAATTATCTAATCATAATTCATTTTTTATTTTACTTGAATTATTTAACTATCTAAAATAAACTTCTCACTAAGCTCAAATTCAATATCATAGTTAACTATGTATTATGTTATTCAATTAAATCATTTCTAATTAGGGTTTGGGGTGTTTCATAGATATAATTAATTAAAATAACAATAAACTTACTTGTTAGTACATATAAACCTCTATAAAATTAATTTTTTTATTACATACATCTTATCTAATTAGCATAAATGGGTAAAAATTTAAAAGTAGGTTAAATGGGCTCGATTAGAATTAGTAGACTAACTCGTTTAACTCGTTGGCCTATTTATTCCACTTAGCCCACTTGCACACATCTCTCTCTCTATATAATTATATATGAGAACATATGATTGGAAAAAATATAATCAGGAATACATTAAAAGAAATTGAAACTTTATTATTTCTTATTAATCTATCAAAATATCTATGTAGAGTTCTATTAGTAGCTTTATTTTACCAACTATGCTCCTTGTATTTATATTATAGAGTTAATGACGAAAATGATACATGAACTTCTGCAATAATAATAATAATAATAATAATAATAATTAGGTACCTGAAGTTTGATTTTCAATAATTTTGTATTTGAACAAAGTTTTCATTGACTTTTTTTCATACTTGAAGTTTATTTTTGAAAATTTTGGTATCTAAACAAAGTTTTTGTTCACTTTTTTCACATATTACGTAAGTGAAATCAGGTATGAAAAAAGTCCATAAAAAGCCTGTTCAGGTATCAGAATTATCAAAACTAAACTTTAGGTACGAAAAAAGTTAACGAAAACTTTGTTAATATACCAAATTATTTAAAACCAAACTTTAGGTACATAATTATTCTTTTTGTAAAAGTTTGGGAATCATTTTTATTATTATCCCAATATTATATGATTTCAATAAGTCAAATGTACTTACAAACTATTTAAATTCGCTTCAATATATACTCGAGCTACTAAAATATCTATGAAGTTCAAGCTTAATTATATATTATTAAACTAGCTTGTGAATCTAATCAAGTGTGAATGAACATAAATAAATTAAACTTGAGATTAAAATTTTAATCTCAACCAATTTTAAATCAAACTCTACCTCAAGGTCGAATTTAGCACTATAGTTTTATCTTGAATTGTTTATAACTCTAATTAGGTTGAAAAATATATATTTTTTCTGGAAATCAAAGAGCATCTTTTCCCTCTTACACTATAATAGATACTTTAGATTTTTAATCGTGTTTGTGGAACTGCTAAGATATTTTATCATCTTCACTACCAAAGTCTTCCAATATAAAAGATAAAATGATTGGTAAATGGAGAAAGATCTTCTCTAATCATCTATTTTAGTAAGGATTTAATAATGAACAGATATTTGAAAAGTAAATGAGCCATTTTTTTAAAACTCCTATGTTCTTATTTCGAAAAGGTGAGTTAATTAGGTTAATTAGCCACTAACTTTCTCACTTTGATGGTCAGATATACCCAACATGTAAATGACTTTAATATGTGAAATAGGATCTGGGAATCATGTGATACTACAGGAATTAATCTGCAAAAATTCTTTGTCCGACGGTACTGTGGCTTTTTGTCCATGTCACCAATTTCATATAGTATATGATTTCGAATATTCTATTTTTCAAAGGTTATGTTAGATTAGGTAAGTAATTTAACTATTAGAATGGTTGGAATTTTTGCATAATTACAATAAACGATATAACTAGATAGATTTGGGATAGGTATTAATAAAATTTGAATTAGTTGTCAAATTCACGTAAATCATCTGATTTTGCAAACCTCCAAGCATTAATTACGTCATCAATTTTTGACGGGACCAATCCTATCAACTATCCAACAGTTAATATTATATCCAATCATGACTGAATCACTAAATTAATTCATATTTTTATTATTATATTTATTTTAATGGTTAGATAGTTGACTAGATGGCCCCATCAACAAGATCTTAGAAGCTCTATAACAGTAATATTTTCATTACAAATTTAACTATCTCATTTTAACACATGTTTGAAGTCGTTACGTTATACATCCGATTAAAAGTTTAGCTGTCACAGATACTATCTCATCCATCTCCATTACTAACTGCTATCTTAGTTATTATAAGAAACCAATAATATCATCTCTCGTGTAATCCAATAATGTCGCCTTTGCATTCAGTTTGATCAACAAAATTCGTTCATAGTGGTACTCGATGATGATTTGCAAATGAGGTTTGAAATTAAGTTTTACAAATTTTCATGAAAATATTGGTGTTTCATGATGACTAGGATAGATGTGGATAGTCGTGAGTTGCGGAAAAAGACAATGTAGCCATAACGACAACTAATTTCTAATTGGGTTTGTACTCTGACAACTTGAACTTAAGATGTAAAACAGTGAAAATATGTTTTTTTTTTTTACCAAACGACCAGCCCATATCATTCAAAGAAACTACCCATTATCGGAAATATTACAAGTTAAATCAGTTCGAAAAGATAAATCACGCAAGAGTAGCTTTTGGAGTGAGGATGGGATGGAGATCCACCAATCAAACGGACATATCCTTCTCCTAAACATAGAAGCTACCCAATTAGCAATACTATTTGCATTTCTTCTAACAAACACAAAGGAAATAGATACATTTTGCAAAGCATTTAAGAAAGCCGAGCCTTCTTCAAAATAAGGTATGGAAGTCCAATGGAGTCCGCCTTGCTGGCCTTTAAATGCTTGGACCACCTGCAAACAATCCGATTCAAAACAGATAAATCTCCACCCTTTTTCCTTAATTAAACGAAGGCCAAGGTTCAGGGCTGCAATTTCGCTAGCCTCAGCAGAAGGAAAATAATTCAACTCCGAGGCTTCTCCTATTAACAGGCCGGACTGGTTTCTAGCCGCTACTACAATCCCCCCCATCTCCTTTGGTCCTGTCCAAGATCCATCCGAATTCAGTCTAATGAGTGGGCCCCCATTGAAATCATGCCTCTGGGCTGCTTGTGGGTTTGGGTGTCCATACGTTCCAGTAAGTTGCTGAGGTTCCTGCTCCACCCGTGACATCGAGTTCTCAGGTGCTCCTCCCGCATTCAGACTAATAGGACAGCCTCGCTCCAGATTAATCCCTTGTCTCGCCTCTCTGTCTCTATTCACCGGTGGAAGAACAGCTGCACCAGATACACACGGTTCCTCGGCGCTTGTGGATTTCCATGAAGCCCCAACATTCTGTACAGCTGCATCAAGGTACCTAATCTCATCTAGTCTTACTATAATTCGACTAGTAGTTGAGCTAGGGTTTGGCATTCTATGGTTATAGATCGCCTCGCATCTTTCTTTCCAGATCCCCCATGCTACCTCTCCAATTTCTTTTACCTTCTGCTTTTCTTCCTTCTTAGGTAGTTTACCCTACCCTACTAGGCTTTCCCACCATAGATTGAAGGAGCCAATTTGATTCCTATCAACCCTTAGACCTAGCACCCCAAACCATACACAAGTGACCCAACTGCAACATAATATAGGGTGTTCTGTAGTTTCCTTCTCGCTGTAGAAAGGGCATAGCTGAGATTTGGAGGCTCGTCTTTGGTAAAGGTTTTTCATTACTGGCATCGCATTTGACATGATTCGCCACAGGAATTGGCTAATTTTTGGTAAGGAGCTATCACACCAGATTTGCTTCCATGTACTTCTAGCCACTTGGTTGGATGAAGTTGGTTTATTATGCTTACACAAGTTCCTTTCCTTATGCAGCAGGTGGTACATCGATTTGACAGTGCAATCCTCTTTCCTATCGAAAGGCCAAACAAGACGATCCTCCACACTTGTTCTTTGGACTGGCATGCTCTGGATGGCTCTGAATTCTTCATTTGAAAGTAAGTGTCGAATACACCTTACATTCCATTCAGAATTTTCCGTGTCTATTATATCACATACCCTCAAATTAGGATCAATATTGCTTCCTTTAGATAGGCATTTGTTCTGGATATTATGAACCCATTTGTCTGATCCAACCTTGATCCTATCTCCTTTGCCCACAATCCAGCCTGCATTACAATATAGGATCTCTTTCCCTTCAATGAGGCTGCTCCATCCCCAGGATGCCCTGCTCCCTTTCCCTGCCTCCTTAAAAGAACAATTGGGATAGTAGGTTCCTTTAAGGTACCTCACCCATAAGGCTTGAGGATTTTGGTGTGCCCTCCATGCTAATCTGGTCAGTAGGCTTAGGTTGAAAAGGTGTAAGTCCCTAAACCCCATCCCTCCTCCTTCCTTAGCCTTACATAGCCAATCTTTGTTGACCCAGTGCAATCTGTCCTCTCCTTGAAGCTGGCCCCACTAGAACTTGATAATCTGAGAATTAACCTGCTGGCACCATTTGATAGGAAACTTGAATATCCCCATAGAGTAAGTGGGAATAGCATAGGCCACAGATTTGACAAGGGCTTCCCTCCCTGCTCCATTAAGAAGTTTTTGTTTCCACCCCTGTAACCTCTTTAACACTTTCTCCTTGACAAAAAACAGAGCATCACACTTAGATCTTCCCCAGAGCGTAGGTAGTCCCAAATAGAATCCAGGATCCTCAGTACTAGATATATTTAGGCTACTTTTTACCTCAGATTTCCAATTATTTGGGGAATTTTTGCTGAAAAACACAGATGACTTGGAATAGTTTATGACTTGACCTGATGCTTTACAATAGTCCTGAAGAATTTCCTTCATAGTTTGCAAACTCCTGCCACCTGCTTCCAGAAAAAACAAAGAGTCGTCTGCAAATAGGAGGTGGGTTAGATCAGGACTAGTTTTTTTAATTTGATTCCACTAAAAAGGCCAGATCTAGCTACTTTAGATAAACCTTTAGATAGAACATTAGCAATCAAAATAAACAGATATGGGGATAAAGGGTCCCCCTGTCTGATCCCTCTAGTTGGGATCACAGTACCCATCACCTTTCCATTGACATTTATATTAAAAGTTACAGAAGTTACACACATCATTATCCACTTAATAAAAGGTTGTCCAAAACCCATTTTTTCCATAACCGCCTTCAAAAAATCCCACTCTATCCGATCATAAGCCTTACTCATGTCCATCTTTATGGCGCAACTGTATTTTTTTCCTTTTGTTTTATTTTTTAGAAAATGGAACATCTCATGTGCCAAAATAATATTGTCTTAGATCAACCTCCCCGGAACAAAGGCACTCTGATTTTCCGAGATGATTTTATCAAGATAAATCTTAATCCTGTTAGCCAAAATTTTTGAAATGATCTTATAAAGATTATTGCATAGACTAATAGGACGATAATCAGACACACAGGAAGGGAATTGGACTTTAGGAATCAGAACAAGATCAGTGTGATTTAGGACCAAGGGAATAGTACCTGAATTAAACGAGTTTTGTACAGTAGCAATGACCGATGGGCCGTTATAACTCCAAAACGATTGGTAGAAAATACCAGGGAAGCCGTCTGGACCTGGGGCCTTTAAAGCTCCAAGCTAGAAAACCGCTTCTTTTATTTCCTCCTTGGACACTTCTGCACATAGAATGAGATTCATATCATCTGTAATAGCTGTATCAATCCAATTCAAACATTCCCCCCAATCTCGATTACTCTCAGACCGAAATAGGTCTTGGAAATAATTTGAAAAAGTCTGTCCTATTTCCATTTCATTCTCCAGGAACATCCCATCCCCCCTGTCCAGCTTTACAATCTTGTTCCTTTGCCTTCTGCTTAGGGTAGATTGGTGGAAGAAATGAGTATTTCTATCCCCATATAACAGCCAATTGACCCGAGATCTTTGGTGCCAATAAATTTCTTCCCGTCCCCACAGATTATCTAGTTGGGCTTAGATTAGATCTTCCTCCTCTTCCTTCCCCACAACAGGATCATTCTGTATCTGTCCTAGTTTGTTTTTTTAGCTCCTCAATCAAACCATAGCCGTTGGGGAAAGCTTGTCTACTCCATTTTATCAGCCTTTTGCTGCATTCAACAAACTATTTATCATCTCTTCCAAGTCTCTATTTGTTTCCCTTTCCTTCCACATCTTGGACACAATCTGCTCACACTCTGCTGAGGTTCTCCAAAGATTCTCAAAACGAAATCTCCACTTCCCTTTTCCATTCTCATACAAAGTATTTACTATGATAGCAGCATGGTCAGAACCAATGGCTGGCTCGTTGAGGACCTATATTTTTGGATAAAGCTGGAGCTAACCCGCTGATACAAGAGCTCTATGGTTTTCTTTTAACTCGTGACCCAATCCTGTTGTTTGACCAAGTGAAGAAAGGTCCAGCACATCCTAAATCATGTAGCAGAGCTTCCGATATCATATTGTTAAAAGCTGTCATCTGTCTTTTCTCCTTTGGACGTCCCCCACTTTTTCATTCTCATTTGTTTATCATTGTAGTCCCCTACGCACATCCAAGGTCCTGACATGTTCTTTGACAAGTGGATGATCTGATTCCACAGGTCAAGTCTTTTCTTGAATATGGTAGGAGCATAGATCCATGTGAAGCATCCAGCCCTCGATCCATCCTTCCAAAATATTTCACTATGGATGTACCAGTGACAGCTTTCCAAAACTCTTATCTTAATATCCCCACTCCACCAAAGGGATAATCCCCCACTCACTCCAATCGGAGGAACATAGAAACTGCCAGGGTATCTTAATCTGTTCCTAAACCTTTCCAACTTGCCATTTTTGTTTTTTGTTTCCATTAAGAAGACTGCACAAGGATTGTGCTTATTTACCAGATCTTTAAGGTGACGAATTGTCAAGGAAGATCCAAAACCTTGACAATTCCAAGACAAATAGATCATGGTTCCCGTGTGGCTGTTAAGGGCCAGCCACCACCGCCACCTGTAGATAGCACACCTATAGGAACATCGATCAGCTCTTGCTCAACAGCCTGTCTATTCCCTACCAGCTTCTTCTTTTTCCGGGTTGTTTTCTTTTGGAATCCTTTTTGACCTCGAATCTTACAAACATTTTTTATTTTTTGAAGCTCCTCCTCCTTTACCAGAGTCTTGGCCTTCTTTCCTAGCTTAGTATCCTCAAATTCTTTTTGTCTTTTTAATCTCATATCTTTGAATGCAGGAATTAAGGCTAATGAGACTTCCTTCGCTGCCTCCAGGGACTTCACTATAACAGATGGGTTCTCATTCTCCACTTCATCGTCAGAGGGAAAGCTAACAAGGTAACTTTCTTTGGCTTTATGAGATTCCAACTTCATAGCTAACAGTTCTTCATTCTTTGTTTCCGCTAATTTGTACATCTCCTCTTGACCCTCTTCTATCTGACCACCCCTCCCCTTGTCCTCAGCCTCAGCATTCCCATCCTGTTTAATATTCCCCTTAAGAGGATTCTTAGGTTTATCATCTAGACATTTGAGAGGTAACGGAGAGGAGCTTTGGTTTTCATCATATTGGGGGTCTATGGATGAGTCAGGCACCAGGAAGTGGTGCCCATTTTTGTGTAGGTCACATACCAAAAATTGGTTTGGTTGTGGGGGGAAGGATTGCCAAGGTTGGGGTGACAGCCGCAAAGGGGGGTTAAGTTTGGAAGAAGAGGCCCTAAAGATGGTAGTATAAAGATTGGGTTTCAAAGAGGGTATTGGCTCTGGATAGGGGTGGGTAGATTGTTTGGAAGGAGGATTGTGCTTCAAGTTTTGGTATAGGGAAGTGTTAATGGATAAACAGGCTGTGGATTTTAATGGCTTTCTTACTCGGATTGGAGAGACGGTTGGTTTAAGCTGATGCTGAGGTAAGGAATTCTTGGGATCATTCCGTTTCTTGCTGGGGGACTTTCTGTTAGTTGTGGAAACCCAATTTTCTTTATCTGCCCTATCTTCCAATCTCTTACATCCCACAAAGCCAAATTAGTAGTATTTTTGTTCCAAGATAGACCAGCTTTTAGAGCATTGTTGAATTTGGTCTTCCCATCTCTAGGATAAGGACATTCTTTAGCAAAATGGCCTAGCCTTCCACACATGAAGCAAAAATCCGGTAACCGTTCGTATTTAAAATAGGTCCAATATTTAGAACCATCCTTTCTATTCACCCAGGCACCAGTCTTTAAAGGCTTATTTGTATCAAATCTTACTTTCACTCTCAGAAACCCCCGGCCGAGGCCCTTATCAGACTTCAGTTGTTCCACTTCCACTACCATCCCCACCATAGCTCCCAATTTTCTCGCATTAGCCTTAGACATATGGTCTAGTTGCAGGCCATGGACTTGAACCCAGAATGGAACTGAGTCTAACTCAATGTCCTCAATTCTTTTGTCACTTTCCCAAACTTCTAACACCAATATATTCCCCATCACTGCCCAAGGACCGTCATTTACTACTTTTCTAGCCATTTCAGCACTCTCAAAAGTTATTAGAAATAGGTTAGAACCCAGGACAGAACAGTTCATTTCTCCATATGTCTGCCATGCCTTTCTCAACACGTTCATCATTCCACTTTTATTTAGTGATTTGGTTGAGATCACCTTTCCGATCATCAGGTATTCTTTTTGGGCTGAAATTTCATCGTTAACTTCCAGGTCCAGGCTTTCCATGGTATCTTCCTCAATCATACCCGAGTTACCCGACTTCATACCGGTCATCACCGCGGAATGATCAACTCTGGACAAGAAAACGAAAGCTTCGTTAAAACAAGCTAGAAACAAAACAGCTAAGCAAGCTTCATAACCAAAGAGATCACCAACAACGGAACGAAGAAGGGCCAGAGAAGAACCAAAAACACAAGCAAAACAGACTGAACTCTACAGGAGGCAGAGTTTAAACAGGGCATGAAACAGCTAACTAAAACTAGACAGGATTAAAAAGAACATACCGATCATTTAACTCCATGAAAGACACAGGCAAGAAAGGAAAAAAACCGGGTCAGAAAACAAGCATAAGATCACCAAAAGGAAAGGAGAGAGCCAAACTTAAAGAAGGCTGCCCTGCAAGCAACTCGGCAAAAACCAAAGAAAAAACTACAGAAGAGGAAAAACCAGTGGAGGGAAAAGGACAGATTCAAAAAGAAACCAAACCAGATCCCGCAATCCTCACGACAAGACGCGAGACAAACCTACTCTCCTGTAGAGAGGATTTTCTCTCCTGTAGAGAGGATGATGTCAGGTTCATACAACACTGGATTTACCATTACCCAATAGCTAATGTATACCAAAACTTTAAAGGTCAATGGTACAGTGAAAATATGTAAAGTTGACATATTTCACGATGACTGGGATAGTCATGAGTTGTCCAAAAGAATGAGGTAGCAAAAGAAACAATTACATTTCTAATTTAGTGTATAATCTAATAATTTGAAACTTAAGGTGTAGAATTGCGAAAATGGAGATAAAGGTACGATAATTGTTTGTATTATCATTTTTTTGGTAATTTGATGCCCAATGTTTGATTTTGAGTGAAAAGCAGTATCTCGTACTTTTAAACTAATAGCATTTTAGTACCTCTGTACTTTTAATATTGAGCAAAAAAATTAAACCAGTTTAGAAGTATGATTTCCTTCTTGCCTAAAATCAAATGTTGAGCATCAAATTGTTAGAAAAATAATAGTTTAGGTACTTCTCGTGCCTTTATCTCGTGCCTTCATGAGCATCAAATGTCACAACCTGCCACTCCAGGCTCTACCGCAGTGGAGGAGGCGCACCTAGTGTCACGGGACGGGAGTTTCACCCCTTAAAGAGTTCCCATGCAGCGCTCAACCATCCCTCATATCATTGTTTGTTGCTAATATGGATGATGAGACAGTCTTATCTTTCCTGACTTCCCAGATCTGTTCCGAACCCCACATTCTCCTAAGGAGAGCCCTCTTGGCTTTGCCACGATCCCCCATATGTTTGGGAGGTTCAACTATATCAACTGGTTTTTACCTGCCTTAGTCTCATCAAGAAAGCGGCATCAACTCCCAACCAGTTTGTCTACTAGAGGCTAAACCCACCTTCAGATGTAACCCACTCCCCGAACAAATCCTCTACTGATACCACTCATAACTCAATATGCCCAAGTTAAACACCCCCCATAAAGTCCACTCTCGGACCGTGACACTCTCCCCCACTTAAATTCATGACGTCCTCATCATGAGGCAAATTTGTTGCTACTACTACCCACTCTCAAGCTCTCACCTTTTCTCCATACCCGTTGTCAACACACTTAAGATTATCTCACTAGGACTTCAGGCTTCCACAAGCTTCCTCTCACCCTCACCTTCACCCATTCATCCATCCTCTGAGATCGCCTCTTGTTGAGTTGCTCAAGGATAGGGTTTGAGCATAAGATCTTTCTTTAACCTCAATTCGCGACACAGCCGCCCTCAAACAATGATGTCCTCACTCTTGTGGCCACTTTGCTTGAGCTTCATCCATACGAACTGAATTGACAACATGATTAGGGTAAAATCTTGTCTCCATGACTCACGACATAATTGCTCTTTGGCAACAATGTCCTCTCGCTGGTGGTTGCTCATCCTGAGCTTTACCCACACGAACCGCATCCACAACAAGAATTACCCACTCATTAAGAACTCTGGGTAGCATCTAAGCGGTCTGATGGAGCTAGAAACTTTGGCTCTGATACTATTTGTTATAAGACGGGAGTTTTACCCCTCAAAGAGTTGTTGTGTGGCACTCGACCATCCCTCATATCATCGTTTGTTACTAATTTGGATGATGAGCCAGCCTTATCTTCTCTGACTTCTCAGGTCTATTCCAAGCCCTATCTTGGTAGTAGTAAGCAAGTCTAATGCAACACTATTCGATTAACGATCATGCCTTAATATCTATAAGCAACACACATAGGCAATAGTAAATAACTAACAATAAGTAAAAAAGGACATGGGTAAGAATCAATGTGAAAAGTATCGCACTTTGTTAATATCTAACTGTTGTCTGCTCACAGTCAATGATATCCAATTTTATACAAGCCCCTACACAAACTTTATTGTTGCTTGTACATGAGATATTAATAAAGTGTGATATTTTTCAGATTGATTCTTGTCTATGTCTCTTTTTACTTACTATTGGTTATTTACTGTCGCCTCTGTGTGTTGCTTACATATATTAAGGCCTGATCGTTAACTGAATAGTGCTGCGTTAAGCTTACTTACTACTACTAAGGTAAGATAGTAAGCGCCGCATGGTTCCATTGTACTAGTAAAAAGCTTAGGACCGTGACACCTAAACCCTCAGGCCACCTTGGGTAGGGATCGTGATGCCAGGTACACCGCCCTCCCAGCATACCTTCAAGCATGACAAGGACACTAGAGACATTATATAATGACTCAAAACTCTATCCACCGAAGTATTGTCCGCTTTAGTCACACGTCACATGGTTTTGTCCTTTTGGTGCCTGTGCTTCCTATGGCGTCACCTATCCTGGGATTACTCTGCCTAGACTACGCTTAACTTTGAAGTTCTAACAAACTCAAAACTATTACACCGAAAAGGCACTTCTGTTATTAGAGCTCCACAACCTATATTTAAGGGGTATCACATACTCCCCCACTTATAGAATTGACGTCCCCGTCAATTTCGTTACACAAGTCTAGAATCACTGCTCCTATACCATTTGTCACGACCTGCCACCCTAGACTCCAACATAGCGGAGGGGGCGCCCCTAATGCCTCAAGCCACCCTGGGCAAGGATCGTGATGCCAGGTACATTGTCCCTCCCAACACACCCTCAAGCATAACCAGGACACTAAAGATACTATGTAACGACTCAGAACTCTACCCACCGAGGTATTGTCTACTTTTACCACATGCAGCATAGTTTTGTACTTTTAGTGCTTACGCTTCCCAGGAGGTTACCCATCCTGGGATTGCTCTGCTTAGAGCACGCTTAACTTTAACAACTCAAAACTCTACCTATCGAGGTATTGTCCACTTTACCACATGCCGCATAGTTTTGTGCTTTTAATGCTTACGCTTCCTAGAGGGTCACCCATCATGGAATTTCTCTACATAGAGCACACTTAGCTTTGGTGTTCTCACAAACTCTAAACCATTACAGCGAAAAAGTGTCTTTGTGATTAGAGTTCCACAACCTATATTTGAGGGGTATCACAATAAAAATAGTCACAAAAAGTTTAATTGGGTATTAAGTTGACCACTTCAAAGTTTAAGTACTAATTAAATTTTTTATAAAGTTCAGATACAAAATCTGACATTTATCCTTTCATATAATAGGAAGAGTCCATAGAATATATTAGGCATTATAAGATAGGTTTAGATTATAAATTATTATGATCTATCACATAACAAAACCTAACATTATTAAAGCTATAAATAATTCTAGTTGAGACAATATAGTGACAAATTCAAATTTAATTCGAATGAAAAACTTGAAACTTGAGCTTAATTCAAACTTGATCAAGTCTTTTTTTTGAAACTCAAATTCAACTCGAATTAATACTCGATAAATTTGAATTCGATTCAATTATTTGGGATAGTAAATCAATTATACTAAAAAATAAGTTGAGATTTGTGAATATATATATATATGAATTTTAGTTGACTTGATCTTAAATATAATTAATTTTTACCATTAGATATGAAGAGAAGAAAAAAAATAAGGAACGGAAATAGGCTTTAGAAATGGGGAAACACAAGTTTTATAATTTATATTTCTATTAAAAAATATAAAAAGGCTTGCATAGATTCGTGAGCTGTTCGAGTGAAGTAAGTTAAAACCCAAGCTTGATATAGCTATTCGATTAGCTTAAATTTGAATTCAACTCAATTGTAATCGAATCAAATTTGAGTTATCACTGAATCAAATTGAACTAGCTCCAAAATAGTCTTGATCTGCTTAGAGCTCTACTTGTCATTCACATAAATTTCTTACTATATTTATACATCTATATTTTCATATCTATTGTTATAAAAAAGTAACAGTTTTGTGTAATATTTAATTAATAATCTTATAACCTAAAGTCATCAATATTGGTTTCCAAAGTGGAATTGGTAAGGTTGGAATCACCCTCCACCTTGTAATAGGAAAAAAGGAAAAATTTTAAATCCTTCTTCCTTGAAAGAAGATAAGTTAACTACTAGATAGTTATAAATGATCGTAATTAGATATTTTAAGGTTTTTTTTATGCAATTACTTGGAAAAGAAATTGTAAAAGTTCATAACTAAACATTGGACCTTTTATATGTGAATAATTTATATTTCTAAGAGACCCCATCGTGGTGGTGCGTTATTGTTGGCATAGGATAATCTAAATCCATTTTGTAAGATATCTTTATGCACCTAGGCAGATTTGGTGCGTTATTTGGTCATAGCGATATAATATTGTTCTAGAAAAAAAAAAGAAAAAGAAAAAAGGCAAGGAAAAAAAAAAGCCTAACATTGGCATAACTTATGAAAATTTAGGAAATTCTATGGTCATATCATTAATTTTGATAGGACCAGTCCCATCACAATCAAACAGTTCACACCCTATCTAATGGTGATCAAATCACTAAAATAATTTATATTTAATCTCATTTTACTCTTGTTTGAACAAAGAGCTATATATACGTTTGTATACACACACATATAGTAGATATATTACCATTAATTAATTTGGCCGCAGTTGTTAGAAACCTAATCATCCAACCTGTAAACCCTAAAATCATAACAAGTCGTAACGTATCACTAAATAAAAAATTAGACATCTTCAATTATAAATGCTGAGTATTTAGTAGTGTTTAGGATACTTAACTTAGAAGGTACGTAACGTATCATTATAGAGCCTATTTGGATAGTCGGGTATCAGATCTGTATCGGTTAAATTTTTGTTTAGTATCAGTATTTGTTCAGTTTGTTAGTTTATGAGTAAAACTATCGGTTTTTCATTGGTATTATATTTGTATCGATTCAGTATCTGTTTGGCACCAGCCAAACATACCTATAATAGACCTCCATGTTCCTCATGCCAATAGGGCTCATGCAGTGGAAATTATCCATTGTCCGCACTACCCAGCCACATCAGATTCACAATAAAATGTATTAACATGCCTAGCGTCTACCATTTCAGTTTTCTCCTTTATAGAAAACTTTCACCTAAGGAAATCAAAAGTCCACGAGCTTGTAGCTCCACCAAAGATTTAAAAATCCATATTTCACACAATCTTCATCATTTTCCAACGCCACAAGCTACATTGGGATTCTAGCATTGTATTCTACAAAATATGAGCACAAAAATGTCGATTTAATCCTTTCTTAAGATTTTTACATAAATTTTTTGTTTATGCTTACTTGGTTATATTCTTTAGGCTCAAATAAATGTTTCTCATTTGTTTTAAGTAAAAACTTAGACTTTTTGAGCCAACAATCAAATTACTTTGATTGACTCAAGATGAGGTTACGGTGAGGGAGATTTTTAATGATTTAATGTTTTTTTCTATATGTTTGGTGTGCTGCATGGTAGTTTATTTACAGTTTATTGAATGACACATGCTATTGGTGAGTTATTTGTCAGTTTCATGAATTGCTGCATCAAATTTGAAGTCGAACAATAAAAGACATAAAGATTTCTATGAAGAAGACGATCACGTTTGGACACTTCTTTGGCTATTGTCCGGAGGATACTGTCGTCTAGCTGTTAAGGCTACCCGGACATCCAATCCTCTACCTCTACCATCTAGCTATTCATGGTTCGAATGATTCCCACTCGATCTAAATCCTAGACTGATGACCCGATTACCAAAAACCTTTTGCCAATGCTCGACCCCCATCCGATTCCATTTTGTATTCTAAACATAGATGACTTCAATTAAATATTTTTAGTTAAATATAAAACAAAGTATAAATATTATCTAATTTAAATGGTTGGTATAAAAGGTAATGGATCTAAATTCTAAGCAGGTTGAGTATCAACATTAAAGATATATGTACCCCACTGGTATGTGTTCGATGGGAAATGATAGTAAGGGAAAACCCTGAATAATGATCCTAAGGGTTACACAATAGTCACTCGATAGCTGGGGTGACATTTTCTAAAATTGTCGATAATACTCTTACTATATTCATTAAAGTCACTACTAACTTAGAAGAAGTAATTATTAATGCCTTGATTGGTTTTTGATATTGAATTGCTTGAATGTACTCCTATCTCTAATTTTTTTTTTTTTTTTGCATTATCTTGTCTGAATCAAATTGTATATTGAGCATTGACCGCCTTGAATCAATTGACAACTATTAGATTATAAATAAAGCAGGACATCTATTACAAGGGAACTACATTACCCATGGTTGTCACCATTCAACAATGGAATATCATAAAACAAGTATGAAGTCAACGTTCATATATGATCGTCATTTGAAATTTCTGTTATCAATTTTATTTATTAGCTTTGTAGAACAAACTAAAAGATTAGGGAAGTCATGGACTACAAAGCTATGTTGACCATCATTTTGGGTCTTGTCATTCATAAACTACAAAGCTATGTCGACCATCATTTTGGGTCTTGTCATAAGTCTTTAGAGATATTTCCTCATATTGCATTTAAGATATCTTACGCTACCTTTGGACTACATTTAAGGTATTTGTGAGGAAAGAAAATTATTTGGATGATCGAACTTGGGACTGCATTTAAGGTATACTAGGGAAGGGATGCATTTAAGGTTGGTTAAACCCTTGACTTCACATTGATTATCAGAAGAACATATGCAATGTTTGCATTGCATGTGGTTGCTCATGCATAAAATATATCTGATAACTTACTTTGTAACTACTTGTTGAGTAGTAATGAGGAAATTTCAATCCCATCCCATTGTGCTGTGACTTTTACTCATTATCTTAAAGTGTAATTCATCTTGCAAGTACACTGAGGCATGTTTACAACCCAGCCAAGCGAATCACCTTATTAAGCCTTATTGTTTTGGGATTTAAGAATTACTATAGGGAAATGTAGATGTAGTTGGTGCCTTTTGTTATGTTTCAACTATAAAAAGTTAGATAGCCAAAATGTTTATGATAGCACTTAAAATGCTACTAATTAGTTAAAATAGATATGTTACATATTGAGCTTGTGGTTCATTAAATGTTTTGCAAGTGCTTATGTTGACGAAATAGACAATCATGGTGGCTTGTCACATCCAAGGTATCCTCTTGGGTGTGATAGTAACAAATATATGTCGAGCCTATTTGTGTGATATGAAACAAAATTATATAACTCATAGTAAATTCCATAATTAAAATTTTTTGAGGTACTTCTATATTAATTAACGTTGGAGTATAAGCATTACTTGTATATAATTTAGAAATTCAAGCACATAAGATTAAAGTTCTTCCAAAATGAAAATAGCTTGTTCTTCTATAATAAAATAGTGCAAGTTCATCTATGTTGAACTTGTATATTCATTGTGAATTTTGATGAGATAATATGTTGCATAATTAAGTATTTAACTATGGTAAATTGTACTTAATCAGTTAAACAAAATGATGAATAATATGCTAGAATATATATGTATGCGTTGCGGTTTTTATGGAGATTGTGTCGGTTTTAGTAAGAACAAATTAATGATGAATATTCTTGGTCAAAGGTCAGGTTGAAAGCTAGACTGCTTCATTCACTAAGATGCAACAAACTAAAGACCAAAGCTCGACAAGCTCAAAAATATAGAGTCATTAGTTGAGGTCATGTCGAGGGCTCAATGAGTCCACACCTCAAGGCGTGACAAGCTCGAAGTTTAAAGCTTGACAAATTAAAAATACATAGTCTTGGTCGAAGGTCACGTCGAGGATTTGATGTATTAATTAGTCAAGGTGTGACAAGCTCAAACATAAATAGCTTTGGTCAAAGGTCAAAACCAAGGCGTAATGAATGTAAGGCACAACAAGTCTGAGGTGCAATAAGTTTGAATTCAAGGCTCAATGGAGTTTACGTAAGCAAAGACTTGGGCGAAGGCTAAAATGAGGATGCGATACTTTATGGCACGACAAGCTTTAGGATGTGACAATTTAAATGAATGAGCCGATGTGACAAAAAAAGCCATTGAAGTACATTAAATACTAGGCGACTTAAAGACATTATCTTTAACGGACATTTGATTTTTTTTAATACTATAAATACTCTATCCTTGGGAAATTACAAAAGAGGAGCAAAGTTTGAAAGTGAAAAGGAGCTTTTTTATTTGCGAATGAACAAATCATTAATTTCTTGTTCTCTTACTCATTATCTTGTAAATGTTTGCAAAGAGAGAGAAAACTATTCTAGCGCTTTGTTCTTGTATCTACTGTCTATCAAGCATCTAGAGAGAGAAAAGAAATATTTCATTTTTTTGTATGGTTTAATTTGGTGTATTGCTCAGCTTGAGCATGTGTTTTTTGGTGATAAATAAAGTGATTGTGAAGTCCTCGATTGAAGGCTGTGGATCGTGGAGTCTAGGAAGTGGGCCAAACTCTATATTAAATATGGACTAAATTTTTCTATTCCTATCTCTTTTATATTTTATATTATAATCTGTTGTTGTGTTATCTACTGCTATTGAAGCTCATTCTGATTTGTTGCATTAAAATTAATTGTTTGAGCTTTTTAAGGCCTACTACTTCTAAGTGGAGATAATTAACCATTGGAAGTGTATAATGAAAATTTTTCTAAAAGCTCAAAACAGACTAATATAGTGTTATAGAAAATGGGCCTTCAATTGTAGAAGGAAAAGAAGAAAGAGATTAATGAAGATGATTGGAAAAGATAAGATTTAAATGAAATTGCCATGAACATATTGTATTGTGGGCTGCATGAAAGTGATTTTAATAGAATCTGTACATGCAAATCAGTTGAAGAAATATGGATGAATTAGAAAAGACTTATGAAGAAACATAAAGAGTTAGAGATACAAAAATAAGTCTTTTATGTGGGCAATTCTAAAATTTTAAAATGCTTCCAAATAAATCTATAGATAAATTGCATAATAGATTCATCAACATAATAAATCCTTTGAGTGTACTTGGGGAAGAATTTTACTAACTTAAAAATAAATTCTAAACTTCTCAGTTACTAACCAAGGATTGGGAAGTAAAAATAACTATCATAAAAGAAGCACAGGATTTAAGTGCTATGAGCAAAGAAGAACTCCTTGAAGTGCTCAAAATGCATGAGCTCATTAAGAAGCAAGGGGAAGGATCAAACAAGAATGCTAACTTAGATGATTCAAAAGCAACTTGTCAACATTCATGGATTAATTCCTCCAATTGTTGATTCGTACTAGAAAGTACAACAAGCAAGAGTATGTAGAAAGTAGTCTTATTGAAAAGAATATCTCAACTAATCTATACACTCTCTTTCTATTTAGAGAAAGAAGAAACAAACTAAAAGTGTGTAAGCCAATCCTAGCCAAACACGTTTAAATTATAAATACAGCTATATCCCTATATAATATATTAACATCCCCTCGTCAAGTTGGTGCCATACAAAGGCCCAACTTGAAAAGCATAAAAGAAAGAGAATCTTGAGATGGTAATTTGGTGAATAAATCAGCAACTTGCTTATCGGAGGAGATATGATGAACCACAAGAAATAAGATCACGAACAAAATGAATATCAATATCTATGTGTTTTGTCTGTGTGTGAAGGTAAGGATTTTGAGCAATTTCAATTGTGGATTTGTTATCGCAGAATACGGCAATAGGCAAAGAACAAGGAATTCTAAGATCACGAAGAATGTAGGAGGTCCATAATAATTCTTTGGACATAGTTGCAAGACTTCTATACTCAGCTTTGGTCGTGGAAGTACTAACAGTAGATTGTTTTTTCGACTTCCAAGTGACAAGTGCACTACCAAGAAAAATACAAAACCCAGACAAAGACTTCCTATCAAATGTAGAGGATCCCTAATCAGCATCAAAAAAAGCATTGAGATTAAGAGTATTATTAGATGAGTAATGAAGACCTAGATCAATTGTCCCTTTAAGATAGCGTAGTAAATGAAGAGCCGCCTGATATTGTGAGACATGTGGTTGGAACAGGAATTGACTCAGTTTATTAACAGCAAAAGCAAGATCATGGTCGTGTTAAAGTCAAATAAAGCAACCTGCCTATAATTCATTGGAACAGGGAAGGATCATCCAGAGGAGCACCATCGTCTTTCAAAAGATTTCCAGTAGGAAGAGGCAGCGTGGTTGGCTTACAGGCAGTAAGGCCAACATCAGATAATAAATCAACAATGAATTTCCATTGATGAACATACAAACTAGATGAAACAGAGCATATTTCAAGACCAAGAAAAAACCATGCTAACCCAAGATCCTTGATGGTAAAAGCTTGATCAAGTTGTGACTTCAAAAGATCAATCGTAGAAGTATTATTTCTAGTGACCAGCATATCATCAACGTAAAGTAAAATTACCAAGAAACCATTTTCATCATTGAGAGTGAACAAGGAGTGACCACTAAAAGATTGAAAAAAACCTTTCCTAAATAGGAAATTAGAAATCCCTTTATTCCACTGTCAGGAGGCTTGCTTAAGCCCATAAAGTGATCGTTTCAATCGACAAACTTTGGAAAATCCAGCTTTGGAATAACCCGGTGGAGGCAACATATAAATTTCTTCATCTAAAAATCCATGAAGAAAAGCATTGTTTATGTCAAGTTGATGTAAAGGCCATTGATAAGCAGCCACCACAGCCAATAATATTTTCACTGTGCTAAGCTTTGCAACCGGAGAAAATGTATCGTAATAGTCAATCCCTTCAACTTATGTGTATCCTTTCGCTACCAAGCGAGTCTTATAGAGTTCAATAGTACCATCCGACCTATATTTAATTTTGTAAATCCATTTACAACCAATAAGATGTTTACCTTTAGGTAAATTAACTAGTTCCCAAGTGTCGTTGTACTTTAAAGCTTCGATTTCCTTGTTTATAGCAAAAATCCATTATGCATGCTTAGCAGCTTGAGTAAATGTAATGGGTTCATGAGAATTGAAAACAAGAGTCATAGAATGAATAAAATCCTTAGGGTATGTAGAAAAAGTATTAACAGTAAACAAAGGATAAGAACAGGTAGTGATAGAAGTGGAATCATGGGTAACATGTATCAAATCTGTAACGCCCTAAACTAAGACATTACAACCTGCCACATGTCCTCTCTTCAAAGGCACATGCAAAGGTTATAAACATCTAAACCACAATACATATCATCACATAACTCCATAACTCATATAAATGATACTCAATATGAAAATCCATATAATATAATTTCAATAAAATCTATGTTGGCAAAACCAAGCTAACTGATAAAAATCCTCATAAGAACATAAAGCTGATAACTTATAAAATCTTTTCAATTGGAAACCTAAAGGAAATCTAACAACTCAACATGATAAATAAAACTCTACTCCAGCCATCTACATATCAGCTGGATAATCAGGTCCACTATCATCGTCCCCAGGCTCCACAAATAAATCAAAGCCAAATGAATCATACACTATCTGGTCTTCACTTGTTCCTGAAAAATAAAAAAGCATGAGCACAAAGGCCCAGTACATCCAAACCAAAAACATAGGCTTATGATCATATATCAAACAGTTCACACACGACTTAATATCTAATGCAGCAAACACCAATTATTCTTTTCATTAATCCAGCATACAACACAGTTTAAGATCATCCACGACTAATCCAAAACTTGGAGTAACTCAGACTCCTTAAAAACAAGCAGTATAGGAAAATAGGTAATATAATACATATATGGTGTTAGGAATCTCCCACACACCCAGGTGCCGTACTCGCACCATTCTTAAACTACCGGAATCATCTTTATGCACGAGTCCACTCGGGACAACCTCACATATAGATCATCAAGTTGCCAGAGTTAGTATCACACTTTGCGTGGTCTTTACTAACCGTAGCCACTCACAACCAACATTTAATTCAATTATAGTTAGATATAAATTAGGTCAAATTTGTAAACTAGTCCTATAAGCACAAACAAACAAGCGTGGTAAAGACATACCTGTTTCCGCTTAAGAAATCAAAATTCTATTCTTAGGTAAACTCCTGAATAAAGAATCAACCGTTCTAGAATCCCCAACATACCTTTCTCCTGTGACACCCATAGAATCACCAGATCTCCAATCAACACTAAGAAATAATGAAACCCTAATTCTCTAGATCACCTGTTCATCATTGTTCATACATTCACAATCATTCTCAACAACAATTATGATTCAAATTCTCCTAACGACTTAAGATCTATGAATTACAGTTTCGAGTTGAGTCTTACCTTTTCAATTTGTCGTAGATTTGAAATCCTCCAATTTCTATACTTAAGGTTGTCCTCCAATTTCCACCAACGATCAATTCCTTTCACTAATCAACAACAAAATCTTAGAAAGAACACATCCTAAAATGAACTAAAGGATTAGGAGAGGTTACTTACCCGATTCCTTGATGAAATCCTCCTTCGAGAGTACCGTCTAGGGTTTGTTTCTATTTAAGAGAGGTTATGAGAGTTAGGGCTGAGTTGAAGATGAATTTATAGAGTAAATTTTTTAGGGAATATAGGCTAGATGCATAAGAAACTAAGCTGGCAGCTTAAATGTCTCGGTCGTTCAAAATCATCCAAGGTCGTCACTTAGGCCGACGGCCTACATTTGTACGCCGGTGGCCTAAATGCTGGCGTATGACCAAATTCTTTAATTTGTAAAATTTTCCTCCTATGCTCCAAGCTGATGTTTAAGCCGTCTTCCTTTGTATTTAAGCTGGCGGCCTATATACTGGCCCACTCCAAAATCGTCCAGTCATTCACATACCACTTCCCCGTGTCCAAATTTATCTGTTCTAAGACAAAATACCCTTTTTAAACAATTATATATTATACTAATACCCCTCACAATGAAATGTTTTCTTGTATATTACATCTTTCTTCCCCTTAAAGAAACTTTCATCCTCGAAAGTTACCTAGTTCATTGAATAGCTCGGGATATTTTGCTGACATTTCCTCCTCAAGTTCCTAAGTAGCTTCTCTCTCCATTTGATTCATCCATTGTATCTTCCCATATTTGATTACCCATCTCCTCAACATCTTTTCTTTAGTATCAATGATCTTCACGGGTCTTTCAATAGTAGTGAGATTAGGATGCACATCCAGAGGTTCTAATTCTGCTATCTGCTCGAGGTCTTTCACATACTTCCTTAACAGAGACACATGAAACATATTGTGCACTCCCTCCAAATTAGGTGGTAAAGCTAGTTTGTAAGCCACGTCGCCTATCCTCTCTAAGAACTTTTATGGTCCTACGTACCCAGGGTTTAACTTGCCTCTTAGCCCAAATCTGACAACACCTTTGGTTGGTGAAATTTTAAGCAACACATGCTCTCCAACCTGAAAATCCAAAGGTCTCCTTCTTTTGCTAGCATAGCTTTTCTGACGGCTCTGAGCAGTTTGCAATCATTGTTGGATCATTTGGACTTTATCGTTGGTGTCCTCTATCAGTTTTGGTCCCAAAATCTGCCTGTCACCTACATCATCCCAATGAATTGGTGATCGACACTTTCTACCATATAAGGCTTCATGTGGTGGCATCCCAATTGAAGCTTGATAACTATTATTATATGCAAACTCCACTAGAGCCAAATACTCATCGCAGCTACCTTTAAAGTCTAATACATTAGCCCTTGACATGTCTTCAAGAATCTGGATTGTCCTGTCCGACTGTCCATCTATCTGAGGATGATAGGCAGTATTAAACACAACTTTATTGCCTAAAGCTTGATGTAAGCTCTTCCAAAATCTTCCAATAAATCTAGTATCTCTATCAGACACAATGTTCACTAGGACTCCGTGTAGTCTCACGATCTCTTTGATGTACAACTATGCTAAACGTTCCAATTTATACCCCATCCTAATGGGTATAAAGTGAGCTACCTTTGTGAGTCTGTCTACAATCACCCATCTTGAGTCAAATTTTGCTATTGTTCTAGGTAGGGTGTAATGAAATCCATGGTAATATGCTCTCACTTTCATTAGGGTACTGGCGAAGGCTTCAGTTCACTTGCTGGTCTCCTGTGCTCAATATTAATCATTTGATAGGTATGGCACTTAGAAACATACTCAGCAATTTCCTTCTTCATGTTGCTCCACTAATACAACTTCTTTAAGTCATGGTACATCTTGTTTCCTCCTGGATGGATGGAATAACTAGAATGGTGTGCTTCTCTCAATAACTCCTTCTTCAATTCTCCTTGTTCTAGCACACATAGTCTTCCTTTGTATCGCATCACACTGTCTTTATCAATGTAGAACTCTAGTGCTCTACCAATCTCTATTCTCCTCTTTATCTCTAGGATGCTCTAATCATCTATTTGTGTTGTTTTGATCTTTTCAATCAAAGTAAGTTGAATTTGTAGGTTCGCCAATCTTTCACCCACTTGTCTAGTCACTATTTCCAATTCAAGTTTCCTCATGTCATCAATTATGTACTGTTCTGATGTGACCAAGGCTGTTAAATTCTCATTTCTCTTTCTACTTAGGGCATCTGCTACAACATTTGCCTTTCCTGGGTGGTATTATATGTCTACATCATAATATTTTATGAGCTCTAAACATCTCCTCTGTCTCATGTTTAGCTCTCTTTGGGTAAAAATGTACTTGAGACTTTTATGATCTTTGTACATTTTACATGTCTCCCCATATAAGTAATGTCTCCAAAGCTTCAATGCATGAACCACTGCTGCTAGTTCCAGGTCATGCGTTGGGTAGTTCTTCTCATATGGTTTCAACTATCTGGAAGCATATGCTATTACCTTGCCTCCCTGCATCAACACATAACTTAACCCTTGTATTGAAGCATAACTGTATATAGTATACTCCTCACCACTCATACAACACTGAGGCTGACTTTAACTTCTCCTTCAATCTTTTGAAACTGCTCTCACATTCATCATCTCATACATACTTCACCCCTTTCTATGTCAACCTGGCTAATGGACTTGCTATCTTTGAGAAGTCTTCTACAAATCTTCTGTAATAACCTGTCATTCTTAGAAAACTTCTAATCTCAGATATGCTTTTAGGTCTTAGCCATTTAACTACTGCCTTCACTTTGTCAGGATCTAGAGAAAGTCCATTTCCATCTACAATATGTCCCTAGAAAGACACTTGTTCTAACCAGAATTCACACTTGGTGAATTTAGCATATAGCTTCTTCTCTTACAGTCTGGTCAAAACTAGTCTCAAATGCTCTTCATGTTCCTCCTGGGACTTAGAATACACTAGCACATCGTCGATGAACACTACCACAAAAAGGTCTAAATAGTCTCTAAAGACTCTATTCATGAGATTCATAAATATTGTCGGTTCATTGGTCAGACCAAAAGGCATAACGGTGAATTTGTAATGCCCATATTGGGTCTTAAAAGCTGTCTTCTGCATATATTTTGCTCTGACCTGTAGCTGGTGATATCTAGACCTAAGATCAATCTTAGAAAATATCATTGCTCCTGCCAGCTGATCAAACAAGTCATCTATTCTAGGTAATAGGTACTTATTCTTGATTGTTACCTGGTTCAATTCTTGATAATCTATACATAATCTCATGCTCTCATCCTTCTTCTTCACAAACAATACTAAAGCTCCCCATGGTGATACACTAGGTCTGATAAACTTCTTTTGGAGCAATTCTTCCAACTGTACTTTTAATTCAGCAAGTTCTGTAGGAGCATTCTATAAGGTGTCTTTCAAATAGGTAAGGTACCTGGCTTGAAATCTATACAGAACTCTACTTCCCTCTCTGGTGGTAACCCCGATAAGTCTTCTAGAAACACGCCAGCGTATTCACACACAACCGCTATCTGTGTAACATTTGTCCTTTGTTCCTTTTCTACTGTCATAGATGCCAAAGATGACTTTCCCCACAACTTATAAGTAGGCAGAGTTGGAGGTCTTTGTACATCAAGTCCATACTCAAATTGATCTCCATCGGGCAAACTAAACTTCACAGCTAAATTATAGCAGTCTATCACAGCATGATGTTTCACTGACCAGTCTACTCCTAAAATTACATCAAAATGTACCATATGCATGACTACGAGATCTGCAGATAGATATCTACCCATCATCTCAGTATCTACATTTCTACATATCTTATTCAACATAACCCCACTCCCCAGAGGCATATTCACAGACAAGCATACAGACATAAATTCAACATTTACACCACAAACAGCAGCAAAAGATTCAGATATACTAGAAAAACTTGCACTAGTATCAAAGAGAACATAGGCACTATGCAGCAGTATACGAAGTGTACCTGTTATAGTGTCCACGCTGGAGGTGTCTCGATGCTGGAGGGCATACACCTTAGCTGGCTCCCTATGTCCTAGTCCACCTTAAGTTCGATCCATCTGTGCTGCTGAACCTAGAAGCCTTCCTGGCTCCTTACAATCAATGGCTTTGTGCCTTCTTTGCCCGTACTTAAAGTAATAGACTTAGGGAATGCTTCTCTCTGTACAAAACTTGTGGCTATGCCCCACCTTGCCACATGTAAAGCATGTGTTCTCAGGCCACTTGCACTCCCTAATGTCATGAGGTCCAAGGCATCTGATGCACTTCTTTTTCTGCACCTTGAATTATTGGCCTGTTCTGCTGTGTAACTGGTCTCTTCCTCCTATCTTGATAAAGAACACTAGCAGCTGGTCACTTCCCATAATAGATCTAGCTCGTCTGAGTTTCACGTCCCTTAATTTTGTTTAAGCCATGTTCCATTGTCTTGGCTTTGTTGACCACAGCAGAGTAGTTATTCAAGTCCATCATATTGACTTGATATTGAATTCCGGGCTCTAGACCAATGATAAATATGCTCACGTTGGCCTCTTCACTTTCCTTTAGGGGGTTTGGAAGAAACCTCATTAATTAGTGTAGCTCAGCTTCATACTCTTCTACAGTCATCTTACCCTGTTGCAATGTATAATACTCCTGAAGCATCTTTTGCTTCACACTATCGGGAAAGAACTCTCTATTAGAAGGCATGTTTGAACATTTCCCATGTGATTGCTCCTGTCATATGATGCTTGGTGCTCATCCACTAGTTGTTTGCTCTCCCTATTAGCAAATAGGAGGCATATTCCACCTTTTTGTTATCTAGTATGTCTAAGGCAACAAATGTCTTTTCCACCTCCTTTATCCATAATTGAGCCTCCAAGGGCTTCCCAGGCTGGGGCTCAAATTTGTAGACCAGGTCTACAAACTTATTTAGGCTGAGTACATCAGCGTGTCTTGCTTCATAGCCTCCATTTCCACTATTTCCATTGTTCCTCTGTGCCTCCTGTCTCCAGGCCTCAGCATTGGCCTGCACAACTTGCATATCCTGCCTCATAGTTTGCTATTGCTGGGTAACTACTCCTAATAGAGCATTCACCACCTGCATCAACTGTGCAGCATCAACAAGTACTTGTCCTCCTGCAATAGCATTAAGTATCGGCTGTCCTATAGGTGGAGGTGGTGGTAGGGCCATGTCTCCAGGTACTTGGTTCAAGGGTGGTTGGTGCATATAGGCTTGTTCCTCATCACTATTCCTAGAGGAACCAGTATCAAAGGCTCTCCTTCTTGGCGGCATTCTATCACAAGCATACACCAAAACATAAGATAAAAGGAAAAACTAACTTCAGAGATTAAATGCTATATAAACTACAAGATACCATAAAGCATATATATAAACAACTCCTATTATTTCTATCCCACTCATCAATGTTCATCGCCCTAAGGAGTTCATAACTTAATTCTAAAGAGATCATAACGCCCTAAAGTAAGGCATTCCAACTCGCCACGTGTCTTCTCTTCAAAGGTGTACACAAAGGCTATAAATATCTAAACCACAATACATATCATCACATAACTTCATAACTCATATAAAGGATACTCAATATGAAAATCCAAATAATATAATTTCAATAAAATCTATGTTGGCATAAACCAAGCCAACTAATAAAAATCCTCATAAGAACATAAAACTGATAAATTATAAAATATTTTCAATTGGAAACCTAAAAGAAATCTAACAACTCAACATGATAAATAAAACTCCACTCTAGCCATCTACATATAAGCTAGATAATCGGGTCCACTATCGTCTTCCCTAGGCTCAACGAATACATCAAAGCCAGATAAATCATACACTATCTTTTCTTCACTTGTTCCTAAAAAATAAAAAGGAATGAGCACAAAGGCCCAGTACATCCAAATCGAAAACATAGGCGTATGATCATACATCAAATAGTTTACACATGACTTAATATCTAATGCAGCAAACACCAATTATTATTTTTTCATTAATCCAGCATACAACATAGTTTAAGATCATCCGTGACTAATCCCAAACTTGGAGTAACTCAAACTCCTTAAAAACAAGCAGTATAGGAAAATAGGTAATATAATACATATATGGTGTTAGGAGTCTCCCACACACCCAGGTGTCGTACTTGCACTACTCCTAAATTACCAAAATCATCTCTATGCACGAGTCCACTCGGGACTACCTCACACATAGATTATCAGGTTGCCAGTGTTAATGTCAAGCTCTCCGTGGTCTTTAGTAAATGCAGCCACTCACAACCAATATTCGATTCAATTATAGTTGAATATAAATTAGGTCGAATTTGTAAACTAGTCCTACAAGCACAAACAAACAAGCATGGTAAGGATGTGCCTGTTTCCATTTAAGAAATCAAAATCCTATTCTCAGGTAAACTCCTGAACAAAGAATCACTCATTTCACTAATCAATCATCCATTGATAACAACATAAGAAATATAAACCCTAAACCCTAATTCATTAATCTAGAATTTCCAACATACCTTTGTCCTGTGAAACCCGTAGAATCACTAGATCTCCAATCAACACCAAGAAATAATGAAACCCTAATTCTCTAGATCACCTGTTCGTCATTGTTTATACATTCACAATCAATCTCAACAACAATTATGATTCAAATTCTCCTAACGACTTAAGATCTATGAATTATAGCTCCGAGTTGAGTCTTACCTTCTTCAATTTGCCATAGATCTGAAATCCCCCGATTCCTACACTTAGGGTTTTCCTCCAATTTCCACCGGCAATCAATTCCCTTCACCAATCAACAACCAAATCTTAGAAAGAACACATCCTAAAATGAACTAAAGGATTAAGAGAGGTTACTTACCCGATTCTTTGATGAAATCCTCCTTGGAGAGTGTTGTCTAGGGTTGTTTATGTTTAAGATAGGTTATGAGAGTTAGGGCTGAGTTTATGATGAATTTATAGAGTAAATTTTCGAGGGAATATAGGTTAGACACGTAAGAAACTAAGCTGGTGACTTAAATGTCTCAGGTCGCTTAAAATCATCCAAAGCCATCACTTAGGCCGGCGTATGGCCAAATTCTTCAATTCGTCAAATTTTCCATCAACGCTCCAAGCTGGTGTTAAGGCCGTCGTCCTTTGTATTTAGGCTGGCAGCTTTGAATTATAGGCTGGCAGCCTATATGCCAGCCCACTCCAAAATCATCTTGTCATTCACATACCACTTCCCGGTGTCCAAATTTATCTGCTCCAAGACAAAATACCCTTTTTAAACAATCATATATTACACTAATACCCCTCACTATGAAATATTTTCTTGTATATTACGGAATCAGTACGTAAACAATGAACATAAGAATCAAGCCTTCGTAGAGCTTCTCGAGGGCGATTGGACTTGCACAAGTAAGGCTGATGCACAGTACCAGGATCTGAATTGGGAATAGCAGATAATGAGGAATCTATAAGATCCTCACTAGGAAGAGTTGGGGTTGGAAAAGGAGAAGTAGGCACAGTGTCTGGAATGTGTTTTTGAGAATTGTGTTTAGAAAGTGTATGGGAAAGTTGTATATCAGAATCATGATAAATGGCATCTGAGGCAAAAGGAAAAGTATTTTCATGGAAAAGAACATCACGACTGACAATGAGCCTTTTATTTGACAAATCATAAAGTCGATAACCCTTTTGTCTAAACATATATCCAAGAAAGACACAGCGAAGAACTTTGGAGTCAAATTTATCAAGATGAGGAGAAAAATTGATAGTAAAACAAAGATACCCCATTACACAGAGATGATCATAAGATGGGACATGATGAAAAAGGAGCTCATATGGAGACTTCCAATCTAATTTGGCCATAGGCATTATGTTAATGAAATATACCACTGTAAGAATACATTCCCCCAGACTTCCAATCTAATTTGGCCATAGGCATTATGTTAATGAAATATACCACTGTAAGAATACATTCCCCCAGACTTCCAATCTAATTTGGCCATAGGCATTATGTTAATGAAATATACCACTGTAAGAATACATTCCCCCAAAAAAGATTTAGGTAAATGACCTTGTATTCTTAAAGTGCTAGCCATTTCAACAATATGATGATGCTTATGCTCAACATGGCCATTTTATTGAGAAGTGTATGGACAAGATCTTTGATGTATGATTCCAAAAGCATCTAACGAAGATTGACATGAAGAAGACAAAAACTTAGCTCCATTATCAGAGCGCGTGACCTTAGGAACTATTCCAAATTGATTCTTGATTAATTTGAAGAACTTATCAAGAAAAGAACAACTTGAGATTTAGTACTCATGAGATACACCCAAGTAGATGAACTATAATAATCTACAATAGTAAGAAAAAATCTCTCCCCTCCAATAGAAATAGTAGAATATGGTTCCCATATGTCAACATGAATCAAGTCAAAAGCATTATCAAAATAAAAAATAGAATGAGGAAAAGGCAATATGTGAATTTTAGACTCAACACGAACATTACAATCTAATTATGATATATTGGAATTAGAATGTGGAAACAAGCGTAGCATCTTAGACAAGGAAGCATGTCTAAGTCTTTTATTAAACAAAATTATATCGAGTTTGGACTTATTGGAAGCAATAAATATGTTTAGAATAGTAGACGAAACAGAATCTGTACTGGTATTTGCATCAGTCTTAAGCAAGTACAATCCACTTGATGCCTTTGCATGAATGATGTCAGTCTTACTAGCTTGGTCCTGAAAAATACATGATGCAAGATTAAAATGAACAATTAGTTTACTATCTTTAACAAGCCAATGAATAAACAGCAAGTTAAAGGAAAAATCTGATACAAACAGAACATTAGATAAGGTCGGTTTAGGAGTGATATGAACTGAGCCACACAGTTAAACCGATTTAGTGTTTCCATCTGGTAGTCTTATGTTTAGTGGGTAAGGAAGATAATTTATATTAGAGAGAAGTGAATAAAAAGGTGTGATATGATCCGTGGCTCCTAACTCAATTATCCATGTATCAATCAAGTTACTCATTCCACTAAAACAATAAGATGGAGCGATATTACCTGTAAAACCCAATCGTGCTCATAGCTGCTAAATCTCCTACTTGTTTTTCATTCATCATTTTTAAAACTTCATGACATAAGTTGTGTACCAGTTGAGGATCAACACTAGAAGTATGTGCTGAACGTGGATATCCTACAACAGAAGAAGAAGAACCCTCTGCAGAGTATGTGTCCAAAGGAGAGGACAAATGACTTGCAAAACTATATGCATCAGGCTTGATATTAACAACATTCATAATTGATTTACTAACTTTTTGCCCAACGTTTCCAGTTTTTCTTCCTTTGTACCATTCAAAATACCTGACCAATTTGAAACAAGTTTCAATACTATGTCCTTCAGTACTGTAGTATTTACAAAACAAGCGTCTTCCTTTCTTTTTGTCAACAAAATTCTTTGAGTTTGACATCCTAGACCAATTAGAAGACCTATTCAATCGACATGCTGAAGCTCTTATATCAGGCGTAACACTTGAAGTGATAAATCTTTGTCTTTCTATTTGTTGAACCAAATAGTATGCCTTATTCACAATTGGTAAGGGATCCATAAAGAGTATTTGATTTCTTACCATTTCAAAGTTCTCATTTAAACCCATGAGGAATTGTATCAATCTAATTTCTGATTCAAACTCTTCAACTCTCTCTTTCAACTGACAATTGCAAGCATCAACTCTACTACATGTACATGAAGGATATGCATGCAATACTTGTAATTCATCTCAATATTTTTTCATCCGATTATAGTAAGTAGCAATCGATTGATTCAACTACTTCAGATTACAAATTTCATATTGTATCTGAAAAATTAAAGGACAATTACTATGTCCATATTGTTCTTTGATTTCATTCCATAAATCATAGGTAGACGAAGTAAAAACATAATTCTATGCAATAGCCTTCACCATTGAATTAAGAATCCACATCCGAACCATATAATCTGCTCTTTCCCATCAAATCAAATCAACAGATTGTAAATCAGGTTTAAGCAAGCTACCGTCAACAAAACCTAATTTGTTTCTACTAATCAAACCTAATTACTAAACTATCCCTAACCTCTATCTAATATGCCATAAATACCTACTTCAATCAATAAAACTACTTCAATTACCTATTTTAACAAATTCAAAATTAATGAATTCTTTCCAATTATCAATTCAACTCTATTCATCAAGTTTAATAGCCTAAACCCGTAAATATCTAATTTAGATATTTTAACCTAAATTCCAACTCTTTAAATTCTAGAAATTTAAATCCAAATATATTTTTTCAAATACCAATTTCTAAGCCCCTAAAATTCTAAATTCAAGTAAGATATTAATTTCTCTTCAAATAGAATTCCTAATTTCAATTTCTAATGCCAATTAGTAAACTTTATTTTCTTACTTCTTAAATTCAATCCTTATGCCCAAAAGACCATAGCCTAGAAAGCCTTATCCAACACTTTAAAGTCCAATTCCATCGACATAAGTTCAAGTGCATTATCTAAAAGGCCCATAATTAAATTGTCAAACCCAGTTATCCATGAATCAAGCCCTTGAGCCCATAAGACCATAAATGTTAACATGCTCCATCAAATCCCAAACAATTCCATAATTTCTAGAGAATTCCATCAAGATAAAAATACCAAAATAACCTTAGCCAAATCTAGAGAACTCTACACCTATAAAAGGACCAAAATGCCCCTAAACTATTCAAGTAAAATGACTAAAAAGCCCTTAACCTAAAAAAATTTACAAGACAAAATGCTATAAATGTACCCTTAGAAAACCCTAATTCCTTCCTCTATTTTTAGCATCCCTACCTCTCAAAATTCACTCTCAAAACACTCTAACAAATCTCTCAAAAAATACACAAAAATCTCTCCATAAACCAAGTATACAATAGGTAAAGTATTATATAAGTTTATACTTCTTAATCTCCTCATTTATTCCCAATAATCTAACATTTATTTCAATTAAAATCCTAAATGAAATTGAAGATTTAAGACAAAGTTGAAGTTTGGAAAATAAGCTTGAAGAATCTCCAACAAGTCTTGAGTAGTAGTAGTAGTAGCGAAGTTTATGTGGTTGATTCCTATAAATCAAGTAAGTTAATTTAATTAATGTATTTTGATTGTGTATGAAATACCCCAAATCTTTACCTAGATTAGAAATTGAGTTTAGATAGATTAAATAATCAAATGAATTATAGGATTTAATTAGACAAGTTGGCTTAATTTAATTAGCTAATAATTAAGTTGGTTTTGAGATTTGAAATTCCTAAAATCCCTAAATGTGTCTAAAAATGTTTAGAGGATTCCTAAACTTGATTTTAGCCTAAACACTAATTCCTAAATCTCAGTAAAATTTGAGTTCATTTGCTTGAATAAAAATATCAGTTCTTAAACCCGAACTCAAATTAAATATCTTTGTATCCAAATTAAATTCCTAAATTAAGTTCTTATTTTAAGATCTTAATTTATAATCTATTGGTTCAGAAATCATCTTTTAAATACTTCTGGAACTATAGATATTGATCTGATAGTTCTAAACCTATACCCTATTTCTATTTTATATAAATTTAGCTTTGTTTTTTCTTTTTTTTATTATTTCCTTTTTGCTGCCTTTTCTTTCTTTCTTTTTCATTTTTCGTTTTTCTCTTTTCTTTCTTTCTTTCTTTCTTCTTCTTCTTCTTCTTCTTCTTCTTCCCTCTCCAAATTCAAGACTTGAATCTCAAGATCAAAGCCAACTAGAGGATGAATCAAGATTAGGAGATGAACTAGATAGAGAAAACCGAGCTAGAGGATGAAGCTTCAACTTCTTTTCTTCTCTAAAGCTAAGTTTTCTATTTCAATTTCTCCTTGTTTTTACTTGTTATTTACATTTTAATTGATGAGTTAATGTTGAATTGGTTGAGAGTGCTGTTTATTTATGTATTTGTTGATATATGCTTGTTGGAGGTCGGATTGTGAAGGAGGAAGAAGATGATGAATAGTAGTTGTGATGGTTTGATTGTTGTTTGAAGTTGTTGGAGGAAGATTGAAGTGTTAGGAGTTGTTATTAGAGTTTATTTGATGTTAGAATTGATATAGGAAGCTTAGTAAATGATTTGAAGAAGTTTTGATAAAAGGAAAGTGTAAAAAACCTCTTTTCGCAAACCTGTTCTGTCGTCAACGCCCTCCTGGAGCTTTACGCGGCCGGCTTTGAGGCGGTGTTGAAGGGAACATAATGCATTTTCTTAAAGCTGCCTCCAACGCTGCCGGTGTTGAACCTTTACGCTGCTGGCTTTGAAATTTACGCCGCCGCTTTGAAGTGCCGGTGTTCGTTTTACTCAGTGCCCTGTTTCGCAGTCTTCGTATTTTGGCCATAACTTTTTCATACGACCTCATTGAGGTGATTCAAGTTGCTATAAAAAGATTAAAAAAGATCTACAACTTTCATGTTTTGAGTTTTACAAATTCGAAACGTATCATGCTTAAATTTTGATTCTTTGGCTATTGTGTTTTTTAAACAAAATTAAAACTTGTTTTTTATTTCTAAATGTTTATTGTTAAGTGTAAATGGATCTTTTTGAGTTAAAATGAGATAGATAAGTGATGTTTGATGTGTTATGTTGATAGATTGATTTAATTAAGCATGATTTAGATAGATTTATAAATTCAACAAATAATTGAATTTCCAGGAGTATTAAACTAAAAGTAGTTATGTTGTATATATGATTTCCATTGCTTGATTTATGATGTTGTGATGACTTAGTGAAACTAAATGATCTTGGTAAGTATATAAATGATGAGTTATGTATTTATGAATTTTATTTGAATTTCCTTCATGCTAAGTTTAAGATTTGTTTATTATTTGTTCTTATGATTAGTTATTGAACTTAAATGAACTTAGTTAACAAACTTAAGTTCAACTTGATTAAATAGACTTGAATGAGTTAAAATGAATTAGATTGAGTTAGTTTAACCATCTTTGACTTAGTTTTTGAACTAAATGATTAAGGTTAATTAATTTAGCTAAGTTTAAGTTAAGGTGAGTTCAAGTTGACATAGATCCTACATGTATAATGAATTAGTAATGAATCTAAGTTCAACTTGACTAAATGAGCTTGAATTAGCTAAAAGGAATTAGATTACTTAAGTTAATCAACTTGAACTAGTTTTAGATTAAATGACTAACTCTAAACAATTTGGCTAAGGTTAAGCTGAAATGGGTTAATAGCTAATAATTAGCTTAGATGAATGAATTAGGATGATCTTTGAATAATATGGGAATATGTTGTTTCAAATGTTTATTTGCTTTGAATATGAATGCTTTTATGTATGAATGCTTTATATATGCTATGTTTTGTGATAAGAAACTATAATTAAAGTGAAAAGAATTACTTTGAACAAAAAGGAGAACTGTCCATATTTTGGCGGGGCGATATTCGCAGCCATAGTGGGGTTCCATTAGTGTCTGATCAAATAGGATTTAATAAATGAGTTTGAGATTATGAATAATGATATAAGTTATTTATGATTTTGATGAAGTGGATGATTAGTTTAGTTTAGTTTTTCTTATACGAACTCTTTCCTTAACAGAAGTGGATATCTGATTTATCTTCTGGATTATCTTCTGAATTCCTTCTGAGACTCTGTTTGGATTTCGTATATAAGGTACGCAGTAACTTGCATGTTGGTGTTAGGATAGGCATCTAAAATAAATTAAGAACTTAAACTTGACTTAATAATTGATGAGTGTTGATTGTCTTTTACGCCGTTGAATCTGGTTCGGAGAGCGGCACCTTGCTCAGATTGGGGGCATGGTACTTTTCGTTATTGGATAGATTTATCTAGGAGATATAAGTATCCGAGCTACTTCTATCAACCCCTGAGCGTCGTGATGCGTTACTCAGGATCCCCTAGTATTACGGGCTACGCCGGAAGGTGGGGCTGCCTAGTCTGTATGAACAGTAGGGACCACTCAGAGGAGCGGACGTGATACTAGATCCTTGATGCCGGAGTTTGAATACTCCTATGTTGATTTTTTACTTTAAAGAAAGATAATAACTTGTGATTGTCATTTGCATTTAGTTAAGCTCGTGTGTCACTCCTGTGTGATTGTGTTGCTGTGTACTGGGCTTCGGCTCATTCTTGTTGTTGTTATTCTTTTTACAGGTTTTGTTGTTGATAAAGATGATGTTGATGATGATGAGTTCTTGTTGATGTTGGTGATGATGGATGATGAGATGATATATGATGTTGTTGCTATTGGTGATGCTTGACTCGGGTTTCGGGCATTTGTGATGATTCGGAGAGAATTTGTGGATGAGTGAAGTGAGTAGGAGCGTGGATGTAGTTAGTTTTTTTATTTCTTTTTGTTTTGTATTAGTGAGAGCTATTTATGATATAAACTTGTTATATTCTTTAAAGGGCATAGTAGAGCCCATGTTTTGTAATTTAACTTTTGCAAAGCTTTGTTTAATCTAATAATTCTCCACTTGAGAAGAGTGGAAGTTTTGAAATGTCTTTATTTCTAAATTGTTTTATAAAATTTATTTCCACTGCTAAATCCAGTTATCTGAAAATCTAACTAAACGATTTCATAACCTAAAATCGGATAGCAATGTTCAACATAAACACCTTCTTTTAAAACAACCTTATGTATAATTCGTAAGAGTTATACGTGGTTGGGGACTTGGTGTGCTTAATTTAAGAATTGAGCATGTCGGGTCTTTACAGTGTATATGATGCTTGAATTCATGAAAAACAATAAAAGTAAACTTAGATTTAGGATTTGGAGAATATATATATATATATATGCATGAATCGAAAATAGGATATACACCATACATGCATATATGTTGTTATTTGTAAAATTTGTTAGGAACATATAGATTTATGAATATATGTATGTTGGATGTGTATGGATATATTTGTATGATGTGTAGCTAAGTTAGTTTTTAAGAAATTGTAACAAAGGAAAATGAATTAAATGTACATATAAGCTAAATATCATACAGAATATGTATGTCATATAGCGAACTTAATGAAATTATGATTAATATATGTATATGAGCATGTGAATATAATATATCATCTTATTGGATGTCTTTTTGATAAGTTACATATGCTATTGAATTGATTTATGATAATATATGTCACTGGAATTAATTAGTGTACATACTTTTGTGAGATTTAATTAAAATATCAAATGAATTTATTTTTGAAAAAAAAATTATAAAAATGATATATTAATGTTTCTAGATGTAAGCTGTAAATTTTGTGATTTTTTAAATACATTTACTATTTCTAAAAATTAAATTAAAAAATAGCAAAACTTGGCAAAACAGTGTTTCGACTAACAGTGGTAGCGATGAACTGGTAACTTTTTCTTCTTCTTTTTTGGGTAAAACTATAACGGTTTGAAATATTAAAAATGTAGGTTAATATGTGTAAAGAAATGGCCAAGAACCGGTCAACTTGAGGGTCAAATTTGATCAAACCAATTAATCGTTGCTACCTATGCTCTGTTATGGGCAGTTTTGTGTTAATTGAGATTAAAACCATAATTAACTAATTATTTTAGGCCATTAAACTTATGAACATGTAAAACAATGTGTTAAGAAGTTTACATAAAATTCTGAGCTTAAGAACCCGTGTTTGACGTAGTGAATTGATTTATAAAAGTTAGAGTACGCATTAATTTTCTATAAGAAATTAAATATTGGAATTTAAAGTAAATTAAATCTAATCAATTAAATATGAAATAAATGCAAACAATGTGTTTTCATATTAAAATATGAATTTAAGATGAATAATTATTTATTATTATTTTAGGAATTTATTTAATAAAATAGGTATTAATATAACATTATACGATAGTATAAAAATATAGAAAACTACATTCCTTAGCACATTAGAGGTAAAAATGGATTGTGAATGATATAAATAGAATAATTATATTTTAAATGAGTTGTTTTACTTAATAAAAGTTTATTAAATTTAACATAAGATATGTTATTAAAAATATTATTTTAAGGACTAAATTATCATAAAATGAGTTTAAGAGACTAAGCTGCATATAAAATGAACTATAATGTATAAAAATGTTTTTAAAATAAATTTACTTTAGAATTTGAAATTAATCAATAGTTAAAAAGGAATTCCATGAAATCTTAATTAGGATAGGAAATATATAAACATATAACTTCAAATTGATTAATAATTAATCTAATTAAAATGAATGATTGCATTGGCAACCTAAATGTCATTTGAGATAATTTTCCTATATAGATTATTATTCTTGAGATTGCCTATCATCTGTTTTGAGGTAAGATTTTTACTTGAGTTCGTGTACACAGTAACTTGTGTCTTGCATGCCAGGATAGACATCTTAATTGAATTAATACTTAAAGATGACCTTAGTAATTGCTTGCTGCTTGTGTGACGTCGTTTAACCTAGTCCAAGAGGAGATAACCTTGCTAGTGGTGCCAGCACAGTAGTTAGGTACTCATGCCATCACGGGTGGCTTTACAAGTAGCTGATGAAGGAAACGGTAGTGGGATAATGTCTACCTGGATCGAGAGAAGTAATATAGTGTGACTCGTGTTTATGAGATTGGTTGAGCTATACTATACTATGGATTGTAATAGGTAGAGATGCATAACGGCTGTGACCTTTAGACGAGGCTATTACTTGTAGAGATAGGAGGTATAGATTTTTTGGGTCACCTATATCAACCCACCGAGCAGTTACTGCTACTCAAGACCCCCCATATTCCCAGTGTGTTGCTAGAGTATGAGTGCTCCACTATTGTTTGCTATGCTTTGATTTAAGGATATAAACTGTTGGTTGTCGCATTGCATATAAAATGGGCTTCGGTTTATTCCTTTATTTTTTAGGTGTTGATGAGTCTGATGATGATGCTTATAATTGCATGGGGTATAGGATGAATTTCGAGGAGCTACTCGACAAGTGGAGTGACTAAGATTGCTAGACTTATTTTGACTTATCTAAGATTTGATCATAAACTTATGTTTTGATGAAGGTTTATTTATAAGCCTATCGTTTTATGACAAGATACTCAATACTCTTTATTTTGAAATACCTGATGATATAGAACTTATTTATATAATTTGGTCTACTATTTAAAGTAGCCTATTTGGAAGATATTTTATGAAATTTATTTTCCACTACAAATTCAGTTGTTTCGAGAATCTAATTTAATGATTTTAAAATCTAAAATTTACTTAGCAACGATCACGATAAGCTATAAATTAGATTATGCATAATACGTAAGTGTTATACGTGGTGGCTGGACACGCCTTGACCTAATTCGAGGCGTGACGATATTAATTAATCGATAAATTAATAATTTATTAATATAATTAGAGACTTCTTTTTCAATTTCTCGAATATAAATTCTGTTACATAAAAAATCATTGTATATTACTAATATGTGTATCATAGTTTACGAAATAATTTAAAAAGAAAATTATTATACATATATATTTATGAAAATAAGTACACAAATGGTATTCGTTGTTTTTAATACTCAAATGAAATTCATAGTATTGATTAATTAAATAAAGTTTAATACAAGTCACTTGTATTTATGGATTCAATGTATTAGAACTAAATACATCAACGTATGACAACGAAGGGACAGCTATATAAACAACATTATAAAATATTTTTAAATCATACCTAACAATGGCTTCTCATCTAAACACATGGCATTATGTGAATATAAGAGAGATCACCTTGAATGCACTCAAAAAGATCTATAGCAATGGTTTGATGAAAAATATCATTTGAAAGCTAGTCAAGGTACAATATCAAACACCCTCCAGCAATCATCTAAGTGCATTTTGACTAATTTAAAAAAAGAAGAGATACCAAGTGAGACAAATCGACAAAATTTCCATACATGTGGAAGATTGTTTATGAGTGGTTTCTTTAATACTAAGATCATGTCAGTATAATTGACGAACTAATTTTGGAGAAAGGAAGGGAAATGATGAAACTTTTATACCTCAATAGCCTTCTTGTATAACCTTTCTCAAGGTTATCTTAGGAAGTTCAAGCTAATACATAGTATTAAGTTATTTTGTCATTTCAAAAAGAGCGGAGAAAAAATCAAAGTCATATAAGAGAAAAAATAAACTAACTATGAAAGATGTTTTTAATGTGGATGAAACCAATTTGTTTTAGAGCATGGAAGCTAAGCATTCTCTTGCAACAAAGCAACTCGAAGGAAGAATATATGATTGAAAAAAAAAAGCCTTACAACTGTTATTTGTTGCAATGAGGATGTCTTAGAAAAAAAATTCCATTATGGATTATTAGAAAGTATGCAAAGCTAAATTGCTTTAAGGATGTCAATATAAACAACATGAATTGTCAATACATTATGTGAAGAGTTTAACCATAGATAATCTCTTAACCATCCCATCAAATAAGTGAAAGTTCATTAAACTATGAAACGTTAACTTGCCATAATGTGATGTGTTTCTAATGCCAATAAAAAGTAACCCATCCAATGGTTTTCGTTGAAATATCTTGTATGATATTCTTGTCCTAAACTAGATTCTTAGACACATTTTCAGTTTCATTCTCAATAGAATATATTATTTAGAAATAATATTGGAGGATGAACTAGAATTTCACTAAATCATAGCATTTCGTGATTCATTGGTAACTTTACTTTGATTGTCGATCAACCAATAGTGTGGTACCCTTAATATGGTTAAAACGAAACCCTTTGAAATCCAAACGTAGCAAGGTATTCTTTCCACGACCATGTTAATTTCATACACAAATGGTTTCAAAATGTTGAGGACCTCATGGCTATGTCATAATAGATTCAAACACTAGCCCTGGATTGACTTTCATATCATAATTGTTGCTTTTTTATGAATGTTTTTGTTGGCTAGACTAGAAAATGCATGTTAGAAGAATTTTGTTCGTGTTAGATATTTTTTAGCCCATGCTAGAAATATTGAAGGGCTATAAAATGTTGAGTTTTTTTTTTCCCCACCACCTAATATGACATAAAAAAAATCCAACCACGTGACACTGGAATAATATGAACTTTTAAAATGTACTACTGCAGGAGATTTTAATGTAAGATGTTGGAAAACTATGAATTGGGATAATTTGGTTCTAAAAAGATTAATATTTTATATGTCACCAATCTTACAATCTCAGCTTAAACAATTAATGGTTAATAAGAAACAATAGCAAGTTATTTCAAACAATGCAAAATTTGTTTAGGAGATGAAGCAGCATCAAGGAACTTGAATGATACAACTTCTAAAAATGACATTTTATGAGCTTGAGAAAATGATTAGATCTCTTGGCTGCTACTACAATCAAATGGATGTTATCACATGTTGGATTACCTGATTGAAAATGATGAATGTTTAAATGTTCAAAACTTAAAAGAGATTGTGGTTAGTACCATTGAAAATCCTATTAAGAATGAAATTAAAAAAGATTCAGTTTCTTTGGAACCAATCAAGCTAAAGAAAGCTCTTATAAGGACAACAACTCTTCATAATTTTTTATTGCAATTTGAGAACATGACACTAGAACTTTTGAATGCAATGAGAAAAATTAAAGATGAAAACAAGGAAAAAAAAACAATAGATTTATATTTTACTAAATTGTTCTACTTATGTTTGTAATTTTAGAAATTTATTAATTAGTAATATTAATGGAATAATAAATTTATATAAAGATCTTTCTCAAAATTATCGTCTTATTAATTCATTGAAATTACTAATATTATAAACTAAACCAAATTTGAGATAAATAAAAGACAGGGGCCCAAAACTAAGGAGAGAAACAGTCCTTGAAAACGGTAGAGGAATTCTTTTACATATAATTTGCCAAGTACTATACTTTGAATTTTAATAAAGCCTATATTTAATGCGTATGCTTATTAATAGGATTTGGAAAGTAGTATGTTTTATTAGTTGACTGAAAACATCACTTCAACATTTGTCGCATTCAATAAATACATCCCTAGTACTCACTCATTTTAGTAATCTTAAAAAATAAGTGATGAATGCGCTGTTATCCATTAATTTCATTTATTTATTCATATATATCTTTTCCTAAATAACATGTGCAGCTTTGTCATATCTCGTATAATTTGGCGATAAAAATCGTAAATCTTTCATTGTCATTCTGGAAAAATAGTCTAAATTAAACGAACACAGCCTGGTGGCTGGCCGGGGATGAAAGCTGGACAAAGTCAAATGTTAAACGTCTTCATGGGAGCCCGAGACAGAGACTATATGACATGTCTGTTTGTAGAAAAAAAAATATATATTTATGTGTATGTATGTATATATTAATCTACATATTAATTTGGATAACAGTATTTCAACGCCCACTGATATCAACCATATTGTTTTATATTTGATAAAAAGTCAATACACACTATTCACTGCGTACTAGCATGACATGATCAACTCATCAAATAATTAATGCAGATCATCATAATATTAATACCACTTAAAATGGAGGATATATATTGGTGAATGTTAAAGTTTTGGATTATTTAGCTGGTTATTTTAATTAATTGTTGCGCGTGGCTACACATTAATTTTATATTTGATTCATTGAAATGAAATAAAAGATTGAAAAAGAATAATAATTCATTTACTTTATAATTAGATGTATTTTTTTTTTTAAATAGCAATTGTTTTGATGAATAAAAGAAATATAAATTCATTATTTATTTCACATTACATATAATAAGTATTCTTTAAAAAACAAATTATATCAAATCAAAAAATAAAATAATTATTCTGCCATAATAAAAGTTAAATACCATTCTTATCTTTTAGCTTAACATGATCCCTTCTATTGGGGTCTTGCCGTATAAAATGTGAAAATATTGTTAGAGTTGGGTGGTGATGGAGCTGTCAGCACATTTGCCAAGTTAGCTCCACAAAATAAGAGCGTTTTTTAGCCCTTAGAAAAAAGTTCTTAGTAGATAGTTTGGCATCTTTAGCCTTTGCTGCCTACCAGTAGATAGGTCCTATTAAAGCGACATGCCTTTATTTATCTACTCTAGCTACTGTGCACGAGTTAATAGGAGCAATTTTAACGTTTATCGCTAGATAAGAAGATAAGAAGATAAGAAGCAGAAGGCACCGTTTTACACGGAGGTGTTATTACAATTAGTCGCCAAAACTTATTAGAAATAAAATTTCAAATACCAAATTAAAATAACATAATATCACTAAGGTTACAAACAACACAAGCTTAGTCGGGCTTTTAAAGAGTCAAACTCAGCTTGTTTAATAAATTAATAAGTTCAAGCTGAGCTGCACTTTTAACGAATCTAAAAAGTATAAGCTTGAACTTGGACTCTTTATTCTTTAAAGATTTACGAGCCTAAATTTGTTTGTTAGACCCGTTTAAGCATGAGCTTATTTAGTATATATAATAATATATTATTACAAACAATTGTATATAATAAAATAATATTATTAGAAAATTATTTTTAAATCTGTTCGTAAGCTCTTAATGTACCTATTTGCTGGCTCACAAGCCCTTAATATGTTGTTAATGAACCAACTCATAAGCTTGAACAGAAGTTCAAGTTCAACTCGTTTAACAAAATGAGTTTTATTTTGATCAACTCAAGTAGAGCCGAGCCTAAAGCGAGCAAAGCTCGAATAGTTTGTGAGTAGTTCAACTTATTTGCAATCTTTTACCACATTACGACAAAAATTCTACATGTGAACAAAGTCGGTACTCAAAAGAAGTACCATATTTTGACAGAAATACCACATTAGAATTAAAAAAATACCATATATGGACGATGTTGGTTTTCCAAAAATTCCACACTTGGATAAAAATACCATATTAGAATGTGGACTAAAACTATTGTCATCTTTTGCCGACTGATTCCTATTGAAATCCTTTCACACGTCTAAACAAAGTCTTCATGCTGGAATATCGACAATAGACTCCGTGTGCTTGATAAAATCTACACGGTTATTACTGGCTTGGACATTTTTTGGTGGGGTTCTCATCTTTCTCATGTAGATTCAATGTCTCCCACTAAAACTAGTACATTATCCTGGACCATCATTAGCTTTTTATGCACAAGCAAGACCTATCATAATCTATCGAATTTTTATCTATATATATGACCATTTTTCTAATCAGTTTCTAACAAACATATAATTTGGTTTTACTTTCTATTCTTGCGTAAACAAAATCATTAAAAACCGTACATGATTGGGCCCCCAAACATACATAAGAACGTTGGAGAATTTTTATTAAGTCATATAAATATTGCTTGTCAAAATTTGCTAGGTAGTTTTATATGATTATTCATCATGGAAAAAAGTTATAAAAGCAATTTTTCCAATTTTTTATTGGTGTTTCATATAAATTGTTCACATTTTAAAAGAAAATTTTACAAGAGAGAAGATCAATATTGAGAGTAAGTTTAATGAGACAGTGATTAACTCGTGTATTTTTTTTCAATTTATATGAATTTACTTCCAAATATGGCTCCCCTTTGGTATATCCTTTCCAATTTTAAAATAGTAATTAAATTGTGTGTGGTATTTTCCATCATATTGCATGAAGTTTTTCAATGAATTTTTTCTTAAGTGGAAAATTTAATAAAATAGTAACAAATTTGGATTATATTATACTCTCCGAGTACTTTATAGCATGCCATTTGAGTGAAGCTAGCAAATATCAATAGAAAATGCAACAAAGCATTTGATTGGCTCATTTTAGTTGAAAAGTTAAAAGTAAAAATCTTTATAAGTTAAACATTTAAAATAAATTTTTTCTTCTTCACTAAATATTAATTGAAAAACTAATTTGCGTAATCCACATTCTATACACCGCAAAATTTTATATTTTTCTTTTTTTTTGTCTTTTCAGAAGATTTAAGTGACTACAACGTAGATTTATTTAGATGGATGAAAATGAGGCAAAACTAGTTCCCCGAAAATTATTATATCTTAGCTGGGAAAGTTAAATGCGCGAGTCTTTTTTTTTTTTTTGCCCCAAGAACATATGTGTTTAATAAGGTCACAACATTGAGCGGCTAAAAAAAGAAAAAAAGTCACAACAATGAACAGCGTGAATATATTGTTCAAAGCACCGCCTCACCATGTCTCAGGACCTTAGCTTAGCCGCAAAAGCAATAAAATATACCAATGTGCATATACATAATCCACGCTTGTGCATAATAATCCATGAAATCAAATGCTTCTTGGAGACACAATCCAACAACAAATGGGGTTATCACATGACCATCATAGTGTCAGATCCTATGATTGGCACTTTGACTTACATCCTCAGTGACATGTAAATTCTTTGAATCCAGTTTGGTAACATCATCAAACAACAATCATCAAATCCTTAGCATCTTTTTGCATCAAGGATTAGACAGTGACTTAGTATATATATCGTTAGCTCAATTACATTCAAGCAAAATAACTCAAACATAATAATCTTGTGGAAGATCACAACAGATAGGAATTTCTGTAGCTGAAAAAATTGGTTCAACGTACGCCCGTTTAGCTCAATGTTTAGCTCCAAACTTGCCTTGCTTTTGGAGCAAGCAAATTCCAATAAAAACATCGATTTTCATGTGGAAATTATGGGGCGACACAATATTTGTTGATAATGCATTAGAACGCCCTAGCGCTGGTGGCAATTTCTTCATAGGTGGTGTGAACCATCGGTGAAATAAAACCCCCAAACCCCTAATTTAAATTGAAGAACAAGAAAAAATGATATTGGAAACTTTAGGAAAAATTAAAGATCATATGCGATTCAAATAACTACCGGCCATCATGTAAGAAAGCAAATAGGTTTAGTTTTCTAGGACGCTCAACTCAACTCGAACCCATATATCTTGTGATGAGCTTCAACTTAATTTTTCATATCTTATATGATTTTGTAGAGGGAAAGAAAAAAAAAACTGCATCAAACAATTTGAACCTGATACTAAGGACATAAGTTACCTTCAACATAAATCCAAATCATTTATCTTTTGGGATTGTATATGTGTGTGCACATCATATATATATATATATATATATATATTGCATAAAATTGTTGATTTTAACATAAGCTAATCAATTAATGTGACAGACACACATATATAGAGGGCCATCTTAGAAACAATTGGTTTCCATATAGTCAAAATGAATGCACATGAATACTGGTCAAACTTAGAACTCTCCAAACATACCAATGCTATCCCAAAAGAGGAAAGGGTATGGCAGCATCCATCTAAAGACGCTCTATATTAGAGAATTAATTACAATAGATTTTTTTTCTATAGTTAAATTCCTGTAGTTAATTGTAATCTCCTAATTCTAGGATAGTTTCCTATTTTTGTAACCCACGATAGTGGCCAATTTTGTGTATATATATTCATTCTTAATTAGTGAAAAAGTTAAGCCATTTTTTCACAGTATTCTTTTCTCTATTTCAACATGGTATTAAGAGCCTAATTTTCTTGGGTATATTTTTTCCACCACAATCAGTATCATTTCTCTTCAATGGCTTTTGATGCTACCTTCTTTTTCACCGATGATTCTACCACCATCCAAAATTCACAAGATCCTCAATATCCCCTCCTTGCAATTAATCTCTCTGATATCACCAAATTGTCATCCACCAATTATCTGACATGAAGCCTTCAAATCAAATCTCTTCTTGAATGATATGATCTTCATCACTTTATTGATGGTACTCATACTCCAACACCACCCACCATCACCGTCAATGGTGTTGCATCCCCAAATCTAGCATACACAACTTGGAAGTGCTACAATCATCTCATCTTTAGTGCTCTCCTTGGTGCTATCTCCATTTCACTACAACCTTTTATTGCCCACACCACTACTTCCCTTGATGCATGGCAAACTTTAGCCAATACCTATGCCAAACCATCTGGTGGTCATATTAAACAATTGAAGGAACAATTAAAGCAATATAACAAGGGCTCAAAATCAATTAGTGAATATATGTAGGTGATCAAGACTCATGTTGATGAACTTGCTCTTTTGGGGAAGCTAGTTGATGATGAGGATCTTATTGATCAAGTTCTTGAAGGACATGGTGATGAGTACAAATCCATAATTGATTGAATTAATGCCCGTAATATGTCAATTTCTTTTGTTGAGCTCCCCGAGAAACTTCTCAACAAAGAAGTATCTCTTCATCTCTTCAGACTACTTAACCATCCTCTCTATCACTACCAGCAATGTTAAATCCCATAGCCTTCCAGAATCTTCGAAATTGGCATCCACTAGCCACCAATTCACAATAGCCAAGTCTTACCACTCCGCTTTCTCCTCATGCTCAATGCCAATCCAAAACTTATTTGGGTCATTGTCAAGTATGTGGTATTCAAGGACATACTGCCAAACGATGCTTGATATTTCGGTTTGTCACTAATCAACAATCCCTTGCACCTTATCCTCAAGAATCTCAGGGTTATGGCACCTGGTTATGGTACCTCCACACCCTGGCAACCTCGTGCCAATCATAATGTTCTTGACAACAACACTACTCCTACTTAGCTACTAGATAGTGGAGCATCTCACCTTGTTACGTCTAACTTGAGCAATCTCTCTTCATAGCCTATATCAAGAACCAGATGATGTCATGATCGACAATGGATCGATCCTTCATATCATCCATACTGGTTCTACCACCATACCTACTTCCTCTCACTCATTTACTTTACATAATGTTCTTTGTGTACCTTTCATGAAAATGAATTTAGTTTCAATTTATCAATTTTGCATTAATAATCACGTTTCTATTGAATTCTCACCCTTTGATTTTCAGGTGAAGGATCTAAACACGGGAGCAATCTTATTGATGGGTGAACTTAAGAATAGCGTATTTGAGTGACTGACTACATCCCCTTCAATTGTCTCTTCACCGTTGTTTGCTTTTTCTAGTGTCAAGACCACTTTGTCCGAGTGGCACTCTAGATCAGGTCATCCATCATTTGCTATTATGAAAAATATTGTCTCTAAGTTTTCTTTACCATTGTCTAGTCCATTATCCTCCTCCACACATTGTAATTCATGTTCATGTAATAAAAGTCATATTCCATTTTCTTCTTCTACCTTAACCTCATCACGTCCGCTTGAACTTCTCTTTTCTAACGTATGGACTTCACTTGTTTATTCTATTGATGGTTTTCAGTACTATGTTATTTTTGTTGATCATTATACATGGTATATTTGGTATTATCCACTTAAACGATATCTTTGTGCACTTCAAGACATTAGTGGAAAACCATTTTAAACACCGACTTGTTACCCTCTATTCAGATAATGGTGGCAAATATCAAGCCCTCGATAGTTTTCTCTCCACAAATGGCATATCCCATTTTACTACACCACCCCATACACCAGAACACAATGGTCTTTCTAAATGATGTCATCACCATATTGTTGAAACCAATCTATCTCTTCTCGCTCATGCTTCGATGCCTCTAACTTATTAGACTTATGCCTTTGCTACTACTATATATCTCATCAATCGTATGCCCACACCCACACTACATCTTTCATCTCCTTTTGAAAAACTCTTTCAGTCTTAACTCAACTACACTCAACTTTGTGTGTTCAGTTGCTTATGTTATCCGTGGCTCCGTCCTTATTCCTAATATAAACTTGACTCTCATTCCACTCCTTATGATTTTCTTGGTTATTCTTCAACACAAAGTGCCTATATCTGTCTACTTCTAAAACATATATTTCTCGTCGTGTCAAATCTTTTGAAAACTCCTTTCCTTTTACCAATAACCACTCCTATCTAGCTCGTCCTGCCCCAAAGATTATTTCTAAATGGCTTCCTCCTGTCCAAATTCTACCCACTTCTACTACCTCACTCAATATGCCTCCACAAAGGGATTCTTCGTGTCAACATCCATCACAACAAGCCCTAACCATAGACCATTCCTCCTTACCGACTAATCATTTACCACCAGAACCACACAATTCTGAAACCCTTCTACTTCAACCATAATGCATAGCACCCATCAAAATACCCATCCCTTGACCACTAGAGCGAAAAACAACATCCATAAACTCCTAACCAAGATGAATCTCACCGTTATCCTTTCTCAACAAACAAACATTAAGCTTCATACTGTTCAACAAGCCCTAAAAGATCCCAAATGGAGACAAGCTATGAATGATGAATTTGATGCTCTTGTTTAGAATGGAACTTGGGAACTTGTTCCATCTACTTCTCTACAGAATCTTGTTGGATGTGAGTAGGTTTTTAGTATTAAACGGATTCCTGATGGTTCTATTGATAGGTACAAAGCCAGATTAGTTGCCAAAGGTTTACATTAGTGACCTGGAGTAGACTATCATGACACCTTTAGTCCAGTTGTCAAGCCAACAACAATACGCCTTGTTCTCAGCTTAGCAGTCAGTCGAGGTTGGTAGTTACGACATTTGGATGTTAATAATGCCTTCCTTCAAAGCTATCTTTCTGAAGATGTCTACATGGCCCAATCTCCAGGCTTTATTGATAAAGATCATCCAACACATGTATGTAAATTAAGGAATGCAATATATGGACTCAAGCAAGCCCCACGGGCTTGGTACCTTAAACTTCGCTAGTTCCTCATTGAGTCTGGGTTCACAAACTCACATGCAGACACTTCTCTATTCACTTTCTACTCAGGAGACATTACTATATATCTCCTTATTTATGTGGATGACATTATTATCACAGGTGCCAATACTCCTATTATTTAACGCTACATTGATCTCCTGGCACAAAATTTTCAATGAAGGATCTTGGTGCCCTGTCTTATTTTCTTGGCATTGAGGTTCTAACTACTCCATCTGGTCTATTGCTTACTCAAAGGTGATACATCACTAATCTTCTTTCCCGAACAAAAATGTCTTGTGCAAAACCTATTGCTACACCCCTTGCTATAGATGGAAAGCTCACACTTCATGCAGGACCAACTCTAAATGACTACACGGAATATAAAGCAATTGTTAGCAGTCTACAGTATCTTTGCCTCACTCGCTCAGACATAGCATATGTTGTTAACAAGCTGTCCCAATTCATGCATCGCCCTAGATCTGAACATTGGAACGCTAAAAACAATTGCTTCGATATCTACCTGTAACATTAACTCATGGATTATTTCTTCATAAGGAAAATCCACTTTCTCTTCATGCCTTCTCTAATGTAGATTGGCTGGCAACAAAGATGATTATACCTCTACGAGTGTCTATATTGTCTATCTTGGTCTTCATCCTATTTTTTGGTCCTCCAAGGAACAATGTATAATTGCTCGATCATCCCCATAAGCTAAGTATCGATCAGTTGCTGCTATTACTTATTAAATCAATTGAATTTGTTCCCTTCTCATAGAACTTGTTGTCACTCTTCCTACACCTCTTGTTATCTATTATGACAATGTTTGTGCCATCTATCTCTATTCTAATCTAGTTTTTATTCATGCATGAAACAATTGACTATCACTTTATTCAAGATCAAGTCCAATCAAGTGCTCTTTGTGTTACTCATGTTTCCTCAGCAAATCAATATGCTAATGCTCTTACCAAATTGCTTCCATGAAGCTGCTTTTAAGAATTAAGGGTCAAGATTGGCATCTCCTCTAAAGCTCCATCTTGATGGGGCATATAAGAGAATTAATTACAATAAATATTAGAGAATTAATTGCAATAGATTTTCTTTGAGAGAATTAATTACAATAGATTTTCTTTCTATATTTAAATTCCTATAATTAATTATAATTCCCTAATTTTAAGATGGTTTCCTATTTTTTAACCCTCAACAATGCCCAATTTTGTGTGTGTGTGTGTGTGTGTGTGTATTCATTCTTAATAAATGGAAAAGTTAAGCCATTGGTCCTCAATATTCCTTTCTCTATTTCAACACTCTAAAGTTATATATAGATGCGGCGTTTATATAGAATTAAATTGGTCTAGAATTGGAGGATGCATCCAAGATTCGAATGACATGTGTAAAGGTGGCTTTATATAGAAAATTAATGTAGGGTCTCCTCTCTAGAAGCAAAAATCTGGAGAATTTTCTAGGGATTAGATCTAGCATGACAATTTCATGCACAAGATATATATTTAGAATCTGACTCCATGGAAGCAATTCGATGGCTAACTTCAACAGTATTGAGACTAAACTTTTGGCAAACCTAATTATCCTTTGTAGGCAATTAATCCAGATAATCCCATGGGTCTGCTTATGTTAGACACCTAAAGAGGAGAATTCCAAAACTTACTTTTTGGCCCAAAGACGTGAGGAGATCTATTAGGACGTCTTCTTCACCGGTTTACGCCCCCCCCAACCACTCATGATCACTAATCTCTAGCTCCAATTGCTTATTTAGAAAGTCTTGAGGAAAGCTGGCATGTGTTTTACAAATTCTAATTTTTTTGCTTGTTATGTTTTAAAATCCTAACTAGGATATCATCAGACCTTAACTCGTGTTGTTTGCGCTTACACGAGTTGTTTAGTGATATTTTGATCCCATCGAGGGAACATAGGCCAATTAATTAAAGTTGATTGACTTATCTATCAAGTTTAGAGGTAGTATTAGGTTTTTTATAATGCTAGTGATCAAGGTTGGAACTCATGTTAAGATATCATATAGGTTTGAGTTTTATTCCATGACACATTATATGTGATTATTGTCGATTCTAGGAAAATTGTAAAATCCCTTATTTTATCCATGTTGGTTTAGACTCAACTTGAAGACCTTCACTAGTCATAAAATTAAGCTCATTTTTCATGCTCCACCAACGTACTAAAATACAATAAGACTTGTCTTATTTCAAGAATAAGGGATCAATCAAGCCACACCCAACATCAATCCTATAATTTTTTGTAAGTTCTAACTTTTAATTACTGGTTCCTATATTCATCTTGATAAGAGGAATATAGAAGGTTTGAGGATATAATTATTAAATTACTTACCATATTTTGTAGAGCATAGTCAGTAATTTGTGTGACAAGACATAAGATAAGTTTTTTTTTTTTTTTGCCTCCCATCACCATCCCACCAAAAACCTCGACAAGTGCATGACATAAAATTTAGGCTACATGAGGATGGATCAATCCCTTCTTCAATTCGTTCCTATACCTTTTTTAATATGTATATGGTACAAAAGAAATGTCGAAATCTTAATTCTTAGGTATGCCTATTTGTTCGAGACTTGCGACTTGTTTTATTTGTATGTAAGTTAATGAAATAAAGAGGATTTTTTCAAATTTACCCTATAAACTTTCATCTATGTGTGGGTTCAATCCTCAAACTTTCAAAGCAAGCTTTTAGACCCTTTAAACATTTAAAAATTACCACCATTGAGGACAATTAATTTTTTTTGTGAATTTGGAAGGTAAATCTGCACATAGATGAAAGTTTAGAGGATGAATCCACATACAAGTAAAAGTTCGAACGAGTATTTTGCAACTCTCATTGTTCTGTTTTAATGAAAAATGCTACGTGTTCTTAACTATGCCAATTTTTAAAATTTTAAGGGGTCAAAAGATTCATTTTGAAAATTCAGGGTACATCCACACATGGATGAAAGTTTGAGGGGATGATTTACAATTTTCCTAAAATAAAAGGGATTGCCCCACCCTATACAATTGGTCAATGTTTTTCAGCATCTTTTTATTTTGTCTTTTCTTTTTTCCAAGTTACCTAGAACTAGACAACTCTTCAAGTTGAAAATAAATTAGGACTCGGCCTAGCTACGATGGGTCTGATTGCGAAAGCTAACTTATTGGGTCCACTGGTCCATGGCGAGTTCACTTGTTGGATCCATGGACTTGGCGGGTCTGTACAAGTCCTTCTTTGAAAAATTTAAATAAATAATTAATTAATTAATTAATATATGTATTAAAAAGGGACAGGTTGGACCTATCTCAACCCACTTCAAGACTTGGCGGGTCCATGAGTTGGAGCCGCCCCACCCCTTCATAGGGTGATTCAAGGTACCCAAATTTTAAATCCAAACCTGACCTACTCTGGAAGATGTCTATCTAGAACTTTCATTAATGCTCTTTTCAACTTTCCATTCACAATTAGCGTCCAAGTATATGATTTTTTTGAAATAATTAATTTAAATAAATAATTAAATTAATTATATATATAAAACGAAGTAATAAAAATAATTAAAAATTACAAGTAAAAAAAATGAAAAAGAAAAAAAGGCTTGACAATTATTTCTTAAAAGAAAAATGGAAACTCAACTATTCTAAGGCTAGAGAAATACACCCACACCAAGGATAAAGGGCCGCTAGATTCTTTTTTTTTTTTTTTTATCTTTTCATCTTATCCTTTTCTCTTCAAACTTGCATTATTCTAATTATTTAATACTATTTGATTATATAATTTTGAAAATTGATTTTGTATGGAAAACTTAGCTACATTTACAAAAGTCTTATAAATAGCTAAAAAGAGAATGCGATCATAATTTATTAGACTAATTAAAAAAATTAACAACTCCAAATAAAAAAAAAAGAAAAAAAAGAACATACGTTAAAGATTAAAACTATACTTTCCATGAAATAATTTTCTATTAGTAGTCGATGCATCCACGATACTTGTGCTACTGAAAAACTTTTTCATATTAAGATATATGATAATTTTGTTAATTATGACTGTTAAAAAATTAAAATATAATTTATTGGAGTTAATTATTGGTTAATATACATTTGATAGTTTGTTATTGTGGCTGTGGGACAATTATTTAATATTCAATTCTTGCAAGCGTGTAGTTTATGAGGTTAATTGCAGAGTTTGTGGGTTAAAATGTGAACACGGAAGTTAATTTTTTTTTACTTTGTCAACTGCGGATAACATCCTTCCAATTTCACTTTGTATATAAAGGAAATCATATGATATTTAAATTTATTAAATCGTAAAAATAAGACACCAAACCCCTCGCTCAACTTAAACAATATAGATAAGTTGGTATATAATTTACGTGTAATATACACATAGTGAGTAATCGTTAAATGATTTTTTAATATATAGTTATATGATTTGTAATTATTTTAAAAACTACTTATTATTTTATTCATATATTAAAGTATAATTGATAATTACTAGCTAATTATATATATATGGTGAATACCACGGTTTCAATATTTTTCCCAGGAGCAAACAAGTTCTTTGCATGCAACATGGTGGTTCGTGGGTCCAGATGGCAAATTATAAAATTTTGTAAGGTATTCGCCTTCTTTGAAGGGTAAGAATCTGGGGGATCTCTAACGTATGTAATGGTGCATGCAATGAAAGCATAGGCATATACCATTTGAGAGAGCCTGTGTGGCTACAGTTGCGTTCGCCCACGCGGTTGAGAATTTTCCTGTCCACTAGGTTTTTTCGTCCCCACCAAGGCCAAGGTTATCATAACCTCATGCTCCTACTGAGAATTTGTCAACGCTGTATGCATATATAGGTATGGTTTGGTTCTGATCCGATAACCAAATTAGAGTCGGATCAGTTGATTGATTTTAGAACTAAATATAGAATTGTTATTTTTTTAATTTATAAGCAGTTCTATAGATTAGAATCGAGTGAAACTATAGTTTCATTGAAGAAAAACATAATTAGATTAAAAGAATTTAAAAATTATATTAAATATATAATTATTAGTATTTACACTATTTCGTATGAATAAAAAAATTTATTACTTATTTAAATATTTATTATTTTATTATCAATAATATAAATAATATAACTTAAAATTATATAATTTAGTTTATATAAATTTCTCCTAAAAGAAAATCGATTCCTTTATAGGTAGACTATTTTTTGTATTATAATTTTTCTTATCCTCTAGAGTATTTTGTAATATTATATTTAACATAATTGATATTAATTATGTTTGTATATAAATAAATGCATATTATAAACAAATTTTTAAAATTTTGGCTAAATAATTTTACACTTTCAAGATTTAATAATTAATTATTTTGAATTTAAAATTTATTTTATTAAAATATAATATTCATTTTTTTACTTGAAAAAAAAATGGTTCCACGGTTCCAAAATTAAAACGAGACCATTGGTTCCATAGAACCGAATCGGAACATGGAAGATAGTTTTGTTCTGATTCTCATTTTCAAGATCCAGAACCTGCATTTCCAATTCCAATTCAATTGGTTCCCGTACGGTCCGATCTCTAGTTGTATAACTACTCGATACACAGAAAAAGTTTAATAAATATATTAGAGCATTTATTAAACTGGTACACAGATATATTTTTTAAATATATATATATATATATGTTTTTTCCTTTTGTGTAAAGAGTGTAGTAAATATTTTAAAATACATACAAAAAGAGGATCCTTGACCCAAAAACGAGGAAAAAAATTCCCTAAATATTATAAGTTACTTGCTATATGTATAATTTGTGATTATAAATACCAATGAAATTTTAATATACATATAAGAGTGAGAATAAATAATTTCTAAAATAACTATACTTATAATATGCAGACTCTATATATCTTAATAACAATCAATAACTTTATAATTTAGTGGCATTAATCCTGACTTCTTAAGTGAGAGGTACGCTTGAGATCCCCACTTTTCAAGTCTATTTGTTTAATTTTTTTAGACAGATATAGACACTTTTTTCAAACATTTTTCTAACAAATTGTTTATTAAAAAATAAATATAGATAAAAAAAATTGGTAGTTCTCATGAAAAGATCAAATATAAATAAAATATAAATATAAATCGGATATATTTACATATAAATATACAGATAAAAAAAGACCATCCAATATAATCATTACAAAAATATCTCATTAATATATTTACACCCCGATATATATGCAACATATGGTATGCAATACGCAATGATTTAATGATAAGATAGGTAAGAGTAACACCGTTTAATTTATCATTTAATCACTAAAATAAATTTTTGGATGCATTTGGTTTCTTGATTTAGTATCAGTTTATATTTGTTTTAATCAGAATATTTATTAAAAATATACATAAATGAAAAAATATATTATTACTCATAAACAATTATAGATAAAATATAATATATATATATATATATATATAGATGAAAATCAGGTCCGTGAAACATACGTACATTGGTTTTGATAAATCCAGAGCTGGTTTAGCAAAAGCCTAGTGACCCCTGTTGCTGTCAACTCTCCTCTTGATTACTTCTATAAATGCACGGCCAGAGTCATCTTATTTTCATTCCAACGCATATTTCGACATTTTTTTTTTTTAAAAAACAAGTTCGGGAAACGACGACCCTGTTCTAAGATTGATTAGTAAGTATTCGTTTTGTTTCTTTCTTTTTTGCTTTTTCTTTTAGTGTTTCACTCATTTTCTTTCTTTTCCATCCTTCCTCTTTGACACAATTGTGTAAAGTTACCAAATATTTTTATTAAATGAAAAAATAATTGATTTCATGTGCCATATATGCATTTAGCTTTATGACCAACGTATGTTCTGGCAGTTTGAAGGGTGTGGAAGTATATATCATCTGAAAAATGGTTGCTGGCAATAAATTCTTGATGGATGTAGAAGTCCAAACCAATGATGATGTCCAGGAGAACCAATTATACCAAAGGGGAGTGAAGCATCTTCATGAAAATGGAGTTACAAGACTACCTGACAAGTATATATGGCCAGTTCAAGAAAGACCTTACAATGATGATAATGGGGCTACTGGTCCTAATACCATGCCCAAATTCAACCTTTCTTTGCCCATCATTGATTTTTCTCAAATCAATGGCTCAAATAGGGCCCTAGTCCTTAAAACCATGGCTGATGCCTGCCAGCAATATGGCTTCTTTCAGGTGGGTCCTTATTTCACAAGCAGTAGTATCACGATATATAAATATTGCTACATGTCAAAAAATGATTGATAGTCACCCATTATTCGGTATATCTATTTTATCACTTTGATACTATTAGTCTTTTTTATTTATTTTTTTAGCTATTACAATAGGACAGGGATGGATTCGAATCTAAAACATCTTACTTGAGAAATCAGGAATGATGCATCAGATTATAAGACCATCAGCCCTATAAGCCCATTGGTAACCTATAATGTTATTAGTTGGTGAACAGAGTACCTTCATGTATGGCCAAATAAATAGAAAAATAATAAGTGCCTTCATGCCATTTGCTTGGTCTACACGTAGGAAAAAAACATTATTATGTCATGCTTTGACATTAATTATCTATGTTTTGAGAAAAAGCAAGTAAATAAAAAAAAAAAAATTAGGGTATCTAGCAAGCAATTCAAAGGTGCTTATTAAATTTTCCAAAGATGAAATATTAAATGCTTCTAAGTTTGATGGACTGAACATGGAGATGCATGCAGGTGGTTAATCATGGTGTTCCAATGGAAGTAATGAAGAACATGATCGACGTAAGTACTAGATTTTTTGAGCTACCATTCGAGGAAAGGGGCAAGTACATGTCTTCTGACATGTTTGCGCCAGTAAGATATGGGACAAGCGTTAATCAGAATAAAGACAATATCTTCTGTTGGAGGGACTTCTTGAAGCTAATGTGCCAGCCTATGTCACATGTCCTGTCTCAATGGCCTTCTTGTCCTGCGGCTTTAGGTTAATTTCATGTCTCTCATGCTAAACTTTTACTTAGTTTTTTTTTTTTTTTTAATGTATGCCTCCCTTTATCGTATAATTCCATGTGACAAATTTAGCATTTTCGTATAATTTTTTTTTAAGTATGATATTACACAAACTAGTATTACTTACTTGAGAGTTCAAGATAATACTAAACTTATGTCGATAAAACAATTAATGTTGAAAGTTGAGATTGTTTGATGATATCTATAATGTTTTATATAATTTTTATCATTTGGCGTCATAAGAAATTTATTTTATAGTTGTTTAATCCTATCTATTCACTATTCTCTCTCCTCGCGTGTGCAAAAAAGTTAGGTTTGTTTCTACGCTATATTTTATTTATCGACCATAACATAATTTTCTCGTGAAGAAGTATCTTGTGGACTATGTTTGTTTTACGTGAAACTTAAGTAGTATTTTAACAACAAAATTTTAATATATTTTTCGTACGTGACGTATTGGGCTTGCATTTGCAAGACTTTAAAATATAAAATCTTGTAATAAACAGATATCTAGTAAAAAAAGTCTAAATAAAATTGATTATTATACACTCGAATAAATTAATATAGTATAAATTTTCTTCACTTTTATGTTTAACGAGTCAATATGGAAGGCTTGTTAACGTTTTAATCTTAACTTTTGGCCAAGATCTTTTTAGCTTAATATAACCCTGAACTTGAATGGAATTGATTAGATTTGATTAGAATAATTGTAATGTATATACCAATAAAAATGAAGAAAATGTTTTAATAGGTATTACATATCACATGTAATATATGTAATGAGTACTATATGACTATAGAAGCCATAGTTACTTTAGAAATTATCTATTCTCTTATTTATATGTTAAAATATGATCGATAGTTATTCACCACGTATACATACATACACGTGATATGTATTACTTATTGGATATTTTTTCCCTAGCTATATAATCCTAACCATTTATTTATTTGGATTTTATCAGGAATAAGGCCGCTACTTATGCAAGGGAGACAAAATACCTCTTTATGACGTTAATGGATGCCATCCTTGAAGGCCTTGGAGCATCTCCTCCGGAGAAGAAGATAATGGAAGAAGATAGGAAAGAAAATGATGACGAAATACTTGAAAATTTCAAAGAAGGGAGTCAATTAATGGTTGTGAATTGCTACCCACCATGCCCGGAGCCAAACTTGACCCTAGGAATGCCACCACATTCAGATTATGGGTTTTTAACTCTGCTTCTTCAGGATGAAGTTGAGGGATTGCAAATTCAGTATCAGGGAAAATGGATCACCATCGAACCCATCCCAAATGCCTTTGTCGTTAATGTTGGTGATCACCTTGAGGTCAGTGCCCAGTTCTTTCGTTTATACGTGTTTTATGTGAAAAAATTCAATGAGCGTAATTCGCGAACAATCCGGACGAGTATCGGTAAACATCAATTTGTTTTCCATCACTGTTTATATTAAAAAATTTGACTAGTATTTATATATCGTCAAACATTTCATGTGGCTTATCATGTCGACCGATGGGTGCAAAAACTTATTTTAAAATATATTTTTAAAATACAAATAAAGAGTTAGATATATATATATATATATATATTTATACAACTTTTCTACGTTACTTTTCTCTACCGGCTTCTCCTTTGTTTTATATGATCATTAAATTAAGGGAAAATTATAAAAATATAACTTGTGTTTTTTACCATTACAAACAAGTGATCTATTCTAACTAAAAAAAAAAAACATAACATGTGTTTTGATATTTTTGCAATCAAATTATTTAAGTTTTATTTTTAATAAATATATTACCAGTCTTTTGATTTTTTTTGCAAATAAGCGATATGAGTTTTGATTTTTAACAAATACATTACGCTCTATTTTTAACATAAAAAGACAAAATACATGTCGCCAAAAATCAAAATTTAGGTCACTTATTTACAAAAGTAGTAAAATATAGTTCATGTATTTGTTAAAAATAAAACTCAAATAACTTATTTATAAATCAAAACATGGATTATGTTTTCGTATTTAACCATAAATCAACTAATTTATTTTAAAAACAGACACCAAATATCTTTCAAACACTTTAATATCATGGACAATGGTTTTACTAATGACTAGGCCAGCTGGTTTTTAGTGAATGAAATACGTGTAATCATTAAAGTATTTTAAATTTTCTTGTAGACTAGGTCTGTTTGTTTTGTTAAATTTTGACCATTTTAGTATCATATTTTTGTTTTTTCAAATAAATGTTAGTTAACTAACATTTTTAATCAAACGATACGATACGGATATGATACAATTAAAGTATAACACAATCAGATATACATACGATACAAATAAAAATCCAATGATCCCAACCGACCCTAAATCTATGCTTTTCTAATATGGTAATTTTATTTATATATATATATTATATCCCGTTTCATGGGTGTACAGTCGCTAGTATTATTTTTCAAGTTATTCAATCAATATTCTTGTTGTTTCCCACGCACAGATATTCAGCAATGGAAGATACAAAAGCGTCCTGCACAGAGTCGTAGCAAATTCTCAAAAACATCGGATTTCAGTTGCCTCTCTGCATAGTCTTCCATTTGAATGCGTGATTAGACCTTCACCAAAACTCATCGACGAAGACAACCCAAGACGTTACAAAGACACTGATTTTGCCACTTTTCTTGACTACATAACATCCTGCGAGCCTAAGAAGAAGAATTTCTTGGAATCTAGGAAATTGACCCTTGAATAAAAGGGAAAATATATGTATCTTAAGACTTATTATAGCAAACTAGCCCTAATTTTTGTTTTAAGGAAAATATATGTACCTTAGACTTATACCATATAGAAAATTAGCCCTAATTTTTGCTTTGGCTTTTTCTTTTTTTTTTTTAAACCTTTTGGTGTTTATGTTTTTGTTTTTGTTTTTTTTCCCCTCCTCTCCCTTGGATTATATGTTGGAAGGAGGAGTGTAGGGTAAGAATATGATGCATATCCGGATTTTTTAAGTGCATTTATGTCAAGCTAGGTAGCAAAAGAGTTAAGTTTGTTATGTTTAAAAGGGCGTTTCTATAAATGTAATATTTTCATTTTTTTTAGTAATTTATTTCCAATATAGTGATGATATATCAAACAAAAATAAATTGAAGCCGATGTTAGTAAATACACACAAGTTTGTTCGTACATCCTCTTTATATTACTTTGAGGATTGGAATAAATTAGCTAAATAGTATATATACATTTTATGGGATTAAAAAAGGTACCAACTACTCGTACAATTTTTAGGATGTTACTTGTTTAGTTATTTACTATAATAGTTTAAGTAAGAAAGGCATCATTTGCTTGGAGAGAGAGAGAGAGAGAGAGAGAAAGGGTACCTATATATCTTTATTAGTTATAAAAACTTGTAATTTTCTTTATGGATAATATATATTTGATTGCATAGTAAAATGAAAATGTATATTAAAATCAAGATGGCGAACGCTAGAACGAAGTGGAGCAATATATTCAAGTTTCAATTTCATAATGTATAAAATTATCAATTTTTTGTAAGCATATACGTATATCATATTATTTACATATTATATTTAAAAATATATATATGTAATTAAACTAATAATATTGATAAAACAAATAACTATTTATAAATCTATTATATATTTAAGAGCCAATATTTAATTTAGATAGCATGCTTAGCTAATATTTTTATTTGGTATTTGAATGATTTCGTTGCATAATAGTATGACTTTATATTCTAATAATTGATAACTAATATTGATTGACTGGTTTCATATATGATTCGTTAGACTCTTACATGTCGTCTATATATGATTTTAGTATTAGAAGCGATATATAAAGGAATGAGTATCACATACTTTTAAGGTATACGGAACTTGGCTTAATGCATGGTGGAACAAAGTGTTGACTTGTCTAAAAGAAAACGAATGGAGTTCAGGTTCTAAACTTTATCGCCACATTTTCTACTACGAACCATGCTCTCTGGAGTACCAAATTAACTCAAAAAATATCCAAAATCTTCCGTCTTGTTCATTTCACTAAATTGAATTTTAATTCAGTAGAAATATAATAGAGTTGTATTAACTATTACAATATTCATTTGAGTGTAAAAAATAATACAATTAATTATTGGAGTAAACATTAAAAAATTCTATAGTGTCTTTCTTTATTACAACGAGAAGATAATTGTGTAGGTAACATTTTTAAAATAAGAGTATTTATAACAAAGTTGAAAAGTAAATCATTAAATAGTAATTCATAGGTGTGAGACATGAAGTTATTCATTGTTTTATAATAGCAATTTATTATAAATTATAATTCTCTTTAAGTAAAAACTATAATAACAGCTTTACATAGAATAAGAAGGAAATGAATAACTATTTATATTAAGTGAACATGCTATTCTTTTTTTTTTTTTTTTTTTGCATGTTGCTAGGATTAGTATGGTCTACTACTATTAGCAAAATAGATTCTATTTCAGATTATACGAACTATTCTTGAATAAATTAAAACTCGAAAGCAAAAATATTTTAATGGCCAAAATCAAACAATTTAAAGAAAACCTAAAAAAGCATTTATATTAATTTGACAAATCAAGGCAATCTTGTTGTTCATATGTCACTTAGCCTATAATTAAGCTGCACATCATAGTTAGGTAAACATGTTGGCGTAATTCTGGTTGGGAACTATTCATGAATAAACCCATTTATCTCATGAAAAGTATTTAGTGTGGATATAAAAAGACATCCCAACTTTTCATACACTTGAGAAGCCCCTTGAAAATGAAGTGGTCTTTGTTCACACACCCGTGTATAAACACATAGAAATTATGTCACTGCAAATAAAGATGATCAATTTATAGTTTAGTACATGTCAATTTGCCGTATGAAATCCTCAATCTGACGAGAAGATAAAAGTCAACCAAAACCAAACAATCCAAGTACTAGTTCAAGGCTATTATAAATTTATTAGGTACATAAATTGCTATGTTGACTTTGTAAAGTCAACTCACCCCATGTTTGACCTTGAAGATTTATGTTTCATGGTAGGTTTTGACTTCATGATTAATTAGCAATGTCAAATGTTGTATGCTCATGTCAGACATAAACACAGCGTATGCTTGGTTGATGGGATGTTGAGTTCCATCTAATCCATTATCTAAGGGTAAGACTTGTTCAGTTTTTTGCAAAAGAAAGTTTTAGTTATACTACTTTAATACTATATCTGGATTGCTAGGGCTATATATTTTGTGTTTATTTTATGACATAAACCTAAATCCATGATGAAGACTGTAATTTTTGGCTCATTTTATCTATTGTCTTAATATCTCATATTGCAATGCTCTTGTCAAGGCCCGAAGGGATTTAAGAAATTGGAAAATCCCCACACAAAAGCGTATGCAAAAGGAAAGACCGACAAATATAAACTAGAAATTTTATAAGATTTTCAAATTTTCTATTATATATTTTCTAATTTTCCCAGCAAGGGGTACTAATCCAACTTTTTCTATTATATATTTTCTTTTTTCATCATTCTTGCATCTTGATACATTACAAGAGAATTGAGTTTATTTTTTCGTTTTAAAATTAAATTTCTATCACAAAAGTCATTGTTGTTAATTCTATTTATAATAATAAAATTTACTAAATTTCTATAATAAAATTTCTTACTATAACAGTCAATTTTCTTGTAGTAACGTATCATTCGTCATACTTTGGAATTTTACAACTCTATCTTCTACGCAGGTTGCATCCAAAAACCATAAAGCATCACCTACGGCATAGCTCCTAATAAAACTTATGTTTTAATTTGTATAGGCATTTGATTGTATAAGCTAAAGAGTCAACTATATTAGTTTAAGAGTTGACTTTGATGCCTTTGACTTTGATCAAACATAAAGATATTTTCTTAAAGTTTCACGCAATTGGGTTGACCATATGCCAATCTTGCTGCCTAGCCAGGCACATCAACCGATACATGTTTAACGTACCTGGGTCTCTGGACTCAAGCCCATTCACACTGATTTCAATGGCAAAGCCATGTTTAGGGCTCAATTACAGGTCCAATTTAAGGCATGGGCTTTTCTTCCAAGCTCTCATATGTTCAATTAGAAGAATCAAGTTGTTATTATGATATTTTTAATTGCATTTTTAAATACTAATTAACAATTTTATATTAATTGTTAGTACATCATGCATTCCTCCACCTTCATCAATTACTATTTAATCATTTTCTTTTTATAAATATTTAAACCATGGAAATGCTATCAACTACCACTGCTAGACTCATATCAATTTGTCATAATTAAAAATGTAATATATATTTTACTATTGTAATAGGAACATAATAGATATTTAACTTTTATTCTAAAACAATTTCTTATCTTTTTTTTAATTAACTAAATAATATGATAGACATGTAACAATAATTACAATTTTACTACAACATTTTTGTAGATTTACGATTTAATTTCCTTTTATTCAATATGATGAAATAAACGAAATATTAATGATTAATAACAAATGGGCAACTCATAAAAGATAACAGCTAATTTAGTTGCAACCAATTAAGAGAGATGCGAGTGCCCATTGCCTGGCCACTTTAGTGGTTGCATACCCCAGGCTGATGGCATCCTATTTAGATGGCATTCTTGTCAAAATTTTAATTTTTTTCTATTTATATAATTTTTCCTTTTGACTTTTTCAATAATTTCATATTGTTAATTTTATGGATTTTTTTTTCTCTCTTTCTTAATATTCACAACTTTTGCTTTTATCACAAGTTAATAAATGTTTGGGCTTTTTTTCTTTTAAGCCATAACAGCCATTGCTATTGTTGTCATAATGCAATGTTAGCACCAAGTTGCTAACCACTGTCATTCGTACCATTACCATCACTAGGTGTAACATGTGTATAAGATAACTAATATAATACATAAGGAAAAAAAAAAGTATACCAAACATTATATAAGGAATTTATAATATTATTATTATTTTTTTTTTTTGCATCGTTTCATTATTGTGCTGTATAGAAAACTAAACAGTGCCATAAAATAAAGGAAATTAATATCCAGGGTAAGTTTAAATAAAGATGAACATTTTAATTGGTTGAAAAATTCTTAACGTTGTACAAAATGATATAATTGAAAGATTGTTATTGTACTATTACAATAAAATTTAAAATATGTATGGCTTCACCAAATTTACACTTAGTATATTTTGAAAGTTATGAAGGGGTTGTAAGAAGAAGGGCTTCAATACGATTAACTAACTAATTGGACTTAGGTGGTTTGTACTAAGTTCATTGAATTTGAAAATTGAATTCATTGTTTGGATGTATTTGGCTTTTAGGGATCATAAGTTAAGCCCAATAAGAAATTTTCTAAATATTTCACTTTTTAGGATAATGGGCTTTAGGATTTAGGAATTGAGCCCACTAAGAAGTATGTATATTAAATTAGATAGATTTGGACTTTATTTTAAATTTAGGTCCAACTAGAGTAATAGTGGTCAATGGACCTAATAATTGAGTCTAAAGCCTAGTAGAATTTAATTCAGATCCTAATTAACCTATTGAGCCTTCTAGTTCTCTATTTAGGTCCATTAAGAGTATTTTAAGGCTTTTGGACCCATGAAGAGAATTTGAGCTCAATTAGACATTTCGATCTCATAATTAATAATGGACTTAAATATTTTATGAACAGTCCCAATTTGAGTAGGTTAGGGTATTGGCTCCATTATTATGAAATTTAAGTCCATAAGACATATATTTAGGTATTTGCTTTATTTTGTAGATTCAGACCCTAATTGACTAAGGAATTCGTGATAGAATTTGATTTAGCCCATTTAGGTTTAAATAGGCCTAACTGGCTAGAAATCAAGTTACTAGTCTTGAAGTTATGTTTCTATGCCACTTTTATTTATTTGATCCCACTTGTATTCACTCAATCAAATTGGACCCTAATTTATTGTCTAAACCCATATTTAGTTATGAAGGTCCAAAATAAATATTTACTAGTCAAGTTGGTCCTAAATTATTTCTAAGTTCATTTTTGCATATATAAGTCATATTATACCCATCTAAGTCATTTGGCCCATTTAAGCTATTTATGCCATAAATGTCCTATTTTCACTTCTTGGGCTGATTTAGGCATTATAGCCCACTTAGTCCTAAGTAAATTGCAAATTCAATTTTTATAGCCAATTACATCTATAAAGCTCATTTTATTGCTATTCACCTATTTTAAGCACATTTAGTTAATTAAAACTTATTATAATTCTGTTTAACATAATTAATCAATTAAGTCCATATAATTGATTTGAGCCCTAAGCAATTATCTAAGTTCAATTTAGCTACTAAATCCCATCATGATTTATTTATATTGATTTAGGACCATACTATATTTATTTACCCAATTTTATGACTAAAAGACCTTTTGTATCAAATTATCCTAATTTAGCCTATTAACCTATATATAATTTTTAATTAACAAAAAGCCTAATAAATCAAAATATGCCTAAATTGACTAATTATAACTAATTAAACTTTAATCAAGCTAGTTTAATAATTATTAAATTTAATTGAAGTCGGATTACACGTATTTTTCATCAAAAACAGGGCTGGAAAAACAGAAGAGGTCTACACATGGTCTAAAGATTGACCAATTCACCACTGTTTCATCAAATTCACATCTGGTTTGGTTCATACACTTATACTCGACATCATAGGGGTTTTATCTAAGCATGACTCACTGGAAAAAGAGATTAAAAACCAGCCGATTTTGTTGTTACGAAATTTTGGTTCAAAAAGCATTTTAAAATGTGCACCTGAGAAAGAAAAATCTAAAAGAAATATTAAACGATCTTCCAAATTTCTAAAATTTTCAGATCTAATATAAACTTATTGAAAATCATTTTCTCAAAATTTGGTGCAAAAATAAAATCATTTGATATTATTTCTACATTTTTCAAAGTCAAAATAGGGACTTATAAGGCAAATTTCATAACTCTAAAATCATCATGGGCTATATAAATCATACTAAACACATTTACAACATAATATATGATGATTTTAACTTTTTTACATAGTTTCAAATCATTATGCTATGTTTCTAGTGCCTAAACATCAATTTCCAAGCTATTTTGTAAGTTTTAGTTATGAACATAAATTTCCAGATTATATAATATATTTGTATTCTATAAAAATGTACAAAAACTTATTCTATATTTAGATATTATTACAACATTTCTTATTCTATTTATCAAATAAAACCAAGTTTACCCATATACTATGCATAAATTATATCATCAAGTATTAATTTATAAAAATCATCTCATGAACATATTTAATCCAAAATTTCAGGTTTGAAAAATTATCAACATCATCAAAATCAAGCAATTTCAACATGATCTAAAATTTACTTACTAGAAAAACCAAAGTAGACTCAATAATTTCTTCACCCTCACAACTACTACTACAAATTTGTTGTTAAAGCTCGTAGTCCTCCCAACCCTAATCTTAATCTTCTATAAACTCTAAACACACCTAATGATAACAAGAAAATTTGTAGAGATTAGTATGGTTTCATAAGGGTATAAGAATAGGTATAGTTTGTAGAAATGGATTGCCTATTTTCCTATAGTAGTTGATATAGGTTTATATATATATATATATATATATATAAGTTTTTGGAAGTTAAAGATGAAGATGAAAGGTTTATTTTTCTACTGAAAACGAGAGTGCAAAAGTGAGCTTTTGTGGTATTAGAATGTTGTTTTTTGTATGAAGAACGTAAGAATTCCAGCGATGGCTTTGATAGGGTTTAAATAGGGTTTTAGATGAAAAAGAAAGGGTATTTGCTTTACTAAAGTTCATTTATTTACTAATAATGCAACCTAGTTAAAGAAACTCTCTTCTCCTAAAGATTAATTCCTTTCTAACTATCTAGCTAGTTCTTGACGATGGACATGTCACAATAAGGGATTTAATTTAACTATGATTAGTCAAATTAAATAAGAAATCACGGAGTTTGATCTATAAATATTTAATTTATCTTAATGATTTATCAAATTAAGTATTTAGCTCAAATGGGTGAAATTAAAAATTTGTAGTGTCTACTTTAATTGATTTACTAATTTATCATGTTAATTTAGATTTTTTTGTTACTAAACTATATAACCAAATTATTATTCTAAATTAAATTTTAAAGTTCAAATTTACCCATAATTATATAAAACCTAATTATATTTTTCCATTTTAATTTTATGCATTTAGGGATTTTTCCAATATGTGTCAACTGACTCATCGTGGACATCCTCATCTAAGGAAAAACTAAGTGACGAGAGTATCAATAGATATATCCAAAGTGTTCTTGAAATCGTATCTCAAGAAAAAGAATCTCCTTCACCAAAAAATGAAGAACCATGCAAATCTCCCCCCAAAGATATGTGCATGATTAATGGAAACCAAAGAGAAGAACAGTTTCCCATTGTGGAAGAGTATGAGCATGAGTATGATGAATTTAGGCATACTCCCAAAATTAGAAATCCCAGTGAAAGGGATGTACAAGGGAAAGCCAAGAAGAGGCGCAGCAAAAGCTGTTCTCAATTGGCAACTGATAATGCTCTGGCACAAAATCAAATGTTGAAAAAGATTGGGTCAAACATTGAAAATATCAATATGAGGCTTCACCTCAGTCAAAAAAATGACTGATGATACTTTCAAAAAGATATCTATACTATAAAGAAGACTAGAGGAAGTCAAACATTCTATATCAACTCTAGGAATATCTCTTTTGGAGTTCTTGAATAAAAGAGCTTGAAGTCAAGAACTTAAAAGAACACGTAAGCATGTTAGAAGCAAATAAAAGGAGAATTCCATTTGCACTTGACATATTCACTTCTGGAATAGGAATAAATATTGAAAGCCAATCTAGATCTATAAGTCCCTCTTCATTCATGCTAGAACCACAACATTCTCCAAGAAAGAAAAACTATTGCAGAATTGAGGGATGAAATCAAAAAGAAAAAGGAGAAAGAACTAAAAAAGAAAAAGGCTGGGGAAGAATCTTCCACAAGACATAAAAGAAAAACTAGTTTTTATAACCCTTAAGACCTACTAAACTCAAGACTTAAGGAGTGAAAATGATGATTATAGCTAGTGACAAAATCTCAAAAATCCAAATGTTCTCATGGTGAAGACTCATGAAGATCTTGATACTTTTTTAGACTAACCCATTTCAAAAATAGCCATGGTTGAATCAGAATTGGAATGTTTAGAGGAGAGTATAACCAGGATAAGCTCTACTGAGGAAACTATGGAGGAAGAGAGCACAAGTGAATTTTCAAACAATAACAAGTCATCCATTGATAGAAAACAACATCCCATGAGACAAGTGAAGAAGGGAGCATGGCCATGCGGATCATACACTCTGTGATCAAAATCCAATCAATTCATTAGGATTAACTAGTGGACCACCAATCCTCATGATGAGAGGAGACGCTAGGTCAGTAAGATTCAAAACAATTGATCCTAGGCCAACAAACTCCAATAGAAGATCATCAAAGAGTGATTCCACTTTTACTATTGATGAGATTCCTTATTCAGAGTGACTAAAAAGATTACAAGAATTCCATGTTCAGTAGATCGCAAGGTCCTTATCAAACAACAATTACTATGAAGTCTTGTCAGAATTTTTAGCAAGGTTCACGAGGCATATTGAAAGATTGGTGGAACTCAGTTCATTCCACATATCAACAAGTCTTTCTTGATCAAGCAGACTTCAACCATGTGATTAGAATTCTTCATATCTTCTCGATAGGAAATTCGAAAGACTTAAAAAAAGATACAAGAAAAGAGTTTTTGAGAGAAAGTGCTACTCATTCAAAATGAAAGATCTAAATCTGCATTATAAGAAGATGGTGTAGTTATTTTGTCAGCTTAGAGCAAATTTGATTCTTAAACAGTATTTCTATCTCTATTCCTAAATCCCTTGCAAGAGGAGTAGAAAAATACTTCAAGGTAAAGAGTCAAAAGACTATAGATGTTCCTATTAGTGAAATCTAATAAGTACATGATGGAAAACACTGCTACTATTGTACCTAACCAAATAGCTACCTTTAATTTCAGTCATGATAGTTCCTTTAGAACCTCCCATGCAAGTAAAATAGATTACTTATATGCGATGTCTTACTCAAAAGATAATAGAATAGATAATACTTTATTACCACTCGTAAATCCATACTTTGCTTTTGCTCAGCCTCACTTAGCCATTTCATCCATTAAATTTCTCATCAGACCACATTCCTCATAGGTTATGAGCATGTATAATCTACTCAATTTGATCAATGTCATCTCAAAATAACGGAGGAGGAATAGTTTGTTAGCCTCTAGTTTCCTACAAAACAACCTAAAATTTGGCTCACATAGAAATATACACACCTCCACTTTGGTGCAATAAGGCTAGTCCTAACCTTACGTGGTTGCAAAGGGATGCCAGTAGTGGCCAGAATGGCTATACTAGACACCAGATACTTAAAGTGTCAAAAGGCATTAATAGGCACAATCGAGACCAAACTAAATGCTAGAATAGTGTGCGTAACTTTATTTCCCAACTATAGCATCCCCTTGGCTGAGTCAAAGCCACTTGAAGCTCTGAAAGTCTAAGTATAAATTCTTGGAGCTCATATGAGCGAAGGATCCTTAGTTGCAACACTTCATTACCGGATGGTGTACATGGTCCAAAATCATACGTTTAATCTAAATCTCCACCATGATAGAGATGAAGCCCTATGTATCACCATGGATATGAAGCATACACCTTCGTGTATACATGCTTCAAAGTAACTTCAAAAGTTAGAACTCATTAAGCTCTTGCTTGAGCAATGGGTTACTAGCTATGAGAAACACCAACAAAGTACAACACCAGTACAATCTATAGAGTTAACTTTTGTGAGGAAGAATGACGACGCCATGACCGTCAATTTCAAGAAAGAGAAGAAAGAAAGGACAACATGTCTTTCCAACCCTATTTATAATTAAAGAGTCAAAGGCATTACTTCACCCAATAGACGCCTATCTGGTTAACCTTGAGCTAGATGGACTTAAGAGATCATCCAATCCTTCAATAAAGAGGCAAAAACGGCAAACTTTAGGAAAGATCCATTTAACAGACATGAATATTTCAACCCAGAATGTCCATGTGATGATTTCTATGTCCAAAGAAATTTTTCTCAATGATCATGATGATAGATTAGGAAAAAGAAGAAAATGGAAAGGTTTCAACTTCATTATGTGGAAAAGATATCAACAAGGAGATCCAAATATAGGACCTCTAGAAAAGATGGTGGCAAATGCTAGTACATGATATTCTATGGAGAATCATCAAAAGATCTAAAGCTTGATTCGTCTAATGATGGTGATATTGACTTATCTAATGATAATGATGTTGTATTATCATCACAATCAAAATCCCTCTATGACATCGACATGGGTCTTTAGAGGATTGAATTGAGAATCGAGGAGCCATTTATAAAGCAGGTAGAATACCATCTTGCTCCTAAACCTCTAAAGAAGAGTATGATGAAAAGGAAAAGAACTCCTATGACAAAAATACCTAAAGTACCAACGAAAATGTGGGTACCTAAGAAGGAAAAAAAAAAGATGAGGCTACTGCCTCCATACATAGTGAAGCCTCAACACCGACTCGGTCTATCTCCAAATTTGCTAATAGATATGTGTCAATTGACTCATCTTGGACCTCCTCATTTAAGAAAGAGCTAAGTGACGAGAGTATAATAGATACATCTAAAGTGTTCTTGAAGCCGTGCCTTAAGAACAAAAATCTCCATCACCAAAAAAGGAAGAACCATGCAAATCTCCTCCTAGAGATATTTGCATGATTAGAGGACACTAAGGAGAAGAAGAGTTTCCCATTATAAAAGAGTATGAGTATGAGTATGGGTATAAGTATGATGAATTCATGCATGCTCCCAAAACCTTAAATCCTAGCGAAGGGGATGTAGAAGGGAAAGACAAGAAGACTAGCGCAGCAGAAGCTATTTTCAATTAGCAAACTAAGAATGCTCTGGCACAAAATCAAATGTTGAAAAAGATTAGGTCAACCATTAAAAATATCAATATGAGGCTTTACTTCAGTAAAAAAAAAAAAATGATCGATGAAACTTTCAAAAAGATATCTATACCACAAAGACGATTAGAGGAAGTTAAGCATTTTATACCAACTATAGGAATGTCTCTTTTAAAGTTCATTGAACAAAAAGAGCTTGAAGTCAAGAACTTAAAAGAACGTATAAGCATGTTAGAAGCAAACAAAAGGAGAATTCCATCTTTTCTTGACATGTTCACTCCTGGAACAGGAATAAGTATTGAAAGCCAATCCAGATCTACAAGACCGTCTTCAGTCATGCTAGAACCACACCAGTCTCTAAGAAAGAAAAACAATTATAGAATTGAGGGATGAAATCAAAAAGATAAAGGAGAAAGAAGCAAGGAAGAAAAAAAGGTTAGGGAAGAATCTTCCTTAAGACATAAAAGAAAAATCGGTTCTTCTAACCTTTAAGACCTATACCAAACTCAAGACTTAAGGAGTGAAAATGATAATTACAACTCATGACAAAATCTCAAAAGTCTAAATGTTCTCATTGTGAAAACTCATGAAGATCTTGATACTTTTCTAGATCAACCAATTTCAAAAATAGCTATAGTTGAATAAAAATAAGAAAGTTTAGGGGAGAGTATAACCAGCACAAGCTATATTGAGGAAACCATGGAGGAAGAGAGCACAACTGAATTTTCAAACAGTGAACAATCATCCTCTGATACAGAACAACATTCCAATGAGGTAAGTGAAGAAAACAGCATAGACCACACGGATCATACACTCTATGATCAGAGTCCAATTAGTTCATTAGGATCAACTACTAGACCACCAGTCCTCATGATGAGAAGAGACGCTGGGGAAGTAAGGTCTGAAAAAATTGGTCTCAGGCCAACAAAGTCTAATAGAAGATCATCAAAGAGTAATTCCATTTTTACTATTGATGATATTTCTTACTCATAGTAGCCTAAAAGATCACAAGAATTCCATGTTTAGCAGATCACAAGGTCCTTATCAAACGACAATCACTATGAAGTCCTGTCGGAATTTGTGGCAAGGTTCATGAGGCATATTGAAAGACTGGTGGAACTCAATTCATTCCATGGATCAACAAGTCTTTCTTGATCAGAAAGACTTCAAACATGTGATCATAATTCTCATATCTTCCTACTAGGAAATCCATAGAACCTAAAAGAAAAGAGTTTTTTTAAGAGAAAGTGCTACTCATTCAAAAAGAAAGATCTTGATCCACACTATAAGAAGATGGTGCAACTATTTTATCACGTAAAGTAGATCGACTCTTAAACCAACATTTCTATCATATTCCTGAATAACTTGCAAGAGGAGTAGAAAAATACTTGAAGGAAAAGAATCAAAAGATTATAGATGTTCCAGTTGGAGAAATCCAACAAACCTTATAGTTGGTAATAGATGACGTGTGCGAGAAAAACTAATTGTTCAAAGATTATTTGATAGGAGGAAAAATCCTAAACAAAATGTGCATGGAAAAAGATTTGCACATCAAATGCAAGCATTCCAATAGAGAAAGTAGTTATTCTAATAGAAAGAAGAAGCATCATAGAAAATATTCATGTAAGATCTTATAAACCCAAGAGATGAAGGAGATCAATGTAGAGACACTTTAGAAGAAAAACCATAAAAGGAGAAAATCTCCTTGGTGCTTCATCTGCAATAAAATGGGACATTATGTAAAATATGCCCATCAAAAGGAGCACAAAAGATGATTCAGTCAATCTTCCATTAGTCTAGATTAAAAATAGACAAAGAGGAAGATTTAGAGTCCTTATTTTCAAAAGAAGAAGAACCTTAAAAAGGGACCCTATTCCCACTTAAGGCCTACTCAAAAATATCTAACCAAATATATCAGGCTTTGGAGAAAAATTATACTTAGTATTGTCAATGAAGGAGATGTTGCCAGAAATCTAAATCATTCAACAAACTCCCCATGTTATAATAGATCATAATTGGAAAATCCGATAACCCATCCAAGTGATCGAGTTTATGATACTAAGGTAGTAGATAGTATTTTTAATCCCAAAGTATTACCTGATAAACTTTGGAAGCCTATGACAAAACTTTTGCCACTACTTCCAATGAAGAACTCAAGCTATACTTAAGAAGTGTACCTATCAAAATCCAATTTTTCCTAGGAAGCTCTATTATCACTCCAATCATTGGATCACCATTGCCAAATAAAGATATTGTTGTTGGATGAGATATTCTTTAATGAATCCCAAAACTAAAAGTCCATGTTGAGGGATTAAGGTTTAAAAAATACTTTAAACCTCACATAGAAGTCTTTAGGATTTATACTATCCAAAGGGTGATTATTCAATAGATTACTAAGAAACTGAAAAAAGAAGCATGTGCTAAAAACCACATAGAATTTCTCAGGAATTGCAAGTATCCATTGTGGCAAAATGAGGAATTTTTTGTAGGGATTCCATTCAAGAAGAATGAAGATATAAACCCAACCAAAGCAAGCCATTTAGGGATGAAAGATGAACATGCAAAGTTAGCAAAGCAAGAGTACCAAGAGTCACTTCAACAAGGTTTAATAGAACCATCAGATTCTTAATGGGCTTGTGAAGTCTTTTATGTCAATAACCAGTATGAATAGGCTAGATGCAAGTGAAGGCTTGTGATCAATTAGTAACTACTGAATTACTTTGTCTAGGATGATAAGTTTCTTATTCCTAATAGGAATACAATCTTCCAAAACATTTCGAAAGCTAAATATTCTCAAAATTTGATCTCAAAGTTGGCTTTTGGCAACTTATAATTCATCCTGATGATAGACATAAAACGGGATTTTGTATCCCAAATCATCACTACCAGTGGAAAGTGTTACTATCTAGGCTCAAGACTACATCTTCACTCTTTCAGAAAAGCCATGATAAGAAATTTTAAACCAATTGTTGATCATTTAGTTATCTACATACATGATATCCTCTTATACAATTTAGACAAAGATTCTTATGATAAATTACTCTCAAAATTCTATGAGATAGTCATCTTCAAAGAAGTATTGCTAGCAGAAAGAAAGATGAAGATAGCTCGAATAGAAATGGAATTTTTTGTTAGAAATAATACACAAAGAATACTTAAGAGGGAGGGAGGGAGGGAGGGGTGAATTAAGTATTACAAATTTTTCGATTTTATCAAACCAGATTAATCAACTAAGATAAGACAAGAGTTAACTTGAACAAACAAATGCAGTGGAATAAACTAATTAAAACTGATTAACAAATAAGTAGAGATAAAGAAACACAAAGAGAGAGAGAGGGAAGCAACACAAGGATTTAACGTAGAGTTCGGGCCACTGCCTACTCTCTACGGTGCAAATGCCTCAAAGAGGACTTTTACCACTATATTGATTATTCCAAAATCAATACACCTCTTAGACGAGGAATTACAACAAAGCCTATCACAATAGGACTTTTACAATTGCCTTTCATAAAGAACTTCCACTTGATAAATCAAGTGCTGTGCTAGTAACATACGACCAAACTGCTCTTTGCCTTCCACGAAGGACTTCCGATTAGTTGCTATTAGGACGATGCTAGTAACTCAATACTAGACTTCAAATGCCTCCCACTGAGGACTTCTCGTTGCCTTCCACGAAGGACTTCCTTTGCCTCTACAATGATTTTTCTCAATGCCTCACACGAGGACTTCACTTTGCCTCCACTGAGGACTTTTTTGACTTTGCTTCTATGAGGACTTCTTTACAAACAACTCCTATATGAGCAGATTTACAAACTGAAAAGCTCTTAAGGAAATATACAAATTTCCTTTACAAAGAAATGCTCCTACTTGAACAGATTTATAACAGAAAATGCTTTAGGAATTTTACAAATTCCTTATACAATCTAAGATCCTAAACGAGCAGATAAACAACTTTTTTAAATCTTAAACAATGCTCAAAAACTCTTGTTTATAGTGTATCAGGAAATTTCAAAACAGAGTATTAATTGCTCTCTTAAAAAAAATTTACAAATTAACGAGAACGAGAACAAAAACACAAGTAAAAAAATTTTACAGAACGTTGTTTTCGTTTTTACTGTGCATTTAAAAATTCTAGTATATTTCATTCTCTTTTGAAGAGAAGAGAAAAATTCTATTTATAGCTCTTGATAAAAAATTTGCCCATTATCAAAAAGTTTCTGATAACCCATACTTGTGTTTAATGTACTTAAAGTTTTAATAATGTGAAAAGTTCAAAAGAATTGAAAGAGCATTAAATGTGTTTGATACATGCATTAAATGCATTCCAACAGCCCTTTTCTTTTTCTTTTTTACTTATATTATTATATTATTAAATAATAAATAATTAAAAAAAACTTTTACCGTCATGCTTACAAATAGGTCGAGCCCAAAAAAGATTTTCATTTATTTTTTATAAAAAAATGTCGAGGGCAAACTTTCTGAAGTCGAAGCTTAAACTTCAGCCCTTGACTTTATAAATTTTGCCTAAAACTCTAACCCTGGACTTTACGATTTTGTCAAAAACTTCAACACTTGACTTTACAAGTTTTGCCAAAACTTAGTATTTTGTCTTTTTCTAATGAATAGTACCTTCACTTTTCTTCTACTGGGCTCGATAGTTTTGTCTTGACTTTTCTTCAGCTTTTTGTTCGGTTAAAACTTAAACAACAATAGAACAAATACAAAACACACACACACACACACACACATATAAAATTTTAAGTATTGAAACAATTAAGGATATTTAATTAATTAATTGTGTAATGATTATTTTCATCAAAATCATTCATGAACATAAAGTTCAACATTTTTGGGAATGAGAATAATAGATGGTTGTTGCCAACTAGAACCATCCATAACATAGGAGCTCTAAAGTTTCATAATTCCAGTCAATACTAAATAGATCTTGCGATTTTTGGGTATACTCAACGATTGGAGAGATTTTTTTCTAAAAATTTCTAGATTGTCCAGTCTACTCTCCAAGATGTTAAATAATGATCATCCAAAATGGGGTGATCACTAAACAAAAGTTGTCCAGCTATTAAAGCAAAAATTATAGGATTTGCTACCATTAAAAATTCCTTATGAGAGGATTTATTCTTCAAATAGATGCCAGTGATAAATATTGGAGAGAAGTTCTCCTTGAACAAAGTAATGGAAACAAATTCAAAGACTTTGAAATCCATTATCACTCAACTTTCAAGGAAATCCTTGTAGTAAGAAATGCAATTTAGAAGTTTGAATACCACTTGATGAGATCACATTTCAAAATTGAGATGGACATGTGCTCTTTCCTTAAAATGCTCAATTCAAGCAGAAAATAGTCCCACATCCATAGTTGTTAAGATATCAAGAGTGGTTTTCCAAATACTCTTATAAAGTTAAACACATTCTAGGGTAGAAAAATTTAGTTGCTGATTTTCTTTCCAGGCCTTAGCAAAATCATCAAGCCCTACTAAGTCCATAAGTTTTAAAAAAAGGACATTAAAATTTAAAGTTATAAAAGAACATGGATTCATCCATCACGCAATCTCTTGTCAAATGACTTACCTCTAGGATATAATTATGCACCTTTAGGTGATATTCGTGCATGTTTTGATAAGGGAAAAGGAGAAAAGGCTACTCCAGCATTCCAGATGATAGCCATATACAGACCTTGCAAGTCCGAAGACTTCTCTTTGTATGCCACATTCGGATCTTTAGAAACCCTGGTTGGAGCTTGAGAGCATTTTCAACTTCCTCGATGACTTCCTTGTCTGTTAAGGAAAAAAATTACAAGCCAAGATGGCCAAACGAGACAGTTCCACCAAAAATGGATGAGTTAATCGAAAGAAACAAGTTCTTTGAAGACATGAAGCAAAAATATTATCTCATTTTTAGCAAATATGGAGGATTGAACCTTAGGCTATATGGTCTCCATCTAAAATATCCCTTCGTTCATCCTTATATATTTCGTTTTGTAGATCCTTTTCTAGAAGATTTGAAGTGGCTTTATTGGTATTTATTTCATCTTTATAGTTCTGCCATCCAAATGCCAGTGATGAAGGCATTAAGGTTCTCTTCTATTCTCATATACCATGAAGAAATGCCAGTTTGTCATTTAGCAAAATTATAAGATGGTTTTGTTCAATTCATGTTTGGCAAGTGATCATCTAGGTATGGTTAAACCATGTGGAAGAAAAATGTCTAGGCTATGACAAAGAAGATTTGAGATTAATCATCCAGTTAAGACAAAAATGGATTAAAAAGAAAGCAAAATTTTATCCAATTTCAAATCATGTATCTTAGATGGTGCTTTTTGATATATGTGAAATTATCGAGAGTTGCAAGAAAGCTTTATATTCAAAAGATGACAATCTCAAAGGAAATCTGACCTGGAGCTTATGAATCTAAAGTTCCATGGGATTACAACCAAGATTATGAGATAGAGCTTTAGTCGTATTCCAAACTCGAAATCTAAATCAACCAATGGACATGGATCAAGCTAGACCAAGCCAAGGAGAATTTGAACATAATTAGCTAGCTCAATCTTATCTTGATCTTGCTAGATATAGTCAAGATCCATATTATGGATATTTAGAAAATGTCATGGATAGTGCACCAATACTCACGTAGTTAGACCTTAAAGGAAACAATGATGATTCTGATTGGTTACCAAAAAATGATTTGTCTCCATCTCATTTCATGTGACAGAGGTCATCATCAAAAGCCACTTTATCAATATATAATAGCTAAATAATATGAAGTTACTGTAGCACCTTATAAAGTAGCTTTTTGACTTCGAAGCACTTTACTATTCATGCTTTATTAAAGTAGTTTTATGACTTTTGAGTCTATCAATTCATAATCAAGTTATTGTAGCCTTATCTTATCTTTGTTTTTTATTCACATGTGTAATAATTTGCTTTTATCTGCTTCCTTATTCCTCTTATTGTAAATAGATGATCATTTGAAATTGAAGGGAAGACTTAGCCCATATCAGAAGTATTATTGCTTGCTTTGTTAACAATGGCTTTCTAAACTCTCTTCTCTCTCTTTAAATTTTGTAAGAGAGAAATTATTTTTTTTTCCATTAAGAGAGAAATTATTTAGATACCTAGTTTATCTTCCAAGATTCAACGTATGCTTTATACTTGCCTTGTATGAGAATCTTATATATCATAAATGAATTTCCATATCCATATGAAACATAGAATGTATTATGAATGACTTACATAGAATGTAAGAGTAGGTGGTGTTGGCTCATCGTAAGTCATCATTAAAGGCAGGAGGCCGTGAGAGGCGCAATCTTAAGCTAGTGAATTGTGTAGACTATGATTAATTGAGATTAATACATCTACTCATTTTGGATCATAAACATTTTTCAAACATGATATTGTTCACCTTAGCCATGATAATGGTTCTGGGTGTTTGGGAAATAATTGATTTGGTTTTCAATACCAAAACTCATCTTAAACAATATTGTTTAGACTCGATTATAATTAGAATTAGAGAACATGATCCCAACTATTGAATTGCAGAATGAACCCCATTATTTAAATAATTTTTATTTATACGGTCGATAATCATATAATTTATTCTATAAATACTAACACAATTATAAAATAACAAAATTTATAAAATAACAATAATTTTATAAAAATTACAATCATCCTCATCTTTTGTTTCAAAAACAACAATACTTACCTATCACTTCCTTGAATGCACGACATAATAGTGTTATTGAATTTTTTTATATATTTTTTTCACATTATCAAGTCATCAATCTCATTTGGATTTGCCTAATGTTATTTTTAATGTAATTTTCCAAAAATGAAAACAGGAAAACAGGATAAAGTGATGTAATGATCAGAAAGCTACTATAATTGAAGTCCCGATGGACAGCAACGTAATTCATCCACAAAAAAGTACGCAATCCAGAAGCCAGAAACCTTTCTTTCCCATACGCTCACAGAGCAGAGCCTCACATGCTCTGTTCCTTCCATCCAACAAAACAGCAACAATGTTAACCTTAAGCTCCCACTTTCTCTCTTCACTCTCTCTCTACCCACACTCCCCCACTCTCTCTCTTCCTCCTTATCATCCTCCTCCTTTCTCTCTCTCCATCACTTCCTCTCTAAACCCCAAACCTCCTCGCAACTCCACCACCACCACCACTAACACCAAAACCGGCTCATGGGTCAGTCCCAACTGGCTCACTTCCTTAACCAAAACCCTTACCCTAAACATCACAAACGACGACTCCAATATCCCCATTGCAAGTGCACAGCTTGAGGATGTTCTGACCTTCTTGGGGGTGCTCTTTTTTTGCCCCTCTTCAAGTGGATGAATGATTATGGTCCAGTTTATAGGCTCGCTGCTGGTCCTAGGAATTTTGTGGTTGTTAGTGACCCTGCTATTGCTAAACACGTGCTTAGGAATTATGGGAAGTATGCGAAAGGGCTTGTCTCTGAGGTTTCTGAGTTCCTTTTCGGGTCCGGTTTCGCCATTGCTGAAGGCCCCCTTTGGACGGTATAAGACCTTTCTAAGGGTTGTATTGTATGCTTAGCAATTCACTTAGTTACTATGTGTTGGATTCGTGTTGATGCCAAACTGTATAAAATTTGATTGTATACATTTTGTAATTGTGGGAAGGGGAGAATCGAGTTTGGTCCAACTTGTTGGGAGACTGATGTTCATACCACTAGATTACAACAGCTTGGCTTTAATTTTCATGTTTGAACACTGATGGTTTGGTACTTATAGCTACACTGTGGAGAGTTATATTCATTTATTGGTCAATTATAGAGTTAGTTATGGCATGGAGAGTTATATTCACTTAGTGGTCAACTATGGAGTGTAGTTTTTGAGAGGTAAGGGTAAGCGTTAAAACATGAAAATGAAGGGCTCAAATTGCATTTTACCTTGTATACTTGTTGCTTGTTTGTTTTGATACTTTGAGCAATGTTATTGTGCATAATTTGCAAGGGTAAGTCTTCAAGAGTTGCAATGTGTTGTAGGATGATTCATGCTATTGTTGATAAAGCATGCAAAGTTTGGCATTTGACAAGCTCAAGCTCTTCAGTTTCGTCGAGTATATTTGAAGCGATTTGATCATATAGTTCTCAATGGCATCTTTCAAGGCACTTTCCTGAAGAAATGTAATTTATAATTTTCACTTGTAGACTACAACTCAGATTTATTTTGATTTATACCTAACTATATAGATGCATAAAGAGTGCTGATGTTAGTTTTTTTCCTTTCCCCCAGCACCCCCCTCCCCCAAAAAGAAATACCCCTGGGAACTTGCAAGAAATTCCAAACAAAAAACTGAAACTTTTAAAAATGTCAAATGAAAGGCTAACTGAAAATCACAAAATGAAAAGTTCAGTTGCATAGCACTTGCATCTTATATATTACTATGACTGCTGACACGGAATTAGCTGGCGCTTGTTATGTAGGTGCTGTTAGTACCTCTTGGTTTGCTTCCCTTTTAAGATTTTGATCTTACATGTTCCTCATTTCAAAGTGTTGCTAGTCTTTTTCACTTTGATATGAGAACACTGTGATATAGGCTAAGCTGCTGATATTTAACTAAATTTAGTCTGCACCAAATCCTGATATGGTAGCTTTTCGTTGAGATCAAAAGCCATAGTATGTGTATAATACCATTCAAGTTGGTAAGTCATATCAGGCCTGACAAAGCTACTTTAATTTGTGATAGGCAAGGCGTAGGGCTGTCGTTCCATCTCTACATAAAAAGTATTTGTCTGTGATAGTTGATAGGGTCTTTTGCAAGTGTGCTGAGAGATTAGTGGAGAAACTCCAAGTAGCTGCAATTGATGGCACTCCAGTAAACATGGAGGAAAAGTTTTCTCAATTGACTCTTGACGTGATTGGTCTCTCTGTATTCAACTATAATTTTGACTCCCTTACTGGTGATAGTCCAGTTATTGATGCAGTTTACACTGCTCTGAAAGAGGCAGAAGCTCGTTCTACTGACTTACTACCTTATTGGAAGGTGAAATTGCACATTCTGAAGTGTCTTCTCTGCCTGAAAGGGTTGGAAAATTTTTTCTTTTCTTTTCCTGCTCCAATTGTGTTACAAAATTTTGTAACAGGAGTAAATGTTTCTGCAGATAGGACTTCTGTGCAAAATTGTACCTCGACAGGTGAAAGCCGAAAAAGCAGTTGCAGTGATTAGGCAGACCGTGGAGCAGCTCATTGCAAAGTGCAAGGAGATTGTAGAGACTGAGGGTGAAAGAATTGACCAAGAGGAATATGTCAATGATGCTGATCCAAGTATTCTCCGTTTTTTGCTTGCCAGCAGAGCAGAGGTATACCATAAGTCAACATGTGACAGAGGGTGGCTTGCTTTCATCATATTAGTTTAAATTTTCATAAATGAGAAAGTATGTGGCCATCTTTATAAATCAGGAGCTTGTGCACTGTTTACTTATACATGCATTTCAAGATGAGTTCTTTCATTGTTCCAGTTCCCTCCTCTTACTTCCAAAGATATTGCGTTCTGAAGTGACTTACTTAGATGCCATGCCTGTCTGTGCTTGGACAGCAATTGTTTTGGTTGAATATAAGACATATGTTCCGTTGATGTGGCTGATTGTTCTTTATGTGTCATGACAGCATATATTGTTTCTGTTGGTTAAGTTGATTTCATCCTCGGGCTTGTACTTTTATGTAATAAAACCTATATTGGAAGTGGATTGTAAATAAAGTTCATCTACCACATTACTTTCTCTGCTCTGTTTGTACTAAATTTAGACTTGTTTACTCGCCCCGGGGGGGAATCAAACTCCTTCTACATGGAATCTTAGATTGTTTTTATGTTAGGTTTCAAGTGTGCAACTGCGAGATGACCTTCTGTCGATGTTGGTTGCTGGGCATGAGACAACCGGTTCAGTTCTCACATGGACCTTGTATCTTTTAAGTAAGGTACTTTTCTCTTCATAAATATGATGTTGAACAATCTATGTAAGTTCTGTTTACGATGTTAGACTGAATTTATGTCTATATTATATCCTTAAATTGTATTTAAATGATTACTGAAAGAGTTGGTGTATTCAACCAATACTTTCTAGCAGCCATAGCATATTTTCTTTTGTCCTCTCAATATCACCTGAGGATTTGTTTGTTGATATATAATACATAAAAGCACATATCTATCTACAACTTTTAGATTTTAAGTTCTGTTGCCATTTAACCGTCATCTGTTCACTTTCATTTATTGGTCATAAATAAAGTCTTGGTTCGTAAATTAGGGGAGTGTTGAAATGAAAAATAAAAAAAACCTCTTGAACACAGATGCAAGTGGTAGAAGAATGGCATATGCAGTCCTGGTTAGATGCAATACCATGTCTTGTATTGCAATTTAATCTTAATCGTAAAATTCCATTGATAGGGTTTAATCACTGTGTATAATGTCAAGTTTTCCTATATTATTAGGGTTGAGTAACTTACGATGCTTAATGTTGTAACAAGCTTATTTGTCATTTATCTGTATGTAACCACCATCTCGGAAAGTACCACCATTTAATGCTTCTTGCATGTATGTGGAGCATGATCTGTTTGATATTCTTCATGTTCTGTGCAGGATAGTTCTTCATTGAAGAGAGCTCAGGAAGAAGTCGACATGGTTTTACAAGGGAGACCTCCATCCTATGAAGACATAAAGAAATTGAAGTTTTTGACATGTTGTATTAATGAATCACTACGGCTTTATCCACATCCTCCTGTAAATACCCATCTTTTGCAAATAAAGTTAGAAGACAACAATTTGGCAGGAATCTTAGGGGATGTACTCTTATTTCATTGTTCCCTTTTATTTATTTATTTTTACCATTGACTCTTAGATTAATGCATTAAATTTTTATAGGTGTTAATTCGAAGAGCAACAGTAGCGGATGTGCTTCCTGGAAACTACAAGATCAATCCTGGCCAAGATATTATGATTTCGGTGTACAACATTCATCATTCTTCAAAGGTACACAAATTTCTATTTGTTGTTTTGCTTTATCCTTATAATATCTACTTCTGATGGCTTTTCATGTGGTTTTTGTTGATTTTCTTGAGAATTTTCTTATTCATCATTTCAGTTTGCTCAGAAAGTTATGGCCTTATTTCCCTTTGTTCTCAATATATGCTGATATTTTTAAGCTTAGACTTTGGGTCAAAGCCCAGTTATCGGTTCACCAAAATTCTCCATGCTATTCATCTAGTCTGGAGTTTTCGCTTAAAACATATAAAAAGTGTATTTTCTTTGTGCGTTTTCACTGTTTACTAACCAATGCTTTTGCCTTTACTTGGTTATCACTGACAAGGTTTGGGAGAGAGCAGAAGAATTTGTGCCAGAAAGATTTGATGTGGATGGACCATTGCCTAATGAGTCAAATACCGACTTCAGGCATATGCTCAGACAAAATACTTAAATTTTCATCTAATGCCATGATCATGTGAGTTATGGTTGAATTTTTTTTTTTTTATGTGATTTGTCAGGTTTATTCCATTTAGTGGAGGGCCACGTAAATGTGTTGGTGATCAGTTTGCAATGCTAGAAGCAATTGTGGCTCTTGCTATCTTCTTACAGCACATAAATTTTGAGTTGGTCCCTGATCAAAATATCAGCATGACCACAGGAGCAACAATACACACGACAAACGTAAGCCATTTTAACTTTTTATTAATCTAATAATGCAATTTGATCAACCCGCCTACAAATTTTCTTCATTAATCAAATAAAAGTCAGCAGATATTAGACAGTTTGATTAATATAGTGCCATGTCGCATACCCATGGAAAATTTCCAGTTTCTTTATCAAGGAATCGCCTTATGTTTGTCTTGCTTTGTGTTCTTACAACTTGTTGCAGGGATTGTACATGAAACTTAGCCAGCGCAAAACTGAATATGCATTGAGTACTGCTTCAAGGTAAGCAGCAAACTTTTTAAAGTTCATACATATCCATTTTTTTCATTCACAAATTTCTGTAGGATGAAAATTGGCCTGTATTTTTTGTTCTCTTTGTATGAGAGAATCCGTTTATTCTTTTCAAAGTGTATAACGATGGCTAGCAATATCATGGGAAGTCTATTGACATAGCAGACAATACATTGTGGCACTACAGATGTATTTATATTATTAGACCATAAGAATTTATTTTGCAATCATGGGAAAATTTTATGGTCCTATTCTTTTAAACGGATTGGTTTTGTAAGTTATTGAAGAGTGAAGGTTGTATGAACTCATAATCATTTTAATGGATGGATTGTACACATAAGCTCTTCATATGTTATATTTGTGGTAAGAAATGTTAACAAGCTGGTTATGACCAAACTCTTAATGGTGACAATCTAAAGCTTTTTATCGGGATAATGTCACATTTGGTATTTGAACTTAGACTAATTATTCAACTAACTATTTGAACTTTGAGATAGCTAATTTTAGTCACCAATTGAACTTTTTAAATTCAACGATACAACCTATTGTTTTTATGTCTAAAACAATGTAGGGAAGAGCCCCCACCCCACACCAACCCCCCTCCCTCTTTCAATTATCGAATAATGTGGTTGCAAATAATTATTTTGATGAAAATGTTATAATTAGGACATCTATAAATAGTGAAAATGATCTTGGAATGCAGAGTTAGCACTGGCAACAATCTATAATTATCCCAAAAAAAAAAAAAACAATCATATATTGTAAGGTGAAAATTTTTTATGAAAATAATTATTCGAGACATATGATGTTCATAATAAATTAAAACAACTACTTCAGTAGATAACTCAATATGTAATATAAATGATTTTGCAAAGCTTGATAGAGTATTAAAATTAATAATTTAAAAGTATAGATAGTTAATTGAATAATTGACTAATGTTTAGGTAACAAATGCTTTGTCATCTTTTTTTTTTTTTTAAATTAGGAAAAAGATGGTAGTTGAATTTAATTTAATGAGAATGTAATCTTAAATAATAGTATTTTTATTATAGCCTAATTTATTCAACGAGTGATAAGCAATAAGTATCTTGGTGAAAAAAAATTAATAAATGAATAAACAAAAGAAAAAAAATTAACGGTAGAGATAAATCAAAGAAAAATCATGCAGCGAACTTTGTGTACTATATTTCAGTATGCCTTATTATGATTTTCTTTTTCCCAATTTTGCATTTGAAGGTAATGGGGAGATGAATCAATAATATTATATTTCAGCATAAGAAAAATGATCAGAACTTATAGGCTTTTAAATGTTGCAAATATTCCCTTAAAATAATATCGAGGCATTTACTGTTTTTAGTTTTCATAAAATAAAACAAATTATAATATAATAACATCAAAATATAAGAAAATTTTGAAATATATTTTGATAAGTTCAAAAATGTATTCCTGCATCAAGGGGTTAATTGCAACTTTTAATAATTATTTGTCAATTTATTAAAGTTTAAGACCTGTTTATAACCTTTAAGTTTATCTATATTCAAGGTTAAAATTCTAAAAATTATTTATATTTTTTCATAGAGTTGTAATGTGTGAGTTGTAATGTTTATATATAGTTCACTTGATATAAAAAATAAAATAAAGACTTATTAAAGTAAAAATAAAATATCTATAATATTTTATAGAGATAATAATTATTTAGGTCAAAGTTTTAAGATAGATATTTATGATAAAAATTAAAAACAAATTAGTTATGCACGTAAATTATGAGTTACTATTTATTATTTTATATAATAATAATTTATTATAAATTATTATTTTTCTTAACTAAATACTATAATATCAATTTTACGTAAAACATCGGGAAATGAATACTTATTCTATTAAAGTGGATGAGGAGTTGACGTCAGAAACTGTGTGACTATCACTCTTTTTCCTGTACTCGAATTCAGAGTCCCACCTTGTTTTATAGTAGTTTGAAAATTGTATCCTAAGAAGGAAATCGTTGGGGGCGCATCATGAATGTTTTTAAGAATACAAATAAAGAAATATGCATTTTTGGTAAAGCATTCTCAATATGTAAATAAAGAAAATTGCCTCAAAAGACCTTAAGATTCTGAAGCCATGGGGAAATATGTAACGTGTATTGGGAAAATAAGATAGAGCTCTAATAGGTTTTTTATATGTTAATTTTTTTATTTAAATGTGAATGTTTTATGCAAAAATCAACTATAACATTAAATTGTTATTTATAGGCTTGAGTAACAAATGACAATTCAATATTTTTTTTATAATATGAAATCTTATGGAATTGATGTTATTAACTAATATTGTTATAATTTTTTGTAAAGTATAAGAATGTAATGAAAATATAAAATTATTATTAACACAATATAACACTGGAGCCTTTACATGCATATGTTATGATTATTGAATAGAAATGACAAATTTTGATGTGTTATAATTCTCACGCCCTGAATTGGTTCAAGGCTTGTCTAGTTCGCCACAAATAACGCTTAGGCGCTATATGCTAAGGCTAATCTAGTCTATAGTTTATTTTGATCGTTGCTAAGCAAATTTTAGATTCTGAAAATATCGAACTAGTTTGTGGAAACAACTGAAAATTTGCAGCAGAAAATAAATTTTTAAAAACATTTTCCAAATAGGCTACTTCAGAGAGTAGACCAATATATATTTATATATATATAACTCAGTACTATACCACCAGGTATTTAAAAAAAAAAAGAGTTTCAAGTATCTCAAAATACAAATCATAGGTTCATAGATAGACCTTTATTAAAACATAAGTTTAATAGTGAAGTTTACCAAATAGAAATAAGATAACGATTCAACGGATCCTAGTTACTCCACTCGTCGAGAAACTCCTCGAAGTTTGTGACATATCCCATGTAGTCATAGGTATCATCATCATAGTCATCATCACCTGAAAAAGAATGAAATGAGCCGAAGTCCAATATGATAGCACAAGCATACACAAGATGGTCACACATACCTATTCTAAATACAATGTAACAAACAATAATTTATATCGTTAAATTAAATGTGTAGCAAACAACAGTAAATTACTCATACTTCGGCAACACGCTGAGAACCTTAAGCTCCTGAGGAGCAACAACTATTCAGGGGGTTGATATAGACAGTTCGAATACTTATATCCCTAATAGGAACATCTAGTAAATAGCCTCATCTAGGAGGTTACAGCCGTTACTCATCTTTATCCATATTAGTCCATTGTGATTAAAATGAGTAATAGAGCTCATATATTAAACTGCTTAATACAACTTCTTTCCAATATGAATAACGTTATCAACTACTCACTGAGCCACTGATAACCATTATTCGACCAATGTCAATGATGGGAGGGTGACCTAAGCGCCTAACTACTGTGCTAGCACCACTTAGCAAGGTTGTTGCCCCTTAACAAATATATGTTGAAAAAATTGATTCATATAAGCATTTAAATCAATTATTAATTTCTATTAAACTCACATAAAACACTCATGTTTCTAGTGAATATTCATTTGAAATCGCATATTCCTCTTATTATTCATAGTCTATCCTAAGCCAATTAAAAATTAATATGGTTTTATAGGAGTTCACTAGTTTGTGTAATAGTTAAGTATAAATTATTGGTTTTTGAAGAATTTACCAAGCCAATATTAGTTAATAAGTCCGCATTAACTTTATCTGGCCAAGTTAGATAGAATTAATTGGTCAAGTCTACTAATCTCATTTTATGGTAATTAGGTCATTAAATAATATTTTAAATAACACATCTTGTGTTAGATCTAATAAACTTTTATTAAGTAAAATAAGTCATTTAAAATAAAATTATTCTATTTATATCATTTATAATCTATCTTTATCTCTAAATGTGCTATGGAATTTAAACTAGTTTCCTGTTATGTTTATATTATCTTGTAATGCCATATTTATGCCTATTTATTAAATAAATTCCTAATATAATAATAATTGATTATTCATCTTAAAATTCATATTTTAATATGAAAACACATTATTTATATTTATTTCATATTTATTTGATTAGAATCAATTAACCGTAAATTCTAATATTTTCATTTCTATAGAAAATCAATGTGCACCTTTACTTAAATCAATCGGTTCACTACTTAAACATGGGTTCTTAAGCTCAAATTTTTATGTAAACTATCTAATATATATTATCATGTTCATAAGTTCATTTGGCTTAAAATAATTAGTTAATTATGGTTTTAATTTGGATCAACTCAAAATTGTCCGGAAATAGGAGATATACAACGACAACCAATCAATTTAGGGCGATTTGACCATTGATATGATCGGTTCTTTGCCGGTTCACCACATGGTTGTAAAGCAGAGACGTAGTTTTATTGTTCTAATAAGGTTTTGACGTCGTTAGAGCTCATTTGGCCGCCAGTCTGGCCACCAACATCACCACCACAGTGACGATGCTAAAGCTAATCCGAGATTGTGTTTGTGATTTTTGAATTTCCTTTGTTAAATTCGACTTCCATCCTATTTTTATCATCTAAAACATATTTATTCTATATTGTTTCATCTAGTCTATACTAGATTTATATTTTACAATTAAAATCACAGATCATGACTCAAACCATCATCATCTACACTAATTTTGTAAGTTCCAGCATATAAGTAACGCATTCATACTTGCATATATATATATATATAGTTTATAATTTCATTTCAATAAAACACATCAATCCAACATAATCATACATTTATATACATATTTCAGCATGCATATATCTATAAATATACTATAATTTCACTAATCAACAACTATTATAACACACACACACATATGTGTGTGTGTGTGTGTGTGTGTGTGTGCTCATTGTGGTTTTCATGCTTACATATACCTATATTAATCAATACTTAGATCTAAGTTTGTTTTAGTAATTTACATGCATATATATGTCATTAACATAATCAAAATATTAATTACAATTACTTACTTGGTTTAGCAAATAAACCCTAGAAATCTCTACTACTACTACTTCAAGAGGTTGATAATGCTTCCAATGCTAATCCCCAATTTAATCCTTGGTTTTGTCTTCAAATTTCACCGAATAATTAATTGAAGTAGAGATTAGATTTTAGGGAAAAATTGAATGGTTAAATGATGGAAAAAGAGTGGATTTCCTTACCTATTAGAAGCTTGTCTTGATGAGGGACTATTATAGTATTTGTGTAAGATTTTTGGTGTGCTTTAGAGAGAGTTTTCTTGAGAATTTTTACGGTTTGGGGTTGCTACAAATGGAATGGAAATTAGGGTTTTCTAAAATCTATATTTATATTATTTGATGTTTTGTAATTTCCATTAGGGATGTGGGTATTTTGATACTTTTGCTTGATTAATTGAGAGCATTTGAGTCTTTTCCTAGTGTAGAATTCTTCTTGAATTGGTTAAGGTCATTTTGGTCTTTTCACACACTTGATATTTTATAGACTCTAAGGTTTTATTGAATGTGTGTGTGTGTGTGCGCGCGCATGATAATATGATGGTACATGGGCTTTATGGGCTTGGTTTATACCAATGGGCTTTTCTAAAATTGGTCTTGAGCTAGGTTAATGGGTTTGACCTTTTGATGCCATGGATTAGCCCCTTAGATTATGGGTTTTGGGCATTAGAACTGAACTTAGAAAGTAAAGAAAGAAAATTAGCTAATTGACATTAGAAATTATGTTTAAGAATTCTAATTGAAGAAAAATTGATATTCACTGAATTTAGAAGTTTAGAGGCTTAGGAATTGGTATTTGCCAAAAAAAAAAAAAATAGTTAGTTTTAAATTTCTAAGATTTAAGGACTTAGAATTTAGGCTCAAATGACTAAATTGATGATTTAGGGGTTTATGATTGAACTTGATAAACAAAATTTAGTGTAATAATTATAAGGCATTGAATGAATTTGAATTTATTGAAATAGGTGATTGAAGTAGTTTAATGGGTTAAATTGAGTATTAATGGTATTATAATTTTTATTTTTAATTAAATTCATTTACTAGTTCAATTAGCTTAAACTATCTAATTATATCCTATAGTTTACAAAACTCTACTAGCTAAATCATTTAAAATCAATCTCTAAACTAAATTTAAGTTAAGGTTTAAAATTACTCGTATTTTATACTAATCATCTAATAATTTCTAATTAACTTAAATGGAAATTTAGGGCATTTCAATAAAAAAAAAGTGTAACAATCTAACACGGTTAAAACATTTTTATATATAAAATATAAAATTGATACAATATGTTATATAAAAGTTAATATTGAACTTGATATAAATAGTTTTAACTAATGGTATTGTAGTCTAGTGATATTTTCGTGGTCTTTCAAATAAAAGGTTAAATTCAAATCCTTCTTCTATTGTAATAAGAAAAAAAGGTATAAATAAATTTAACTATATGTTACCTTTATTTTTTTTTTTTGGGCCAAATATGTGACCTTTAGTTAATTATATATATTTTTAAATTAAAATAAATTCAGCATACAATAAAAACACAAGTCAAGTTTTGCCTCCCTAGTTTTGTGGATTCCATAGCTGGTAAACTGGCAAGTCTTCGTAGAAAGTCTTCGTCAGCTATAAAGGACGGGAAACTTCACTATCAAAGGCCTCTGGAAATCTTTACAAGAGTTGATCCATATGATATCATTGGGAATCAGATTTGTATCCGATATCTATTGTATTTTATTTATATTTAATTTAATAAATTTATTTATAAGTTAAAATATATATTTTTTATTTGTATTTATTTTATAATAAATAATTTATTTTAAAATAATAAAAATTAAAAAATATTAAAATAATTAAAATAAGAAGAATCAAGCTGAGTATATCACAAAAGGTCAGGCCTGGATTGATTTTTCTTTCCCAAAAATCTAGAAGACATTTCCATAACTTGGACTGCATCGATTGAATGGAGAAACTAGAGTCTAGACCATCTGAGTCAATAAGAATGACTCACTCTCCACCATGAATGTGGCTATCACTTGTTCCGACAACAGAGTGATATCGTCCATTTTTCCAGCCGCCTTCGACTTTTACCTATAGAATCCCTGCTTGCCGCCAGATAGATTTACTCATCGATTCGGTAACTGTTGGGCACACACACACACACTTTTAATGCCCAAGCCCATGTCTAAAATACTTTTTCTACAAGCTTTTAATGCCCAAAAATCAAAGTGACAGCAAAAATATCCCATACAAGCCCAAAACCAACTTTAAATTTCTTTCATTGAAATTCTTTCTAAGCCATAACAAACTAGCTCCAAGACTAGGAAGTGAGGTACAAACCCAAGTGGAGTAAAAAGAAAGTGAAGAAAGTGAGAAAAGTAAACTTAATCTTAAGAGATAACTAAACAAATAAGAAAAGTGATTTCCTTGTTTGCCTTGTTTATCTATGATTTTGGTTAGTGTTAGTGTTAGTGTTAGTTAAGGGTAGAACTTTGATATTTTATGTGGATTGAAGGCATGCTATTATGTATGTTGAAGTAGATAAAACAAATAGAAATATATATCCTAAGTGTTTGATGAAATGGAAAAAGATGTTAGTGGTAATATGATGTATGTATAGATATTATTGGTGATAAACAAGTATAACTTGAAAGATTAGGGTGATAGTAGAGTTTAATAGCTTAAAGATGAGATTGTGTTTTTGAGTTAAATTGTTGTGCGTATATTTGTGAGAGCTTGAAGATGTCAATATTGTGTTAAAGACCAGTTTAACATGTTTTGTAAAAATATAAGAGCTTATAAAAGAGTTAGAAGACATAAAACTTAGAGAAATTTCGAAACAAGTGCCATAAGGTAAATGCCCTGTTGATCATGGGCATGATCGTGGCCGTCATTTTCTCGGGTGCAAGTTTTCTATCAATCATGACCGTTATTGAGGCCGTTATCTTATCGGATGGATTTTTAAAGATAGATCATGGCCGTATCCGAAGCTGTTATATCGTCGGAAGAAATTTTTAATCATGATCACAATTGTAATAAAGCCAATGATCTTCTTTGAGTATTTTTCTTAGTTTGAGACAACTTATACCACGGCCGTAATTGGGGCGTGATATGTATCATGGCCTTTATCACAGGCGTGACCTACCCTTTGGTACTATTCATAAAAAAAAAAATAAAATAAAATAAGTAAATAAATAATTAGTAATGATGGAGGGATGATTAATGAAAAATGATATAAATATCTATGTTTATATGAATAAAGTGTTGTGTAGTAGTTAGTAATTATTTGTAGTGATTAATCAAGTAAGAATTAATGATTTTTATATGAAATGAATTTCTTGCTACAGTTATTAATCCACGGTTGAGTGCTTCCATTGATCCTCAGTATAGCATAGGTACGTAGTAACTTGGTTGTTTGCTTGCTTAGGATAAGCATACCTTAATTTAACCATAATTCAAGATAACTTAAGTTTTGTTTGAATTAGTTGTGCTTTACGCCGTTGAATCTGCTTTGGGGAGCGGCACCCTATTATGAGATTAACATGATAATTTAGGTGCTTAAGCCACCTATGTTATTGAGAAATGACTTTCATAAGTGGTACGACAGGTAGTCGATAGGGTTATTGGTATCGATATAACGTTTGCTTATTCTTAAGATGAAATAATATGATTTAGTTCAATATTTATGGGAACACTTGAGCTAGGTAATATTATGGATTAAGTTAAGTGAAAATGAGAAACGACTAAGAACCCTAGATGAGACTATTTCTCTTTTGTGGATATATCATCTAGGAGATATAAGTATTCGAGCTACTTGTATCAACCCCCTAAGCATCGAGATTGTTACTCAGGACTCCCAGATTCTCGGTTGTTCCAGAGTTTGAATACTTCTATGTTGTTTGACTAATTAAAGGTTATATAATAATTTGATGGTTGTTGCATTTGTATGTAGTTTAAGCTTATGTGTGCCATTCGTATTTATTTTCGTTACTTATGTACTGAGCTTTTGATTCATGCTTTATCTATTTCAGGTGTGGATGACGATGATGAGTTCTCCACTAACATGGGACATGACACAGATTTTGAGGACTTCTTGGATAGTTGAGAGGATTAGATACTGACCTTGGCCTTTGATGGATCTTTTTGTAATAGTATAAGATAGATTTTTTGGGAAATATATGTAATGGTTATTAAAGCTTTTGTTTAACTTCTATATCTTTTGTAATTGGCTTCTTTATAAGCCTTTGTTGGTAATATCGCCTTGTAAATATGTGTGTAGTTAAGTTTTATAACTTTAATGTAGTTTAAAGGTATTATTATGATTTTCTATGAAGTTCTAAGGATAAGAAGTTTTAGAATTTGTTCTTATAAGAGATTTAGACAAGCAATTACTCAAGCTTGTTTAATAAATAAGCCGAGCTCAAGCTTAAAACGAAGCCTATTTAGTTAAATAAGCTAACTTTGAGCATTTATGTAGGCTTGCGAATAAGCTTATTGATGGCTCGTGAGTCAAACTGGTGAATAATTTTTATAAATTTTTTATAATATTTATTTATATATATTTTATTTATAGATTAATATAATATTGTATTAATTATTTATATTAATGTAATACTATAAATATAATATGTATAATTATTTATGTAAACAAGTTAGAGTTCCTCAAGCTTGCAAATCCTTAACGAGCTTGGACTCAAGCATATACTTTTCAGGCTTCTTAAAAACTTGACTCGATTCAAGCTTGTTAGAGCTCGAGCATTTAAAAGTTTGGCTCGGTCCAACTTGTTTATAATCCAACCTATGACATACTCTCATCTCATATGGATAGAAGATTGCTTGGGTGCATAGTTTAGGTAAAATTATGAATTTAAATGTATAATTTTAAATGTTTACAATTTTTCGGTTTTGCACAATACAATTTTATACGATTTTAATGGTTTTATATATTCCACTAAATAATAAAATCATGATTTTAATAATAATGTTTCTTCAATAACTTTTCACCATGCTTTCCTTCTTGTCCGTTCAAACAACAAGCCCATTTGATCCAGAATTCCTACTTCACAATTGGATAGATCAGTGAAAATCATGATTTGGCTGCCATGGAGGAGTAGAATGGGCATTGTTATTCCCTAAAATTGCATAATATCACTTCTTGGAGCATTACCATTTTGAGAACAATATTTGCAATTAATTGGGTGATTCTTGAAAAGTGACCTGAACTTCTTTCTATGTCTATATTGGAAATTCTATGGTCTTGTCATTAATTTTGACAAGGTTGATCTCTCACTTCCCAACGATTCACACCATATCTAATCATGATCGAATCATTAAAATTATTATATTTAATTTAACAATTAGATGATTAACTGCATGATTCCATCGATGGACCTTAAAAGCTCCATGTTTATCTTTGTTGAATAGATTCTTAATTTAGGCATACTTATTAATAAGCTAATATGAACTGTTCTTAATTATTCATTGCAAGTATTCTTTGAAGGCTTAAAAAATGATAGCGACCTGATAAGGATTTGGATCTTCTTGATTTTTTTTTTTTCCTTTCTCTTGATTTCCTCATTGGTTTTCAAAGAAATAACAAAAAGGATGTAAAGACATGAAAGATTTACTAATACAGAATAGAAAATAATAGGTCTCCATGAACATCGCAAGCATTTAGGATTATTTTTCTTACAGAGATTCCCTTGCAATTTGATATGGGAAAAAAATAGGGTCTTTCATTTTGTGAGTACGGTTTTTGTTTTTCAGAAAAATGATTTTGTATTTTTTTCATGTTTGTTTAAGAAAAATTGGACGATTAATAAAAACATTTTCCTTTATCTTGGAAAATATATACTCATTTATAACTTATTTTTAGGAAAACAACTTACGAGATACAAAATAGTAAGTCATTTTTCTATGGACTCACGAGTTCATCCGCTAATCATTTATTATAAAAAAAATATTTATTATTAACTTTTTAAAAATACTTTCCTTTAAATAGATTTATTTCTCATTATAATATATGTATTTTTATTTTTTATATTTAAAATATATGAATTACCTAAAATTATATAAATAAAAAAAAGACTACTTTCGTAAAATTAGCCAAATATTTAGAAATATTTTTTTCTCAAAACAAACCAAGCATTAATCTAATAACTTAACACATCTTCATATGTACATTGAGATTTTCACCATCAAATAAAAGGATTAAAAACTTAAAATAAGTACACGAGAATTTAAATTTATAACTTCTTCCTTTGATACCAAACTTAATCTATCGTAATCATTCTACATAATTTAATTTAAAAACTTAAACATATAAATATCACATAGGTTATTATATTTATTATATTTCTTCTAACTAAATTTTTTTTTTTGCCAAAATTCTTGTGACTAAAGTTAGTCATGGTTGATTATTATTTGCCAAACTGTTATTATTATTATTTTTTTCCCATCATGCTAAATCTGATATGGATGCCCCAACGGGTCCACTTCCTCTGTAAAGTTGTCGATTTATCCATGTTCTTATAGTATATGTGCAAATGAAAAGTTCACAGGATGGTAAATTATCACTAGATTAACACTTAAATAGTAATAATTAAATACATATCAAATGAATATAAAACTAAAAAACAAAATTCACGGTGTCCAAGTGCAACTACTCCACTAGGCAACTCGTACTAAAACGGGGGGGGTCGAGGGGAAAAGGAAAAAAAAAAAAAACATTTTAATAAATAATTACACAAATTTTATTGCGCTAAAAATAATATTGAAATATGTTAATCTCATCTTTCGAGTCGTAAGTATCAATCTCATATCTTTAAAATACGAAATTATATAAAAACAAACGTCTATAGTGATCTTGTCTAGTATAGATAAACAAATCTCTACATAATCTTATCTCTTGAAAAGACAATATGATATTGACCTAGTTTTTTAAAGAAACGAGATTAGTATATTATAATCTCATCTTTAACTTGTCTATTTTTAAGATTATTTTTAATCTAGCATGATTTGTATAACTTTTATGAAAATATTATTATTTTTTCCTTAATCCGGTTATCTAAAAGGAATTGAATTATATCAAGTCATTTAATATATAAAATTATGTAAATACTACGCCTAGCATTTTTTAAATTACCACAAACACATTAATACAGTAAAAATGTATCACATCTATCCGTTTTGATATAAGATTCTATTATGCATTTACCACTTCCCCATAAGTCACAAATAAACAATAATTTTCAAAGGATGTCGACCTTTTTAACCTATTACGTACCATTTTTCTACTAACCTACGATACTTACTTTTTTTTTTAACAGCTACCACTTTTAAAAGAAACGTAAGACTAGATGTCGTGTACAGCGGCTTGACCCAAGTATTTCTGTAATTTCCGGGTATTGGGATCGAAACTCTCTCTTCTCTCTCTCACATTCACGGGCTGCCCATGTTCATACTCAGACAACCTTAAAACCCCATCCCTGGACCCCACAACCATCGCACACAGCCATACGCCATTTCAATCACATCCAACGCTATCATCGCCTCTTCCATTCATTCATTTACCAACACCCAAAAAGCCGCTTTTCGCCTTTTCCCGATTAGACATGGAGGACGAAACCTCGGAAAAGCGCAACAACGCACGTCTAGCCATCATAGAATTAGCCAACATGATCAGCGTACCTATGTGCCTAAACGCTGTTGTACGCCTCAACGTCGCTGATGCTATCTGGCAAGGTGGATCCAACATCCCACTCTCCGCTTCCCAGATCCTGGCGCGTGTGCTTCCGTCCGGCGACCCGGAGAACCTCCAGAGGATCCTCCGGATGCTCACGAGCTACGGCGTGTTCGATGAGCGCGTGCTGGGTTCGGAAAGGAAGTATTCCCTTACTGACATTGGTAGGACCCTTGTCACTGATGAAGAAGGGTTGTCGTATGCGGCTTATGTCCTCCAGCACCATCAGGTATCCTATGGTCTCTGTCTGCTCTGTATATGTTAAAGTCATTAGAAAAAAAGTTTCTTAAAATTAAGAGGTTATCATCCGGTTTCATATCGTTACCAATGGAATCAAAATGAATTTGATTAAGATCGTGATTTTTGTGATACTATTAGTGATTATTAGGAATCTAATGATAATTTTTTATGATAATTAGATAAGTTGGAATCCCCTTTTTCCTTGTAATGCAATAAAATTACAAATATAACATTAGAAATATCGTATAATTGGCTCATAATTCTAGGTTTTATTTTTTCTTAGTTTTGAATTTTTTTTTAATATGTGGTATAAATATTATGGATTCTGTGTTTACAGGGCTAGCACTTACCGTCTTGTCTCTTAAAAGTGTCTAGCTGAATTATTTTCATTCTATCGGTATTTTTATAATTTTTTTTAAATTATTAATATTAATTTTCTTTTCCCTAAATAATACATTAGAAAAATATTGTATTCTTTTTTTTTTTTTTAAATCTAAGATGCGATGACAAGTGAAAAAATGCTTTTAAAATTAGGTATGTCTAAATATATATAAAAATTGAGAAGGATGACCACACAATAATAAGTGGTTCTCTTTTTCAATGGATTATTAATATATGAACAAAACTATGTAGTCGGATAGCCCATGGCCCTTGATCCAGCACTTTCGGTAAAATTATTGTGTGCTCTATGTTTGGGATGCTGGAAGTATGATGAAACGGAGGGAAAGCGAAAGAAACCGGATGAAAGTATTGTGTTTGGTATATTTGTTAGGAGGGAAATAAAAGGATATGAAGAGAAATCAAATGAAATTGGAGATTCCAACTTTCTGTCCAAAGTTGGGATGAAACAGGAAGAAACAAGAGAAATACATTGAATGAACAAAAATACCATCTCTCTTTTTTCACTAATATTTTATGAAAAATAACATAGGATAATTTTGTCAATCACTAGCTCCATTTCTTTCCTTTGATTTTCCTTGATTTCCTATTTTAAGGGAAATGGAAATAAGTATATTTTTTCTTTTAATTATGTTTGGTAAGTTAAAGGAAATGAGATGAAAGGGAGAGAAATGGAGTTAGTGATTGATAAAATTATCCCTATATTATTTTTCATAAAATATTAGTGAAAGAAGAGAGATGAGATATTTTTATCCATTCAATGTATTTCCCTTCGTTTCTTCCTGTTTCATCCCAAAGTTGGGAGTCTCCATTTTCATTTGATCTCTCTCCATATACTTTTATTTCCCTTCTCCGCAAACATACCAAATACAACACTTTCTTCCGGTTTTTTTCACTTTTTCTCCGTTTCATCAAACATAGCGTAATATAAATAGCTCCTGGCCATCGGTGCTGGACATTTACACTTGATTAAGTACAATCTCTGTGTATCCATGGACAGGATGAACTGGTGAAAGCGTGGCCGTTGGTGCACGAGGCTGTGGTGGACCCTACCACAGAGCCCTTCGCTAAGGCCAATGGTGAGCCCGCGTACTCATACTACGGTAAGAAGCCTGAGATGAACGAGCTGATGTTGAAAGCGATGTCGGGTGTATCCGTGCCGTTCATGAGGGCAATACTGAAGGGCTACGATGGGTTTAAGGGTATCCAGAAGTTGGTTGACGTTGGTGGGAGCGCTGGGGATTGCCTCCGGATGATCATGAGCCATTTCCCCAACGTACGTGAAGGGATAAACTTCGATTTGCCGGAGGTTGTTGCCAAAGCACCCCAGATTCCTGGTAAGGCTTTGACTCACTGCATCTTTTCCGAAAAAAGATCAGATAGGTATTATATGCTACGTGTATTTACACGTAATGTGTTATCAATTTTTTTCTAACTCGTAACTATATAGATGGTGGTTACTTCGAAAACTATCAATTACATTTTTTATATATATTAGTATATAATTGGTAGTTACATACCATGTGTATATCCATGTAATGTGTATTACTTATCCAATATTTTTTTGCCATATTTATTATTAGAATAGTTGTTATATATTTAATTTATCATTTTGCTATATTAACTTTTATAGATGTCATGTTTTGGCTATTAAAATCTCATTAGATTGTTTTTTATAGACATTTTAATGATTAGATAATAATTTACGATTTGTGTTTAAAAATATAAATGGATTATATTTAATTATCCTGAGTTTTTTTCCAATATATCTGTGTGATATCTGCTACGTGGAAAAGTGGACCAAGAAAGGTCTATGCACTAACCTCGTAGCATTCTATATTCCTGTATCTTTACATTGGGAAAAATAAAAAAAGATCATACATATGATATGTGTCATAGTATGGAATTCTGTGTAGATATTTTGGTTTAATAAGGTGTGCTAAAACAATATTGTAATATTGTGTTTTAACTTAATATGATGTAGAAGTTATATTGTGTAAATATGGGTAAATTCTACATGTGCCCATGAAAGTTTTCCAAAAGTATAAGTCTTGAAAGTTAGGGATGCATGCCATTTTCAAAACATTAGGAGTAGATGTAAATTACCTTATAAACATATATATGTGTATATATTCTATATATATATATTATAGGGGTAATGTCATGTTTGGTTCCTAAACTTGGCCAATTATTCAATTAATTATCTATACTTCATATTGCTAATTTTAGCACACAATCATTTACACTATTTGTATTTACTCTGTATTAAATTATCTACCCAACATGTTGATTTTTATCAATTATAGATAGTCATAGGTAATTATTTTGATGAAGATATTTTATTTAAAATATCTGATTTTTAATGAATATAGACTACTGTTTGTATTAACTTGATGATATTTTCGCTATTTACGTGTATACTAAATAGAATGTTTTTATTACAATAATCATTTGTGATACAGTAGCACATAATTGGTAAAAAAAAAAAGTCAAATGTACCAACAATAGGTATTGTTACTAACCTTAAAAAGTACAGGTGCCAAATGCAACATTATATCTATATGATATTATGGAATCATATAAGGTGTTTTGGATTAATAATATAATCGATAATGAAGTTATAAATGAGTCAAGTTGATACAATACTAAACCCCAAGTTGAATCAAGTATAGAATTTTTAGTTCGAGCTTGATTTAAAATATCACTTTACAATCTTGAGTCCAAGCCTATTGACACATTTAAACTTAATTCGTCTAAAAAATATCATTTTTAAGCAAAATAATATTTATATTTAAACTTAAGCTATATATAACTAATAACTAACTTTGGCTTGAACTTGATTAAGTTAAGTGTTAGTCAAGCCAAGTACTATGAAACCTAACCTTAACTCTATAAATTGTTTGTTAAATAACTAAGGTAGGATGTCAAATTGAACTCAGATAGTTCACTAGTAAGTTTAATCAATTTATGTCTGATATGGTTTATACAAGTTATTTGTCTTTTGTATTGACATAGTGACATGAATTATCACGTCATTAAAAAAATCGAGTAATTGTTACATTTGATTATGTGAACTTTTACTTATTTTTATAATTAACTATTAATCTTTAAAAAGTTCAATTTGATCCCCTAGTTTTGTTAATTTTTTTAATTATCTAATTGGTTTACATGTTTGCAATAAAATCCAATAATAAATGATCTCAAATAATTTATAGGTAATAAATTAGTAAGTTAGTACTTAATTTCAAGCAAATGATTATGAAAGCAGATAAAATCAGATAACAAATGACACGTAGGCATAAAAATTGGAAATGGGATAAATTAATATACATGGTTACGCCGTTATGTTTGTTAACTTATGTTAACGGGGATGATTCTTAAAAGCTACATTGCATAATTATATCATATTAGCAGTGATGAACTCAGAATATAATGTAATTGTATAATAAACTGATAAATACTTAGTATCTCAATGTATCAAAAGAAAAAAAAAAAAGAAAAGGATTTTCTTTTTCAAATTTAAATTATAAATTACATTAAAATTTTCACAATTTAATTCTTTGTTAGGGAAGGAGTTATTTTAATAATTTTAGAAGTCATATTGACACTCCCAATACCTCAAATATAATATAAGATAAATATATTTTAGCCGATCAGTAATAATTCAAATTGTAGCGTTTATTTTGCAAAGAAAAGCTTTATGGGATTTAGTTTTTGGGTTATAGACTAAACTAATAAAATGATTTCCTTGTTGTTATATTTATTTCTAAACCGGTATTCATAAAATCATTAGTTACACTCAGCTCTCTTGATATAGTATATAATGATGCAGGTGTGACTCACGTTGGTGGTGACATGTCAAGTCCGTCCCAAGTGGCGACGCCTCTTCATGAAGGTGCCTCTTGCTGAAACCCTCTTTATATATTTAAAATTTTGCATGCTTTCTCCTCCTCATCTCATTACTCTTCAGCATTGAAAAAATAAAGTACTGGCTTTCTATACACTTAGGCAGAACTTTACCGGATTCATCAAAATGTGACCTAGCATTTGAAAGTTTTGGGCCAAGATTAAAGGGTTTGTTTGGATTATTTGTATCTGATTTGTTTATCAATAAAAATATTTGTTTTTTACCTGTAACCGTATCTTAACAAATAGTTTATTTGAAAACGTCTTTGTGCCGTTTGTATGCCAAAAAACAAACACACCCTCAAGTGAAATATAATTATATTTTATTTATTTATTTATTTATTTCATCCTCTAATTTTTTAATCAGTAAACAATTTTTTAATTTTTTTTGAACCTGAAATATTTCACTTGACAGATCAAAGATGATGCTACTTGGCTACAAAACCATTAGCAACCATTTGAACCATTAGTTCTTTATTTACGCTACTTTATATAACGTTAGCATATTAAAACACTGAGCCCTTATTTAAACATAGCCAAGTTTTAGCCAGTATAAATTTTTTATAAAGATAAAAGCATTGGAAGCAATATCATGTTAATGGTTTGATTCTCAATTCTTGCACTGCAGTTAACATTGAGTACTTGGTTGTAACTGTAGTTACTTGACAAATCCTAGCAATTTGCTCAACGCATTGCTGCAGATATGTCGGATTGTCCCATATACTAAAATAAATATTTGCTGTTTCGAATTTGTTGTCTATCTCATCAATCTCTATCGTGCACTAGGCAATGTAATAAGTAAAAGGTGGTTTTACCCCTGCAAAACTACTTAGAATTGCCGTTCAAAGCCAAAATCACGTTCTTGTAAATGAATGATATGGAATAGTAAATACAACTTTTGCGGAGGGGAAATCAAACTTATGTCAATCTCATTGGAAGCTGGCATTTGTATGTTACTCTGCTATGAGGGCTTTAGCTGGATATTTCTATGTTAAAAAGTATAAAAACTGATAGTGTTTACTCATTGTACAGTGGATACTAGTGACATGGACTGATGATGAATGCAAGATGATAATGGAGAATTGCTACAAGGCACTCCCAGCTGGAGGAAAGATGATTGCCTGTGAACCGATGCTGCCGGCTCACTCAGATGACAGTCATAGAACTCGTGCACTTCTTCAAGGAGACATCTTTGTGATGACCACCTATAGGGCCAAAGGCAAGCACAGGACTGAAGAAGAATTCCGACAGATTGCGTTATCTGCTGGCTTCCCGCATTTTCGGGCATTCCACATTGATCATTTCTACACAGTCTTAGAATTCCAGAAGTAAATTGGTGGAAAAGGATAGTGGAACTCTCATTGTTAACACTATTGTTTGTGAAACTTTGAGCCTTTGTAAGAAGCAGCGGATAAATATGTTGTAAGGCTTTTTGCTTGTATCGTCGAATTAAAGTTCCTTTTCTTTTCCCTTAAAATCATGTTGTTGAGGCCAGCAGGAACTAAGAGGACATGCATCTTCATGAATAATATGAAAAGTTGGAAATTGAACCTGTTCCATCTCGGTAAAAATAGTGTACTTACAAGGTTATCAAGGCCTTTGTATAGATATACTTTCTGCATATAAAGCTCTTTCTCCAAGGTGACATATGAGGGGAACTCTCTAGATTGGTGGATCTTATATTCACAAAACATCACAATTTTTGTAAGCGGATGACTCATTCATTGTAAGAATTTTGGAGGAGCCAAAATTTAATTTGAGAATAATTACTATGATCAATGGATTTAAGGCTCTATTTGGTTTATTAGGATGTTGGTATTTGTTTCGCTTCAGATTATTTATTAAGAAATAAATACAAATAAAAATAATATTTTTATTTATGTATAGGTTAAACAAATTAAATTTACATGCATAATCATTTCAACCCTAATGAGCTATTTGCCCATAAAAGGTTTTGATCAAAATCCTAAATAACTTAGAGTACTTAGCAGATAGTTTCTAGGGGATACAGATGATTACTAATATTTCCTTATTTCTTAAATTCAGAGAAGACAAAAATGATGAAACAATGTTGCAAAATCCAAGGAACACAATAGTAGTATCGTCATGAACAAAGATGAATCTACTGTCTTTTCCCCAAATGCCAATCTTTATGTCCATTGGTTTGTGCTATGTTATAAAGCAAACTGTTTTTCCCTTTTATTGTTTTTTTTTCTAATGATTATTTCTTATCTGTACTAGAAAATGTTATCGATGAGTTTTTTTTTCCTTTCATGCCTCGATGAGGTCAATGATTTTCCTTTGGACACTAATGACTAAAATCTTTTGTTTGCATTGGTAAACATGGGCCCAGCATTTTCCAATAATGTCTCCGATGGCTTAACTTGCACACACACATATATACAGTCTTCTTCTCTTTCCTTCCTGTGCAATGAACCTGCCAAGGTTGGTGATTTGGTATGGTAGAAAATCAAATAACAACCTATTAACAATGACTGGCTAGCTAATACTAAGAGACATTTCCTCATTAAATGCATTGATATTTTGATTCTGTGTCTAAATTGTTGTTGTTGGTGGGGCATTGTCTTAGTTAAGCAATGGATTGAGTTTTTAGTCATTGCATCTTAGTGGAAGAGACTACCAAACTGGAGTTCGATAGGGGCAGAGGGAATTTTCGGTAAATACGTATATTTTGACTAGGAGGAAAAGAAAAAATGTTCAGGTTGAATAAGAACAGACCAGCTAAATCATCAGGGGAAAAAATTGATTTCAAGCTATCTCATTTCAAAGTTCTCCAGGTAAATCTTTCATTATGCATCTTTGAATGTGTTCTAAGTTTCCTTGTGTGTAGTTTTATTACTTACACTCCTCAAAAAATAGGATAATGCAGTGCCATGATCTACGCATTTTAATGATTGTGTTCTCTGTTCTGTTTGATTTTTTGCTAAGTCAAATGCAATTAAAACCCGCTAGAGTTAGACAAACCGTCACATGAAAACCTTGTTTTCTTGAGAAGGTTTAGGTCAGAAATTAATTGGAGCAAGCATGTAAAAACACACTGTGATGTTGTTTATGGATGAGTTATGACATAAATGAGGTTGGTCAGGATCATAGTTGCTGGTTGCTGGTTTCTCCTAGAAGTCTTTAACTATCAACAACTGCAGTTGTATGTGCCTGTCGTAATTATGAGACTAACCTCTTGAATTTCTGATCATGGTAGGTGCCAAAAGGATGGGACAAGCTCTTCATTTCCGTTGTCTTGGTGTAGAAACCGGGAAGACGATTGCAAAACTGAATAAAGTATCTGTACGAAATGGTTGTTGTCAATGGACAGAGGCCATAAATGAATCTATATGGCTTTCACGTGATGATTCTTCCAAGGATTCAGAAGCTTATTTATACAAGTTTATTGTTGCCATGGTACTACTCTCAATTCCTCTCCACTATGTGCTTTGCCAACATTAGATTTTGAAACATTATCTAATTAATCATATCCTGTGACGCTATAAATGATATACTATAACACTTAGCACCCCAGGATCAGTGATCCTCTAAATGAAACTTGAAAAAGCTCCCTACGTGTACACTTGATGCTATACATTTTTCCTTTTCTTGATATCATTGATTTCGCATGCATCTTCTTTGTAACTTTTCATTATAGGGGTCAGTTAGATCTGGCGCTCTTGGAGAGGCTACGGTAAATTTGACAAGCTACATGAACTCTAGTGCACTTGCCCCTCTTTCAGTCCCTTTAAAAAAATGCAATCATGGGACAGTGCTACAAGTAAGTATCAATAAGATTATTTATATGAACGTACTTTTACTTTATTATTTTCATTGTACATGATGCTTAATGCGTTTGGCCTACTTATGATTTCATGGTCTGTTATAATGAATGTTGTTACCAGCTTCAGGTAAAAGAATGAAAATTGAATCTAACATGGGATAATTTTCAGAAAAATCTGCATGGTCTTGCTTGTCCTTTTATGCAGATCTGATATTAGACATGAATATAGATATAGATTTCTCACTAACAAATGACAAAATAAATATTGATAATTCTTCATATTGAAATTCAATGGAGTAACTAAGTGAAGAATTTTTTTTTTTTTGTTTGTATCATTCTCTTGATTGGCTACCATGCTCTTTGATCTAACCTCAAAAACAAACAGGAATGATTCAACCTTTGTAGTAGTATTATAGTTTTGCTGCATGTGTTTGTTGTTGATGATTTAAATATGCATTCTTCTAAGGCTATGGAACATATAATAGTAAATTACATTTGAAGTCATCTATGTATAGGATCATATATAAAAAGTCATATAGAGCGTCTATGCAACATTGATGCTTAATATTCAAAAAGTAAATGACTTTAACATGATCCTTATCTTAAATGGCTTCTATTGCATTAATCTTATCATAGATTTTGTTCTTTAACCCTCTTTCATGCTTATGGTTTACAGGTCAAAATTCACTGCCTTACTCCAAGAACAGAGCTCAGGTTTTAGTGCAACATAATGCTGTCACTTATGTCATTTCATTTAAAGAGTTCAATCAATTTATGGGTTGACACTGTATCTTTTTAGGGGAGATGATTCCAAAGATACAGAGAAGGAAAATGTCAAGTCTGACAGATCGGGAAGTACAATAGCAAGAGGCAGTGATCCTCCAGAAGAGCTTGACTCAGCCTTAGATCAAGCAGAAGCTGGTAGTAAGGTATGGTGGTGTGTATGCTAAAATCGTATTAAGCATGAATCAGCCGTAGATAAGGTGTGCCTACTATACCATTTGTGCGCCTTCTATTTAGTGCATGTGAAGCTTTAATTTACATGCCCTCTAGGCACCTTATCTTGATGTATATAAAGTTGGTCATGAAACCTTACATCTAATTGGCTGATTATTGTTGGTTTATCCTCTTGTTTTGTATTATTCCTAATATTTCATGCAACTGCATTATCTGATGTTTCAATTCTATAATCAAGCAAATTGATTTGGTTTCATCTTTCTTTGCTCAAGACCAGTTATATATATTAGTGTTGAGAGTCACCTTTGCTTTGTAGGAAACAAGTTTCTTTGAGTCTGGTTCTAATCACAGCTATGACTCATCAGACAACTCATCAAGAAAGGAAAAAATTTACCAAGAGAAGACATCACCAGTGACTATCCCAAACCGACTGAAGAAAAAATTCAATAGGTTCACATAGTGCGCCTAAAGGATTTTTATTCAGGCAGTGATCATTCTCATTCAGATCATTCCTCAATTAGTTCACAAGATGGATATAGGTGATAGTTCCCATGCTAGACACAAAGAGTATGCCACATCATATAAAGGGAACACTGGCTCTTCAAAAAATCTTCTGGAAGCTGCTGAGGATACAATTGGAGAGCTTAGAGCAGAAGCTAAAATGTGGGAGAGAAATGCTCGAAAATTAATGCTTGATTTGGACTTTTTGAGGAAGGAGTTTTCTGATCAGTCTAAAAACCAGGCAAATTTAGATATGGAGCTCTCAGCATCTAAGGCCGAATGTGATGCCTTTAAGAAAGAAGTGGAACAACTAAAACTTTTGCTGAAGAAATCTAGAGAGAGAAAGAAACATTAGACAATTCAACATGTCAGCATGAAGATTTTGTCCATGTTCAGAAGGAACTAGAGGCAGAAATAAAGCTTCAGAAAGAAACTAATGTTGATTTGTCTCTCCAGTTAAGCAGAAGTCAAGAGTCAAACATAGAGCTTGTTTCTGTTATTCAGGAGCTAGAAGAGATGGTAGAGAAGCAAAAACATGAAATTGAAAATCTTATGTTGCTTCAGTCAAAAGTGACTAATATGGAGGAGTCTCTAATACAGAGCATGGAAGACAATAAGGACTTAAAAGCCCAATTGCAACAATCACATAAGTCAGAGGACGAGCTGAAGGTTAATTTGCAAGTGTTGGAACAGGCCTTGGAGGATGGAAAACAGATGATGAGGAATGATGCCTGTTTGGAAAAGAATATGTTAAGTGTTGAGGAAGAATATACAAGAAAATTGACTGCTAAGGAGGAAGAAATTGCTGCTTTAAAAGGAAAGCTGTCTGAGTTTCTGACCAAACAACATTCTACAGACTTCAGAGTGGAGGTGATGTGAGTTTGAGAAAAGAGATTGAGTCCCTGAAGGAAAAGGTTCAGGAGCTTGAGAGGGACTGCAATGAGCTTACAGAGGAAAATTTAGAGCTACTATTTAAGCTTAAGGAAATAAATAAAAGTTCACAGCAGCAGGATGCATTCGAGTTATCTTCAAGGGATTTTTCAGAAAAAGTTGCAAGTTCTTGGAGTGCAATCTTGGCAAAAATGAAAGAGGCTATGATATTTCCACACAGGAATATGAGATTGTGAAAGTGGAATGGGAAAGTAGAATAAAAGGGCTTTTTGAAGAATTGAGTGAGGAAAGGTCGCAAAAGACAAAACTCGAGGAGTTGCTGCACTCAAAGGAAGGGGAAATTGGGGAGCTTAGACGTGATAAGGGTCTATTAGAATCTATGGTGTTTGACCTACAAAAAGAAATGGTTCAGCTACAAGAAAAACTACAAGACACTCAGAGAGAAAGTTACATTAACTCAAAATGCTTTGATGAGATGCAAAATGATTTGGTAACTTTAAGCAGCAGTGTTGATGCCCATGTCTCTGCAAATAAAGTTCTTGGAAAGAAATTTTCTAAAGTAGAGATGGAAAATTGCGAATTAGAACTCCATTTATCTAAGTTAAAAAATGAAAAAGCAGAAATGTCTCTCCGCATATCAGACTTGGAAACTCAACTGATGCATTTGACTGACGATAGTAAATCAAGCCAAATGGAAATAGAGAATTCCCGAACACTTTGTGAGAGACTCCAGAATGAGATTACACAGTTAAAGTTAACAACAAAGACACACATGATGGAGCTAAAGGAAGATCCACTGATGATAAGAAACCAATTGTCTGAAGCTGTAGGAAAATGTGAAAGTCTAAGAAAAGAAAATGAAAAGTTACAAGCTAGCGTGGATGATCTTGCAGAAGAATGCACCTCTCTTCAGAAATCAAATGATGAGTCTAGGAAACAGAATTTAAACTTACATGAAGACAACATTGTCCTCAACACTAAGTTGCAAGAAGTAAGAAACAATCTTGACAATTATTCCAACAAAGTCAGTGTATTAGAAGGAAGTTTGGCATCTTTGTTGGAAGACGTTGCCTCAAAGAAGAGAAATTTTACATTGGAGCTAGACTCACTACTTGATGAAAACATAAAGCACAAGGAGCAACTTGCTCAGGGAGAGTGCTTGCAAAATCAGATGTATATGGAGAAAACAACAGAGTTTGAGAACCTTCAACATGATCTGGAATGTTTAGCCGAGCAGATCACTGAAGACCATGCTAAAAGAGAGAGATTCAGTTCAGATGCTGCGAGTGAAATATCTAATTTATGTGCATGCAGGGATAACTTGGAGCTTTCTCTCCAAGAAGCTCATGTAAGGTGAAGCTAATGGAGAGTGAAATGAATATCATGAAAATGGAGTATGATATGAAAATACAAGGCCTTATGGAGGACCTTGCTCCTTCCAAGCAGGAATATGAAATGCTTCTAGCTACCAAAGAAAAGCTATCGAGGCAGCTGGAGAATCAGAAATCAAATGAAGAAAAATTACGAACTACAGTGAATGAGCTTGAATTGAAGCTTACTGTTTCTGAATATGAACGACATAAACTTTTGGATGAATCTATTGATCACAAAATTCAGTTAGAGAAGATTGAGCATCTTCAAGGACAAGTTTCATATTTGAAGAATGAGCTTCAGCAACAAAAGTAGAGAAAGAGAAAATGGCAACTTCATTTCAATCAATTCTTAAAGAATGTAAAATAATGGAGGAAGAGAAAAATGCATTTGTTGAGAAAATAACATTGTTGCAGAGTATTGTTTCTGAGTTAGAAGATTGTAGAGAGGCCAAAGTTGCTCTGGAAGAAAAGCTTTTTCGGATTGAAACCGACCTAATGGTAAAAGAGGCTCAAGTTTTGGAGGTTGCCGAGCTGAAGAAAAAGCTCACACGTTTGACAAAAGAGAACAAGCAATATCAAGAGACTATGCAACAACTTGAAGAGAAGAAAAATGAGTATGTAAGGAAAACTCGAGAACAAGAAGAGGAGTTAAAGCTTCTGAAGGAAGAGAAACATAATCAGAAAAACTTTGGTAGTAACAAAAGTATTAGTACCTCGAAATCCACCCATAAGGTCATACCTATCAGTGAACATATGAATGTTTCAAAGGTTAGCATTCCCTTTAGTTTTTTTTTCCTCTTTCTGATAGTGATATTGTAATTTCTATCTATTTATAGCTTTCTTTTTGTTACAACAGAAAGAAACAGTTAGAAGTACCTTTCAGCAGCTCAATAGCAGAAAGAAGAGCCTTTTGAAGAGCGGAACTCAAGAACAGATAGAGGTAGGATTTTACTTCATGTTCTATTTGGATTTTAGGGGATAGCAAAGAATTTGCTTTGTTTCTTGAATTTCTATATGCCAAGCTGCAATAAGAAGGGCAAAGCTTATCTAACTTATTCGCTTCTTCTTACAGGATCATCACGATGTTGAGGCGGACGATGATAGTTTTCATTCTGTCGAAGTTGATCCAAGGTCTGTGGTTCCGGACAGTGATTTCCCTCATAATAGTAAGGTAGATGAGGGAGTGGAAGTATCCAACAAGAGGTAAATTTTATGGAACCATGTTTTCCCAAGATGGATTATTTTTGCATCATTTGTACACATTTGCTAGATCAAAGATTATGGTTGCATTTATTTATAAAGTCATTAAAAGGTGTACTTTGAGTTAAGAAATAAATTTAATAGCCACACTATATCTATAAGTTTAAGTTTTCAAATAACATGGTTGTGGTACTAACATCATTGGTGGATAAATGCAAAAAACTCCCCAAAAATATTGGTCAATGGGTACTTTTAAACTTCAAAAACATGCATTTACCTCCATAATATTTGACAATATGCACTTATCTTTTGCAACCGTCACAAAAAAATTTCTAAACCATCACCAAAAGGACCTGAATAGCAAGGAACTTAGTGACACTGACAGAGGCAAGTGCATATCATAGGGAGCTGAGTATGTTTTAGGTTATAGAAAGTCTCTATTCAGATTATACCATGAGTTTAAAGGGTATATTTACAATTTTTCCTTTAAACAATCATAGAAATCAATGTTTTGACTCTAGATTCATTAACTTAACCATGAAATTGGTGTGCATCTAAATTTAACAAAGTCATTAGTGATGCAAGTACATATAAGCATGTGTTTCAAATGAGATGAAATGGATTCCCCCTAGCGAGTAGCATTTTGTCATTATCATCATCCAATGTGTTAATAAACATTTCCTTGGGTCTGCAGATTATTGTCTGAAGCCGGAGACAAGACAGCAAAGCACCTAGAAAATCCCTGCCAGAAGGTCAAGTAGTACCTAGGGAGAAACATGAAAGCATAAAATCATCACTAGAAGTGGAGTTAAGAGATACGAGAGCGGTATCTCCATATGAGCCTCAAATATGCCGAGGTTGAAGTTCAACGCGAGGAGCTGGTCATGAAACTAAAGGCTGCCAATGCTAGGACTGGAAAAAGATGGTTCTCCTGAAGCCAGAAAACTATTTCCCTCAAGTATGGTAGAGTTTAAAAAAACTTTTTTGCAAGATTTGAGTTGGATACAGATATGTAGTTTCTTCAATGCAGGAGAAACTACATGATGTTATGGTCATTAGCCTCAAGGTTTTTCGGGGAAGAATTCAGGATCGCCCTTTCTAGTTTGAAACATTGAAAAGAATGTATCAATATGTAGGGCATTCCTGCTGGTATACATCATTTTCTTGAACTGGATCGAGTTTCTCCTCTTCTTTTTTTCTTTGGCCAGATCTACTCTTTCATTTACTCTTTCATTTACTCTACCAATATCTATGACATAGAAAGCTACAAGAAGCTATATCCTAAAACATGTATTAGGAACTAACTTCATCACCAAGAAAATACAAATTAGAAAACCACTAAAGACATAACGACCATAATTATGTTGTTTGTCCATTTTATTGCCTGGTTTCTCTTTCGAATCCAATTTCTCATGTAGTTTCAAGACATGAACTTGCAATTTCCATCTTAACTTAGATTTATTGATCAATGAGGCTTTTCTAATTCAGTCATGCAAAATGCCACTTACAAGCCTTGGTGCTTATACTCAGATGAGGTAATTGATTTTACTCTAATGAATGTGATAAAGTTTGAAGTGTTAGCATCAATCACAACCCTAACACGATATCACATTATATAATATATATGTCTAAAAATATAAAAATACCCATGGATAATAAAACTAAATCATCTCAATACTGCTCATCAGGGTGGGACATATCATATGCTTCTAGCTTGTTATATGCAATTTTCACTCAAATCCTGGGAGTGCCTCAGTAAATAGATTAAAATGTTGGTCTTTTGATTTGATGTAAGATATATCAATTTCCTTATTTAATAAATTCTCATGAACAAAGTGACAGTCAATCTCAAGATTCTTTATGCATTCATGAAAAACTAGATTTGACACAATATACTATCACATATCAATAACATTGGTTGTAATTGGGGAAACCTAAGTAGATGCTTAAACCAAAACAATTTACATGATGTGGATGCCATTACCCTGTACTTGGATCCTACACTTGATCTTACTACTATAATGTGCTTCTTACTCTTCCATGAGATAAGATTACCACAAACAAACACACAATATCTTGTGGTTAATCTTTTGTCCCATGGTGATCCCACCTAATCAGCATTTGTACATCTAACTTCATGCATGTGCTCGTGATTTGTATATAAAATACCTCATCCTAGAGATCATTTAAGATAATATAAAATACGAACCAAATCCTTCCAATGACAAGTTTGGGGTGAGCCATGAATTGTATCACCATACTAATTGCAAGTGATATATGGGGACATCTCACAGTTGAATAATTGAGTTTATCAACTAACCTCTTATATCTTTCTAAATCATTTAGGATATCACCTTCATTAGGTAAGAGCTTAACATTAGGATCCACAGGTAAATCAATTGGTTTTACTCTAAAGTTAAATTAGTTTCGAATAATAAGTCAAGCACATACTTACGTTGGGAGAGATACATACTCTGCTTTGATTGAGCAACTTCAATTCCAAGAAAATATTTCAAGCTCCCTGTGTTCTTGGCTTGAAATATTTGCTATAAGACACCTTTCAATTTCTCAATGCTTTGTATAGTCGTTTCCTGAAATCACAATATCATCAATATATACAACCAATATAATTTTCTTACCATTATACTATTGATGAAACATAGAATGATCTGAATCACACCTGTGAAGGCTAAATTCAGTCACAACTGAACTAAATATGCCAAAATAAGCACATGAATATTGTTTCATCCCATAGAAGGATTTCTTTAAGCAATAAACCAAACCCGTCTCCCTTGAACAACAAAACCTGGTGATTGTTCTATGTATACCTCTTCCTATACCATGGAGAAAGGCATTTTTTATGTCTAGTTGAATACAGAGGCCAATTATGAGTTCAACAAGTGAAATTAAAAGGCATATAGAAGTTATCTTAGCAACCACTCAAAAAGTATCCTAACCATGATTATCGAAATTGCAATTTTATTATTCATTAGAAGGTATGGAATCGGTAGAATTGTGCAAAATAATGTAAAATTGGTAATATTGTAAACTAAGAGAATTGTATACCTAAGTTTATTATTCTACTTAAAGTTAGCACATAATCGAATTTGCTTCCATTTTAGTTAAGAAAAAACATGTAAACTTAGAATTGTATTATAAACTCATGATTTTAACAACCATGATCCCAACAATCAACACCACATAATTGAGTATAACCTTTATCAACTAACCATGCCTTCAATCAATCAATAGTGCCATTAGGTAAGATTTTTACAAAGTATACCCATTAACATCCAACCATAGATTTACTAGTAGGAAGAGATACAAGATTTCACGTATCATTATGATATAAAGCAGACATTTCTTCTTTCTTCTTGCATAGTAGCTAGCTAGCCAGGATTAGCTAATGCTTATGAAATAGATTTTGGAATAGAAATGGTATGTAATGATGCAACAAAGATGCATAAGATAGTGAGAGGAAAGAGTATGTAAGAACATTTGAAAAAGGATAAAGAACATGAGGTGAATGAAACACTTACGTTTTCTTAATGCAATTAGAAGGTCAAGATCATTCGAAGAAGGATTCGAGTCTAGAGGAGGATTTGATGGAGGTTAAGAGTCTTATGGGGTAGTACACTATCGACGAGCATAAACTTATATGTCTAGCTGGTTAAGAGGAGGATATCCTTAAGATGGTGGCAACGTAATAGAATCATCTTGTGAGGGTGGTATAGGAGTAGAAGCACATTGGCCAACAGAAAATGAATCGTGTGAAGATGAATAAAGGCAACGTAAGAGGAAGACAGTTAATATGAGACTCTTTAGCAGTAGACACAAAAGATGCAAAAAAATATAGAGTAGACTTAAAGAAAGTGACATCAGGATGGATATAAAACTTATAATTTTTAGGAGAATAACATCGATATCCCTTTAGGTTACATGAGTAACCAATGAAATTGCAACGAATCGATAAAGAATCAAGTTTATCAATCCATGGAGATAACTGACGAATAAAACATAAGCAACCAAAGACACAGGGAGACAAAGGAAATTGTGATTAGTTAGGAAGAAGGAGAAGCAATGGAACCCTATCTTGTACTGTAGATGGCATTCTATTTATTAGAAAACATGCAATAAGAATAGCATCAACCCAAAAGTGCTTAGGCACATCCATATGAATAGTAACATTTTAGTAATTTCAATGAGATATTGATTCTTATGCTTAACAACTCCTTTTCTTTTTTGAGTATAAGCACATGAACTTTGATAAATAATATCATGCTTTTGTAAATATGATTGAAAGATATTAGATGTGTGTTCTTTGGTATTATCTGTGCAAAAAACATGAATAGAAGAACGAAATTGATTTTGAATTTCATAACAAAATGTATAAAATGCATCAAATAACTACAAGTGATTTTTCATTAAATGTAACCATGTCATTTTTTAATAATCATCAACAAATGTAACAAAGTATCTAAAACCCACAAATAGAACTTACACTTGCAAGTCCCCATACATCAGAGTGAACCAAATAAAAGGGAGCAATGGCTCATTTATTGACTCTAGGACTAAATGAAATATGACTCTATTTGCGTAATTGATATGATTGGCATTGGAGATTAGGATAAGACTATAAACTAGGACACATAAGACAAAGAATCTTCAAGGATGGATAGCCAAACCGACAATGCATCTCCATAAGATTTGGTGTTGTGGTTAAGCATGCAGTGGCATAAAATGTTGAATCCATATAATATAGCCCACAAAACTCATGTCTTCCACCAATTGCCTGTCATGTTCTCAAATCCTGTGTCAGAAAGGATCAATGAAAGAATGTGATGGAACAATTAAAGAAGCCATGAGTTTATTGGTAGATAATAAATTAAAAGGTAATTGAGGTATATTAGAACAAACTTCAAGGGAAGTGATGGATGTAAACCTCGAGAATTTTCATACAAGTAGAAATGAATAGAAATGCAAATATAAAAAAATAGAAAGTTAATATGGGACTCAACAAAGACCTTAGAATAAAACCAAAAGTAGTAATGAGCTTATATATAATTTCAAACCCTAAAACAAAATTCTATAGATAATAACAGATATCAAAGATAGAATTATGTAGCCAGTATTGAAAATTCAAAGTATAGAAATAATTTAAATAAGATTTCAAGAGAATTAGAAGGTCAATAATCAATAAAGTTTCTGGTTAGAAAACGGTAATATAAGGATAAACCGTTAGGGTTATAAATAAATAAAAAGAACAAAAATAGATCCATAACTAACAACCTAGACTCCAAATAAATACTTGGATCACACCATTGTTCTAGTTATTTAAATTCCAGAGCTATTGGAGATTGAAATGAAAATTGGCCTATAAACTTAGAAAACTTTAATCGTTGGAGATAAAATCCTAAAAATAATTAATCACGTAAACTTTAAACACAAAGTTGAACCCAATAATAACTTAGAATAATTCTCATATATGTACCCGTTTAATTTAATAAACTATCCTAAAATTTAGATAATTAAACAAATAAATATTATTATAGTAATTTTCCCTCAAAATTCTGTGCACTTGGCTTGGATGACTGGATGTAATGATCTTGATTTTTCCCAGCCAAAATCCTCAAATAATTTGCCCAAATATGCACCAAACAAGGTCAACTTGACTAAAGGATTAGCAAATGAAAATTTCCCGACAAAACAATTCAATAAATGTAGCCCAAGTCATGAACAATCCAGCTGGAAGTTGGTGGAGATTTCTTCTTCTTGGCCAAAATTTCTTACAAGTTACTACCTTGTACATATATACATATAATACTCAATGAACTACAAACCAAAACCCATAACTTACATCAAGGTAACAGCCAACAAACCATACAACCAACACCCAAATTCGTTTCCCTTTAAGCTTCTAAAACACACCAACATAATCCATAAACAAGCCCCATTATAACAACACAAATAAGCTTGGAAAAGGAAAAACAAGATAAGTTAAATTCTTTTTTAAGTTAGTTATATGTTAAAGAAAAGCTCAAACATTGTTATTGTTAACTTTGAGTTCGAATCTAGCTTTGAGGGGGAGTGTAACACCTTCAAATTAGTTCATACAAGGTAAAATTCAACCTCAACACTCTTTACATATAACATGTTATATGTTGAAGCTAGAAACTTGGTTGTATGATAGTTAAAAGAAGTAATATGTACTGATATATCATGTACAATACATGTAAAGTGTAGAAAAAAACACTTAGGAGTAGTTTAAATGCAAGTATAATATACATATATTAAAAGAAAGTTAAGCCTCAAAACAGACAAACTCGAAGAAGATGATGAACAATGCCAACACTGGCACTACGCCAGCAGTGTATGTGCTCAATGCCAACGATGTGAAGAGATAGGCCGACATTTTCAGGTGGCGTGCACTGGAACAAAAGCTACGTAAAATTCATTCTTATGTAAAATGAAAGAACACTGGCAAAATGGAATCCAACACCAACAACGTCAGAACCGGCGTACATTGTAAAGTTAGCAGTCTTAAGCCAGTGTACATTGATACAAGTAACGTGTAAAACAACATGAACACTGGCACCCTGAGAATAAATGCTGGTGGCGTATAATGCCGGTGTAGATGCCTATTCTCTTGAATAAAGTCTATTTTGATCGAAACAGGATATATATATATATATATATATAAACAAAATAGATTTATTAAAAGAAATAAATAAAAATATTTTAAAAATAATAGGTTAAACAATATAAACAGAATAGATTTATTAAACTCTAAAATTTTTTGGAAGATATTATTATAGGATATGATAATTATTTAATGCTTGTTTTATATAGATAAATATATAAGAATTGAAATTTAAATAAGCTAAAATTATGAATAATGTGATTTCAAAAAATAATAAGATAATTATATAAAGCTAATAAAGAAAAACGTGATGAAACTAAATGATAGAAAATAAATATTAGTTACCATAATAAGTTAGCTAAGGAACGATACAAAGTAATAATAATAGTAATGATACAATGGTGATTTAATAAATAAAAACTCTATCACCACCCAATAAAAATATAAATATCAAATAAGATCAAGAAAGCAAAATAAAATTAAAATAGTAAATAATAATTGTTACCTTAAGACCATTAAAAGACCAATATAGTAATGTAAATTAAATCAAATACCAATATAGGATACTTAAACACTCATAGGAGTTTAGTAAATAATTTATCCCTTACTGATGAATATTTTTATTCACCTCAAGTAGGTGATCTAGATACTATAGAGGATTTTCCAGTGGATTATTACGGTTAGCCAATATGAGTAAGTGAGTAACTTAGATATATTATACTGTTTGTTCTTGTAATTAATGGCATACATAATGAAAAGATAATAATACAGTTGTTGTATAGAGCATGATAAGAATGATTTACGACTAGAATCGATTGTGTGTAATGTCAAGACAAGTCAACGGAAGTGATAACACAATTGTTTGATGATTTGGAATAGCATGTTGATTAATGTGTATAATGTACGATCACCATATACCTGAGTAAAAATTATTGGCTTATTAATAACCTGGTCATGTATTGCATGTACTGCATTATTGCATATTCAAAAGGGTGATAGCCTGCTATGTATTAATATTTCGGTTCTCTGTTAATGCTTGGTTTTTCTAAAGTGTTAGTTCTTCCAAGGTTTTCTTTGTTCCGTCGGTTCTATGGGAACTAAGTGGTAATGAAGAACGCCGCTCATAGTATCGCTTTGAAATAATTAATACTTAGGGAGTTTCTAAGGATTGTTATAGGAAATGATCAGTTAAAATACCTTTAAGTTATAATGATAATCCTAAGACAAGAAATCATTGATTTTTCTATATACTTAGTCTTTCCTGGGTAGGTGGGTAATAATTGTTCTTCAACCCTAAAAAAAGGGGCTTAAATCTTTTTCTTATTTGAATTCTAGATCATCCAAGCTTGTATCTGTGCATATGCTTAATTGTGGCATTTCATATGATTTGTTAATAAACTTGCTTGATGTGTAATATATCTGGTTATTCACTAAACTCGTGGTTTCCCTCACACTCCTAAAAACCTTGCAAGTTAACTCTACGACCTTGGCTGGTCACTTTCAAGAGCATGGCTCTAGTAAGAATTTGGAAGCTAGAAGAATATGGGATGTTTGAGTTATATTATTTATTTTTATTTCTAGTCATAAGATAGTTAGTGAATGAATTATCAGTTATGTGTTGAAGACTATTAGAATATAATTGTGGTCTGTAATATTATTATGATATTCACTACTTACAATGGCAGATATTTACTCATTTATGTCTTATATGTGTTTATTATTTCTTATCGACGTAACTAAAAGATCATTTTGTTTAAAAATATGTCATTCTCTTAAGGTTAACTAGTAACGGTGCACATGTGTGGCATGTATATTACTGCTAGGGTACCATTGAGGCGTGACAATGGAAGAGGCAATCCAGAACCAATCTTACTAACTAGTGAAGTAGACCATTAACAAGAGTGACATTTGGTAATATAGAACAATAGTAATGTGTGAAAAGCAATTCAATATACCTGACATATGACCAATGGTGCCAGAGTCAACAATCCAAGGTTGTAGAGAAGCCTAAGTAAGATAGATGATAGGATTAGTTGACTAGATCAAAGCCAAAGAAGATGTAGCTGGCTGTGGGGCATTCTAAAGCTATAGGAGTCTTGTATATTCTTCTTGCAGTTAAGTACCAGTAGATAACTTGGGTTCCTCATGGTGCACATGTGGATTAGACGTAACATGCATTGAGTTTGAAGTAATATGGGTGGATGTAGACGTACTAGACTAAACAACATGAGCTTTAGGATGTCCATGTATAGCCCAACATGTTTCTTTAGTGTAACGTGACATAGGTGACAACAGTGATCATAGTAAGCACAAGACCCACAGTTTCAACCTTTATGACATGTACGATCCCCCTCAACCAAAAGATCCTCTACACCCACTAATAGATGTCTAACTAACAAGAGTTGAATGGTTAGTGGGAAAAGTAAGAGATGGAGTAAATTGTGTAGATACATAACTAATGTAAGAATAAACATCAGCTAAGGATGAAAGCTCTAATGATTCAAGAACCTATGATTTCATTGATTCTAGCTCCGATTCTAGACCATGAAGAAGTTTGACAACTGTAAGACAATCACGTTATTTCCGTATCTCCCTCACACCAGTATTATCATGCCCTGATTCTGGGTCAAGGCATGCCAGGATTGTCAGCTGCCACGTATAACATTTACGCATTATACGTTAAAGCTAACATATTCTACACTTTATCGTGATAATTGCTAAACAAATTTTAGATTCTAAAATCATTGAATTAGTTTGTAGAAACAACTAGAAATTGCAGCAGAAAATAAATTTCTTAAAACATTTTTCTAAATAAGCTACTCTAGAGAGTATACCAACATATATATAACAGTGCCATACAACCAGGTATTTCAAAATAAAGAATTTCAAGTATCTCAAAATACAAACCATGGGCTTGCAGATAGGCCCTCATTAAAACATAAGTTTGATAGTAAAGTTTATAAAATAGAAATAAGATAATGATCTGGTGGATCCTAGTCACTCCACTCATCGAGAAACTCCTCGAAATTTGTGCCATACCCCATGTAATCATAGGTATCATCATCATAATGATCAACACTTGAAAAGAAAAGAATGAGCCGAAGCTCAGCACAACAGCAACACAAGCACACACTAGATGGACGCACACACCTATTTTAAAAGCAATGCAATAAACAACAGTTTATATCTTTAAATTAAAGTATAGAAAATAATAGTGGCGCAATCATACTCCGATAACACACTAGAAACCTAAGGGTCTGAGTAGCAACAACTGCTCATGAGGTTAATATAGACAGTTGGAATACCTATATCTTCTACCTCTACAAGTAATAACCTTATCTACTAAATACCTATATCGCTTACCTTTACAAGTAATAACTTTATATAAGAGTCCATCTCTACCTTTCACAGTCTATAATATAGTATAGCTTAATCGGCGCCAATCGTCGTGAACCACACTATACTACTTCTCTTTGATCAAGGATGACGTTATCTCGCTACTGTTTCCCCCATTAGCTACCCATCGAGCCACCTATCATGGCATAAGTGCTTAACTACCGTGTTGGTACCGCCTAGCAAGGTTATCACCCCTTAGACCGAGTATCAAAAACAGCCACGTACAAGTAACAAGTAATTATTAATGCCATAATTTTAAGTATTAATTCATTTAGGATGCTTATCCTAGCAAGCAACACTCAAGTCACTATATACCTGGTATAAGATCTGTATTCTGAACTGATAGATGACAGACTGGAAGTTAAAGCAGGGTGTAGACTCCTAACAAATATCCACTTAAAAGATTGATTCATATAAGTATTTAAATCAACTATTGATTTGTATTAAACTCTCATAAAATACTCATGTTTCTAGTGAATATTCATTTGAAACAATATATTTACCTTATTATTCATAGTCTAACTTAAGCCAATTACAAATTAATATGGTCTTATGGAAGTTCACTATCTTGAGTAATAGTTAGGTGTAAATTGTTGGTTTTTGCAGATGTTACTAGGCCAATATTAGTTAATAAGTTTACATTAACTTTATCTGGCTAAGTTGGATAGAATTCATTAGTCAAGTCTACTAAACTCATTTTATAGTAATTAGATCATTAAATAATAGTTTAAATAACCTATCCTATGTTAAATCTATTAAACTTTTATTAAGTATAATAACTTATTTAATTTATAATTATTTTATTTATACCATTTACAATCTATTTTTATATCTAAATATGTTAAGGAATTTAAACTAGTTTCCTATTATATTATGTGAAAATACCATATTTATTTCTATTTTATTAAATATATTCCTAAAACCAAAATAATTAATTATTTATCTTAAAATTCATATTTTAATATGTAAACATATTATTTACATTTATTTTATATTTACTTGATGAGAATTAATTTACTTCAAGGTCCAATATTTTCATTTCTATAAAAAACTAAGGTGCACCCTAACTTTAATAAATTGGTTTACTATCTTAAACTTGAGTTTTAAACTCAAATTTTTATGTAAACTTCCTAACACACATATTTATATGTTTATAAGTTCATTTGGCTTGAACTAATTAGTTATTATGGTTTTATTTTAAATTAAACTCATTTTGGTTGGAAATAGGACACTAATAATATCAAACTTTCAAATCATTATAGTTTCACCCAAAAAGGAGAAGTAAAAGTCACCGGTTCGGTCCTAAACATCTACATCATCGCTGCTGGTCGAACATTGTTTTGCTCTATTTTGCCATTTTATAATTTAGTTTTTAAAAATAGTAAATGTATTTAAAAATCACTAAAATTTCCATTTTATATGAACATGTTAAACTACCATTTCCATAAATTTCATATAAAAATAAATTCTTTTAATATTTTATTTAAATTTGATATTCAAACTGTCCAGATTACCTATATATACATATAATATTTTATTTAAATTTGATATTCAAACTGTCCAGATTACCTATATATGCATATAAATTGATTTTTCAGCATCTTTAAATCATCTAAAACATATTTATTTCTATGTTATTTTATCAAGTATATATGTAGGTTTATATTGTACAAACAAAGTCACAAATCATAGCTCAAATTGTCATCGACATAAGTTTATCAAATTTCTAGCACTTATCAACACATAAATACATGCAAATACTCCAAGAGTTTTGTTTGATAATTTCACTTCAAATAAACATACCAATCTAACATAATCATACATATATACATATTTAACACACACACACACACACACACACACACATACATATATATATATATATATATATGAACATGCAACAATTCTACTAAATCAACAACTATTATAACATACCTATATATATGTTCATTTAGATTTCCATACATACCTATAATATTATTATTTAATACTTAAATCCAAGTTAACATTTAGAATTTTTCTTGAACATATATGTCATTTACATAATTAAATACAATAATAAAAATTACTTACTTGAATTAGCAAATAATCCTAAAAATATCTACTACTACTACTATACTACTACTACTACTGCACCAAAGGATTGATGATGCTTCTAATGCTATTCTTCAATTAAATCATTGGTTTTATCTTTAAATTTCACCAAAAAATAAATTGAAATATAAATTAGACTTTTGGGAAGAAATAAAGTAATTGGATGATGGAAAAAGATAGATTTTCTTATATATTGAAGACTAATCTTGAAGAGGAATTGTTATAGGATTTTTATGTAATTTTTGGTATGTTTTCGAGAGGTTTTCTTGAGAGAATTTAGGAGTTAGGGGCTACTAAAGTTAGAAGGAAAGTTAGGATTTTCTTAGGCTTGTTTTTATAATATTTCATGCCTTGCAATTTCCTTTAGGGTTTAGGGCATTTTGGTACTTTTACTTGATTAATTGACGGCATTTTGGTTTTCCTTGGAGTAGAAATCTTCTAGAGTTGGCTAAGGTCATTTTGGTCTCTTCATAGGGTTAGAATGCTTTAGAATTTGGGAAATTATAAGGTGTGTGTTGGTGCATGATAAATGCATGCTTTCATAGGTTTAATGTCATGGGCTTTAATTTCATAGGCTTAGTTTATGCTAATGAATTTTTCTAACATTTGGCTTAAGCTAGGTTAATGGGCTTTGACCTTATGATGCCATGAATTAGCCTATTAGATTATGAGTTTTGGGCATAAGAATTGAACTTAGGAAGTAAAGAAAGAAAATTAGCTAATTGACACTAGAAATCAGGTTTAGGAATTCTAATTGAAGGAAAATTGATATCTCATTTAAATTTAGAAGTTTAGAGGCTTAGAAATTGATATTTGAAAGAAAATATTTAGTTTAAATTTCTAAGATTTAAGAACTTAGAATTTAGGCTCACATAGTTAAAATTGATTATTTAGAGGTTTACGCGATTGAACTTGACAAATAGAATTTAGTTTAAAAATTAAAAGATATTGAATAAATTTGTTAAATAAATGATTGAAGTAGTTTAATGAGTTAAACATGTATTTAAGGTATTATAATATCTATTTTCAATCAAATTTATTTACTAATTTAATTAGGTTAAACTATCTAATTGTGTCCTATAATTTGCAAAACTCCACTGGCTAAATCATTTAAAATCAATCTTTAAAATAAATTTAAATTAATGTTCAAAATTACCTATATTTTCATACTAATCATCTAATAATATCTAATTAACTTAAATGGAAATTTAGGGTATTTCAAATACTAAGAGACATCACATCATTAATTTCTTTAAGACATCTTTTTACCTCTTTGTAATATTGATAAGTCATTTTTATTATATATTTTTTATAGGATTTTGAGCTTAATTTGCTAAGAATTTTTTATAAAAATTCTGCAAAAATTATGTTTTTAATAAATAATGTTGTTTTAAAGCTATAAGAATCAAATAAGGAGTAATCAAGTGTTTTAATGCAGATTTGGTGCAAAAACAACAATTAAAGTAAAAAATGTAGAAGTTGAGCCCTGTAAAGACATAGCCGAGGCTAAACAAAGAAAGAAGATAGCAAAAAATTGGTCTATCGGCCTCAAATGCGAGCCTTCAACATAACCTTGACTTCAGTCGAAGCGATCAAGCATCATTTTAAAGAAAATACATTGTCGAGCCTTAAAGTCGAGCCTCAAAACCCGACCCTCGACAATTGTGTTGCCTGACCAATTCTTCAACATGATTCCTTTGAGTCTCAACATTTTGACCCTCGACTCTCTCAATTTTACCTTCGATAGAACAATAGGCAAAAACATACAATTTACTTAGGAATTTCTTGAAGTCGAGCCTGACCTCGTTGAAATACAATCCTCGACTAATAAAGCACATGACCCTCGACGAGTGTTTTCACAGATCATATTCGTACGTGAAAAGTTACCAAATTTTGTTAAAAAGGATCTACCGAATCTGCTACGTGTCAAATAAAGATAACCATGCTTTCTCTACCTAGTAGTCTATAAATAAACATGTAAACGTGCATTGTAAAGTGTGTACCAACAGTGTAAATCGATATTAACGTAGAGTAGATTTCTGAAGGATTTTTGGGTAAAAGAATTTCCATTTCTTTTTACTTGAAAATATCTTCTGTTTTCTAGGTAAAATCAATTTAACCCAATGTTTGTAATTTCTATGAATTTCTGAGTAATTAATTTATTCATCTTTTGAGCTTGTTTTATTTCTTCTAATTTGTGCTTATTTTGATAAATCCATGGAGAAATAAACTCCTACAGCTTACGGATTACAAATCCAATTCCTGTTTAGTCTGATTTCAAATTCACTTTCATGTAAATTTGATTGGGTGTTTGTAACTAGTGACTTGAATTTAACTTGTGGTTTTTAAAGAAATGGTGCATTCATTTAAATCCACAATTGATTTCAATTAAATAGATCGAGAATCATTCAATTGAATAGATCTGTGGTTGCTAATAGAATCGATCCTAACTACCTCTTGCCAAGGAATGGGTGAAGATTTTTCTGTCACTTGTTTCAAAAATTCATTAAGTTGCCTTTTTAAAACAATGGATTCTATTCTTTATGTGGGTCTAATTGAAACTTAAGATTACTGGTTTAAGTTAGATCTAGAGCTACTAACTTCGAGAGAAGCTTTTGTTTAATTTAGAGAATCTACGGTATAAACACACCATTTTAACAGCTTTTTAAGAAGTTATTATCCTTAAGAAATCATTCTGATAAGAAATTGGTGAAGTAACCCTAAGCTATCTTTTTCATAGAAGTTACAGGCTTATTTCTTATTTTGTCTAGTAAATACTTGTGAATGTTTCTAACTTATTTTAGTTTATTTTTCTTTATGATCTTCTAAAATCTTTCTTTGGTTAGACAATTAATGGAATTGAGAGTATACTAGATGCTAATCATTCCCTTGGGACTGAACTAAATCATTTACTATGCTACATTTGATGGGTGCGCTTGCCCCGTGAGACTGTAGTTATTGATTTAGAAAATATTGATAAATTTGAAAATTTTGGTAATGATTAATGGAATTTAAGCTATGAATTTCGCAAATCACATTTAAAACACAACAAAAACAACATACACCAGGTTTTTTGGTGCGGTTGCTAGGAATGGTGTTGGATTCAATTTTTGAAGCCCACAAGGTAATAGTAGAAATTAATTTTTATTTATTGTTCCAACCGATTTAATTTTGTAAATACCTTTTGTATATATTTGTTTAATTTGTACATATTTGCTAATGAACTAACCTTTCTTTTTGTTCTTGCATATACTTGTTCATTTATTTTTCTATTCTATTCTTTTTCTGTATATATCTTGTTGTACATATTTCTGTTTTGTTTCAGTTTTTAATCCTTTAATTCTTTTATTGTACATACTTGTTTAATCTTGTACATACTTGTTTGTTTATTTTTGTTTGTTTCTTGTTTGTTTTCTTGTTATTTCTTTATTTTTTCATTTGTTATTCTTTAATTAGTTTATTCTTTGTATATATTTGTGTTTTCTTCTAATTTATTCTCAAATAAAATGCAGGCATATGACTAGGATTCAATCTAAATTCTTGTTTCCATTTGATCCAGAACCACAATGTATAGGTCGAAAAAGCAAACCACCAAAAATGACTAACCATGATGAAGTTCAAGAGGGTATTGAACAACATAGGGAGAACAACCCAAAACCATGATTGACTTCTACATACCCAACTTAGAAGAAGCCAATACTAGCATAAACAACCCAGAGTTGCTGCTAACAACTTTGAAATTAAACCCAACATAATCCATATGGTTCAGTAGATGGTCCAGTTTGATGGCTTACAAGATGAAGATCCTAATAGCCATCTACAATAGTTTCTTGAGATTTGTGACACATTCAAAATAAATGGTGTGTTTGAGGATGTAATTAAACAAGATTATTTCCATTTTCCCTTAGAGGAAATGCAAAGAAATGGTTGAATGGATTACCAAGGAATTCCATCTCCACTTGGCAACAAATGGCTGAAAATTTTATGAGGAAATATTTCTCACCTTCTAGAACAGCTAAGTTGAGAGTTGACATTGCTTCATTTCACTAGATGGATTCTAAAACATTGTATGAAGCTTTTGAGAGATGGAAGGAGTTGCTTGCAAGATACCCACACCATGGACTACCTGAATGGACCCAAGTGTAAACTTTTTACAATGGATTGAACTATGGGACCAGACAATTGGTAGATGCAGCTCCTGGAGGAAGTCTAAATTACAAATCCCCTGAAGAGTGCTTAAACCTCTTTGAAGATATGGCTAACAACCATTACCAATAGTCATCTGTAAGAGCTAAGAAGGAAAGATCAGGAGGAGTTTTTGAGCTAGATGTTGTTTCCAACTTGACTGCTAAGATTGAGGCTCTAAGCAGAAAAGTGGAACATTTGTCTGTGGGGAGAACCCAAGTGAATATGGTTGCTAAGTTTTCTGACCAAAACATTGAAGGAATGACTTTGAGAGTTGTGAGTTTGTAAACAATTTTTCTGGCAAAAAATCTGACCCTTATAGTAACACTTACAATCCTGGTCGGGGAAACAACAAATCTCTTAAAGATTTAGCTTCCCAGTTCATCAAAACTTCTGAGAATAGGCAGCATGGGATAGATGCCATCTTGAGAAACCATACTGCTGCTATTCATAACCTAGAGAATCAGCTTGGCCAAATTTCCAAAATTCTTTCAGAGAGACCTTTAGGATCATTACCTTCAAATACTGAACCCAATCCACGTGATCAAAGCAAGAATGATTGATTTTTAGGATGATTATCCTACATCTTTCCTGTATGTTTGTTTTTTATAGAACAATTTGGTTGTTTTAAAGGATGGATAGGAGAAGTGGTCCTAAGACAGAATTTGTGTAAATTTTTATGATGAATGCAATGGATTAATTTCATTATATTATATGCTTGAATGGAATGGTTGATGAATGTGGTTATCTAGTACTTTGTGAAAATTTTGCAGGAACAAGTTTCAGCCTCGACAATTTTGAGGTGAATAAAAATCGAGCCTCATTGTTGAGCCCTCGCATATGACCCTCGACAATGATAAATTCTTTTTGTGAATAAAATAATAGAACTTTTCCCTCGCATTATTTAATAAGCACGACTTTGTTTTTAATTCGAATGTCGTTTATTCTTTATTTATTTAGTCTTAAATGAATAAAATAACAAGTTTTATCGTTTTCTGTTTGGCTCTTAAAAAGTTTTGAAAATAAAAAGACTGTTCATTTTACACTCGACACAAACAATGTTCTTGCACTCAAAAAAGAAAACAAAAAAATCTCTCACTTGCATTTCCAAAATTTTCACTACAATCAAATCCTAAAAACTTTCCAACATTTCAAAGCTATAACCACATCAGTATGCTCTCTATTTTATTTCCTTTCTAATTTTTATTGTTATATAACGTATTTTGCATTTTTAGGTTTTTCAACTTTTTATATAAACGTGATAAAAATAATGAGCTGTTGTTTTTAAAATAATTTGTTTAATAATGTTATTCTTTAAATTTTGAGTAAATAGTTACAAACTTCTTTTTTTTCAAACTCACTAAAGTTCTGTAAACCCTAGTTTGTCTCTGATTATTCAAAATAATAAGATAAATGTGTGTTCCAGTTCTAAGTAAGTATGAACTAATGTATATTATCTCTTTTTGCAGAAAAAAATGGCACCAAAAAGACAGCCCACATAATTCCAAGTAAGTACACAAGCTCTTGAAAACATGTCTGCTGCTGATAGGGATAGATTTAATTTATTTTTATCCCAGAAAAAAATTGTAGAGAATGTTGTAGTAAACTGGGGGTTGTTAAGAAGTTTTGGTATGGAAAAGACTTCCTAAGATATTTTGAAGATACTGTATGGAGGAAAGACTTTGAAATCAAGGAGAATGTGTATGCTGCCACTACTCTGGCCTTTATGGCTAGTTTGAAGATGGAAGGGGAAGTACCCAGCTTAGGTAGTATAGTAAAATTTTATGCATTTGGAGAATATAGGGAGGTCCCAATGATGACATTTATTTGTGCTACGGGGCTATATGAGGATGAAGGATATCTGGAAGAACCAGAATTCCATGAATTGCCCTGGAAATACCTGAAGAAGATTTCATGAATTTTTTAGAAGAGGAGATTGAAGGAAGATTTGCTCTTTCAAGGACCACAGGGTCAAATTTAGGAATAGAAGTGTGTGGATGCTGCACTATATGCTGATAAAGAGCATATTTTCTAAGTTGGAAGGAGGGTCAACAGTCTTTGAAGCAGAGCTGCACCCCATTATCAGCATAGTGAGGGGGATAAGGATAAATGTAGGATTATTGGTAGGCTCAAGTATCAAGCCACACTGAACTAAAGGAATATTCCTTTGGTGGCTTGATCACAAGAATCCTGAGGAATTTAAGAATGTGGCTAGAGCAGGGGCTAACTGACCTAATGTGCAGATATAAGGAGCTTCAAAAGAAGGCTTTGAGAGAATGGAGATTAGTAGAAGTGGGTACAATAGTAGAACCTAGGCTGGACCATGACCCTAGTTGAGCCCCAACCTTTTCAAGAAACAGCTACAGCAGCTAAACACCAGATTTTTGAGCCACAAATTCCCCTTCCACAAGAAGAACCTCCTCCACCACAACCTGAGGCTTCTGCATCAGAAGCTACACAACCCTTTTTAGCAAGCTTCCACGTATTGGAAAATGAAGTTGTTGAGATGAAAGGGAAGCTTGTTGAATTAAAAAAGAGTACAAAAGAGGGTATAGGCAATCTTAGAAACATGATGTCCAACATTTTGGATATAGTCTCAAGGCTACTTCCATAACCCACAACATCCAAATCACTACCTCCACACCATAACTTGGCAGAGTCACATCCTGATGATAATGATGATGACAATGATGCCAAACCACCATCACCATATACACATACCTTACCCATACCATTCACTGAAACCACACACACAGAAAACTTTGAAACCAAAACCTAAATACACTTACCCCCTATAAATATAAAACCATACACATCACCCTAAACACACATCCCAAACACAGAACCAATACAACAATTGGCTGAGTCACCTGCTCAAAAATTTCTGAGGACAATGAAGCCATTGTTCAACCCCAACCCATTCTTTCCCCAACCACCAATAATGGAGACTGTGCAATCAGCTCTAGTTGTATATACAGTAAAAGAGGAAGAAGAGAACATAGCAACCAATAATAAAGAGAAGGAGAATGATCCTTCCAGTAGACTTAGAGTTGGATGAAGTTCCAACACCACCAGCTATATCAGAGACAATAGTGGAGCCAGTTTAGTAGATGCTCCAGCTGTTCATCAAGAAGAACACTCTGATAGTGAATACAACCTAAATCTGTTGAGTGATTTAGTTCAAAAGGTTGTACAAGAGGCTGGTTTAGGAGAAAGGATGCAGCAAAGGATAGACCTGTTAATAAAGAATCCAATGAAGCTGCTCTTTTAAGAACATAAATAATTGAGGAAGTAGCACCCCCACAAGAAACAACCATAGAGCCAGTTTTAGTAGATGCTCTAGTTGTTTTAGCTGCTACATCTCTTCAGCAAGCACCTCTCAGGTGTGTAATCCTGGAGTTAGTGGAAAGGATGGTTACTGCAAGAAGAAGACAAGAAGAGGTCGATAAAGCACGGCAAGATAGAATTCGTGCTTTGGAGTTGTAGCAGAATGATTACAGAGAGAGAGAGGCTCAAAGATAATTGGAGGATGAAAGATGTCCCAAGGAATCTCTGAGGAACACACTCCAACATGGGATCAACTTGAAACCTTCTATCTTCCATGCCTCCAAATAGAAGCAGCTACAGACCATGAAAAGGGGAAGATTCAATCAGAAACCCCTGTGACTCATGATGCTCCATAACAATAGCAGCAGCAGCTTCCTATAGATACTCCTCAAGATGATTGATGAATCCCATAAGAGATCAAAGGAGCAAACAAGAAGATTCTATCAGATAAAATCCTTTGTTACTGGAATTGAAGTTGAGAGGTTAACAAAAGCCATGGAGATTGAAAAGAAGAAGAAGAAAGCAAAAGCCGACTTCAAACTCCACAACAACTGGTAATCGAATCATCTCATCCAGAAATTATTGAAGCCCTTCAAGGAATTGAAGAAATGGCTAAAAATGATGAGGATCTCTATGATGATAGCCTCCTCTACAGTGATGATGAAGAAGAGAGGTAGAGAGAAGAAGAAGCCAAGCAACTGACATTGGCTCAGCTAACGAGTGATGTTGCCCTTGCACAAAGAGTGCAAGAAGAAATAAATAGAGAAGAAAGGGCAGCACAAAAGAATAAGGAACTTAGTCCTCCACCAGTTCCTACCAGTGAAGACCCTATAAGTCAAGCCAGTAGAGATAGAGGCAGGGCTAATGAAAGAGCCAGAGGAAGGATTGTTAATAGTGGAAGAGGAAGAACCGATCAAAGAAGTAGATGTAGGAATAATAATAGGGGTGGAAGAAAAGGAAGAAAAGGAAGAGGTAGAGACCCCTATGAGGACTTTCCAAGGCCAAGAAGAGGAACAGGGAATGAATTCAATAGAAGTTTTAGATATTGGCTAGGAATGGACCACTAGAAGTCTTTTGATGTTCTAGATTTAGGAATTATTTTTTTTATTCTTTTCATGTTCTTGTAATTTTTGTACAAACATTCTTTATTCTTTTCTATTCATTCAATAAAATGTAGATTTTTTTCTTTTCAGATTCTTGTTTTTTCTTTATTTTTTATCTCTGTTTCTTTATTCTTAAATTTTTGTCCATAACTTTATCGAGGCCTTGATTGAGCTTCGATAATAACATGTGTTTCTACCAAGTTCTTTATGAATTACAGACTTAACAGGTCTCGACAACCTAAGTTGACCCTCGAGCTTACACAAGAGAGAAGTTTTCTTAACTTCTCAAGTTCTTTTTAACCGTGCTTTGATAGAATTGAAATTCCCTATCTGTGTATATAATAAATAACAATTGCGAACAATGTTTAACTTAAGTGCGGAGGAGGGTTAAACAAAGATAAATGGGTTTAATAACTCAATGAAATTGTTAAAAATTGACAATTTTTTTTTTTCAAAAAGTCACTCAATTCAACGAATTATGAAATATTCTTGAAGCTAAAAAATTTTTACTTTATTTAAATCAACTAACAATATTCATGTGAAGTAGTTTTACTCATTATTTAGTTTAGAATTTTAAAGCTAGAATTAGCTTAAGATCCTTAGTAAGACTACTCGATCTTCTTATAAAAGCTTAAATGATTAGTATGTTTCCCAAATTAGCCATTTTGAGAGCCGTTTTAATTTATGGTGAATGATCAAATGATAATCATAACTTAATGATTTTTCCTTGTGTATATTAACTAAAAACAAAACAACAAATTAAAAATGAAACATGTGCTTAAAATTGGAATGTGCTTAGGTTGGTCCCTCAGAAGAGCAACTTCTTGTCCCTTCTTTCAATTTCAAAAGCCAAATAAATAAATAAATAAGCGAAAAGGTGCGGGCAACATCCTGTCTAGAGGTAAAGAAAAGATCCAGGCAATACCCTGTCCCTTTGAAGCTGTAAATAATGAATAAAATTAAGGAATAAAAATCACAAATAAGGAAAAAAATTTAGGAGATGATCTGATAAACATGCATTCACTGTAGATCACTCTACTTACAGAAATGATTAATAAATTATATACTTCTATATATAAGGGGATAAAAGATGATTGGGTTTCTTCTTACTCTGATTGATCTTTTGAATAATTTTTGCTTAAATTCTTTATTAAATAATGAGAGTAAAAGCTTATTTACTTAGATAAGAAAATTGATTTTTGCAAAAGTAAATTTACTTTAGTCAGTAAAGATAATTAATTTTCAGAATACTGAGATGATTTGTGCTTAAGATAATCAAGTCAAATAAACCATTCATGATTTGTTTTCTTAAAATAAGCCTTGTGATCTTTAATTTGTTTGCTTGAGGACAAGCAAAGGCTTAAGTGTGGGAGAATTTGATAAATCATTTTTACTCTATATTTTTCATAGGATTTTGAGCTTAATTTGCTAAGAATTTCTTATAAAAATCCTGCAAAATTTTTTTTTAATAAATAATGTTGTTTTAAAGTTCTAAGAGTCAAATAAGGAGTAATCAAGTGTTTTAATTGAGATTTGGAGCAATAACAACAATTAAAGTAAAAAATGCAGAAGTTGAGCCCTGTAAAGACACAACCAGGGCCAAACAAAGAAAGAAGACAGCAAAAAATTGGTCTATCGAGCCTCAAATGCGAGCCTTCGACATGACCCTTGACTTCAGTCGAAGCAATTGAGCATCATTTTGAAGAAAACACATTATCGAGCCTTAAAGTCAAGCCTCAAAACCCGACCCTTGACAATTGTGTTACTTGACCAATTCTTCAACAAGATTCCCTCGAGCCTCAACATTTTAACGCTCGACTCTCTCAATTTTACCCTCGATAGAGCAATGGACAAAAACGCACAGTTTACTTAGGAATTTCCTGAAGTCAAGCCTAACCTTGCTGAAACAGAAGCCTCGACCAATAAAGCACGTGACCCTCAATGAGTGTTTTCACAGATCATATGCGTGTGTGAAAAGTTACCAAATTCTGTTAGACAGAATATGTCAAATTTGCTACCTGTCAAATAAAGATGGACATGCTTTTTATACTAGTAGTCTATAAATAAACGTGCAAGCGTGCATTGTAAAGTGTGTACCAACAGTGTAAACCGGTATTAACGTAGAGTAGATTTCTGAAAGATTTTTTGGTAAAAGAAGTTCCATTTCTTTACTTGAAAATATCTTCTGTTTTTTGGGTAAAATCAATTTAACCCAATGTTTGTAATTTCTATGAATTTCTGAGTAATTAATTGATTCATCTTTTGAGCTTGTTTTATTTCTTCTAATTTGTGCTTATTTTGATAAATCCATAGAGAAATAAACTCCTATAGCTTACGGATTACAAATCCAATTCCTGTTTAGTCTGATTTCAAATGCACTTTCAAGTAAATTTGATTGGGTGTTTGTAACTAGTGACTTGAATTTAACTTGTGGTTTTTACAGGAATGGTGCATTCTTTTAAATCCACAATTGATTTCAATTAAATAGATCTGTGGTTGCTAATAGAATCAATCCTAACTACCTCTTGCCGAGGAATGGGTGAGGATTTTTCTATCACTTGTTTCAAAAATTCATTAAGTTGCCATTTTAAAACAATGGATTCCTATTCTTTATGCGGGTCTAATTGAAACTTCAGATCGCTAGTTTAAGTTAGATCTAGAACTACTAACTTTGAGAGAAGCTTTAGTTTAATTTAGAGAATCTGACGGTATAAACACATCATTTCAACAACTTTTTAAGAAGTTATTATCCTTAAGAAATGATTTTGATAAAGAATTGGTGAAGTAACGCTGAGCTATCTTTTTCATGGAAGTTACAAGTTTATTTCTTATTTTTCCCAATAAACACTTGTGTATATTTCTAACTTAGTTTAGTTTATTTTTCTTTCTGATCTTCTAAAATCTTTCCTTGGTTAGACAATTAATGGGATTGAGAGTATATTAGATGCTCTATGCTACATTTGATGGGTATGCTTTCCTTGTGAGACTGTAGTTGTTGATTTAGAAAAATATTTATAAATTTGAAAAACTCAATCAATGATCAGTGGAATTTGAGCTATGAATTTCACAAATGACATTTTAAACACAACAAATACAACACCAAGTTTTCCGATTCTTTTATCCAAAAATCCTTCGAAAATCTACTCTACTTTAATATTGATGTACACTGTTGGTACACGTTAATACTATAGTTTTTGATTTAGTAAAGTCATTATTCCCTTGCTGCAATTGGAAGAAATTAAGTAGAACATTGTACATATGTGTATCATTTGAGGCATATAAAAATTTAAGACAATCCAAAACTTCTTTACGGGTACCAGAATTGTTGCATAAATTGAATATTTGAGGTCCATTGAGTTCCACAACAAGCGAATGTATTGCTGATCAATTTAATCCCATTTAGCATATTTGCTATTAGTTTCCTTAGGAGGTACATCAATTCAAATTTTAAGACGACCTCGAACACCAAAAAAAAAAAGCCTAAATCATTTGCACCCATTGAAAATATATTTTACGATTCAATGTGACAAAGGTAAGCGTTGGGGCAAAAGACGTGGGCTATGTAAGACAATTAGACAGTATAAACTAATTATCAATCATTCATAATAAATAAAACATCACAAACTCTAATCTCATGCCAAAAGAGAAGAAACTTGATTGAGAGATTGGTAATTATTATATATGGGTTGTGGAATATATTATTTAGATATTAAAATGTGTTGAGATTATTATGTTGGTGGCTAGTGTGCATGGCTAGGGTTTGAGAATGGGTCAAAGTAATCGGGCTGGTAGCTAGTATGCATGGCTAAGGTTTCAGAACAAGTCAAATTAATCAGGTTAGTGGTTCATATGTGTGGCTAGGGTTTTACGCATGGTTGGGATGACTATCAATGGGTTTGGCAATGGTTGATGTTGATGTGTTGATGATGGCTAGTGTTTTTAGGTTTTGTTGGTGGCCAATTAGTTCTTGGTTTGCTTTGTTAATTTTGTTGGTCACTAGTTAGTCTTGGATTTGATAGGGTGATTGACGATGATGGCTAGTGATATTGATGTGATGTGTTAATGGTCATGGGCTTAGTTTAGTTTGTAGGTAGTTTGAATATGATGATGGCAACTGGATTGTGGATTTTGCTGGAGTGATTAGCATTTGTAGGTTGATTAGCTGATGGTGGTGGTGGTGCTATCTTGGGTGGTGGTTCGGTGGTAGGCAAAAGCCGTCAACCTTACCTTAATACCATGATAAAGTCTGAAGTGTTAGCATCAATCACAACTCGATATTACATTATATAATATATATATGTCTAAAATTACAAAAATACCTATGAGTAATAAAACTAAATCATCAATAGAACGTATATTATATGTGGTACCTCTTTACTTTTTCGATTGGTATAATCTTAGGTAATTAAATACTCTATTCTATTCACCTTAAGACTTCTTACAATGCCTAAGTGATGTAAAATAAGCTTTTTCATTATATAATCAAAATGCATATTCCCTTCAAAGACATCAACATAAACACATGATCCTCCATTTTAAGATCAACATCTACACAAAGCCATTGTGAATTATTTCAGTTGCAAGTGGGACAATTTTCCAACCTTAGTTCCTCTTATCACTAACTAAGCTTCATGGTATACCATCATGCTTTGGATTTCATCGTGCCATAATATTCTTTTCTATTATTTTTAGATTTTTCATCTAAATTTTATTATCATACTCTCTCATTTATAATGTATAATGTTATTTCTTCTTAACATCCTTGAGATTTTTTGCTTTCATCAACTTATAATAACATATAGATAAAATTACAAGAAGTCTAAACTCTATCTACATAATAAGAAATCAGTCTAAGTACTAAAAAAAATCAAAATAGGACGCTATCAATATATAAGACCTTGATTTGGCCCTTTGCTCATCTCTCTCAAAACGCACTTTGCTCATCTATCTCAAAACCCTAATCTCACATAAATTCAAGACATAAGGTTAACTTTTTTACAACAATGTTTCATGAGATTAATCTTATACCTAGTTCATCCATTTTCATAATGAAAATCATTTTCTTAAGGAGGTGGAATTCTAAATATTAAGGTACCTTTTGATGTACTAGTTGTTCATGAACTCCACATTAAACGTGCTCAAGTGGAATAAGAAGTCTAAGTTATTATAGATAGTATCATAATAGTTCACCAATCAAAAGCGCCCAAGTGGGAATACCAATGCAAGTGATGTGCCACAGTTTAGCCCCTTAAGTCTATAAAATAATATTTCTAAAGTTCCCCTTACTTAGCATGATTTCAAATTTTATGTGACAAAAGTGATGAGAACGTCAAATTTTAAACTATGGAAATTGTTATATCACTTATATATAAGATGATAGAATTCTAATTATTAATATATTTTTAAGTGTAAGGACTTGAATTTCATTAGAACTTTAAGGTTGAGCATACGTAACCAAGAAGCACAATTAGAGTCTTTAGAGTGTGTTAATAGTCTTTAGAGTGTGTAATTAGCATATAGGAGTGCTTGTAAGGATGGCACGTGCCCTTAAAACTAGAGGTGTGCAACAGGGTTAATCGAACCAACTCAACCCAGTCCACTTCGGCCCGTGAGTTAAATGGGCCAAAAAAATTTAGCTCACTTTAAAAACATGTCAAAATTTCTTGATCATGACCCAACCTACTTTGTCTTATGGGTTAAACAGGCCAGCCCACTTCTTACCCATTTAACTTACTTATATATCTTTGTAGGTTAAATGGGTCAAACTGACCAATATATGTTAATTCAACAATATGCATATAATAAAAAATTAACTTTGATAAAGTTTTAAATATATTAATGATTAATTTCATTATTGTTATAATTATTTATATATTAGAATAAGTATTTTAAAATAATATATGGATATCAAATTTCATTTGAAACAATAAATATATACTTATAAAAAGTTATGATGTATGCACATCAATTTGTCATTCTCTGTTACTAAACTCAAGTATAAAAATCTTAACAACAATACTATATTAATAGTCATTTCCCCTATAATTTTTATTATTTTTTATACAATCTACTTAACCGCAGGCCAGTGAGCTAAACCACTTAACTGTGGGCCGCCCACTTTAGCCTATAGGTTGAATAGGTTAGGTTAAATTGACCCATTTTTAAACAAGCTGAAAGAGTTGGTCTTAACCCATTTTCAAAGTGGGTTAAACAAGTCGGCCTGTAGACTAAAGCCCATTTGCACAGCTCTACCTAAAACTACAATTGTGAATGAATATCCCCATAGTATATTTCTAAAGACCACATTTTAATCGAAGGCATCACTTGTTGTGCATAGGCATCAAACCTTATTTTATTGGATAATATGCGGAGGTTGTCACACTAAGGGCATGTAATTACAGTCACCCATAAAAGTTGAAAGAAGAGTTAGCAAGTTAAGCTAACGAAAAAGCATGCCTTAAGTATTATATTCTTTTCATTTTTACTTATTGAATACTTCACTTTGAATGAAAAAGTACTTAATGCATGGCACATAGATAGCATCAAGATGCAATTATATGACCGAATAAGTAAGTAAATAAATAGAGATATACCTTATTTCAGATTTCAGTCCATTATTAATATGTTAAAAGGTAGATTCTTATAAGATATCTAAATCAAGTTTAGTAAGGATCAAATAGAATATTGCTTTTAGACTAGTAACAAAGATGGTATTCTTTTTCCATACTCCATAGAATTTGGCTTGAGTTTCAAATAATTGACGAGAGTGATTAACAATCACAAACTCCACAATAATTCAAGACAAATAGAGCCCTTAAATAAACGTCAGAATACCTTAGTTGGGAAAAATTGTCATTTCCTTTTTTCTTGTTTCCATGTGATATTTACATATTATCTTTTAATCATTTATATGCTCCAAACTTTGAACTTGTATGTACTACTTTAATGAACTATACATAAGCTTACCTATTAAGCTGAAAGAAGGTGCATAATTTAATGGCATATAATGCCATCACTCGATTATTGCATATAAGTTAAAGATATCAAATAAGGCTCAAGTCAAGTTTCCCTATATGTATTCATTATTAGGTTTGAAACAAAAATAGCTAACCCAAAATTGCATCCCTAAGTACGAAGTCGGGAGACAAAAAGATGCATACATGTCATTGTATTCTTGATCTCAAAATGTTCACTCAGCAATAAAGCAAAAATATGTGGATCTCATATGCATTATATAGGCCTATATATGAATCTTGTTTACTTTTTTAATTAACTACTTATATTTTCAAATTATTAATTTTGGTACCCAATTAGACTTTTTCGAGTTTATTTATACTACTCATATCAGCTTTGTTGTCTGTTGAATTGACCTTTCTAACCAATTATGGACTATCATATGTCTTAAGAAATTGTTTTTATAAAAATATTCCACATAGAATATGTGATTTGTGATGATTATGAAGTGTCATTTATATTAACTTTGTCCTACAAGATGTTGTTTCCCACTGTCTACATTATTCTAAGTAATATAACTTCATCAAAATAATCATTTAAGATATAAGATAATTCATAATTGGTTAGAAAAAAGTCAATTCGGTGACAATTTTAGATGGAGTTAATACAATTAGCACCACTGACTTTGAAAAGTTCAATGAGGCAAAAAGATTATCAATTTCAAAGGTCATATAGTTAATTGAAAAGTCAATAAGAATTTAGGTATCAAATGCGATATTATCCCTATTATGTACCATAGATGCGTAAATTCAAGTGAAGTAGTCACATACATGCAATGTGAGTCTCACACAACACTGTAGCTTGCAAAGAATGACACAGAATGACGCTTGGTGATTGAGAGAAAAGTGAAATAGGGAGGAAGAGTGGGCAATTTTAATTGTCTTAAATGCACTTGTGATAGATAGGAGAGCTATCAAATATCCTCTACTTAGAATGATGAATAAGTGTTTGATCTCTCGAGATAGAAATTTGATAGCACGTCGATATCTCTATTAAATTTCTAGATCCTTCAAATGAGAAGAGACTCAAGGTATTTATAGAGCTTATCCATCAATGTTATTTGTAGGATTACATTGACAACAGATGGTCAAGATGAGTTTCTTTTAGTGCATGGGCCATATTGAAAAAGATTTGATAATAAACAATCTGATCCAACAAGCCCTACTCCAAACCCGCCATACCAAATCTTTAGTGATCATCCCAAATAAGATGGGATTCCTTAGCCCTGTCACTTAGTCTAGTGAGTCAAATCCAAATAATAACTTTGAGCCCTCTATAGCTATTATGCACAAAGATCATACCTAGCTAGTAGCTACAAACAAAAGGCTTATGCTATAATGGGTGATTGGGATGTAAAGAGAGAAAGGAGACATTAAATGAATTATCAAATTCACCTTATGAAAATGGGAAATTGTTAAGTGAAGCTTCTAATATTTCAAATAAATGATATGGAAAACGAAAATTTAAATAAAGATTCTCTAACATCGAATTCAAATAGGGTAGTTACAATGTTCCATAAAACTATAAGATAAATTCTATAGAAAATGATAAGTCTAGGAACAATTTATGGGTCTAAATGCTTAGTAATGAATGCTGTACATATTAAACAGAAGATGGGAGCAGTAAAAATGAAATAATATTGGTATACACACATATGCGAATGGATAAGATAAGAGGCAAATACATCAACAGCGAAAATTAGAATAATACTCATTAGTTAGAATATAATAAAAGATAGCCCGATTGATCTGGTTGTTTAGTCACCTATAAAAGTAACCTCCAGCATTATATGCTAGGCGTTTTATAACATTTTAAAAGCCATTTTCGTCAAGCATAGCCTTGAAAACGTGTAGATGGAGAAAAGGAATTTGGAATTTAGAAATATATGGTATACTATAGTGTATGACAGAAAAGAGGATTCACAAAATCGACCTAACCTAATGTCGGGATTAATGGTCCTATGCTATGTTTGTATAGTTGTTAATTTCGATATGTTGAAACCATGGGCGACAATGTAAATAAAATGATGGCACTCTGACTGTGAGATCTAATTGGATTATTATTCAATAGATGGTGAAAATGAGGTTTGGTATCTAACACATAGTTTATAATTACATGTTTCTAATTCGTCTAAATTTATTCAAAGGTCTTTGAACTTTTAGACTTGATTATTATTATAATAGTAATACCTATTTCACACTAAATGAAAAATAAAACGAAAATTAAAAGTAATCAATTGCAGAATATTATATTTATTATATTTCAATCCATCAAATGAGAAGACTGATCAACTGATAATGCTTTGTATTTAACCAAAGATCTCAATCATAATATATTTGTATATAATATAATATGAATGATAAGGAAAAGATATTCATTGAATAGTACACATCATGTGTGTATACATCGTATGTAACTACCAATTATATTTTAATACATATAATTACATATTATATTTTAATACATAGATGAGGTAAAGGTAATTACTAAAATAACTAATATCCATATAATTACATGTTAAAAAATAATTAATAGCTAATTATCACATATCTATTATACATAACGTATAATATCCACCGAAACCTTTCTTAATGATAAGGGACTGCCTTATATAAATTAATACAAGCATGTTGACGCGTGTTTACCAAAAATGAAGCATATGACACAAATCATGCAAATTCAGCAAATTCTTCATCTTAGCGAAGAAACTAAGCGGTGGTGTTTATTGGTGAAAAACGTGAAAAGCTACTTCTATTATTTTGACGAATAGGATATTGTTGGATGTGTCACCGCATGTGTAGGGTTTGAGACCCTACAGGCATATCCCATGGAAGATGCTTCCATTGAACACTTTTCATTAATTTTATTAAGTTGCTTTAACCAAAAGTGACAGCACATTCCTACTTAAAGTCATCTCAACATCTCATTGCTCTTATGACAAACCAAAAAAACCTTATAACTAGTACCACGAGCCTAATGTTTTCATCCCTCCTAGTATTGCACAGTTAGTGATGTGCAAAAAAAAAAAAAAAAAAAATCAATAAAATTAAAAAATTGAACTGAAACCAAAAAACTAATATGAAAAAAATAGTTAATCAATTCATCGATTTTAATTTAAAATTAGATATTTTTTTTGTTCTGATTTTATTTATGACCATTAAATCCCGATGGTTTTGATTAACCAATCTAATATTTATAAATATATATAATATTTATATAATGTTGATATTGAATTTTAAGTCTTATGAACTAATATTAGATTTTTTTAATTTATTATTTTATATTAATTTGATTCGTTGATTTGAAATTTTTTAACGTAATTATGTTATTTGACTTATTAATTTGTAATTTTTTAATATAAATATGAAACAAAATGATCTAATTTTTTATGGTTATAATTAAAAATATGGTTAATCATAACTTAGGTTAACCATTATATTGAATGGCTAAAAACTAAAAAACCGAACAAAAAATTTAACAAAAAAAAGGCTAACCATTTTCCTAGTTAACCATTAATAATGAATTGGTTTCGGATTATAATTTTAAAAAATTGATCATTATGGCTTGGTTCAAAAAATAAGGATGAAACACATGTCAACCATTGTTTCAAAAAAAAACATAAATAAAAATTATACAAAATAAATATGAAATTAATGTCGTTATATCGCATGTTAGAATAGAGATACTACTATTTTCACTTGTATCACATTTACTAGCAACGTTATAACAACCTACCCATTAAAATTTTTAGAATCATGTATCACATCTATAATAAGTGATACATGAATATCAAATGTAGATAGAGCAATACAGGTACAACCTTCCGTCCGTTTTAGCTCCCCAAGACACACATATTCCAATTGCTTTTCCTTTAACTTTTTCATATCCTTATTATTATTCCTTGGAAAGTTACCCTGTGTCAATGGCCCCTCCTGCAAGTGGATATAATGTTGAATCTATGAAGCATGATTGATCTGCCATCCATCCATCGTTTGCTGGCTTTACTTAATTCAACATTTTTTTTATCACCTCCGAAGATCTCCTTCACGACTAATCAACCTAGGAGTTGGTTGAGAGGGGTCCAACCTTGAATCGCACTATCAATATGTTATACAAATTATTATGTGTATTGTAGTTTGTAGATGCGATATAAATAAAAAAAAAACTATATTATATTTTTTTTTATGTAATATAGTAATATTATTCATGTAATAATATTTTATAATTTTGTTAGTTTTTTTTAAAACTATATTATACATATAATATTTAAAAAAATAAATTCATTAACCAATTAACTGAACCACCCCTATTTTCCATCGTCATGTAGTGCTTTTGCTTGAACTTTCCTGAAACTTTTCACAACTCCAAGGAATGGAACCCGTAAAAAGATTGCCATACGATGAAAAGTTGTGTTTTGGGATTGCTTCGATTCTCGGATTGGTGCTACATGGGCCATTTAGGGAATTGAAATTATGTCTTCTTCCTTCATATGATCTAATTTTATAGAAAAATAGATATGTGTCACCTTCTTGAATGGCAGATATATGTCTCCAAATGGGAAACTTGGAACCTTTGGCATTTGGATTCCTATGAATCCATTTTCACTTTCAGTTGATCATTTCTACTCAAGGAAGCCCAAGCAAAGACTACTCATCATCAATCTAATATGCATCTTTTTGACTTTTTCTATTTTAGTCGAATTCCTGTACGATGATGTTATAGTTGTAAATATATATAAGCCAGGGCTTATGGTGATTGTGTCAATGCTTGAAACAATTTTGTCAGCTCGACTAGGATTCGTAATGTATCCGGCTACGCAGTTGGCTAGATAGAGTTAATATATATATATATATATATATATATATATAGCTATTAATTTTAAGAGGTAATCTTATGAGATTGTGTAATAAATGACTAGATAATCATGTTTGAACTTGATCTCAAGTTTTGATTATTTTGCTTTTTTTTTTTTTTATTCTATTTCTATCTTCTTTTTCTTTTCATTTTTGGTTAGTGGATGAGTATATTTCATGTTTTTCTTTGTTTTGTTTCTCTTTTCCACATGGAAAATGACATGTCACTTCCAACAAAGCTGCCATGGCATCTTTTAATAAAAATATAAACCCTGGACATAGAGTAAAGAAATATTATTGGTGTGAATGGGCACATTATTTTGGCTTTAGTGTAACCGGCAGCTTATGTTGTTGATAAAGGTTTCAATATCATTGTTTTGATGAATTATTCTTTAAGTATTATACGCCATGTGCATGTATATAAGCAGTGGATATAAATATACAATCCAATGTACTGTTTTTTTTATCGTTTTCCCCACTTCAAAGAGCATATGTCTGCAATTTAGCAGCATAGTCGTAATTCGTTCAATTAATCTCTTTTTTAAATAAAAGATTCCTTGATTTAATTAGTCGAATCAAAACTTTTTCAAAAAAGGGCTTATTTCCATACCACTCAAAGAAGCATGTGTGGATCATTTTGCTCTCAAAAAAATTGATCTACACTTGCAACTCACAAGTGCAATAGCCAATAATAATACACTGTGCAGGTTGTGGCTTGTAAATAGGTCAACTAAAGGGGTGCACACGTAACAAGTGCTAGCTTATGCATTGGTTAAATTATAATAAAAGACCATAATATTTGGCGTAAATTCATTTAATGTGACAATATTTCTAGTGGTTTATTTGGGATCACAATGTTTAGAGAATTTGATCAATTTAGATCACCATTGACACGTGCCACAACGTAGCAAATTTTTTAATTTTTAATTGAACTTTTTCTCGTATCGACATATGTTAATTATGATTTCAATTGATTCATTTCTCTAAATATTGTGACCTCAAATGAACCACTCAAAACTTTATGATCTCAAATGAACTTATCCCAAAATATTGTAACTTTCCATTGTAATTTTCCGTTTGCGCATTCCACCTTCCTGTCACTTTGGATGTCTTCCTCAGCTCCTTTACTTGTTCCTTACTTTGTGAGGGTTTGGTGGTTCAAATTGAACTATTTTGGTAAATTTATTTAATGAGTTTGAGTCAAAGTAAATTAATTTTTTTTTTTTGTTTTTTTGCTTAAGCTTTTAAATGGAGTTGTTATGATATTAATTTTAACATTGTAAGGGAGTAGAAGTCTTCAATTTGATTACATGTTTCACCTTCTTTAATTAAGTCGTTCACTTGATGAGTTTTAATTAAAGTGGTTATGAACAAATGAGGAGAAATGTTAAGTAATTAGTATAATAATCTGCATCAAACCTACGAGATAAAGTTTTTTGATTAAAATAGTTCCGCTTTTATCCTTAATATCATTTTAGTTAAAATAACTATCTTATTTGTAGGCATATCATTACAAAATGTCGTTTACCTCAGTAGAATTGACATTAATGGAGCATAACCTAGACCCACTAGTGATGAATCCATTGAAAATATATTATATCAGTTTCATCTATCATATATGACTACTTTTTAGATAATTACGGCTATAAATATTTATGAAGAAAATGTAAATTTATGTTTCTTAGGGTATAAAAGCAGTGCAAGTCTTAATACTTTGGCGATTTAGTATTTAAAATTTTATTTTTATTATAATTTAGTGCTTTTATTTTGAAATAAAGTTCCATGTAATGTCTCAAAGGCACTAAATCAAACTTCATTTCAAAGTAAGAACACTAAATTAAAAGGATAGGGACACTTAATTGAATATTTTTCAAAGTAAAAGCACTAAATCGTAAAAAGTGAAACTTTAGGCTTTAAATTGCCAAAATTTAAAAATAGAAGCACTTATATTGCCATTATCTTGTTTCTTAAAGATAAGGACATTACAAGTGTTTGTACTTTTATTTTTAACATTTTATCATTTGAAAATTATTGTTATGATTTAGTGATTGTACTTTGAATTTAATGTAATCTAGTTTTATAATTTCAACTTAATTTGCAATTTAGTACCTGAATACTGATTAACTTATAATAGAATTAAAAGTATAGACATTAAATTTGAAAATTCAAATATTAAATAGCTCAAAAATTGAAAGTATATATACTAACATTGTATTTATTCCATCTTTCCTTGATCCATAGCACTTTCTTCAATAATCATGTTATGGAGATAATTGCATAATTAAACTTGGACTAATGGGAGATTCGGTGTAGCTTAAATTGTAGTGTGAATCATCATAGAACACTATAACAAGTGGCATTGTGATTGGAAAAAAGGGGGAAAATCATTCGATAGTTGGGAGATATTTCACAATATTTATCAAATCTATCTATAAAAAGAAGTGCTTTGATTCTGTTGAAATAGTCTCTTTCCACTTTGTTTAAGTCCTAAGCTATTTGAGTTGAAGGTTTAACAAGAATGCTTTTTACCCAAACAATGGGGTATTACATCAAAGACGATGCTACGTATAGAGGGTGTCTATAATATCAAAATTCTGCAAACTAGGTGAGAAACCCGCGTGTATATAATATACCACATGGTTTATGGTAAAAAAATTCAATATTGATTGCTATCAAGCAAATCCTATTTAGATAATTTTAAATGAAATGGTTGATCAAACCAATACCATTTAAAAACTTTTAGACGAAATGGTTGAAAAAATCCATTAGTCACCTATTAATTGGGCTAGCCAACTTTTATGCAAAATCAAACTACCAAGGAAAATAATTGGCATATTTTGACTCAAAAATGCCTAAGAGTCTCATTAAAGTACAATTCTTCACTTTGGCTCTAAGTTGGTAGCTCACCTAAATTGTTGCATGCTTAACAAGTTCTAGCTTGAATAGCCATATGATTATGTGTTAAAAAATGTTAGGTTGCAAGTGTAAGAATCTCACATTAAAATATGGGTCTTATATAAAAAGTTTATGAGAAGGAATGACCCATTAATCCATTGCCTTAAGATTTTGGGTTATAGATGATATCAAAAGCCCATTTGTGTAATCCTTCATAAAGCTCATTAGATTTTTTCCAATTGAAGGCATATTACGGACCCTAACAATTGGTATTAGAGAAAAGAAGAACTTTATGTATCAAAAGTCTATTTGTATAATTCTTTACAAAGCCCATTGGATTTCTCTTCATTGATGGCCTACTCCAAACCCTAACAAAAAATCTAGCCCAAGTAACTAATACCTATATGATTTTAGTCAATATGTGTGTATTATACATGACATGTAATATCCATTCAAGTCTTCCTCTATGACAAGGGACTGCCTTGTATCAATTAATATAAGCATGTTGACACGTGTTTACCAAGAATGAAGGACATGACACAAATCATGCAGATTCATCATATTTTTCATCTTAGAGAAGAAACAAAGTAGAGTTATTTATTGGTGAAAAACGTGAAAAGCTACCTATATTATTTTGACGGAAGGCATATCCCATGGAAGATGCTGCCATTGAACGCTTTTTATTAATTTTATTTAGTTGCTTTAACCAAAAGTGACAACACCTTTCTATTTAAGTCATCTCAACATCTTTAACCAAAACTAGTGCTACGAGCCTCATGTTTTCATCCCTCTTAGTACTGCACCATCCATTAGTGGTGTGAAAAAAAAAAAAAAAGAAAAAAAAAAATCGATGAAACCAAAAAATTGAACCGAAATTTAAAAATCAATCCAAAAGAAATTATTAATCGGTTTTAGTTTAGAATTAGATTTTTTAAATTATTTGGTTTTCAATTTCAGTTTCAATTTATAACCATTAGATCTCAATGGTTTTGATTAATCCGTACGATATTTATAAATATATAATATTTGTGTAATGTTGGTATTGGGTTTTAAGTCTTACAAACTAGTAGTAGACTTTTGTTTTTGATTTATTGTTTAGTGTAATTTTGTTATTTGAATTGTTAATTTACAATTTTTAATGTAAATATGAAACAAAAAGGTTAATTTTTTATGGTTATAACTTAAAATATGGTTAACAATAACTTTTCATTAGTCATTATGTTGAATAGTTAAAAATAAAAATAACACAAAAATTAACTGAAAAAAATGATTAACTACTAATAATGGATCGATTTTGGATTATAATTTTAAAAAACCAATCAATTCAATTAAAAAAATGGGATCATTGATTAGTTAACTAAATCGTAAAGACTCTACCATCCATCACCTGCTTGTTCACTTCGCTAAATGAATAAGGCTGTAATGGAATTCCTATTACAGGAATGGAATAAAGCTTAATAGATTTTTCTATTAATTTTTTTATTTAAATGGTGTATTTTGAAAAAAAGACAGTTTCCAGTATTGAATTGTATTCATAGTTTAAATAAAAATGCTATTCATTTTTTGTGTAATAGGGATTCATTGTGGAATCGCTATTCGTAAACTAAACGGCGTAATAGCTATTCATAAGGAATAAGGCTGTAATGGAATTGCAATTACAGCGAAGTGAACGAGTAGGTAGTGTTTTTGCTTGAACTTTCCTCAACTTTTCACAACTGCAAGGAGTGGAACCAGGTAAGATATCAGCATATGATGAAAAGTTCTGTTCTGAGGTCGTTTCAAATCTTGTATTGGTGCTAAACGGGCCATTCAGAGAATTGAAATCATGTCTTCTTCCTTCATATGATTTAATTTTATAGCAAATTAGATAAGTGTCACCCTCTTGAATGGCAGATATGTGTCTCCAAAAGGGAAATTTGGAACCTTTGGCATTTGGATTCCTATGACTCCATTTTAACTTTCAGGTGATCATTCTACTCAAGGAAGCTCAAGCAAAGACCACTCATCATCAATCTAATATGCATCTTTTCTACTTTTTCTATTTTAGTCGAATTTCTGTACGATGATATTATAGTTGTAAAATCAATGCTTGAAACAATTTTGTCAGCTCGACCAGGATTCGTAATGTATCCGACGAAGCCGTTGGCTATTATATATATATAACTATTAATTTTAAGAGGTAATCTTATGAGATTGCGTACTAAATGACTAGATAATCATATTTGAGCTTGATCTCAAGTTTTGATTATTTTGATGTTTTTATACTATCTCAATCTTCATTTTCTTTTCATTTTTGGTTAGTGGATGAGGATATTTCATGTTTTTTCTCTATTTTGTTTCCTTTTCACATTGACATGTCACTTCCAACAAAACTGACTTGGCACCTTTTAACAAAAATATAAACCCTAGACATAGAACAAAGAGATAATATTGGTGTGAATGGGCTCATTATTTTGGCTTAGTATAACCAGCATCTTATATTGTTGATAAAGGTTTCAATGTTTTGATGAATTATTCATCAAATATTATACACCATGCGTTATATATACGATCCAATATACTATCTTTTTTTTTTTCCCCTTCAAAGCATATTTCGGCAATTTAGCAGTATAGTTGTAATTCGTTACTCTTTTCTAAATAAAAGATTCCTTGATTTGATTAGTCCGAGCAAAATTTTATTTCACAGAAGGCCTCTTATTTGCACACCGCTCAAAGAAGCATGTGTGGATCATTTTGCTCTCAAAAAATTGATCTACAATTGCAACTCAAAAGTGTAATAGCCAATAATAATACAATGCGCAGCTTGGGGCTTGTAAGTATAGGTCAACTAAAGGGGATCACACTTAACAAGTGCTAGCTTATGCATTTCACCTTCCTATCACTTTGGATGTCTCCTTCTTCTCCTTCAGTTATTCCTTACTTTGTGTGGGCTTGGTTGTTCAAATTGAAGCATCTTGGTAAATTTATCTAATGAGTTTGAGTCAAATTAAATTAAACTATATATATAAATATATATATATATTGCTTCAGTTTTTAAATGAAATAATTGTGGTATTAATTTTAATATGGTATTAGAGTAGAAATCTTCAATTTGAATACATGTTTCACCTAGTTTAATTGAGTCATCCTCACCTAGTTTAATCAAGTCATCTACTTGATGGGTTTTAATTACAGTACTTATGGAGAAATGATGTGAAATATCAAGTAATAAGTATAATAATCTACGCCTAACATACAGGATAAAGCTTTTTTATTAAAATAGTTGTGCTTTTATCCTTAATATCAATATAGTTAAAATGATTATCTTCTTTCTAGGCATATATCATTGCAAAACACTATTTAGCTCAGTAGAATTGGCATATAATGGAGCATAGCCTAGGCCCACTAGTGATGAATCCATTGAAAATATATTATAACAGTTTTATTTGTCATATATGACCACTTCCTAGATAATTACTATTATAAATATTTATGAAGAAAATGTGAATTTAGGTTTCTTAGTTACAAAAGTATTGCAAGTGTCTCTACTTTCAAAATTTGATAATTTAATAGTTAAAATTTCGTTTTTTACAATTTAGTGCTTTTATGTTGGAATGAGAAGTTTAGTTTAGTGTCTCAGCGCTAAATCAAACTTTGTTTCAAAGTATGAACACTAAATGAAAAGGATAGACACACTTAATATTTTTTTTTTTTTTAAAAGCAAAGCATTAGATTGTAAAAAGTGCAACTCTAGGCACTAGATTTTCAAAATTTGAAAATAGAAACGCTTGTATTGCCATTATTCTATTTCTTGGAGATAAGGACATTACAAGTGTTTGCACTTTTATTTATTTTTAACGTTTTAGCATCTAAATATTTATTTTATGATTTAGTGTTTGTTCTTTCAATTTAATGTAATCTAGTGTCTATACTTTTAGCTCAATTAGCAATTTAGTACTTGAATAGTAATTAAATTGTAATAGAATTAAAAGTATAGACACTAAATTTGAGAAGTTCAAATATTAAATAACTCAAAAATTGAAAGTATATATACTAACAGTGTATTTATTCCATGTTTCCTAGATCCATAGCACTTTCTTCAATAATTATGTTATGAAGATAATTGAATAATTAAACTTGGACTAATGAAATTTGATGTAGTTTGAATTATAGTTAGAATGATCATAGAACACTATAACAAGTGGTGTTGTGATTGGAAAAAAAGGGGAAAAAATCATTCGAAAGTTGGGAGATATTTTCACAATATTTGTCAAATCTATCTATAAATAGAAGTGCTCTGATTTTGATGAAATATTCTCTCTCCACTTTGTTTGAGTTCTAAGCTGTTTGAGTTGAAGGTTCACTAAAGAATGTTTTGGGATATTACATCAAAGAGGATGTATGTAATATAAAACTTCTACAAACTAAGTGAGAAACCCATGCATACGAAATATCTGACATGGATTGCGAAAAAAAAAGTCAATAATTACCATTGTGTCGATACTATTTAGAAACTTTTAGATGAAATGGTTGAAAAAATCGATTAGTGACGTATTGATTTGACTAGCCGACTTTTATGCAAAATCAAACCAACAGGAAAAATAATATAATGAAACAAATAGACCCAAAATATCTATAATCTAGACACACTGTTGCAAAATATTGTTTTCTTGATTGAACTGACAAACAGTGTGGCATAGTCTAGACTCGTTAGTAATGAATTCATTGAAAATATATTAGATGAGTTTCATATATCATATATGACCACTTTTTAGATAATTGCTTCTTTGAATAAGGATAATGGCTGGAGAAGTGAAATTATGCCTTCCTCCATCATATGATTTAATTTGATAGCATAATAGATATATGTGTCAATTCTTGAATGGTAGATTTTTGTTCTATAAAAGCATAACTTGGAACCTTTGGCATTTGGACTCCTATGAATCCATTTTCACATCCATGTGATCATTTCTACTCAAACAAGAACTACTGATCACCAATAATATATCTCTCTTACTTTTTCTATTTTTAGTCGATTTTTGGCATGATGAATTAAGTTGTTTTTGGTTATAGTTGTAATAATATATAAATAAAGTGCTTTTTTTTATTGCATCGATGCTTGAAAAAAAATTTTAGCTTGATCAGGATTTATAATGGATCAAACTGGTTGTTGATTAGATAGAGTTTATATATATATATATATATATATATAAATTTTAAGATGTAATCTTGTGAGATTGTGTATTAAATGACTAAATAATTATATTTTAACTTGATCTAAACTTTTGACAATTTTGCTTGTTTATCCTATTTCAATCTCCTTGCTCTTTTATTTTTGGTTAATGGATGAGTAAAAATTTAATGCTTGTCTTTCTTTCTTAATTTTTTCCCCATTTCATATGAAAAATGACATATCATTTCCAATAAAACTGCTATGATGGCATCTTTTAATAAAAATTTATACCCTAGACAAGAAGAAAAGAAATACTATTGGTGTGAATGGACCAATTTTTTGGCTTAGTGTGGCCAGCAGCTTGTTGATAAAGGTTTCCATGTTGTTAATAAAGGTTTTAATGAATTTTTTCATTGAGAAAAGATATTTTTAGGTATTACACGCACGTGTATTTATATGAATGGTGGATATGAATATATGATCCAACACAAGACCTTTTCATTTTTTTATCTTCAAATAGCATACCCCTGTATCTGAATGATTTTGCTTTCAAAAAATTGATCGACAATTGCAGTTCAGCAACTGTAATAGGCAATAATAATACGATATGCAACTTGCGGCTGGTGGGTAGCTCACCTACAGGGGTGCATACTTAGCCATTAGTAGCTCATGCATTCCAACTTCCAATCACTTTGGACGTTTCCCTCTTCTACTTTAATGAGTTTGATTTCGATTGAAGATAATTTAAATTAAAATAAATTATTTTGGTTATTTAAGCTTTTAAATGGGATAATTATGGTGTGAATTTAACATGTGATTGCAATAAAGATCTATTTCTTAGTTAAAGCCCAATGAACACATAAGAGGAAATGTTAGGTAATATATATAATACTCCACATGCTATATTATTTTACTATCTAGCAGCCAAAGTTTTTTTCTTTTTTTATCATCTAAATATTAGGATAAATATAATAAATGACCTATTAAGTATTTCAGTGGTGCAATCACACTTGAGTATGAATTTAAGCTGTTAAATAATCAATAAAACCAATCACATTAAAAAGCATAATAGGACTATAGAATTTTTCCTAATGTTATGGTCAATAATAATCATTTTGGTTAGCATATTTTCTTTCCACAGATACAGTTTCAAAATATTGTTTATCTAGATCAAGTTGACTTTTAGTGGAGTATAGACACACTAGACGAATTCGTTGAAAATAAATCATACGAGTTTCATTTGCTTTTCTCATTTCTTTTTTATCCTTTCCTTTTCTTTTTTTTTGGTTCATTTGTCATGTATAACCGCTTTCTAGATAATTGTTGTTGTAAGTATTTCTTTAAAAAATGTGAATCAATGTTTCCTAGTGATAAAGAAATCACAAGTGTGTATTTTTAATTTTCAACCATTTAGTATCTAAACTTTTTGGTGATTAGGCTAAACTTTTTACTTTTGCGATTTGGTACCCATACCTTTAATTTAATTGCAATTTAGTGTCTAAATTTTCAATTTGATTAAGAATTTAGTGTTTGAATTTTTATTAAATTACAATAAATATGAAAAATACAAACATCAAATCAGGCAGATAAATTTCGATAGCATTGTCTATGGAGATAATTGCAAAATTAAACTTGGACTAATAGAAAATTCGGTATGGTTTGAATTACGGTCAAAATCATCATAGGACACTGTAACAAGTGGTATTGTGATTGGGGAAAAAAAAAAGAAAAAAATCCATAAAATAAGAGATATTTTCACAATATTTAATGTCAAATCTATGTAAAAGGGCTCTCATTGTGATAAAATAGCCTCTTTCTATTGTCATTGAGATATTTTCATATAGAGAGAGGTATATTTTGAAGTGGAAAAAAGTGCTTTGTGAATCCTCAAGTAAGTGAAAAATCTTGCATAAATTATAGGAGAAAATTAGTATAGGCTGATAAGGTCAAGGTAATAAATATTTGTTGGCCCAATGATATCAACCAAAAGGGAGAGGGGAGATGAATTGATTACTATTTTAAAAATAAAACTTTTTCAATAAAAAATAACACTCCTTCCATTACTTATAAGTTGTGCTTTGAAAGTAAGTTTTGCAATTAATTAAGTGAAATTTAAAAAGAAAGAGGATCTTTTAGTTCTACGATGAGATCCATATTCCATATAGGTACATTTCATTATATCTAATAAGAAATCATAAATAGTACACCGACTTCAACTCAAACTCAATATTCAAAACTAATCACCGAACTACAAAGTCTATTTGTAATTCTTTCACACAACTCACAACTTATAAATAAAAATCTGACAATACAGAAATGAAGTTTGTCCGAATTTCAGCTCATAAACTAATGAACAATTGAATAATAAAATTAACATTATAGGAGGTTTGTTGTATCAGATCAACACCTGAAATAATGCATGAGTTCTCTGCTGAAAAATTCAAATTTCTTCTATATATAGAGCTTCTTCTTCAACAAATATATCATGACTGTTCCAATGGAAAGATATGTGTTAACTTCCAGATTTTTTGGAGTTGTTATCTTGTTTTTTTATCTTCATTTGATTTGAAAATTTGAACTTGATACCTTCTCAGAATATCTTCTAAATTCATGCAAGCTGGATCTTCAAATATTATTATAATATGTTATAAAAATTTGAACTTCAACTGGCTGCTATTCTCTCATTTGAATCCCTTGAAAATAGGAATATATCTTGCTGACTTCTAATCTTCTCCATAACGTTTAAAACTTCCATAAAATCTTCCTCTTACCAGTGAATAGATGATCATTCAAAGACAAATCAAGAGATAATAGGCTTATTTCAACCCAATCTAAAGAAAAGGGAGAATGATAATGAGTGACATCAAGGTATGACTCCTAGTAAGCTTCCGATATAACTTATAGGCTGAAGGTATCATTTTGCGATGAAGACCTTGCATGTTTAGATATGGGAAATTGTTGAATACGATGTGGGTGAAAAAGTCCCATATGGGATTAAAATGTCCCACATGGATAATAAAAAATAATTACTATTGGTTAAAATAATTTATATTAACTAATTGTATTTTGTGTTTGCATCTAAATGCTTTCTTATCTAAAAACCTAATCCATAATATAGGGCTATTTGTGTTTGATTATGACCCTAGCAAATTTTAGAATGAATTGTGCTTGAAACCTAACTCATGACCCTATTAAATTTTAAAATAAATACATTATGAAGTCTCTATTTGAAAAACACATGTCTCAATGTCATCTTTAATTTGCTTAAAGTTTATGACGTAAATTACAATGAAAACAATACTAAATCTTGAAAAGATAGGCTTCCATATTTTAATTTGCTTAAAGCTTATGATGTAAATTACAATGAAAAACAGACTTAATTTTGCAAAGATAGGCTTCTATTTTCAGGTTGAAAGTATAGATAAATCTAATGAATGGTAGGTCCGAATCCAATCATTAATTGAAGAGTTTAATTACTATGTGACTAACGTAAAAAAAAAAAAAAAAAATCTTTGGCATAATTGCTCGGTGGGTTAATTCATACGGTCATACCATTACACAACTAACTTAAATAAAAACCAATGACGATATCCAATTTAGTTGTCACTAAAAATATCATGAGGTTTCACTAGTAAGGTTGAAACTTAATGTGGTATGCTAAAATGGATGCATATACTATACCATGCCTTTTTTCTTTTGTTTTTTGAAATGTTAGAAATTAAATCATAAAAGAAAATAAAATTGAGAGTATTGAAGTAAAAAAAACGAGGATAATAATCAAAGAGAACGATGGCAACTAACAAGATTGATGGCACAGTAGTAGTAGTAGATATGTATGTGTATGTATATGAACAGGGGTAAATATCATATTTAGCACCTAAATTCTGCTTATTTTTACAAGTCATTACCTGAAGTTTAAAATGTTAACTTATTGCTCGCAAACTTTTCTTTGTAGTTTATAGTACCTAAACTAGGTAATTGATTGCAAAAATATATAAAATGTGATAGATAACTCCGAAAGTAGAAAAAGTTCAAGTACTATGTTGCATCGGTGATCAAAGTTTCAATACCAAATTAACATTCACAAACTTTAGGTAATTAATTTAAAAAATTGCTAAAACATAGATTTGATATATTACATTTACCCTATATAATATATATATATAATATATAGATATAGATATATATAGAGAGAGAGAGAGTATAGTTTAAAATGGAGAAGAGACTATAATAGAAGATAGTAGATAATAAATTAAACAATAAATACTATAATTTAATCTTAAACTCACTCCTAGGTGATACCGTATTTATGTAAAACTTATTTATTTAGGGGATCTATAATAAAGTTTAAACTAAACTCCAACCCAAGCACAAGTCCAAACTAGTTTGATCGAGTTGTTAATATTTTCAAGCTTTGCTTGTACAAACCTATTTATAATTGTATTGTGTCATATCTGGTTTGGTAGGTTAGGTGCCAATTTACAAACTTAGTCGTGAATACCAAGTCAACACTAACTAATAACTTTTGGGTAAGTAATAGAAAAGACCATTAATGGTCGCCTATTGACTTAACTATTCACCAATTTTCGGCCAAGGTATTACATTCAAGATAAATTTTACTTACAACATTTAGTAAATACCAAGAATATTGCTAACTCCATGTTATGCATGCTTGCATGAACTTTGTTATAAATGGATCATTCATTTGCACTTGTAAGCACATGTAGTGTTTATTCTCTACTACCGCATAAGTGCAAGCACAGTTTTCTATAGTAATGCTTGACATTAGTTTACTACACTTGCAAACTTATATTTCAATTTGTACTTGAAAACAAACATGCATATCTTAGTTGTAATTATAATTATCGCTTCAAAAATTATTTTCTTTTTTCTTTAATAGATATGCTTGTCATGAGTTTAATGTTGATATCGTAGTTCTACAAAATACTTTTTTCCTACCTTTTTATAACTCTAATACATTTCTCTCTTTTTTTTCTTTTAATCTACTAAGTCAATAAATTACAACTTTCAACTAGTTTTTCTTTCATATAGTTCTCTTTTAGTTCATAAAACATATAAAAAACCTTTAACAGAGAGAAATTATTCAAGCGGACTTATGAAGGGATACACAAAAAGCTTGATACCATCTATAACCCAATATTTTACATGTGGGCTCTTCTTTCTACATAAAAGGCAAACCATGAGAGTTTTTCAGTCGAATCATTGACTCCAATACCAATTGTTATGAAAGGAGGAAACCTTTAACGGGAGAAAGTATTTAAACGGGCCTTATGAAGGGATACACAAATGGGTAGACACCATCTATAATCCAAATCCTTAAGGTGTAGGTTAATGGACCTTCCTCTTATAAACCCTTCACATAAGTATCATATTTCCTATGGGAGGATTTTTCCCACCTCACATTTGCATCCTAACAAATATTTTGCAATAATATCAAATTATTTGGGGTAATAATAACACCAGTTTTATCAATTTTTAGATAAAAATGAGAGAGGTAATTCAAAGTGTAGGATGTATTTTCAGTCTAAACTATGAAGGAAGACGATGATGAAGAGTTGACACACGCAACTCCAATCTCATTAGAGTTACATGCACCAAAAAACCTCCACGAAGCATAGTAAGCCTTGAACAATGATAATAAAGCTTTTGTTTGAGAAATCATCACCAGTTCCTAGGTAAAGATATCTACCAAAGAGAAGCTATCTTGAACTTTTTCAACCTCTTCCCGATCAAATCTCTAAAATGCCTAGCACCATCGGACTTAACAATCCTTTTCCCTGATTTTCTTGCGTCTTGAAAATAATTTTGTTGAGAGTTCATCGTTTTAATTCTTAGTGCTAAAAATTTTCATAAGAATAGGGAATTTAAAAGGAACTTAGAGGTGCAAAATTCCTATTCTAAAAAAGTCTAAGCGTTCAAACATGGAGTTCGTTAATAATAGGCGTATCTTTTTTAGGATACAACCAAGTATATATCAAGAATAAAGTAACAATCTTTTGTTATTGATAACCACACAAGATTGCAAAATATATGGATTTGTCTTTTGTTTGAATTATTTAGAGAGAAACATTGCTAAAGAAAGAAATCCAAGTCTTACAGCACCTCCAAAGAGCATAATCATTGTGTATGATGGGGTTGTTGTAACTGGCTGATCACGTGCAATAAACATGGCATCGACCTGAAAGAATTTTGAATTGACGACACATGTACAAATATCATAGAGAGAGGTGTGGGAGGAGGAACAAACAAACTCAGTTTCTCAAGTGCTTGAATGTGACAAAAAATCAAATTAGGTAGATCGAGATTCGATCGTTCTTGACTCATTCTTCACAAGTGGTTGCTTTGATCTTTGTGGTGTAATTTTGACAAGTTTTCACGTTGCCCTCAATTTAACAATGCGCAAAATTCTAGCCCGAATGAGAAGAGCAGCCTCTTCTTTATAGATGTTGGAAGATGATACTAGTCTTTGGATCATTCCTAAGGATCCGATGGCTAAGATTGAACCTTTTTTTTTCTTTAGTAGGTTTGGCTTGCAAATTGGTTTAGAAAGAGCCTAAGGACTTTTGTAATATAAAAGAAATCCATTATTATTTAAAATAGCTTTTTCCAATATAAAAGGGCTTAAGACTTATTTTAGTCAAATAAAGCCTAAAATAACCAAGGAAAATATTTTTTGAGTCTACTTTTCACACATAAGAAAACCGAATTAAGCTAAGAGTGGAATGAACCAATTTGATGATCCCTATTCCAAGCCTACCAAGTCAAATCTTCTTACAACATCTTTAATTGGAACTCAGTCTTCTAAGCCATATCATTAGTCTAGAAAATTGGTCTGCAGCATTAAACTGGACTAAAAGCTCAATTATCGAAATGATCCTCTACACATTGAAAGCAACTTAGTTTTGATCATTGAATTGAGTTTGAGTTAGTCATTTAACTCATTCATGATGTCCATTTTGAAAGAATATGTAACTCTAGGAATTGAAACAACATATCATCCATCTTGTAGAATCAACTCTTTAGTAAGACATGATCTACAAAATTCTGTAGATTTGCAAAATGCTTGAATTCTTAATGAGAAGTTTGGATCTCTGTTTACAAAAAGTCATGCTTTAGTTTCCATGAAGAGATATTCTAATCTCTCTTTACAAGAAGTCATGTTTTAGTTCTATTTAGAGATGTTTGAATCTCTTGAATAAATGTTTGAATCTATATTTCTAAAAGATCGTATTTTCATTTTTTGTATCAGCTCAAACTATGGAACTCAATACAATAATGTCACGTTTGGTATACATAAGTGGTCTGGAATGAATGGATTGGAATGAAACAGAATGGAATGAATGAAATCGGAAATGGAATGACCAATCCATTCTTGTGTTTGGAAACATCACAGAATCATTATTTCTAGTTCATAATTGTGTTTAGCTGTGTCACATATAGAATGGAATAGAATATGCATAAAGTAAAGTCCGACAAAATGCCACAACAGGTAGATAAGTGTATGTTCATGTTTTGTTATATATGTATATTATATAGAGAGTTTAAATAACAAATATTATAGATATACACATTTTTTTTTCATAATATCTTTATAAAACACATATAACAAATGATCAATCTACAATTTTTTATTTTTCCCATATATATCTGTGTGTGTGTGTGACTAACATACAATTTGTACAAAAGTGATATATGTACATATATGACATGTATATATATTCTATATATATGATATAATAAATGTAATATTCACATGTATTTATATAAACAACTAACAAGAGATATATATATGTATATATATAATATGCACGGAATTATTCAATAACTAATATTATAAATATGTAACATATTTAATTATACATATATATATATATATGCATATATAAGATGGACAACGTTATTCGTTAACTAATGTTCTTTTAACGAATAAATATTTTTATATTATATAACACGTAATTAAAAAAAAAAAAAAAAGAAGAAGAAATTGATGAGAGTTAGTAAATTATCCTACCTATAGCAAGTGATCTGCACTGATTTGTTCCAAGTATTGCTTTTCAAGTAGAGGAAGTGTTCTTTTTTTTTTTTTCTCGGCACAATAAGAGAGCAAGTGTGAGATTTGACTTTATCTAAATATCAATTATTAATCTTCCAAGCTCATTCGCACAGGAACCTTGCTTCTTTCTTTCTTTCTTTTTTCTTTTCCTTCCACAGCAATACTGATTTAGGTTTATTTACATATAGATTTGTATAAGTAATCTAACTTAGAAAAGCTAGAATAGAAAGGTGCAATGCAATTCTACCTTAAAGCTGGAATCAATAATTTTAAGAAATCATAATTTTAGATTCTTAAATCAATCCAAAAGCTGGAATAAGAATGAGATAGGAATTGTGATTCTATTTCGGATTTATTCTGAATCTATTCCTAGATACTAAACATAGCATAAGAGTTTACAACAATTTCTTTATGAGGGAGTAAAAGAATGGGCAGTGATCTTTGACTCCGAGATAGTCGTGTGAATGGTTACATTGGCATGAAGATGGGGGATTTCAACCATGGTGGCATTGAAGCGAGCAATTTAGCCTCTTATTGTTTTGTTGGTGCCTTGTCGAATGGGGCAGAGGATAGACAAGTCCTATTTGGTTGGCCGCTTGCGATAAAGCGTTGGCAGAAGAGCTTTCTAAGCCCTTTAAACCTGGAAATGTTGTTGGGCAGGAAATCTCTATGATGTTCATTATTGGTTTAGCTTTATTATTTTTCTTATCATAAAATCCTAAATTAAGAAACTCAAAGAAAGTGTTTTTATTTTTGTTATTTATTTTTAATTTAAAATAATTTATATATTAAGAGAAAATTTCTTTAAATAACAATATAAAAGTATAACATAATATTTTTTTAATTTTTTTATTAATTAGATGGCATCACTAAACTATCCGTTTTCATCCTTAAGATTTAAGATTTACATTATATTAATTTTCTTCAGATAACCATGGGGCATATGACCATGGTACACTTATTTCTAACTCTACTTAATTTTAAAAATAAAATGTGACACATGATGATTGGGATTTTGACTTCCTAATTAACCCCTTATTTAATGAATTATGTGTTTCTTTTAGCAAAATTCCAACAATACTCGGTTCATTTGAATTGGCCCAATTTTAGTAGGATTTTTATCTTTACTAAACCCTTCCTCATAAGGAAGTTCAACTTCGTGCTTCTTTCTATCCCAAAACGATTAGGTAAAATCGAACAAATTTCTTTGTCAAATTTTTTTCTGAAAGGTTTTCATCTCTCTTGAACAAAAGTTTGTTTTAATTGTTACTCTATTCTCTCGCTACTTATGTCTTCTCTAAGATTTTCTATATGTTTAATTTTTCTTCAACTTATTGTTTTCTTGTAACAAGTTCACTTTCCTCTTCTAATCAGATTTATAAAAGCTATCCTTACTTCTTTTCCTTTAACAGTACTTTTTAATCCTAGTTGATATCTAATATAGATATAATAACTTGATAAATGGTGTTCCTAAATTAAATGCATCACTTATATTTTTAACAAAAATAAACATACTTTTGAAATTAACATCATCTTGTACTATTTTATCTTGTGACAATTTATATTTAACATTTAATCTATATCCTCCTATAGAAAATAATAATTTAGAGGTTTTTTCATTATAATGAGTAGGTATTAATTCTTCTTGAATTCAATTTTGATATGTTTTTTAATCTAATAGTGTTATACGGTCCACCATAAATTCATCCTTTATAACCACTATAACTCTAATACGCCATTTTTGTATGTTTATTCTACAATTAAATTAATAAATTCATCATCATCACCTTCTTCTTCCTTTTTAGAAGGAACAACTTCACTTTTTTGTCCTAACTTAGTTTTTATCATAATATTCTCAACTTCCAATTTGTCGTATTTATGTCTTAAATCTTTAACCTCTTTCTTTATACTGTTTATCTCATCTTGTAAAATCTACAAAGTTTCATATTCTTCTTTTTAGAAAATCTTTTGGGGATTTTTTTTTTTTTTTTTTTTTGTAAAGAATACGATCCTCTTCTTTTGAACTAGTTTCTTCTCTATGAGCTATTTTCTTTTTCATTTTCCACAAATACTTTCTTTATTTCTTAGAATCAATCAAAAGGGTTTAACTCAATAGTGACCCCACTCATGTCACACGGATAGGCTCTCACTTAATCCTTGAGCTCAAATCTAAACTAATCAATTTCCTCAAAAATAACGGCATGTGTTCGCATGATAGTACCCGTGAGGTGATCACAACCATGATCACAGGCGTACGGTACCCATGATGGTGATCACAGCTTTGATCACGGCTATGACTCTTCTTCTATTTTGTTTTGTATAAAATAAATATAAATAAATATATATAATAATATAAATTAAAATATATGTATATAAGTACTAGTTTAAGGTCTTCTATAGAACCTTACACAAGTTAAGTCATAGAATTATAAATTGAGGATATGTTAAGTTTAATACTTGGACGTAATTAATTAGGTAAGTGTATGTAGTTGAGTCTACCTATATATAGCACTTTATAATTTCTTAAAAACCAATAAACTAGGAAAGTGATAACATGAAGTTAGGACACTTAGGCACTAATAGAAATCCTTATTTAGTTATATACTTAGTAATAAAGGTTTGTTATCTTATAGAAACCACAAATCGAGATCCAGATTTCCAGATAGATTATTATGATGATTTAGCAAAGATGCAAATGAGTAACTTGAATCTTCTTACATTGTATGTGTTTGTAATGTAATGAAATATGTTCTAAAGTGTAATTGAAATTGGTTACATGTATGGGGATTGGTAATAATGCATGTTGTGTGGTGTTTTGGTAAACAAACTTTAATATAAAAGTGATAAGTAATTGTTTGATGTTGATTATGCAATGTGAATTGAGATTGCTAGAAATTGGTGTGGTCACTAAGTAATATGGTATAATTCTTAATTGACCCTTAAGTAAATTAGACATGCATTGCATAACAACATGGATTGCATTTAAATGGTAAACACACATATTAGCATTTCGGTTCTATGTAATTCTAAGTTTTTCCAGTAAATAGAAATTAATCTCTAGTTCTACAAGAAAGGTTACCACTGTTCTGTCAGTTTCACAGGAACTAAGAAGGCACGAAAGATATCACCTATAGTATTGACATGAAATATCTAATACTCAGTGGAGTTTCTAAGTTCTAAGGTCAAATTAAGCTATGATATTTTTCTATATATAAAATAATACTAAGAATGAACAAAACTTTTGTATCCTTAGTTCTTAGTCTCTCTTAGGAGTGATTTACATGAGCGGTTCCTTCAACCCGTAAGAGAGGATGTAAATCTCTATCGACTTGGATTCCGATCATCCAAACTATATTTGTAACATATGATTGATTGTAGCATTACATATGTTTATTAATTAAACATTGTTTGAATTTCATTGAATTGAGTTAAGATTTAATTATTCGTTGAGCTTTGTTGTGCTCGCGCTCCATTAGATTGCTTGTTTACAAGAATTAATAAGAAGGATCAAGCTAAGGAGTTGAAGCTAGTATAAGATAAGAATGATGTACAAATATGAGTTAGAGAAGAAAAGTTATACTCATAATGAAATCGTTTGGAGACTAATATTTGTAAAGTTAAAGTCTTTTGAAGACTAATGTTTGTAAAGTTGTAATGTAATGACCAAGGACTTAATATAATGCTAATCTTGAATGTCACTTATATGTATACAATATTTTTCTTTTCTAAAGAACCATTCAATTATGTTATAATTGTCCACGCCAAGAGTATTTTAGTTGTTCTATGTCCATGTATCTTTCTAGAAGCCTTAGATAGACTAAGTCAAATATCTGTGACTTCAGTTTGTTACATGTTACGTTGATTCTACTAGGGTACCCTATGGGGCTGTGACAATAGCTACCTTCTTACCCTCATGGCCAAAAATGTCAACCAAAGGTTACATTTAAAGTCGACAAAGCATCACCTAGGGATATTCCTTTTTAGGAAATGTGACACGTATCGAGATTTGAAATGTTGTCATATCCGCGATTTAAGACATCATACTGCCACATATGTTGTCAAATGTTAGAACTCTGACACATATGCTCATTTTTTAAATTTGAAAACTTCTCCAGCACATCGTCGAGAAGATTTCTCCAACAAGCTACTTTCCTCGAGGTCACAAGGCCATGACATCAACTATCCTACCATGAAGGCACAGCCTCAAGATACTACATTGCTTAAACACAGCAATTTAGGGCTTTACTTTAAGTCGTAAACTTTCCACTTGAGTCCCAATAGGCCCTACATAGCCCTTAGTAGGAGACCTCCATCATCTCAAGTAACTCCATACATGGGAAACTCCTTAATGTCCTCAATCGATAGAGCTAGCAAGGGTCTTGAGGGCTCCTCAAGCTCTACCCTCTTGAGCTAGTCAATTTTCGCAGCAGACCCCATGTGGTCCTTAACAAATTAGTAGGGGTTGCGACTCAAATGGCTAGAGATATCCTTGTAGCATCCATGCTAAGCCCAATAGGTTAGCTGTTGACCCCCAAGGCCATTTTGAGGCTTGATAGGAGATATTTGGCTATGGCCTAGCAAGTTAACATCAACCTAATGGGCTGAAAGGCCCACGAAAAGCTCCACCAAGTACTCCCAACTAGAGGCTCCATGAAGGCATCAACCTAATGTGGATTTTAACCCGAACCTTGAGACCCATGAGGGCCTCGACCTCATCCTCAAGTTGCATAAGGGCTTCGATCCCACTAGGACCTTACCTCTTGTAGTTCTCATCGCAACTCCATACTTGGAGGCCCACAGCAACACTCTCAACTTCGATCTCCATTGAAAAATAACTCTAGGCTCGATTATCTCCATTCCATATGAAGATCAGCTCAGGTCCGAGATCACCTACCTCCTCATAGGCTCAAGTCCACTTGCAGCAAGATCCTATAAGCCCCCAATTGAGAGCAACTAAAGACTTTAATAGACATATCCCCAAAGGTATGGTCATGTTATTTAACCTAATTTTCTTGCAGTGTTTTATCCTCTCGAGCCACCAACTGACTTAAACATCTAAGTGGTCGCACTAAACAACCCCCCTGCGCATCATTAACTTTGTATTGTATTTGCAGGTCTACCGTACTCCAGCACTCCTCTATGGATGATTTGTCACCTGCAACAACTCGAAATGTCCATTAGTTCAAGCAATCAAGCAAGCTACTTCGACAAGACAAGGCTACCAGATGAAAAGCCCATAGGTGGCAACCTTCCACCCAGTTACTCCAAGCACCGGATGACAATAATTTTTTCAATCAAAAGTAGCCACAACAAAAAACTCAAACACGCCCAAGTGAACTTGTCCACTTAACCCACTCCCGTTGCCGATTCCTAATTGCCCCACGTCTGTAATAACCACCACCCCCTCACCCATAATCCTACGACTCACATAACAATAAGGGATTATCCCACTATAAATATCTCATTCCACACCATAGAAATGGTAATGTCGCTTGAACTCCTATGTATTACTATCATCTGGATCTTCATAAACATGCTCACTGACTTAGGCATCGGAATGGCTACAGCGGGCTAAACCTTAGCACTCCACTAATCGTGTTATGTCTTGTAGGCCAAACACACACCCAGCACCCATGAGTCTAGTTCAACGGCAACTCTTACATCTATTGGATTTGAGCTACCAATAAATAGTTAATTGAATAATTAGTTAAGGTTCAAGTACCTAATACCATCTTTTATCATGTTAAGGAATGAATAACAATTGGTCTTTTTATTTTGCTCGAATTCAATATCCCTTCTTGTTTTAAAATAGCTTGAAGTTGTATTCCACGAAGAAAAATGTTGGGGGTGCTTTATGACACTTTTTAAGAATCCAAATAAAGAAATAGGCATGTTTCGTGAAGTATACTCAATATTGGAATTGATACTTTTATTTTTAAAAAAGAAAAAGAAAAAGAAAATTTCCTTAAAATTTTAAGATTTTGAAGCCATGGAGAAATACGTACAATATACATATACGTAAAATATAAATAATTTTTCAACTCTCGATGTAGATAAATTTCAAATGTTACAAATAACTCTTAAATTTTGATAAATTAACAAATAAGTACTAAAAGTTGCAATTAACCCCTTTGGTGTAGAAATATATTTTTGAGCTTATCAAAATGCAAAATTGGGAAAAGAAATCATAATAAGACATATGGTAGATTCAATAAAGTAAAATAGACATATTGCTAAACGGAGGGAGCAACAAATGTTCCTTCTAAATTACTCAAGTTCACCGCATGATTTTTCTCTGATTTAACTCTACTGTTAAATTTTTTTCTTTTATTTATTCGTTGATTTTTATTCACCAAAATATTTATTTCATGTTTAGTATACATGAATGAACCTTGAATGGAATCGCAATTCTAGGTTTTATTTTCATTCCTATGTTTGGTTGCATTTTTAAAAGTTGGAAACGCAATTCCTGAGAATCAATAATTCCGACTTTGAGAAGGTGGAATCTGATTCCATTCCTTATTCATAAATGATTAAAATTGAATTATCTTTTTATCCTCCTACTAATTTATCATTCACATTAATTACTACGTATGTTTTTAAAAAATAACATATCAATTCCATTCCTTTCTATGATATATTCAAACAAAGGAATGAATTTATCATTCCGTCTTCTATTCCATTTCAATCCGAATAATTCTCGCGTACCAAACATGACATTAATGCTTGTTCACATAGTTGAATAAATACAATTGGAATGAAATTATTATTATTAAAGAATGAAGTAGAGGTATTTTAAGTGACGAATAATAATCCAATGATTTTTTTTTGTGTTTATTATCGTCCATTAAATATTATAATAACTCTTGATAAAATATAAAGCTGTAATGAAATTATTATTATAGTGGAGCAACCCGAAAATCATGATTATTGAATAGGAACGGCAAATTCCAATGCGTTATAATAACGAGTATAAGTGTATCACAACCTAACACAATTAAAAACGCATTTATATTGGAAAAATAAAATAAAATTGATACGATATATTATATAAAAACTAATCTTAAACTATAATAAAAATAAATATAATTATATGTTCAATTTATTTAATGATATATATTTTTAAATTGAATTAAATTCAGTATAAAATAAAAACACGAATCAAGGCTTATGTCACTTAATTTTGTGGATCTTATTGTTGGAAAAAGGGCGAGTCATCGTGGAAAGTCTTCATCGGCTTTAAAGTAAGCTTCACTATCGAAGGCCTGGCGAAATCCTTACCAGATTTGATCAATACAATCTCCACCATGTGATGTATGTGGTTATCAATAGATGGGTGCAACGACGACAGAGAAATATCATACATTTTTTATTTATTCATTTATCATTAAAAAATGGAATACAACCGTAATCGAATTTTTTTATTTATTTTTTATTCAAATCAAAATATTTTAATTTTAGGGAAAAAAAAACAATTCCAATATAGATCTCTCATCCGTAAGTTTAGGTTCAGTGTTTTTTTTTTTTTTAAATAAAGATTTGTGATTGAATTACTATTACGATTAAGTAAATGTTGAAATAGCTAGGGGTGCAAATAAGCCAGGCTTTTGCTGGCTCGAGATCAGCTCGTTTATTTTTTAACAGGTTTCAGCCAAGTCGGGCTTTTAATGAGCTTGGAATAAGCAGGCTTGAGCCCGATCATGTTAAACTTTTTCGAGTCTGAGCTTAGCTCATTAGGCTTATTTAGCTAAATGAGCCGAGCTCAAGCTTAGGCCCATTTAGCTAAACGAGATTAAACTTGGCTCATTTAGCATATATAATTTATTTTTTAATTATATTTATAATATTAATATATATATATATATATATTAAATGAGCCCTTAACGAGCATATTCACTAGCTTGGTTCAAGAGTCCTTAACGAGCTTATTTATAAGCTTAGCTCGTGAGCCCTTAATGAACCTGTTTGCAAGCCAGCACATGAGCTTGAGGACAAGTTTAAATTCGACCCGTTTAACTAAACAATTATGAGTTAGAATTCGAGCTTAACTAGTTTAGCTAAACGAGCCAGGCCTAAAACGAGCCAAGTTAGAGTAGCTCGCGAGTTTAATTTGCAGCCCTAATAATAGCTGGTCATACTATATAAAATTGTAATAAAATTGTTATTATATTAAATTGACTTGAACTTTCGATGCAAAAGCCATGATTAATAAATAGGAACTGCAATTTGGATGCATTATAATAACAAGAGTGTAACAGCCTAACATAAGTAAAAACAGAATTAATTTCTTGTTTATGATACTAATTGAAATTAAGATCAAAATGAAAATAATTACCAATTTACCACACCAAAACCATGTTTTCATCACAGGATATACAAGTGAATAATAAATACACATATATTGCGTCTTTAAAATGCGATATATACGTGCATATCACGACTATAAAATCCAATACATATTTTAAGGAGTAATATCGCTATTATTAATCGCGATATCCGTACAAAATACTTATATTGCAATTAATAATCGGATATTGCGACTGTAGTCAAACATCAAATCGCGATTCTTTCACGTGATTTTTGTGTAAAATTACATATCCTATTTCTTAAACGTTATTTTGCAACTAGAAATTGATAATTAATTTCAACTAAATGATATATCAGTAATTATTTTGTATAAGAACCTTAGACATGTATTGGACTCATTAAAAACATGTTTATATAGAATATATATATATATATTATATAATAGGTAATATTAAAGTATGATATAAATAAATATAATTATATATTCACTTTATTTAATTATATATTTTTAAATTCAATTAAATTCAGTATAAAACAAAAACACGTATCAAGTTTTATATCACTTAATTTTGTGGATCTTATGGCTGGGAAAAGGGCAAGTCTTCATGTGAAGTCTTGGTCGGCTTTAGATTAAGCTTCACCATCAAAGGCCGGTGGAAATCTATACGAGATTTTATCACTGTAACGTCCACCATGCAACGTGTGTGGTTATCAATCGGTGAGTGTCCCGGCGACAGAGAGATATCGTCCATCTTTTAGGGTAGTTATGTGGGTCTGTTTGTTTTGGCTTTTTTTCGACAGATATAGACACTTTTTCAAACTTTTTGCTAATAAATTATTTATCAAGAAATAGATATAGATAAAAAAAAGTTGACAGTTCTCATCAAAAGATCAAATAGAACAAATATAGATAAAATTTAGATACAAATCGGATATATTTACATATATCATTTTAAAAAAGATACAGATACAGATAAAAAACAGACAATCCAAACATACATCTGATTCAATTTTTACTAAAAATCAAACCAATTAAGAAATGGTTTGGCTCATATTATAAATTTTTTAAATCATTAAATAATAATTTGATTCAGTTTGAATTACGGATTTAATCAAATTTCTAATTAAAAATTTTGTTTTAACTTTTTACATTTATGTGAATATTTAATTACTTTTTAATTACTTTATAAAGTTTATATCACATCACAATAAAATATTGTTTAAATCCATTATACTCATATTCCGGACAAATATCTATGATGAACCTAAAAAACAAATAACAAAACTAACAAGTTAATATTAATGAATGTTCATTAAATAATAAATATCATAATGAAGGCATAATATGAATGAGCTTTAATGAATTATCATAAAAAGAATTTAAAATTACGAATAAAATATTATTATGTTTTTTTAAAACAATTTGGTTCGGTTTAACAGATTAGTTTGATTTATCTCTCCAAATCAACCATAAATTTATGAATTGGTTCGAATTTGAAATTTTTTAAACCAAATTATTTAAAAATAAAAACCATACCTTTGATTTAGTTTAATTTAGTTTGATTGGTTTTTTTTTTTTTTCCATCCGCCTTAGATTTTTACCTATAGAATTCGTGTTAGCCACGGAAAGTACATAAAATTAAGTAGATACTACAGTTGATTAATTTTTGCCATTTTCTGATTCGGTTTCATCCGCTTCCATCAAAATATGAAGTCCCATGCTTTGCCCATGCCTTTAATGACAACTTTAGCGAGTAAGGATGATGAAGATAAGTGGATGCGAATTCCCATGCTTTGTCCATGCCTTTAATAACAATTTCAGCGAGTAAGGATAATGAAGATAAGTGAATGTGAAGTCCCATGCGTTATCCGTGCCTTCAATAACAACTTTAGTGAGTGAGGATAATGAAGATAAGTGAATGTGAATTCCCAGCCTTTGTCCATCCCCTCCTCTTCTTGATTGATTCTCTCACTCTCGTCTTTCTTTAAGAAATTTCAAATATAATGTCACATGTATTATAATGTGCCATTGTTGAGATTGGGGAGTGTTGTGATAGAATAACGAAGATAAGTGAATGCGAGTAAGATAGATAATAGTGTAGTGGTGATATGGTATAAATTAATAGAATTATTATTATAATTATTTAAAATTTATTATATTATTTTGTCATATTGAGTTTTACCATCTAATCATCTCAAAATTCTATATGATTTGAAAGTAATGTCCAAATATGTCCTAAAACTCTATAGCAGTTTTAATGAGTCAAGTAGGTTAGATATGTTATAACCACCTACTTTGACTGAGTTTCTATTAATGAGTATAAATCTTTATTAACTTTATATTGTTATCTGCTTGTTGAAATTAAAAAAAAAAAAAAGAATTTCTTCATTTACATAATTAACCTATTTGATCCATATTTCCAACTTCAAAATTGGATAGATCAGTGAAAATCATGATTTGTTGCGATGGAGAAGTAGAATGTGCATTATTATTGCCTAAAATTGCATAAAATCACTCCTCGGAGCATTACCAATTTGAGAACGAACATTTGCAATTAATTGGATCGGTTCTTGAAATGTGACCTTGAACTTCTTCCAATATTTGTCCTTGTTGAATAGATTCATGATCCCCGAATCATAATCCACAGCCACAGTGCCAACGCCCTGACACTGTCCAGCACCTACTCGGCCTCCTAAAAACCTTGGCCCATCTCAACTTTGATCTTCTTCAACACACAACTCTTCACGAGACAACCTCGTACAAGCCCTAGTTTCACCCAATTATAGGAGCCCTAGTTCATAATATGAGTGATTCTTAATTATTTCTTGCAAGTACCCATTGAAAGTTTAAAATATGATAGCGACCTGATTTAGATTTAGGGGTCTATTTGGATGGTTTGTTTTTCATTTATATCTGTATCTATTTCAAAATGATATATGTATATATATCCGATTTGTATTTATATTTTATCTATATATTTGATCTTTTTACGAGAACTGTAAACTTTTTTTATCTATATTTATTTTTTAATAAACAATTTGTTAGAAAAAAGTTTGAAAAAAGTATTTATATCTGACCAAAAAAACTAAATAAATAGACCCTAGGTCTTCTTATTTATTTTATTTTATTTTATTTTTATTCCTTTTGAATTTTTCTCTTTGGCTTCCCAAATAGTAACAAAGGAGAGGTAAACAAAATGAAAGATTTACAATATAAAAATGAAAACAATTTATCTCCGTGAACATCTTAAGCATTTAGGTTTTTTTTCTTTTTTTTTTTCAATTTTAAGTTAGGCATGGTCCATTATTATTTGCTAAAGTGTTTTATATATTTTTTTTTTTTTCATTTTTAACGCTTAATATAACGTGGATGCCTCAAGGAATTACTTCTACCTGGCTTATGAGGTATCCATATACCTGCAAGAATGTACCAAGCACCCACAAATGCCCAAAACTTCAGCCTACTAAAGCCAATCCATTTGGACCCCATAGAAGCTCTAAGGAAGGAGCATAACTTTGCCTGCTAATCAAGAAGATAGCAAGTTACGAATCCTGTTTCGGTAGGGTCGGAATTTCTATTAATATGAAATCCATAAATGAGGTAGTTAACGGTGGAGTTAAGATAATCCTTTATGTAATCACGAGTATTGTATGTGTTCCAAACCAACATTAAATACGAAGGGACCACACGGCAACCAATACATATACATAATCAGAAACTACATATTTCACATGTAAGCAATGTATCACCTTGATCACAAAGCACTTGAAGTTACTTTTAATTGAACTTATAACACCAAATCCTGAGCTAAGAAGCAATGGCGCCAATCAAGTGACAAAGTTTTATGAGACATTCTGCTTGCTTAATAAAACCTAAAGAAGTCTTTTCAGATGTATATTGTACCTAGTACAGACCTCAAAAAAAGACACACCAACAACTTTAACAAATAACCAAAACATGGAAAAAAACAAGATAAGGAAAGGAAAACCTCATCCACAAGCGAGCCGGAGGAGGAGAACCCCCACAGACCCAATTTCATATAAAAAGAACTACTTCCCCTAGACCACTCACACTTTTCCTCATCCTCATCTCCTCTTCCATTCATTCATTTTCCAAAAACCAATAAGCCTTTTTTCCTTTTCCCAGTTGGCCATGGAGGACGAAACCTCAGAAAGGCGCAACAACGCTCGCCTAGCCATCGTGGAATTGTCCAACATGATCGCTGTACCCATGTGCGTAAACGCTGTCGCACGCCTCAACGTTCCTGATGCGATCTGGCAAGGTGGATCCAATACCCCACTCTCCGCTTCCGAGATCCTCGCTCGTGTGCTTCCATCCGGGGACCCGGAGAACCTCCAGAGGATCCTCCGGATGCTCACGAGCTATGGCGTGTTCGAGGAGCACATGGAAGGTTCGAAAAGGAAGTATTCCCTTACTGATATTGGAAAGACCCTTGCCACTGATGAAGAAGGGTTGTCCTATGCGGCTTTTATCATGCAGCACCATCAGGTATCCTATAATCTCTATCTGCACTGTATATGCTAAAATTAAATATTTTTACCCGGGTTCATGTCGTTATCAATGGAACCAAAATGAATTTTGATTAAGATCGTGATTACTGTTTTCTTTTTCTTTTTTCTCAATCATCGTAACGGGTAACAGGATTTAACCACTGAGTTAATCTCATTATTGATACTGTTAAGATACTGCAATTAGAAATTTAATGATAAATTTTTAAAGAAAAGGATCAGGTATGAATCTTATACTCATCGAAATGATGCAAAATTGTAAGAATAATAAGTTCAATTATTACCTAAATTTTGAAGTGGTCGATATAATCCTTAATTATACTTTTTATAACTATTTTTACTATCACTTTAACATTCTGATTACTAACGTAGAACAGCTAACTTATTATTGAATTTTTACTTCTCCTCCTAATACTATACTATATAGCACTGATAACTTTTATGTGAAACAAAGTAAAGGTATTAGTGAAGTAGTAAAAATAGTCGAGAAAAATTGATTAAATATTAAATTAACCATTTCAAAATTCAGCTTCATGATGTCTTTTTTTTATCATTATTATTATATAAGACATTATTACAAAACACTTAGTAATATTTCTTGCAAGGTCCACTCTCAAAATTCCTCTTATTGTGATAATGCCCCCTAACTTCAATCTTATCTATGGAGAAGCAAGTATCCCCTCCTCTCACTGTTGAGATAAGCAAATGGATAAAACAAAACACAACATAATAAAAATACATAAACATATAAAACACACATAAACAAAATAGTATATTTGGTTCCATACAGTTATGCAGTAGATGCATATCATACTAATGCACGTAATATGTATTGGTATCCATATCCTAACCCAGCCTAGCTTTTATTTAGTTAATTAACATTCTGAGCATCTAGATAGGAAATCCAAAAATCTAGAGCTGCAAGGAGTAGTTAGAGAGTAAGACCACCTATATACCCAAAAACCTAGCCTAACCTATTCATAATTCACAAAAAAAATATGACTCGGTTCTTCTTCTTTTATGTCATGTTATGAATGCTTTAACAACAAATGAGGTAAAAATTTTCATATCATTGGACCAAGTCATTTGTAAATTAAAATATCATTTTTATTAATTGTATATAGAATTATACTTAAATAAACCTATAAAGTTAATCTTTTACTCAAAAGCTACTAAGTCAGAAATGGAACATCTCAATGACAAGCAAAACACTTCTAATAAAACTGCACGTAAAAATTCAAATCATAACATTAGTAGAGATAAATTTACTTTTTACAAATCATAAATCCGGTAACCCGGAGTCTAGCAACAATATGTTTCTATTCTTCGAAATGTATAGGACACTCAAGTAGATCACCTATCAGAGTGATATCTCTAGTTAGTGTTCCCTTTATAATTTTATGTAATATGCTATGCTGGTTTACCGCCGGCTTATGCAATATATATTCTTATGTTAAACTTTCTTTTTATTATAACTTAAAGAAAATAAAACTTTTATTTATGAGCTTTTAAATTGATTTTATTGTGAGGTATACCCTTCTTTTCCGATATGAAGGTAAGGTATTATGGAAATTATTATCATGATCTTACCTTTTTGGTTAATATTTCCGAGAGTTACGAATTTGCCTCAAAATACTAATTTCATAGAAACCCAATATACCACCTTGAATTTTTTATATCAAAAGATTTCTGTATTCATAGCACACTGCCGTATATGAAAGTTTTATTAATTAGGAATAGTACCATAAATGGTACCCGACAGAAAAATTCAATTAGGTACCTAAATTTTGAAAATGATTAATTTAATACCTGAAAAATTTTAAAATTAATCAGTATAGTACCTAAAAGAACTTGATAGAGTATTGTTGGTGTACACGAAAAGTTATTTTAGTACTAAATTGATCGGTTTCAAAATTCATGTACTAAATTAAACAATTTTAAAGTTGAAATATCTAATTCGACTTTTTTTCCCTCAAAGGTCAAGTATATTTATGACATTAGACCTATTAATTATGTCTCCTTGAACCATAATTTTTAGTATTTGTATTTTAGAAACTTCCATAAACTATTGAAATTAGTTAAAAGCTCAAGATTCCCTCAATCAAATTTATAGCAAAATATCTCAATATATATGCCTTTAAGATATCTTATTAACATATTAAAAGATATCTTACCGTTTAATAAACTGAAAATTCATTTCATAAATAAATAAAAAAAGGGAAGAATGTGTACCTAAACTTTGCATAAAAATTTAATTTCGCAATTAAACTTTCAAGTAGTCGATTTAATACTCAATAAAAATTTTTGTGGCAATTTTTACTACATCATTAACGTTATTTGCTCTCTTTTTTAAGTGGAAGAAATAGTCTATTAGTACTAGATGGTGCTAAGAGTAATAGTGAAAGTACAATCATATACTATCTCTTCTGTGTCATAAATAGAGAAAATAATGTTCAAGAGATAGTAAAATTAACTACAAAAAGTTTAATTAAATATTAAATCGACTACTTTAAAGTTTATATACTTAATTGAATTTTTATATAAAACTCAGATACCAAATTTGATATTTATCCTAAAAACAAATATGTAATAAAATTTGAAACATGCATACTTATAAAACTTGATGATATTACGAGTTTCGCAAGCTTCAGTGATGATACTGAGTTAAATGAGCACAGCAAACAAAATTTTTCAATGTCTTCGGAATATGGCCAAAACAAAATCCCACGAATTTCAAACTCATTTTGGAATTCGGTGGACATCAATTGTAGGGATGCAACCGGGGCGGGTTTGAGACGGGTCATATAAAACCAAAACCCAAACCCGCCCCGCTTTCTAATAGGATTTTCCAAACCCGCCTGGCGACCCTACAGAGTTTTCTATTCAATACCCAAACCCGCCCCTGTAGAGTTTTGACCCTAACTTGACTCGCCCCGCCCCGCCCCGCCCCGCCACGTCTCGCGACCGGCTTAATTTTTTTTTCTCTTCTCAACACTTAGTTAAATTACAAAATTTAACGATAAGTTTATCCTATAGGAGCATAATAGTTAGTTACAACTATGCTTGAATGAATTTTACAAGATATGCCACAACTTTATTAAGAAATATAAAGGTTTAAAACTATTATAAGAAGATTTTCAAATGTAGATGAAAAGACATTACTTCACTTACATAAATATACATAATACATATGTAGGAACCGTACCTTGTGAAGACTCAAGAATAGAAAAACATGTTTTCAAAAATATTGATAGTGAGAGGGAAAACGAAGAAGTAACAAGGTCAGTGTGTAATGTGTTTACTGTGTTAGCTCAATAAGAAAATTCGTAAGGGCTTTTATATCTTAAATACAATGGAGGTGCGGATCAAGATGTTAAAAGTCAAGAAATAATAAAAATATATTACATAATTGTGATTTTAAAATTTCAGTTTTAATTTTTTAAATTATTTATATTATGACGGGTTCGGATTACCCATCGGGTTTTGTAATGACCCGAACCCGCCCCAAAACCCTATAGGGTCAGCAAGTAATTTTCCAAACCCGTCCCGCGATCCTATAGGGTCAGACCCTATAGAGGTTTTAACGGTTCGGGCGGGCCCGGTACCCTATAATGACCCGCTCCGGTTGCATCCCTAGTCAATTGTAATAATATTCTTCAACCAAACAACCTTGCCCATTTTAGGATTGGAATTTGCTTCCAAGTGAATGTCATATTTTAATATATTGGATTAATTTTTATAATAAACTCATAAATATCATATCATATATTGAAGATTAAAAGCGAAAACTTTAAAAATTTATTATGTACTTATATATATATGTATGTATCTTACATTATTGACATTACAAAAATATGACATGGGTTTAGAAATTACCTTATATTAAGATTTAGTAAAGAGAAGATGTTATTTGCTAATGTTTTATAATTAGCCCGCTGGGATGATTGTGATAATTGGCTAGTGGTTTGGTGATGATGCACTGGAATAATGGATAATTTTTAGTTGTTGCTATGGATTGCTATATGAAATATATATGTTTTTTTTTCTGGATATTCTAAAATATTTTTAGCATAATATGAGTGATTTATAAGAAGAAATAAAATAGAATAATAACACACACATATATATATATCTATATTATCTATATTATTTAAGCAAGAGTAGACGCTTTTAGTGTTTTTTCTGCTATTTTCATAAATATCTTTAAAATAAAATCATTTTTTTATTTGTCAAAGACTTAAAAAGTTAATATTTACAACTTTCCAAACATTTTAGTACTTTTAACTGACTTTTATATAGATTTTAAAAATTATTCAAATAACTTCCACTGTCCGCTGCTCTCTCTCCCTCTCCCTCTCAATACTTTCTCAAAATGATAACTTTCTTTTATCCAAAATGATAACCAATTTTTTTAAATATAACTACTCCTTTTCTAGCACAATCGGTTTTTTTTTTTTTAATTTTTAATGATAAAAGATTTTTAAATTTTTAATTAACTTTAATTATTTTTTAATAGTATTAAGTTTACATACACAATACGGATGCGAGAATATCTATGTATATATTATATATATATATATCTGTGCGCGCACTCCCTATCTTTCCAACAGAAACCCCTCCCTCTCTCTCTCTCTGTCTCTCTCTCTCTCGTGGTCGACTGGAAGTTCCATCCATTTATAGAGATTGGGGCAGCGAAAAATTGGTCTGCACGCTAGAGACGCTACTACCCTCGAAGAAGACGGATTTTCTTTTTTCCTTTTTTCACCCGTTTACAATGGAAAAGGAGAGATTCAACCCGATACCTTTCAGATAAGAGATCATGGAAGATGCCATTAGACTATAAGACCATTGAAGAAGAAGACGACAGATTACCATATGCAGACAGGTAGGGATGGATCTAAATGGGGGTGACGAGGGCCCCGCCCCCCCAAACTCAGGAAAAATTAATTTCTAAAAAAATTACATGTTATATGTATATTATAAAGAGAAGAATGTGACTAAGTGTGGTGTGGTGTGGTGTGGTGTGATGGTTAAATGTCTACATTTACTTTCGTGAGATCATGGGTTTATTTCCCTTTGATGTACTTTATTTATTTACTTTGTCAACATGCATTTATTATAGTGGTTACTCTCTCTCTCTCTCTTATGTTAATTATTATGTATATGTGTGTGTGTTTCTTTTTAACTTTTTTTTTTTTCCCACAATAAGTAATAACATTAAATTCTTGAATCATAAAATTATCTAATTCTTGTTAATAACTATTTTATATTCAAAGTAGCCCACAAGTAATAATTATTATTAACTATATTACATTTGAATCTTATTGCACACACTAATCATATAATATGATTTAGTAATCGTTTTTTCTTCAATTAATGTTATTAAAATTTATATGAATTATTGAATAGCTATCATATCTACAAATATTTTATGATTTATTTGTGTCTAAAAAGCAATCATATTGCACATTAATTGTATTATTTGATTTAGTAATATTATTTTTTTCTACCTATAATGCTAAGAAAAGAACAAGAATAATTGAATAAATATATTATTTGATATATTTTGTGATTTACTTTTATTAAAAGAAAAAATTATATAGATATTAACTCTATATCTTTATTAATAATTAATTTTCAAGTAACATATATATTATCTCTAATGAAATGTACTAAATAATTTTAATTATTATTTAAATGAATTTTTCATGAAATTTTAAAAAATATCACACTGATATCATTGTGAAATGCTTATAAATATAAAATAATATAATTATAATCGCGAATGAATATTAATAAATAATTTTAAAATTAACTTTATTAAGTCCGGTCCTCTAATCATATAATCTTGCATCCTGTGAACTAATCAGTATTGAGTTGGTTAGTGAAAAAAAAAAAAAAAAAAATCCTTAGCTTTTGAGAAGAAAGTCTTTCAACGTAACAACAACTATAATTACATTACGTATCTACCATGCCCATTCATGTATTTTCCTGCTTTCTAAACTTTCTCGTTAAGGTTTTAAATTTGCGGCAAAATTATTATTAATTTTTATTGTCTTTTTTTTTAATTGTGAATTTTACGATTAAGTTTAAGGGGGGGGCTTCGGTCAAAAAAGAAAAATTTATGGGGTGCAGTAAGGTTAATTTTTATCTTGGTCAAATTTTTACGTGATACTTAGAATGTAATTTTATCTGAATGTTTTTTCACTGGTAAAAGTTTCATGATATGTATTAAAAATTAAAATTAGCAGAACACAATCCATCAAATCTCTTCTTTTTTTTTTTTTTTAAGTTTTTTGGGTCACATGAAAAAATCTTCCATAGTTCTAAAATACAAGACAAACGTGTTCAAAATGATTTCATCCCTTTCTTTATTTGATGGAAACATACTTAAAATATCAAATTTTATGAGATTATTCATCATACTTTTTATCAAATTCTTATTTTTTCTTTATCTCGATAAGTAGATCTTACTGCTTACAGTGGGGCAACCTCCGGATAGCCCTTGATCCGCCACTTTCAGTAAAATTATTTTGTGCTGTCACTAAAATTACATTTACGAATTTTTACGAGTTGTTAGCCGAGGCATGAGATTTCAGAATCTTTTTGAGTCAGTAGCGCACGTTATTTTACGGGAAAATTCCAAATAATCATTAATCTTGTATCTTCGTGGAGAGGTAAATTGAATTTTTATATGTTATAAATAATTCCTCAACCTTTTTAATAATATAAAATATATCTGCATTTTAGTTGAGACTAAAACATATTGAGATCGAAGTAGTTTAGGTCATCAAAGTGTGCTTTGGCAAGTTCGATTCGTGTTATGACATGAAGATCAAAGTCGAAGGATTAGTTATACTGAAACGCAGGCTTTATTTAAACTTAATTAGTAAAAAATCGAGTTCAATTTTAAAGTAAAGCTAATTTATTTAAATAAATTGAACTCAAGGTTTAATTTATATTTAAAGTATACTCATTTAAGTTAAAAAATTAACTCATGAGTAGATTTGACAATAGACTCGTTTTTTAGCTTTAATATATCTTTTTTTATTTGAGAAAAATCAAGACATAAAAAACTTCAATAAAAAACGAACCCAACTTAAATTCAAAATAAAACTTGTTAATTTAAACAAACTGAATTCCAACTATAATTTCAAGTTAAAAAGTTATACTAATGCTCAAAATAAAATTTGTTTATCCTAAATGAGTTAAAGCTTGAGATTAAATTTCAAACTTAATAAACGATTAGGTTTGAACTTGAACTTGAGTTAGATAATTTTGATCCAAGCTTATCTTATATATTTGAAAGCTCATCAAAGTTGAAGGGATCATTGATAATATCTAAAGGTTAAAAAATATTATATATTCCAAGGTCAAAGTTGACATAATTATTTATATTTTTTCTTATTTTAGTTAATAAAGAATTATCTGTAATCGGCAAAAAAAAAAAAGAAAAAGAAATATCAATAAGTATTCGTATACTCATTAAAACCTTTTACACACATTACTAGGCATTCATTGACGGACAAGGATTACAAGCGTTTTCTACTTTTAATTTTTAGTATTTTAATAAAAAGTTTGGCTCATTATTAGGTATTCATGGCTCAAGGATTGCATGATTTTTATCTGTTATATTTTATTTATATGTACATTTTATCTAAATATGATATGTATATTATAAATTTGAGCTATTTCTAAATAAAATGTTTATTTATTATATTTTTTTAATAAATAATCTGATTAAAAATAATAAAAATAAGATGTAATAATGATGTGGATAAAAAAAAAAAAGAAAACAATCAGAATTAAATTGTAAAAAGTCAAAGGGTAACCAGTGACATACGCGTGGTTAACTACAAACTTTTGTGATTACGTGGACAGGACGCACTGGTGCACGCGTGGCCACACGTGCACGAGGCAGTGGTGGACCCCAACACAGCGCCGTTCGTGAAGATCCATGGTGAGCCTGCGTACACCTACTACGGCAAGAGGCCTGAGATGAATGAGCTGATGGTGAAAGCGATGTCGGGTATGGCTGCGCCGTTCATGAGGGCAATATTGAAGGGCTATGATGGGTTCAGTGGCATCGAGAAGCTGGTTGACGTTGGTGGGAGTGGAGGGGACTGCCTCCGGATGATCATGAGCCGTTTCCCCAACGTCCGTGAGGGGATAAACTTCGATTTGCCTGAGGTTGTTGCCAAAGCGCCCCCGATTCCTGGTAAGACTTTGACTTGCTCCATCTTTTCGATCTTACTATTTATTATTCGAACAAAATCAATTGAGAAAATATTTATTATGTCTGATACACGACGTGATTGATTCGATTTTCCATCATCCATCCAAACAAATGTGACACATCAGGTTTATAAATATAAATCTTTCTCTTATTGTACGGTTTCTATGATAAGACATCTAGCCTAATTATTAAAATCTCATTATGTTTTAACTTTTATAGGCGTTTCAAACTTTCAATAGCTAGATAAGGAAAAAAAATTATTATTCTTACTTTGCTGTTGCTGTTGAATTCTTACAAATAAATATCTGACATATATTAACAAGTATTATCTTTAAAAACTTTTATATTTTTCTTATTTATTAAGCACGTGTTAGATATCTATTAACAGGGATACAAAAGAAACAATGTGTTGAGAACAACAAGTGTTGCTAGTTAATGATTAACATCTTATGCTAGAGTTGTAAGAATCCTCTTTAAAGAATTAGCATCTTTGGTATTTGTTTCAAAATATAAATAGATTAGATATCGTCACGAGTAGGTTCAGGTGCAGAATCAAAATCAAAATTGTGGGAGTCGATTCAATTTTCGATTCCTATGGTTTGATTACTATTTCTTTTGAATTGAGAACCATGAAATTAAATGGAATCAGGAACCGTGAAAATAAAAAAAGAAAAAAATTAATTAAATAACTTTACTTAATTTAAATAAAAAAATAAAATTTTAACTTGAAATACCACTGCGTTTAATTGTTTATAACCAATTAGTTGAAAGAAATTTTATAGTTGTACAATGGCTTGCACTTTTAGTTGCCATGCTAGCAATGTTAGACTACAAAATATTCAAAATATAATAAAAGTTCTATAAACATAAAAATATGTCACACGTGGCTAAGAAAGAAAAGTCTACTTAGGCTAGAAGTCCATTTAAACTCAACAAAACAAAACTTCAAGTATTGTTAATAATAACATATCAAATGTTTTGAATAAGAAATAAATTTTTACTATTCACATGAAATTGTTTAAATATTTATTTTTTAATTATATTCCTATATATTTACATTAAATATAAATATATGTCATTTTATGGAATTCGATGTGGTTATTTTGGTTTGATAAGGCGTGTCAATATAATATGATATTGAGTTTGAGCTTAACTTGAGAAATTATATTATGTAAATATGGGTAAATTCTACATGTGCCCATGCTAATAAGTGCTAAAAGTTGAAAATTCATGTAATTTTTAAAATTTTAGGAGTGATTCATGTAAATTACCTTTAAATTCATATATTATATTAGAGAATCATATAAGTTGTTTTAAATTAATAATATAAACAATAGTAAAGCTATAAATGAGTCAAGATGATACAGTACAAAATCCCAAATTGACTCAATCTTAAATTTTTAATTCAAGCTTGATTTGAAATATCTCTTTACAATTTTGAGATCGTCTATTAAGCTTCTTTAAACCTAATTTTTCTAAAAAATACCTTTTTTAAAATAAAATAATATTTATATTTAAACTTAAGTTGTGTCAAACTAATAATTAAATTTGACTTGAGCTCGATCAAGCTAACGAGTTAAGCAAGCTAAGTATTATGAAACTCAAGTTCAACTCTATAAATTGTTGTTAAATCAAACTTAAAAAAGATGTTGAGTTGAACTAAAATAGTTTACAAATAAGTTTAATTGATATAGTTTGTACAAGCTATTTATCTTTTGTAATCATGTAACAACATGGGGAGTGCATTTCAACTATTACATCACTAAAAAATGGGTAAATGTTACATTTGATATGTGAACTTCACATATTTTTGTAATTAATTATTAAAGTTTAAAAGTATTAATTTAGTATGCAAATTTTATTTATTTTTACAGTTAACTATCTAAATTCTGCCCATGTTTTTTAAACTTTAGTTAATTATGAAAGTAAATAAAGTTCAAATAGCAAATGACACTTACACATAAATAAAAGAGATGATTCTTAAAAGTGAACTTAGAATATAAGAAATAAACCGATAAATATTTAGTCTCTCATATGTATAAAAAAAGTAAAAGAAAACATTTTCCTTTTCAAATGTAAAGTTTAAATTACATAAAAACTTTCACAATTCAAATTATGGTTTACTAATAATTATATCTTATTATTTGTTGGCAATTTAAGACACAACCCGTTAATCCAAACATGACATGGCACAATTATAAAAGGGTTTGGGTAATCAAAAATCAACACGAATAATAAACCAATCAAACCTAGAAACGATACGAATTTAAATGTGTCCAAGTTTGGGTTTATGACCTAAATCTGTTTATAAACCCACAAACCCATTAAAATATAGCGTTATTATTTTATATTCTTATTTTGTTAAAATATAACATTATCACTCATAATTAAATTACAAAATGAAAAACTAATCACATAAGAAACAATATATATATATATTATATAGCATGTTATAAAATACATATAACATATAAGCTAATATCATGAATGGTACCTGAACTTTGAAAAAATATGCAATTAGGTACCTAAACTTTGAAAATGATTAATTTAGTACATGAACTTTGAAATTGATTTAGTACCTAAAAAAGCTTTATATGCAAGACAATGATACCTTCATCAAGTTTTTTAAAGTACTAAATTGATCAATTTCAAAGTTTTTCAAGTACTAATTTGATCAGCTTCAAAATTTAGGCACAAAATTGATCATTTCAAAGCTTAAGTACCTAATTGCATATTTTATCAAAGTATTAATACTATTCGTAATGTTATCCTATAGATATATATATATATATAATGTACATATTAATATATAATAGATGTATTTAGAGTACAATACATGTCTAAGGTTTATATGGAAAAATATTACCAATATACCGTAGCAAAATCGCGTTTAAGAAATAGGATATGATAATTTATACATAAATCGTGGGAATAAAACAAGATATGATGTTTATATACCGTTGCTATATCGCGATTAGTAATCGCGTTATAGGAATTAGTCAAATATCGTTATTAGTAATCACGATATGAATTTTTTTATTTGCATATAAATCGCGTTTTATAAATGAGATATTCATGTGAATATCGCGACTACAACACGCGATATACTGTACATCGTATAATATTTGTATATCCTGATTTATACACGCAATTTAGCAACCGTATATTAGTAATTATTTTTAATTTGACCTTATATAAGTAATTAATTTCAATTTGAGTTGTAAACATGAAATTATTTCGATGTATTTACTACATGGGTATAGTATATGTACTATATATACATAAAATATATACCATATAGTATACAGATCATATATTTACAATAAATATATGTATAAATAGAGAAATAATGGCATAAGAAGTGCCTATACTTTTATTTTTTGGCAATTTAATGCCCAATGTTTAAATTTTGGCAAAAAAAATACGCCCATTGTTTTAAAGTATTGGCATTTTAGATATAACACACCCATCTAAGAAAAGGTTAATGTAGTGAATGGTACCTAAACTTTGACAAAATACATAATTAAGTATCCGAACTTTGAAATTGATCAATTTGGTGTATGAAATATCTTTTTGTGTACATCAATATATAGTACATTTATTAAATAAGCTAACACTGTCATCCTATATAATGTTTTTAAATAATATGACGAAGGTACTGTTGGCGTATGCAAAAATTTATCTTAAGTATTAAATTGATCAATTTCAAAGTTCGAGTACTTATTACATATTTTATCAAATTTCAACTATCAGTCGCCACATTTACCGTATAATAAAATCTATAGGTTACAAATATGTAATCTATATATTATATAAAAATTATGCATTTAACATATTATATAAATATCCATATTATAATAGAGATCGTACAATGAACATTTATAAATTGGACAGATTATACATAATACATATATATAACTTATATAATACATATAAAGTATAAACTATGTATAAGTTATATTGCATTGATGTATATATGAACATAATCTATTCCATATATATATTTACACCACTTAACATTCATATAGCAAATATTCATAATGTATGTGTGTATATATATACTTATCTATACATATATAAAATCTATAAGTTATTAATACATGATTTTTATGTTATATATATATGTATATATATCATTAATTTTTACTAATACATTTAATATTGATAAATGTATCCTCTCTGATAGTAAACACATCAAAAGTTGTTAGTGAGGCAGTAAAAAAGGAATCCTTGATTAGGTATTAAATTATCTACTTCAAAGTCCAAGTACCCAATTAAACTTTTGTGTAAACATAATATGCTAAATTACACATTTTTCATATTTAAAAATAAGATCTTATTATGTGTTCCAAGATAACATGAACCAAGTAAAATTTGAAAATAGATATTATTTGTAAATCATCTATCATTTTCCTTATAAAATAACCTTTTAAACTTGTTGAATAATATAGCCCTATATATTGTAATATATTTATATTTTTTTTATAATATCACTGATGAACCCTTATAAGATTGTTCAAAAAGTCTCTCATTGATCTTGAGATTGAAATATTTATATTGATTGGCTCATGTGTTCGGATTGAGGGAGGATTTTTTCAATAATTTCACGAAAAAAAAATTTTGGGACACTACAAAAGAAAATCTAAACAAATGTCATAATATATAAAGGTGCATTATTCAACAAATTTTAAAATTCATGTTATAAGGCAAATGATACTTGATTTACAAATTATAACATTTTTAAAATTTTGTTTGCTCTAGTTTATCTTGAAACACATAAAAAGTTTTTTTTTTAATAAAATTAATGTTGAGAGTTTTCTAATGATATAAGATTATATAAAAATTGAATATTACATACAAAAATTGTTTATGATCAAACTTATCATATATAAATAATTTTATTTTTATTTCTAAAATAATATATCAATTAAAAATCTAAAATTAACTTTCAATAAATTAATATGTAACTTTCCTTTAATTTTTAAAATAATATATCACTTTTGAAACGTAAAATGTTAATTTTTGATAAATTAATTAGTGAATAGACAATAAAGTATATCAAAATTAAAGTACAGACACCTAAAAACAATTAAAACTAATGTACAAACACAAAAATACAAAAAGGTATAATGATGTTAACTTTTCCTTTAACGGATACACTAAATTGAAACTATAGATACTAAATCGCTAAAATTGAAAGTTTAAACACTAAATTGCCAAAAATCAAAGTTGCAGGCACTTCTGATGTCATTTATATCATATATTATATTGAGATGTATATAACTAACATTATCTATGTGTTATATAAATCATATAACATATATAACAAATGTCTAAAGGGTATACATACATAATCTATGTATTATATATGTTGGTTAAAAATATATGCCTTATTTTTTTGTTACCATCAATTATTATTCATTAACATCATACTTATTTAACAACACATTAAGTCACAAATTATAATCTCTTCTTTTTTAATCATATACGAGTAATATATCATATAATATCTCGTTAACTAAGTACCCAGAATAATAATAATTTTTTTTAATATTAAGTTTCCAAGATAGTATAAAATATTTAAATTCTGATGAACTTTATAATTTTTTATGTCTTTTATCCATCAAGAATCGAGATATGGTATAAAAATAGTCTGGTGAGTTTCAAGTCCGAATATGGACCCATTTAATTATAGATATGAGACACAACACAGTAACACGAATTGTTATTATTATGAAAGGGGGTCACTTTAATGATCTTACCAGCATGGATGAATTTAGGGGAGGGGGTGATAAGGGCCCTGCCCCATCCCCCCCCCCCCCTCCCAAAACTCAAAAAATGTCAATTTTTCAACTTTGAGGAAAAAAAATATATTTATATATATGTACAATATGTATATTTTATAGAGTAAGTATAAATATAGTAGGATGTATATCTAAGTGGTAAAAAGTTTAGTTTTACATTTAAGAGGTGATGTGTTCAAATTGTATAGTTATCATTTTACTTTTTTTTAAGATGTATTTATTATTATTACTTAAATAATATTCTCTCTATCTCTCTCTCTTTTCTTAACTTTACTTTTTTTTTTTTTTTGCAATAACTAATAACATTAAATTCATTCATTATAAAACTATTTTTAACTAAGTAAATTATCCTAGATTGTTGCTTTTATTAATAGTATACAATAAAGAATAATTTCATTACCGATATTACAAATGTTTCGTTCTATATTATCAATTATTTGTACATATCAACAATTATACGACTTGGTTCGGTAACTTTCTTTTTTTTTATAATTACTTGATATGATGTAAATTATTATAATGATTGATTATTGACTAACTTATATTTAAAATATTATTAGTATTGTTAATTAAATAAACATTTATAGTTATTATGAAAAAGTAATTACAGAATACCTATATTCATGTAAATTTGCTCTTCATTTTTTGTACTAGCATTTCTTATTAACATATTTTTCTAATCTATTTTTGTTGAAAATAAAAGTTATATAAGTTTTATGTTTTTTTTTTCAATAAATTGATTGATAGATATAGATTAATAGATATGTTATAATGGGGAAAAAAAAAAGTAAAAAACATTCTACACATATAAGATCCAACAAAACCGCCACCTTGAATAATATAATTAAGAGAAATATTTTGGCCAATATGTAACAATTCAAATTCTATCATTTGTTTGGCAAAGAAATGTTTATGGGATTTAGTTTATGGGTCACATACTAATTAATGAAAATGATTTTCATTTAATAAATGCCTTATCGTAACTAAAGACAATGATTATTAGAAGATGAAAATTATTTCACATGCCCTTTCATCACTTTGGATATATAATATATATATCATCTCCCTCTGGCCAATTAACGTTTGATCAAGTATATATTTATTCAATTTCCTTCATTGTGATATTGTTTTTATGCCTATAGAAAAAAAAAATTCCTTCTTTTATTAGGTATAATAAGAAGATTCAAACCTATATATTTATTCATAAATCAGTATTCATGTCATTAGATTATAAGACGTTAGTCATTAAAAATCAGTAGCTACACACAGCTTTTGCTAGATATTAAATTATACTAATGAGCAAAGTATATAAATAATGCAGGTGTGACCCACGTTGGTGGCGACATGTTTAAGTCCATCCCCAAAGGTGATGCCATCTTCATGAGGGTGCGTCTTGCTTGAACTCTCTCTAATGCAACTGTGTAAAACATTGATTTTGAAATTGATTAGTTAAAATATTAAATTAGAGATAATGTCATTGGTACCTAAATTTTTATAAAATATGCAATTAAATATTTAAATTTTGAAATTAATTAATTTAGTATCTAAAAAAACTTGACGGAGATACTATTAGCATATATGAAAAGTTTTTTCAGATACTAAATTAATCGATTTCAAAGTTCAGATACTAAATTAATTAATTAATTTTGAAATTGAAATATCATTTAATTGCTTATTTTATCCAAAATTTAAGTATCATTTTGGACATTAACTCTTAAAATTATTGTTACATGCTCTCTGATCTCTATTCCCATTACTCTTCAGAATTGAGGAAATAAAGTACTGGTTTTTAATCCAATCAGGAAGAGCTTTATCAAGATATGGTCATGGGCATTGTCCATGGGGCTTAATTGTGCATGGTCATGATACGTCAAAATGTTGCCTACCATTTGAAACTTTTAGGCCAAAATTAAAGTAAAGTAAAACCAGATTTTCTTTTTTTCTTTATTCATCCTTTATTTACACATTTTATATAATGTTATTTTTTTTAACCTGTTAAAACACTGATCACTTATTTGAACTTAGGATTTAATTTTATGCAAAGATAAAAACATTAGGAGCAATTTTATGTTACCATCTCCATGTAATATGGATTACTTAGTTGCAAATGAAGTTGCTTGACAATCCTAGGGATTTGCTCAACACACTGCACTGCTCCAGGTATGTTGGATTGGCCTATGTACTAGGATGAATATTTGCTGTTCCAAGTTTGTTGTCTCAATAATCACTATCGCGTGCACTAGGCAATGTAATAAGTAAAAGGTGGTTTTCCCTGAGATATTGTTTATTCATCCATCATAAATTTATTTATGCAAATACCAATTATATAAAGATAATTACATATATATTGTCGCAAAATCACTCATTGAATATGCATTTTTGCTTTTATATGAATGCTACATGTTAAACATGATTTTGCTATTTTATGAATGTCGCATAGTGCAACGGTATCCAGTTCTTATACCGCATGTGTTATCTGTGGTTTTTTTGTAGAAACTAAAATCCCATCTTTTAGATGCGATTTTACATTGTTATCCACGTAATTAATATTATGTGATTTATGTTATTTGGCTACAAGGGCTTTAGCTGGCTATTTCTATATCAAAAAGCTTGAAAACTGATATTGTTTTCTCATTGTACAGGGGGTACTATTGACATGGACTGATGAAGAATGCAAGACAATATTGAAGAATTGCTACAACGCACTCCCGCCTAGGGGAAAGATGATTGCTGGTGAGCCTGTGTTGCCGGATGAGTCAGATGACAGTCATAGAACCCGTGCACTTCTTGAAGGAGACATCTTTGTGATGACCATCTATAGGAGCAAAGGCAAGCACAGGACTGAAGAAGAACACCGGCAGCTCGCGTTAGCCGCTGGCTTCCAGAAATTTCGGGCATTTTACATTGATCGTTTCTACTCTCTCCTAGAATTCCAGAAGTAGACTGATGGAAAAGGATGGGGTGACTCTCTTTGTGAGCATTATTGTTTGCAAAACTATGAGCCTTTGATATGTCATAAGGCTCTTTGCTTGTATCGTCAAATTAAGGTTGTTTTTCTTCTCCCTTAAAATCATGTTATGATTGCTGCTGGTACTAGCAGAAACTAAGAAGACATATATCTTCATGAATAATATGAAAAGGTGTACCTTGAACCTTTTCTATATCTGGAGAAACATTGTGTTTACAAGGTTATGAAGGCCTTTGAATAGATATGGTTTTTGTATATATAGCTCTACTCTATTTCCAATGCGGCACATATGAGGTGATCACTCTAGATTGGTGGATCTTATATTCACAAAAAATCACAATATTTGTAAGCAAATGACTCACTCATTGCAAGAATTTTGGAAGAGCCAAGATTTAATTTGGTTACAAGACCTATGAGCTAAGAGACATTCTTGATTCTTAGCTTTCGAGCATAAGAATAATTATGACAATCAACAGATTTTGATTTTTAGATAAGTTTTAGGTTCCCAAGTGAAACTAGGCATAGTACTGGAGGATGCGGTCATATGATCCGAAATACAGGTGTGATTGTTTCATCCCTATTGAGATGTTTGCACAAACTAGGTTTTGATTGGGATCCTAAATATACCTTAATACTCAGTAGTCAGCACATAGTTTCTAAGGAATATAGATGATTACTAATATTTACTCATTTCTTAAATTCAGGGAAGACAAAACAATGAAACAATGTTGCAAAATCCAAGGAGCACAATGTTAGTATCGGCATGAGCAGAGATGAATGTTCTGTTTTTTACCTAAAAGCCGATCTTTACGTCCATTGGTTTGTGCTATGAGATAAAACAAACTGTTTCTTTTTTTTTATAGTTTATTTTTAAATGATTATTCCCTAATTGTACTAGAAAATGTTATAGATGCGTTTTTTTTTTATTTCATTCCTAGATAAGGTCAATGATCTTTCTTTGTACACTAATGTCTAAAGTCTTTTGTTTGTATTGGCAAACATGGCCCATGCATTTTTCAATAATGTCTCTGATGGTTTAACTTGCACACACGCATATATACAATTTTTTTTTGCCCTCTTTCCTTGTTGTGAAACGAACCTGTCATTGCCAAATTTGGTGATTTGGTATGGTAGAAAATCAAATAACAACCTATTAACAACAACCGCTTAGCTAATACAAACTGAAACTTCCTCATTAAAAGCATTGATATTTTCATTTTGTATCTGAATTGTTATTGTTGGTGGGGCATTATATTAGTTAAGGGATGGGTTAAGTTTTTAGTCAGTGCATTTTAGTGGAAGAGACTACCAAACTGGAGCTCAATAGAAGCTGAGGGGATTTTCAGTAAATACATAATTTGACTAGAAGGAAAAGAAAATGTTCAGGTTGAATAAGAACAAACCAACACGGTCTGTTTGGCTAGCTTTTTCTGATAGATACAGATACTGTTTCAAAATTTTTTTTAACAAATTGTTTATCGCAAAATAGATACAAATAAAAAAAAATTTTGATAGTTTTCATGAAAAAATCAAATAGATCAAATATAGATAAAATATAAATGCAAATCAGATGTATTTATACATATCGTTTTGATACAGATACAGATACGGATGATAAACAGACCATCCAAACAGACCAAAAAATTGAATTCAAGTTATCTTATTTCAAAGTTCTCCAAGTAAATCTTTTATTATGCATCTTTGAATGTGTTCTAAGTTTTCTTGTGCGTGGTTTATTACTTTCCCCACAAAATAGGATAATGCAGTGCCATGATTGACGCATTTTAATTATTATGTTTACTATTCTGTTTGATTTTCTAGAAGCCGAATGCAATTAAAACACACTAGAGTTAGACACCCCATCACATGAAAATCTTGTTTTCTTGAGAAGGTTTAGGTTAGAAATTAATCGGAGCAAGCATGTAGAAACACACTGATGTTGTTTATGGATGAGTTATGACATAAATGAGGTTGGCTAGGATCATAGTTGCACTGGCAGCTGGTTTCTCCCAGAAGTCGTTAACTATCATCAACTGCAGTTGCATATGCCTGTCGTAATTATTAGACTAACCTCTTAAATGTCTGATCATGGTAGGTGCCAAAAGGATGGGACAAGCTCTTCATTTCCATTGTCTTGGTAGAAAGGGGGAAGACAACTGCAAAACTGAGCAAAGTATCTGTACGAAATGGTTGTTGTCAATGGACTGAGGCCATAAATGAATCTATATGGGTTTCACATGATGATTTTTCCAAGGATTCGAATGCTTATTTATACAAGTTTGTTGTTGCCATGGTATTATTCTCAATTCCTGATCACATTTGAGCTTTACCAACATAGATTTTGAAACATCATCTAATCAATCGTATGTTTTAATACTATAAATTATGCACTAGGACGCTTAACAAAGGCATAAAAAACTTAGGCTGAAGAAAAGCACCACAGGATCATCACTCTTCTAAATGATACTTGAAAAAGCTCCCTACTGTTACTCTTTGCCATGTACAGTTGATGCTTTACATTTTTCCTTTTCCTGACATCATAGATTTTACATGCATCTTCTATGTAACTTTTCATTATAGCGGTCAGTTATATTTGTCACTCTTGGAGAGGCTACTGTAAATATGACAAGCTACATAAACTCTGGTGCGTCTGTTCCTCTTTCGGTCCCTTTAAAAAATTGCAGTCATTGGACAATGCTACAAGTAAGTATCAGTAAGATTATTTATATGAAGGTACTTTTACATTATTTTTTTCATTGTACATGTTGCTTTGAGAACTGTTTCAGTGTTATTTTTTACTTTTTATGTAATGTGAGTTGCATGCTTAATGCATCTTGCTTGCTTATGATTTTATGGTCTCTCATTGGGAATGCTATTACCAGCTTCAGGTAAAAGAATGAAAATTGAATCTAATATTGGATATTTTGCAGTAAAATATACATGGTCTTGCTTGTCCTTTTTTGTGGATCTGATATTGACATGAATATAAATATAGATTCCCACTTACAAATGACAAAATGAATATTGATAATCCTAAGAAAAATATTAATCCTAAGGCTCGTGTTTTTCAACTAAAATTTCAACCAACATCCTCCACAAGATTTATTCATATTGAAATTTGATGGAGTAACTAAGTGAAGAATTTTCATTTTATTTGTATCATTCTCTTGATTTGCTGCCATGCTTTTTGATCTGACCTTAATAATGAACAGGAATTTCTTCAATCTTCATAGCAATATTATAGTTTTGCTGCATTTGTTTGTTGCTGATGCTCTTAATATGAATTCTTCTAAGACCATAGAACATATAATAGCAAATTACATTTGAAGTCACCTATGTTTAGGATCAAGTATAAAAAGTCATATATGAGTCACTTTATAATCAAGTTTGACCACCTATGCAACATTGATGGTTAATATTCAAAAGGTAAATGACTTTAACGTGATCCTTATCTTAAATGGCTTCTATTCCATTAATCTTATCATAGGGTTTGTTCTTGAAGTTAACTCTCTTTCATGCTTCTAGTTTGCAGGTCAAAATCCACTGCCTTACACCAAGAACAGAGCCCAGGTTGTAATGCAACATAATGGTGTCTCTTGTGTCATTTCCTTTAATGAGTTCCATCAATTTGTGGGTTGTCATTGTATCTTTTAGGGGTGATGATTCTAAAGATACAGAGAAGGAAGTTGTCAATTCTGATGGATTCGGAAATACATTAGCAAGCGGCAGTGATCCTCCAGAAGAACTTGACTCAGCCTTAGATCAAGAAGAGGTTGGTAGTAAGGCATGGTGGTGTGTATGCTAAAGCTATAGTAAGCATGGCTCAGCCATAGATCAAATGTGCCTACTATACCATCTATGCACCTTCCATTTACTGCATATGAAGCTTCAATTTATGATAGTTACAAGTCCTTTAGTCATCTTATCTTGATATATATAAAGTTGGTCAGAAAACTTCGCATCTAATTGTTTGATTATTGTTGATTTATCCTCTTGTTTGGTACTATTCATAATATATCATGCAACTGCATTATTTGATGCTTCAATTCCGTAATCTAGCAAATGGAGCAAATAATTTTTTATTTTGTTTCATCTTTCTTTGTTCAAGACCAGTTATATTTATTAGTGATGAGAGTCACTTTTGCGCTGTAGGAAACAAGTTTCTTTGAGTCTGGATCTAATCACAGCTATGACTCATCAGACAATTCATCAAGGAAGGAAAAACCCTTACTAAGAGAGGACATTACTGGTGACTATCCCAAATCAACTGACAAAGAAAACTCGATAGGATCACATAATGTGCCTAATGGATTTTATTCAGACAGTGATCATTCTCAATCAGATCATTCATTAGTTAGTTCACACAGGATGAATATAGGTAATGGTTCTTGTGCTAGACACGAGCAATTTGCCACATCATCTATGAGGAACGCTGGTTCTTCTAAAAATCTTATGGAAGCTGCTGATGATACGATTGAAGAGCTCAGAGTAGAAGCCAAAATGTGGGAGAGAGATGCTTGAAAATTAATGCTTGATTTGGACATTTTGAGGAAGGAATTTCCCGATCATTCTAAAAACCAGGCATTTTTAGATATGGAGCTCTCAGCATCTAAGACCAAATGTGATACCTTCAAGAAAGAAGTAGAACAACTAAAACTTTTGCTGGAGAAATCTAGAGAGGAAGAAAAAACATTGGACAATTCAACATGTCGAAATGAAGATTTTGTCCATGTTCAGAAGGAACTAGAGGCAGAAATAAACTTCAGAAAGAAACTAATGCTGATTTATCTCTCCAGTTAAGCAGAAGTCAAGAGTCAAACATAGAGCTTGTTTCTGTTCTTCAGGAGCTAGAAGAGATGGTAGATAAGCAAAAACATGAAATTAAAAATCTTACATCGCTTCAGTCAAAAGTGACTAATATAGATGAGTCTCTAGTACAGAGCATGGAAGAAAATAAGGAGTTAAAAGCCCAATTGCAGCAATCACATAAGTCTGAGGACGAACTGAAGGTTAATTTGCAAGTGTTGGGATGGCTCTTGGACAATGAAAAACGAAAGATAAGGAGCGATGCCTGTTTGGAAAAGAATATGTAAGTGTTGAGGAAGAATATTGACTGCTAAGGAGGAAGAAATTGCCGCTTTAGAAGGAAAGTTGTCTGAGTTTCTGACCAAACAACACTCTAGAGACTTCAGAGTGGAAGGTGATGCATGTATGATAGAAGAGATCGAGTCCCTGAAGGAAAAGGTTCAGGAACTTGAGAGGGACTGCAATGAGCTTACAGAGGAAAACTTAGAGCTACTATTTAAGCTTAAGGAAATAAATAAAAGTTCACAGCAACAAGTTGAATCAGAGTTATCTTCAAGGGATTTTTCAGAAAAAGTTGCAAGTTCCTTGGAATGCAATCTTCTAGAAAATGAAAGAGGCCTTGATCTTTCCATACGGAAATATGAAATTGTGAAAGTTGAACTGGAAAGTAAAATTGATGGGCTTTTCCAGGAATTGAGTGAGGAAAGGTCAAAGAAGACAAAACTTGAGGAGTTGCTGCAGTCAAAGGAAAGGGAAATTGAGGAGCTTAGACGGGCTAAAGGTCGATTAGAAGCTGTGGTGTCTGACCTGCAAATAGAAATTGTTCAGCTACAAGAAAAACTACAAGACACTCAGTGAGAAAGTTACATTACCTCAAAATGCTTTAATGAGTTGCAAAATGATTTGGTAGCTTTATGCAACAGTGTTGATACCCATGTCTCCGTGAATAACGTTCATGAAAGGAAATCTTCTAAAGTAGAGATGGAAAACTACGAATTAAAACTCCACTTATCTGAGTTATAAAATGAAAAGGCAGAGATGTCTCTCTACATATCAGACTTGGAAACTCAACTGATGCATCTGAATGATCATAATAAATCAAGCTAAATGGAAATAGAGAATTCTCGAGCACTTTTTGAGGGACTCTGGAATGAGATTACACAGTTAAAGGAAACAACAAAGACACAGATGATGGAGCTAAAGGAAGATTCACTGATGTTAGGAAACCAATTGTCTGAAGCCGTAGAAAAATTTGAAAATCAAAGAAAAGAAAATGAAAAGTTACAAGCTAGCATGGGTGATCTTGTAGAAGAATGCACCTCTCTTCAGAAATCAAATGTTGAGTCAAGGAAACAGAATTTGGACTTGCATGAAGACAACATCTTCCTCACCACCAAGTTGAAAGAAGTAAGAAAGAATCTTGGAAATTGTTCCAATAAGGTTGATTTATTAGAAGGAAGTTTGGCATCCATGTTGGAAGATGTTTCCTCAAGGGAGAGAAATTTTACATTGGAGTTGTATGCAGTACTTGATGAAAACACAAAGCATAAGGAGCACCTTGATCAGGGAGAGTGCTTGTTAAATCAAATGTACATGGAGAAAACAGCAGAGGTTGAGAACCTCCAACTTGAACTGGAATGTTTAGCCGAGCAGGTCTCTGAAGACCATGCTCAAAGAGAAAGATTCAGTTCAGATGCTGCATGTGAGATATCTGGTCTATGCACATGTAGGGATAACTTGGAGCTGACTCTCCAAGTAGCTCAATGTAAAGTGAAACTAATGGAGAGTGAAATGAATATCATGAAAACGGAGTATGATATGAAAATGCAAGGCCTTATGGAGGACCTTACTTCTTCCAAGTAGGAATATGAAATGCTTGTAGCTACCAAAGAAAAGCTATCGAGGCGGGTGGAGAATCGGAAATCAAATGAAGAAAATTTGAGAACTATGGTGAATGAGCTTGAATTGAAGCTTACTGTTTCTGAATATGAACGACGGGAACTTTTGAATGAATCTATTGATCACAAAGTTCAGTTTGAGAAGATTAATCATCTTAAAGCACAAGTTTCATATTTGAAGAATAGGCTTCAAGCAACAAAAGTGGAGAAAGAGAAAATTGCAGCTTCATTCCAATCAATTCTTGAAGAATGTAAAAGAGTGGAGGAAGAGAAAAGTGCATTTGTTGAGAAAATAACTTTGTTGGAGAATGTTGTTTCTGAGTTAGAAGATTGCAGAAAGAGCAAATTTGCTCTGGAAGAAAAGCTTTTGCGGATTGAAGCCAAGCTAATGGTAAAAGAGGCGCAAGTTTTGGAGGCCACTGAGCTGAAGTATAAGCTCACACGTTTGACAAAAGAGAACAGGCAATATCAAGAGACTATGCAACAGCTAGAAGAGAAGAAAAATGAGTATATAAAGGAAACTCGAGAATGAGAAGAGGAGTTAAAGCTTCTGAAGGAAGAGAAATATAATCACAAAAACTTTGGTAGTAAGAGAAGTCTCATTACCTCGAAATCTACCTACAAGGTAATACCTATCGGTAAAGATATGAATGTTTCAATGGTTAGCATTCTCTTCAGTTGTTTTTTTCTGACAGAGATATTATATTTCTATCTATTCATAGCTTTCTTTTTGTTACAACAGAAAGAAAAAGTAAGAAGTACGTTTCAGCAACTCAATAACAGAAAGAAGAGCCTTTAGAAAAGGGGAACCCCAAATCCGATAGAGGCAAGATTTTACTTTGTGTTCTATTAGGATTTTAGGGGATAGCAAAGAATCTGCTTGGTTTCTTGAATTTCAGTATCTCTACCTTCAAGAAGAAGGGCAAAGCTTATCTAACTTATTTGCTTCTTCTCACAGGATCATCATGATCTTGAGATGGATGATGATAGTTTTCATTCTGTTGAAGTTCATCCAAGGTCTGTGGTTCCAAATAATGATTTGCCCCATAATAGGGATTAAGGAAAAAAATAACCATCTTTCTAAAAAAAATTACATAAATCCATGAGATGAAAAAATAATCCCAAAAATAGGCAAGTTGACCTCGTCTCTTGAAGAGACGATGTCATTAGTGGCCGACCTCGTCTCTTCAAGAGACAAGATTGAAGATGACTTGATTCAACCTCGTCTCTTCAAGAGACGAGGTCGGCCACTAATGACCTTGTCTTTTCAAGAGACGAGTTCAACTTGCTTATTCTTGGGATTATTTTTATCCTAGTGGCATTTTTATAACTTTTTTTTTAAAAAGTAATATTAATTTCCTTTTCCGCCGGAATAACAGGGCAAATGAGGGAGTGGAAGTATCCAATAAGAGGTAAATTTTATGGAACCATGTTTTTTCAAGATGGATTATTTTTGCATCATTTGTACAAATATGCTGATTTATAGATTATGGCTGCATTTATTTTGAAAGGCATTAAACGGTGTACTTGGAGTTAAGTAATACTTAATAGTCTATACTATATCTACAAGTTTAGGTTTTTAAAAAAGATAGTTGTGGCACTAACATCAGCGATGAATAAATGCAAAAAACTCCCCCAAAATATTGGTCAATCGATACTCCTCTTAAACTTCGAAAATATGAGTTTACCTCCATAATATTTGAAAATATGCACTTATCTTTTGCAATCATCACAAAAAAACTCTAAATCATCACCAAAAGAATCCTGAATAGCAGGGAACTTTAGTGACACTAAGAGAGGTAAGTGCATATTATGGGGAGCTGAGTCATGTTTTGGGTTTTATGAAGTCTATTCAAATCAGACCAAGAGTTTTCAGGGTATATTTGCAATTTTTCCTTTAAATAATCATAAGAATCAGTATTTCCACTCTAGATTCATTAGCTTAACCATGAAATTGGTTGTGCATCTAAATTTAACTGTCATTGAGTGATGTAAGTACAGAATAAGCATCCATATGTTCCAAATGAGATGAGATGGATTCCCTCTGACAAGTAGCATGTTTTCATTATCGTCATCCAATATGTTAACAACCATTTCTCTGGCTTTGTTGATTGTTGTCTGAAGCCGAAGATGAGACAACAGACATACCGAGAAAATCCCTGCTTGAAGATGAAGTAGTGCCCAGGGGAAAACACAGAAGTATAAAATCATCACTAGAAGTAGAGTTAAAAGATATACGAAAGCAGTATCTCCATATGAGCCTCAAATATGCAGAGGTGGAAGTTCAGCGCAAGGAATTGTTCATGAAACTAAAGGCTGCGAGTGCCAGGACTGGAAAAAGATGGTTCTCTTGAAACCAGAAAACTATTTCCCTCAAGTAGAGTTTAAGAAAAACATTTTTGCAAGATTTGAGTTGGAAACAGATATGTAGTTGCTTCAATGCAGGAGAAACTACATGATGTTATGATCATTGGCCTCATGGTTTTTCAGGGAAGAATTCAGGTCACCCTTTCTAGTTTGAAAGATAAAAAAAATGTATAATAAATAGGGGTTCCTGCTGGTATACATCATTTTCTTGAACCGGATGGAGGATTTTGGGTTATAGATTACAGAACACACAACAAACAAAAGAAATAACATTTAAAATAAATGATATACGAAATTGATTTGCTTCCCCTCCAAAGCCATCAGCATAAACACAGGATCCTCCGTTTTGAGATCAGCATTCACCACTGATAAGTGTGCAAAGTTCCACACTTATCTATCATATTTAACACACTTTTATGCACACTTATGTATTTTTATTATGAATTTCTATTAGAGTCTGATGAATTGCAATACTTTTAATGCAATGAAGCAAAGATGTGCAAGAAGGATCAGAAGAGGACTTATTTGGCAAACCTTATGACCTAAAAGCTTTTGGTTCTAAGGAATTGTGTTTGAAAGTTGGAGAAGTCTGTTTTGGCCCCACATGTTATTAGCCTTTTGAGGATTTCCGCATGAAATATGCAATGTGAAATCCAACCTTAAAACAATAAAGTGCATGCTGTTGGATCAGTTGAGCCTAAAACCAAGAAAGAAAGGTCAAAAGTAGCATTTTAAAGGTTATTACTGTATAAAATGATTCAAACAAAAAGTTGAGTGTTGTACTGGAGTTTCATGAATTGTTGTGTTCAATTTGAACAATCTGGTGATCAATTCATGTTGATAAGGAGTTGAGATCGGTCTACTTAAGCCAAGATAAGTTGTTCTCCATTGTTCATTTAAGTGAAGTGAGTTTTTTTTTTTTTTTTTAAATTCCTCATAGATTAAATGTTTTCAGAAGCTATTCATCTTGCATACAATAAATGTTCTGAATCTGCGAATTTTATTTTAATTCCAACCGAGTAAAACACCTCATTGACAAGCTTTTGGAGCACTGAGCTAAGCAAAATGCATTGTCCAAGTTCCTTGATGAAGACTTGGCCGAACTCTAAACCTGTTGATGCAGAGCTGAGCGGCAGCCCCATGTATCTGAACAGAAACATAATTGCTGAGCAGCAAACTCCAAGCTTGAATCCATGTTGAACAGAGCTATGATGCAGAATCTGATCATTCAAACATTGTGCAAAATGTAGAAATGTCCAAAGCTGAGCTGCTTAGTCGGTTGTGGAAACCTTGTTGATTAGATTCCACAACTGAAGCTAGAAGCTGACTAGGAGCATGCAACCAACTCAGGTTAATTCATGTGATGGTCTGTATGGATGGTTTATTTTTCATCTATATCTGCATCTATATCAAAACGATATGTGTAAATATGTCTTATTTGTATCTATATTTTTTTATATTTGATCTTTTTATGAGAATTACTAACATTTTGTATCTATATTTTTTTTTCATAAATAATTTGTTAGAAAAAATTTGAAAAAAAATACCTGAAAATTTGAATGTTTAATAGATAAAGTCGGATCACCGATCTTCACTTAATTTGGGTAGACATAATGTCTTGCTAGAGCCATTTGTGTCGCCTATTGTTAACATTAAGTGAACCTGTATAATAGCACATAAAAAATGAACCAAATGGGACATGGAGTTAGTTTAAACAAGCCTAGTAGAAATTTTTTAATTATTTATTAATCTTAAATATTTAAAAATAAAAAATAGTAATCTTTCCTATTTTGAATAGTATGATTAAAAGGAAAGGTATCTTTTAAAATAGGATGCCCTAATTGGACTTGGGATTGTAATAGCGTCAATAACCTTTTCCATAAGGATATTATTATCACTATAAAAATAGACTAATTACTCTCATTTTAGGGTTATGTGATGCTGGCCAACAACATTAGATTTGCAAAGAAATTTTGCTCACTCAAACATAAGAGAGAAAAACATGAGAGCTCTTGCAAGATAATTCTTACACTGATCTAGAAAGGTTATGAGAGTACTAGTACACCAATACCCATTCTTGGAGTGTTCGTTAGTGTGGATACCGTAGAGGATACTCATGATGTCGCAACACCTATAGATCTACTTCACCAACATGCTTGAAAACTGCCTAAGGTGAGCCTTCATCCCTTATCAATTTAATAGAATTGCATGAACCATGTCACAAATTTAATGATTGATTTTGAAAATTTTAAAAACAATTCCACTGCAAGTTCTTGATTCAAATCCCTATAACCGAACAGACACATTATCATAAATCACAAAATTTTCTTCATTAGGCGTGATACACACTCCATTGACTCCATTCATAGAATATGCACTCCCCATTTAAAACTCTTTTAATCAGGTATTAAGCAGGAACCCTGCCATGGCTGCGATAATCACCTACTAAGACATACACGTCACATCCGGCACGACACACGTCCCATATACTATACATATACAGATATCTCATACATTTCCCATACCCATACACTTTCACATTCCAAATACCTTTCTCGTACATTTTTCCATCCATATTTGATCTGTGGAGTAACACCCTAAAGATCTAAGAAGAAATTCCAGTGAATTTTAAGAGTATTCTTCTCCTTATCCTTTGTAATGGATTGTATTAAGTTAATTATTAATCAAATTATAATGTTTTTTGGTATGAGTTGATTTGTTTGAGTGGGATTATGTGATGGGTTGGTATAATTCTTCAGTAATTAAATTATTTTTACAGCTGGTCTTATTGAATTAGAATTTTGATTATTTCTATTTTAATGTTCATAATATAAAAAGTTGCCTATGAATTTCTTATGAATTAGGATTTCAAATACTCAAAAGGTATTTGAGAATCTGATTAAAATAGAAATCAAGATTTCTAAATCAACACGGACACGTGCTATTTTGGTTTAAATCTTTAAATTCACTACCTTAATTACGGTTAAACTTGTGGTTTAAGACATGGACACATACTTAAATCACAAATTCAATTAGAATAACATGATTTGTGAGAAACGTGTTTTATTTAACTAGTGATTATAAATAGATTACTCAAAAGGGATATCTATGCTATAATTAAAATTTTGCAACTCAAGAGGGAAGCGGATTCTAGTGAATATAATAAAAATCCAATTGAACAAACCTAATTATAACTATAAAGCAATGAAGGGAATTCCAAACTATACCACTGCATAATCCTACACCTGTGCATTAAGAGAGTTTTTTTAGAGTAATTTTTTGTTGCTAAATTGGTGTTACTTATAGTGATAATTTTAGATTTAGTTCTAGGTAGATTAAAATTTGAGAACCCAAAATTTCAATTTACTTAGGTTAGGGAAGAATTCAAAATCTAGTAATTAACTCAAGCTCTCTATAGTTTGACTTGGTTCTCCCTCATATTTTTATTACTACATACGTACCCGGCTTACTGAACAGTGGTTTTTGCCCTACGACAAAACCAATATAAGTTGCTATCCATTGTAGCAGGGACAAGTTTTCAACCCTAGTTCCTCCCCATCACCAATTAAGCTTCATTGGACACCATTATGCTTCCATATCTCATTGTACCATAGTATTCTAACCTATTCTTTTTAGATTTTCATGTCAATTTTGTTATCATGCTCTTTCATTTTATAATGCACAACTCTATTTATTATAATCATCCCTAAGATTTTCTACTTTCATTTACTACTTATAATAACATAAGTCTGAGCTCTAACCTACATGATAGGAAATAATTCTAAATAAGGTAAATTACACCAAAAGGTCATAACGTTTTTGGGTAAGTTCATTTTGGGTCACAACATTTCAAAAAGTTTAAAAAATGTCATAATCTTTTGAAAAGTGTCTTATAAGATTTAATTAAGTATTTTTCCCATTGATACATGTCAATGAAGCCTTAAAAAAAAGATTTATTGAGTTTTCATTAAACATTTCTCTTATCGGCATGTACTAATGATGACCTCAATTGACCCACTTCTCTAAATATTATGACATAAAATGAACTTATCTCCAAACATTGTGACCTAAAATGAACTTACTCACTAATCGTTATGGGCTCTTTTGAACTTTTTGAAACTTTATGGTCTAAAATGAACTTATTCCCAAACGTTGCGACCTTCTAGTGTAATTTACCCAATCTAAATACTTAAAATATTTAAAGCAAGAAAATATCAACATATAAGACTTTAATTCGGCCCATTGCATGTCTCTTTGCTTAAATGCTTATCAAAACCTTACTTTCACTTAAATTCAAGACTCAACATAAGGTCAGCATATTTACAACAATGTTTTATCTTTTATGAGATTAATTTCATTGTGTCGAGTTCATCTATTTTCATATTGAAAATCATTTTCTACATATAGTATTTATGATATTTCTCATCTACAAGATGGTATAATTCAAAAGGGTAAATTGCACAGACCTCTAAAAACTCTAAAAATTGCATGGACTTACCATTTTTTTAAAAGTCAACACTTACACTTCTATAAAACTTACACGGGATATAACTTGTAATTTTTTCTTATTTAGTATTTATGGTTAGGGGTGCAAGTGAACTCAATAAGTTCATAAACAACTTGAGCTTAGTCTAGTGTTTACTCAAATTTGATTCATGAATAGTCGATATTCAAGTAGTTTGTCATGCTGAACTCAAGCTTCATAGTTTTAGCTCGTGAACCTACTTGAACTCAAGTTAAGTGTAAATATTAATTAAATTCAAATCGAATATGGGTATTAATACTATTTAAATTAGAATTAAAAATATCTTTTTAATAAATCAAGCCTAAACAAGCTTAATGGTGTGTAGGGTTTGTATTGATTGATTGAATTTCAGTTCATGCTAATAATTGATCTAGTTTTTCAAATTTATAAATGTTTTCTAAATCAGTTTCAATAACTACAGTCTCACAGGGCAAGTACACCCATCAAATGTAGCATAGATAATGATTTAGGTCGGTCCCAAGGGAATAGTTGGCAACTAACGTACTTCCAACTTCACCTGTTGTCTAGCCAAAGAAAGGCTTAGAAAAATATAAAGGAAAAGAAACTATGCTAAGTTAGAAATATTCACAAATGTTTGATGGATAAAATAAGAAATAAGCCTATAATTTCTATGAAACAGCAGCTTAGGGTTACTTCACCAATTCCTTATCAGAATGATTTCTTAAAAAAACAATAAACTTCTTAAAAGTTGTTTTAATTGTGTGTTTATACCGCCGAATTCTCTAATTTAAACTAAAGCTTCTCTCAAAGTCGATAGTCCTAGATCTAACTGAAACCAGTAATCTGAAATTTCAATTAGACCCACATAAAAAAAATAGGAATCCATTGTTTCAAATAAAACAACTCAATGAATTTTTAAAACAAATGATGGAAAGTCTTCACCCATTCCTCGGCAAGAGGTAGTTAGGATCAACTCCATTAGCAACCACAGATCTATTCAATTGAATGATCTATCGATCTATCCAATTGAAATCAATCGTGGATCTAAAAGAGTGCACCACTCCTTTAAAAATCACAAGTTTAAGTTCAAGTTACTAATTAAAAACACCCAATCATATTAACTTCAAAGCGCATTTGAAATCAAAATGAATCAGCAATTGGATTCGTAATCCGTAAGTTGTACAAGTTTATTTCTCCATGGATTTATCAAAATAAGCACGAATTAGAAGAAATAAATTAGATTCGAAAGATTAATCAATGAATTCCTCAAAAATTCATAGAAATTACAAACATCGGGTTAAATAATTTTACCCAGAAAACAGAAGAAATTCTCAAGTAATAAGAAATGAAAATTCTTTTATCCAAGAATCCTTCAAAGATCTACTCTACATTAATACTTATTTACACTATTGGTACATACTTTACAACACACGCGCGCAGTTTATCTATAGTCTACTAGGCACAGAAAGCATGGCCTACTTTATTGACACGTGACAAACTCTCTCTAACAGAATTTGTGATATTTTCCACTTGCGCATATGATCTTTAAAAACACTCGTCGATAGTCACGTGTGATCTGTTAGTCTAGGCTCGTATTAAGCAAAATCAAGCTTGACTTCAGGAATTTTCAAAGTAAACTTTGTGTTTTTGTCCATTACTCTATCGATGATAAAATTGAGAAAGTCAAGGCTTGTAGTGCCGAGGCTCGAGGAAATTTTGATGAAGAATTTGTCTGTTAAAACAATTGTTGAAGGTTGAGATTTGAGGCTTGACTTTAAGGCTCGACGGTATATTTTCTCCAAAATGATGGTCGATCACTTCGACTGAAGTCAAAGGTCATGTCGTGGACTTGTAGTTAAGGCTCGATAGACCAATTTTTACTGTTTTCTTCCTTTGTTTGGCCTCGACTATGATTTTACAGAGCTCAACTTCTACATTCTTGACTTTACTTATTGTTTTTGCTCCAAATTTGAATTAAAACTCTTGATTATTCCTCATTTGATTCTAAGAGCTTTAAAACAACATTATTTATCAAAAACATAAATTTTGTAGGATTTTATCAAAAATTCTTAGCAAAATGAGCTCAAAATCCTATAAAAAATATAGAGTAAAAATGACTTATCACTTAATCTATTCAATCTCAAGCTTTTGTAACAATATTTCGAGCCAAACTTGAGCTTAAAATCTTAAGCTTAGTAGAGCATAGGCCAAGCTCAAGCTTCGAAGTTTCTAGTCAAGCCTAAGCTCGAGCTTAAGTTTAATACCGCTCGGCTCGACTCGTTTGCTGCCATACGTTTAATTACATATAATACGTTTTAATTAAACAATTTTAAAAAATATTTTAAATTTTTTATTTAAAAAAATGATGATAAAAGAAAAAAAACTACTAATTTAAAAGAAAATGATTTTATTCTACTTCAAAATATAAATGCATAGATAAGTTGAAACTTATACATTGTCCCATACTCAAGAAACATTATTTATAATTATAGTAGGTTATATTCCGTTATGAAATGTAAATATATAAGAGGTTTGAAATTTGCACATTCTTCATCACATCATTTTTTTTTATAATTCCATTTTTTCTTTCCTTCTGTCATTGGATTTTTTTAATAGAAAATTCAAAATCTTTCAAATATTTTTATAACATTCTTTAATTACATATATTATATGCAATGAGACACTGGCGTTAAATAAGCACAACTAAAATTTATATGCTATTCTTAGTGTTAGTATTTTCGGGATATAAGTGTTAACTTTCAAAAAGAAAAAAAGAAAAGAAAAAAACATGTAAGAATCCTCGCAGTCTTTATAGTTTTGACAGAAGGTGTGCCTAATTTACCCAATTCTAAATATCGAGGTAGTTTTTAATGTGATTATTGTTCATGAACTCCAAATTAAGCATGCTCAAGTGGACTAAGAAGTCCAAGTTATTATAAGTGGTATCATAATAGTTCACCAATCAAAAGCAGGAAGTTAAATGCCATGTAGGTGATGTGCCATTGTTTGATCTCTTGAGTCTATAAAGGAATACATCTAAAGTTCCCTCTGCCTAGTTTGATTCTAGACTTTGTGTGACAAAAGTGATGAAAATGTCAATTTTTAAATGATGAAAATTGTGATATTATTTAGATATAAGATAGTAGAATTCTAATTATTAATATACTTTTTAGTGTAATAACTTGAAATTCATTAAAATTTTAAGGTTGTGCATGCTTAAGTAATAAGCTCTTTCACCATGATAATTTTTTTTAATAATCTATGGAGTGTAATTGCCATATAGGGGTGCTTGTAAGAGCTTATTCGATCACATGTGCCCCTAAAACTACAAGTGCAAATGAATATTCCCATAGTATATTTCTAAAGAAACACATTCCAATCGAAGGCATCACACACCATGTAGAGGCATCAAACTTTATTTTATGGGATAACATGTGGTGGTTGCCATACTAAGGACGTGTAATTACAATCACCCACAAAAGTAAAAGCAAAAGGTAGCAAAATAAGCCGACGAAAAAGGCCAACCTTAAGTATTAATTTTCTTTTTCTTTTTTACTTATTGAATACTTTACTTTAAAGGAAAAAGTGCTTAATGCATGGCACTTAGCTAGCATCAAGATGCACCTAAGATATATCTTATTTTAGATTTGAGTCAATTACTATTATCTTAAAAGGTTAGTTTTCATAAGATATCCAACTCGATCGAGTTTAGTAAGAATCAAATAGAATTTTATTTTAGAGAAGTAATAAAGATTGGAATTATTTTTCCATAATCTATAAAATTTGGTTCGGGGTTTCAAATTATCGACATGAGTGATTGACAATCACAAACTCCATAATGAATTAAGACACATAAAGCCCTTAAACGAAAATTAGAACGCCTTAGTCAGGACAAATTGTCATTTCCTTTGTACTTATTTCCATGTGATATTTACATATTATCTTCGAAATTCGAATAATTTATATGCTCAAACCTTTGAACTTTGATGAGACTTTAATGGAATATACATTAGCTTGCCTATTGGACTCGAGAAGGTTCCAAATTTAATGACATATAATGCTATCACTTGATTATTGCATACAAGTTAAAGATATCCCATAAGGTTCAAGTCAAGTTTCCCTATATGTATTCATTGTTAGGTTTGAAACTAAGGTAGATAACCCAAAATTGCATCCCTAATTACAAATTTAGGAGACCAAAAGGCGTATACATGTCATTGTATTCTTGATCTAAAAAATATTCACTTAGTAATTGTAGATGTGGGGTTCTTGATGATAGCGGTCACGTACACGCTACGTGGATTTCGCACCTAGCACGTGACCTCAGAGTGCTGCTGAGGAAATGACACTTGATGACGGGATGACTTGGAGAGAATGACAAGGGAGGAGGAACAGGCAGTCTCAGTGTCTCAAATGCATAAGTGACAGGTAAGGGAGCTTGAGTAGCCTTCGTGCATCAACTTTACGGTTCTTGAGCAATCGGAGTAGAAATCACTTGAGTTCCCTTGTTTGATCTTCTTGAATAGAACCTCCTTTACAGACTAATGTTTGTCTTCTCTCTTCAAAAGTGCTTAATGAGGAGGAGAAGTGACTGAATATTTTTAGGCACTTGGTGTGGATGACGACCGTCAGATCATCTTAGCGATTGACGGATGAGATGGAGCAAGATCAATTCATACTTATCATGAATGAGCTCCTCATGGACCAAGGCCTGTAATCATCTCCTGTGTGTGCATAAGCCTAACTGAGAAAGGTTGGATATGGCGGACCGACCCAACGATCCTTGTTCCAAGCCTACCAAGCCAAATCTCCCCAAGCCATCCCAATAGTTGAGCTAGACTCTAAGGCCCTATCACTAAGCCAATGAGTCAGGCCTAAATAAATAAATAAATAATATTTATATTTATATTTATATATATGTTTAAAGCCCCTTACATTTTACGCCCTGACAAAAATTTCTTGGACAGGGTTCAAGTATCTTGGGCATTACTTGATTAATATTCGATGCATGATGCTGCCAAGTGCTTTTCTAAATTTGAAGACTTCAATTGTCGTTGATGAATCGTTGACTAAAAGGAAAGTCAAGCATCAGCGTTGCAACTAATTCCATTTTACATATAATTATACTGTAGTATGCGAATTCGCAGCACCAGTCCAGTTACGCACATCACTTTATATTTATCATGAGGATCTTGCCCCCTTGAAATCACTTGACATGTATATTAGGCCATGAAACCATATCGAACATCCGTATTATGAACAATGACTTTTCATGCGATCGTCGTATCTTATAATAATAGAAAATCCAAGAGTAGGCACAAGAGTTGTGAAACAATTTCTCATGATAATAAATATATATCATGGGTCCAATACTTCGTATAATTTCTGAGCACTCTTCCTTATCATTATATACATATATATATATTTACATAAAACCATTGGGTAATTCACTATATATATATATATATATATATTTTTTTTTTTGATAATTTGATAAAATGTCGTAACAACTCAAATTTGAATCTTCCAAATCAATCTCATGACATATGTTCTCCTTTCCAAATCAATGTCAACATGCATATCTTTTTCTTTCCAAACGATATCACATAGCCCAAATCTTGCGTTATAACTTCATATTTTTTTATTTAATATATATATATATATATATATATATATATCCAAATGCTTTTCTCGTTGTACAATATAATACATGATCACTTTCTTTCCACAATCTCCTATGTTCATTCAAAAATATTTGCCGACATTAGAATTTCCATAGATACCCTTCTTCATGCTATCTTCGGCAAAGGCTAATATCTTAGTAAATATATTATCACATATTTGATTTGATACACCATTATCTTAGGTTGCTAAGAGCAAATCCAGAACAATATTGACACGAAGAGATTTAAGACATTCGAATCCACACCCTTTTAAAATATGATATATTCATCCTATATGTGTGTCCATCTTTGGCCAAACTCATCTTGCTCATCTGCATGGCACTCTCAAGCATGTGGAGTTCATGCACCAATTGTGGCTTATCTAGAAATTTGATGCGCTGAGGCATGCATGTAGGGCAATGAAGTTCAATCCTGGCGTGCATGGGGCCTTATAGTTTTTTCGAGACTCGATTCGACTATGAATAAATCACAATATCGATTCCATATCTTTTTCAAAGTCATCCTCTTTCAACATTTGAATATATATATATATTTATGTATTTTATGATGTCATCAAATATATGTAACTCCATAAAATCTGATTAAGATCTTTTGATATCGATCCTCTATCTTCTTCTTGCTCAATATATATACATACATATATAAGTATGCTTTTGTACAAAACATCAATCTTCTATCCTCAGCATCTCAACAGGCAGGTATATTTTATACTCATCTCTTAACACTGGTTCATAGATATCAGTGAAGTTGCGAGCTTCATCTGTGGATAGTTGTACATGACCACTTGAGCCGAGCTTGGGTCTTTGACCTGGGTCTATTGTAGATTCTTGTTTTAGTCACGACGAAGGCAATCTCTTGGAGGTTGCCTCTCTCTCCGGTCGACAATGGATCCTCCTTTGTTCTAGTTCTGTGTGCATGGGAACTTTGTTTTATATTTGGTTCTGGCCATAAGCGCGCATCCACTAGTCTTGGAATATCAAAGACAAAACAAGTATGTTGTTCCTCATGGCATTTTCCTATATATATGTATTATATATATATATGTTTACACAGCTTTTTGAAATATCAATAGGAATCACGGTGGATCGCTCTTTTTGTTGTCGCATAATAACAATAACCTTGATTGAAATACCAAGCACCGCCTAGGAATCATTTAATAACCAAGAATCATTTAAAACCAAATCCACTGAGACTGGAGATTTATCAAGCATCGACTAAAATCGATGAAACACAAAACATATCGGCACCGGGTATTCCTCCGTCTTGCTTCCAACAAGTTCATATCACAGCCTTTTTCCGTATTCCCCTGAATCCTTACACGTAGGTATTGTCCCTTTTTTTTTCTTTTGATTCCCTCTCTGTATTCAACTATTGTTGTTATTCCATGCAATGAAGATGTCATAATGATATATACAATGTTAACTCCAACACCATCATAGATCGTGCTCACTTTTCTCCTAACGGCAAGTTCCCTGTTTCTCCACTTGTTCTCTCTTATTCTTTGTTTATTGTCGTACATATACATATTGATAAATAGATATATACACATACATAAATTATTATAACTGCAACAAATAATCTTCTTTGCATTCCTTCTCTAGTAGATAATAAAAGGCGGCCTTGATTCATCAAACCCATGCAAGAACAGGACCTAAGTAAATATTCAAGATTTAATTCCTCTTTAATTCTCCATAGTGAACAAATGCATGGTTTGTAAGTCGAGATTGATTTTCCCTTTTTTTATTTTTTATGATGTTCCTATGTTCGGTAGACAGTATGGCATAAGAAACCAATATCAAGTAGCATTCGTGTGAATAACATCAAAACCAAGTATATCCGCACACCATGATTCTTCCTTTTCTTTACATTATAAGCATATATGATGATGAAAGCATACAAGCTTATATTCTCCTTAACAATGTATATTTTCTTTACAATGCCTATCTTTCAATGTCGCACCATGCCAGATATATGCATGTCTATATATATATTCACACATTTTCCATCATCGAAACAGGAGACTGTATGCATCTCCGTCACTTTTTTTTTTTTATCATCATCATCTAAATAGGATCACCATGTACATCCGTCTCCGTATCAAATCAAATCCGGCGATATTCCTCCAATTTATCAATGTGTGTGTATATATATATATATATATATATCATAATATACTCTTATGATAAACATCGCCCATACTTATATTATATGTATACATTCACGTCGAGTTCAACACATATATATACCGCATATCCTTTCTCGAATACCTTCCTCAAATATTGTTGAATCTATACGATTCGGATCTTCGTGTTTATATTCTTCTGTTGCCGTAGCTCGACAAGATGGATATACGCACATACAATATGATATCCTTTTCCATATTTGAATCAAATATTGTAGGAACATATTAGTATGCCATTCTCCTACATAGTTTGTCCTTATTTGTATTTTTTTTATCTCTCATACGTATGGGTGATAAGTACATATGTATATGTATAATTCACTAATTTCTACTTTGTTTGGCTTTCGCAGGCATTAGCTCATCAAAAGACCAATAGAGATTGATGGCGAAAGAGGAAAAAATAGCCAAGTTCAACAAATTGTAGTTATCAAATCCAAGGAAACAAGAAGTATCCAAGGCTCGAGTGTTCAAATGGTCAGTCAATAGAAGATCAAAACTAGGCGAGGGTCAACCGTTGAAGTTATCAAACAAAGGGACTTGCTGGTGCGTCAGGATGGTAATCCATCACAAATTCAGCTTCCACGAGACCAGTGGATAGACTACACCATTTCTGAACATACGTTTTGGGACAAGGCTTCTCGCCTCAAGTTATGTGCAACTCCCCCTATTAATGGTGACTTCCGATTAATCGAGCCCGAGCTGGACGCCAATTCAAGGAGCACCATTAAGGGGGACTCAATGCTACGTTTCAGAAACGAGAGGAAGGAGCTACCACTTTCCAGTACACACTTCCCATTTCTTAAGGAGCCGCCACCTGGATGGAGTAACTAGGTAGACTACATCACCGACTAGTTGGAATACATGAAGCTACTGAAACAAGCCAAAGTCTATGATGCCATCATCACCTCTACTCGCTTGTGGCTTGTCAGCACAAACAAGATGGAAGTATGGCGTGCCATCATCTCTCGCTGGAGCATGCAGACTCATACATTTATCACTACATGGGAGGAGATATCACCAACTCTTGAAGACGTGGTCATGCTTCTGAACCTATACTGTTTTTGGGTGATTAATGCCACTACAGTTGCAACTTCACGCCAAGAGCGCCACCTCGAAGCATCTTTACTAGCGGCTTTAAAGCTCGCTCGAGATGATAAGAAGAAACCATGCTTCTCTACCTAGATTACAAGACTTCTAAAGATACATTCAAGGAAAAATCCTCTCATCCTGTGTCATGTGCAACAACCCCCATTGATGGTAAGCTTCAATAATTGAGCCCTAGTTGCATGCCGATTCCGGAGACACTATCAGGGGAATTCAATGTTATGTTGGAGCGGCCATTTTTACAACTTACTAATGTTGAAGCAAATCCTCGTCTTGCTCGTACATAGGTGACAAGCTTCATGCTTCCATCTAGACTTGGTTTATCAACAATCCTTAGCCTTTTCTGAAAATGCCCATATTGAGGTACCGTTTTGTTTAGATGACTGCAATGGAGAGCTATATGTTGCATTTGTTAATGACCTTCCTCCTCAAGTTGCTACATGTCTCATTGAGGCAAGACAGCAACTTCGGTAGATGTTTAGACTTTATTACATTATTTCAATGATCTCTTGACATTAGATATACTACAATTAGAAACACCTTGTGAATCAACCACCATGCTATAAAAATGTAAAGGGCATAGTGTAAGTTTAGCTTATGGCATAGAAGCCACGATGCTAGGGCATTACCTGGACTTAAAGCATGGAAGGTGTGATACCAAGGCATTGCTTTATACCAAGCGTAGGTACGATACCATGCTGCCATGTGCTTGGGAGACAATGCTTCCATCAGTCAGCACTTATAAGTAAAGCATGTTATCACGCGCTCAGGAGACAATGCTCTTACCAAGCAGCGGTGATGTTTAAGATATTATGATTGCAATCGACTATCATGAATATGAGGCTTGGTTAGACTCAATGATCTAAGGGACCTCTTACAGCATTTTTTTTATGCATTGGAGTAAGGTTCTTGGCTTACCAGTGATAGTGTTTAAATGATCCCTTTTAAGAAAGTACTCAATCGCACTTTAAGCAGCAATTGTGGCATTTATCGCCTGGGATCCAAATTTCTAGCTTTATTAGTCAAGGGGGTGTTTCCCACTACTTGACTGCCTAGTATGAGTTACCAAGGAGGTTGTCTTTACAATGGCTTGTACCGAGCCTGAGAGCCAATACTCTTAACAGTCTGCAGTACACAAGCTCAACATGTTGTCATGCCGTTGTGCACTTTAGAGATTATACTCTTACTAAGCAGCAGCAACGTATATAATTAATGCTCTATTCTTACTGTGTTAATTATCTTTGTGCGCTAAGGAGACATATCCCTGACTTTGCAGCAACGAAAGAAAATTATAAAGTAACAAGAACAACAGAAATCATACTGAAAAGGCTTTGAGAATGCAAGCCGTAAATTTTATTCAAATAATGACGAAAATATATCAACTGCAATTGCATACAAAGACTCTTAATATGTTGAAAATGACATGAAGCCTTCTTCGGATCCCATAGACCTTTCCTAAATAACATATCATTTTCCATTAAGCATAACATGACTTTCAACTTTGTTAACTTATTTCTTCTTCTTCAGTTCTTAGATCATGATGAGAAGTACTTGCGGCACCCCGTTGAGCATTGTGTGCGGGAAGTGGATTATTGCGTACATCATTACCTTCAATGACAAGTTCTCCATTATTGACTCGTTCATTGAATATCTTTTTGAGTGTCCAACACTCTTTGGTAGGATGACCCACAGTCCTGTGAAATCTACAGAACTTCAGATCATTCTTCTCGGTTGCATTAGGGAGGCGTTCGACCCTTGGGAGCTTGATGCTTTCATCTCTCAACCATTGGTCAAGCATAGCATAAACCTTCCCTATAGGGCAAGGGAACGAGAGCACTGGTGGAGTGCTCATTGATTTATCGTTCATTGGCTTCTTGTTGTTTCTAAAGTCTTCTCCTTGGAGTGAGCTAACATTTGCAGCTCTCTTCCCAAACCTTCCACCTTCTCCGCGTTGTCTAGATACAGATTTGTTAGTTCTTCGTGCATTCTCAACGAGAGCAACAAAGGAACACAGATTGAGATTCTCGAGGTGGACGGCGTATTTAGTGAACATCCCTTGGATGCAGATCTTCACTAGTTCTTTCTCATTGCAAGCATCTTGAATATCCAAAGAGCATTCTCTAAAACGCTCAATGTAGTCCATAAGGTCTTCTTTCGGCTTTTACCTTGTTCTTCCCATATCAGTGATGGTGACCCGCTCTTGAGTAGAGAAGAACTTTTCGAGGAACAACTTACACATTGTTCCCCATGAGTTAATAGAACCTGGGGGGAGATTGACATACTAGGTGTATGCTTTTTCTGTTAGAGACTTAGAAAACTCTTTCAGCTTTAAATCGTCCTCAAACCCATAAACTTCTAATGTTTTAATAAATTTAAGCAAATGTTCTTTAGCGCTACCTTTTTTGCCATCAAACAATTTAAGACTAACATAATCCTTTGGATAGGGCTTCGCGGCAATCTGGTGATGGTATGGAAGCTTTAAGTCCAGCACTCCTGTAGAAGACTTAGCTTGAATCTCCTTCAAATAAATGTCTAAGTCTTCCTTTGTTATAAAGGATTCCATTAGCACAGATACTGATGGTACAGCTGGTGCAACTAGGGTAGTTGGCATAATTGGTGCAACAGGTGGAGTCAATACAGTCGGTGTAACTGATGCCACAGGTACAATTGGAGGAGTTGGTGCTTGAGGAAAATTAGAATTAAGCAAGGAAGCGGTCTCACTCAGGCTGGCATGAGAGTGCACATGTGAGGATGACGACCCACCAAGTTGAGCTCTTGTGTTATTTGCTTCAAGGGCTGGTAGCTGCTCAACTATAACTTGTGGTGATAGGGTTTGCGTATTCACCCCTTGAGGCATACTTGCTTGAATGATAGGAGCAGTGGCAGGCTGGGATAAGGAGGGGGTGCTCTGCTGCATAACCGGGGTGGGTCCTGGTAAGGCTGCACCTTGGAGTGCATCAGCATTAGCAGCCATCCCTGGTATGAGACAGGTGAGTGCAGTCAAGAACTGGTTTAGAGCTCGGGTGTTCTCTTGAATGGTTCGTGTCGTCTCTGCATTGCTTTCTTGTATAGCACGTATTACTTGTATATTGTCAACAATAATGCCTTACATGTCGGCAGCAGGACTAGTGTTGACATTAGTGTTGGCATCTTCCAATGCTTGCATGTTTGGATCAATAGTGTTGGGTTTAGGGTTGCTGATGTCTTGATTCACATTGTCATTAGTGTTACTCGGCTTTCTTCTTGGAGGTGCCATCACGACTCTGTCAAAATCCTCAGTCCCCAGTGGAGCCACCAAAATGTAGATGTGGGGTTCTTCATGATGGTGGTCACGTACGCGCTACGTGGATTTCGCACCTAGCACATGACTTCAGAGTGTTGCTGAGGAAATGACACTTGATAATGGGATAACTTGGAGAGAATGACAGGGAAGAAGGAACAGGCAGTCTCAGTGTCTTAAATGCGTAAGTGACAGGTAAGGGAGCTGGAGTAGCCCTCGTGCGTCAACTTTACGGTTCTTGAGTAATCGGAGTAGAAATCACTTTGAGTTCCCTTGTTTGATCTTCCTGAATAGAACCTCCTTTACAGACTACTGTTTGTTTTCTCTCTCCAAAAGTGCTTAATGAGGAGGAGGAGTGACTGAATATTTATAAGCACTTGGCGTGGATGACGACCGTCAGATCATCTTAGTGATTGACGAATGAGATGGAGCAAGATCAATTCATGCTTATCATGAATGAGCTCCTCATGGACCAAGGTCTGTAATCATCTCCTGTGTGTGCATGAGCCTAACTGAGAAAGGTTGGATACCGTAGACCGGCCCAACGATCCTTATTCCAAACCTACCAAGCCAAATCTCCCCAAGCCATCCCAATAATTGAGCTAGACTCTAAGGCCCTGTCACTAAGCCCATGAGTCAGGCCTAGATAAATAAATAATATTTATATTTATATTTATATTTATATATATGTTTAAATCCCCTTACAGTAATAAAGCTAAAAATTTGCTACAATATGTGGATCTTATATGCATTATATATGTGTAGAGAATTTTGTTTATTTTTTTCAACTAACTACTTATATTTTCAAATTTATTAATTTTGGTATCTAATTAGAATTTTCGAGTTTATTTACACTACTTGTATCAACTCTGTTGTCAATCGAACTAGCCTTTTTGATTAGTCATGGACCATCATATGTCTTAAGAAGTTATTTTTATAAAAATATTCCACTTAGAATATGTGATTTATGACAATTATGAAGTGTCATCCGTATTAACTTTGTCTTACGAGATGTTGTTTCCCACTACATACATTATTCAAGGTAAAATATATTTATTAAAGTAAGCATTTAGGATATACAATTTGGATGAATAGTTTTAGATGGAGTTAACAAAATTAGCACCAATCATTTTAAAAAGTTCAATTAGGTACAAAGATTAGCAACTTCAAAGTTCATACAATTAATTGAAATAATCAACCAGGATTTAGGCATCAAATACAATACTATCCCAATTATATATTTTTGATGTACGAATTCAAGTGAAGTAGTCACATACGTGTTACGTGAGTCCTACGCTACATAAGGCTTGCAAGAAATGACATGGAATGCCACTTAAAGGGAGATTGAAAAAGAAGTGGAATAAGGAGGAAGAGCAAACAATTTCAATTGTCTCAAATACACTTGTGACAAATGGATGAGCTATCAAATATCTAACTCCACTAGTAATTATGAATAAGGGTTTGATCTCTTGAAATAGAAATTTGACAGAACACTGGTATCTCTATCAAATTTTTGGATCCTTCAAACGAGGAGGGACTTATAGTATTTATAGAGTTTGGCCATCAATGCCATATGTTGGATTACGTTAACAATTGATGATCGAGATAAGTCAAATTTAACATGTGGGTCATACTAAGAAAGGTTGGATGATAGGCAAACCGATCGAATAAGTCTTATTCCGAGCCCACCGTACCAAATCTTCAATGATCATCCTAAATAAGGATCGGATTACTCAGGCCCTATCATTTAGCTCGAAGAATCAAATCCAAATAAAAAATTTTAACCTTCTATAGCTATTATATAATAACTATTATGCATGAAGATTATACGTAGCTACAAATAAAAGGTTTATGTTATAATGAGTGATTGAGATGGAAAGAGAGAAAGGAGACATTTATTGAATTATCAAATTTACTTTATGAAAATGAGGGAACTGTTAAGTGAAGCTTCTGATATTTCAAATCAATTATATGAAAAACAAAAATTTAAATAAAGATTGTGAAACATCGGATTCGATTAGGCTGGTTAAAATGTCCCATAAAACTCTAAGGTAAATTCTACAAAAAAAATGACAAGTCTAGTAACAATTTATGGGTTTTAATGCTTAGTAATGGATATTGTACACATTAAACATAACATGAGAAATGAGAATAATAAGAGTGTACACACATATGAGAATGGATAAGATAAGAGGCAAATACATCAAAAGGGAAAGTTAGAGTAATACTCATTAGTTAGAAAATAATAAAAGACATCATGATTGATATGGTTGTTTAGTGACATATAAAAACAACCTCGAGTAGTATATACAAGGTGTCGAGCCTAAATTTTTTTTTTTTAATGGATCCATATTAAGCCCAACTCATTTAACATGGACACTCAACACAATTAAAGAAATTTTTTAAAATCATTTTGAAAAATCACTAAAAATTGACTTGAAGCTGCCACCAACCAAAGTTGGAAAAAAAATGAAATTAGAATCAGCTAGTTGTATCAACTCTAATTTAAGATGCCGGTCTAAAGGCTTTTTCTAAAAATCAGTTTTTAAAAAAATTAAGCTAAAAGATTTTGAACTTGGGCTATCCTATTACACCTAAAGGGGTTACCACTTACGAGCTTTTAAATTTCAATGGGCCTTAATCAACATATATTATTTTCTATTTACACGAATATATATATATATATTTACAAATAATAAAAATACAAAGTTGGATATTACTTGAATCCGTTAAGTTCTAAAAACCTGAAATATGTAAGGTTAGTAAGAAATCAATAAATTCTTGAAAAAGCACAAAATAAACTAAGTTAGTAAAAAATATAAAATGATATAAAAAACTAGTTAATATAAAAATACTTACAAGCATGTGAATAATATACTAAAATGTAAAAAATGCAATAATGGGAAAAATATTTTTTATATTTTTTATGATTGCTCCACATATTCCTACATATTCGCTATATTAGAACCAAACCCTTCTAGTTTGTTTGTTTTCTTTTAATAAAACTCTAGTTTGTTGGATATAGATTAATCTCTAAAAATCATCATGTTTAAGTTTTTAGCAAATTCAATTTCATTCATGAAAAAATTCTGGGATGCCTGCACTTGGCGTCTTGTGTTTGAAAATTTAATGCAAAATCCTAATTTTTAAGATAACTAATTAAATTATTTTTATTGATGGAAATATCATTTACACGACAAAAATATTATTTATGCAGTAACCCTGAACATACATGACCTAGCATTAATGCAAGTTTTATTTATTATTTATTTATTCATACTAGAAAGATGCAATTCTAATAGAAAATGCATATTTCGAAAAACTCACTTACAATCGGAATTACATCCTCATCTTAGGGAGCTTATATGATTCCAATTCTTATGGGATCGTTTAATTAATTATTTAATTGTAAAATAAACATAATAAATAAAATATTAACTATTTTAATATATTTTAATCATGATTATTTATGATATGAGTCGTTGAATAATAATAAAATCAATCTTATTAAAATTAATGACGTGATCATATAATTTCTCCACGTTTTAACAGGAGTGATAAGGATTCTTATGGTTTCTGCAATCAACCATAAAGCATTTATCATAAACGTCATCAGAGCATGATCAATAATATCCCCATATAGATTCTGCAAGTCTAACACGTCCATAATCTATAATAATCGCAAGAACGTATATCATTACTTTCGGTCAAAATGCCAACATAATATTAGAACAAGGCAAGACTAAAATCAAATTAAATTTAAATTTAAGCACAACTTGCAAAAAGAAATGGACAATCAATAAACTATAAACAAAGCACCCTCTTTTATTTATAACTTTCCCGACCTTTTAATATTTTACTCTACTAACAGTAAGAGGTTTAAATATTATCGGTATGTTTAGTTTACTAAAATAAAATAAGATTAGAAAGAAATAGAAATTTTTTATCTTACAATTATAAATATTTTTGGACTAAAACATACTTTTTGATTAGGAATAATCATTCATCTAGTTAAAAAAAAAAAGAATGAGATTTTCTATATATTCCGCACCATATAGGATAAATTTTTTTTTTCATAAAATTTTTTATAAACCAAATAATATAATAGTTATTCTGTGAGAATAAAAATAGAATATTAATTCTATTTCATTCAACCAAGAAAACATACTTTGGAATAATGATAAAACTTACACCTGAATTTTTGTAAAAAAAATAATTAGATAATTGAAGTTTGGTTTTGAATAATTTGATAGCTAAACAAAATTTTCATTCACCTTTTGGATACCTAAAGTTTGATTTTAATAATTTTAAACATAAATAAACTTTTCATGGATTTTTTTATGATTTATTTCACTTACTTCAGTTATAAATAAAATAAATAAAAATTTTATTTATGTATCAAAATTATCAAAACCAAACTTTAAAAATAAAAAAAATTAATAAAAATTTTATTAAAATATCAAATTATTTAAAATCAAATTTTAGACAACTAATTGTTCGAATTATTATTATTATTATTTTTTTTTTTTTTTGGGAAATACAACTCGATGGCTTGCAGATCTAAACACCGGTGTAGGGCCGTGGTTGTTAAACTTCAGGTGAAGTGGGTCAACATCCTCTTCTTCACTGAGACAAATACGGGCAAGACAGGGATGGGGTTTGGATTCCTCGGCTTTGGTTGATGGCAAGTTGTATCATGTTGGGTTCTATCTCACGCAGTGAGCTTAGTTCGAGATAGGGGTTGTTGGTACCGTTGTGGTTGGATTCTCGAGCAGCGGTGGTGATGCCGTTCAGTGGTGATGGAATGGGCTGACTTGATTGGCAATGAAGAGATAGGTTCACAAGCTGGTTCGTGGATTCCGGTGGCAAGGGGATGGTTTCGGTGCGAGTTGTTTGGGGATGGGTTTCGGCTGTGACTGTCGGTGACGATTGCTGTTACCGCGTTAATGACAGTTGAATTTGCAGAAAGAGAGACATAGAGTTAGAGAGAGAAAATCCTGAGGTAGAAGATGAAGATTGGGGAAGGGATCCGATTCGACATGCGAATCTTCCATTTTTTCTCCGTGACTGAATGGATGCGGTCATGTTCGATGGAGATGATCGGAATGGTCAAGGGGGCAGTGTCGAGTTTGGTTCGATGGTTCCATGCAGGTATCGTCTCCGCTCGAGTCGCCGTGGCCGAAATCGCAGGGGCTGGCGATTTGGACCTTGCTTGGAGATGGCAACGAGTGGCCAAGTTGCAGTTGTGACTCAAGGGTTCGTGATTGGTGATACCGTGAAGGAGATGAGTCGAGTTGACTCAGTGGGGAACCTAGGCTGGCTTACGGTCGCCGTGGAGTGGTTGGCTTCTGGTGTGATGATTCATGGTGAAGGGCCTGTTCATGGCTCGACGAAGGTTGGAGGGAGCTAGAGAGAGAAGTTGAATCCTTCGGTCTAGAGAGAGAGAGAGTGCTTGTTCATGGAGAAGATGAAGTTCATTCTGTGTCGTTCTGGGCCACCATTCTTCTTCCCCAAATCTTCATTTTTGATTCAAATTTATTTTCAATTTTGGATAAATTCAAATAGAATCTTTTCCATGAATCCTTTATCTCTTTTTCTTCTTTTTATCAATTATATCCCCATCCCATACAAATTGATATTTTTTCTTATAAGTTTAAATAAGATCATCTCAAAAGAGATAAGGTTTAGTGAAGATTTGGTTAGACACGAATCTAATATGAACCTTATCTTCACTTTCTCTTTCTTTCTTATCTTTTCCCTCTCTTACTCAATTAATCTCTCTCTACCGTGCTGTCTGAACAAAGGAGGAAGCTGGTCGTTGGTCATGTGACCATCACATGACTTGATCCCAAACATAAATTTAGAATACACTGGTCACTGTGTGTGCAAAAGGACCGAGCCTTTCCTCATCTAATGAGCCAACCATGATTTTCCTTTATTTTTTCAAGTCCCAGTTTACCGTGTTTTATAAAATATCCTAATAAACAGATATTACAATATGATTTCAAAAATATTTTCATTCTACTAAATTACTTATTGATTTTAATTAGAATACAAATTAGAGCTATAAATAAGTAGAGTCGAGTCGATACAGTACCAAATTCAAACTTGACTCGAATAAAAAATTCAAAACTCGAAACTCGAACTCGAACTTGAATTCGATTGAACTTTGATTTTTAAACTCGAACTCCTCTAGATTTAATACTTGATAACTCGAACTTGACTTGAATGAGTTTGATTTATTTTTTAAATATTGATTTAACTATAAAGAGTATTTAATACTTAATAAACTCAAACTCAATTTGATTCAATACTTAATTAAGCTCGATTGAGCTTGTGAGCTCATCGAGCCAAGTATTTTAAAGCTTGAACTCGAACTCAGTAGCTATTCGAGTAGCTCGACTCGATTGTAAGCTAGTCGAACTCGAGTTTTCGCCGAGTCAAATTTGAGTAACTTGCGAGTGGTTTCGACTCATTTACAGTCCTATTACAAACAATTAAAAAAAATCCGTCCTTTTTATAGATCATCTTGAATTTAATCCTATATGTATTGGGATTCCATTGAAGTTCTTGCAACCCTAAAACAAATTGAATTTGACCCGTTTTGCTTTTGTTATTATTTTCTTTCTCTTTTTCAATTTTGCAATTTTTTAATTTTCTCAAAATTTAAAATTTTTTAAGGATTTTTTAATATTTCAATTTTTTTATCATTATTATTTATTTTTTTGGTAAACCTGCAAATTGTGAAAAATAAAAGGATGGCAAAAATAGGGTCTCAACACTAGACTTTTTACAACAATTTAGAAGGCAATTTTTATCAAGCATCGCCTTGAAAAAAGATGCAAATGGAAACAAGTTATTTGTAATTTAAAAAGGGATTAATTACAAAAATATGACTTGTTTTGGTCCATTTGTAAATATATGACTTGTGTTAATTTTTTTGATAAATAGGTGACTTGAATTTTATATAAAAGTATCGATATTATTTAATAATTTTATAATAACATATGTTAATTTTTTTTAGTCATAAAAATTAATTTTACATTTTTTTTCAATTTTCGCTCTTCTTTTTTTGAAAAATAATTTACTCCAAGATATTATTAGTAATTGTATACCTTAGACGGTGCATAAACAAATGTAAAGTTGCTATAAAAAGGCAAAAAAAATATTATATACCCACCTAGAAATTAGATTCAGGTTTTGCTTTATTTAAATATGCAAGAAGCAATATCAGAAGTAATGTGGAACTATTATTATTATTTTTTACCCCAGTCGCTATAAACCACAACTTCAAGAAAGGAAAATCCAACTTCAAGAAAGAAAAATCGGCTCTAGATCAATCCTGTTAGAAGCCACTTTTCATGCCAGCCAAGCCCTTCACCTTATATCTTCTTTCCTTTTTCGTTTGCAATCAATTTTTTTTACAAAATTATCAATATGATTATTATTAGAGAAATATGTCTATAGAGTTTTATTGGGCTAAAAAGATAATTTAATAAAAAAATATTACTAAATAAAATAAAATATTAATTTAAAAAAATAAGAAGATTGAAATAAATATAAAATTAATTTTTATAACCAATAAAATATTAACATGTGTCATTATAAAAACGTTAAATAATATTGATACTTTTGTATGAAATTCGGGTAATTTATTTGTTAAAAAAATTAACACAATAATGTGTTTGCAAATTGACCAAAACAAAGGTTATGCTTTTGTAATTAATTCTTTAAAAAAATATGACATACTATAGAGTACACCAGAAATTTAAAAAAAAAAAAATAGATCCACAAAGTCGACATATAGTGGTTGTTTAAATATTTTAAAACCATGGGCAACCATTGTTATAAAATGATGACACTGAGAAACCTAATTGGATTAAATAATACAAGTATTTTGACACGTTTTTTACCAAAAATGGACAAGACCCAAATCATGCAAATTCATCAATTTTTTCATCTTATAGAAGAAAATAAGTAGTGGTTTCTATGGGTGAAAAACGTGAAAAGCTACTTCTATTATTTTGACGAATAGCATAATGTTGAAGGTGTCACCGTATGTGTAGGGTTTGAGACCCTAAAGGCATATCCCATGGAAGATGCTGCCATTGAACATTTTTTATTAATTTTATTTAGTTGCTTTAACCAAAAGTGACAACACGTTCCTACTTAAGTCATCTCAACATCTCATTGCTCTTATGACCAACAAAAAAGAACCTTATAACTAGTACTACAAGCCTCATGTTTTCATCCCTCTTAGTATTGCACCATCCATCACCATGTAGTGCTCTTGCTTGAGCTTTCCGCAAAAACTTCTCACAACCTCCAAGGAATGGAACCGAGTAAGAGATTGCCATATGATGAAAAATTCTGTTCTGGGGTTGCTTCAATTCTTGGATTGGTGCTAAATGGGCCATTCAGGGAAGTGAAATTATGTCTTCTTCCTTCATATGATTTAGTTTTTATAGCAAAATAGATATATGGGTCACCATCTTGAATGGCAGATTTGTGTCTCCAAAAGGGCAACTTGGAACCTTTGGCATTTGGGTTCTTATGAATCCATTCACACTTTCAGGTGATCATTTCTACTCAAGGAAGCTCAAGCAAAGACCACTCATTATCAATATAATATGTGTCTTTTTTAACTTTTTCTATCTTAGTCAATTTCTGTAAGATGATGTTATAGTTGTAAAAAATATATAAGCAAGGGGCTTTTGGTGATTGTGTGTGTTTGAAACAATTTTGTCAGCTTGACCAGGATTCGTAATGGATCCAACTATGTTGTTGGTTAGATAGAGTTAATATATATATACACATATAGCTATTAATTTTAAGAGGTAATCTTATGAGATTGTGTAGTAAATGACTAAATAATCATATTTGAGCTTGATCTCAAGTTTTGTTACTCGTTTATTCTCTTTCAATCTTCTTGTTCTTTTATGATATATTTCATGTTTTTCTTTATTTTGTTTTCCCCTTGTCACAAGGACAATGACATGTCACATCCAACAAAACTACCATGGCATCTTTGAATAAAAATCTAAACCCTAGAGAGAGGAAAGAAACATTATTGGTGTGAATGGGGCCATATTTTGGCTTAGAGTAACCAGCAGCTTATGTTGTTAGTAAAGGTTTTAATATTTAATTGAATTCTACTGGAGAAAAAGATTCTTCAAATTATATACAAATGTGTGTAAAGAAGTAGTGGATATAAATATACATCCAATATAATATCTTTATAAATATACGATGGAATAAATATCTATACTTTTTTTCCTCCATAAAGAGTATATTCCTGCAATTTAACATCAAAGTTGCAATTCATTCTATCAATCCTTTTCTGAAAGAAACATTCCTTCATTTGATTAGTCCGAGCAAACTTTTATTTTTCAAATGTACTTATTTCCGTACCACTCAAAGAAGCATATATTTTGCTCTCAAAAAGTTTGATCTAAATTGCAATTCATAAGTGTAATAGCCAATAATAATACAATGTACAGCTTGTGGATTGTAAGTAGGTCAACTAAAGAAGTGCACACTTAATAAGTGCTAGCTTATGCATTCCACCTTATCACTTTGGATGATGTCTCCCTCTTCTTCTTTACTTACTCCTTACTTTGTGGGTTTGGTGGTTCAAATTGAACTATTTTGGTATATTATTTAATGGGTTTGATTTTGGGTGAAGATGGTTCAAATTAAATTAAACTATTTTTTCTTAAGTTTTTAGATAGAAGAATTATGGTATTAATTTTAACATAGTATTGGAATAGAATTCTACGGTTGGAATACATGTGCACTAATTTCACCAGTTTAATTAGCTCATCCACTTTAGGCACAAAGGAAAGGAAGTCATAAATAATAAATATAACAATCCATACCAAACCCATAGTACAAAGCTTTTTAATTAAAATAGCCGTGTTATCTATTCTTAATTATCATCTTAGTTAAAGTAAATATCTTCTTTTCAGGTATATTGTAAAATACCGTTTACCTCAACAGAATTAGAATTGACATATGATGGACCATAGCCCAAACCCACTAGTGATGAATCCTTTGAAAAATTATTGTATCCAATTCATTTGTCTTATATGACTAATTACTATTGTAAATATTTTAGAAGATGTGAATATGTGTTTCTTAGTGACAAAGACATTGCAATCGTTTGCACTTTTGATTTTTAACATTTAAACATTTATTTTTTGCGATTTAGTTATTGTATTTTCAATTTAAATGACATCTAATGTGTCCATACTTTAAACTTAATTAGCTATTCAGTGTCTAGATATTAATTAATTTGCAATAGAATTAAAATTAAAACTATTGACACTAAATGGATGAAAAGTTCAAACATTAAATAACTCAAAAATTGAAAGTATATACACTAAGGTCATGTTTGGTTCATTCAAATAGAATAAAATTATAAAGAAATAACAATTCTTTTATTTTATGATTAGAGAATTTTTTTTTTAAAAGAGATAATATTCATAAAGAATAGCGATTCCATGTTATATGGAACATACATTATTTATGATAGAATATTTTATAAATTAAATAAGGCAATATCTAATCTACGATAATAAAATTTGGATATCAATTTCACTCGTATCAACCAAATGCTAACATAAATGGTATATTTTTTCCATCACCTAGATTAAGAGAACTTTTTGCAATAATTACATTATGGAGAATTGCATAATGAAATTTGGACTAATGGGAAATCCAGTGTTATATGAAGTATAACTAGAATCATCGTAGAACACTATAACATTTAGTGCCGTGATGGGAAAAGAGGGGAGGATTCATTTGAAACTTAAGAGATATTTTCACCATATTTGTTGAATGAGATAATTTCACAAATGGTACATGAACTATAACAAATATATAACTAGGTACGTGAACTTTAAACTTGATCAATTTAATACTTGAAAGAACTTGATGGAAATAGTATTGATTTACACAAAAAGTTATTTCAAGTATTAAATTGATCAATTTTAAAGTTCAGGTACCTAATTATATATTTTGTGAAAGTTCATTTACCATTTGTGATATGAACCCTTGTAAAATTTACCTAAAATGAAGTGCTCGGATTATGATGAAATAGCCTCTTTCCACTTTGTTCAAGTCTTAGGTCGTTTGAGTTGAAGACTTAACAATGAATGCTTTTCTACCCAAACAATGGGATATTGCATCAAAGATGATGTTTCATATAGAGGATGTATATATTATTGAAATGCTACAAATGAGCAACAAATCCATGTGAATGGAATATCCCACACAGCTTGTGGAAAAAAATATATCAATATTAATTAGCTCTTAGATGGAAGGAGTACATGCTTAATAAGTTCTAACTTCCTATTGCTTTAGATGTCTTCCTCTTTTCATCTACTTATCCATTCCTTTGTCACGGTTTTGTACTATTGTGATAAATCTACTTAATAAGTTTGGTTTCGACTGAAGATGCTTCAAATAAAATTAAACTATTTTGTTTATTTAATCTTTTAGATTAAATAATTGTGGTGATAATTTTAATATATATTATCATAGTAGAAGGTCATCAATTCAAATCCATATGCATTCATATCACCTCAATCAATTAAATTGTCCATTTGATGGTGTAAGTTAAAGTGTTGTCCCACAATGTGTGAGTTGATGTTTAATAATAAATATAATAGTTAACACCAAATTTACAATAAAAGATTTTTTCAATAAAATGATTGTGTTGTTATAATCATTTTTTTTTTTACCATATAATAATCATTCTAGTTAAAATATCTTCTTTCTAGACATATCATTGCAAAATATTATTGATCTTGATAGAATTGACATCTAGTGGAGTGTAGTTTAGACTATGTGTTATTCGAATCAGACCAAGGTTTAACCCAAAACTGTTAGGGGGTCAGGATTGAATCGGTTTAATCGAGAGTCAAATCAAAGTTAATAAAAAGTAAAAATATAGGACACATTTTAACTATGAAGACAAATGTCTATAGCATTACTCAACAAAATCTATATTTGAATAAAATTCATCAATTAGTTATTAAATGCTTATAAGATATGCACATTAAAAAAAGAAAAAAGTATAGTGTAATGATTATACTCCATAAATTATAATACAGTATAAATTTATATTATATCTTAAATTCATTATACCATGCTTTTTTTCTAACAAGGTTAGATATGTAAATATGGAAGAAAATAAATATTAAAAATATTGTTATTGAAAAACTAAAGTAAATGTAAATGAGGATAATAATAAGAGAAAACGAAGACAACTAACAAGATTCATGGCATAACAATAGCAATAGATAAATATATGTGCATGTGCATGGTTGTCAAATTTATGAGTTAATTTGTATATTTTTACGAGTTTACGAGTTGATGATGAGGTTTAGATTCAACTCGCATACAAAATCGTTTTTTGAGTAAACTCATGTAGAATCACAAATTCACATAGTATAATCGGTAGAATCGGTGGTGAAATCGTAAGTAGAATAGGTGTAGAATTGTAATTTTACACTTTTTATTCTATTTGAACTTTAAAAATGCAATCAATTTAATATGTTCAAATTTAGAGTTTTTAGGGTTGGTTCTTGATGTTCATCTTAATCTAACTTTATTTTAGTTTTTTTTTTCCTTTTATTTCCTTTGTTTTTTTTTTGTATTTTTTAGAGAGTTTTTTTTTCTTTTGGGCTATATACTTTGATATATTTTGAACAATTTGAATGATAATTAAATAAATATATATAGTGCTATGTTTTTTTTCCCTTTCTTAATAATTTTCTATATGTAATTTATTTGTCATAAATGCAATTATTTTTTGCTTAAATATATAATGAACATAAAAATATTCAAACAGTACAAAACAAGTTACTCACACATGATAATTTAAATAATTTGCAATACATCTTAATAATTATAGATTGTGAATCGTCATTAAATAAAAATAATTATTTTAATTATCAGAATTGCACTAAATATATTAATGAGAGTATGTGAATTATGATTGGTGTAACTGACATTTTGGTTATATGTAACTAATTTAATACTAAATTCTTTATTTTCATTATTTATTGAAAGTTTTATTAGTATAGTAAGTAAATCTATGGTTTTTATAAGCAAATTTACATTAGTTATAGAATCGTACAATTATATATTTTGATTTCACATTCCGATTCTACAGATCCCCTAGCAGTTCTAGGTAGAAAAGTTTGATGACCATGCACACGTGCATAAATGTCAACTACCCATAATTTATAATATTACTCACAAACTTTTCTTAGTCATCTATAGTACCTTATGTAGATAATTAATTACAAAAATGTACAAAGTTGAGGTTAATAACATAAATGTGGACAAACTTCATGTACCAAGTGGCAAAAATAGTCAGAGTGTAAGTACCAAATTATTACTTGCAAACTTTAGGTAATTGATTTAAAAATTACTAAAATTTAGGTATCAAATGTTACATTTACCCTCTATAATATATATATATATATATATACAGAGAGAGAGAGAGAGAGAGAGAGAGATTTATAGATTAAAATGGAGAAGAGACTAAAAACAAAATGCCAGAAATTTTAATCTTAAACAGGCTAGTCAAGTAGGCTAGATGTACATATATGTATAGAACTTGCTTATTTTATTATCTAATTAATTTTAAACTAAACTCAAACCCATACACAAGTCAAACCAATCTAATCCATTTATTAATATTGTTAAGTATTGCACAATATGTTATTGTTTCCATACACCCACTTAATGTTCCAATTCATGTTGTACTTATTACAACAAAGTTATTGTTGATAATATAAATAAGTTATCAGTTTCTCTTTACATGCAATTGTTTAAAGAAAAGAAAGAACCGAGTTAAGGAAATGTTGAATAAGATTATCTTCGGTGCCTACATATGATATTGCTTAAGTAGCCTTAGTCTTTATAAAGGACACCTTGAATTTATTGCATCAAAAACTAACTCTATTAACGATGAGAATCAACATACACCTATCGATTTGATATCATATTTTTCTGGTATATTGACTAAGCTAAATGTATGAATATAAACCTACTATATGATCAACTGATACATCTCAATCAAAGTGATGAAATTTAAGTGTTATAAGTACCATTCCCATTACAAGATTTAACTTTAGCAATTCAAGATGAAATTATCAAGGCTTAACCTGTTAAATGGGTAAATTACAGTATAATATATGAACACTTGAACGTAAATCCATATAAAGTATCAACATTTCAAATGGTTAAAAAGAGGAATTGACACTTCACAAAGCAAATCAAACAAAGTATTAACGTTTTGAAAACTTCATTTAAAGTATCAACGTTTGAATTATTTTTCAATAAAGTTTTCTTAATTTTAGCTAATGGTCAATTATTAAAACCTTATTTGACTCACATTATAAAATTTTGATTTTTCTTTTTAACTACTTAAAATATAGATACCTTAAACAAATTTATCCTTAAACATTGACTCATTTTCTTAACCACTTGAAACTTACCATATTGATACTTAACCCCATTTAAATAAACAGTAGAAGAAAGAAGAGAGATTCATCTAGAGTTAAATTATTTGAAAGCACAAAATCATTTTACAAACCAAGTTTTTTGCATACTATTGGATTATAGACTAATAGGATTGGAAGTTTGATTTTTGAACAAGTTAAATGATTTGTTTAAATCAAAATCTTCCTCTACTACTTCACCTGTTGGACCAATTTATTCACCATTGTTTACCAAAAAAAACAAAAGTATATTTTGAAAAATGAATAAATGTTAGAAAATATAATGAGTAGGTTAGAGAAGGAAGTATCTATTAAAAATGAAAGACACCAAAATGAAATAGTTCTAAAGATGAGGAATCATATTCCTTACAAAAACTTTTTGAAAAGGTTCTCGAAAAAGACAAGCTTCCATTACTTTACAGAATATGCAAAATAAAATAAACATTATGGAGAAAGAGATTCACTACTATTGGATGTTGAAAGTTGAATTACTCGGTACAAGTTTGTTCACCAAATTGAATGTAATAAAGAAAGGTGACTGGATCGATTATTCGACCAAATAAGCATTGTAGATTTTTTCTAATGCTTTTATGATTAAAAAACAAGTAGATTATTTGGAATTGAAACCTAAATCATCTTCATTTTTGGCTAAACACTCAACCATCAATGGCAAGAGTGAAAGTCTTGCTTAAATTGCATTTTCTATATATTTGGTTTACCATAAGATACATAATTTTGTGTTATTAGGCTGTAGCATTTTTTTTACTTTAGCTTATGTATGAACTAACCTAAATTGCTTGTTTGTGATCTTTGGGTTTTGCTTTATTATTTTTCCACCTTTCTCATCATATAATCCTATATTAATAAACTTAAAGAAAGTGTTTTTGCTTTTTATAATTTATTTATTTCTAGTTTTACAAAAATTTTATATTATAGATTTTATAAATAATAAATATAAATTTTGAGAGAATTCCTTTAAATAATAATATAAAAGTATAATTTTTATTTTTTTATTAATAAGATGGTGTCACTCAACTATCCTTTCTAAACCTTTAATTTTTAAGATTTATATTATATTAATTCCTTCAAATAACCATGGGGTACATGACTATTGTGTGTGTGTGTGTGTATATATATATATATCTAAAACTGCTTTTTTTCAAATATACATTGTCGCACATGACCATTGGAAGTTTGGCTTTCTAATTGACCTCTAATCTAATACATCTCGTATTTCCTTTTAACAAAATTCCAACAATTCATATTTATTTTATATAGACCTAGTTTTAGTATGAATTTTACCTTCATTAAACCTTTCCTCATAGGGAAGTTCTACTTCTTGCTTCTTTCTATTCAAAACTCATTAGGTAAAGTTGAATAAATTTTCTTTTTTTTTTTTCTCTTAGAATTTTCTTGAAGGGATTTTGTCTTCTCTTGAACTTTATTTAACTCGTTCTTCTAGTCTCTTGCTACTTAGTTATTCTTTTAAGATTTTTTAAAATTATTTTTATTGTATTTTCTTGAAATTAGTCCACTTCCCTCTCCTAACTTTACTTCTTTTCCTTTAACAATACTTTTTAACCCTTTAGCTGATATCTCAAACAAATAGATTCAGTAAATCAAATATTCAATTAAAAAAAAAAACATATCCAAAGTAAGAAATTTCAAACTAGTAAAAAAAAAAGGAAGTGTACAATATAAATATGCAAAATAATGAGTTGTTTTGAGAAAGCCATTAAACATTACCTCATAAAATGAAAAACAAATCTATAAACATATACATATACTTTATATATAGGAAATTTCTATGGTTCTATTACGGGACCGTCTTACTGATAATTTTATTATTAAATTAATTATGAAAGTTAATGTTAAAAAAATTAAGAATTTCAATCACGGTTTGGATAGATTTGAACTACTCAATGATGTAACGAGATTTATCTCATAATAAACACTACTAGACCTTAGAATTTCCCTTCATACATAAGATATTACTATTATATGAATCCTTCAAAAGATTTTAGGGAAAAAAATCCTGAGAATATATAAATATAGAAACCCATATTTTGAAAGTGTATTAATATTAATGTGATTAATAGAACTTACCAAGTTAGAGTTTGTAATATACAATTAGCTTCAGCAAATTAGTAGCTGAATCATGATATCCTATGATAAATGACTAGATTTTATAACTAAAATAGCAAGTAAATTTGTTGATAGTCAAATATGGATTATAGGCTTCCCAAGCCTAGTCCAAGCCATTACTTACTATAACCAACCATTAGACCTAGGCCTCACTTCTAAGCCTCACAGAAATCTTGACTCCCTTAACTCGAGAAGCCCATCTACTAGACACTATGGCTAAGGGAGTTTCGAGCTAGAGTCACTTAATATATTCCTCCCAACTTCCGCTCCTTTCACCTAGTGACACAACTAGACTTAGGTTAGTAGGTCTCACCCTACGTCCTTAATAATCATCATCCATCACTAACTACTTATTACTCCATGTTCCCACAATGTGCAATGCCATTTGGGATCAGCTTCCTATAAATACCTTCCTTATGCGTCACTAACAAGGTAACAACACTTTAATCCTTCTTCGTCATTAACTTCAAACACGTTTTGAGATGCATTCTTGGTTATCGGGGTAGTCAAGCAGACAACCCTTTAGCACAATATTAACTATGTTATGTTTAGTAAGTCTGGTATAGAAGTTTAAGCCCAACAATCATCGATGTCTCTATTAAATTGAACTAACGATATAGTTTATAATCTATTACATGATAATTACAATCAATGTTATAAGGAAAAAAAAAACAATAAAAGAAATAAATCTAAAAATGGGGGAAGCAACCAAGAATCATTACATATTTTCCATTAAAATAAAGCAAGCAATATAAATAATAGACAGTAAAAAAAGTAAACAGTACATTATTTTTCCTATGTCATATTAATTTTTAACATAATTAAACTGAAATGTAGTACAACAACCTAAAGTTACATGGACCAATCCAAACTCGTAGGCCATTTTTATTCGTAGTGGTATATCCTCCTTCTAACTTTTATTCCTATTATCTAAATTGGGCTACTATTGTTGGTTCTCCTTGTTTATAATTATCTACTCGTTCCATCTATAACACCTGAGTTATACCGACTTCAAACAGCCTAATTGATTTAGTTCACGTTCATATCTATACTAATGGCCACGGTGGCATCCATGGTAAAGAGGTGATTTGAAGAGGCGGCACCGCCTTCTAGCTTGTAGACATAAAAGAATAGGTGGTAGAAAATGATAGAAATAGTTTTTTGTGGTATAAGTATAAATAGAGATAGAAAGAGAAAAAAAAAAGAGTTTCGACAAAGACTTAAACAGATTTAAAATAAAGTCATCGTTCCTTTCCTTAATCGATAGTCATAAATGTGGTAACAAATTTATTTATTTCAAGTTGATAATAATACGAGTGGTGTTATGAAATTACTACGTAAAACCATATAATAAAAATGTGCAATGAATGAAAGGTTTATGGTTTAAATATAACAGATAAATATGTAATAGAATAGACTAAAGATTGATAAAATGAAAAATTAAGACAAAGAAAAGGAAGAGATATATAATTGATAATTGTAATTATCCCCTACATAAATCTAATAGAGGTTGGACTTAGGTGATTTGGGCTTGGATCCATACGTAAGAAGGGTAAGGGGTCTATAAAGACAAAGGCTTGGCCTTGGCTAGCATTGTGTCGGGCATGGGCCTAGAATGGTCATTTCGATGCCTAAGTTAGAGGTTGTCATGGTAAGCTCGTAGATTAAATAGGAATAAGTGGTTGAGTGCGACATTACCTTTTCTCCTAAGAGGTGGATTGATATTTATAAGAAGCTAACCTGACGATTGTAAACAACATAGACTAATGGGTGATTGACAATAATAACAAAGGACGTGAGGTGAGCCCATTACTCAATTACTTGGAGGCCCAGTTTGACCGATCCATACGTGTCGATCGGTAAGTGGAGTATAGATGACCAAGTGAATGCTAAGGTTTGTAGTTTAAAGGTGAGCTTACACATAATCGAGGGTTAATTTGTTCGTATGATGATTTTAAGTGTCGCATATCGTTAATAATCTGTTATGGGATGTAATTTCGAGTTTTGCTTAAGAGAAGCTAGCTTTTCAAATTTTGACGAGAATTTCATTGTAAAGGCATGCAATCGCAATGTCACAATGTGATGTTGTTGTGTTCGTACTTTGTTAAATGATGTTATGTTACGTCATCAGATCTCAACCGTTAATCTCTAATTAATCATGTATCTGACAGTTGAGGATTTGTGACAATTCCCGTTTTCATCATTGCCTTTTTTTTTCAAGGACTTCCTTGGAATCTATAAATATCCCTTCGGCATTGTTATTTCATTTGTTTCTTATGTTCTCCTCGCCTCTTCTTGAAGTAAAAACTTACCTACAACTTTGCTTGTTATTCCTAAGTGCTTATTACTCTCTTCAAGTGATAATCATCATTCTAGGATAACTAGTGAGAGTTGTCGCTCTTCATGTACTGTAATTGAGTTTGCTCATGATAATAACTCTAGGGGGACATCCCTTCTTTCAACAATGATGAATTTCACCCCCATTACCTAGGATGTAGTGGAGCATAGGGTCCGGGAGTATGGTATTGTTGTTAGTGACTATTCAACTTCTTTCCACGATAGTAGTCTTCTTTTCACCATCGTTGACTCCTTGTTTAGGGATCTTTACCCAGTGGTAGGCATAGAGAAAGGCGATGTTGGAGATGCTTTTGATTCTCTGTCGAGTTTGGATGCTGCCAAAGGGCTAAACAATTTCCTAGGCAAGATTAATGAGTATGATCTCCACAAAGTATAGAAATAATTCTTCGCTGAGGCTCTAAGTGATTACTCCATTATTGTCACCGATTCAAATGACTGAGTTACCCTTGTTTATGGTAACAAGTTTTGTGTTTATGTCAAGTTTATGGAGTTTAGTTTGCGCTTCCTTCTATCCAATTTTCAACACGAGGTACTTACTTATTCCAATTGGAGTTTGGCTTGGTTGATGTCGAACTCCTACAGGTTGTTGATTGCTTTTGAAGCTTTTAGGGATGTAAACGAGTCGGGTCATTCTGTCCCAAACCTGACCCGATTATAAAATGGGTGTCCTAGGACCGCCCCGACCTGATTTTTAAGGAACTCGACCCGACCCGTTTGATAAAAAAATAATAAAAAAAAGGAGAAGAGCGTCTGAATAATGAAAGAGGAGAAGGAAAAATAAGCTGATATGGGGATGCGTTTGTACGTATTAACATCCCCTAATATGAAATCTTATTCTTCTTATCAAATGGAGTACAATGAAGACGCATCCAGTGAAAAAAAAAAAAAAAAGAGAAAAACACATGTTATGGCTCCTACGATCAGCCTCCCTTAGCCACTCAACATGCAAGAGTAACGTAGAGAGATGCAGAAGCTAAAACAGATTCCCGACAAAAGTTAACATGCAAACTTTTTGGACAGTGGGACTTCCATGCATGGTTTAGAAGTGTTCAAAAAATTTGATTTTTGATTTATTTTTTTTATTTTTTTTAATTTTTTTATGTCTTATTTTTTTCCCTAAATTTGGTCTATAAAATTATGAGAAAATTAATTTTTATATTTTGTTGTGTTGCATGGGAAAGAAATGAATTTTGAAAAAGTGGGGAAGGTTGCACATGGAAATCGATTTTCTCTGGATAATTGGTCAGTGATTATTAATTGTAAATATAATTTATATCTTATCATGTAACTCAATACATGAATAACAAAATGATTATATGAAAAGCATCAATCAACTAATGAACAAGTAAATTCCTTAAACTAAAATTTTTAATTTTTTTAATTAAATCGGGTCGGGTTTTCCCAACGGGTTATGAGTACAACCCAAAACCCAACCCTAGACCCTATAGGGTTTTTAGCGGGGCGGGTGGGCGGGTACCCTATAACGACCTACCCCGGTTGCATCCCTAGAAGCTTTGTCATCAATTTGCGTTGGAGGCATTCCCCTCAACTACTGCAATATTTATTTACCTTTAAATGCCCTAGTGATGAGTGGGTGAAATTGCACCAGAGAAAGGAACTATTAATATTTACTATGTTGGAGTCTAATGTTAAAAATTGGAAGGGCAAGTTCATTATTGCAGAGTTAGAGAATGCCCTTTTCACAACTCCGTAAGTGAGATTACCACCTATGTTGGGTCAATCGTCCTTAAGTGTGAACAATCGTGAAACTATAAAGGAGTTGAAGGTATTTATAAGGTGTCATTGCTCAATTGGGGCCAATCTTCTTAATGCTAAGAAGGTTATGAAATTTTATTTAGAGTAGGTGGCATGCTTCATACCTCAGGCCTTCTTCAAGGAGAGAGAAAAGGACACTCAAGATACAACTTGAGTGATGTTATTTTTGGCATCTGGGGTTAGAATTGTATTCTGGGGGTTATCACATGGGATATAATACATTATGGGTCTGTCCATTGTTTTTTTTTTTTTTTTTTGCTTTTTCTATTTCTAGGTAAGTTATTGAACATTTTTATTATTTTGCAGGAAGTGTTGGCAAGGGATGACCTTCAAATATAAATTGGCTTTTGGCCCAAAACCGATAAGGACAAGGCATGCAAAAAGGCTCCATCGACTTCTACAAGTGAAAGGTGAGACGTGTAAGTTGGCCATATCACCTTAAAGGGATCATCTGCCCAAAAAGGGAAAGCCACCAAGGGTATCTCTGGTAGCTATACTAGTGTGAAGAGGGCGAGTGCCGGCTTAGTTGGCTCAAGCCAAGTGCAGACTCCTATTAAAAGGCCTTGCCATGAAGAAAGTGCTATTTTTTGTTGTTCCCTCAATAGGGAGTAGGTCCCCTTCAATTAGCAGAGATGATCGTAGAAGTGTCGATGCACTAATTAAAGTATCAATTGCCAAGGGTTTTGTCGTCGACTTGATGATCTCGTGGAGATTGACTCACGAGGCCACCATGAGGAGTATGTGCCTCTGTTGATGATATTTAGTACGACATTCGGGCTAATGGTTGCCCTTCCCTTGGTTCTTAAATCAGAAGGGTTTGTTGAGTAAGTGGAGTTATTGCACGAGGACAAGCGTTTGTTTTCACTGGTAGCTAAGTGAAGCCAATGATTGGCTAGTTTACCTTACTTACATAAGTGTTGAATTGTTTGCTCGGTTATTTCTTATGTTGCCTCTTTTATTAAATGTTTTCCTTATAGATGGTTTTATGGAGAATGTTGTTGAGGTTGTCCTTTGTGGGAGAAGTTTATAATAAGAGAACGAACATTTGAGGTCCAGGTTATCTAGCCATGATAGGCATGTGGGAGAGATAGTTTTAATTCTTGCCATAAATTGGTTTTTGAAATGACCCAGCCTTTAGGGTGCTCAAGGGTGTAGTTATTTTGCCGCACACAGCACTCCTAATTGATATGTGCAAGGCATTTCGTTATTTAGTGTGTTAATAATTAAATTTTAATTTAAGAAATCATTATTAATCTTTATAAAAATTTTGGTACAGCACCATCTGTTTATCCATGGTTTAAGTTTATCAAAACTTATAAGATTTGACCTGTTTAGAAATGCATATCACAAATGGTCATTTATAAATATTGCCCTTAGGGCTGATCAAGAAATTACAACTCAAATACAAAATTTTTGGACTTAAAGGTCAATATTAAATCAAACGAAAGTATTTGGCACTTAATTGATTACAATCATCCAAGTTTATAAAACATGATTACAATAAAACTCTTTCAAGAAAACTGATAAAACCTAAGTCTCATACATTATCATCTAACCAGGTCATCCCGTGTATCTCTCACTCCCCATCAAATAATAAGTAGGCCCTAAAAAGTTAATAAAATGAGCTGCGAAACCTAATACACAATAATATAAGCACACATCGTATATCATACGCTCCTAATCTAATGTATCAACCACGGTTTAGGATAATTAAATTAAAGTTCATAAACAAGGTATCCTTAACATCTTAGCAATACCAATGCCACAAGAGTACTCATGACTCCAACTAAACAAAAGCGTCAGGGTTCCCTTAATGATCACACACCTCAAAGGGGGGTTTGATAAGTCCCTAGAATTTACCAAAAAGAAAAGAAAGAAGTATTCTCATCCGAGTCGTCTCCTCATAGGCTACTACTAACAAGTATGGTCATTGTGACTCTTCTATAGGGTCTCATTACACCTTATAACTCGTCACAACTTTATACCTGCTCCTAGCCAGCCACTCGATCTTGGAAATTTCCCTATTGACTACCTACTGAGCCAAAACCATGCATCAGTGGCGGCCTAAGCGCCTAAACTGCCGCATCATTTCGAATTACGATCAGACTCACAACCTAGCCTGTAGGTACTACTCCTGGAGTAGGCAGCCAAGTAGCAACCAACACCCAATTAGCCGAATTTAAATTCTTAGTCCTGTTATTAATACTATCTTAACAAGTAACACGTAATTAACTGCGTGCCTGTCAATTGATTTGAGCTTTCAAATCTATTCGATATTCAACAACTATTTATGATTGAAATCGGGAATCAATTCAAGATTTACTACCTTTATTTCATTTGTATGGTTTGTTACATCCAGGCCACTTCAGTTTAACCATGTCTACTCAAAGATAATATTTAAAAGGTCATTTGTTTCATTTAGCCAAGTTATGTAGTTAATTATGTAAGTTACGGTTGGTTTTGGGGGCTTAGGTTAACCAAATCTTAGTAGAATATACTCTTGTGGGTCTTGATTCTTGATCTTTTTAGGAATTGATTCCCAAAGTCCACTAATCCCATATAGTCCTTAGTGTTTATTCCAATTATTAAGTTTAAATTACTCTACTTGTGTGAGGCAATTAAATTAAGTGTGTATGGATGATGTACACCGTAAATAGGGTATTAGTACTTGCTAAATTTGTATTTTGAAGTCCTTGGAAGGTTACTTATGGTAAAGAAAGAACATGGTCAAGTTTGATGCGATTCGAGAGAGAAAAGGTTAAGTTAAGAGGGGGCTGACAAAGAGCACAGCTAGTACACGAGGAAAAATATCATCTTGTGTTTCTTCTTTGTTTAAGGGCTAGAGAGGAGCACGGGGGAACACGACTGAATACATCTTCTCGTGCTCTTCTAGGCTTCATGGGGACTTCCAAATAGAGAGAAGCATGATGGGAACACTACTGCATGTATCCTGATAGAGGCATGGCTAGGGGATGGAGGATGGATCTACTTGAGATGCTGCTTAGACCAGTTATACGAACCCAAACTATAAGATTCAAAGATGCACTTAACTAATTAATTCAAGAAGTTCAAGAAGAGGAGATCCACATATGCAACACCTAGGATGAGCTAAAGATGATCACGTCCTCAAAGTTAGCTTGGAAAATGGACCAAGAAGACGAAGCGGACGAGCAGACTTAGGTTGCCCAGCAAAGCCATTGGCTTTGCATGGACGCCGTCGGCCTACATCATGTATGATGCCAACCTACTACCAACCTTGAAAATGAATAGAATCATTTTTCTTAAAGCTGCCTCAAATGTTGTCAACTTACCTTGGATACGCCGTCGTCCTTCAAATTTACGGTGTAGGCTTATAGCTGCCTTGAACTTCCCAAACTTGTGTTTTCTTGTTTTTCTTTTAAAGGCCACCTATGTTGATTTAAAGGTCGCCAGTTTATGTTGGACGAAAATAATAATTGTTTTATGTCCTTTAGGTTTCCTTTGTATTATTATAAGTAGTCATTTGCTTTGTAACTAAAACATATAACTTTGAGTATAATTTTGAGAGAATTTCTCTTTAGCTCTTTAAAGAACTTTTCTTGAACTTATCGATTTAATCCATGGCATCCAATCTTGACTTATCAATCGACTTTCCATCACCAATTGTGGTGTTTGTGATTCTATACCAAGGTTCTTACTTCAATATAAGCAAGGGTCACGATTTTCCATCCGAACTTGAATGATCTTAGGATTGACTGCTAGATTTTTGGTACCGGGTTTCATTACAGGTTGGCATGGTTCGTATCATACCCTTTTGTGTTTATTTGAGACTTAAGCATGTTTTCAAGACTAGAGAGAAAACATGAGGGAAACACGACGTCGTGTTCCCATCATGCTTTTCTGGGTTTCATGTTTCCTTTGCATTTTATGGGTTAAGGAGAAGCATGGGCAGGTACACAACTCGTGTACATAGCGTGCATTTTCTGGTTTGTGTTGCTTTGTACTCAAACTTGATATTTTTGTCAAAAATATGTTTTAGGACAAATTTTGTTGATTTTAAAGGCATTTGAAGGTCGTGTTTATGCCTACACTCATCTATTCTCACCTTCCATTTGTTAAATATGATTTATATAAGTTAAGAGCCTAAAACATCTAGTTTTGACAGTAACATCCATTTTTTTCTATAGTTCCTTTGCAATTTTACAATACATTCATATAAGATTTCATTATTTTACCTTGCTATCATAAACTTACAGCAAAACTCAACCTTAAAACACCATTTATCAACACTATAGTAGACCTAACTTCAAAACCACTGTAATCTCATGAAAATAAGTTAGTTTTAATGTCTTACTTCGTTCCAAATAATAGTTTTCACTTGGATTGGCTGGAAAGGGGATTTAAGACTTTAAAGTCGCTCTAAAACTTGATTTCTTGACACTCCAAACACGTATCAAGTCAGTTTTCATGCTTAAAATGCTAAAATACTCACGGTGCTACATCTTAAGATCTTATGCTTACATTGACACAAATTTTCTTGTGATGGTTGGTCTCCTTCCTCTTCTAACACTACTTTATCCTCTTCATTTTCCTCATGTAAAGACACCATATAAGTTAATTAGCACCACATTTTTGCTAATTCCATATATTTAGTACTAAGAAAGACTTAGGATTTCATAGAACCTTACCTTAAGGTTTTGGGAGGGTCTCATAAAAGGAAAGGGCAGAAAAAAGGAAAGAGGGATATTTATATAGGAAAATAAAAAAGGCAGAATTAGGGTTTTAAATAAGGGAAAAGGGATATATTTTTAGGGTTTTTGCCACATAACATTTGGTGCGTCTAAATCTTATATATGCAAGACTCTTAGCTTATTTTAACCAATTTAGGGTTTTTCATTAACCTCTTGGGCTAACGATGATTTAAATATATCGACCTTAATACGTGTAAGTTCCTAGATAGGGGTAGAATTGTAATTTTGTAAAATCAAAGCTTCTAACGACATTGTTTTGGTTTTTTTTACAAAACTTTTCATTTAAAGAACTATTATGAAATTATAATTTAATTTATTTCGATATTTTGAATTGGTTTTGAATTGTCAAGATTTAGGTTTTCTATTTGGGGGCTAATTTTGGCAATTTTAAAAAATTTAACAGTTTAAATTTGCAAATAAATCTAATTAGATTCCATTGAATTTATTTAATTTTAATTTCCTATTATTGGTGTTTGGATCATTTCAATTTTACATTAATGTAATCAAGCGTTACTGTGGGTTCTATTCTAGGCTAAAGGCTGTAGAGGTTTCGGACAAAGGAGAGGCTGGGCAATCGGTATAAGGAGGAGAAGTTAGTTACCGAAAGGAAGGTTCGAAGAGTTATTGTTGTAGCTTCGAGAGGGTGAAGCTTTCGCTCAATCAAAGCTCTACGCGGTTGGATGATGAGAAGCATGAACTCTGAAGGGATAATTGGGACCTTCGTGTTGAAGTTAACTAATTGAAGTAGCTCTTGAATGATAACCATAGGGAACTAGTTGAGACTAGGACCACCATCATCTTTATGAGAAGAAGCTATTACTGTAGATGCATGAATTGCAATCTCAAGTAGAGTGAGCAAGGTTAGTTCTTCAAAATTCTCATGATGATCTTGAGAGAAGGAAGAAAGAAGTGGATGACTTATCCGAGGGTATAGGAGCTTTCGTGGAGGAGGTTGCCACATTTAGGGTAGAGGTGCAAGGTATCTCCCTCCAGGAATACTTTAGTAGTTTCGGATGGGCGAATGAGAAGTTGAAGATTGAGTGTAGCGATTAGTGAGGTCATCTAGTACATTCATGGCCATTACTCTTGCAGCATAGTTCTTTGGGATAACTTCCATACTTACCTCCATGAGGAAGGGCAAAATAAAGTGGAAGAGGTTGAGGAGTTAGATGAGGATGATTGTACGGTTGTCGGAGGTAGTGAGGGTAGGTTTGTTGTTGGTGGACCCGTGGACCGATTGAACATTGTAGGCAGTCAGGTAGTGGCGTAGTGACTTCTAATGTTGGCTTAGAGGGGCAATGTAATGAGGTTGCATTGGGAGTTCAAGAGCCCACTTGAGGCAAAGCTACTGCTGTCATCAAAGCTGAAGAAAGTATGTGGCCCATTTTACAAAGTGATGTTGCGCCCAATCTGGCTAGGTCTTCAAGTGGTGTTACTAGTGAAGGTTTACCGTCTTCATAGGTTGATTTGTTAGTTGCTGAATTAAACAAGACCTTGGTGGTGGATCAGTGTTGATCTGGGATGTTTATTTTTGTGGTTGGATGGTTAGGATGTCGACTGTCTTTTGTGACTTAGTGAGGCTAGAACATACCTTCTTTTCATGGAATCTTTAAGTGTTGATTTTCTATTCCTCGACTTTATCCTCTCAATTTGACTTTTACTTTTGATGTATGTGACCATTTCATACTTGTAGGGACTTGTGCTCTCTGTTTTCCCGAGATTTGTGATGCTTATTTATTAATTGTCATTTTCTTCTCAGCAATTAGATGGGGATCGTATCAATCAGATGGCTAGGGATTCGTGTCGTTGGCGTTAGTAAGTTTTAATAAGATGTTTTTTGATCATTATCCCCTTTTTTCTTATTCTATAATTTTTTTCTCTTATTTGGGTTGTGTAGTTTCTTTTCAATATTATGAACTATTCTTATTTTTGAAAAAAAAAATTAAAAAGTACAAATTTTTGAATTTTTTTTTATTTTAGAATTCTTTAGAGATCCTTTCATATAAGATGATGCAAAAATTATAATTTTAAAAATAATTTTTTTACATAAAAAATATATCAAAGTCATCAACTTTGAAAAAAAGCTGAAGAAATAAATTAGAAAAAAAATTTAGAATTTTATAGATAATAAAAAAAGTTAAAATTTTTTTGAATCTATTAATCGTAGGAAGTTGTTTAGAATTTCTTTTATATGAGATAATCAATGACTATAATTTTAAAAATAAATCTAGTTTATTATACAATTCTTTAAGATATATCACCACAAGTCATTAGCTTCGATGAGGTAATACATTTATAAAAGGTAAAAATTTCAAAACTAAAAATTTTTCGGATACTAAAAATTGTATAATTTTTAGGGATGTTATCAAGTACATTTTTCTATGCACTCATTTACAAAATCTGGGAAAATACAGAGCAAAAATCTTGAACAAATACTAACATGTTAGTCCTTTTTCCCATTTCTCTACCCATCGGAAAACCATATTTACAGATCCTGCCATCGACTCCTCCAATCTTCCTGTTATCTCTCTCTCCTTCTATCACTTTCTCTCTCTACACAGTTGGTCGCTTCTGCTCTTCCATTGCCTCATTTTTTAATTCCCATCAAAACCCTCCCTCCAAAACCCTAATCTCGTTTAAACTCCGATCTCCTCACCGATTTCCTCGATCTCATCGGGCTTCTTCTCCCTTATGGTTCCAATTGCTTTCTTCACTGTCTCACCACATTATCCACATCCTAAATTCTCGGCTCGTCAATCACACGGACTAGGCTTCTGAGCTTTCTGCTTCTTTTCTCTTTCCTTTTCTTTTCGTTCTTCTATGTCGTTTCTGGACAGGTGATTGGAGATATGAAGCGAGGATTCGGTTTAGAAGAGGTCGAGACTCAGGTTCCCTGTCAAAGCGGTTTAACTCGATCGTCTCAGTCTCAGGTAGAGTGTCAAACTCAGTTGAGTTCATGTGATGGCGATTCGGATAGTGATTATTTGACTTGTATTAATAAGAGGTTAAAGACTTCCGATGTTATTGTTTATACTCGAAGAGCTAAGTTGCGTAACAGAATAGTTAAGGATGTGAAGAGTGAAGTTTTAGAGAGGAGTGAGGGGTTAAACAGTGAGTTGAGCAGCTGTAATGGTGTTTTTCGGGAAGAGGATGGATCGAATTGTGTGAATTATGGCGACATATGGATCGGTTCGAGCGGGGGTTTGGAGGAAAAGAGAGGGAATGAATTGGTGGAGGTTGTTGTTCGTGAGGATTTCAGTTGCATTGGTAAGAGACCGAGAGTTTCACGGCGGAAAGTTGATGTGATGTGTGATGGTTTGGTGGATGTTTTTATCCAAGAGGATCGTGGGAGGTTAAGTGCATTGAGTCGTAAAAGGGAATGTGATGATGGAAATGTTTATATGCATGCCGAGAGTAGTAGTGAGTGGAGGAGGAGAGATTTTCCGGAGAAGGTACGTATGCGGAGACGAAGTATTGGGTCGCTGCTGAAGGAGGAGGAGGTTAGGGATGCTGTGGATATGTTGGATGTGTCGGGAAGTACAAAATTTGAAGCAGCTTTGGGTGGGGATGGGGAGGCTGCAGGAGAGACGGACGAGTTGTCAACTCCCAGGAAGTTGGAAATGAAGATGTCAAAGAAAATATCAGTGAGTAAGAAGTTAATGACCGTTAGGGATCTGTTTGAAACTGGACTGCTTGATGGCGTAACAGTTGTCTACATGGGCGGAAATATGACGAAGGTAAACATGCTTTGTCTATATGTGAATCTGTAGATATGCTTATAATTCTTATATTATTGGATAATCATAATTTCTGGAAAGTAAATAAATCTATGAGCTTTTGCTGATGCGAAGTATTTTGCATGAATTTGTATTGTGTTTATGTCTATTTATATATTTATTGTAATGAATGAAAAGGATGTGTTGTGTAACTGGATGTCGATTGTTGATTGAGTATTAAAGCTGAACTATTGGCTTGGCAATACAGTCATCAGGGCTTCGTGGTACAATAAGAGATGGGGGAATATTGTGCTCATGCTCTATATGCAACGAATGCAGAGTAAGCATTGTGTTGCTTTTGTTTATTTATTTATTTATTTTGGGCCATCATATAGTGTTGGTTGCTAAATCACCATTTGTAAAACTACCATCGAAATTGGTCAGATAAGATTGGGTGTAAATTAAAAATTTTGGTCCTTTTTTTCTTTTTCTTTTTTTTCCTTTATTGTTTTTTTGTGTAGGTTATTCCACCATCTCAATTTGAGATCCATGCCTGTAAAGTATACAAGCGAGCTGCTCAGTATATATGCTTTGAAAATGGAAAAAGCCTTCTCGAGGTGCTGAAGGCTTGCAGAAGCTGTCCACTTCACAAGCTTGAAGACACAATTAAAAGTGTTGTATGTTCTCAGGCTGTAGAAAAGTTTTTTACTTGTCGAAGATGCAAAGGTAAGGTCTCTTCTTACTCTTTATGGGTGGGGATCTTTGGAAAACGGATTAGCAGGTTTGACCAAACTTTCATGATTTTCAGGTACCTTTCCAGCATCTTCTGTTGCCAGAACAGGGCCTCTGTGCAGTGCTTGCGTGGAATTGAAGAGGTCTCAAAGTACTCCTACAATTGGCAAAAGACCTAGGCATGTATCCATAACACTTCTCTGTCTATATCAATCTCATGCTTCCATTCCTGTGCTAGTGTGCTTATCCATGAGGAGAATTTAGACTTCCTTTTTACAGTTGATCCAGTGAAACGTGTATCCAGTTTAAGCTATTTAAGGGAATAATCGTGTTAATACTTGCTTTCTAACCATGTCAAACTCTGGCAATAATACAATTGCTGCGTGTTTGATGAGGAAGTTTTAATGTTGTAGATCCTATGCTTATTCATTAGCTAATCCTGTTTATTGCATGCAGAGATCTCTGCATTTAGACTCTTGAAGTGTGAATAGTAGATGTTGCATATATTAATTATGTAAAATTCTCATTTACAACACACACAACTCCTTACCCCAAAAGAAGAAAGGAAAGAGGGATAGAGGGTGGGGGCGCTCTAGTGGGTGGGGTGGGTGTGTGGAGCACCCTTATACAACTCACATAGGGTGCAAATGAGCGAAGTAGAGCTTTTAAATGCTCAGGATCAGCTTGTTTAAAATTTATCGAGTTTGAGTTTGAGTTTGAGCTCGAGCCGAGCTTTTTGTCGAGCTTGAAATTTAGGCTTGAGCTCAGCACATCTATAAAAGTATTTTGAACTGAGGCGGGCCTTTTATTGAGCCTAACGAGCATTTAGCAAGTCCGAAATTTAAGCTCGAGCTCAACTTGTTTAGATAGCCCGTTTTCCATTTTTTTTTTAACCTAAAATATAATATATAAGTGTTGCTATAAATATATATATATATACACATAAATATTAAATGAAAATTAGTTTTTGTTTATTTAATATGTAGTTATACATAATATATCATGTGTAAAAAATTCACAGATCTGCTTGCAAGCTTGTTCACGGGTCGGCTCGTGATTCTAAATCAAAGTTTGAGCTCGATTCGTTTAGATTCACAAGTTTTATTTTAGACTTGAGTTTGACTTGTTTACTAATTAAGCTCGAGCCAAGCTGAAATTTAGTAGTTTGCGAGCATTTTGGCTTTGCAGCCCTAAACTTACACAGTGAACCCAGTGATAGATTGACAATATGTTACTGTATCCATGTTCCTTTTCCCTTGGACCATTATTGTCTTGCTCAGATTTTTGGGCTTATGTTTGTGTTGTGCCCAGTTAGAATATTGGATCCAAGTTCTACCTTAAAGACATTGTAAGAAAGTGCTACAGTCCATCATGTTGGATAGATTCTGCCATACAAGGGCAGTATCTTTGATTATAATATAAAGCCTCCAAATCTTTGTTCATAATTTTTCTTTCCTGAGGTGATATACAGTAATCCCTGGGCCTATCTACCAACCTTTTGCCTTTGCATGTGAGAAAATAAAATCCAGTGGAGTCTATTGACATTGCATCAAGTTATGCAGTTAGATGGAAAACCAGTATGTGATTCCAAATCACCCTAGGCTGAAATTTGGAAGGAAAGGACGTCAAATAAAAGGTGGAGGTAGGTATATCTGTGTTGATGACAAGAAAATATGTTGCTACAGGTACCTATGCCCCAGAAAATGATTTGCAAATCAAGAATAATTTTGAATGTCTTTTGTTAGTTACCATAAAACAGAAAGAATATCAATTTACAAAAGATACAAAATATATGAAAGACTTATAAATCAGAAATTTGCTCTTCTAGTATCTCCCATCTCATGGAATTAAGAATGTAGGTACTTTCATTAGCTATAATCAAGTGCCTTTGCCGGGTATTTTTTGTGTTTGTTTTTCTCTTTTCATGAATAACTCCAATAAAGTGTTGATTACTGTTATGATTATACTTGACAGTTCCAGTAGCATCACATTTTTCATCTGACATTGAGAGTATTTTGTTCTTTGTGCATCTGTCATGTTTTCAACAGTATTCTTATGTTTTTTTTTTAGGCTAGCAAAGGTGGCAACAGTTTCAGAGCCTCCCACAACCCCGACAACGAGTATGTCTCTTCAGGGTAGCAATCAGTGGATAATAACAACACGGTTAGAATATTCATCATCATCTCTCTTGCCATCTCCCCCACTCCACCCAAAAAAAAAATCTCTTCCTCTTTATATATATGTATATAAGGTCATTTTTTTCCTTTTTATTTGGTTGATTTGTAAGATTATTTAATTTTTGTTAACAGAGGTACCTGGTTGTAATTAACCATGTTCATATATCATACATGAAATTCCTTATAAAGACCTCTGTACTGGTAATATAGCTTGTACTGTGTAAGTATGGCTATGAATCTAAAATTTTGAGCAAATTGTCAGGAGAGCCTTGATCTTAACTGGTAAGTTAACTCTTCAGGTCTTTGAAGACTACTTGGTAGAAATGTAGTGTGAAGTTTTATTGCATGGAAAATGGTTCTTGGGTAACTTATAACCTTTGGATCGAGCATGGAAGGCTTTAAGTTTATTAAAAGGGAGGAAAAAAGGGTTCATAAATTTTGGACATGCATAATATGGTAATGTGGTAAAGCTTCCAAATGGAATGATTGATCTAGTAGGCAAGGCTTTAATCATATGAGGTTCAAGAGTCAAAGTTGCAAAGCCACTTCTTGGGGTCATCTCGAAGGCAATAATGGACAAAGATATTCATTATTATGAGATTATCCACATGCCTAAAGGTGGCTGAGGTTGTGGATTTTAAGAAAATAAATATCTTATTTCCAATTGAATATCTTTTGTGATATTGTTGGGATCTTATTGGGCTTATGAGTATCTTATGAGATATTTTAGCAATCTTTTGGGAGTTAGTATTTAAAAGCTTGTATGGATGTACTATTTCTGTGAGAAACAAAACAAACTAAAAGTATTGATTTGTTTACTCATATCTTTATTTTTTTCAATTATTAGATCGAAGTATTCATTCTAGTGAGCCCTCAAACACTGGTAACCATAGGTTCTTCTATAGCAAAGGCAAACCAAACCCTGGACTAGATTTGTGGGCTCATAACAATTTGGTACAGAGTCAACTATCATGGGAGATTCTATAGAATTCAAGGATCAATTTGTAGCTCTTTTTGATAATACACAGGGGATTATATATGACTCCAAGTAGCGAGAGAAAAGGAATGAAGTGATTTCCAAACTCTAGTTATGAGAATGGAGGAACTAAGACGTTGTGCTGATGTGTGTGAAGGTGGAAGGAGATGCTCTGGCTGATGATGTCTTGGAGCAGTAAGTGGTTGGTGTCCTCAGTGGCGAGGAAGAAAACAGATTATATAAAAATACTGCAAGAAACAAGAGTAAACATTCCCAATTTTTTAAAAATTGACCTGGGAGGAACTGTTACTTTTGGTCAAGTGATTATTGTGGACAAGCACTTCCTGTGAGGCATTAATGTCATGAATATCAGGAAAAATAATTACTTTATTTCTAGCTTATTTCTAGATTAGTATCTTTTGTGATATTTTCATGATAAAATTAGGATTATGAGTATCTTCTGTGAATTTTTGGAAATCTTTTATCTGGTGGCAAGTTAATATTCAGTGTTGTACTAATGTACCATCCTAGAAGAAATAAAGCAAGCCAGAAGTTGTTGAATTATTTCACTTTTGTCCTTGGTTGCGAGATTTGGGGTTGCTTTGCATTGCCCTTAAACCTTGGTCCATGGGTTTTTTTAAGAAGGGAAAAAACTACAACATTTCTGGATAATTTGGCATCAAAATCATTTGTATGAACTCTTAATCTGCAAATCATAATTGAAGATTTGCTTGTGAATCTTCCTCAACTGACCCATCACTCAGGCTCATAACACGGATCCAATTAGGAATCTGCCCTTTTAATCATGCAAATAATTATATTTTTTAAGTGGAAGTAGCTGTAGATGAAATGGTAAACTATAAGGAGAAAAATCATGGTGAGGAAAATCCTGCAGAGAACCATGGCCATGTGAAATACGGTGCTTTTGCTTTAATGCGTGTGAATTTTGCTTCAAACTGCGGGTGCTTGATTGCAAGAATGAAGTGGCACTTTTACTTTTGCCATTCAGGTCTCATGGAAGAGTTTGTCTGACATGAGTGCCTATGTTTTGGATAATTCTGGATGACATTAGATTCTGCCATTAGTAGTTACCAACTTTCCTAATTTTCATCACAAGGGTAAGTTTGCAAGCTTTTTATTGCAGGTCTTCAAAGAACACTTTGATACCCAAAACTGCTGAAAGTGCTGTGCCACGAATTTCTTCAATTGAGAAGATTGGTTGCAGTGATGTGACAAAGTTAGTAGTCTCTGGATCTGTGTAATTGTTCCAGGCTTATTCTTGAGTCTTCTTATCCTTTCCTTTTCACATTTGTATGTCTATGTCTGCTTTATTCCAGATCAGTGAAACCAGTACTTATGTCAAGCTATTCCAGAGGCCCTTATGCTTTCTGTTCTCCAAAAAGGAAGAGATACTTAAAGAGAATAAAAAAGTAAGTTCTCCATAACATTGTTTGCCTCCTGTGGCTGGGATTGTTAGATGCAGGTTTGTCTTTAAAATTAACGAATCAAGAAGGAAGGCTTCTGCTTTTCCAACTTAGTGTCTTATTTTTATCTTTTCTTCTGTTTATCAAAATAAGAACCAAATAAGATACAGGTTTGGAATAATAGGAATAAGACACAAAGGATGCTTTTTTTATGCTCTAGATTTGAGAAGAATTAAACAATGACATTTATAAGACACATATTAGATACAGATGAGATAAATAAAAATAAGGAAATCCAAATATATGTCTTCTATCCCTCTTAATATGTATCCATCAAATATTTTTATTATTTGAAGCTTATCCCTTACAGACGATACACCACCAAACCCCCACCCCCCCCCCCCCCCCCCCCCCCCCGGCCAACCACCACCACCACCCCCTCTCTTCTCCTCCCCTCCCTTCCAAAAAAAAAAAAAAAAAAAAAAGGAAAAAAGAAGAAGAAAAACATGTATTTATTGATGAGGAATTCCCTCAGTATCTGTTGATTTACTTGTCTTTGAATCTTAGGTTCTAGATGCATATCTGCAAATTGTCGGATTTCATGTTAACATTGTTATCCATTTGTGTTATACTTGATGAGCAACATTCCTTTCGTTTGCTTGAATTGTTTCAGGTCACGAAAACCAGTTACGAAATTACACTTCTCGAATGGTGACTTGGCCCCTTTGTTACCTCAAAAGAAGAGTCAGTGGAAGATAACTATTAAGTTGGTGTCTTTTGAAACTAGTTTCTCAGGTTTAATCATCTCTTTTTTGGTGTTCTTCTTTTAAGATGGCTGATAATTTTGTTGCTCCTATTGCATGGATTGTCTGAAGGGATCAACGTTTGCATAAGCTGGTTTTTGAGGAAGGTGGATTGCCTGATGGAACTGAAGTAGCATATTATGCACGTGGAAAGGTTTTTGAGGACAATTTAAGCTTATGCTCGCATCAGTGCTCAATTGATGCACTCAGTTGCCATATTTATCTTCCATTGGTGTAATACTTTTTTTTCATGGACAGAGAATATTGGAAGGTTATAAGTCGGGTCTTGGAATATTTTGCCAATGCTGTAACTGTGAGGTACTCTTTTTGATGGTTTAACATGTTAATAGCAAATACAACAAGCTATGATATTATTAACTGTCTTGTGTGCAGGTCAGCCCCTCGCAGTTTGAGGCTCATGCTGGTTGGTCCTCACGCAGGAAACCGTGAGTTACCACCCCCACCCTTTCTGTCTTTGTATTTACAGCTTTCCCTTTTCCTTATTTATTTAGTTTTTTAAGTAGTTAATATTCACAGCTTATTTTGCTGTTGGTTGTGAAAAATTTATAGTTCTTTTTTCCTGTGGCAGCTACTCGAATATTTATACGTCCAATGGGGTTTCTCTCCATGAACTGGCTATATCTTTATCCAAAGATCGCAAATACTCTGCCAGGGATAATGACAATCTTTGCGTCATATGTGCAGATGGGGGTGACCTAATACTTTGTGATGGATGCCCGAGGGCATTCCACAAAGGTATACATTTAATGCATCGTGTTATTTTTGGCAACCTCTCACTGGAAGGATTGTTGAAAATCTTGACCTTTTCTTCACTCCAGGAAGTTCTTTTTGATCCTTGTTTATATGCTGAAGAGCTTATGCCAGATGGCATGTTGTGTGTCTGCAGTCATATATATCTTAGAACCTTTTAAGGGTTGCGGGAACATAGGTTTTGTCTTGCTGTAGTAGTAGCACTTACATGATTTTGATGGTAGAACACACTTACTTAGCTTCCTGTTAAATGCAAGAGTCAGGCTGTCAGAATTTTATAAAAGAGCCTTTTAATATCTTATCAGTTTACTTGTTACCTGAGATTCTATATAAAAAAATTCTTTGAGCTTTCATCTCAAAAAGTTCCTGAAATATTTTATAAAAATTGAATGTGATATCTGAACCTTTCAGGAATCTAATTTCAAAAAAGTTGCCTAAGGATTGGGAGGCTTGGGTGATGTATCAAAGCTCCAGATGAATTATGAGAGGATGTAGCATGTATATGATTTTAGATATTTTGTTTGTTATGTTTTATGTCCATCTTTTGTCATGTTAGAAATGGATATGATGAGATATGGGTATGTTAAGATGAGATTTGGTTCTGATGATCTTTATCTAGCCTCTTCAGCTTTGTGCATATATTCAATAGTCATCATTAATAATGTTATGAGGCTCACTCCTTGATTCCATGTTCATGGAATCGGAGCTTTTTGGGTTAATCCTAAGCTCTTGGATCTCTCATCCACATCTAATCCCACCTTAACCCATTCACGCTCATTGTTAGGGGCTCAACACTCTTTCCAAATCTCTCATCATAAGTTGAATGGACTTAGTTTTTGTGGGTGGTTCTAATCCGTGAAGTTGATTGACTGAGGAAGAGGGAAACTAAAATGCCCATCTGCTCCTACTCTGTAATCCAATGAAGAAGGTGGAAGTTGGGGGCCTGAGAAATTCAATTATCATGACATCTTCTTGACTCCACGGAACCAAAAATTGGTAGAACCTCTCTCTGATGAAATTGTGAGTGATATCTGGGATGCAATCCAGCTGATCTATTTGAATGTTGAGAATACCTCATAGTGGTTTGAAATCTGATCCAGCTCAGTGGCTAGAATCAAGGAGCTGTGACTAACCAAGCTTGTGGGAAGTTGCATCTCTTCAATGACGTAGATTAAATATGCGCAGAGGATGGTGATAAATATGATGTTGGGGGAAAAAAGGCATTTTATTTCTTGCAAGTGTATAATGCTGAGTTAGATGAAGTGCGAGGGAAATTATTGGCAAGAAGCCCCTTTCCACTCCAAGAAATGGATTCTCTGTGTAAAAAGGGATGAAAATGAAAAGAAAGTGCTGTTGTTCTCTAGACATGGAATTCCAGTTCTCTGCATTGGTGGTGAAGCGGCAATCCCAAGTAGATCTCACAGTTGAAGGACGAACTATGGTGTAACTATGATGCCACTTTATGGGTGGATCGCGCATCTTATAATAGTGCTTGTTTTTTCTTGGTCATAGGTTCTATTTAGATTGGGTTCTGACAAAATATTGTAGATGTTATTTACTGCCCCTCCCTTTCCAAGAAGGGGGAAAATGGATGTTACCTGAAGCTCTGGTCTATTAATTCCATAGGGTTTCTATGCATGTCTCTACACGATCTTTGTACAAGTTTCTAATGTCCTGCGTTTTTCATGTCCTTTTGGTGCAGAATGTGCATCTCTTACGAGTGTTCCACGTGGTGACTGGTATTGTGATTATTGTCAGAGCTTGTTTCAGAGAGAAAAGTTTGTAAATGCCAACTCTGTTGCAGCTGGGAGAGTTGCTGGAGTGGACCCTATTGAAGAGATATACAAGAGATGCATTCGTATAGTAAAAAACATTGGAGTAGAGATCATTGGATGTGTGCTATGCAGGTTTTTATTGCTTACTTTACAAAGGAATTATTTGTATTAGCCTTTTTTGTCATTTAATCTCTGAAAAACAATAGCCATTTATTACATTCATGTGCTGTTCTCAATATATAAGACAAAAACTGTTCATCTATGTAGGTGACCTCTAAATACGTTAGCATATCCATGTGTCTGTTGTCTCTTTTCTTTCCTATTTGACATGACTGATTTCTTGATCTTGACATGCAGAGGTTATGATTTTAGCAAATCAGGATTTGGTCCTAGGACAATTATAATATGTGACCAAGTATGTTTGTTCCATATTTTTATTGTTTGGGACTTGAATGTGACAGATATTTATTTTGATAGATGTAACCTCTAAGGAGCATGATCTTTCCTAAATTTATTATGGCAGTGTGAGAAGGAATTCCATGTTGGGTGCTTGAGGGATCATAAAATGGCAATTCTTAAGGTGCCCATTCAACTAGATGAGAATTACATACCATCATATGGCTTTTCCTTTCCCTTTCTGAATAGAAGCTTTAATGCCATTGTATTACAGGAATTGCCGAAAGGGAAGTGGTTTTGTTCTGTGGATTGCAGTAGAATCCACTACACCTTGCAGAACTTGCTACTTCATGATGCTGAGAAACTTCAAGACCCACTTGTTGACATTATTAAGAAAAAGCATGAGAAGAAAGGTCTAGGAGCTATTGATGGCTTTGATGTGAGATGGAGGCTTCTTAGTGGTAGTTTTGCCAGTCCTGATTCGAGGAAGTTGCTTTCTGAGGCTGTCTCTATTTTCCATGTAAGTTGTTCTAACTATGGATTTATGAGTTATTAGATCGAGAGTTTTCTTCTTCTATTTTTGGTTCATGAAATCTGAAAATATAATCAAATTATGAATCGTCACATTAGTTTAAGTTTAGATAATTCCAGTATAGTCAAAAGGATAGAGAGTTTTCTTTTTCCATATTCGGTTCATGATATCTGAAATATAGAATCAAATTATGAATGGTTGCTTTAGTTTAAGTTTAGATAAATCCAGTATAATCTAAGGCAAAAGGCATGCTTAACTTACACTAGCTTATATTGCCCAAGGTGAGAGTTGGCGAAAAAAGCATGCTTCAGTGTGAAGGAATGTGCATATATTCATAAATCTAATATTAATTTACTGAAAATTAAGATTAAATAATATTCACTCCTAAAACAGTGCTTGCATAACAATCAATAGTTTGATAACAAGGTTCTTTTAAGATTTTATTTTGAGAGATTATTTGTAATATCTTTTTCTTAGACCTATCCTTTCTAGAATGAATACAACAAACTATGTAGATATAATATTATCCAAATTATTCTCTGGGCAATATGACATATGTCGTTTTATTCTGCTAGATGATATACGTTATCTTTTAAAGAAGAACATTCAGAGATTTGGAAATGGTTTGAAAAATAAATGTCTTACCCTGGCAAAACATAATAGTGTACTGTTTTTCCTGTTTAGAACATAAATAAGTGTCATTGTGACATATGTACATTAATAGTGAAGAAATAATCATATTAAAAAAAAAAAAAAAAGAGAGAACATGGCTTGAATTTTTAGTGATTGAGGGAAAGAGAGATGGAAACAAAGATAAAACTACTACTAAGCACTTGTGGGTTCTTGAATGGTTTCACTATGGGCGGGTAGATGACAAGTAGATTTGTTTTGATTAGTGTATATCCTTTTGTTGAGTGTTTTTGTGTGTTTAGAGTAATTAGACAAACTAACTGCTCAAATAGGGTTTTCAAATTAATTACCATTATAGAGCACAAAAATTGCATGTTGGACATGCGATTTATGTTATTGTTGGGCAAACCGCATGTTACACATGCGATTTACCACTGCAAGTGTTTCCATTGCAACAGTTTATTGAATTAGGCTTCCGAGAATTGCTTTTATTTGCTGTAAAAGTATGCTTGCTCTTGGAAAAGATGAGGATGTGTCCCTCTAAGAGAAGGAGATGACAGTGATTACAACATCAGTCAGGAGTGGACAGAATAAGGTCATCTGTTATTGGGTATTGCTCTTTTGAAGGTCATGAAACAGCAAAATATGTGCTATTTATGTTATTTTAAACAACAAAATATGTGCATTTTAAAGATGTGATTTTTCGAGCATATTAGTTTTGGTAAATCATATCTATGAAATGTGAATTCTTTGAAAACAGGTAGCTTGCATCTTCAAGATGTGATATTGCATTAGTATGTTGATAATTAATTTTGTATAAACTATATTGTGGTAACTTCTCCTAACAAGAGCAGTGGACAGGTATCGAACTCTTCATTTGTCATTCTTTTTCATTTTTATGTTTATTCATAGTAATTTTCACCAGGATTTCATACCTTATTTCAATTAATCAAAAAAGAAGCTTTGCAACTACAACCTTTAACTAGAATTTAACCAACGCTTTATAGACTGATTAAATACTAAGGATTTGTTTGGATTGTCTGATTTTCATTAATATCTAATCTGTATTTGGTTTGTTTATAAGTGAAAATGTAGTTTTTTTTTTTTTTTTTTATATATATTATTTGTATCTGCCTCTTAATAAACATCTATTTGAAAATGACAAAAACAAGATATTAAGTGACTATAATAAGATGAAACAAAAACCCTAAAGCGTGCCTCAGTGCATCAGTGTCTTGCATTTTACTATGAAAGGTGCTCGCCTCGCTTTGGTGTCTAGGTGCATGAGGGGAGTGCTTTCAGCTACACTGGATAAATCTCTGAAGTGATGTTTCTGCTCTTGTTAAATTTTCAATCAATAACAGCATTTTGCTTGCCAGCCTATGAAAGATTTTTCTTTTCTTTTGTCCTTACTGCCTGAAACTTTAAGACCATGACAACATCTGAATTTTAGATAGAAGGGGGTGGGGGGTGTGTTGGGGTTGGTGGTGGGGTGGGGTTTGGTGAAAGCATCGATTATTTGTTTGACATCCGCACAAGCCTCAGTTTCCTTTTGCTAACAGACATCAACTTCTGTCTGTGAGCTAGTGGCAAAGAGTCTAATGAAAATGAGTTATTTCCATTCTGGACTCTTAATCCCTTCCAGGGATGAAGCTTCCTTTCTATTATTTCTATAAGCTGAAGTCAGCTGTATTACAGTCAATATTTGGAATGATTTGTAAAACCCCTTGTCAGGAATCAAGGCAGGTCATAAGTTAATTGGGTTTGACTTGATATATGAAGTTTATTTAATTGAGCTTAGTTGAGCTTGAGCATATTAACATATCGAGCTGAGGTTGAACTAAAAAATTGTAAGGTTGATTGAGCTTTTAAAGTTTTGAATGGACTCATTACTGTTTGATTTGATCCTATTTATATAGGGCCCTTATTATTCTTCTTAATTGCAAAACTTTCCTCTAAGTTGAGAAGGAATCGCCCAGAATATTCCACATTAATCTGCGGTTGCAAATAATATGAATGAAGATATTTGTTGTTGATTTTACCAGCATCTTTTCTGTCATTTTAAAAGTAGGAAGCTGCATGTGCAGATTCAGGCAAGAATTAAGTGTGCTAGACAGGTTGACCTGGATGCCTTTACATTCTGCTATGAATGTATGCCCTAAATATTTATGAGTGAGATTAAATCAAAATTGAGATCACAAACCTTTCTGCATCGTTATTTACTGCATAGCTTCTGTTTGACATGTAACAATATGTAAGCGTTATAAATTTTGTTTTAGTATTTTACTTCCATAAAAAATATTCGTGTCAGCAGTTCATTAATAACTCATGCTAGAAAATATGAAGAGTGAGAGGTTGGAAATTTGTTATATATGTGTTGAGTTATGAATTTATCTTGATTCCCTTAATTTTAAGACTAATGAAATGAATAAGCTGTAATAGGATTTTTATTTATAATTTAAATGAAAGTATTTTGACAAAGACAATTTCAACATTGAATTACTATTCATAGGATTGAGTAAAGATTGACCATTCAATTTTTTTTTGTCATAGAGATTTCTGATGGAATCGTTATTACGTGTCATCATGGATAAGGTTTTAATGGAATTGCTATTACAGTAAAGTGAATGATCATTAAATATCCACCTTTGCATTATTATTTACTGTGTATCCTGTCAGAAAAGAAATGAAATCACTGTAAAGAACTTATAAAAATTTGGTGATAATGGTATTAAAAGTGTGTTTCAGGGATTATTACTGCAAATGATTTTCATGGAATGTGTGAAATATGGGCTTACCTATAACCTTTTACGCTGAAATGCTTTGTAGAATCCCCAATTGATTTAATCACCTTTCCATAGTAAACTTGTATAAAAAAAAAAAGTTTATATGAAGGTTCCAGAATAATACATGCAAAATCATTTTTTTTATTGCTTTTATGAGTTTTATTTTCAATAAATGGTGTACTTACATCGTTGTCTGAAATAAAAAAAGTGTTCAATGGTGGTGATGATGGTCATACTATTACGGAATTCACTAACAGCATAAATCAAATGAGTGTTCAAACCTTATTTAGACGGAACTTCAAAGCTTTTAGTGAACTGATGAAACATGATGGATTAGTTCCAGCTGAGTGATGCCCATAGATGCAGCATTGGATGTGAGAATGCGGGGTTTCAACTTTACCCACATTTGTGTGCACTTTCTTCATAAATAGTTGCCATATCTATAATGCAATCTTGTCTTATGATGTGTAATAGAAATTTTATTTAATAGATAATTTGATATGAGTTCATTGGTGGTAGTATAACAGAAACCCTATTTAATGTGTCAGATGCCCACTGTTGCTTTAGATTATACAGATATATGGCAATTATCTCAAAAGAAAAGGATGAACTGAATGAGTAGATCTGACATGTTAGGATATATGGAGATGAGACAATCTTGATTATGACTTTGAACATTTTGAAAATATATTATTTCAGGAATGCTTTGACCCAATAGTTGATGTAATGACTGGGCGTGATCTCATCCCTTCTATGGTTTATGGGTAAGTAATCATTGCCCTTGTTCTTATGGGCATATAAACACACTGTTTTCTTATTTTCCCCAGTCAATTAATCAGTATTTCTATCTCCTGTGCTTTGTGCAGAAGGAGCACGAGGGGGCAAGAGTATGGTGGGATGTACTGTGCTGTTCTAATTGTCAAGTAAGTGCTACCGCTCTTTGTTGCTCTCCGCCCTCCCTCTTGCACTTGCCAAAGATGGCATTAATAGTACAGCTCTTGTTGGTGGCCTGTCTTTTAATATTGCAGCTCAGTTGTGGTGTCTGCTGGGATTCTTAGAGTTTTTGGAGAAGAAATTGCAGAGCTCCCCTTAGTTGCTACAAGAAAGTGTGATCATGACAAGGTGACACTAACTTGGTATTGTAGCATCTAGTGATTATCATATGTGCAAAGGGTAACTTATTGATCACCACAATGAAGGAAAGAAATTTAGTTTAGTAGTAAAACAATTCCTTTATAACTTTACAGAGCAAAATACGAGGTTGTATTCGTGAAAATGTTAGAAGTCTCTTGTGATTATTTAGGTGGAAGTCTATTTCTCAGAATCTTTAATTTGGATGTCTGTTATCAGTATTTTCATACGTCCTATGCTTACAGGTTTATTTTTATTTATATTTTTTTATTGCCATTTGGGCAATCTTCTTCTCTTTCTGATCTTGCAATTTTTTTTTCTCTTCTTCTTCTTCTTCTTCTTCTTATTATTATTATTATTATTATTGTTATTATCATCATCATCATCATCTTAGCTGCCTGATTCTCCATGTACAGCTCTCTTCGGATGATTTGTTTGACAATATTATCACCCAGAAATTTTATTTATATTCTGCTTTTGCTCTCGTTATAGTGCATAGATAATTCTAGACTGTATATGCTCTTCAGCATGAATCTAGTTTGGATTCTTCCCACACTTTTTTGTCCTCTTCTCCAGAAACCTAGTTTGAATTCTCTGCTTTATATATTACAATGCATTGATTTCAATGATGAAGCAGCTATATGACTATATCTCTAGACGTTTAAATGATAATCTATTGAACTTGCATAGACATGAGATCCTCTTCTTATGCTTGTGGCATTCTCTGTTCTACCTTTCCAATTTAGTACAAGTTATACGTCATTTTATATTGTTCACTTAAATCTTGGCTTGCTTAACTAGCTGCTTTTGGCTTGTTATCAAAATGATGTCATCCACTGTAATAATGAGCAACAAGGGTTTAGCACTATTGTCTACATAAAACCTTACTCGGGGCAGCAATATAGTATATACCGGTGAAAAGGTCAAATAGAGATGGTGACAATTGATTACTCTATCACTAGAGACATTGATATTTCCTATTTATTTATATATATGTGTGTGTGTGTTTTTCCTCCACAGCCTTGTCTAGCTTTTATACTTGTTTACAATCATTAGATATATGGACATTATCCTTTCTTAGTTCGTTCTTTCTGTTGACGTATTGTCTGTCATGAAAATACAAGATTCTATATGATGTAGAAATTGCACTTGCTATATATATTTGGGTGCTGTCCTAGTTTATATTAATATTTTTTCTTTTCTTTTATTTTTTCCAGGGTTATTTCCAGCTGCTCTTCTATTGCATAGAGAAACTGCTGGCATTCTTGAACGTAAGGAGCCTCATGCTGCCAGCTGCTGCGGAGGCAGAATCTATATGGATTGATAAGTTTGGTTTTAGAAAGATTGAAGATGATAAGGTTAATACTTGATTCATCTTCTTGCCTTGAGTCTGCTTATGCAGTTGATTGATATCTTGACATCAACTTTGTTTATGCTGCAGCTCAAGGATTACAGATGGATCTGCAGCCAGATGGTAACCTTTAAAGGAACATCTATGCTACAGAAACCAGTCTTTGGGTGTCGATATGCTGTCTGTGAATCATGACCGCCAAGGAAGTATGTTATTTTTTGCCTTTTTTTTTAAATAATTTTTTTTAGGGTGTAAGGCAGAGAAATCTTGTGTACATGTTATACTATTTCCCAAATTTTGTAAAATATGTGCTGGGGTACCAAACTAATAGAGAAGGGTTGGCAGAGGAGCAAAATTTTGATGGGTGGGAAAGGAGGGAGTTGCTAGGAATTTTGTGTATGCTTAAGTTATTCAAGTTCCGAGTAAATTAGTAGTCCATTTGATGATGCTGATTAGCCTCCTAATTGTTGCTAAACGAAGTCTGCCCATTTGTGCAAGGGAACGCAACTGCCAGCTTCCCCCGAAACCCAGTATGAAATTTCTTTTTGCCCTTTTAAATCTAAATTTCATTGAAATTATCAGTTGTCATATCCAATTTACTCAATTGTTTTCCGATAGCCAAAGTGATTATGTATCATTCCTAATTTAACTTTTATTTATTAACTTTTCTGTTTTTCATTCCATTTTAAAGATAATGTGGTAATCATTAAGAAATCAACAGTAGTGTAAATCATAAGGTAATAAACTTGATAAGCCAAAGTTTAGTGATTTTATACTTTTTAAGTTTGTTTTATTTATATTTTAATACGCTTATGGCATTTATGGATGATGAAATAAAACAAGGTAGGAATGGAGCAGTAATTTCTTAAAAAAAAAAAAAAAGTGCAATAGGGTAGTTATTTTTTATGCTCCATTGGAGAATTTATGAATAGATATGGAGATATATGTTAAATAGAATTAAAAAATATCTATTCACTTAATTATATAAAGAAATTATAATTTCTCATTTTATAACAATGGCCATTCTGTTGAATAGCCATTCTGCCCATCAAACTAGTTGGTTTACTGAAAAAATGTATTATTTTACTTCATCCCCACAAAGTCAGCAAAACCTGTCATTGCAGTTACGTTTTTGACGCATATAAACGTATACGTATATCATGATTATTTTAAGCCTTAGGAACGCACCAAACGATGTGATGAGTAAATGAGCAACTTCAAACTTCCATTGTTTGCTGGGCCTCTCACGGAGTTCACCTTATCGGATTAATTTATTAGAATTTAAAACATCTCACGAATGGGTATAAATTGCATTTGGAATTGCAACCGCGTTGACAAAGATATCCATATAGCAGCATTTGATTGCTAATAACTTTTTGAGTTTTTGAGTTTTATTTAATCTTATCCAGCAAGCTCTTTTAGACTTTGTTCATTCCTCGTATCGTAGGCATGCTAATATGGGTCTTTGTTTTATTATTTTGGTATAATTTTTTTTATCATTTTTAAATTAATGTTTGTTTTAAAATAGATATGATAAAAAATTGATAGTTTTAACTATAAACTAACCAAGTGGATACTATATATATATAGTATATATAAGTTATAGATATAGATCAAATACAAATAAGATACAGATAAAGATCCAATGATTTTAATAGCTCCATAACTGCTCATTCTTTTCGGTCTGAAATGCCCTAATTTAGCCCCATATTTTTCCTCTGTGCAAGAAGGTAAATAGCGAATGCACAATTAGCTCTTGCTTAGTTTTTCTTTAATTATTTTTATTTTATTTTCTGTGGTTTTTGTTTAATTTTTTTTATTGGATAGTGTATTTATTTGTATTTTTATATTTCACATCCATTAATTACATACAAGTTCTAAAATTGATTAACAATTAGGAAAATTCTAGTTTGTCATTTTTTCGACGGACCAATCCTTTAGTGATTTAAAGATTCTAATTTATACCTAACCATGACGGAATCCCTAAAATACTTAATATAACTTATTATATTTATTTTAGTGGTTAAATTATTAACTATGGTTTTGGATAATTTCTATTGGAGTTGTTTGATCCCAACATAAATAACTTGTACAATTGCTTCGCTGGGTCAAGTTGCTTCAGCAAGCAACATTCCTTATCTACTCCATCTTTCAATTGGTTGACGACTTTAATTAAAAATTGTTATTGTTATGTATAAACTATAAACTATTGTAATTAATTTTAATGAATTTTTTTATAATTGATTAATTTTGATAGAATAATATAAAAAATATGGTTAGGACCTAGGAAGTAAGAAAAATTCTAGACCTTTGAAGACTTTGTAAGGAATCCTTTTGGAAGAATTTATGGATGGAGTGGAAGGTTATTTAGAATTAAGTGTTTTTTAAGGTGCTGACATAATACTGCAAAAAAAAAAAAAAAAAAAAAATATATATATATATATAGCTAATGCTAAAAACCTTGTTACAAATCTTAAGTGCAATGTTACCTTCCTAAGCATTTTTCCTTAAATCATTTTAATGGTAAGTTCCTTAGAGGATTCCTTAGGATATTATGTAAGCATTTTAAGAAACACTCTTTAAAAAGCTCTCCTTTTTATCTTAAGATACTTGACAAAAGATCCTTAACAATTTCTTATAATTTTTGTGATCTTCGGAAATTATACTATACCATTAAAAAAAAAATCTTGAGAAACTCACTTTTTGAGTTTTTTTTTTCTTTTGAGCAACCCTACAAAGTTAATGAATTTGTTCTATTAGATGAAGTTTTTTTGGCTCGATTTCCTTAGATTAGAGTATTGTGTCAAGGAATTCCAATAAAGATAGCCTAAGGACTTCTTAACTTTATTTTTAAGGTCATTCATAAGATTTTTTAATATTTATTTATATTATTTATTAAATTAATTTTTGGCTGACATATTGTTTATTAAATTATTAATATAATATATTATGCAAAAGCAATACAAAAATAGAAAAGTGCTGCGTCTTATGTCGCATCTAATATGGGGAATGACCATGAAATGGAGTCATGATTCTAGATTTTATTCTTATTTTAATATGTAGATATATTCTTAACAGTCTTAATCGCAATTCCTAAGAATCCATGATTTGGGAAATTCAATTCTGCCTTCTATTTGGTTCTCACTAATGATTATTGCTATCTATAATTACATTAATATCCTCTAATATATTTATTACTCTCTTCTAATATATATATTACTCATATTTATTATTAAGGGTATTTTTAATAAATAGTACATTCATTCGATTCCATGTATATATAATTCTATTTTGTAGGATTTCTATATATCAAAAACTTTAAGGATATTTTTCTTAATAGTAAGAATGACTTGAAAAACTAAAGATGTGTATGGAAATTTATCTACTCTTATAAGGGTGGCTTAAATATCTTTAACTTATGTTTAATAGTGTTTCTTAGCTTTTACGGAAAATCGCTCAAAAGGACATGTCAGACTTTCATCAAGCATTAACCTATATACGCAAAAGCTAAATGATTCAACTTCACGACCCAGAAGGTTGAAATTTTCCTTCACAATGGGAAGCAGTGAAACAACACTAAAGCACCTGATAGCAGATAACATCATGAGAAAAATTTAATCTAGAAGATCATGCTTCTCGAATTAAACACTTTAGTTTAATTTTGTAGTTGGTGAGTAGCATCTAATTATCAAATCATCCATATCTTATTAATTTGATTATTATACAGACAGAAACCTTCCTCCAAAAAAAAAAAAAAAAAAAAACAGAAAGTAAAATTCTCTTATTGCTGAATATATTGAAAATCTCTCGAACCATCCATGTTATTATTGAGAACAGCTTATGAACCCTGAGTTGATCAATCACAATATTCAGTGGATCAGGGCGGATTTCAGGACACCTAGCTTTTTATCTTCATAATGTGGTTAATGAAATTTGAAACGTTGGTATGAGATGTACCACCATCTTGCATAGCTCGTTTTGCCGCCTCCCCAAGCTCCATTGCTTTCTTCCTTCTTTCTTCACCCTTTTCATCCTCAGACATTAACATATTCACAGCTTCCAAAATCGCATTTTCCTTCACATAAACCCCAAGTTCCTCTTCCTTACCCCACCTGGCAGGCACCTTGACACCAGCCCTAACCCCAATCCTCAAAACATCAACAACAAGGATCTCATTGAGGAATTGCTCAGCATGCAGAGGCCAAGTAATCATTGGCAAACCATAGGAAACACCCTCTATTGTTGAGTTCCAACCACAATGTGTTAAGAATCCTCCTATGACTTTGTGTGACAAAATTGCAACTTGTGGTGCCCATCCTCTAATCAAATATCCCCTGCCTTTGATCCTCTCTTCGAATTTGACCTCAATAAGCCACTTCTCCAACTCAGCCCAGCCGTCTCCTTCCACTTTGATCACCCAGATAAACGGCTTTCCTGATGCTGCTAAGGCCTTCCCGAGTTCGATTATCTGTGCTGAAACCAAACGGCACAAACTGCCTAAGCAGGCATAGATCACAGATTTCGGTTTCATGGTGTCAAGCCATCTGAGGCAGTCTTTGATCATGTCCATCGCTACTTCTTTCCCTCTTTCAACCCTGTCCAAATTATTGTCATTTGACAAACAAACAGGACCAATAGACCACACTGTTTTATTAATCGCCTTTGCATACCCCTCCACGCATCCAACCTCCAGGGCATCATAGCTATTTGACAGGACCCCATCAGCCTGCCTCTCGGCTTCCTGGATCTTCGCACGGTAATCATCGAAAACAAATTGAGCTACGAAACGCCCTGGTAGCAGCATTTTGGCAATCCTGACCTTGATATCATTAGGCAATCCAGGAATTTCCAAAGATTCATCATCCGAACTCACGCTCAAATGAGCATTGTAGAGTTTCACATTGTGAGAACTTAACAGGGAAAAACAGCCCATCCCATGGAAAACAATCCTAGGAATCCCGAATTTTCGGGCTACATCAGATGTCCAATACAAATTCCTGTCAGAGATTATGCAACTAGGAAGAAGTTCTTCTGATTCAATGTGTTTTTCTATTGGTTCTTGCATCTTGCTTAATCCAGCATAGAATCTCCTTAGAAAATCAGGGGATGGAAGAATATCTAAATTCTCATACCCTGTCGGAAGTCCTACTTCTTCACAAGGGAACGGGATCTCAACAAGCCTAATTAGCAGCCCGGATTCGGCTGCACGGTTTAAGACTGACTTGAACCTTGAAGCATTGAGTGGAGTGGTGTAGATTGTTACAATCACTCCTCGTTGCGCGAAAATCCTCCCTATGTCTATCATAGGGATCATATGACCTTGTGACAGTAAGGGGATTAACGCGAAGTGAACCGAGCTTGATATTGAGGCCATGGCTGTAGATTTTTCGGTTCCTTGGTGTTTTTCCCAATAGCTGGGGTTGAATAATCAGGAAATAACTATACGGTGGTAGCTCCGTCCAACCTAAAATTCTTTATTTTATAGAACAAGGATGCCGTCTGATGTTGATGGCATAGACAACTTAAGTTTTTTGACATAACATATTAGACATAAGATTCTAGGAAACTCACCTGCAAAGTCTAGGAATTAAACCAGGTTGTATTTTATTGAACAATTATTGAAAGGTTTAGATTTATATATAATCGTAATTGAATCATTAAGATGCGTTTCGTATTAATTTTATGATACTTATCCGAGGATGGATTAGATGGTCCCACGGAATCATAAAGACTATTTGTTTTTTAACAAAAAGGCTACTTTCCGTTCCTGTCCTGTGGAGTGTTTACCACGAAATTTAAAATGATGGGATAGTCATGGAACCAATGAACCGGAAATTGCTTTGGAGTAAATTACAAAGACCGGAAACAAACACGAAACTTAAGAATGGAGTATGAAAGGACCTTTTGGACAAGTCAATATACCAAACCTTTCTAAGGAAGCTAAAATGTTTACTTGACTAGGCCGAATTTTTTTTCTTTTTCTTTATTTATTTTCTAATAATATTTATAATCAATTCGAAAAAAAATAAATTAATTTATAACCATTAACCAATAGCGATCAACCCTTTCAAAGACTTATCGGCCGACATTTTGAGGGGATCCTTTCCCACCAATCTCCTGGGGACTTGTGTCCTTCACCAGTTTTCTTAGTCATTGATTGGCTCTTTGAAGCCTTAAAAGTCTAATCTGGGCTTATTTATGGTTAATGGTTTAACTCATTAACCTAAGTTTTGAAGGGAGCTTTTTAAGGATTTACTCAAGTCCAAGAAGTTAAAATGTTTACTTTATTAGTTTGATTTTTTTTCTTTTCATTTATTTATTTCTTAGTAATGTTTATAGTCAATTTAGAAAAAAAAAAAAAAATCTTTTCCCAATGACCATTTTATATTTAAGGGAGACTAAGTTTTTTTTTTTTTTTGCCTCAAATTGATGTAATCTCATAGATCACAATCATCAAACGCTAATTATTAAAACAGTTATATTAACCTAGTCATGATTTACCATAAAAAAAAAAAAAACTTTCTTTTTGACTAAAACAATTTCAACTTTAATTAACTATATATATATATATATATAACTATCGGTCGTGGGGTAGTTGGATTGGTATTGATTATTACTAACAGTTGCTGACCCGCAATGCGGTGAAAATTAATAATGCCAACAATAACAATAGTCATCCATTAAATAATTTTAATGTGATATAACTAACAGATTAAATAAAATCAATTAAAACTTATTGGTATTAATTACTACTAACAGTCGCTCGCCTGCAATGCCGGTGAAAACAAATAAATAGCCATGCTATTCGAGCCATATCAGGGCATTTGTGCCAAATTTGCACAATTTGTATGTCGTATGCTTTCATGTGCCATGTGAATTTGTCCTTGCATACCTTGCATTCTGTGTTCTGCATGCTTCTTTTTCTTATGTGCTATGTCATGGTAGTCTACTTATTCGATTATCGTGTTGTGCCTTGTTATGTGCATTTACATGCCTTTAATCAGGTTCGACTTTATACAATTTGTATGGTTTTCTAATTATTTCTAATTTGCATTTTTTTTGTGTTTAAATTGTGTAAATTACTTATATTAGCTTTAAAAATTTTAAAATGTAAAACATAACAAATAAATTTTACATTTAATCTAAGTTGAAACTAAATGATAAAATAAAGCGTAATTTATTATTCCAATAAAAATTAATGACATAGATAATTTAAAAAATTATATAATTAATTCATTTAAAAAAATATGGCGAGTAAGGCTATTGGTCACCTTGCCACCTTTAGTGTTGCCGGGGCTAGGAGGGCGAGATATAGGGGTGCTAGTGGATAAACCCCCATTTGGTAAACCACTCATGGGAAAAATTGGTCAAATCAGGAATTCACTTCTTTGAGTATTTGCCCTTCACTTCTTGGACCTTGGTTATTTGATCTAGACCTTCTATTATTTGACTAATGTAAAACCCACTGGTTGTTGTTGTCGATGTTGTGTGGCGGCTTAGTTTGCCTCGCTTCCTCCATCTTGTCATTGTTCTAGTAAAATCAAAGTTTAAGTTTAGGACCAAACCATCTGACTCATTCCCATTGACTGTTGATGAGAATCAAATAGCACCAACTCCAAAGGAAACAACTAAGCTCAAAGATCCATTGCAAGATACTGAGGATCGATGACTAGAGCAAGAGTAAAGCGGATGAATGAAGCTCTCATGGATTGATTATGGAGATTCAAGAGATTAAAGCTATCATCAAGTCTCCAACACAAGTAATAAACTTATGAATTTGTTGGAAACAAGTATTAAAGAAGAAAAGCTACCAGCTTACAATTGCAGGGAGCCGGCGTTCAGTATAGACTTGTACCCTGCGTCCAACACCACTAATGTAGGAACTTAAGCCACCGACGTAGGGCCGACTTACAAAGTGACCAGTAGTAAAATCTTTAATGCTATTATGAAAGCCGCCAGTGTATAAGTTAAAGGCCGCTACCCTTGGCCATGTAGACCACCGGCGTAGAGCCGGCTTACATCTGTTCGAATGTGACTTTTCGAATTTCTTCATATATTCTTTGTTTGATTGTTTTCCAAGGCTATTTTGAAGCCTATATGAACCCTATGTATGGATGCTTGATAGATATCAGTTGAATGACATATTTTGAAAGTTTTTCTTCCATTTGTGAGGATTTTCTCTTAATTCTAGAGAAAAAACTAAATCTGATTTCTTCGGCATAAAGCTTTGGGAAATCTACCTTTGATAACTTAGGTTCCAATCGACAGGTTTGGTTGGGGTCTGGTTCCGCTTCTTGATAACATTGATTCTAATCGACTGGTTTGATTAGAGGTCACATTCCTATCGCTTGTTTCAAGGCAATCTAGGGTTCTAATCCATTGTCAAGTATTGGGTCTTAGGTTTCATATATCTAAGGTTCTCGTTTTGTTTCATTTGGTATCAGAGCTTTGGTTCCTTGAATGGGTAATTCTATCCTTTTGAATTTCTTTGTTTGATCTATCTTTGTTTTTTTTTCTTTCTATCCTTCTTGTCACAAAATCCAATCTTTCTTTGTTTTGATTTGTTCGTTTTTAATTAGAAAAGGAAAGAAGAATCGGATAAAAAAAAAAGAAAGGTAATTTGTGGTAAAAAAAAGGAAAGGAATTTGTGAAAAAAAAGAAGAAAAAAAGAAAAAATATGCATTAAAAAAATTATTATTGATCCTTTTGTCTGATCGAGATTCTTTGAATACTCTAGAAAACTCATCTCACTAGAAATATCAATTCTTGTGTTCTTTGATTATCTTTGGAATTTGAGTTATTGAAATTTGATTTGCTTTGTTTTTGTGTGTTGAAATCATTGATTACGTTCTGATCACGAACTTACAAGAGAAAATTGAGTGGTAAAAGACAAGAGTGTGTGAGATTAATACCGAGAAAGGCCAATTAGAGTGACATACGAGATATTTCACATCTTGGAGAGTACACATGTGAAGGAGTGTGTGAGGAATAACATTTTTATTTAGATCTTTTCTTTTTGCAAGTTATAATAATGAGTACTGTGGTGAAAATTCTAATGTGGATATGAAATCATTCATGAAGTCTATACGAAATGAATTAAGAAGGGTGAATATGAGGTTAGATGATTTAAAATCCCCTAGAAAATATAGACCTTTTAAAAAGAAGTCTTCTATTGAAGAGGAAAGAGAAGATTCCAATTCTGAAGATGGCAGTTCTAAGGGGAAAAGGAAAAGCATGAAGCGTGATAGTAATCTAAGCAGTATCAAGATGAAAATTCCTTCTTTCCAGGGAAAGAATGATTCGAAATTATACTTGGAATGGGAAAGAAAAGTGAAGCACATATTTGATTGCCACAATTACTCTAAAGAGAAGAAAGTCAAGTTAGCTACAGTGGAATTCGCAAACTATGCTAGTATTTGGTGGGATCAATTGGTGATTAATCGGCATAGATATGGTGAATAGCCTATTAGAACAGGGAGGAGACAAAAGTTATAATGAGAAAGAGGTACATTCCCAGTTACTATCACAAAGACTTGAGCAGAAAGTTGCAAAATCTAACTTAGGGTTCTATGAGTGTGGATGATTATTATAAAGAAATGGAAGTAGTCATGATCAGGGCTAAAATAGGAAGATCCAGAAGCTATAATGGCTAGATTCATTAGTGGATTAAATAAATATATTGTTGATATTGTAAACTTAAAACACTATGTGGACATGTAAAAGTTATTACATAAAGCATATAAAGTTGAGAAGTAGCTGAATTAAGGATAAATCAAGTTATGGTTCATCTTCTAAATCTTCTTAGAAATCAAAGTGGAAGGATTACAAAGCAACTTCAAAATCTAAAGAAGATAAGAATAAAGATCGATTTCATCTTTGAAAGGTAAATCTGAAACTAAATCATCTTCTAAGTCACAAAATATTGGATGTTTCAGGTGCCAAGGATAAGGACATATTGCTTCACAATGTCCAATTCAAAAGGTTATGGTGATCCTAGAAAATGGTGATGTGGAAAGTGTTAGTTCCAGTGACAATAATATGCCACCATTAGAAGACTGTAGTGATATTGATTATAAAGGGCTAATGAGGGGTGAATTTTTAGTTACTAGGCAAACTTTGAATATTTAGCCTAAGGATGATGATGATGAGGTACATCGTGAGCATATTTTCCATACCAGATGTCATGTTAACAACAAGGTATGTAGTTTGATAATTGATAGTGGAAGTTACATAAATGTGGCAAGTATCTTGTTAGTAGATAAGCTGAATTTGAAGACTTCAAGGCATGAAACACCTTATAAATTGCAGTGGTTGAGTGATTGTGGGGAATTCAAGGTGACTAGGCAAGTTCTAGTTGCATTTTCAATTGGCAAGTGCTAGGATGAGGTTAAATGTGACGTGGTACTAATGCAGACTTATCATATTTTGCTAGGGCAACCGTGGTAATTTGATAGGAAGGTTAGACATGATAGCCATAAGAATCATTATTCTTTCATGTTGAATCAGAAGCTTGTGATTCTAGCACCCTTAAAGCCACGATAGGCTAGTGAAGATTAATTGAGAATTGCAAAAGAATTCAAAGTGGGAGATAACACTTGAGTGATCAAGAGAGGAGTGAGAAAAAGAGTGACAAACATACACTAGTGAGTAATGAGTGCGAAACACAAGTGAATGGCATTGCTAAAACAAGTGAGGTTAAGAGTGTTATGAATTCGAAACAAAAACTACTTGTATTTATGTACAAGGATGTTTACTTTTCTACCGACCAACTTAACCAATCTCTTCCTAGTGTGGTTGACTGGTTATGTCTTTAATGTAGGAATTTGATGATTTATTTCCTGAGGAGATACCAAGTGGATTGCCCCCTTTGAGAGGCATTGAGCATTAAATAGACTTCCTTCCTAGAGCTTCAATTCCCAATAAGCCGGCATATCAAGCAAATCCTGAGGAAACAAAGGAGATACACATGCAAGTTGTTGAACTGATAGGAAAAGGATTTGTGAGAGAGAGCCTTAGCCCATATTCAGTTCCAGTCATTATAGTGCCCAAGAAAGATGGAACATGACGCATGTGTGTGAATTGTCAAGCAATTTACAAGATAACGGTAAAGTATAGATATCTTATTCCTAGACTTGATGATATACTTGATGAATTGTATGGTGCATGTTTGTTTTATAAGATTGATTTGAAAAATGGACATTACCAAATTTGCATGAAAGAGGGAGATGAGTGGAAAACCGCTTTTAAAGCTAAGTATGGTCTTTATGAGTTCAAGAAATTTACAAGATAACGGTAAAGTATAGATATCTTATTCCTAGACTTGATGATATACTTGATGAATTGTATGGTGCATGTTTGTTTTATAAGATTGATTTGAAAAATGGACATTACCAAATTCGCATGAAAGAGGGAGATGAGTGGAAAACCGCTTTTAAAGCTAAGTATGGTCTTTATGAGTGGTTGGTAATGCATTTGGGTTGTTAAATGCACCTAGCATTTTTATAAGATTGATGAATCATGTTCTGCTTGCTTTCATTGGAAAATTTGTTGTTGTTTACTTTGACGATATTCCGGTTTATAGCAAAGATTTGGATGAACATGTCCAGCATTTACATGATATTTTTAATGTCTTAAGGGAAAATAGATTGTATGCTAATTTAAAGAAATGTACTTTTTGCATGGAATCTGTTATTTTCCTTTAGTTTGTTGTGAGTGCAAATGGAATTTCTGTTGATGAAGAGAAGGTGAGGGAAATTATGGAGTGGCCAACACCTAGAAATGTAAATGAAGTTAGAAGTTTTTATGGTTTAGCAAGCTTTATAGGAGATTTGTAAGAGGTTTTAGTTTTATAGCAGCTTCTTTAAATGATCTTGTTAAAAAGAATGTTGAGTTTAAATGGACTTAAAAGCATGAAAACGCCTTTAATACTTTGAAAGATAAGTTAACCAATGCTCCTTTGCTTATTCTCCCCAATTTTGATCAAGTTTTTGAAATCGAGTGTGTTGCGTCGGAAAAAGGTATTGGTGGTGTTTTGATGCAAGACTTTAAGTTGATTGCTTATTTTAACAAAAAGCTTAGTGGTGCAATATTGAATTATCCCATGTATGATAAAAAATGAATGCGTTGGTGAGGATATTACGGACATGGCAACACTATCTATGGCTAATGGAGTTCGTCATCCATTTGGACCATGAAAGCTTGAAGTATTTGAAGTCCTAGGGTAAAGTGAACAAAAGACGTGCCAAGTGGTTGGAGTTCATTGAGACCTTTTCTTATGTGATCAAGTACAAGCAAGGCAAAGAGAATATAGTGGCTGATGCACTATCAAGAAGGTATGCACTTTAACTTATTTACATAATAAATTGCTTGGATTTGAGCCTATAAAGGACTGTATGAGAATGATAGTGATTTTAGCCAAGTTTAGATTGCTTGTTCTAAGCATGTTTTGCTGATTTTTATAGGCATGAGGGGTATTTATTTAAGAAAGGTAAGCTTTGTGTTCTCAAATGTTCATTGTGTGAATTGCTTGTTAGGGAAACACATGAAGGTGGATTTGTGTTATTTTGGCATTAAAAAGACTTTGGATGTGTTACAAGAACATTTTTGTTATCCTAACATGAAACATGATGTGCAAGCTCTTGGTGAAAAATGTATTACATGTAAACATGCTAAATCCAAAGTGATGCCGTGTGGGCAATATACTCTACCTATTCCTAGTCAACCTTGGACTGATATTTCTATGGATTTTACTTTAGGGTTACCTAGATCTCAAAATGGAAAAGATAGCATATTTGTTTTTGTGGATAGATTTAGTAAGATGGCACATTTCATTGTGTTACGCCCCAATGGGTACCCTAAATGTGTAACTCGCCGTACATAATATTAAAACTTAAGAATGAATACTTCAATCACTTGAAAGCTTTCATATTGGTACAGGGCGTATGCTCACAACAAAAGGAGACCAGTGGAGTTATGTATTTTAAAATAGTAGCAGCAGAACATTCAAGACAATATTAATATAATTCATCAAAATATAAAGGTCTTATACCCCTACGAGACATCCCCTTAATAAATCTTCAAAATATCATAGTTTTACTAAGATAATAACTAAAGCTGGAATATTTGAAAGGAAATCTAATCTAAATTCTTCAAATAGAATTCCTCCAAGAGCTTCCCAAAAGCATAGGTTTTACTTGAAAGGTCAGGATGGTCTCGGGTGCAAAAAAAATGATCTTGTAACATCAGAAATCTATTAAGGAGTAAGCATAATAGGCTTAGTGAGATAATCCTTACGCATAAGTGCTCATAACAAAGCAATCAAACAAGTCCATTAAGCAAGCATATGAAATGCAACATTCATATAATCAAACAATACATTGACTATCTGGTTTCGTATGTAGAATAGATTTACCCCTTCATTTAGGGTTAAGGAATGCTTTGGATGGGTCATAATCGACCTCCTTGAAATTTGCGCATGTCTTGGGATTCCAATCAATCGTACTACTAGTCCTCGGGCTTTCCTTGTTACGCCCCAAAGGGTACCCTTAACGTGATAGTCTACCACATACGGTATTAAAACTTAAGAATGATTTCTCAAAGTCATGCGAAAACTTTAATACCATATGTAAGGCGTCTATCACAATAATAGGAGACATCGGTGGGATGTGTAGTTCGAGATAGCAAATATAGCATACAAGAAATCTGGATAAATATCCAACTTCAACATTATAAGAATATGGTCCTTACATCATCTTAAGGGTATTCCCTCGATAAATCTCTAAAGATCATAATATCATCTTAGTCCTTCACATAAAGAAACAATATTAGAACAAAAAGATATTAAAGGAAATCTATTCTAAGATCTTCAAAAAGATTTCTAAAAGCTTCCTAAAAACATATATCCACTCGGGTATATGAAGTCCTCGGCAAAAGAGATATTGATCCTGGGTCAACAAAAGTCTATTGGGGTATAAGCACAACTAGCTTAGTGAGAATATTCATGGATTAATGTATTTGTATCAATAAATTCAAACAAGTTATTAAACAAGCATATAAATGCATTAAGTAAGTGAACAAACAATACATATGATCTACCGAAAATCATATGTTCGAATGGATTTACCTCTCCATTTGGGGTTAGGTGTTTTAGGCTCTTTGAAAACCCATATTTGAAATCCAACTCATCTAGTTTATTTCGGCTCCTACTCGCCCATCCTAAAATAGTTTTTTTTGGGCTCCTATTCACCTATCCTAAAATAGTTCTTTTAGGCTCCTATTTGCCCATCGTTAAATAGTTCTTTCAGGCTCTTATTCGCCCATCTTGCAGATTTACAAGTTCCCGTAAACTCCACTACTATAATCTTGTCCCATCGAGCATAGTAGCTAATGAAATGAAGCTAACTATGATATGCATGAATCAATTAATATAAATCGTATTATATGATTAAAGTAATTTAAAGTGATCGTAGAATTTGCAGACACTCCATCATAATAGTAAACACAACTTAATTAATCAATAATTTATGCCTTGATATACTTAGTATACTTTCAACCAATGTTATCATGCATAACCCATTTTCGTTTTTTTCTGCTTCTAGTGCTTCTAGCTACAAGTACAAAAAAGTAGAAGATAAACTCATTCGGCCATTCTTGCCACAGATTCTTTACTCGTAATAGTCCTCCAAATAGGGATCCTCCTAAGCTTTGTTACCTAAATGAAAGAAATACTCGGAATAAGTATTTCGTGAAAGTTCTACTTGAACTTTCTAATTCTATTCTAGCATTTGCGTCAAAATTCAGATAGGAGGAAATTCCAACTTAAAATAGCAATAATTTGCTCATTTTAACTCGAAATTTCGCATATTGTATACCATTTTCTACTTACTCGAAAAAATCTATCCATTTCTAAGGTTATTTTTTTTTTTCATAAAAGCCATTTGCATTCCAAAACATCATGGTATAGATCAGTTACGAATTTCTTAGCCCTTAAAATATGATTTTCCAAACTTTTCTTTCCCTAAAAATCCTTAAACAAATATATAGGTATGTATGTGGTTGGAAAAATCCTTTTGATACATAAATAGACTCATATTTTATGCATGATTCTATTGGTGTTGTCTCAACAATTTTTTTTTCATAAAACGACTTATCTTATGATTTTGAAAAGTCGGACTTTGAAAATTTTCTCTTTAAGTGATTTGGAAGAAATTTCAAATTTTGGGTTATTACAAATAATTGTTTTCCTTTTATATTTTTATTTTCTAACTCTTTCAAAGAAAATTATTTTCCAGAAATTTGGTCTTTTATGTTACCTACTAATTTTACTTTTAGTAATTGAAAAATAAGGTTTTCAAAACTTTTCTTAAGTTGTTAGTGTTGTCTAATATTTAAAGTGTGTTAAATATATTTTTTCCTTTCATTTTATATTATTTTACTTCTTTAAAAAAAATAAGTTTGCCCTTTTAAAACTTTGCTCTCTCGGTAGTTTTTATTTCTTTAAGTTGGTTTCTAAAATAGTAAGTTGATTTTACCTTGATTTGAAAAACTTGTTTTATTCTTAATATTTATCAAGTGGTGGCATAATCCTTTTAGATAAGTTTATAAGAAAAACTTTCATAATAAAGAATTATTAACATTAGAACTTAGCAAAAATTTTATTTTAACTTTGAAAAGGAATAACAATATTAAAATTAAGTCTTGTAGAAGCTTACTTAGTAAGTGATTTTCAAAGTCTATGATGAACCTACTTAAGTTTTATAAAAAATATGATTGAGTTAAAATCTTAAGTTTAATACTAAAAATTATATTTTTATGAAGTATTTAGTTCTGATTTATAAAATGAATGAGTTCCTTTTATTATTTGAAGAAATCTTTATTCTTAATACTTTAAAATTTATGATTAGCTTGGCTGAGCTTTTAAAACAAATTTATTAAAAACAATACTTAGATGTTTTGTTGAAAAATCATCTGTTAAGTGATAAGAAATGTAGTTTACTTTTCTTTGTTAACAAAAGAACCCATTTTTATTTTTACTTAGACAAAATATTTAATCATGCATGAATATGATTATGTAACAATGAATAAGAATAATACATAATAAGATAGAAAGAAATAGAATAAGCAAATAAGTATAATAATAAGGTTAAGTATTAGAAGCCTTAGCTTCATCAAGGCTTCCCGGTCAAGTATTGGGAACCTTAGCTTTATCAAGCTATCTCGGGACTAAGAATGGACTAGTCCCAAAATAAAAAGAAAATAAAGAAAAGAAAAAGCAATAATAATAAGAAGAATAATAAAATCATGTTAGTAAGAGTGAGCATTTAGGCTCTAAGAAACATACAGATATACATATACTTAATAATATATATACAAGATTAGGTAAAGAGTATAATAACAATAATATCAACATAATAACATAAGATAGCAAAATAACAAATTGTAAATTCTTGGGATGTGCAAGAACAAAACATGAACATGTTATTGCTTTTATAACTCACATGAGCTTTAAGAAACAACATTATGATCATACTAAGTTACATGATATGGGAAAAATAAAAGTAAGATATTTATACCTAAAGGTATGTATTTGATGAATAAAGAAAGTGATGGTTGTAAGAATATGTGGATGGTGATATGTGGAAGATGGGTTTTGTGTAGGGAAAAGAAAATTGGAAAGAGAATTTTGGGGAAAAAATTCGAGAGAGAAGTTGAGAAAGGATTTTGGTAAAGTATTGTTATGTGTATGAGATGTGTCTGAAGAATGAAGGAGGGAGGGGTATTTATAGGGAAAGTTGGAAGGAAATTATAGTTAATTAAATAAATGAAAAAGAAAAGAAAATTGATGGCATGAAAGAAAAGAGTAATTAAAAGTTAATTTAGAAGAAAAGTGTAAGAGAAATTTAGTAATATGTGGTGTAGAATTTTTATGAAAAAAGAAAATTATAAGAAATAGATATATAAGTTGTAAAAATAGGTGGTACCAAAAAATAGAGATAGATAAATAGTTGTGAATAGTGTAGCATAGGACAGTGAATAGCAAATAAGACTAATAAATTATCGATAGTAAAGAAAATAAACGTAAAAATGCGATATATGATATTTTTAGTTACCAAAAAATTATGAAACTGATATCCTTGTATAATTACAAGTATTTTGGTGTTATCAGAATATTTTTACTATTTTGTGCACCATTGGCACTTTTTTCTAAAACTGATCCCGTTCGGGTTCAAAACACACTAAAATTTAATGAATGATATTTTTAAGCTTTCCTATATTATTACGAACTATTATCTATAATTATCTCAATTTCATTGCTTAGAGTTTAAGAGCATGGGATTGCCGGATCTAGACATTATGGTTTGTTGTAGACTTTATTGACTTTTGGGTTCCGGTTTGACTTTCGACTTTTTGCTTTATTTGTAAGATTATAAAATTTTAGGGTTTTTGACCGAGTTAGATTTTTGGTTCAAAATTTACGTTTTATTTTATTTTTTATGACTTATTTAATATTTTTCTATTCCCGGGATTGTTTAATCGAGTCTAACGTTATGGGTTAACTCCGTTTGAATTCTAAAATTTACCGAAAGATTTAAGGTTTTAGTGTGTTGTCGTCAAGTGTTATTTGGATATATCATTTTGATTCGCGTCTTAGGGGATCAGATAGATGATTTGGTTGGTGTATGAATGTTCAATCAAACGATTGTTAGATTTTCCATTTTGTTTTGAGGGTCCTCTTTTTCTCAAGGTTAAGAATTTTTCATATTTGATATTATTTAGAATTCGGTTTTAACTTAAGTCAGTTTTTAGAGTTTTGGTTTTGGTATTTAATTCTAGAATTATTTTCTAAGAATTATGAAAAATTTCAAGGGTTTACATTCCTTATCCAAAGCGATTGATTTGGTTCGGATATCATGAGGTTGTATTCTCCAACGTTCTAATTACTCAAGATGTAGCTAGGTCGCTTACCTTTCTGGTCCTACGCTGAGGAGTAGTAGCAAAATACGAAGATGATATTCTAAGTGATATACATGAGCAATTTAGTTTTAAGGATTTTCGATCCGACATTAATTCATTTAATGAGATCAATCAATATTTGCACACACAACAGTATACATAAGACAATTTATATTAATCAACCAATTGAGCTCCAATATACTTATCGTTTATTAATCACACATAACGATTCACATACATAGCTCCCATGATAACCCGCATGCATATCGATTTTTATCTTTTCCGAAGGTCTAATTCTATTCTACAAGCTTATGCGCAAGTACATAAAACGTAAAGAAAAACTCACTTAGCCATGGTGATCCCTATTAATCGAAGTAATCTTTAGAAAAGAGAAGGTCCTGGTCCTTGTCACCTAAACAAAAGAAATACCTGAAAAAGTTTTCATCCAACATCTACTTAAAATATCTAATTCTATTTTGTCATTTTTGTCAAAATTTGGATGGCAAGAAATTCCAACTTAAAATGGCCATATGTTGCTCATTTTAACTCAGAATTTTGTATATTATATGTCGTTTTCTACCTACTAAAAAATATCTATCTATTTCTAAGATTATTTTTATTATAAAAGGTCATTTGTGTTTCAAAATGGTACAGTACAAAATTGTTATGAAAATTCCTAGCCTTAAAAATATAATTTTCCAAGCTTTTCATTAACAAAAAAAATCCCACAATAAATACATAGATATTTATAGAGTTGAAAAATCCTTTTTGTACACATATTACTCACATTACATGCATGATTCAAGTGTTGTTGTCCAAACTATGATTTTTCATAAAACAATCTCATTTTTAAAGATCGGAGTCCACAAGTTCCCTTTTGTAAATTGCTAAAATGAAAACCAAGATTTTTAGTTTATTTTATATGAGTACTTTTATATCATAACTATCATTTTTTCTACTCTATAGACTTTATAAAATTAAGCTTTTCTATTTTTGAAACTTGTTACTCTAGGTTGTTCAACAATATTCCTTTCCTAAGTGTTTTCTTGACTAATGAGTTAATTTTAATTTGACTTAGAAATTCATTTATTTCCAGTATTTGTTAGAGTATTGGTATGAGTCCTTTTAAATAAGTTTTTAAGAAAAAATTGTATAGAAAGAATTATCAACATTAAGATTTAATAATAAATTTGTCTTATTTTGAAAAAGAGAGTAATAGAACTTTATAACTATGTTTTGGAAAAAGCTTTACATAACATTAGCTCTTAAAATCTATGATGAACTTATTTAAATTTTTGAAAAGGGTATTGTTGAATTATAATCCTAAGTTTTAAATGGAAATTTTTCTTAAGTACCAAAAATTATTTTCGTAAGGATTTTAATTTTAAATTTTTAATGAAAGAAAAGAACTCCTTTAGTTTAGACAACAAATAGTGATTATGCATGATCATGGGTATATGACTATATTACATAGAAGAATAATATCTTATATGGAAAATAAGAGGTGTAGAAAATTAAATAAGCAAAAGAGCATGTAAATAAAGTCAAGTATTGAAAGTCTTAGCTTTATTAAGACTTCTGGACTAGAGATAGAATAGTCTCGAAAAGAAAAGCAAGAAAATAAAACAAGAACATCATAGGAATCTTAGATTGATATCAAGGCTCTTCGGACTTGGATTATGGACAAGTCCATTAAAAGAAAAGAAAGGAGAGGAAAAAGAATTCGTTTTGACTTGATAAGGATACATTTAAGACTAGTCGTAATAAAATTGCATAAAATAAATAAATTGCAAGGAATAAATAAATTGCAAGAGCATCCATAAAAAGTTATGTTAGTGAGCTTTTATACTTTAAGAAATATAGATACACATATGCATAATACATATACAGGGTTAGATTAGAGTAATAATAAAAATAATAACATAACAATGTAAATAAATTTTTGTGCATGAACAAGAACAAAACATGAATATATCGTTACTTCCATAACCTTATAGATTTAGAAAACACCCACTATGGTCGTGTTAAGTTACATGACATAAAGAATAAATATGAGAGGTTTTATCTAAGGCAATGTTTTTTGTTGAAAAGAAAAGAAGTAGTTGTAGTAATATGTAGGTAGTGATTTTGTGAAGAAAGAGAGAGTTTGGAAGCGAAATTGGAAGAGAGAATTTGAGGAGAGAATTTGGTAGTGTTTTGTTATGGTTTAAGAAGTATGTGTAAAGTATGGAGGAGGAAGAGTATTTATAGAGTTTTGGAGTGAAAATTAGAGGTAATTAAAATAAATGAAAAAGAAAAGAAGTGGAGGGAAAGAGAGAGGAAGTGAACGACAAACAATGGAAAGAGAGAGAGGAGTGATTAAAATTTAATTTTAGAAGAAAAATATAAGAGAAATTTAGTAATATGTGGTGTAGAATTTTTATGAGAAAAGAAAATTGTAAAAAATAGGTAAATAGGTTATAAGAATGGGAAGTAGAAAAAGTGGAGATAGTGAAATAGTAATGAATAGTAAAAATAATATTATGGATAGTAGACTAGATAATTAAAATACTGGTAGTAAAAAAAAATACGCGTAAATGGACTATATATAATATTTTTAGATACTGAAAAATTCTAAAACTAATATTTTTAAAATCTTTATATTTTAATGAGTTTGATGGTATTGTCGAAATATTTTTATCGGTCGATGCATTGGAATACGGTCTTCAAAATTTGTTTTTGATCGGATCCGGAGCAAAAGAATTTTCGATAAATCCGATCTTTTTAAGCTTCCTTATATAATTTCGAATTATAATTGGAAATTATCTCATTTTTATTATTTTTAGGTTTCGCACGTAGGATTGTCGGATCTAGATTCACTAGATTTAACATAGAACTAAGTTGACAGCGTTTTGGCTTGACTTCCGGTTCTCAGGCTTTACTAATAATTATCGTAAAATTTAAGGGCTTATACATTGCTTGTTCTAAAACTAATGATGCAACTCATATTATTGATTATTTTTTCAAAGAAGTAGTGCACTTGCATGGAATGCTAAGAACAATTGTGAGTGATAGGGATGTTAAATTTTTAAGTCACTTTTGGCGTATTTTGTGGAGTTGGTTAGAAACTAAATTGTTGTTTTCTATTGTTGCACATCCATAAACTGATGGGCAAACTAAAGTAGTCAATAGGGCTCTTATTACATTGTTGTGCGCTGTAATTCAAAGAAATTTGAAACAATGGGAACAATGTTTGCCACATGTTGAGTTTGCATATAATAGATCTGTGCATTTCGCTACATCTTATTCTCCATTTGAGGTTGTCAATGGGTTTAATCCTTTGACTCCCTTAGATATTCTTCCTTTGCCTACTAATGAATTTGTCGATCTTGATGGAAAGAAAAAGGAAGATTTTATTAGAGATTTGTGTGCAAAAGTTAAAGCTATTATTGAGAAGAAAAATGAGCACTATGCCAAGCAAGCTAACAAGGGCCGAGTCAAAGTTGCTTTTGAACCCAAAGATTGGGTTTTGGTTCATTTAAGAAAGGAATGATTTTCAGCTCAAAGAAAATCCAAGTTACAGCCTAGAGGAGACGGGGCCATTCCAAGTGTTGGAGCACATCAATGGCAACGCTTACAGATTAGATCTACCTAGTCAATACGGTAATGTTAGTTCTACTTTTAATGTTGCTGAACTTTCTTTATATGATACAGGAGATTAGAGGACGAATCCTCTCAAGGAAGGAGGGGATGATGAGGATCAAGTAGCACTAACTCCAAAGAAAATAACTAAGCTCAAAGATCCATTTCAATATATTGGAGGAATGATGACTAGAGCAAGAGCAAAGCAGATGAATGAAGCTCTACACGGATTGACTATGGAGATTTAAGAGATTGAAGCTATCAAGCACATCTCCAACACAAGTAATAAACTTATGAATTTGCTGGAAACAAGTATTGAAGAAGAAACCTGCCAACTTACAATTGTAGGAAACCAACATCCAGTGCAGACCTATGCCTTGCCTTCAACACCATGGTGTAGAGATTTATGCCGTTGGCGTGGGGACAGCTTATAAAGTGACTAGTAGTGAAATCTTTAATGCTGTTATGAAAGCCGCTTATGTATAAGTTAAAGGCACCGGCTTTAGCCATGTAGACCACCAACGTAGAGTCGACTTACACATGTTCGAATGTGACTTTTCGAATTTCTTCTTATTTTCTTTGTTTGTTTGTTTTCCAATGCTGTTTTGAAGCCTATATGAACCCTATGTATGGATGCTTAATAGATATCAGTTGAATGACATATTTTGAGAGTTTTTCTTCCATTTGTGAGGATTTTCTCTTAATTTTAGAGAAAGAACTAAATCTGATTTATTTAGCATAGAAGATTGGGGAAATATACCTTTGATAACTTAGGTTTCAATCGATAGGTTTGGTTAGGGTTATGTTCCTATCACTTGTTTCAAGGCGATTCTAGGGTTCTAATCCATCATCGAGCATTGGGTCTTAGATTTCATATACGTAGGGTTCTCATTTTACATCAATGTGCTTGTTGTGGTTAGCACCGGGTCTATAGTGTTGGCTAGTTTTCACAATCAAACCTAAAGCCCAACTTCTTTGCAATATCTTCATTTGTGAATTTGATACTTGGTTCTATTTTAACACAACTTCTTATTAGGGCAATGGAAAGACTCTCCACCCTCCATGATTTGTAGTATTAGTAGGATGCTGAAACTAGAAGAGAAACAAAAGAGAGTATTTCGTCATACTTTATGAACAAATAACCAAAAAAAAAAAAAAGAACAAAAGGAAAGATTGTAAATAAAAAAAAAAGCTACTTACCTAAACCCTTTCTAGCTTTGAACCATTGTGTTGAAGAGAGAAATTTAGTTAATGAAGTTGGCATAATATTAAAGAAAGGGAAAAATCCCATTAATACAATATTGAGAGTTATAATATTTAAAATGCAAGATGAGAGAAGTTATAGGATAGTTATTTTTTGGTATATTTGAAATTAATATTGAACGTCAAGTTGACTAATGTAAAATCATAAATGAAAAATATATAAAAATACATAAGACACCAAAACATGTCCATCTTGCTATAATAATATAGATATATAATCTAAATTTTGATCGTCTTAAGTAAGTTAACTAAATTTTACTAGTAGACTATAATTATAAAAATCTATTTATGTGTCGACTTTGTTTAAATTAATTCAAAATATCTTAAAGATTTATTTGTAATATATGAATAATTAATATATAAACGGTAAAGTTGTAATATAATGTTTTTAAGAGGGTATTTTATTCTTAAATAGAAGGATTTGGACTTGAAGAAGTTGTTCACAAAGAACAACAAGGGGAGGACTTAAGCTGGCTATAAGTCTTCAGCTTTGACATGCAAGGCTGCTAGCTTTTATGGGAACACCGCCGGCTTTATGCCAGCTTTGAAGCTTTGAAAAATTTGCAAGAAAATTTGTAAAAGATGACAACATACAAAGAAAGCCGATTAAGGCTACCGACGTATATATCAAGACCGCCGGCATTCACGGTGAAAGTTGCCGGCTTTCTGCCGGCTTATGTGGTAATGTTACTTGATTTGTGTTTAAGTCGCCCTGAGTCACCAGCTTATCCTCCAGCCTATATCTAATGAAAAATAATCTCCTTTCTTTTGTGCTAGGTTTCCCAATCTCTATATATATCCCTTAGGTCTTTTGTTTCTTTCTCACATCTCTTCCTAAGCATAAATGCTATGTAAGGTGGCTCTTGTCCTTTCAATTAATTCTTTAGAGTGATCCTTCTTATAAATGTTGTTTCTTTGGTTTGAGGAATCAAGTTTGTGGAGACAGTTTCATTAGAGAAAAGAACCTTAAGTTGTGTTGGTGATTTGGTTCTACAATCAAGGAGGCAGATTTAAAAGTTTTAGGTAAGTATGAATCCATTCAAGCTTTGTAATTTAAAGAAGTCATCTTTTCTAACAGTTTGATTATTAATTTAGAATTTTAGGAATTGAAGGAATTATGGAGTAAATTTGTGTTTTGGATTCCATTGTCTTGTGAACAAGAGGAAACAAATGTGTGAATCTGTTATCGTAGATTTATGATTTGGATTGTGGATTTTAGGATTTGTGGTTTAATTATATGTTCCAAAATAGATTCTAATTTGAGATGTGTTGATGATCATGAATTTTGGTGAAATTAGGGTTTCTAATCTTTTAAAAGGTTTTGTTGGTGAAATTAGAGTTTTGAAAGCGAATCAGGTATAACTATATCATGTTTGTTGATTGTACTTGTATGATTAGATTTGTAAAACTTGACCTAATTCTATTGGCCTTAAATTGAAATGAGTGTTGCTTGTGATTGGCTGTGGTTAGTAAAGATTACGTAGAGTGTGATAGTAACGTTGGAAACCTGATGATCCTTGTGTGGCATTATCCCGAGTGGAGTCGCACCTAAGTGATTCTGCAGTTTAGGAATAGTACGAGTATAACACCCTGGGTGTATAGGAGATTCCCAACACCATATATGTATGTAATTACCTATTTTCTATATTGGATGTTTTAGGGAGTCATGAGATACTCCAAGTTTAGGACTGGTGTATAATAGTTCTGAACTGTGTTGGTTGCAGCTTATTAAAGATAACAAATTTATGATTTGCATTAGTTATTAAGTTGTATGTGATATTGCTTGTTGCTTGTTCATATACATGTGGTCTCGGCTTGGCGTACTAGGTGGTTTTTGCTCAATCTCTATTCTTTTTTAAGTACAGGTGAAGATCCAATTGTGTATGATCTGATGGGTTATGATGCATTTGTGGACTACGGGGAGAGCGATAGTGGGTTTGACCATCCTGCTGATAATTAGATTGGTTGGATTAGAGATAGTGATTTCAGAAGAAAATACTATATTTTGATTAGCTTTCTTTGAGACTTTTAATATTTTAAGGATTTTCTTATTATGTTAAAGTTATGTTAAATTTGGATTTTTAGTTCATGATGTAGGTGAATTGAGGAAGTTTTATTTCATTATAGTATTAAAGTTTTTAAAGTAACCTTATTGTGAGTAGTAGGTGATACATGGTATATATGTTTGTGGATTATAGTGACTTATAGTCTTAGCGTGTCTATCTTTGGTAAGGACACGTGGCAGACTGATAACGACTTTAGGTTAGGGTATTAATTCTATTCATAATATTGGTCCACATCTATATCCTACCAAATTAATTTTAGTATTTTTCATTTCTTGTACACACGTGTAATTTTTACATAATACATTTGTTATAATTGGATTGAATATGATAAATAAAACAAACCATATAGATTTTTTTAGGAGTAATTTGTAAAGAATTGCAATCACCAATGAAAATTCATATTTCAAATATAGCTAGCAGAAAAAGAAAAGAAAAAAACATATCTTTAGCATGTCATTTTTTTTACAGTACGACTAACTCCGATTGACTAAAATACAACATGTTAATTCAAAGGTCATGACATTTAATTATAAATGAGTTATAATGATATTATTTTCCTCAAGAAGAAACACAAAAGAAGAACATATTAAAAAAAATAGCTATCTTTAAAAATGGATCAAGGTAATGGTAATGTTGTAGGTGTTAACAAGTTAAATAATATTATTACATTCAAAAATTACAAAGTAACAAATCAAATAATAATAAAACCAACAAATCAAGAACAAAGTCTAATTTAATTCACAAGACTAAAAATTCAATACTAACATTACACAAATTAAAACTTTATGTCTTTTTCATATTTCAAATTACAACATAATAATTAAAAATGTATTTAAGACATAAGTTCTATCTATTTATATATTTAAAATATTAATTGTATATATATATATATATATATATATACATATATATTTTGGAATTGTTAAACGAAATTGTTGGTTTTTATTGGTTATAAATTAAAACCAAAATTGAAAAAATAAAAAAATTTGACCTTAAACTAAAACCGATAGATTGGTTAACTATTTTTTTTTCGAATTGGTTTTTTTGGTTTTGGTTCGGTTTTATGGTCTCATCAAAATTTTGCACACTCTTAAGTATAGTCACAGTTCATAAATTTTAAAATTGAAACGTGTCTTTGAAACATCTTGAAATTTGTAAGTTTTTTTATTAAATTTTGACTACGTTAAAATTTGGACATAAATTTTTGATAACCTAGATTTCTTAATGTTTCCACGTTGTTTAGTCTATTTGAAGGGTAAATATAGTGGATAGTAGTTGAACTTTGATAAAATATGCAATCAGGTATCGAAACCTTTAAATTGATTAATCTAGTACCTGAATTGTAACTCCCTAATCTAAATGCATTACAATCTATCACGTGTTCTTATTAGAGAAGAACACACTAAGGCTATTATTCTACTAATCCACAAATATAGATATCAAATATCATCAACCTCTCACATATATGGATACTTTTAAAACATCATGTAATAACGAAAAACTTTATAACAATCCAGTTGGCATAAATCAAAAGTCAACTTATATCAACTTATAACATCAAAAGGAGAGTCTCATAAAATTTCAGTATCATAAGAATTATATAAAACTTCACATGGTTTCAAATAGTTATCTTCAATCCAAAGAAAATCTAAAAGTTAGTATGATAATCAAGTCCACTATCATTCTCCCTATAATCTACAAACACATCATAGCCAGATAAATCGAACGCTACTGGTTCATCACTTGTTCCTAAAAAATAGAAAAGAGTGAGCACAAAGGCTCATACACATACTACAAACACATGCGTATGAACAATCAACATATAAATCCACATGATATAATATGTAACAAACATAGATTATTATCTTTAATTAGCCAGTCAATCAATACAATTTAGAACCATATACATCTAGTTCTAAACTCGGAATGACTCATGACTTTGTAAAAAATAACTCGTATAGGAAATAATAATATATACATGTATTGGTGTTGGGAACTCCTCACATACCTTGGGTATTGTACTCGTACCATTGCTAGGCTACCGAAATCATCTCTATGCATGACTCCACTTGGGACAAGGTCACACACAGATCATCAGGGCACCATCCTAGTAGCAACAGTCCTCCCAATCTACTAGACCTAGCTAAAGAGAAGTAGTAAACACAACTTAAAGTCGGATAGTATTATGTCAATTAATAAATACTAAGCTTACAATCACAATCAATAAGCAAGGTAAGGTCGTACATGAAACAGCTTTAGGAACAAAAACCCCAACTTCACCAAAAACACCTAATCACAGTCAAGTTCTCATTCTCAACATGTTTTCACAAAATAAAATAAAACAATTTTCATCTAAACTAATCTCAAAAGAATTACCAAACCTTAGAATCATACACCTTTCTCCTTTGGATTGTAGAACCACAAAATCCCTAAACACCACAAATTAGGGTTTTCCTCCAAATTTCTCTAAGAATTTGATTTCCTTTTATAATCCACTAAGAACCTTAGCAAAAGTTTATATTTTTAAATCACCAAAAGATTAAAAAGAATCAACTTACCTATTTCTTGATTCTTCTTTCTCCTTGATTGCAGAACACGAAATCTCCAATAAGGAATTTATGGTTTTTCTCCAAAACTTCTCAAAATTAACTCCCTTCGAAACCAAAAGAAGACTTTAAGAGGCAATTATTCCTTTAGAACACTAAGGAATTGATAAACCAACTTACCTAGATCTTGAATGTTGATCTCCTTTGATGCAAAGATCACAATTTGAAGGTTTTATGGTTTAATATTGCTCATGAATGATTATGAAGAAGAAAGAATAGGCTAGGTTATAAAGAAAACTTAGAAATCCTTTAAAATTCCATATAGGAAAGGCTAGGCTAGCAGCCTAAATACATAAGCTGGTGACCTAAACTTCATCAGATGATTCTGTGATCATGTAGCTGACATAACACCGGCGACATACAGGTCCAAGGTCGGTGGTATACAATTGAAGGTCGACGGCCTAAGTTGTGGCTTTGAGTTTTCTTCATTTGTCCTTTTTGGATTATTCTCACTTGCTCAATTGTATATCTATCATAGATCAACAAATCATTCTTATTAGGATAGACCATAAAACCCTCTTATTTTTCTATAAATGACACCTTTGCCCTTTATTATAAATTATTTATTTGTATATTACATAAACTTTGAAATTGATCAATAGTACCTGAAAGAAATTTTTGTGTCACTAACCAATATTATAGAGGTATTATTAGCATGCATGAAATGTTCTTTTGGTAATTAAATTGATCAATTTCAAATTTCATGTATTAAATTGATCAATTTTAAGGTTTAGGTACCTAATTGTATGTTTTGCCAAAATTCGATTACCACCGCAACATTAACCTTTATTTGAATAACATTAAACATATCCTCATGAGTTTTGAAAAGTGATATGAAAAAATTATATGATATAGGATTTACGACAAAAAAGGAGAGAATAACATATCCATGAGCAATGCACACTTTACACAGGCTGATTTTCTAATCTATTAGCAAGTTTATTCCTCTTACCTATAATATATAACATTACATTAATTAAAATAAATTTATAAATATAAAATTTGATGAAAGACATTTACATTATACAACAAGATAATAAAAACATAGAAATGAGACAAAGGAAAGATGAAAAAAGTGAAGTAAGAAATGCTTTAAGTTTAGAGTTTCTTATAGAGATTGGAGTTAAACTATAACCTATATGTTTATTTCTTTTGTTCTCCCCTTTTGATAAAACTGAGAATATAGAAAAATAGAAACACAATACTATTTCACATGTATTATTATTTAAAATTCTTTATAGGATACCTACATGGTAGTCTAAGAATTACATCTTACATATTTTTAAATTATAGGTTCTAAAGTAACATACCATGTGAAGATTAGGGCTGTTAGTGGGTTGAGTCTACTCACGAGCTACTCGAGTTTGAATTAGTGATAGCTTAAATTCACTTTACTAAAATCGAGTCAAGCATAAGTTTGAGCTACTTGGATAGCTATTGAGTTCGAGTTTCAAAGTACTTGATTCAAGTGGCTCACAAGTCTAAATGAGTTTTTTTTTTATTTTTTTGTAAAAAAATTATAAAACTCGTGTTTTTCCCCTTTTTCAAGCCCAGTTTCATTCTTTGCTTTTTTTTTTTTTTCACTTTATGGCTAATGGTCCATATTTATTATATTTTAAGATAAAGTAATTTAAAAATCTTATTCTAATTTTTCAATCAAAATGATTTTTTGAAGAATAATTTTTTACTTGAGTTGAGCTCGAGCTCATTAAGTATCAATTTGAGTTGAGTTCAAACTTAAAAATTAAAATTCGACTGAATTCAAGTTGGGTTTGAGCTTGGTATTGTATTGTCTCGATTCAACTTGTTTACAATCCTAGTGAAGACTCTATACACATACCTTATCCTATGAGAGGAAGGTTATAAGATATAGATATAATAAGACACTTACCCCTAATCTAAGAGCGATTGCTTACCTACAATATCACCTTACAATATAGAGGTTACAATTCTTATTCATTGGTTGCTTTCAAATTTTACTTCATATAGAAAATATATCAATATAAAATATTATATAACATTGGAAAAAATTAAAAATAATTAATTAATATTATCATACAATTATCCATATCTTATTATTGGTCAATACGATTCTCCATATCATAATCATATTTTTATATTTATTTTCTTGTTTTATATCTATAAACATACCAGATATGTTTGATATTATATTTTTGTGTGTTAACAATCAACCCCTCTTTGACTTTTTGATTGAATTCTAAAGATATGTTGCAAGTTTTGCTTTGGCATACGTCCTTATGTATGCACCAAACTAAATTGCATTTTCCTTTCCTACACTTCACTTTTATATAATTAATGTTAGTTATAATATAAAAAACCCTAAAATAATCTCGCTATGTCTCTTATCAAGGAACCATTGCCAGAGTTATCTAATGAAGATCGTACCACCAAAAAGGTACGTATAGAGAGACTAAAGAGAGATTTCAACCCTCTCAATTATCTTTTCCTGATACCCTAATGGGATAAAGTAATTAGGAGGAGGGGGAAAATGGTTTCAATGATTTTATCATTGGCAAAGGAGATGTATTCTTTGTTAAGGATAATGCCTAAAGTGGTGTTTTCTGAAACAGCTTAGAAACTTATGGGTGATGCCATGAAGAACATGGTGGTTGTCAATCTTTTAGGGAGGCCAATTGATAGGAATCAAGTTGGTTAGAGTCGTAGAAAAGGGAAGCAGAAGAGAAAAGCAACAAGGGACAAGTTCGAAGGGCAAAAGTTGCTAGTGCAACTAGCATACAAGCCACCAGTTCTTAAAGGTACGTTGTCGACGTATAGGGTTTAGGCTGCCGGGGTATAGTCGGCTTTCGAAGTTTATAGTACCGAAATCGTTAAAGCTGCCTTTAAAGCCGCCTATGAACATAATAAAGGCTGCTAGCCTTCATTTAGATGAAATTTTATTTTTTTTTTATGTCTTTTAAGCTTCTTTAGGGTTTGTATATATAATGTTCTTTTTTTTTTTTGAAAGACAGATTTTAGTTTTGACCCTCGAGAGCAAAGCACTTTATGTGTAGGAACCATTGAGTTCCTTCGATTATTCAGAGTGATTTTCTTTTCACTTTAATCTTGAGTTCTTATCAATTCTTGAATTGATTAGAATTGTGGTGAACCTTGTTAATTGGATCTTGTGATTCCTTTTAACATCGTCGTTGCTTAATAGATCATGGATCCTATCGATCTATAATCCAATTACAAATTAGTTTGATTTTATTGTTTGTAGATCACATCGAACGACATTCTCATGCATATCTTATTTTATTTGTTATTTCATACTCTTCTAAAACCTAAATAAGATAAAGATCATTTTTTTATTTTAAACCCCTTGAAGATCGCATCACCAATGCCCTAGAATTTATAATTTGTGGAAACCTATTGGAGACATTAAGATTATGGATCTTGACAATGATTTTGTTTTTGGTAAAGTTGAATAATTCTAAAGACAATTTTAATGCTTTTCTTAGGAGTCCTTAGGTGGTGCTTAGTCATTATTTAATGGTATAATCATGGACACTAGCTTTTGATACTATAAAAAAGCATGCTAAATCAATTATTGCTTGGGTGTGATTTGCTGGTTTACCTAGACAATATTATAATAAAAGCGTGATTAGAGCTATATCTAGGGTAATGGGTACTATTATGAAAGTGGATTGAAAGATGGAGGAGGCTCAATAGGGAAAATTTACTCAAGTAACAGTTTAATTAGATCTTCATGAACCTCTTGTTTCTCACATTATGGTTAATGGACGCATGCTAAAGTTAGAATATAAGGACCTCTCAATGATATGTTATCTCTGTGGGAAGCATAGCCATATAAGTGAAAGTAGCTCATAAAAGAAAACTAGAGAAGGAGATTCAGATGCACACACCTCGTTGTGGACAAAGAAGATCGAATAGGGAAGTTGGGAATCTCAAGTCTAGGAAAGGAAATAATCATGCCATGAATCAAGGAACAACTAGATTTGATATCCTAGCTAATTTATCTGGAGATCGCGATGATGGGGGGATTGATTTGGCGGTTAATGATAAGGAGGATATGGTTGGTACTAGTACAAAGATAACTCTTGCTAATAATCACAGTAGTGAGAATAGATAAGTAATTTTGGAGCCTTCTTTAATTAATGAGAATGATTGGAAGTATAAGGCTAAGAGAAATAACAAGGCCAATGTAGTTAGTGAGGATTTAAGAAGAATTTATAGCTCGATGGATATTGCTAAACCAGTTGAGGGTGGGAAACACAAAGAAGCTTAACAAGTTACTCTAATTACTTTTAACCTACTTTTTATGGGTCAAGATTCCCCAAAAGCTCAAGTAGATGGTATTGATCTTTAGCTCAAGATCTAAGCGCTATTTTAGACAAAACATGCCATTTTTTGCTAGAATTCCCCTTATGTCCAAACCAGGATTGAATTCCATTCTTCATAGGATAGGTACTACCTCGAAGGCACATGACAAAAAGAGATTCATTACTATTAAGAACAAGCTTCGATTGAAGCGAATGGTTCGAAACTCTGACAAGCAGCTGCCAAAATCTATAGTAGATGTCATTTTAGGCGATAAGGAATACTTAAATGTTAATGGTGAGACAAATTTGACGATTATAGAGGGAGAGGTGGCTAAAGTGGATCTTATAGCAAAAGATTAGAGCCAACTTTTCTTGTTTTTTTTCCCCTTTTCTATATCTTTTTTTTAATGGATTTTAAAGTGTATATGTGGATTTACCAGTGGGACAAACAATAAGAAGTTTCTATGAGCTATGAGATCTTACTTTTCTAATATAAACCTTCTATGGTGGGGTTGGTTGAACCTTGTGTCTGTAGTGTTAGGACAGATAGAATTATTTGTAAACTAAACCTTGAAAAGTTGCATAGGGTTAAAGCGATGGGGTTTCCTGGAGGAATTTAGGTTGGATGGAGAAGTGATGTTTCTACATCTATTATCTTTTAATTTATTCACCATAGTTTATGCTAGTCCAAATATTAGGCTTTGTAATTTATTTTGGAAAGATCTTTCTAACTTGTGAAAAGAAATTTCATTACCTTGGCTAATAGTAGGAGATTTCAATGCCTTCTTGTTTAGTAATGAGAAAAGAGGTAGGGACACACACACACACACACACACACACACGGTCCTTCTTTAACCTTAGTTGCATTTCATGCGCAGATTCACATGACACACATAGAGTTCTTCTATAAACATTTCACTCTCTCACTCCTTCTCCTAGTTAGACCGTCTCCTTCATTGGTTCATCCATCTTCGCCTAACGCTTCAGTCTCCATGAAGTTGTCCGATCAGCCTATTGGATGAGCATGGTGGTATAAGTGAACTCATCAAGCCGTGATGCACCGAGAAGCCCTCCCTCGTTCCTTCCCTCCCTCCCTCCCTCTCCCTCTCTCTCTCTTTCTCATGTTAATGGACTATCTTCTTTTGCTGGTTCTGGTAGGATAGGAACGCCGGTGATAACCCCAACATCCTTCACCTACAACTAGTTGCTTATGGTATTATGGCAACGGATGACAACACCAACATCAACCTCCACCATAGGTCTATGAACTATCTTCTTCTTGTGGTTGAAAATATCAAGTTCCTTATTTCTTGTCATCTTGTGTTCATTTGTTTATGCCTTTTTTTTGGTTTTTCCCACTCCATTCATTCAGTAGAGGGGTTTGCACCTATGTCCTTAATGTAAATTGCCTAACATGATGTAAGGACCCGCTATCATCCCTATATTTGAAATAGGAGATAACGGTTCCTCAACCATATATAACCCCTAAGATTATATGTAAGGTTGCCTAAAGGAAATGTTTGAGTAATTATTTATCTAATTCCATAAAGATACTATACAATAGGTGTAAGCCCCTAGATTTTTTGATTATATTAGTAAACCCTACAACCGGAAGTTGAAACGAAATCCTAAAATTAACCTGGTTCTATGATTAGTCTAGTGAATCTAGATCCGACACTCCCGTGTTCTTAAACTCTAGAAAACGAAACTGAAATAATTGTGGAATATGGTTCGTAATAATATAGGAAAGCCTAAAAATATCAGATTCGAATTTTTCTAGTGTCCTTCGGATCTGATCGGGATCAGTTTTCGAAAACCATGCCCCAGAGCACCAGATAGCAAAAATATTCCGACAACATCAATAGATTCGTAAAAATATAAGGTTTTCAAAAATATCAGTTTTAGAATTTTTCTGTAACTAAAAATATCAGATATAGGTCTTTTACGCGTATTTTCTTTACTACCAGTATTTTAATTGTCTAGTCTACTATTCATAGTACTTTTCTACTATTCATTACTATTCACCTATCTCTACTTTTTCTTACACTCTATTCTTACACTCTACCATACCTATACCTTACAATTTACCTTCCCCATACAACTTTAATCACATCATACTTTACACATTACTTCTTTTAATACAAAACAAACAAAATAAATAATTTCTCCCCCCCTCAAGGACACAAAACCGGCGCCTATCCCCTCCCTCTTCCATCAATTTTATTTCAATTTCAATTAATTTTAATCACACTAATTTCCATTCCAAAAATCTATAAATACCCTCTTCCTCTTCCATTTTTTCACACAACAAAAATTCATACTAAAACTCTTTCAAAATCACTCTACAAAATTCCTCTCCCAACATCTCTCTCAAGTTCTCTCTTTTCCTTAGAAAATCCATTCCCACATAATACTACAACCCATTCTTTTCTTCTTCAACCAACACATAAACTTTAGGTAAAACTTCTCTTATTTACTCATCATATTCATGTAACTTAACATGAGTTTAGTGTATGTTTCTCAGACTCACTGAGTTAAAGAAGCAACAATTTATTCATGTTTTGTTTTTGTTCATGTTCTTATTTTCTTTATGTTACTATTATGTTGATTTTGTTATTATTGTTTCTAACTTAACTTATCTAAGTATTATGTATATATATTTATTTAGAGCATATAAGCTCACTTGTTATTTATTTATTTTCAAGTCTTGCAATTTATTTATTTACTTGTTTTATGCAATATTAAGACTAGTCTTTCTAGTCTTAGACTTGTCCATATCAAGTTAAAACAATTTTATTTCTTTGCTTTTCTTTTCTTTTGAAGACTAGTCCATTCTTAGTCTCGGGATACCTTGATGAAGCTAAGGTTCCCAATACTTGACTTTACTTTTATGTTCTTATTTATCTTATTTATGTTGTTTTTATATTCATATTCTCATTCATACATGAATATGTTGTTATTGTCTCAACCATAATAAAAATGAGTTTTCTTAAATAATAAAAATGAACTCTCTTTAAATATAAATTTTGTCACATAAGAAATTATTTTCCTTAAAGACTTGAAATTTTATCTTAAAAAAAAAAATATTTTTCAAAGTTAGATAAGTTTAGCTCTAGTTTTAATGATAATATGTGATTTCACCAAGGAATACATGAAGTAAAATTATTATAAACTCTCATTTCCAACCAATAAAATAAGAACGTTTCTTTAAATTTAAATCCCTTGTTTAAATCAAAAGTTTTCTTAAACTCACTTATCAAGTTTTCTATCAACACCTAGAACACTAGAGTCTAAACAAGTTTTTCAAAATTATCAAAAATAATCTTTTTAAAGATAAGCTTTACTTAAGAAATAAGAATAATAAATAACTTATGAGACTATTAATATTATATTTTTAAAAGTGGATCTAACTTTAGAAAGACTTTAGAACATATAACTATGAAATATTTAGAAAAACTATATGTTTCCAAACTACTAGAAATAAATTTATGGAAATCTTGAAAGATTAAAATTACTTTTGAAGTTTAATAACTAAGAAATAGAGTTAGAAGGAGGAAATACTCATTTATGATAATTTAGGAAATTTTTCAAAGCAAAACTAACTTCTTTTCAAGTCCTAAAGCTTATCTCACTTTCAAGACATTTGTTTTACAAGACCATTGTTGAGACAACACCAAATTCATGCATATAGTTTGAGTTTATACATATATATATATATACATATATTCAAGGGATTTTTCAACCATACAATATATCTATATTTTTGTACAAAAGCCCTTGAGTGAAGTAAAGTTTGAAAACTCTAGTTTTGAAGTTTGGAAAATTCATATCAAATATGTACGCTACTATTCCGAGGCCCAAATAACTTCTTTTGATGAAAATAACCTTAGAAATAGATAGATCTTTTCGAGTAGGTAGAAATCGGTATATAATATACGAAATTCCGAGTTAAAATGAGCAAGTTATGGCCATTTTAAGTTGGGATTTCCATTCCATACGATTTTTATGAATTCTTTAAGATAGAAGTATAGAATTTGAATAGATCTTGAATGAAATACTCATGATGGGTATTTCTTTTGTTTAGGTGTCGAGGATCATGATCTTGTCTTCCTTGAGGATTACTTCGACTCCTAGATCACGATGGACGAGTGAGTTCCTTTACGCTTATGTATTCGCGCATGTGCTTGTAGAATAGAGCACTAGATGTTAGGAAAAAGATAAAATTGATATGCATGTGGGATATTATGAGAATTATGTATGTGATTCGTTGTGTGCGATCAATGAACGATAAGTATATCGGAACCCGATTTGTGATTGATATAAATGTTTCCATGCATGTATTGTTATGTGTGCAAATATTGTTTGATCGCTTTAAATGATTTAATGTCCTATTGAAATCCTTATATAATAAATTGCTCATGCATATCACTTAGAATATCATTTCGGAGTTTTGCTACTACTCCTCAGCATGGGACCGGAAAGGTAAGCTGCCTAGCTACATCTTGAGGGTTAGGACGTTCGGGGAATACGATCTCAAGGTGTAGCCGAGCTGAATCGATCGCTTTGGGCATGGAAGGCCTGGGGACTAGTAGTACTGTTCGTCGGAACCCCAAGACACGTGCAAACTTTGAGGAGGTTGTTCGGGACCCAGTTCAAAGCATTCCCTAACCACCGATGGAGGGTAAATCTATTAAACATACGAAACCGGATAGTCGTATGTAATGTTTGATCATATGGTTGTTGCATTCATATGCTTGAATAATAAACTTGTTTGATTGTTGTTATGAGTAATATTGCGTAAGGAATATCTCACTAAGCTAGTCATGCTTATACTCCTATAGACTTTTGATATTGCAGGATTACCTTTTTGCACCCGAGACCATCTTGATTTCCTCGGGTAGAATCCTCATTTTAAGAAGCTTTTAGAGGCAATCTATTTTGAAGTTATAGAGTAGATTTCTTCTAAAATCTTCTAGCTTTAGTTATGTTATATTTAGAACCATGTTATTATGAATTATCGGGGGAATGCCCCTTAGAACTGTAAGACTTTTATTTCAATGAAATATATATTAAGTGTTATTTTGCATGTTCCGCTGCCAATGTCGTAAAATGCATTACTCCACCGGTCTCCCTTTGTTGTGAATGTACGCCTTGTATCGATATGGAAGCTTTTGAGTGACTAAGGTAGTCATTCTTAAGTTTTAATATTGCGTACGGCGGGGTCACGTTTAGGGTACCCACTGGGGCATGACAATAGGAGACATAGTTTTTTTTTTTCTAACCTTAAACAAAACTATACTACTACACTACCAGCACATTTTGCAAAGGAGTACAACTTAATTTTTAAATAGCCAAACACATACATATATACATGTACATTACATCCAAAGGCCTTTTACAAGCCTTAGCAAAACTCCTCAAAACACAACTCAACTAATACTATAATTACATCATCAACCAAAAAGAATCACATCTAATCTATTACATTCATAGGGGTTTATTGAGTCCATGGTCATCTCTAATCCTCCAACCCATCAAGAAAATCTTCAAAGTCGGTTCCGTACCCCATACTCGTATAGAACTCATCGGAATCATCACCTGAAATAGATAAAATATGAGCCAAAGGCCCAGTACACAAGTAACGAATACAAAATGCGAAGTGGATCACACATTCTTAGACTAAATGCACTATGCAACAATCACTTGTTCATTATTAAGTCTTTAGTTAGTAAGACAACACGGGAGTATTTAAACTCCGGACAACAAGGATCTAGTATTACGTCCGTCTCCCTGAGTGGTCCCTACTGTTCATACAGACTAGGCAGCCCCACCTTCCGGCGTAGCCCGTAATACTAGGGGATCCTGAGTAACGCATCACGATGCTCAGGGGGTTGATATGAGCAGCTCGGATACTCATATCTCCTAAACAATTCTATCCATTAACGAGAAAGTACCCTGCCCCCAATCTGAGCAGGGTGCCGCTCTCCGAACCAGATTCAACGGCAAACAACGACAATTAACACTCATATATCAATAGTATTTTCTTATTTTAAAATAGTTTGATTTTGATGGCTACCCTAACAAAGAGACAGGCAAGTTACTGCGTACTTGAGATAGCTCGGGAGTTAACGGGGTTGACTGGGCGAGGATCTATCACTGTTTAATCAATATAAAATTCACTTTAGCTTAAGCACTAATTAACTAGTATAAAAATAAATATATCAAAGAAATCCAAATAAATTAATACAAAGTCATAATAAAGCATTTAAGCATCCTATTATATCTTAGATCGCTTAACAAATACGTAATTGATCATATATCAAACTTCGGAAAATTTTAAGGAAAGTTTTAAAAATTCAAAAGTGCAGGGGATACACCAGTATCCAAAGCCGGCGGCTTTGAGCTGGTGCTCAATACTATGAAAATTAACACTGCCAACGCTGGCAGCGCTTAAGGGTACGCCGACTGCCTTCATTCTACGCCGGCGGCTTTGAGCCGGCGTAGAATCCAAATTCAAAATTTTTCAAAACGTCCAGAGAGGTGCAAACCGGCTGCTTACATAGATACGCCGGCAGCCTCTTCCTATACGCCTGCGGCTTTGATTCCCAGTAGCCGGCGTACAATGTGAAAGGATAAACGCCGGCTGACTTTTCTAGTGAAAGCCGGCGGCGTTTGATCGGCCTTAAGAAATTTGATTCTATGGGCTTCCAACACCGCCTTTAGGCTGGCGGCGTACGTTCAAATTTTAGCCTATACAAAAATTGTTTTTGATTTCCCCTGTTTTACTACAACTTTGTTCATTTTTCAAAAATTTTCCAAACTAAATTCAAACTTTCTAAAGCTTGTTATAACATCCAAACACTATCCTAACAACATATATCCTACTTCTAAGCATCAAAACTCTAATCACACTTCCAATTCACAACTCACTACTCAATCCTTCAATCTCCCATAACATTCATCCCCTCACAACAACACTCCTATAAGATACAAATTACCACTCCATTAATCACATAATCTCATCCAACTATCATCAATGCACCAATTCAATCCCACACCAATTATCACCTCAAAATCATATATATTCTAACATTTACAAACAATTCAATAGAGAACATAAAAAAACATAAAGTTTGCATTAAACTCACATGACTAAATCTTGGCTTGGAATGATATTCAAATCCTTAAGCTTGTAATAAATCTTGGCTTAGGATTAAAGATTTTGGGATAAGAAAGGAAAAAAGAAAGAAAGAAAGGAAAGAATAACAATTCGTATGAAAAATGGGGCTGCCAAAAAGGAGGGCTTAACTTGTCCAATTAAAATCATTTGTCATCCAAATCTTACCATTAGGGGTATATTTGTCCTAGGATTAATTTGGGCAAATTTCAAATGCATTAGGGTTGAATTTAAGCTTAAAAAGTGGGTTTAAAATTGGCCAAAATTTCTGTCATACATCAAAATAATTCAAAAGTAAATTTACTAAATTCTAAACATAACACATGCATATTAATTTGAAAAAGACACACACATTCATTATACTATACACATATTTATAGATATCAAACAATAATATTAATTTCATAATACTATACACATATAAAATAACACATTCACTAATTATATTAACTAAACACACACACACACACACATATTATATATATATATTATTCTAATAACACATTAATATATAATTTAAGGAATTCATGGCTATTTCACATGATTATTATTAAGCCGTTTCTTGTGCCTCTCCTTTAACTTGCACCACATGTTTGCTTACATAAGTAGCCATAAGTAACACAATGCATATTGGAGTAAACACTAGTTTGCTTACTTCCTGTTATAGTTCGAACTTTAGGAAATCCTTGTAGGTCACATAATCTTATAAGACTACTCGTGTGCACCAAATTTTAAGGGTAGTGGAGCTTCAGGATTTAGTTTACTAATAATTAGAACACCATCTTGTTATTGGGTTAAAGGTATGACCTTACTGCCGAATGTTCAAATTGATGATGTTAATCCTCTACGAGACCTGTTTGTGTCGGTTTATGCAATTTATCCGTTACTTTAAATGAGAAAATCAAATTGAGAATTACATTACTTAGTAAATTCATTTCACATCAATTAAAATTGATCATATTTAAGCTTAAGAACCATACTTATGCATTGCTTTTGAAGTGGAAAGACACCACCGATGCTTTTGCTTCTTTTGGTTTCTTTAATGTCGATGGAAATGCTTGACTCACTTAACCTAAAGGATTCAAAGTTCTACTATAGCATGTAAATCAAGTTTCCAAAAAAAGTTTTAATTTAGTAGTGATAGTTTCAAATGTTTTGCACATCTTTAATGCCTTGTTATATAATAAAATAAATGATATGGTTTGTACATCTTTATGCCGCTAAAGTTTCTTATATGTTATGTAATGTAGAGAACATGGATGCAATTGAAGTTGAGCTAAACATGGAAGGGAATGATAAGATGTCAAGGAAATTCCATCTCCACTAGAAACAAAGAAGGAGGTGGGTTCTACTTCTGCAAGAGCAACAAACACATCTGGTTCTCAAGTGGCAAGTATTGTCGATGAGACTTATAATCCCAACAAACATAAGTTAACTTCTATTTTATGGAATGAGATGGTGAAGAAAACTGTTAATGGGAATGCTATTTTGAGTGTAAACACAGTAAGAAACAATTGAAAGCAAATAGTACGAATGGAACAAAGCATTTGCACAATCATTTATAAAGGTGTCTGAAAAAGAAGCAAAAAGACATAAAGAAATGTCTTTTATCAATTGAGAGGAAATCTAGTGATGGTAGAAGTGATTTTATAATAGGAAATTGGTCATTTAATCAAGAAGTTTCAAGGAAAAAACTTGCAATGACAATTATTGCTCATGAATATCCAATCTCAATAGTAGAGAATGAGTATTTTAGGGAGTTTATTCATTGCATTCAATCACTTTTTCATCATGTTAGTGGCACCACAATGCGAAGAGATAATTGACATATGTTATATAGAGAAGGAAAAGTTGAGAGTCCTATTAAAAGGACTTAAATCTCGAGTGGCAATAATAATAAGCATGTGGACATTAAACCAAAAAAAAGGATACATGACCATCACAATATATTTTATTGATAGCAATTAGATCCTCCAAAGTCGATTATGGGAGTAAACTTTTCTACTATATAGCACTTATCTTTATATCACTGAAATTAACTTTCCCTTCAACCATACTTACAATTTTTGTTTTCAGCTTTGTGTATATTCTAGCTCCACATACAAGTCAAGCTCTTGGTCATTGCTTGTTCAATACATTAATGAAATGGGGCTTGGATAGAAAATGATCTACAATAACTGTAGACAACTATTTAACAAATGGTGCGATGATCACAACTTTAATTATGAAGCTGCAAATGGATGATCTAATTCTTTATGGAAGGTACTTCGTAAGCATTGTTGTGCTCATATTTTAAATTTGATTGTGAAAGAGGGTGTCAATGCGGTAGAAAAAGCAATAGAAAGGATCTGTGATATTGTTCTACTTTGGTTAGCGACACCATCATGAGTGGAGAAATTTAGAGAGGCATGTAAATAGATAGATGTGGCATATTTTAGAATGCTTTGCTTAGATCGTAAAACACGATGGAATTCTACATATGATATACTTGTTACTGCCCTTGCATAGAAGGATGTTTTTTCACAAAGCCTAGCTTTTAGATAAACATTATAAGTCACTTCCCATTGATGAAGATTGAGATTTAGCTGAAGAAATTTGTAAGAAGTTGGAAATTTTTTATGAAGTGACTACTCTTTTATTTGGTACAAAATATCTAACTGCAAAATATTACTTTGAAAATGTTTGAAATTAGGGAAGCCTTGGTGGATTGGAAAGAATCTTTTGATTTAAATATAAGCACAAAGACTAAAAAGATGTTTGATAATTTTGAGAAATATTAGGGTGATGTGTATATTATCATGGCTGTTTGTACTGTCCTGGATCCATGTTTCAAGTTAAAAGCCATGGACTTTGTATTTCCCATTGTTTATGATGAGAGGGCTTCTGTTGAAAGGGAAAATGTTAGGAAGACTTGTTATGATCTACTTCAGGAGTATCAATTAAGGCTAGATCACACCATGATAAGAATACATGCAATTCTTCTTTAGTACCTTCAACAAGTTGATGTAGCTCATAATGAATCTATGAAACAAATCAAAGTTGGTGCAATACATGACCATTGTTAGTTTTGATGGCCAAGTAAATCAGAGTTAGATCACTACCTAGAAGAGCCTGTTACCATGGAATTGGAGTGCTAATTTTGATATCCTTGCATGGTGGAAATTGAATGGAACCAAGTATTTTACACTACGATCATTAGCTAGAGATTTGTTAGCTGTTCTTGTGTCTATGGTTGCTTCTTAATCCGCATTTAGTACAAGTGGACATATAATTAGCTCACACAAAAGTCGACTAAATGCGGACATAATAGAGGCATTGAAGTGTAGCCATAGTTGGTTATCACATGGAAAAACAAGTAAGAATTTTTATTATATAATATTTATTCATGAAAAAGTTTTTTATTTCCTATATCTTCCACTGCATTATATATGATATTTCTTCAATTTTTGTAGGTTTCGACATAACTGAGCTAGAAAATGAGATGAAAAATTTAAGGAGTGAAGATTAAGAGCAAGTAAGTAAATATTATGGGTTTTATAAAGTTATTTCTTCTTTTTTATTTTCTTTGTATTACTTAATTTGCATATAATATATTTTTATTTTGGTTGTTACTTTACTAGGTGGCCTATGGTTTGAGATGGTTGAAGGCATCCTTGATGACTTTTTGCTATCGGTATTCAGTGAAGGAAATCTTAGCTATTACGAAGGAAGACATCAATGAAAGCTTTAGCTATTGACAATAAGATTTTCTTTCTCTTTGTCTGTGGAACCATGGGTGAAAGAATAAGAGTTGTAATGTTGGCGTGTGCTTTTGTTTGTTTGGGAGTAGGGACTTTAGGTCAACTAACTCATCTCTTTTTCCTTTGAACTTAGTTTGAGGGTGCTATTTGGACATGAATAATGATTGATATCTTTGTTCCTTAGTGGATGCCTGTGATGTGATGGTATTATGTTTGACATCAACTTTTCTTTTATTGGTATTTGTAATGACCATGATTTTCAATATTCTAGCAATTTTTGCTAGCTTGCATAACCACAAGGGACAACTTTGATATAAATAATCCCTTGTGAGGGATTGAACAAATTGTTAGCAATAGCAATTAATGTTTACTACAATTTGAATTTCATGTTAGGTAAAGAATCTTGTTCATTATCATTTATCATTGATATTCACAACAATAAACAATTTTTTTATTTGGACATCAATCATTAATATTCAATAGCATTTATTATCAATGTAAACTTAGAAAAAAAAAAACCTTGTATTATCTAGTTGGATTGGGTTAAAATCGGGTTCGTCCTTATCATGTCGAGTTATGTTCTAGGACATCTTATATATAACTAGGTTGGGTTTAGGTTTTGCATGATCCGTGCAAAATCCGCTTCGGTTGCATCCTTAAAAAAGGGAGGATCTCTCAAAAGCTTTGTGCCTTGTTTTCGGTTTTGAGAATGGATGTCTAATTGCAATCTGACTGATTTGGGTTTCCAAAGGCCATGTTTTACATGGAGCAGAGGCTTGGTTTTTAAGAGAAATGATAGAGCTATTGGTGTAAATCTCGAGAATTTTTAAGACTAGTAAAAATCAATAAAATAATAAATGCATAGAAGATACTGGATTTGAGACCTAACAAAAACCCTAGTTATAAGCTTTAATGTATTACGGGTCTGTTTATAACCTGTAACCTCGAATAGAAATTTTCTAGATATTAAAAGATACTAAAGATAAGATTTCGTGACCTAAGTTGAAAACCTATGATGTAAGTATAAGGAGCCTTAGATTTCAAATGCACTAGAAAGCTAGTAACTAATAGAGTATGTAAACTAAAAACGATAAATTGAAAATAAACCATTAGGATTATAAATACACAATAGGACACTATAAACAAATTTATAATGTCAATTTAGACCTCAAATAAAAGTTTTGACTACACCGTAATTCTAGTGAGAAAATTTGAGTCTATAAGTACTAACTTTCTAATTTGACCTATTAGGTCCTAAAACCCTAATCGTTTAGGACAAAACTTAAAAAAAATTCAATTGCATAAATTTTAAACTGAAAATTTGAACTCAATACTCTAGTAATATTTTAAAACCTTAAATAACTTTTTGGAAATAAAACTCACATATAAATAGCATAATTATACGCGTATGGACTAGTTTCTGACAAAATTAGCTAAATATCTACTTTTATAATTACCCTACACATTAAATCTAACTCAAATGGTGAAAATTAAAACCACATGACTAGCTATCTCCCATGAATTTATCTCACTATGCCTTGCTTGTAGAAGTAGAAGAAATAAGTACAACAAAGTCAAATGGAGAGACACTTGCCCAATCGAAATTAACCAAATAACCCACAATAAATGAAGTCCTGATGACGTAAAAACTTGCATTTGAGGGTTAGTTTCTCTCCTCTCACCATTGAAAATAAAAAGAACAATAGATATAAGAATTTTGTCTTGTTTTCACCATGTAGTATATTGGGAAATTACAACTTAGACTAGTCAACAAATAGAACCTATAAATAATAAACAAACAAAAGCTCATCTCTTTTAAAGAAACCTACGTAAACATCAAGGAAAAATTGACAAGTCAAAACTCCCATGTCCCTACCATGGCTTTCATCCTCCACAAGACAATTTAGAACAAACAACACCCCACTTATTCTCTTTTTAGCCCCATCATGATCAACAACAAAAACAAGACAACCAATAGTGCAACAAGATTTTAAAGGTCATAGTCAAAGGTATAAATTGTCTTAACTAATATAGTGTACTTTAAAAATTTCAACAACTTACTCTCTTGATAATTTCTATAGGTTTCGGTCATATTATAAAAGGGAGGGAAAGGTTATCACTTGTCCAATACCCAACCAAGGTAATATCTACCCATCTTATATTCTACAACCCATTTATGTGTAGAAATTAAGACAAGTTAAGTATTGATTTATTATAGAAATTCTATACATTTAGTCTCCTTAAAAGTTTAGTGATGACAATATAAGCATGAAATAGCATATGATACTTATTTTAATTAAGTTAGATATCATATCTAGTAAAGAAAAATTTGGAAAAATTAAATTTAAATCTAGAAAACCAATACTCTAATTTTCGGAGACCATATGAATATGATTCCGCATGCATATTTTATATTCTACCTTATTTCAAAGTTTAGTAGAATATGTCTACAACCCTAGATGGTAAAACTTAGCCAACCTGAACATTAAAATATTTATGAGAAATATTGATCCTAACTACAATGAAAAGTCATACCATTTAGGCATACTAAAAGAATGATAATAGAAGTAGAAGATTTGAATAAGCTAGAATGACCTTAAGGAGCAAATTATAATCTAAAATACACAATGGAACTTATATGAATTTAGAAAATCACTAGAAAGCATACTATTGATTAGATTATAGATATGACCTCATAAATAATAGCAATTTTAACCTACGTAAACAGATAAGGTTGAAAGACAAAGTAAATAGTTAAGAGTATATGGTCAAAGAAGGCAAAACAAACTAACTAAATTATAAAATTTAGAATAATGAGACCACCATAAATAGAAATGTAAGTATGACTTAGAATCAAGATAAGCAAAATGAAAATAAATAATAATAAATATTTTATTCACACTAAAGGACTCATATAATTAATAAGAACTTGATAATAAAATTATAAAACAAAACAAGACATGGAAAAATCCTACAATAGTTATATAAATTCATAAAATGGGAATATAAATTATAATGTAAATAAGTTTAGTGACTAACATATAATATGCAAAACAAGCTTCCCAATGCCTATTTAATTTCAGTTAGAATAAGTAATATAAGTCACTTAAAGATTATGCACTAAAAACATGTATTTAAAATTATTTAGATCACTTTTATTGAGAAATATTTATTTACACAAATTTTATAGATATATTCTAGAAAAATAAAATATTTTATAAGCTTTAAAGCAATTATTTATAAGCTAACATTAGATTAGAAATAATAAAACAGTTTTGAAAAGAATAAAAACTAATTTTAAGAAACCTAGGCACTCATGAGGAATTATCTACATAGTTAAGTATCTGATTAGTGAATATTTATTTCATCTATTAGGTGAATCAGATCAAATTGCAGATTTCCCAAAGGATTATTATGATTAATCATCATAAGCTGTGAGTGACTCTGATCTATTACATTGTAGTGATTGTAATATTAGTTGCATCTATAATCAATTGGCTAAAATAAAGTTATGATGCATGTGAATTGAGAATATTGCTTTTGAGTGGTGTATAAAGTGAATGCTGAAAAAAAATTTGCCTATTCTAAGTGATAATGGAATTGTTTGTGGATGATTGTTAGAGCATGTTGAGTATTGTTTGTGAATTGTTTGATTGCCTTAAAGCTGACTTAAAACTATAAAGCCTTTAAATTTAAAGGATCATGCATTGCACGACTTGCATATGTTACATAAGAGACGTGATGGCCCATTATGTGTTAGTGTTTTGGTTCTCTAATAATGCTTAGTTTTTCCAGATGAAAGATTCCTAGTTCTACACAAGATTATCTTTACTTCGTTCGATTCCATGGGAACTACCTAGCAAAAGAAGGAATGCTGCTCGTAGTATTGACTTGAAATGACTAACACTTAATGGAGTCTTTAAGTTCTAACGGAATTTGAGTGATTAAAATACATATAAATGAAGTGATAAATAAAATGAGCATTGTTGTTCCTATTGTTCTTAGTTTCTCCTAGGTGGGTAGGTCATAAGGATGTATTCCTTGACTTGCTTTCTTCAACCTTGATGAGAGGGTGTAAATCTACACCTTTTTGGATTCTAGTTTGTCTAAACTTGTATTTTAGCATATGTTTAAATGATACATTACATTTGCTTGTTAATGAACTTGTCTGATATGCTTGATATGTAATATGTGATGGTTACTTCACTGAATAGATATGCTCATACTCTTACAAATTTTTCAGGTTCTCCTATGGCTTTGGTTAATACCGTCTCGGAGACTTGAGCTGGTAAGGAAATAAAGCTAGAAGGAATGGGAATAGGCAGAAGAATTATAAAACCATCGTAGTAGTAAATTTTATATTTACATTATATTATTACTCTTTAAGTTGTGAACTATCTGTAATAACTATTATTCAGACTTTATATGTAGTTTATTTTCTCTGTTATTGCGTAACTTATGTATATACATCATTTCTTATCAAGCAACTAAAAGATCCTGTTTTATAGGTCACATCTCTTAGAGTAACTGGTTATATTGTACAACAATCAATTCTAATTATAATACAATATAACTAAGATACCCTTTGGGTGTGACAATTGGCAATGAAGGGTAGGAGTCTAGTTTTCTTAAAACTAAGGTATTTTGTTTGGCAAAAATTAGTTCTGACCACCGACCAATTTTGATCATTTTGATGCTTAATCAAGTGAATGATAGTTTAAAAAAGAGATTTCGATTTAGTTCTTTATGAATAGCTTTTTTTTTTTTTTTTTAGTTAAACTCTATGGGTGGCTTATAATGACTAGAATAGTTTTGTGGGAAGCAACTAGAATAATTAGATTGATTCATAAGAGGCATTGCAGAATTTCGCTTTTCTAGTCAAATAAGTGGAGTAGAGAACTTTATGAAAATATTTTTCTTTAAAAAGAAGAATTTTGGCGAGATTGAGGGGTATAGAGAAGGCTATGGAAGAGATTAAAGATCATGGTGCTCAAAGTAGGGGATGATTGGTGCCTAGGTGAGAATATTCTCAAGGCAGAGGCAGTTGTGTTCTATAAATGACTTTATGAGGAGGAGGAGCCCTCTAAAAGATGTACACTTATAATAAACCATGGATTTTCTTCTCTTAGTTTAGATGCTCTATTAGATCTTCAGAGGCCGGTTACAAATTAGGAGGTTCAATTTGCTATTTTTGATATGGTTCCTCTTAAAGCATTTGGGCCCAATGGTTATCCTGCCTTCTTTTTCCATCATTGTGGGAGGTTTGTTGTGTAGGATGGTTAAGAGTTTCTTTGGGGTATATTATACCAAAAGGTATCAAAGTTTGGGATAAGTTCATTTAAGGTATCAATATTTGGAGTTGTTGAGAAGAGGTATCAATATTTAGAGGGGTAAGTTCATTTAAGGTATCAACGTTTTGAATAGTTAAAAAAATGGTATCAACGTTTAGTAAAATGAGTCAGATAAGGTATCAATAATTGATTATTGATGGAAAATTAAAGAGATTTGATTGAAAACTAATCTATAAAACGATACCTCAAATAAATTTTGCAAAATGTTGATACCTCATTTGATATATTTTGCCAAATATTGATACCTTAAATGAATTTACTTCTAAATGTTGATACTTTCGGTTGTGATTTACTTGTTTCTTTGGTGATGGTGAGCTAAGGGTAGAGACTAATGCTACCAATATTGTTCTAATTCCAAAGAATGATCATCTGATAATTTCAAGCAAATCTAGTTGATATCATTATGCAATGTTAGATATAAAGTTATCACTAAGGTGATTACTAATCGATTGAAGTAGTACATGAGTCATTTGGTTGCTCCTTTTCAATCTATCTTCATTCTTGGCAAACACATTATGGATAATATAGTGATTGCTCAGGAAGCAATACATTCAATGAGAAAGAAAAGAGGAGCCTTTGGATGGATGGAAGTTAAGGTGGATTTAGAAAAAGCATACGATCGAGTTTGTTGGAGTTTCTAGTTGATACTCTCCTCTTGGTCCCATTTTCCTGTAAGGTTGCTTAATTTGATCATGAGGCGCATGTCTTCTACTAAATTTAATTTGATTTGAAATGGTAAGGATACTTAGTCTTTTATTGCTATGAGGAATTCGACATGGTGATCTGATTTCCCCTTATCTTTTTGTGTTGTGCATGGAGTGGCTTGGGTATTTAATTCAAAATAAAGTTGAGGCTGGTAATTGGAAGCCATTGGTTATTGCTTGTAATGCTCTAAAATTGTCACATATGTTTTTTCACAGACGATTTAATTTTGTTTGAGAAGGCTGATATGGCTCATGTAAATGTTATTTCTAGAGTTGTTAGTAAGTTTAGTACTGCTTCAGGCCAAAAGGTGAGTAAGGAGAAAATAATTATCTTCTTTTTTGAAAATACTTTTGCCCATTTATCTAGAGTTATTGTGGATAAATTTGGGTTCTCGACTATGTTGGATTTGGGAAGGTATCTAGGAGTGCTAATTGTTCATGGTTACATAACTTAAGCTTTATTTAGTGGTATGGTTGATAGAATTTAATAAAAGTGTAACCCATACACGTCTAACTAGATCTTAATGGCATGAAGGGTTATTGTAGCTAAATCAGTGCTAAGTGCTTTGCTAGTTTACATTATGCAAAAAACTCTTCTTCTAATCTCTACTTGTACCACGATTGATAAAATTTGTAATGATTTTGTTTGGACACCGGTAGAAATAGCAGGAAGACTCATTTGATTGCTTAGAACTAAATCTGTGTTCGTAAGACTCATGGAGGTCTTGAGGCAGCAAAATTGTCACGCTCTAAAGGGTACCCTAAACGTAACAGTCCGCTGCATGCTAAACGAGACTAGAAATCACTACTACAGTTATTCAAAAGTCTTGTATTAGATGCAAGATTCCCTTACGATAATAGAATACGCATGCAGTTGGAGATAGATAGTTTAACTTAATAGAATAAGCATAAAAATATAAACTATAGATATCTCATGATCATTTACAAAATACTAATGGGCATTTCCCCCATAAAATAATAAGTACAGATATTAGTTTTTAATAACAACCAGAGCGTTTAAGGTTTTCTATGAAAGTCTATACAAAGCTAATCATAAACTTCTAAGGGAAACTCTTAACTTCTCATTACATGATTTGGCCAAGTCTGGGATGCAACCATATGTACGGGAACTGCATTAAAAAGAAGCTATAGAGGTATAAGCTACGCTAGCTTAGTGAGCTTCACTTTCCAAAATTAAATACTCAATCCAACAATGAGGCAAGCAAGTTATATTAAAAAGTCATATGAAATATACAAGCACGTGAGCATATAATACATAAGACTTTCCCGAGTTCTATGTTGAATGGATTCATGCCCCATTCGGGTTAGGTGTTTCAAGCCCATATGACTATAGATTTCAATTTTACTCTCAATCATTTAGTGGTTGTTTCAGGTGCCCACCCACTCATTAATTATGTAGTTGATTCAAGTGCCTACTCCACATCCATTTTAATTCAGGCGACCCCACGCCAATACCTGAGTTTCCAGGCCTACCCGTTACCTAGCTATTATGTCTTTTCCCCACAAAGGTATAATAACAAATGTAATGTGACTCAATATATGTTATGCATGGACAATTTAGTTATATGGTCATGGCATATGATTTAATTGAATTATAGGCGATTATAGAGATTTCAGACACTTCAATCCGATACTAAATCATACCAATATTTACAACAATTCCCATTTCGATATTCTTATCTTTAATTCAACTAAATAGAATTCACATGCATATTCCAATTTTATCTTATCCTAATTCTAATACCACTATCATTACAAGCTCAATCATAAGCATGTAATTTAAAGAAAGTGAACTCACTTGGCCATGGACACCGATCTTTAGTAGTAGCAAGCAATCCAAAGACAAGAACTCTTTCGATTCAAGGTCACCTAAACAAAAGAAATACCAAAATAAGTATTTCAAACCATATCTAATTCCAACCTATTAAATAAAAACTCTTAAGTTCGTAATTTTTGTGGTAGATAGAAATTCCAACTTAAAGTGGCCATATCTTAGTTATTTTAACTCGGAATTTCGTAAATAAAATATCGATTCCTATCTACTTCAAAAGATATATCTATTTATGATGTTATTAATAAGTTTTGAAAACCTTTAGGTCTTGCAAAGCTCGGATCAGAAGCTAAAAATTACATTTTTGAAATTGTTTTGTGAAACTTGCATTATTTCTACAAAGTATATTATATGTGCATGCAATATACAAGTTATTATCATGAATGACATCATATGAGATATCTATATGTATATCCTTAATGATTTTTGGTTAAAAAGAATTTTTGGAAAATCTTTACTTTGCAACAACTTTAAGAACACTTGGTTAAGAAAAACTAACTTTACTTTTTTGAAAATCATTCATTTTTACTAAGATAAAGCCTTGATGACCTATATGCCTAATACCTTCATTATCTTAATAAAATTCTTCATTTAGGAGTTGGAAAATAGGATGTTTAAATAGGAGGGTTTTGCCTAGTGACAACTTTTACACAATTTTAGGAAATGAAAATATTGTTTGATCTAGGTTTGGAAACCTTTCCTTTGTTTTAGGTTTATACTTTGATAAAATCCATTTATTATTGTCAAAATTAAGTCTTTACTACCTATATACTCTAAGGCTTCTATTTTTCCTATTAAAATTCTCATTTTGGCATTTGGAAATAGGTGTTTAAGTGGGGATCATCCTAGATCCGAATTTTGCTAAATTGTTTTAAGGTTATTCTTTGGGAAAAACTCATTTCATATTGCTAAAATTAAGTCATAAGCAAACCTACTCCCTAAGGCTTCCATTTCTTTAATAAAACTCTTGTTTTATGGTTGGAAAATAGGTGTTTACTTGGCATTTCACCGTAGTTATGAATTTCAAGTTCTTATTAGGGTTGAAACAAGTTCTAACTTATCTTTTATAACCTTTTTCTTGTTTTGAAAATTTCTCATAGTAAAACTAAGCTCAAATTATAAAAATCATTCCTTTAGGATAACCCATCCCTAAGCCCTTCATTTTAGATGTAAGATCTTCATTTTGGAGTTAGAAAATAGCTTTTTTAATAAGGTGACTTTTTCCATCCAAATTTTCAAAAATCATTTTTGTTGAAACTAAAATAGATCTTAAACTTTTAGGAATATCCTCATTATTATTATTATACTATTACAAGTCTTTATTCACATAAAACAAAGTTTTAATGACATTTATGTACTCAAAACTCATAGATTTATTATATCATGCAAGTCATGAATGCAAATGAAATGTGAGCATTATGTAGATGAGAGTAATAAAAGAATACATGCACAAAATATCCATAAGAGCAACATATAACAATAATATAGCAAAATATTAGTAAAATAACTTAAATAACAAGATCCACAACATTGTGATGGTAAGAATATCATGCTTAAGTGTTTCCACATCCCTAGCATAAAGCTTATGAGGATTTTAATAGAACCACACATGTATGATCTTACCATTACATGTTTTATTGTGGTAGGGTCAAGATCTATTACCTATTTAGTGTATGGAGTAAGAAAACTTGAAGAAAAAGAAGAGTGTGTGTGTGTGTATAGGGAGGGGGAGCTTATGGCAAAGAGAGGGGGAGAGGGAGAGAAAACTTTTCCAAAGTTTAATCTTTGTGTAAAAAGAGAGAAAGTGAAAAAGTGGAAGTATAAAGGTGTTTATATAGGAAAAAAAATTAGGGTTTGTGTGATTAATAAAATGGAGAAAAATAAAAAAAAAATTAAAGATGACAAGGGGGGAGAGGCACCGGTTCTAGTAGTAGGGGAGAGAGAGAGATTTGAGTTTGTTTTGTGTAATAAAATTTAAATTTAATAAGTAATAAAATGTATTGGAAAAGTAAATTTGTAAGAAATGATGTAAGGTTGTAAGAATATATTGTAAGGATGTAAGAATAGGGTATGGTAGTTGTACTTGGTGAATAGTATGATTAGAAATCAAAAAGTAGATTAGACAATTAAATTACCAATAGTAATGAAAATACAATAAAAATGCTATAACTGTAATTTTTATAAATCGAAAAATTCTTAAAATTATATTTTTGAATTCCTTATTGAATTTCAGTTCAAAAGAGTCCTATATAATATTTTTCTAGTCACAGTCCCAGGAACTAGTTTTCGAGAATAGATTCTGATTAGGTTCGAAACGAATGAATTTCTCTGAAATATGATATTTTTATGTTTTGATAAATTATTTAGGGATATATTCTACAGATAAATCATTTTTATTGTTCTGGGGTTTCATTCTCGGGATTGTTAGACTTTGGGTTTCCAGGTCCAACTAGTCCTAGGGCATTCTTTTAGGGTTTTGGTTTCCAGTTTCAATCTTTGAAACGGAGTTCTGGTTGCTAAGAAAACGATGGCTTACAAAAATACTAGATGTGTAAAAGAATCTTTTTTTATGAAAATTGCTTGAGGCTTGTTTGGTGGGTTTGATGATCAATGGTGTCAAATTCTTAAGGGAAAGTATCAAGATAACCTTATAGGTGGTATTTTGGCAAAATCTAATCTATGATGAAGGGTTATCATAGTTTGGGATAAAATGCAGATGGTAGTGGCATGGTCCTTAGGGAATGGAGGAAAAAGCTAAGTTTTGGTTGGATTAGCGGTTGAATATTCCTGGCAATTTGTTAATGTATGCTATCATAGGTGTGTCTAATGGTTTGTTGAATGGTTGTGTTAAGGAGTTTGTGGATTTGAATGGAATATGGAATTAGGAAATGTTTGCTCATTATCTTCTAGCTCATTGTCTAAGTTAAATTGCCGTAGTTGAAGCTCTACATCCAAATGATGGGAATGGTAAGATTTTTTGGAAATTTTCTAAGTCTAGTAAATTCTCTATAGATACTGCCTATAAGCTTATTTTAGGTTATGATGTGCTTATTAGGGATCAAAACTAGGAGAAACTTTGGAAGTGATTTGGACCTAAAAGAATCAAGGTCTTCGTTTGGATGATTTATCATGGAAGATTAATAACTAATGATAAACGTATTAGATGCAATGTGGATGATTTAAGCATTTTTTCCTTTATGTGATACGTCAACAAAATCCATGCTGCGCGTTGTTTATGATTTTCTGTTGGTTAGAATATCTGGATGAATGTCATTCCACTAGAATTGGAGGTCTCCTTTTTGCTACATTTGAAGAATTGGCTTGGATACTTTAAATAACAAGAATGTTCATTTAAATTACTTTTCTTAGCCTCTTGTTTTTAGAGTAACCTGTTGGTATGTTTGGTAGAGGAAGGAGAAGCTTTTTTGAAAATGAGTACATTCCAATAGCAAATCCTCAAATTCCTATAATGCAACATATTCATGTTATTCAACAAGCAACGATGAAGATTTAGAATATTCGAGCTGTTAGAGAATAAAGATTAATTTGTTGTATCTTGCCTCCACTTGGTTGGGCAAAGGTGTCATGCCCCCAAGGATACCCTAAATGGGACAGCCCGCCACACTCAATATTAAAACTTAAGTATGATAATCTTAGTCATCCCAAAAGTCTCAATATCGAGTGTAAGGCCTACTTTCACAATTGTAGTGGACCAAACTTTGGATCATACCATTTGAGAAGTTATGCATAATATCAATTAAGAAAATAAATCATAACAATATAACCAAGGTTTATAAAATCTTATAAAAAGTCTTTACAACATTAAGGGACATTCCCCCATCAAAGATATCTAAGTTTAATGAAGTCCATTTTAAAATAATTTACACTTTTGAACTTCTCTTGGAAATCTATAACTACTTCTAACTTGCACTTCTATCCATAAGATCTTAACTCGAAAGTATTACCTAGGTAAAATAACCTCCTGATTTTAACCAAAGGTACGGGAACTACAAAAGATATCTAAGAGGGTATAAGCTACATGCTTATTGAGATTTATTTCCACAATTAAATACTCGACATCCAATAATCAAAACAAATTTATTTAAGCAACCATATGAGATGCACAAGCACGTGAGCAAACAATACATATGATTTTCTGGAATCATATGTTGAATGGATTTACCCCTCCATTCGAGGTTAGATGTTCCAGACCGTATAGGCCGTTATCATAAACATAATTCCATGATAGTTTTTATTTTAGCTACTACCTTGCTTTCAAAAATATAGTCCAACTTATTTGTAGTTTATTTTCAAGCCACTACATAATTGCCAGCTATGTTTTAGTCGGGTGTTTTCTCACCGCCATTTAATTTCGGACGACCCTTCGCCGCTTTATAGAATTTACAGACTCTATGAATATTCTTACTAAGCTTTTATACCACCAAAGGTATAATAATAAATAAAATGAACTCGCCTAATGATATGTATGAATCAATTTAATTAAGTACTCATGGCATGATTAAATATTTTACGGGTGATCATAGAATATGTAGACAATCATTTTTATACTAGATCAAACATTCATTATGAATAATTTCTGCCTCGATATACTTAATTGTAATTTCAACCAAGTATGTAAAGCACATGCATATTTCCATTTTATCTTTTCTTAATTCTAATGCCACTAATTTTACAAGCAAAATCATAAGTGCATAAATATAGGAAACAAACTCACTTGGCCATTTGCGTGGATACGTCTAGTCAAAATAATACTCGGGACACAGGAACTCAATCTCCACGCCATCTAAACAAGAGAAATACCCAAAAAGAGTATTTCTTGGAAGTTCTACTTAAACTTTTAATTTTATTTCACGAAGTTCGTCAAAATTCGCATAGAGGGAAATTCCAACTTAAAATGGCCATAACTTACTCATTTTAACTAGGAATTTCGCATATAATATACCTTTTTCTACCTATTTGAAAAGAGATACTTAATTCTAAGGTTATTTTTGTCATAAAAAGTATTTTGGGTCACGAAAAGATCGTACAAATCTCCATGAAATTCTCAGCCCTCAAAACATCATTTTCAAACTTTTCTCGATTCCAAAAATCATTTAGCAAAATATAAATACTTATATGGTTGAAAATCCTTTGAATACATATGTATAGGCTCATATTGTATGCAAAATTTAATGGTGTTACTTCAACGATTATTTTTCATAAAGCAACTTATCTTACGCTGTTGAAAATTTGAATTTTAGCATGTTTTTTTCCAATCGTTTTAGAAGGACTTCATAAACTCTTAGGTTATTATAAATGAGTATATCTCTATTTTGTTTTCCAATTTCTTTCCTAAAATATGTAAATTTTTCTTAACTTTCATTTTCTACAAAATTTTACTTCTAATGACAAGAAATGAAAATTTCAAAATTTGTTATTAAGTTGTTGATAACCTATAGTAATTTGAGTTGTATATATATTTCTTCTTTTAAAAGAAAATGGTTTTGATAAACCAATCTTTTTTTTTTCTTTTCCTCTTATATTTTCATTTCTTAACTCATTTAAAAATAATTTTGTTTTTAAAACTTAGCCTTTTAAATCTTTTACCAATTTTATTTAGAGGAAAATCATATTTCATTGTTTTCTTAAGTTGTTGATAATAGCTATTATCTTTGAAATTTATTAAGTTTATATTCTTTTTATTTCTTTAAAATGGGTGTATCATTTAAAAACTTGGCAACCTTTATTTTTCTAAGTGAGTTTATAATTTAGTGAGTTGATTTTATTTTAACTTCGAAAACTAGTTTACTTCTTAGTTTTTATTATGAAGTTGAAAAGATTCAAAACCTAAGCTTTTTATTATGGAGTTAGTAAAAATCCTATGAGTAAGCTTTTTGAGAAAAGTCTACTTATCAAAGAATTATTATTACTAAGTTTTAATAAACTTTATGTGACTTATCATAAGAAGAGAAAATATTGTTTTGTTAGCTAACTTCTTTGAGAAAATCATCTTTATGGTCATTTAAGAAAAATCTTGATGAGTTTGAAAAGAAGTTGGAAAAATAACTTTTCTACGTGTTTAATAGTAAAATCTTGATTTATGACAAGAACCTATATTAAGAAGGTTTGGTTTCATTTTTTTTTTATTAAAGAAAATTTTCTCTTAATTTTTGTTGAGATAATATCATTATGATTATACATGTACATGAGTATGTAGTATGAAAAGATGAAATATAAGAAAGATATAAGAAGCAAAATAATAAGCAAGATAACAATATCAAGTATTGGGAACCTTAGCTTTATTAAGGTAACCTGGTCAAGTATTGGGAGCCTTAGCTTCATCAAGGCAATCCGGGACTAAGAATAGACTAGTCCTAAAAGAAAAATAAAAGAAAGAAAAGAAAAGCAAAATAAGAGTATTAAGAATAATAAAAGTAAGTTAGTAAAATTTAGTGAACATTTAGGCTTTAAGAAATAATATATATTTATAGATAATAATATATATTGATGGTTAGGTTAAAAGCATAATAACAAGAATAACAACATAATATTATCATAATAACAAGATAATAAAATCGAAATATCTTAGCATGTGAAAAAACAAAACACGAACATGTTGTTGCTTCTACAACTCATATGAGTTTCAAGAAACAACACCATAGTCATACTAAGTTACATGACATGGGTAAATGAATAATGGTAGAAAGTTCATCTAAAAGTGTTTTTGAGTTGCAGGAAGATGATAGATGAGTGTGCTATTATGTGGGTTGTAATATGTAGTGAGTGGTTTATGTAGAGAAGGATTTTGGAGAGTTTTGTTGTAGAAAGTTTTGGTAGAGAGGATTTATAGAGAGTGGATTTATGGAGTGAATTTGAGAGAATTTTGTTATATGAAATTAATGTGTGAAAGAAGTGGAGGGAATATGGGTATTTATAGTTGAAGATTGAAGATAGAGGGAAATTGTGTGTAATAAAATAAATTAAGAGATATAATACGCGGGGGCGGGGCCTGGCTGGGCGGGGGAGGGGGGGGGGGGGGGGGGTGTGTGGTGGGTGAAGGAGGCGGCACGGGGCGTCGGGCATTGAAGGAGAGGAGAGAGAGAGAGAGATTAAATTTGTAATTTTGTAAGGAATTAATTAATATATAAGATATGATTTGATATAAGATGTATTGAAAAGGTAAAAAATAAGAAAATATGTGTATATGTAGTAAGAAAAAGTAGATATAGATGAATAGTAAGCTATGACGATGAATAGTAAATAAGACTAATATTGTACCGGTAGTAAGGAAAATAGGCGTCTAATTGCGATATCTGTAATTTTTAATTACTGAAAAATTACAAAATTAATATTTTTGGATTTCTTATATTACGAGTCTAACAGTATCATCAGAATATTTTTATCATCCGGTGTACCACGGTACGATTTTCGAAAACTGATCTCGTTCAGATCTGAAAGATACTAAAAATTAGCGAATCTGGTATTTTGAAGCTTCCCTATATTATTACAAACTATTATAGGTCATTAAATCAATTTCATTGTCTCGAGTTTTAGAGCGCCGGATTACCGGATCTAAAATCCAAGGTTTTGGCATAGGTTTTTATTAACTAGGGTTTCTGGTTGACTTCTGGTTCTAGGGTTTGAACTTAAAAATTATCGTAAAATCTAGTGGTTTACAAAAGGTTAATACATATAGTTTGTATAATGGCAACTAGAACTGGATGGTAGCTGGAGGGCTTATAAAAAATGAGAGAGGTGAATAGATCGCTGGGTTTAGTTGCAACATAAAGTTAGGTAACTCAATGACTAACCTTTAAGGGATTAAGACTGGTTTGGAACTTTGTTGGTCAAAGAACATTCCAAGATTAATTGTGGAGGTAGATAATAAAGTAATTAGTGATTTAATTGTCAAAGATGAGAAACCTGTCAACTTTAACTCCAACTTATTCATAGATATTAGAGGTTTGATCAAACAAAGCTGGGAGGTGGTTGTTGTTCGTATGTGTGGGGAAGGAAATAGGGCTTCCAACTTTCTTGCTAATCTAGCCATGTATTTTGTTCAAGGTTTCCATGAGTTTGAAGTTCCTCATACTTGTGTTTGAAAGATTATGTTTGAAGAAGATAGGGGTATTTCTTTTCCTAGAGAAGTCTATATTTAACTTTTCTTATTGTGATTTTTGGGCTTTTACCCCATTCCTTTGTTTAAAAAAAAAATGTTGGTTATGATATGGGAGAACAAAGACATATCTCATTTCTTAATCATAGTAAAAAATGGAATTAATAAAAGCCATAATCTTTTAAAAACATGGATAAATCATAATTAGAAAGATTAAATGAGAAATTACAAAAACACCCTATAAATTTTTAAGTTATGCAGACTAACCCTCTGAACTTTCAAAATGAGGTTTTCGACCCCTTAAACTATCATCTATGTACGCGGCTAAGTAAACATCACATTTTTCGTTAAAGTAAATGTGAAAGAGTATATATTTATCTCCTAAACTTTTCATTTATGTTTGAATTTCATAAAAACTCTTAAAATTATAACTTCCCATTAGTTTGTAAGTCTTCTTATATTCCATTAATTAATTTAGAAGCTAATAAAGACCACAACTTCATAAAATCTTTTGAAGTTGTAAAAGGAATTAATTCATAATGACTTCACTTGAGTCACAGGGGAATTCATGATAAAACTATTTTATAATTTGTAATTTTACATAAAATTTCGTAAATTTACTTAAATAATGTAAAAAAAAATTTTTTTTAACGTAAAATCTCAAATTCTATTGTAAAAGCTCTTGATTCACTATCTTTCACTTATTTCTCAAAATTCATAGTTTCACTTAAGTTTATAAAAATACTAAAAAACAGTGACTTTCCTCAGTTGTTTGTAATGTTGGATTTCTTACCAATGTTTTGAGCAATTTTACTAACTCAAATGCATGTAAAAGCACTATACCTTTCCTAAAATCATTTAACCTTTGCAATTTCACTTTAGATGTACTAAAAAATTCGCAAAAACTCACAAAGGTTCATACCTCCACTACAGTTTGTAAAATTACTTGAAATATTTATAGTTCTAATAAAAAGTTCGTTGAAATCTAGCTTGACATCCACTCGTGGAATTTTAAAACTTCCATTTTTCACTTCTTGTGGAAAAAATTTGAAAAATAGTTTTTAATATTTATTTATGTAATTATGGGAATATATTTATCAGTCCAAATTCCTTAGTATTTTAATCTAGATTTTTTTTAACCAATATTTTCAATAAAAAGTTCCAGCGAATGTAGAGGAAGTTAAGAATCTTCTTATACTAGCTCCTTTTAGGGTCTATTTAAATTGTATGATTTTCATATGTATGTTATAGAGATCTTTTATGTATTTGTATCTCATTTGAAAGTGCATTAGAATGTAATCGGGGCATGGGGTGTGTGTGAATAGAGTATGTCAACTAATTTAAATAATTAATGAACTTTTGACACAAATGATCAAATGTAACACTAATGACAATAACAATCGCAATAATAATGTACAGAATATAAAAGAGATAGAGAAAGAAGATTCAAGCCTGAATATAATGAAAAGTTTGGTCCATCCCTTAGTCTTCAAGATAACACAATGTGCCTTCAACTGTGGACTTGACACACACTTTTATTAATCACAAACACAAATGCTCATTGGGAGCAACACACAAGTTATAACACTGAAGATTGCAAAATCCTCACTCTTATAGTGCTCTTTTACAATTTGCAAATATAAAGAAGAAGAGCTTTTATAATCCTCACTCATGATTTCTTTCTCTATGCAATTTGCAAGTTGATGAGCTACAATACAAGAATAATAGAGAGGATTAATGAACTTGTTTGTTTGCAAATAAAACTCTTAAAAAACTCTCTTCAATCTACCAATTTTTTTGTATTGATAGGTCTTCAAGAAGTCAAATGGCCGTTGGAGGAAATGTTTGAAATTTGCCAACCATTAAATGTAACAACTAGTTTTGCGCACAGGCTCACTGGTTCAAGAGATGTGCCTTTAGACAACACTGGTTGAGTCCATGGATAAGGCTATAGTTGAAGTTTTTCTTTGTTATTTTGTACTAGCTACTAGTACATGACTTGCACTGAACTTCTCCAAAAACATACACACGGTTTGCTTAATTGAAATGATCTTTGTTTTTCTTGTTTAGTTTGCTTTTTTTTTTATTAAACATAATATACTTGTTTTTAATCAAGTAAGGTGTGTTTAGCATATTGATTTACATAATTTTGTTCTCATCAAGATCACTTTTTGAATTAATTAGTTTCACATCATTTGTATCCTATTTACATCTGATTTATTTGATTTCTTATGGTTAAAAATGTTTGTTTTTCACCTATATCTATTTTTTTCTTGATAAACAAAGATTATTTCATGTTTAATTGTCATTCTAAAAAAAAATTACGTAAATACAACTTGGATAAAAATAATTACATTATTATCAACGCTATATTGCATGTCTAGGTTTTTTTTTTTTATGTGTCGCATATTCATATATAATTATTCAACATGTATTGTATGATCAATATACGGTATACATTCACATCTATACTGCATGTTGATAATGTGATACATTTATTTTCAAAAGTTTACTAGAGTATATTGTTATATTGGATGTTAGAAATGTGATACTTGTGCAAATTCTTATATTACATCTTCAACATGCGATATATCTTATAAAAATAAGATGTAGATAAAAAAAAAATGAAACAAACATACTTTTAAATTTTGTGAAGACTGAGAAAAGAAGACATAAATTCCACACGTGAAGCCAGATAAAAGGGAAGCTAGATAAAAGGGACCTGTGAAGTGCTTCTCATCACATCCATTAGGCTCCTTGGTAGATATTTTTATTTATTACTTATTTGGATATTTTATGCTAACATTTTTCATGTGTAATTGGAAATGAAAAAATTCGCTTCTATCTTGTTTGATAGAAAAAGTGAAAGCGATTGTGTTACAGCATTGATGAGTTAGAAAGCTTTGACTTTAGTCCACTAAATTAGTTCGGGAACAAAGCCCATTATAAATTTTTTTAAGGTTTTAGCCCATTATAATTGAAACCTTAAAGTTTAGTCCATTTAACTAGAACGGAGCGCATTACAATTAATTAGGATATGGATAAAATAAAATTTAGAAAAAAGAATTCACTCTTCCTTCCTAAGAACTCTCAAGTTGATATTATATGGTTTCTTTTATCTACGATGTATGTGTTTGGGATTCTTAAGATCTCCTATTTATCCTTGTTAATTTTTCACTTTTAATCATTGCTTACTTATACTCTCTCCTTTAAGATTAGGTGAACACAAACCATATGTTGCATGCATGTAATCTTTGCAATTGGACTTACCCTATGTTGAGTTTAATTTGTAGATGCGTTGACTACGGATTTGCAATAAAACTCGTTTATCTAAATAGGTTGAATTATCTTAAATTTTTGAGCGTGATGTGAAGCATAAGTATCCTATACATATTGTAGGCATATGGTTCTATTACAATAATCATGTGCATACTATGTGAGTATCATACCACATGTAGTCTTGGAGAAATGACATATAAAAGGGATGATTAGCAAAGAAATATATAAGGAGAAGGAGTAAAGGATCTCAAAAGACTTAAATGTATGTATGATAGGCAAGAAAGTTGTAAAAGCCTGACCTTACCGCACTTGATAAGATGGGGTAAGATAGAAATCTAGGAGCACGAAGGTGCATCCTTCCCTCCCCCCTCTAGGGATGCAATTAGGTGGGTCATTGTAAGGTACTCGACTTACTTGACCCACTCAAAACCCAATTTTCTTGTTTGGTATATGGAGATGGTTTTGTAATGGGATCACAATTCTAAGTTCTATTCTATTTTTTAATGTTTTGATGCACTCATAGAAGTTAAAATTACGATTTCTTAGAATCAAAATTCTGGCTTTGACAGAGAATTTGATTCAATCTTCTCAAAAGCAGAATTGCAATTCCATTCCAATTTCATTAACTATACATAGTTTAATTATATTTTAATCCTATCACATATTTATGATTTATATTTATTGTTAGAACATTTTTGATAAATATATTTTATTTTATTCCATGTGCATATCCAAACATAGGATTAGATTTGTCATTTTGAAACTCATTCCATTTCAATCCAACATATTCTATTATAAATATTCTCATGTATCAAACATGACATATAAGGTTTATAGTTAAGTTGTGGGTCATGGTTATAACCTGAAGGGAAACACAACCTGCCAAAAATATAACAAATAAAATAAAAATTCAAAAGAAAACTTTAGAGAATCAAAATCTTATTACTCTTTCTCTTAACTCATATTAATTATGGCATGATCTTTGAAACTCAACTCATATTATTGTAATTATCTAAGTTAAATTAATATTTATATTGTATGGTAATTATGATGGTAAGTTTCATTCATGGTACTTAAATTTTTTGGTTTGTAAAAGAATAATACCTAAAAAATTTTGTACCATAATGATACCCGAACTTTTTAATTGTACCATACGTGATCCTTTTGGTTGGAATCTGTAGGTTTTTATTGATACAATATTTCAAAAATTTTATTAAAACGTAGCGGAAAAACGAAAACCCTATACCAGTATCCATGTTTCTTGATTAGATTTGAACAAAAAAAGGTTTCTTGAATACACCTTATATTGATGCTTCAAAATGATCAGCAAATCGGATTTACAGGAACCGCAGTCTCGCAATCGCCTCTACGGTATCCATACGCGAACGATTATGTGCTAGCACTTAAGAGCATGAATCCAATTCGTGTCGGAATTATTTTTCTTCTTTTCTCTCTTTTAGGTTTGCAGAATTTCTCTGCCGTCTAATGTGACGTCAAAGAGTTTGGCCTGAAAGGTTATCTATAGATCTATATATATAGACATGTAGGAAACCCTAAAGGAAACCTTAGAAGATATATATGATTAGATATTTATTTAATATTTAACAAAATACATTATTTCATTAAATATTAATTATCTGTCATAATCATTTATTATTCTTAAACTATTTAAGAATAATAAATATAATAATTCCTATAAGTTTAAATATAAACCCATAATATATTTCATTCGTTCTTTTGTGTGTGACCCTGTAGGTATACCTAATGTTGACAGTAGGTCTTAAACACCTTTTAGACCTACAAGACATCATTGGTCTCTAGCAAGACATTATATCTACCCAAATTAGGTGAATATCAGTAATCCGATTTTTGTTTGATCTATAATTTATGTCATTATCCTTTTTGTCACATGGTATCTAGATTGAACATAAGACATGGAAAGTGTCATTCTTATATTGTTTAATCTTATCATTTCTCGATTTCCAAGTGATGTGATAATACAAATGAAATTGATCACATTATCAATGATCAATTTCATTTGAGCATGGCCATGCATTTCTCAGTCTCACTTATTGAGGAGATATCTCTCTCATAACGAGAAGGACAAATCCCATCTTAATCACTCAACTTCTTCTACATGATATACATTATGCCTAAACTTAACCTTTATAATTATCCGGTTAAAGACAACGTTTGATTGAGTTGAAACATAACGTTTCTCATGTTGGAACTTATGGTGATTTCAGGTCTAAGGATACGTTGACATAGTTATTATGAAAATCACTTATGACAATATTCCATGTAGTGATCTCATAGTAGGTTAGTTCAGCACAGTCATCTAATATGTGCTTATGAGTTTCATTTGTATTACCATACAAATAAACATCCCATGTTTACCAAATAAAAACTCATACTAGATTTAATTCATTATCATTCCCATAATAATGAGCATCTAGGAACATCTAGAATAATAAATTATTCATGGATTTCTATTATAAAGTAAATATGCAAACAATACAAAAGAAATGCCTCTGTTTATATATATATATATATATATATATCAAATGACAATATCTAGTAATTGGCCTAGGGTACAATCATTAACAGAATCTAGCTATTTGTCCAACCAAAAACTGACGTAGAAAAGGGGGAAAGGAAAATAATAATAACTTTTTTAAAAAATTACAAAAATACAACTGAGATCAAAATAATTCTAATTTTAGCCAAGTTGACTTCGTCTCTTAAAAAGATGAGATCGTTATTTTACGGATTGATCTTGTCTCTTGAGAAGATGAGGTCAGGCACTAATGATCTCGTCTCTTCAAGAGACGAGGTCCATTCATGATGTAAATACCTCGTCTTTTGAAGAGGCGAGGTCATTAATGACTAACCTCATTTCTTCAAGAGACAAGATTGATGGGCATAAAATTTGCTCACCATCTTCTTCTTCTTCATTTCGATGCAGACGCTCAGAAAAAAAAATCCCCTAAATCACAAAATAAAAAACCCTAAGCCTTATTTTGTAAATCCTACATCAGCTTTGGACAAAATTAGTTGTTATCTAGAGTACTTTTGATCACCAGGCATCGTAGAGGTCGTAATTTTGTGAAATAGTAAAGGAATTCATGCAAGAATCGATAAATTTTCGTGCGCCGAACTTCATAATGAAGTGTTTTGCATTTTTGCTTAATTTTTCGATGATTATTGATGTTGCATTGTTGAATATTGGGTGTCGAGATCCTAAATTCGAGAAAGGGTTCATGTTAGGGACTCCTCATGGTGTTTTTTTTTTTTTAATTTTTTCCTCTTTTTACATTTTCAACAATTAGACTTGGAATAAACTTACGATTTTTTTTTTATTTTTTTGTCAAATGGTGAAGGACATTATATGTTATACGTACTGTTGGATGAATTGTATTGTGTAGTGGTAATGTGATTTATATGCCAACCATATGTGTTATTCATGCTGCCTTTGTAGACAATGTCTAATGTAATTATGATTATATTCTATAGGTTTTGAATTTAGACCCAAACTATGAAATCATATATTGTTATACATCATACACCTTCATCATATATTATTATAAGATTGGGGTGGATGTAGTAGCATTAGCAAATATGCTTAAATTTTAGGGGAATGTAATAGATAAGTCATGATGTGAATTTCATGCATTTACTCTATGTTTTATGAGATGATAGGGTAGGTGAGGAAATGGATAAGACCAAGTTTGCACTATACGCTCATGGCAACATTATTGAGGGAATGATGGTTTTGGTTATGATAAGCGGCTAATTATTGTGGTCAGTGTTAATAGGAACTAAATATATGAGCAAATACTTGGCATCATTTGCACTAGACTTAAGGTAAATAGGTCTACACATTGGGTTAAGCTATATCATAGGGCAGCTATTGGAGATAGGATGCTATGCTATTATGTTATTCCAGTGATCGATGATGATGTTGCATACGAGATGTTGGTTTACACTGACGGGTTAGTGCCTGTATATGTTCAGATAGTTGAGAACAAATTGTCACAGGATCTTATAAGGGAAATGGGTATCGATGAAAATATTGGCAGCCAAGGGTTGGTAGATTCAAACTCTCCAATTTAGACAATAGGTAGCGCACAGATGCAGATAGGTAACTTTGAAATTAGTGCACCTCATTAGACATGTAGTCATGATACTAATGTGATGCTAGACTCCTCGGTAAGTAAATCTAGTGACGATTATGATGATGATGGAAATGATAATGTGGAAACTTTTCCTCATGAAGATACTAGTATCTGGGTGCAACATAATATAAATGACTGGCAAATTTTCACGACTCCCATAGACATTGGTATAGTTGGGAGCTCAGTGCCAATATCTTTTTTCATTACTGATGTTAGTAGTGGTTATGTTGCATTTGATGATGAACAGAAATGAGTGTTGAAAATTGGAGTTTCAATGATGAATTCAAGGTTGGGATGCGGTTTGAGACTAAAGATCATCTCATAAGGGTAGTTAAAATGTGGCATCTATCGAATCATTATAATTTCAAGGTGGTGGACGTGGATTTAAGGTCATGGGCAGTAAAATGTACTGATATCCATAATAGAGGTTGCAAGTGGAGACTTAAAGGCAGTTACAAGAAGCATGGTAGGTGGTTTCACATCACTCCATATGAAGGATCCCACACCTACTTGGACAAAATCACTAGATAATACCACTCTCAATTGGACTCATTAGCATGTCTATGTGCATTATATTAAAGATTTGTAATTCTCTAGATGTGAGGGCGAAGAACCTCCAATTGACCATCCTAAAAGAGTTTGCGTATAATGTTCATATTAAGAGAATTTGTAAGGCAAATGGAAAAGCTATTGAGCAGGTGTATGGAAGTTGGGAAGAGTCATATGTGGAGCTCTTGCATATATTTAGTGCGATAATAGAGGCAAATCTAGGAACAAAGGTTGAGTGAAGAACCGTGGATTCAGATACAGTAGGACACATCTTCCTTGATAAACTCTTTTGGGAATTTGCTCTTTACATTGAAGTGTTCCAATATTGTAGGTACATTTCATTTACATACTTTAATTTAGTTATAAAAGGCTGATATCGGTGAACTAAGTTATATATGTTAATTGTTTGCAGACTCGTGGTCATAGTTGATGGCACCTTCTTATATAGAAGTACAATAAAAAATTGTTCATTGCAGTAGCAGTAGATAAGGCAAATCATATTGTTCCACTAGTGTATGCTCTTGTTGATGTAGAGAAAGAGGACACATAGAGTTGGTTCCTTGCAAAATTGATGGAACATGTTATCAAGGATCGTCTAAACATTTACTTGATATTTGACAGGCATGTCGGCATTAAGGATACAGTTGAAGGTGAGAATGTTGTGTGGCCTAGAGGTTGGCTTTGGCAATGGTGTGTTAGGCATGTTGCTAGCAACTTCAACTCGAAGGTGAAAAGTGAGGAATGTAAGGAATTAGTTAAAAGAGCAGCATACCAAACCCATACGAGAAAGTTCAATGCTTACTTCAATGCAACAAAACAAAGTAGTCCATGGATATCGAGATATTTTCACGAATTGCATCCATGTATGTGAACTTTATCTTACGATGAAGGTGTTAGGTTTGGAATTGGTACAACAAACATGGCTGAAAGTTACAATTCCATTTTAAAAGATGCTCGGTGCTTATCTGTGGAAACATTAGTGAAAAAAACCTTTTACAATTGCAACTCATTATTCAACAGGCAAAGATAGGAGCCTACCGAAGAAATGAATTTGGGTAAGTTATTGACAATGAATGTCGCCAAGAAGTTTGAGAGGTGGAACAATGTATCAAGTGCCCATCGAATAACATGTTTTAACTATCAGGAACGAATATTTGAGGTTGTAATTGCTTTTTGCCCTACTATGCATGGCCAAAAGGGAAATCATATTCAAAAAGTGGAGTTGCGCAGGTAGATGCACATGTAATAAGTGGCAGACATATAAAATTCCATACTCTCATGCAATGGCAATAATGAGTACTTTGCACATGGATTGTGTTGCCCAACTTGGCAAATGATACAGATGGGAGAATCAGCTACGGGTATATGGGCGTTTCTTCATACCTGCAGCAGATAAGGCTAATTAGAATCCTCTCAACATTCCAAAATGGTATCCCGTCTAAGACTTGTTAGGAAAAGGGGTAAGCTTAGAGAAAATTGCTTCCAGAATGAGATTGATATTTGAGATAACCTACAAGGTTATTTATGCGATTCGTGTGAGCAAACAGGGCACAACATCAGAAGTTGTTTGAATAGGTGAGTGGTTAGTAGGATAGTTACGGGGCAGTCGAGTAGTAGTGATATATTTTTTTCATGTAATTCGTTTTACTGCACTTACGTGGCATACTTTATATGTTGTTTCTCTATTTTGTACCTAATTGTCTGTTAACACTATTTATTAGTTTCTTTTTTTACAGATAGATCCAAGACCGCTCAATGACTCCTTACTTATAGGGCAGCATGTTCATAGATCGAGACTGGCATGGAGGGTAGGTAAGATTATTTCCTCATCTAATTACTTAGATCATTTAGACAATATTATGATGGAGTTTTTTCAAATGTAGAAGCACGTGGTGTTACATTGTTGCCATAGAGAGGCGAGATTGAGACGGTAGGACGACATGCCTATAGCTCTAGATAATTGACTTGTTTCATTGTTGCCTCAAGCCGGTTTCATTGGTGCGCTCATATACCATTTGTACAGTTGGATTGGCGCTTGATTACAGCCATAGTGGAGAGGTGGCATCTAAAGACCCATACCTTTCACCTGCTGATGGAGGTGTGAACTATCACATTATAGGACATTCGAACACTCATTGGCCTTCCTGTTGATGGCCAGGCGGTTATTGGCATAGCTCAGATGGATTGAGCAAGGTTGTGCCACAAGTTATTAGGAGTTAGAACTGAGGCAGGTGTGGATATAGATGGTGGTAGATAGACATTTTAGAGTGCTACCACATCATGCGGATGATTTGATGATTCGATGCCATGTTAGGGTGTACATTCTACTGTTACTTGGGGTAAGGGGGATATTGTTATGGAAAAATCGTCTAATTTGGTTCATGTGATGTACCTCTAGTTTTTTGATGACTCAGAGAGAGTAGGCCAGTACGCATAGGGAGTAACTTTCTTAACATGGCTATACAAACAACTATGCATGGTTGCCCACATCGAGATGAGTGACATAGCAAGACCCTTGTAGACTTGTAAATCTGGGCCTGGGAACACTTCTCACACATTGCCCCACTACGTTGTCAGATCACAGCAGTTACCACGAGGTGCCCACTCATTACTTGTTGGGGTAATATGTTTGATGTCACTCGGTCCCCCATACATCAGCTGTTTGAGTGAAGGGAGTGTTTCGATTGACAGATCCCTAGCCAAGTATCATTTTGTATGTTCTATGTGTTCACATGTGTATAATTTCATTGTCTTTATTAATGTATAGTACACTTTTTTATTGACCAGGTTGTTTGGGACCCCCTACCATGTTATTACGGATTCCTTACCTGCCTACTGTAGGGTTGACAGTAATATATGGCGTGCACGGGTTCATTTGGTTTGCTTTTATATTGTCGAGCACTGCTATCCAGATAAGGAGCTTAGATAGTTTGGTGATTTATAGAGGATCTCAGATCCTCTAGCTGTTATGAGAGCCATGTATGAGCTAAACTTATGAGGGCGTTCCGAGTGAAATTAGGCGGTAGAGCATGCTAGGTGGATAACAGAGTGAGATAGTAGGCGCGATTGCATTGTTAAGAAGGAAAATATCCCCAACGGCACATATGGAGATTATTTTGACTGGTACTATGCTATCACAAGGCACTGGATTAGTTGTATAGGGGTCATTATTCAATATATGGTATGTTCAACGACTACATAAGCTATATATGGATATATATTGTGTTCGATATTCACTGATTTAAAAGTTTGCTCTTGCCTGTAGGCAGATTTCATTTATAGAGCCCCCAACATGCCAGCAAAGAATACTTTTGCCACTGCATGAGATGTTATTCGCGCAGTAAAGGAACTCATGGGGCTTAATTTAAATGATCTAGTGTTAGCGCCAGCACCAACACCAGCACCACCACCAACACCAGCATCAGCACCAACACCAGCATAGGATGACCAAGAGCTCAGCTTATATAAGACGACAGAGGAATGGGTGGGGATGGGGTCGAGGTCAGGAGCATGGGCATGTTTGAGCTGCAAATATCAGAGATGAGCATGGCCATTACAGTTCCATTATGATGAGCTTGGTCCATCATCATTATCATCATATGGTCATCTAATAGAGATCTCGATGCCAGACATCTCATACACCGAGTTTCACACCCCTCTTACTCCACAAAAGAGACGACATCACTGCCACATGATATAAGGGAGAGACTCATCTAGTGGATCTAGACTCTATCCCAGTTCGTCCTTATAGTGCTGTGGTGGAGATGGGATGGGACGCTTACACAGATTGATCTATCTATGGAGCGTCCCCATTAGGATGTCTATTAGCATACACCACTCTTTGGACTTTTATTAGGCGAGGATGAGGGAGGCGGGGCATCTAGCTGTAAGATTACATAAATTTTCTTCTTTTATGATTATTGTATATATTCTTATCTTTTATTTCTTGTATGTACAATTTTCATATATTTTTTGTGTAAATAACAAAACATTAATGTAATCATTTTATATTATGTTTTAGGAGTTTTTTATTATGTTTGTGGTAAAAGGTTTCACAAAACTATTATGATTAAATAGATTGGGTTTGGGCCTATCTTTGGATGGATTGGGTTTGAAAATACTATTATGATTGGGTTATGAAGTTTGAAAGTTGGTGGATGAAATACTATATAGTTAATTGTATGTGATTTTGATAAGTTATAATAACTAATGTAAAAAAATAATTTAAGAGATATGTGGTCGTCGGGGTGTGTGTGGGGATGGTTTTTAACTGACCTTGTCTCTTTTTATTGGCTTGACCTCATCTCTTAATTGGCTTGACCTTATCTCTTGAAGAGATAAGATTATTAGTGCCCATCCTCGTCAAAAGATGAGGTCTTTATATTATGATAGACATTATCTCTTAAACAGACGAGGTCAATCTGTTAAATAACGATCTCGTCTTTTCAGAGACAAAATTAACTTGTCTAAAACTAATATTATATTGATCGTAATGAAATTTTGTAAATTTTTGAAAAATTTATTATTATTTTCCTTTTCCTTAGAATAGGAGCTCAATTAAAAAATTATTTTTAGTGTCCCAGTTAACATTTTTAATTTTTTTTATTCTTTTTTACTTTCTTCTCTCTCTTTCTCGTATATTGATTGTTCCCCTTCTTCATCAACTAACACCAAAAAAAAAAAAAAAAAAGCCATCAAAAGTGGAGTCCACTTCCTATCAAACGCCATCTTTACCGAGTCCACTTTCTTTGCACCTTGAATACAAGGTAACCAACACATTGATCACAATGACACCCGACTCAAACCCATGTCTCAGAACAAAACAAGGTACTCCCTTGCCAATCTAGAGGAGCCACTAGACACAGATACCAAGACAACGCCTTCAGGACATAAGATATCGTCAAAACCATCCTGCTGAAGCATCGGGTCCTGTAAAGACAGAAGCAAAGAAATCAGCTTAATGGTATCGTGGAACCGGCCCCAAAGCATATATCCAATGAGCAAGGCGTTCCAGGAGAAAATGTTTGGGTTGGGAATTTTGTTGAACACTTGGTGTGCTTCGTGGAGGTTGTTGGATTTAGAGTATAGAGAGTTAGTTGCTCAGTGTGATGGAAGAGAGGATGATGCGTGTGCAGAGCTGTTTGGCTTGTCGGAGGAGGAAGTTGTCGGAGCAGAATTGGATGAGATGGCCGTAGATGTCGCAATTGACGCCGCCGTTGCATGGGTTTAAGGATTGACGAATGTGGGAGTTGAGGGAGCCTTTCAGCTTTGGTTTAGTGGGCTTGCGATCTTCATTCATTTTGTCGTGGTCTTCATCATTTTGGGTAAGTTACAAGAACAACTACACTTGAGCCCACTACGGAAGCGGAAAAGACGCAAGAAGAAAACATGGTTAAATGTAAACCATACTTAATCCATTAAAATTAATGCGTTTATGGGATTTTAGTTTTTTTTTTTTTTTTTTGGTCAAGAAGAAGAAAAAGAAGAAGAGAGGGAAGAAAGGAAGGGGAAAGTAAAAAAGAATAAAAGGGAAAAAATGTCAATCAGGACATAGGAAATAATTTTTTTTAATGGAATTCCCTTTTCACGTTAGCTTTTAGCTAGAGAATGGCTGGATTCCGGTTAAAGGCATTACGTGTGAAATAATTAAAAAAAATTAAATTTAATTGTGGTACGGATTTTTTTTAGATATTATTTTGTTATGAATTAAAAAGTTTATGAACCGTGAATGAAAATCATCCCATAATTATGAACATGTTAATATGTGGTCTGGAAAACGAAAGATCCATTTTTTTTTCATATAATCTGGAAATATTTTTCTTTTGTTTTAATAGCTTCACTGAGATTTCATATATATTTTTGGGGTTACACTAACTTATTATCATCTTCAATAAGGTTAGACGAAGTTTTAGGTTTGTGTGTGTGTGTGTTTGTTTCCATGCGGGGGGGGGGGGGGGTTTGTGTGGGAAGAGGGGCGTTAGGGAGAAGAGAGAGAGAGAGGAAGGGTATGGCTGCACTGTACTCGACTTGATACCTTATAAGAGTGGGTTTGGGTATGGCGATAAAAACATTATTAGGTTTTGTGTTGGGTTTAGAAGAACTTATAGAAGAGCAGGCAAGTTTGGATATTATATGAACCATCCTAAACCCGTGTCGGTTGCATCCTTTTCCTCTCTCTCTCTCTCTCTTTGTGTTTTTTCTTTCTCTTCTTTTAAATGAGGAGGAATTGGGATGTATAGAGTTTAGCAATCCATTCATCCATTAGATTGCATGGACAATCGACCAATAAGATGAATGTCTTTCTAAGTGGATATCCAAGTGGGCTTCCTAATGGACTTATGCTCATCAAACGCAATCTTTTTAGTGTATAAACCTTGTTGAGAAATGTTAGAATTGCACAGGCCAATTTTTACAAGCTTTTGTCTAAGGCGATTATACCAATTATCCCTTCATCATCCCAATTAGTATATGAACTTGACTTTCTAGGCTCCATTACTATAACTCAGAGGGTTAAATCTAAGAAATTTCTAAGCTTAAAGCCAAAAATCGTATTCCATCCTCAACATGTGTTAATAAATCTTTCTATGTTTACGAGATACTAATTTTTTTCCTCAAATAAATTTAACATAAGAAATCACTACAGGGTACATGGTGGCAAATAATAATATTAATAATCGAATTCTAGTGATATGTCATAGCATTTTATATGACATATGTCCATTATGGATGTGTATAACCAATCTTCTCTCTCTCTTTCCAAAACCAAACTACATATTTGCAATCTACATTTTTATGTAATTAGTGTTGGTAGTAATATGCGAAAACAATTATAAAATTGTATAATCTTGTTTATTTTATTACATAATTGGTTTCAAGTCACTCAAGGACATTCATGGCCACTTGTAATCATACCACCTAAATATAGATTGCATTATTTGTTGTGATTATTATGTAAGATGATAGATTGGAAAATCTTGTCAATTGGATTGTAGAGTTTCCAAACCTATTAATTTTTTAGGGGTAATGATCGAAAAAAAATGGATGGTGTTATCGATTATTGTAGATGTTAATTATGGTGCTAATAGACTTTTAAAGCTTCCAAAATGAAAAAAAAAATACTTTCTTATAAATATTTGTATATTTTAAATTGTCACCACAAAAGTAATGTATCAAAGCTATTATTTTCTTATTAAAGTTTTATTTTTTAATTAGAAGATATTATATTGATGAAATCTGTAACATCATAAATTTAACGTTATTTACAACTCACTATATGTTTGTAATGAGTATGCATATGCCAAGGCCCAAAACTTGCTAGAAATCCACATTTTACACCATAAATAAATAGAAAATATGTAATGTATTAATAACTTCAAATAATTTTAGATTATGCACTTATCATCATAAACCGCTATACATAAGTCTCATGTTAGAATCTACATTAAAATCAATTGACAGATGGCTCAGAGAGTCCATTATACTAATACCATAAGAATTACACAATGTAACTAGAATGTGAAGTTACAGATTGAAGTTGGTGAAATGTTTATGTTTCTCTTTATGAAGTGTCTATTTCCTTTTGGTGTATTTGGAAGGATCAGAATTATGTGCAATGGGATCTTTTGATGACGTTTTAGAGTTAAAGATAGTGTTTTGATTATTAATTGGACATTTTATATTTTTTTTCCTTTTTGTTCTGCATATTTTTATGTACTTAATAGTTCTTTTGTGAATTTAGGGTCTGGTTTTTATTTAGAGAAACATTTAATGGTTTAGCTTTACTATATGTACACTCACATATTCAGGTATGTGGCAAGGCAGGCTAAGCTATAATTTATTGTAAAAATACAACCAACCTTTTATTACGTTGCACCAGTTTTTCATTTTAGGACAGATTCCAATCGCCACAAGCTAAAGTTGCAATCAAATATATTGTAGTTTTCATCACATTGAAGTTTCTAAGAATGTTATGAAGTTTCCAAGATAATGAGACCGAATACAGATTACAGCAGCGAAAAATATCCTGGGGCGGTTGCTCTGCCATCCAACAGTTTTGACATTTCAATGTTTGTTAGATTCTTATCAAATCTATGAATTCTACCGAAGGTTATGGCATGCTCATATCACAAAAATGGATGTCCAATGGCTGGAAAAGCAAGTTAAACCTCTACTATGAAATTAAAAAAAAAAAAAAACAACTTTATATAGCAGTAATCATTTATAATTTATATTGTCGTATTGGTGCTAGAATACCATAACTATAAACTAAGAGAGGAATAAAAAGTTAAAAATGTTGTTAGTGGGTTATTATATGGGCAGTTTTAGGTAAGCTCGAAATCTAATAGAGGCGGGTTTGGATATAAGGAAAAATGGCTTCTAGGATTTATATTTGGGTTTCGTAAATCTTATTAGAAACTAGATGAGTTAAGATATTTTGTCATTTGCACAAGCCTGTCTGGTTGCATCCTTAGTTGGCCAATGAAAGACCATTCAATAGGATAGTCAACCTTTCTTACGCCACCATTGACTAGCTTTTATATAGCTGTAAATGAACTGAGTTGAGCCAAAATTTTCAAGGCTCGAGCTTGTGTAATGTAAAAATTGTTAAGCTCAAACTTGAGTCGAGTTTTTTATCAAACTTAAAATTTAGATTTGAGTTTGACTTATTTAGATAAATGAGCTCTATATAGAGCTAGAGCTTGATCTGTTTTACACATCGAGCTTGAGCTAAACCAAGCCTTTATCGAGTTTGAGCTTAGCTTTTTACTAAGCATGAAATTCAAGTTCAATCTTAGGCTTGTTCAATTAAATAAGTTTTGTTTCAAGCTTAAATCTAATTCATTTTCAATTTAAATTTATTATATTTTGATTTTTTTTGAACCTAAAAGGAATAAATAAAGTTGCAATATATATATATATATATTTTAAATAGAATTTAGTTTTTCTAATAATATTTTTTGACTCATATATTATAAAAATAAAACTCATAAGCCTACTAATGGACACGATCACAAGCTTGTCTGTAAGTTTAGGGTTTGCCCACACTGCTCAATGTGAACCTGTCTGCAACCTTAAGCCTGTAGTAGAGGGCATCAAACCTTAGACCTGTGGTAGAGTGCATCAACTTATTGCACTCTAGGTTGGATGCTCATTGACTCTATCCTTTTTACGGACCAATAATAGGGAGTAAATAACCCTATAATTATTTAGATAAATGAAGGTATTAGGGTCGCGGTTTACAATCTTTAGATATGCTAACTGATGATATATATATGTATATATATATATATATATAAGATGTTGATATTTAGATGCATTGATATCATGGCTGCAGGTGCAATTCATGTGCTCCTTCTTATGTCAATTGGCGTCAGTTTTTTTTTATTGTGTTGTGTCACATCGTATCGTATCAGGTACGGTGTCAAATCCTTAGCTACTGTCTGGTTGTGTCAATGGTCAGTTATATTGTCAGAATTCACTATGCTTGGTCATACAAATACGTATAAAGGATCATGTGAAACCCTGAAATTTTAGTATGAATTGCAGGGATAAATATAAGTCATGCGACAATTATGATTCTTATCATGTAATGGGTCTGTTTGTTTTGGTTTTTTATTAGTAGATATAAATATTTTTTTAAATTTTTTGCTAATAAATTATTTATAAAAAAATAAATATAGATAAAAAAATTTGATAATTTTCATCAAAAGATCAAATAGAACAAATATAAATAAAATTTACATGCAAATCAAATATATTTATATATATTATTTCAAAAAAAATATAAATACAAATAAAAAATAGACAATTCAAACAGACCATTATAGTCCATATTTTGGACGCCAGTGCTATGCACCCAATGGCCCCATAGGTACTATTGAAGAAAAGCTCCACGCACGTGCATTTACTTCTTTGCACACGTATTAAGAACTTTAAAAGGCGGCCGTCGTTTATAGCCAAGTGCATATTTGAAACTTCCATGAAAATTACGATTTCATAATCATATTCAGAAATTCGTTAACAGCAAAGAATATTGTCATGTTTTAATGGAAAATTACAAAAAGCCAAAATATGTTTGCACAATTATGCTTATCTACCAAAATAAAGACCAATGATGAATTAGAATACATAATTTCGTAATTGATATCGATAATTACTATCAAGTGGGCTGCTATGAAACTAGAAACGTTACATGAGCATGTAAATAGAGACCACACATGAAGCAACTATAATGAAAAAGAGCGTGATGCACGACAATGGAAATAAAAAAAAAAATTAGAGAATGATAGTGACACTTAAGATATGAAAATTATAGAAAACTATAAGAAAATTAGGTGAAAATATATTTCTATTATAAAAATTATCATTGTTGATTCTATCTATAGAAATAGAACTTTTTTTTAATCAATTTTCCAATTGCAGAATTTCTATCTCTAATAATTAATTTTCCTATAGTGGAAATAACTAGTTAGATAAATAAAAAAAAAATAAACCAACTAGAAAATATAATCTCAACAATTCTTGAGTTTCCCTTGAAAAAAAGGGTAATTATACATTAGGTTTTTTCTTAAGTCTTTTTATGGTCTCATTTATGGAATTGTTTCGCACATGATTTGAGAATCGAAACTTCTTCTTAATATAAATATTGCGACCACCACTTTTTCTTTTTCTTTCTTTTTTTTTTAAGATCTCTCAAAGTAAAATGAAAAACCTTAGCCTTCTCTCTTCTCACTCATTAGGTATACTTTCTTGAACCTCGTTGCTCTCTCATAGCGCCTTCCTCCCTCTCTTATAAGGAAGCTTCTATGTTCCAATCAACGGGATCGTCTAGTCAATCATTTAATAGTTAAAATAAGTATAGTAATTGAAATATTAATAATTTTATCAGTTTAATCATGGTTGAGTATGGTATAAGCCTTTGGACAGTGACGGGACATGGAATTTCCCTATTCTAAATGTGAAATCCTAAGTTTATATATGTTGTAGTTGTTGCATTCCATAAAAAGAAAGGTAAACAATATCTATGTTTGATTTATTCTAAAAAGGTTATTCTCAACCATTGATAGTAAATAATAATAAATAATAATGAGTTGGTTATAATCTCTTATATGTATATGAAGTGGTTAATATAATTTGTTTTCAAAAAGTGCATATATGCCACTTTAAAGTAGTTAAATTAGGGATTTAGCACAATATTTATAGTAATATAATTTCTTCCAAAAAAGGTGGTTAAAATATTCCTTTTTCTCCATAAAGACTTGACCTTTTAGGATAATTGGTTGATCTTGGAGGCCATCTAAACCTATGAAATATTAGATTTGACACATTAGATTATGAGAGATGGATTTTGAGTATAGTATTATTTATTGGAATGAGCGATTTATAACTACTAGTAAATTACAGATTGAAGATTAGAATCAATAGGATTGTATTCCATTGTTGAAAGTAATAATAGTCCCAAAAACTTTCGTAATAAGGCCATTCAAAACTTATACAGAGGGATAGATGAAGGCATTTCGAGATTTATACACAGGTATAGATGAAGGTAAAGCTAACCCATAGAATAGCCAATTGACTCAAAAATAGGAATGAGGCAAAATATCGCTCGAGTAGTTAACATCCCCTATGCCTTGGTTGATCGGCCCATAACAACATTGATCATGCCCTTTACCTTATATTAGGTGTTAAGCACTTCAACTTATCACTTCCCATTGAGCTCTTGATCTGTGAAAGGCATCATTTTTGGTTCTTGGCACATCCATCTTTTTGGCTCTATTTAAGCCATCCATATTACTTCTTCTTGACATTCCATTCCAATGAAATAACATTAACTGCTTGATCTACAACCTACCTAACTTTGCTATATTAGGTAGTTGGTATCTTAGGACCTCTCCTCTAACTTTACTCAATCATTACTCCTAACATTTCTATAGTCACCTAAATACCTCCATACATTGGTCCATTAAAAGCTCACCATTTGAAGTAGGTGCTTGCATCAAGCTGTTCAACCAATTACTAGCATGTAACACACAATTATAAGTCAATATTGATTGGATTCATTAGAAGGCATCATAATTTATAAGATAGAAATAAAATCCACTAGCAATGCTACCAATCAATTATTTAGGAAAAAGAAATCACATGTTTAGAACTTACGTTGGCAACACTAACATACCTTTACCTAGGATTTAGGTACTGACCATCCAATAAAGTAAATTTATTGAAAAGAAATAAAATCTAAAAATGCCTATAGAAGGTTCACTTGATTGCTCTTTAGAAATTTCTTTTTCTAAATTGGCTCTAGTTGGATTAACTTATCTTTGCTTAATTGAACTTCCTTACCTCCATACAATCCATCTCTAATGCAGTCTAGTATATCATTCTTAAGGTTTTGTTGACTAAAATACTCTAAACCATAACTTTTAGGTTGTGTTAATTTGATTGAATGTACATTTTGATCGACTAAGTATTCTAAAATCATTGAACTTGACAATTTGAATCATTTTACTTGACTCTTCTATTTTTAATCATTGGAAAATGCTTTTATGTGCCAAAATTTAACTTTCATGTTTAACCACCAAGTTAATTATCCTCTCAAACATCATGACGTTTGATGATTTAATAATTTTGCTAGTTCCAATTTAGATTAGAGGCCAAGACTTGAAAACATTATTTTGATTTGCAAACACAACTTATTACCTAATGTATATCGAATTTAAATCAAAAACCCATTTTAAACATCTTTAATCTCAAACCTTATCTATTAACCAAAGTCATTATTTTAATGAATTATATAAGGGATTCATCACATTAAAAATTTAAGTTATTACCACTCTTGAGGGTATTGGTGAAGCTCTCCTTGAGGATTTCTTGCAATCTTCTTCTTTTAGGTTAGTAAACATATCTTTGAACTTAGTTAATTTGTTTGCTCTAAGATTTCCTTATCAAAAATTGGAAATTGTTATTTCCCATCTCTTTTCACCACAATAGCTTGAGAAGCTTGTATATTAGATTAGAGAGGGAGGTCATCTAGGTCTTTTTAGAAGGAAGAGGTTAAAGTTTTCTCTACTTAACTATTTATTATTATTATACACAATAATTGCATGTTGGAGGAATAGCTATTCAAATTTTCCTTGTAAGTGAAGTTACTACTACAAGTGTAGTTGCATATTAAATATTATGAATTGTTAACTATTACACAAAATAATAAATAATAATTCTTGTCCCCTCGCTCATAAATTTCTACTCTCAATCCTCTCAGGTCTCATGCAACCCCTAGAGATCCCATATAGAGAAACATTATCTTTTCTTCATAATTGCAAATACATAGTAGATATTTTATGTTATTCTAATAATTACTACCATACTAGGTAAATAATGTAATGGTCATATAATAGTCATTAAAACTGTATTGCAATCTATTGAAGTAATTCAATTCCTTCTTCTATACGTGAAGTGAGCGAACTATAAAAGTTAAAATATCTTTATATCATGTTCGATGTGTAAAAATCGTTTGAAATAGATTAGATTGGAATTGAATGAATGGAGTAATAGAGTGGAATGAATAAGGGAGTGATAAATCATTTCTATGTTTAGATTTATGGAATCAAATGGAACCATAATAATATATATAGATAATAAGAGAACTTCTATAGTGTTGTCAATGTGACTATTTACTCAATCATCTAATTATTAAAATAAATATATCTTAGATTAATAAATGATGTTTTCATTTTGAAAAAAGATCGCATTTGACTTGCCCGTTTTAAGAAAATAATTTACAAGTTAAATTGCAAAAAAAAAAAAAAAAAAAAGTCCTGTGTTTGGGTCATTTGTAATAAGGTAACCTAGGTTTTATTTTTTTAACAATTACATGACTTAAGTTTAATAATCTCGTGATAATTATAAAAGAGGGACACGTGTCACATTTTAATTGGGTAATCATATTATTAACTAACTCAACTTAATAAAATATATAAAAAAAATGAAAAAGTTCCAAAAAATTAAGATAAAAAGAAAGAAAAAAAAGAGTGAAAAAAAAAGAAGATTGCTCCAACTACCCACCGATGCTTTAGGGAAATCTGGCGAATGAGTTCGAAAAGTGCAGAGAGAAGATCTGTTTGGGTTTTAGATTTAGTGAGTTTAGAGGAGGTAGTTCAAAGGTTGATGAAGGAGAAGATGGTGTTGATTTTGACCAAGGTATTTATTGTTTTGAATGTGGTTCTTCTGGAGGTTAGTATAGTTGAGTTCTTAGCTCACATGGTTCATATAGAGGGTGCTATTTTGGTAAACGACAACTTGGATTGGAGGTGGTGTGGAGATGGGGGGTTGAGTCAATTTCGTCGAGTTTGAGGGTGAAGATAAGAGATGGCAATGGTTTGGTATCAAGGAATGGCTTATATGTATTGTTTGTCCTAGTTATGTGGTAGGCAGTAGTGCAGTTGTGTAATATACAGATAAATGAATTATAATAAAGGGTAAAGTTGTCATATATGCATTTATAAATAGCAGATGGAATTGATCAAGTGGAAATTGTTTGTGAAGGGTTGCAAGAGGAGGTTGAAGGCCAGCCTCAAGGCTACTGGCCTTGAGTGGAAACATAGCCAATATTGGTTTAGAAGGCTACGGCATTGACAAAGAAGGCCACTGGCGTATGGCTAGCATTAGATGTTCGACTTTTCTATCTTTAAGTAAGCCGCCTATGTTTTATTTCAAGGTCGCCAGCATATGTTCTTAAGTCACTAACCTGCATGCCAGTGTATAGTTTCGGATTTTTAAGAATTTCCATAATCTATAAATAGCCCTAGCCTTATTTCCCTCTTCGCATAACCTCTCATAAGCTCTTGGAAACCCTAGAAATCATCTCTAGCTATTGGTTTTTCTTTAAGAAGGACCAAGGACCAAGAATCAAGCAATAGGCAAGTGATCCATCTCAATTCTTTGGTGATTTAATAGTATGATCTTTTTCTTGTTAATATTAAAGGAGCCAAAGTTTTGGAGAAAAACCTAAGTTATTGTTGGAGATTTAGTGTTTTGCAATCAAGGAGGAACAAGAATCAATAAATAGGTACATTAAATCTTTTCTATTCTTTTGATAATCTAAAAGTGTGATTTTTTTGAGTTAGTGATTGATTTTGAAGGAGTTATAGTTTTTGGAAGAGTTTTTATAGAAACCTTAAGATATCTATCAAAGTTTTGATTTTTGTTTCAAAGAGGAAGAAGAACCAAGGAAATAGTTAAGTGATCCTTCTTGATTTTGTTGGTGGTATAAAAATGTAATCTTTTCTAGTATTTCTTGGTGGATTTTGAAAGCGAATCAGGTTCTTGGAGAGAATTAGAGGAAAATCCCTAATTTTTGGTATTTGAGAATTTGTGGTTCTACAATCTAAAGGAGAAAGGTGTATAATTCTAAGGCTTTGTGATTCTTCTCAATTTAGGGTTTAGATGATGATGTAATTATGATTGTTTTGTGAAAATATATTTTTAATGAGTATTTAATTGTGATCAGATGTCTTTGGTGAAGTTAGGGTTCCTGTTTCTTAACGCTTATTCAAGTATGACCTTACCTTGTTTGTTGATTGTGCTTGTGCTTAGATTCGTAAAACTACCTAATATTATCTGACTTTAATTGAATCATTTGTTGCTTGTGATTGACTACAGTTAGTAAAGACCAGGTAGACTGTAATATTAATGCTAGCAGCCTGATGATCCTTGTGTAACATTGTTTTGAGTGGAGTTACACCTGGAGATGATTTGGTAAATTTAGGAGTAGTACGAGTACAACATCCCAGATGTATGGGAGATTCCCAACACTATATATATATATATACATTATCAATTTTTTATACTACTTATTTTTATGGAGTCATGAGTTACTCCGGGTTTAAAACTGGATTGTAGATGGTTCTAGATTGTGTTGTTTGTTGGCTATTAGAAAGGTAATAACCCATGTTTGATGCATTAGAATATGTTGCATGTGATTATGTATGATGTGTGCTTATGTGTTTGTGTTTGTGGTTAGGCGTACTAAGCAAAAATTTGCTCATTCTTTTATCCTTTTCAACAACAGGTGAGATTAGTATTGAACATGTGAAGATCAGGTATATTATGATTTGTCCAATACTAATCATATTAGTATTGAGAGCTAAAGAGAGAGTGAGGTCTTGTTATAGAGTTTAGAGAGAGAAAGTGAGAGAAAACTTAGAGAGAGTAGTCGACTAATTGAAGAAGAAGAAGAAAAATTTTATCTAAACTTCCCATGGATCTCAAATCAGATTCAATTTGTTTGATTGGTCTTCTTCTCAAGGTGAAATAGTGGGAGCGATGAACGGTCTTCTTCTTCTTCTTTTCATTTTTTTCTTTTTTTTTTCCTTAATTTTTTTTGGAACTTTTCATTTTTTATGTATTTTATTAAGTTGAATTAGTTAAAAATATGACCAGCTTGTAAAAATGCTCTACTTGCTTTTATAATCAGTACAAGATTATTAAACTCAGGTCATGTAATTGTAAAAATAAAATTTAGGTCACCTTATTTCAATAACCCAAAAAATAGGTTATTTTTTTTTTTATAATTAATTCTATTATATATTTATATATATATATATATATTGGAATAATAAACTTCTTAGTGGAATCAAATTAGGTTGAACAAATAATGGCTATGATATGCTCGAACTTTTGAAATTTTGTCCAATACTAATCCCGTTTTGCTTTGTTTCTTGTTTTAAGACAAATTATAATTACGAGAGTAAAAATATTTATTTCCATTTTCTTTGTATATTAGCAGATACAAAACTAGAATTCTGCTAGCTATTATTAGATCCAAATTAATCATTTCAGTTAAACGTGATTGAACCTAATCTAGTTTTGAGAACGATTCAATTCAATCGTGATTTAGCCTTTTATTGATCATGGACATCTTAGTATGTTCCTATTAAATATTGAAACCTGATGAGAATATTAATTACACGTGATCCCATTTATATATTTTCCCTCCCACTTCCGTCTACTTTGCTTAAATTTATAAATTGTCAAACGCAGTAATAGATTAATGGTATCATATAGACATGACAAATACCGAAATATGTCATTATTAAAAAAAAAAAAAAAATCTTGTCCATGCATTGATTGACGTTAATCTGGAGAATCTTTCTAGACATGCACCGAGGATATCGTGGCTTGTAACAATCGTCACTTCACGGGTCACATGATCCACACAACACAATATTCATAGCTTACCATATGATAGTACTTCCCGCAAGTTAAGATAAGAGCCTAACAGAACCCTTGCAAGTGGGGACAGGACATAGTCCTGAATATGGGTTGTAGTATTTCTTCTTTTTTTTTTTTTTTTGGATTGTCCTGATCCTTTTTGGATGCAAGTGCTATGCCCCTTGACCCACAGATACTACTCCAAGAAAATCTCCATGCATGTGCATTTACTTTCTGTGCATGCACTAAGAACTTTAAAAGGTTGCCTTGGTTGGTGTTGAAAACTGCACAAGAAGAATGGGCATTTACAATTATGTCAAAGAAATAATAGATGGTTTATTGGTTTTACTAGGGACCAAACATTCCAACCCCCAAAATCAAACCCCAACCCAAAAACACCACCAAACCCACCCCCCACCCCAACCAACCCCCACAAACCAAACCAAAAAAAAAAAAAAAAAAAGCCTTTCTTCTTTAAGTATATGTTATCATATCATATTTGGTAAAATTTTGAATATATGCTCTTTGTTTTCTAAACATACACAAAACCCTCTCAATTATCTTTGAGACTAAGCATTACGAGCCAAATTTTAGCAAATGCTTTTATTTTTGCACATCTTTAAAAAATGAAAAAGTGCTTACAATATTTCGAATTATTCTATCCAAGAGTAAAATAATAATTTTTTTATAAAGGATTTTGTCAAATTTTTTGTGATTTTTTGTCAACAAATATGTGGGATTCTAGGCACTTTAAAGATAAGAAATATAAGCACATATTGGGTAAATATTAAAAAGATTATCTGCAAATTATCCTAATTAAAAATTCTACTCTTTTTAGGATAAATTAGTTGTTATATAGTTTAAGAATAATTCTTGAAAAGTCACTATTATTTTGTAATAATTATTATTATCAGTCTATACTTTAGTAGGGGTCCACAACCATGCTTGCCAAGATCGCGATCTTACTATTTATCTAAGCTTGTAAAATCAGCAAAATCATATAGAATCGTGCAAAATCGGTAAAATTATAAACATATAGAATCATACATCTAAATTCATAATTCTACCTAAAGTCTATACCTTAATAATTTTTCATCGACTTTAATTAAGAAAAAATATATAAAATCATAAACTAGTAGAATGTATATTTGACTCGTGATTTTGATAACCATATCCACAACTTTCTTAACCTACTTGAACCTCTAGGTCACAAGTCAAGAATTATGGACCTAGAATTGAAACCACTATAGATGGTTACAAGATAGGTCCAAGACCTGTGCAGTTTGCGAATCTTGTAGATTCATGGGTCTTTTGGTTCACGGGTTCAAGTCTAAGACAAGTCACATGATAATTCTTTTATATTTAATCTAAAACTTCAAATAATAATTTGAAAGGAAAAAAAATGAATAAATCAAACTTTGAACTCAAAAGTACAGTTGAGCTAAAAAATCTCATAGTCTTCTACTCATCTCTTAAAAAATTGTTAACAGTGTGCAGTTATATATCTTTAATCATATCTAATTTTAGTTGTAATATTAGTAATGTAATAAAAACTAATTCTTTATCATTGAAGAATAAGATTTTCCTTTTGACAAAAAATTATACATAGACATACTCTAAAATTGCATTTATATTCGTGTTGATAGGGAATACTCAGTTAAAGCCCAACAATCCTAACATCATCTAATGGGACCGCTACCAGACCCATAAGGAACCTCATTGAGAATGTTGACCAAGGAATTCCTTGAGGACTTGGCAAAGAAGCACCACGAGGATTTTACTAGGAGGAGCTTGTCTAAGGGGCTTCATGAGGACCTTGACTCCTCAAACTTCTTACTAAGACTCTACGCTTTGAGACCCCTAGTGTTGCTCTCCACGCTTATCTCCTCATGCAAGGAGACAAACTCGATCACCTCCACATTGTGTGCAAGGACCACCCCCGATCCTGAGGTCATCTAAACCTTGATATTGAGGTCATCTATCTCTATGTGGGCTTAGGCCCATGAGAAGTAAGGCTTTATGGGCTCTCAATTGTGATATTACCAAAAGCTATAAATAAACCGTTACCCTCAAAGTATGAGCATGTGATCTTACTTAATCTAATTACTCTACATATTTTCTTGAACTCATTATTAACTTAAGCATTGAAATGAAAGTGCTAGATAACCCTGATGCACAATTAATTGTGTACATTGTTTGCAGGTCCCACGCTACTCCTTTACCCTCTCTACTTGCAAATCAAAACCTGCAACATTTCTTGTATTATTAGTTTTAACACATTAAATGTTACAAGAAATAATTATATGAATTTTGTATGAAAATCGTTCAATTTTTTTAAATTTTAATTGTATCATCATCATCATGATGATCACGATTATTATTATTATTATTATTATTTGGACACAGATTCGGTGGTGTCCAGGCTCGTCTGTCACTAGGTGGTTTTTTAAAACTGTTGCTCCGGAAGATGGAAGCACATACCCTTCGACATCTCTTTTATTTCATTTAAAAGTTTCTCTTTTATGCTGCTCTTATTTACTAGCTGTGGAGGGTATTATATGGGGTAGACTTTAAATGAATAAAATATTATATGATGTAGATTATGAATGTATAGATGTAATGGAAATATTAACATGTTAAGGTTGTTAAAATATTACTTTATAAATATCATATAATAATTAGAAAAATTTACAAGTTGCACTAAATTATCTTTGTAGATGTTATGAGGTATAGGTACTAGATTTAAAACTTTTGAATTGCACCCACAATTTACAATGGAGTAGCATCTCATATCCTATCCATTCTATACTTGCTAAATCCTAAATAATATATTTGATTGCAATGTAATTGTTACTTGATTTTCTCTATAATTAAACGTCTTAATGACTATTGGAAAAAAAAATATTTTTAAATGTCAACGTTTCAAGATTTTCTGTTTGAGTCATAGGTCTTTTTTTAAATCATCAATATTTGTAAAAGTCTATAAATAATAATAGTTTCAAGTTTTTCAACATCATTATTTTTTCCTTAGTCTTCAACACATGATAATTTGAATGGTCCAAGATTATTAATTTAAATAAACAAAATAATGAAATTAAGATGAATTAAACAAATTAATTAAAAGAATAAAATATCATAAAATTTTATAAAATCCACAGAAAATAAAAAGAGATAAAAGTTAAAAAAACCTCATATGTACCCTGGCAGCATTTACTGGAATAATTAATGAATGCATTAGAGCATCCTTATCCCTCGGTATCTTCACAAAGTCCTTGTGATGCCAAATTAGAATTTTAAAGCTTTTTTTTTTTTTTTTTTCTTTTAAGGAGCTCGTTTCTTTATCCTTAGGGTCATTGATAACTTTTTATGATTTTGTGGATCCGAACATTTTTACATAAAAACTCTTATTCTCTTTTCAAGTGATGCTAATGTAAATAATAATTTATAAAATTATTTAATAATAAATGAAAAACAAAAAATATCTATAAAATACATTATTTATTAGTATTTTAAAAATCTAAGGAAATCAAGAAAAAGAGAAAAGAAACAGGAAATTCATTGCAAGGGCTAAATGCAGAATTTTTTAAAAAAAAATTCCAGAGTCATTGCAATTTTATCATGCAACGAGCAGAAAATTGAAAAGAAGCAGGAAATAATATATATATATATATAAAGAGATAGGAGATTAAAAAACAGAGAGAGAGAGAATTTGCCGTTGCAATTGGAATGGCTTGAAAAAAAACAAAATTGCCTGGCCAGATTTTGGAATCCTGAACCCCGCGTCAGCCAAAAAGTTGAAATATATATATATATATATAACAGATAAGGACCTACATTTTGCATCTTCTCAAAAAATCCCAAAATATTTAAGAAAACTTTTCCATCTCATGGGACATCGAAAAATGAGATTTTTAATACAAGGCTTCAGGACGCAATGGTCTTGTAACAAGCAAAGTAGTTGTTATTGTGAATGAGTCCCAAAGGTCGTAGGGCTGTTAAGATATTGTTGGGGATGACACCCTCGTCTTCTCCGGAAGAGCTCCAAAAGAAGTTCAGTTCGAGTGTTTCATACTGGAAAGGATATTTGCGGTCGCGTGAATGCTGTCTTATCTGTTTTCATTAATAAAAATTCGACACATGTTAACAAATTTAACAATAAAAAGTCTATAAAGTAAAAAAATAAGTATTATCATTTTATATATACATAATAATTATGTATATGCTAAGATAAAGGTTGAAACATCTATGAGACAATAGATTTCTATCGTCGTACTATGATTTAAAAGAATTTAAATTTGAGACTTTTTGATTCGAAGATTTAATCTTAATATTTTTTACTTGAGAATTTAAAATAATATCACTAAATCATGGGCTTTGAGTGATTTGGTGTCAGAGAGTGTGTTAATGATATCTTAGGCTGAATTAATTGTTTTACTGGTAACGTCATGAGATGTGTACAAGTAGATTAGATCCTATCCTGATGAAATTATTGGAAGCAATCACTACTGCTCAATCACGGATGGAAGATTTTTCTTCTTATTCTTCTTCCATTTTTTTTTTTTTGGTTTTTTTGGGAGACTGGTGTTTTATTTATATTTTTTTTTACATTTTTATAATTTAATTTATATATATTCAAATCAATAAATTTTTACCGACCAAATTGCAACATGTGTAAAAAAAAAAAAAAAAAAAAAACCTGAAAAATAGCCGAAAAACTAAGAGTTAAAAGGTGATTCTTTCTAAACTTTTTGAAAATTGAAATATTGAGAGAACCGTAAGTTTATGATTTGAATAGGACATGATCTAAAAAAAAAAAAAAACAAATAATATCGCCTTTACCTATTTTTCTTTCCTGTTTTGGCATATCATTTAACATCATTAATTGCGACTTGAGCTTTAATGGGTTCCGGAACTCGAGACACGTGGGACATGTCTTTCCTCCTATGGACAACCAAGTCAACATCAATAATGATCACACGAGGGGGTGTTTGGCTTACCGGCTCTATCAGCTCCTGGGCCTTGCTTTTGCCCGGTGGAATTTGGAATTTGATAGCGAGACGGAACAACTTGTGGTCGAAAAGACCAAAGAGCCTACCATATCTTAGTGGGTTTCTCATTGGAAATCGTTTTCTCGTACTGTTCTAGTATGCTTGATGGAATTGGAAATCATGTCATGGAACAGTTTCCTCTGCCGGGCCAAATTTACATCATTATAGATAAAATTAAGTAGGACCATAGACTAGTCGAGTCGAGTCGATACAGTATTAAACTCGAATTTGACTCGAATAAAAAATTCGAAACTTGAATTAAATCGAGCTTTGATTTTTAAGCTCGAACTCGACTTAATTTAATACTCACTAAGTTCGAACTCGACTTAATTAAGCTCGATTATTTATTTAAATATTAATTTAATTATAAAGAGTATTTAATATTTTATAAGTTCAAACTTAAATGGCCTCAATTTAATACTCATTTAAGCTTGATTAAGCTTGCGAGTTTACCGAGTCGAGTATTTTAAAGCTTAAACTTAGCTCGGTAACTACTTGAGTAGCTCGAACTCGAGCTTGACTCGATTGTAAGCGAGTCAAATTCAAGCTTTCATCGAGTCGAACAAGCTATCTTGACTCACTTACAGCCTTAAGAATAAGTAATCATGTGGATCGTATGCATATATTTTTAAATAGATTGGTTGTCAAGAAATCGATAGATATAAAAAATAAAAATTTTTACGTATAAATAAATCAAATAAATAAGTTATACATTAGATATAGATAATATACATATACATATTAGATATATTTAAAAAATAAATAATTTTACGTATAAATAAATTAAATAGATAAGATATAAATTAGATACAAATGCAAAATAAACCATTCAAACAACACTTTAGTTTTGGAGGGAAAAAAAAAAAAAAGACCCTTTAGAGTATTTGTAATCATTCGCAGTAGTTTATCTATTGATCAATAACACTAACTACTATTAAAACAAGGAAGAACCAAATCTTTTTGTCAATTATATGTTATACTTCATGCAAAATTCACCATTACGTAGCTAACAAATAACAGCGGACTTGATGGTTATGAATTGTTGTTGTACTTACCTATTTATAGTATCAATTCTGTTATTGGCAATCACTTACTATAATAATTTTTTTTATTATTGTAGCAATAAATTATATATATTTGGGATTCTTGAAGTTATGCAACATGAAAATTGCCACCATTTTAAGGTACTAGAAAGTTATGACAATATAAAAGTGCAGCGAATATTAAAATAATGAAGCATATTTAGCAAGGGTTTTTAATATGTGTAGAATTTAAAAAACTTCCTAATTTACAAGTTATTACTACAATGAGAAAAGAATTGCTGGTAGTACTTACTAAAAATAGTGTTGCTATAATAAATTGGAAAAGAGGCAACTGCTTGTAATTACTTAATTTTGTTGAAATCATAGTATATAGCTAGTAGCTTGTATTTAACAAAAAAAGAAAACGCATTAATAAAGTCAACACAAAATGAAGGGCTGAAAGGAATTTTAAAGAAGGTAGGTGCGATTAGCTACACCTATTTGCTGATGCAAATTCCATTTGATTAATTAATGACCGTCGATCCATTTTCTTATATCTCAATATCCGTGTTAACATCTATCAAGTATAGGAGAAATATTAAATAGGAAATATATCATGTGATAACTACCAGTTATACACGTTAACAAATAGATGCCGTGGTGGATCATAGATTTCAAAGTAATCATCGTTCAAACGATCATGTGTTAGAAAATAATTAATAATTACTCATTAGATACATATTACATGAAATCTTTTTGTAAGTATGTCAAACCATCCTACCAATATTTTTCTAAGATCTAGTGTTGAAAATTCGAAATATTAAAAAAAACATAATTTCTACAAACAAGACAAAAATAATTTCTAGAAAAATGCACATCCATTAATCTAAATACTCGTATGTCCATCCATTATTATCAAGATAGAAAATTCATCAACAATAATCAATAAAGCAAGTAGACGGAACAATAACCACCATTACATCTGATAAAACAAATCAACTCACAATCAATTACTAAATAATGGAGGCACAGTCATGATTAATAAATTCATGCTGAGGGAAGCTCCATACCAATTATTATAAATCAATTAATGACTGCTTGCTCCTTACCATTGTTACCAAACGCCATATTCAATGAAGCATCTTTCTCTAATTTCACAAGATTTCCCTCCATGGATTTATCACTTCTATTCACTAAAAGTTGCATGACATATTGAACTATAACAGCCATGTTCGTGTAAGAAGAACCACCTTCTTCAACTGCCCTATGAGCCTTATCACCAAACTCTTTAGCCCTCCTCTTCCTCTCTTGACCTTCATCCCCACAATCCATGAGTTTCTCAATAGCTTTCTTCACATCATCTTTCTTCACCAACACACCAACCTCCTCCTCCTCTCCCCAGTTCACACTTTTCTCTACCCCAATCCTCACGCCTATCTTCAAGACTTGTACTATGAGCTTCTCATTGTAAAATTGTTCAGCAAACATAGGCCATGTAATGAAGGGAACCCCCGAACTTATCCCTTCCAAAGTTGAATTCCAACCGCAATGTGTCATAAACCCCATGATTGCTGGATGGGACAATATTAAAACTTGGGGTGCCCATCCTCGGACTAATAAACCCCTCCCTTTGTTTTCTCTTCAAATTTATATTCCGAAAACCATTTCTCTAAGTCTTCTGAATAATCACCTTTTCTAATAACCCAGATGAATGAGCAGTTTGACTCTTCTAGCCCTAGGGCTAGCTCTATCAATTGAGCAGCCATCAAATGGCAAAGGCTTCCAAAGCAAACATAAAGAACTGAACCTGGACTCCTAGAGTCTAACCATGTTAGACAATGACTTTCATCAATTGAAGATTTATTACCTCTTTCAAACTTACTAGGTTTCACAGGATTCGTATGACTGACCCCACGTTGTGGGATTAGAGCTTGAGTGGTGCTGTTATTGGCAAGAGAAACCGGTCCAATGCACCACAAATTCTTTACTCGCTTTCGGTAGCCTCTAGCATAATCTCTTTCCAATTCCTCAAAGGAATTCACCATCACTCCATCTGCGGATAACTCAGCTTGTTTGAATTTATCCATTAGCTCTTCCATGTCGTCGGGGCTATTTTTCTTTGCAAGTTCGGGTAATTGACTTTTAGTGAAATAAATATCATCGTCAGGCAGATTTGGCACCAAAAACTTCTCGGTATCGGATTGGACACCCTCATAAGCTTTGTAAGTTTTAATGGTATAAGAACAGAAGAGAGTGAAGCAAGCGACACCATGAAACAACAACCTTGGCATGTTGTGCTTTAGTGCAACATCGGCCGTCCAAGGAAGGCAAATATCGCCAATCATGCAATTAGGTCTAGATTCCATATCCATATTACTTAGCCACTCTTCTAGTGGTTCTTGTAACATGTTGCTTGCGTCGAAAAATTGGGTGATATGATCTGGTGAAGGGATCGAATCTATGTTCTCGCAACCTTCAGGGAGTCCAAATTCTTTGCATGGAAACCTAAAGTTGACAAATTGGATTTTGAGATTGAAGATTTGGCGTAGTCTAGGACATTTTTGTACCTAGAAGCATTGAGGGGTGTCATAACTATAGTGATCCTTACATCACGTCTTGCTAGAAGCTTGGCCATGTCGGTAAAGGGTAAGAGATGGCTTTGAGACATGAATGGAACGAGAAGAAAGTGAATATTTTGAAATTGGGAAGCCATTGTTGATGATAGTTGAGATGTATATGGTAGTAGTTGTATATGCTATATAACAACGACAAGGTCTAGCGATGGAAAAGTGGCTTCTAGTACCAGGTATATATAGAGAGTAGATAACACCGACTCTAGGAGATGAGTGGTTATTACTTACGATTATTTGCGGCTCCAAAAATTTCTATCATAATTATTACCGGAGAGGTAGGGTGGGATATAAAAAATTGTTCTCCCAAGCTTGTTGTACTTTTGTTACAGCAAATAAATATTAGACACAAGTAATGAAGTGTTTCTCTTATTTTAAAATTTTTTAAAATTTATTTGATACGTAACAGATATTTATTCCAAGGCTACAAAATGAATAGTATTTTGAGAACTATAAAAGTTTTTTCGGTGGATGGGTGTACATCATAAGGATAAGAGGAAGTTCTACGGTTAGGTGTACATCATAAGGATGAGGAAGTTCTACGGTTAATCAGACTCTGTTGTATAATTATTGAGTGGTTTAGATTATATTCAATCATGATTGAATTTTTAAAAATCCTTTTATATCAATTCTTTTTACAATCAATTTGATAGTATATCTTAAACGAAATAATCTTGTAATGGGACTATAAAAGTTCCATTAAAATATAAGGTTTGACCTATACATAATTCTAAACACTAGTTCCAAGTTTTGTAACCAAAACCTATTTGTATATGTCAATGTATTATTGGAGAAGTATCTCTATGTTTCATAGAAAATGAGGTATATTAAAAAATGTGTGAATATTTTTATAATATTAAACTTTTTAGGTGATAATGTTTGTATGATTTTATAAATAACAAATTCATTAATTTATTATACAATATTATCATTTATTTATAGTCTATTGTAAAATTTAGATCCACTTTCTTAAAATAGATGACAACACCAAATTATTTTCAACTCTTGAAATTTCAAGTTGCATTATAAAAGCAAACTGGAACAAGAATGAATAATAAAGTTGAAATACTATATAAGCTATACTAACAAAGAAACTAATCTATCAAGAAACATGTGACTTTAATTGTTGAAGACTTTGGACCACGTCAAAACAATTTCTTATGTCAAATAGGCCCTTTCTTGAAGTTATAATTATTGTTATTATTTTTTGGCCCCTCCTTTTCTTCTTTCTCTTTAATCGGCATGATTTGAGATTTTATCATAATCGACCTAGAAAGGTCCCTATTTCGTATTTTAAAGAAAGGAATGACCCGCTAACTTCAGGATTGAGCTTTGATAATATGTCGTATTGCTCGCATGGGAAGGGAACAAAAATATTCTCACCAGAAAAAAAGCACAAAGATTAGATGGTTTATATTTTATAATAATTTATCATTAGTTTACCTAGGAAGAATTGAGATTGGGAGAGGTAAAATGGAAGATTTAGAAAATGTTTTAGGTTTCTGATGAATTGATGGGCTTGGAGTGGACATTATTTTATTTGTCGGTTTTAGTACACAAGACAAAAACCATATGTTTAGGTAATATATAATATCAGTATATAACATTGTTTGTTAGGAGAGGATGAAGCTTTCAATGGAAGAAAATTTTCAAACAAGCTTTATGAAGGAACACAAAAATCAGCTTGACACAATCTATAACTAAAAATCTTAAGGAATTAGGTTAATAGATCTTCTCTCTTGTAAACCCTTCACATAAGTCTATAATTCCTATGTGAGATTTTTTCAATCTCACATTTGTACCATAACAAATCTTCCCCTCAAGTGTGTGTCTCTACAATGGGTAGGCCATATTCGTCCTCAACAAGAGTTGTTAAATTGATTCAATTAAATCACTTGTGAGTGGTCCACTTCCTACCTACTCACTATACATGAAAGGTTTCATAGACAAGTTACATCACAAAACTCTTCTTTCCACATGGAGGGCTAACCATGGGAGTTTTCCTGCCTAACTATCAACTCTAATACTAATTGTTAAGACATGAGGAAGCCTTCAAAGGGGAGAAATTCGTCAAACGAGTTTTATGAATACATATGCAAATGCACTTGACACCATCTATAATCCAAAACCTTGATATATTAGGTTAATGAGTCTTCCTTGTTATAAACCATTCACATAAGTCCATATTTCTCATGTGAGATTTTTCCAAACTCACTTTTGCACCATGACATTATTATTTAAAAATTTTAATAGGCTGAATATTGAGTACATTGAACCTTATCTTTTATACCTTAAAGTACAAATTTTAGGATAAACATAAGGTATATAGATTCTATATTTGTATCATACTCTTCAAAGCATTGTCTTGAGGATTAACTAGGTTATCATAATTTGTTGTCTATCCTATAACAAAAATGAATATTGTTATATATCATATGTGTAGCTTTTCATATAACTAATTGGAAAATTGGGCATTTGTAAAAATTATTTGAAGAAGTGATTTGCTTTAGTTAGATTTTCTCATAAAGATTGATAATTATGTCAGAAAATTTTGAAAGCATAAGATTAGTAAAACATTTTTTCCCTAATATAAGAAGACTTAAAACATTCTTTAACAATTTTATGAAACCATAACCAATTCCAATAAATAAGGTCCTTAGCATTATACATAACTTTAGAATCCTTAATAAAAGTGTTATGCATAAAGTAAAGAGATTCTTATAAAGTCTTTAAAGAAATGATATGTTATCTAAAAATCCTAAATGTAACCCTTACCACTTACATGCTCTTAAGAATTATTTAAAACACTACTTTAAGAATTAATATTTGATTCGTTACGAAGATAACAAGATTTTATAACTTGTAAGCATTCTCCATATTTCGAAAACCATTTTCTTTATAAAATATCTTTAAGTAAATTAATCGAGAAAGGAGACTTTAATTGTTAGAAATTAAAATAAGAACTGGTCTTTTATTCAATCTTTTGTTTAAGTTTATTACTCGAATATTCTTAGCTGGTAAGTATTTTTTGTCATATTCTCCTAACTTGGTTATCTTGTTCACGCGTAAAGTATATATATTAATTAAATAACACTTTATAGGAAAAAAAATGAAAAAACAGTCGCAAAATTAACATTATCAACATTTTTTCAACGAATCCAAATCATACAGAACAGGAAAGGCAGACATCACGGAAATGTAACTCTCCATCATCATATAACCAAATGAACTTTTTTTTTTTGGCATTAGTATAGAATAACCATCCAATTCTAAGGTGAAAGGCAGTACAATCTCTAAAGTTTTCACATAATTTACCATTTTTTCAATCACGGAACCCAACACAAATTGCTTTATATCCGTAAATCACTATCGTATGATTTGGCTTTTGTTTTGTTGAGGATGTCCATGTGGTGGCTTCTCAACCGGCATCTAGACGGTCTCCAAACAGGGACACGAACAAACCCTACTTGTCTGATGATCAGATGAATGTGACCGTCAACAAACTGTCAACTTTGCTGCCACCACCTTTCATGCCCGACGCATATTCTTCATTTTTGTCATGAGCGTGAACGAACATTCGTGCTAAGGGTTTGAAAGACTGATGCGTGCTCGTCAATTCCAAGGCACACTAAAAATATGATGAGTTGTTCGATTGCCAAAGCACAATAAAAATATGAAGAGTTGTTCGATTTCGCTTCATTATTGTAAGGAAAATTTCTATCCAATCGAGGAATAATACAAAATTTTCACTATATTTGTCAACTTAAAAGTGGGAAAGAAAATGGACAAATGGATGAAAAAGAGTGGAAACTGTCTATTTGGTAATCAACACCATGCCCCACAACATAAAATTATTTTCTTCAATTCAAAGAGAATTTGGGAAGAAACTCTTAAATGACTTAAGTGTCCTTATCTTATAGAGATGTTATGAAAATTTAAGGATATTTTGATATTAAGTAAATTTAAATAAATATTCAAGTAACTTTTTATCCATAATTATTCCTTCCTATTTCCTTTCGATCCAAATAAATATTTTTTCTTTATTTTCTTTCCTTCTCTTTTGTTTTCTCTCTTTTTCTTTCTATCATATCGAAGTTGAACATAGAGTTAGGAGAATAATAAAATTTTGGAAAAATTGAAGAGAATAAGCTAATAGCTTCCAATAAAAAATCATTATGATTTTCTCGGAAAAGAATTGAGTGAGAAGAGTTCAAAGTTATGAAAACATCGTTATGGATGATTAGATTGGACATATAATATCTCTGTTGAGCCAAATTCTTGTTTTGACTACGACTACACACAAATGAACTAAAATTTATAGTTGTGAATGGTTGTTTTATTTGATTAGATATGCGCATGTGACTGGTAGGGGTAGAATCAAGACCAAAACCAAAAAAAAAAAAAAAAAGATAGCAAACATAAATTCAAAATAATAGTAATAAATATTTCTTTGTTTCCATTATATAATATAAATTAAATTATTGAAATAAACAGACTTCTATTTCCTTTGTTTCTTCTTATATACCCCAACACAAAGGGAAAATAACATTTCTTCTCGTTTCCTTTCATTGCTTGTGATGCCTTGACAGCAGGATATGAACGCCTTACAGACATATATATTTAAACAACAATATGAGCTTGCAAAGATTCAAAACAACTAAAAACTACACAATATAAAAACAATAAATAATTTCTTTAATGTCTTACATGAATATCTTAGCTTTTTAATAAATTTACATCTAAAAAAATATAAGCCTACTAATTCGCTATTTTAATCATTTATAATATAATAACCAAAGCTATCTAGATCCTCTGGTACTGTAGTGTTGGTCTCTTGGTCTAAAATCATAATTTATGCATGTACTCCGGAACCCCCACCCAATCCAACCCAACCCAACCCGACCCAACCATCCCATATCACTATATACATGATCAAACATATGCAAATCACATACATATATCTTAATGAAATGTAATAATAACAAGTATATTATCTTTTGTATTAATTATTTAGATAACATAGTTGAAGTTTGTACTAAAAATTTAAAATAGATTGATTACTTTTCTATCCCTTGCAAGTGTCTAAACTTCTTATTTCACTAGATGTAATTAACCTAAGACACATTATGTAATACCATATCATAAATAGATTTAGCAAAAGAAATGATATATGTTAAGGGTTTGTATGTGTGTGTGTCTATTTTATTTCTTGGTTAACATAATGTTGTTGGAATGATTGTGGCACCAATGTAGGATGACAATGGTAATATCAATGGAGGTAATTTGGTAGCGATAATGGTTGTGGTAGGAGTCCAATAGCAGTAACAACACTATATTAATAGTGACCTGATATGAATGATAATACTTATATTGTTATGTAGACATGATGCCGTATATAAAACTTAAATTTCATGGATATTAGAGAGATACTTTTTCATATGTTTACTTACTGGATTGTGTTGGATATCCATGTTGCTTAGATTTTGATTAGGGTTTGTTTGGATTGTCTGTTTTTCATCTGTATCTGTATCTTTTTTAAAATGATATGTGTAAATATGTCTGATTTGTATCTATATTTTATCTATATTTGATCTATTTGATCTTTTGATGAGAACTGCCAACTTTTTTTTATCTATATCTATTTTTTGATAAATAATTTGTTAGAAAAAAATTTAAAACAAGTGTTTGTATTTGTCAAAAAAAGCCAAACAAACAAGATTGATATCTGTCTAATGTCTAATCTCTAATGTTGTGTGTCAATATAATACATTGCTTAGCCTATAAGAACAATACAGGGAAGAGTTGACGTATTTAACCAAATAAGGATCTTTAAATCAAAACGTGGAAACAAACAGAAAAAAATAAAGTAGATTATTAATAGAAAAAGAGGGGTCAATATAATACTTTGCTTAATCTATATAATAAACGTATAATGAGATTTGTAACTCGATGGAACGTTCTGTGGGACCGATTAAAAATGTCGTAACGTCTTTCAATCTCCATTTCGGCAGTATACATTTATTAAACAAGCCATATGATGTGATCCGTGGAAAACCAAAAAAAAAAAAAAAAAAAGAAAATAAAAACAAAGAAAAGCTGTTTTATCTGGCAAGGACGCGACAACAACTTAAAAAATATATATATATATATATATTATTTATTTATTTATTGTCAATGCCTCGGCCCAGGCTTTCAATCACACAGTGATCGCATGGAAAGCTACATTTACTTACCACTAGATTTTCCCTTCTCTGATCTCTCAGAGAAATTATTTTTGTTTGTAATTATTGTTGTAAAATTAAAATCACATCTCTTAAATTATTGGTTGAATATAAATAAATTTTCAAAGTATAATTTCTCCTTACCCACTTTCCTAAAATTGGTACATTAACTTTAAGTAATGTATTTGGCTTTTAGAGATAGAAATTATGCGATGAAAAATTAGTAAAAAAAAGTTATATTTCTACAAAAATAATCAACCATGATGATTTTTACAATAAAAATTTATTTTAGACACAGAACTTTTTTTTTTAAAATCCAGTTTTCTTATAATCGAATTACATTCTAATATGGGTTGTAAATGAATTAAATCAATATGAAATAATGTTGAGCTGTGGCTTGACTTGAAATTTTAAAGCTCGAGCTTATTAAAAATTGTAAGATAGACTTCACTCCGATGTAGCATTACATAAACTCGAATTAGATTCGCTTAAGCTTGTTTATACTTGATTTATTAAAACAATAATTTTAACAAAAGTAATATTAATACCTAAACTCTATTTGAATTTGATTAACATTTATATTTGACTTGAATCTGGTAGAACTCAATTAAGTTTGAAAGTTAATCAAGATAAATATATAAAGCTTGAGTTCAGCTTGATAAACTACTCGAATAGCTCAAGTGAGCTGAGTTTAGCTCGATAAACTACTTGAATAGCTTAAGCTCCACTTGATTATATATTCTCAAATTACACTCGAGTAAATATCGAATTGAACTTGAGTAATTAATGAATTGACTTGTTTTATTTGCACTCTTACATTTCACCATATATTAGTAGTTCCTCTTCTATTTCCAATTTTTCTTTTAATAAGTAAAACTACAGTAGAAGTGATGTAAATTTAAGCTTAAAGAAAAGATGCTGCGAAATACATTGTGAATGATATAAGATATACATAGCTGGGAAAGTTAGATGTAAGACAGACGGTGCATGTTTTTAATGATGGTTATAAGTAACCCGTTGAACAAAATTGTCCACATGGCACATGGATGAAAAGGTTTAACCTCATGATTATCCTTCATGATCAATATTTTAAATGTTCTTCACAATTGTGCTTGTAATAGTTGTCAACGACTTATTACTGGCAACTTTAGTGGTACTACAACTATTTTATAAGCATGGGTATTAGATCTATTACGTCGTATAATATTCGTGGTTAGAACTTCAACCAAGATCCATCATTGGAGTTAATTATTCAAGGGTTGAATGGTCGTATAATATTTTAAATTTAATATCTCCTACTTTGGTGTCATATTACTTGATAATTTAAAATTACAAATACAGTATTAATTGTTATATTATTATTTAGTTTAATACTTACAAATAATATAAAAAGCGAGACTATATAGCTGCAATTTCCTCTCACTGGTCCTCCGATAGGTTTTCTTTTTTCTTTAAGAAATAAAAAAAAAAGAATTTGCAAAAAGGAAAATCAGTTGCATTAGATCATAAACTGAAGACCAGAGAATATAAAATTATTTTTTGTTATTAGATATTATGATTATTTCATATTTTGTGAGAGTCTAAGTTATATATATGTTTAATATATGAGAACTACATCTTTTAAAGGATATTAATTAACTTTGGCAAAAAAAAAAAAGGATATTAATTAATAGGAGAGTATTATTTTTATTTTATTACACCTATACCCCTAAGTTATTAGGGGTATAGTATATAAGCTTGTAATAAGATAGTATTCAGTAGTAAAATTATTAATGACAAAAGCCCTAAAAGAGTCTTGTACTCTTTTTTCTTGGAAAAAAAAAAAAGTTCTTATAGGTTCTGCCATTGGACAATTTTGTCTTATCAATTAGGTGAAACTCCTTTTTTGTTTAATTATATTAATCATGTATCGTATTAATCATAATTAGAGAACAAGTCGAATTGGTTATTGTGGCGTCATCTCCAATTCGGTCAATTTATTTTACATTTTTTTATCCAATTAAAAATTCCATAAAAATTCTTAGGGAATATTTTAGTAAGTAAAAACAATGAGAATAAAATTAGATCCTAGGCTGCCAAAGTGATCCTAATTTAGATAATGAGTATTTTCAGATACCATTAAAATCATAAGTCTTTTTGTATATATAATTAAAACTACTCTTTGAAAGATAAGAATTATGAATTCAATTACTTAAAATTACGAAAGACAGAAGATTATTATATGAGCATTGTAAAAGGCATTTATATGTGGCAAATAAACTTGTACGCGATTTAAATGGAAAAACATGCTAAGTACTATCCTGGCAACGGGACTTGTAATTAGGTAGCATCCATTTTCCTTGGGAAATAAGTGTGTGTATGTATATATATACATAAACCCCACAAAGTTTTTCTCCACTCGGAGTAATTTTTTTTCCCTCTCTCTTTCTACCATGTTTGATTCTACTGTGCTTAATAACAAATGTCAATAATGGGAGACTTTAAGGAACTCTCCTTATAGTTTCATTGTAAGGGAACATAGCACTGATAAACAAGAAAGATTTGCAATAGCTACAAATGGAAGGTAGGCTAACACGTGCAACAACTAAACCTTCGATCAACCATTCATTGTTCCTCTTAACATAAAAAAAACATGAATGTTACTTATCACAAACTTAAGTCATTTTGGCACTTGGTTTTCCAATCTCTTCATTTGGGCTTTGTCTGACAATAGTAACATAACAGCTTTTATTAATACACATTACTTATCTTAGTTAATGCCTGAAAAGTGGAAAGGAATTGTGATTTTAGATTTTATTTCTATTTTTATGTTTGGATGTATAGCGATTTTTAGGAACTAACGATTTCGACTTTAAAAGGAAAATATGAAATGGAATTGTAATTCGATTCTATTCTCATTAATGATTACTATTACAATTACCTTTTTATCGTTTTACATACTTACTAATCATATTCGCTACCGATGTTATTATTCTTAACAAATACCAAATCAATTCCACTCCATTCCATGATATATTCAAATAAAGGAATATATTTATCATTTTATCACTCATTTTATTTTATTTTTTTCATTCTGAATGATTTCTGTATACCAAACATAACAATATTTAATTGGATAAAGCGTAGCAAAAGAAGAATAGAAGAAGGTACAAAATATATGATACTAAAATATCTTGTATTAAGTTTGACATATATTTTCTGAAAAGAAAATAAAATAATTTGAAAACTTTTTAAGCTTTTAATTTTATCTAATCATAAGATCCTTAGCATCATTGGCTTGGTAAATAATATTCTAATTATGTCTTCCTTAATATATTATGGATCAAATAGGATAGTAGATGTTTTATACCAGATAGTATGAGCCAATTTACATAATCTCACCTTTTTAGCATGGAAAGGTTTGACTTTAACTGTAAAAAAAAAAAAAAAATGTCTTACAAAAATAAGACACAACTACCCCGCCAAACATATCCAGGTGAAACAAACAGGTAAAATTACCTAACAGGGCCTCCAATTAACTCGTCCAAAATGTGGTGATCTCGGAGGGGGAGAAAATTGCAAAATCAATATAATTTGATTATCCAGCTATTACATTAGTTTAAACTCTTCCCATGCATCCAGTTGACAAGATGTATATATGTTGATAATTTGTATATTTTTTCCTTTTCGGCTTTCGAGAATAAAAAAATTCTGTTAATTTTACATAATCTATATGTATTAATTTTTACTTTTATTAATCTAGATTTGATAAATATAAATGGCGATAAAAAGCTTTGCAGAAAATGAAACTGGGCATAAAGCATGCTGTAATATTCACGTAATATCTTTTCAATTACGATGAATATATGATTCAAGTTCAAGCAGAAATAATTGAAATAATTAATCTCTCACGTGGTTCTTTCTTCTAATTATTCCTTGATATCTCCCTTCTAGAATGGCTTTTAATATGTAGACATCATCATGGGTTGGTTCCGAACCGGGAACCGACCTGACCAGTCACCGGTGGTTCCTGAACCGGGAACCGGCCCAGCAATGGTGGGTCTAAACCGGTAAAGGACCCGTTGACGGGTCCTTACGGTTCCATCCCTAAAAGCCGCATGACCTGACGGTTTTGGAACCGTCAATTCAAGAACCGGCAGAACCGGTAGTTCTACACCATAAAAATTTAAAAAAAAGTAATAAAAAAACGAAAGAAAATTATAAAAAATTATAATTATAAAATAAATATTTAAAACTATTTTTGCATAAATAATAAAAAATTTATTTCCTATTCACAATATTGAATGTGTTATTATTAATAACACAAGTAATAAATACATTTGAAATCATATATTGTTAAATTTATATAGACTTCTAATCAAAGTAGACTTTCTTTCTTAACAATGTATGATTCGTTTTTTTTATTGAGAATTATTTTTATCTTTGAATATTTTATAGTGTCACATTGCTACTATAACTACTAAAAAAGTGCAAGTGATTATATATAAATAAATACATAATTATAGAATTTCTTTTAACTAATGCTATGAACAATTATTGTTAGGCTCAGTGTTATTTCAAGTTAAAAATTTACTTTGTATTTTTTCTTAATTAAATTAAGTAAATTATTTAATTGATTTTTTATTTTTTTCATGGTTCCCGATTCCTCTAGAACTTGAACCGAACTGTGAGAACCGGTGGTTCTTAAAAACCGAGAATCGAACCGGCTCCCACGGGTTCGGTTCCGGTTCCATCACTTTTGGAACTAGGAACCGGCAGTTCGGGTCCTATTCCAGACCCGAACCGAACAGTGACGATGTCTATTTTAATGTGTGCTGTAGATATATGTATTTATATTTATTCCATGCATATGTTTAAATAATTTATCTTTAAATTTGTGCATAATTACTTGAATTTTCAAAAATGATAAAAAAAAAATGCTTTTATTCACTTGCACCTAGGAAAGAATATCAAAATTAAAAAATATATATATATATATATAATAATAAAATAGTGAAAAAAAATAGTAAAAAAATTAAAACAAAACGGGAACACTCTCCCTTTTTCAAATTTCATGTTTTTTTTTTGGGTATTTTAATTATTCTATTTACAATAATTGTTGATAAACATTATTTGACCATGGCCCGATAGACCCAACGCCAACAACATGGGCCAGCCTTGAAGCCCATCAAGTGCCACAGATTACTTCGACCCATGGGCCTCAGCCATCCACCATGTTAGAGGTCAATCTTCTTAAACACTTAAGGACCCATGTTGAGACCCTCCTCAATTGAGCTTCGACTCTGACGAGAACATCTCTTCGGAGGTACCACCTTACACTTCCCTAACTCGCTATGTTTCCTCGGACGTACCATACACCTTCCTAGCTTGCCATGTCTCTGAAGAAGTACTCTACACCTCCTCAAGGGTGCTCCAAAGGAATAACTCTCCACATGTTCGGACACTTCCCTTGGATGATTATTAATGGAGTAGGCACGGATCAGTTTGGTTTAGTTTTACTAAAAACTAAACCTAACCATAATTTACAGTTTGTTTTCTTTTTTTTTTTTTTTTTCATCTTAAACCAAACAATTAAGTAAGGGTTTGGTTTGAATTTAAAACTTTCCAAACCATAAAATAGCGGTTTGGTTAAATTTAGATACAAATTAAATAAAATTCTAATTAAAAATTTTCTTTATTTTAACTTTTTTACATTTGTGTTGATATTCAAATGTTTAAATTACCTTACCAATTTTATATTGCAAATCACAATAAAATACTTTATAAATCAATCATACTCATAAGTCATAGTTCTTCATAAAATCATTAGGTCAGAATTAATTATCTACTCATAAAATATATTCACTAACAAATACATAGTAGGTCATAATCTATCATTTTCCACAAAATCATCAAGTAAATCATCTACCAGCAAATTTGACCAAAATAAAAAGTCATTCATGAATAAAAGCGATCCACTGAAAAAATACGTTAAACAATTAACACATAATAAAAGTTATAACTATATAAACAAATTCCATACTCTACAAAGTTAAAATTATTAAAAAAAAAAAAAACAACAACAACATTTCATCACCAACAAAATAATATATATCATCAGCCTAAAAAACAATTTTAAAAAGGAACAACTCAATAATAATCAATATTTATAAAACAATACATATCACTACAAGAAAAAAGGCTTTCAGAGACAGAAATTTCTGTCTCTAAAAGTGGAAAATCTGTCTCAAAATCCTTTTAGAGACAGATTTTCTGTCGCAAATGTCTATTGCAAAATACGTCGTCGCTAATTGTATTAGCAACTGATTTTGAATCTGTCGCAAAAAGTTGCGACAGAAATTCTGTCTCTAATATTTGTAATTTCTGTCGCAAATTAGTAACCAAAATCTACGACAAAACTAATTCAGAGACAATGTTGTTGTCGCAAATCTGTCTCTAATTTTAATTTATCAATAATTTTTTATTTATACGTCTGTCGCAATTCTGTTTCAATTATTTTTATATAAATTATAATTAATTAGTTAATTTACCAAATCTGTCGCAAATCTGTCTCTGTTTCAATAATCAATGTAAATAAAATATTATTTATTTATATATTCTATCGCAAATTCTGTCTTTGATTGATTTATTACAAAAGTAAATTGTATATATTTGCAATTTCCATGTCAAACCTGTCTTAATTGACTATATATTCATTATAGTCTTTTTTTCCTCTATTAGTGATCTGAAACCTGTTTATATATACACAAAATACTAAATGTCCACTTGAACATTTTCATCAAAATAAAGCATGAAGCTGCTTATCATATTGTTGTTATAAGTCCAAAATTCAACATCATATACATACCAATTAATATAAAATCCAGCAAATTGTCAAGTGTAAAATAAGCAAAAAGTCTAAAAATTTAAAGAGTTAGCATATGAAATATCATTTAAAGTGTGCCATCATCATTTCTTTTGAAGCTTCATAAGTTCAGCTAACAAAGCTTCCATATGACTTTTCAATTCTGCCTTGAATTCTTCTTCTCTTTGATCCAATTTTGCTTGAAATTCTCGCTCTCTCTTTTCCATTTGCTCTTGCTTCTTTTCTCCATCTTTTCTTGCAACTCTTGCTCTCTCTTTTCCATTCGTTCTTGCATATCTTCTTGCATCTTTTGTAGTATCTCTCAAGTTTTTCTTGAGTAATGATAGATGATGAATCTCCATAACTTGAACTACAAGAGGAAGGGCTCCTGTTATTCCCAATTATGCTATTTGGTTTTTCTCTAACTCCAAATCCATATAGCCTCCATGACTAGGACCCCAGTTGCTTCTACCCATGCATTTGAATCAAGCTAGGAAGTGATGATGAATCTTCACCATATTTTGCTTTTAATGACTCAGTATATTTTTCCTAAAAGAGTCAATCCAACATATTAGATATTAGAAGTTGTAAAAATTAAATCAATAACATAGATTGCATAATAAATGAACTTACACGAACAATCTTTGACTTCTTGTCAATAAATTCACCTAAACCATTCTCTTTTTATGTGTACGATCAAATAATTCAAGTTGGAGATAGATCGCTCCAAAGTGTTTTCCTACATTAATAAAATTTAGATATCTCAAAAGAAAATAATAAAAAAATTCTTATTCTTAGCCATATGTTTATATAATTAAAATGTGTTTTTCTCTATATATAGTTAGAAAGAGTGGATATGAACATACCATCCTTTTACGATGCAAGGAAAATGAAATAGAACCTCCCGAATGTTTTGAAATTGAACCTTCTTTAATTGTAAGTCGATTATTCCGTGCTGCTTCGGATTTCTTATCCCACTTGGGACCAATCCAATGGTCATCAATTAACTTATTCCATACTTCAGGCGGTATCCAACCAGGTCCATTTCCCTTTGTATCCTCTACTTTTTGTTTGCCAAGCTTTTCACATGCTTCCTTTCTGGCCCGATTAAGTGCATCACTAAATCGTCTAGATGCTGTAGCATTCCACACTTCCTTTATCTTATACTCATCTGCTGGATCCCAAGTATATCGTTTCTAAAATTCATCAAAAATTATTAGTAGTTAATTGAAAGTTTAAAATTCAGAAACACTTCCCAACAAAATCAATTTTGATTACCTGAAACAAGTCTCATAATACTTCCTTATCTTCCTTGCTAAGTTTCTTCCAAGACGGGCATGCACTTTGAAAACTACCTTTAATAGCATTAGTGATAGCTCGTGGTGCTTCAACATCATCAAAACTATCATATGAAAATCATAGCAACAGTGATTATAAATTTAATAATATTATTATAAAGCTTTAGTAATTAATCCAAACCACAAACCTATCACCAATAACCCTAAGAAATGTGCGATCCGTTGAATTTGTGGGGAGTGGAGTTCCTCGATAAGGCCCTCGTGTTGCAACACTATCACCCTCTTCATGCTCTAAATCTTGATCCTCTAAACCAATAGACAATTCTAGAGTAGCATTTTCAAGAAGAGGCATTTCCATATGTGATTATTGTTCTTGTTCAACTCTTATGTCTCTTGAATTAGTTGTGGCATTTTCAGCTTGAGATGATTGTGGAGTGCACTCATCACGTATGATTCGTGAACGAGGCGGTCGTCCCCTCCCAATGCGTTTGTTAGTACCCCTTCGCATCATATCTACAACCGAAACATTAAAATTATTCAAAAAATATTTCATATTAAATAGTGAAACAAAAATCATATTAAGTAAAAACTATGATAAATCTACTATAAAAGACAATATATATTTAAGAACAGGACAAAACACAATATTGTACTCACTACATCAGCTTCCAGCATTCATTACCACAAAAAAAAAAAAAAAAAAAAGTTAACAACAGCTTGAAATGTCTTAGACAAGGAAATAGCTCATGCGTTTTAAATTGTTAGGGAGAGTAGCAAAACAGAGAAATAAATTGCAGAACACTGCAGAAGAAAAAATGCAGAACAGCAGCAGTAGAAAAGTGCAAGTTTCCTGTATTGCTTCCTGATAGTTGTATCGTCTGCATTTTTTTCAATCTGCAGGATCCCATACCAATCTGATTCAGATGCATTGATTCTGTTCTGTGCTGAAATATGCACCTGACAAACTGTCAGCAACTGTGATATGTTCTCCAGCTCTGGAAAAAGTCTCTGCGTCTTTTGTGCAATCCGCAATGCTGCTGAAAAGTCACTATTTTGCATAGGAATGAAACCTCAAGCCTTGTAAATCTACGTGCACAGACACGCTGAACAGACTAGGAATTTCAGACAATCCATGAATCTCATAGTAAGAAAAAATTTAGCCATGCTGGAAAGAAGAAATCTTCAGCGTATCAGCCAGACAATTCAAGGTAGCTAGAATTGTAATCTCATCTTAAAAAGTAAATAAGATAACCTTCATTCCTAAGTCTTTGGCGAGGTGGTCCTGCACGATAAAGCCAGGGGCTTCTACAAGATTTAGGTCCTTTTTAATTGCTTTTCAGCACCTTTCATTCTATCTTATTTATATATATTTTTAGTATATATAAAATGGCCATTAAGCTCTAAGTGAGTAGATTGAAAAATTTTATGGCAGAAACATGATATACAAAGACACTATCAAATAGAATACATTCCTTAAGAGATTAAAACAACAACAAAATCCAAGGGCTCTTCATTTGGTGACTATTGCCAAGAGATAGACAATGTATCATAAAAATTTCATATATTATAAATATGTAAGTACTATAACACCAATATTGGAGGATATATCACATGTCCCCTTCACTAGTATCATAATCAAACTCATGTTCAACATTTTCTTCATCGGAACTTGAAGAGCCAAGTTCAAAATCTTCTTCATTCTCTTCATTTTCTAGACCAACTTAATGTGTTGTATGAACTTCATTTAGATCTACTTCTTCTAAGTGTCCATCATCAACAAGAATTCTTGCATCATCAAGTTCCAAAGTCGCATTCACCAATGTGGGTGCTTCCATTTCATTGTCTTGATAATACTCACTCCTCATCTCTGAAGTACTTGCTTCCTGCTCTTCATTCAGAGGAATGTCAAATTTACTTCTTGCTTTGGTTTTACAAATAGCCCACCAATCCCTTAGTTCTCTCTTCTTACCTGGATAAGTTGCATAATAAACTTGTTTGGCTTGTTGAGCTAAAATAAACGGCTCATTTGTACCAAGTATTGACTTATGATTGACATCAACAAGCCCATATCGAGGATGTACTTTGGTCCCCCTTTCAATGTCAAACCATTCGTACTTAAACAAGACAACATTATTCCCAGCTCCACAATAATTTAGCTCAATGATTTCAGTTAATAGTCCATAAAAGTCTCGATCGTAATCATTGTAACAACTTCCTTTTACACAAACTCCACTATTCATTGTTTTCTTACTCCCTCCAAAATCAAGTGTTTGAAATTTATACCCATTAACGTAATAGCCTTTATAATAGGTAACCATGCGTGAAGGGCCTTTAATTAGATCACTAATATGAGCATCAATGTTATTAGGATTTTTAGTAACCTACATACAAATAATAACACATTAAATTTAATTACAAACCAAGTCAATGAATCTAAAAATAAAGCACAAAAAAAAAACCTCCATGTTAAAAGCACTTACAAAATGTTTTAACCAATTCTCAAGATTTTGTTCTCGCAACTTTTCTATTTCTTCCTCACTTACATCTGGTCTTTCAATCCTTAATGTGTCATCAAATTTTCTATTATCAAAAAACTATATTAGCATGTGCAGTTAGAAAAAATATTTTTAAAGCCTTAATGAAAAAGGGAAAAAAAACATACTTACTCTATTAATGACGTAAGTTCATCACAATTCATCAAAATATAAAATATGGCAGCCTTATATTCATTTAGATCCATCAACTTATAGATGCCATTAGAGCCATAGGCTCGTCCAGGATGCCTAAAAATTGATAAGTTTCCCTCAATCTCAACATCACATCCATCATCATTTCGTGGAAGTTGGTTCAATCTTGTTTGTACATTTGGTTCAAAATAAAGTGAGCAAAATGTTGAAATTTCCTCTATAATATAGGCTTCACATATTGAACCTTCCACACAAGCTCGATTTCTTACTTTCTTCTTCAAATTATGTAAAAACCTATAAATAAGATAATTATTAGATGATTGGCAATGAAAAACCCATATGCCTATAATAACTTATATTTAGCTTTCACATAATATAAAAGTACCTCTCAAAAGGGTACATCCATCGATACTGCACAGGTCCACCTACCATAGCTTCATAAGCTAGGTGAATAGGTAAATGCTCCATAGAATCGAAGAATCCTGGAGGAAAGATCTTCTCCAATTTGCATAGAGTTTCAACTATGTTTTTCTCAACAACCTTCATATGTTCCACATTAAGTGTTGATGAACAAATATCTCTGAAGAAAAGACTAAGCTCTGTAATTGATTCCCACACTACTTGAGGTAATAACTCACGAAAGGCAATTGGCATTAACCTTTGCATAAACACATGACAATCGTGACTTTTTAGGCCATAAAACTTACATTCTTCCAAATTCACATAACCAATGTTTGAAGAATATCCATCAGGGAACCTCAATTGCTTAACCCAATGACATACTTCTTCTTTTTGATCTTTTGTTAATGTATAGGAAGCTTTGGGCTTTAAAACCTTTCCATTTTCTTCAACCAACTCCAACTCTGAACGTTTACAATATAACTTCAAATCCATTCTAGCCTTCACATTATCTTTTGTTTTTCCTTTGATGTCCATCACTGTGTTAAATACATTCTCAAAGACATTCCTTTCAATATGCATGACATCCAAGTTGTGACGAATGAGATTTGTATGCCAATATGGTAGCTCCCAAAATATACTTTTCTTGACCCAATTGTGTTTCCCACCAAATCCATCAATTTTGTATTTATGATGTTGGCTTCCAAAAGTAATATTAGGGAGTGCACATACTCGTCTCAACATTTCTTCTCCAGAGAGACGAGGGGGTAGCAAATCTTTTTCAATGCGACCATTTACAAATTTATCTTTTTGCTTTCTATATGGATGACTAGGAGGCAAAAATTGCCGATGGCAATCAAAAAAGGATGTTTTCCCACCATGCTTCAATGTAAAAGATTTAGTACGCTCCATGTAATAAGGACATGCTAATTTCCCATGAGTACTCCATCCAGACAACATTGCATAAGCAGGAAAGTCACTGATTGTCCAAAGCAAAGCAACTTTCATTTGGAAATTCTGTTTCTTGTGAGCATCATAAGTTGTGACTCCATTTGTCCATAAGAATTTGAGCTCATCAATCAAAGGCCGTAGGAACACATCAATGTTTTTTCCTGGATTTTTAGGGCCTGGGATTACCATAGCCAAAAACATATAAGATTGCTTCATGCATAACCATGGAGGTAAATTATATACCGTAATGATTATTGGCCAGCACGAGTAAGGTATAGCCGATTGACTGAAAGGATTAAATCCATCCGTGCATGATCCAATGCGTACATTCCTAGGTTCAGCTGCGAATGAAGGGTGTAGTTTATCAAAGTGCTTCCATGCCTCACTATCATTGGGATGGGAAACTACACCTTCCAATGTATGATTGTGTGCATGCCATGTCATAAACTCGGCAGTTTTTTCCGGACATATAGAGCCGTTGGAGCCTTGGGGCAAGTGGTAAGTATCGTAACACTTTATAAGCAATATTCTTTTCTTTACCTTCAGCTGACCTTTTTTGTTTAAAATGAGGATGTCCACAAATCGGACAAGCAAATTTATTTGCATGCTCTTTGTAAAACAATATGCACATGTTGATACATGAGTCAATCTTCTCATATCCAAGTCCAAGTTTTGTCACTAACTTCTTGCAACTGTAATAACTATCCACCAATTTCTCATCCTCTGGTAACATAGTTTTAATTATTGATATAAGACGATCAAAAGATACCTCACTCATATTACACTCAGATTTAAGATTTAGAAGTTGTGACACTGCAGAAAGTTTTGTTTGCTTTTTACAGCCCTCCCATAATGGTTCATCAGCATCTTTTAACATAGCAAAAAACTCCATAGCCTTGGGATGTGGTGTATCATCTTCAATGTCAATGTTAGGACAATCATAGTTTAGACCCATAGCATCCATCACCATTCTTTTGTACGAGTCGGCATGATCATTCCTACTTCTTGAAGATTCTTCGATGTTTAATTCAACATCACATCTATAAGGTTCCCCATGTGCATACCACCACTTATATTGCTTATCAAAACCCTTTGAATAGACATGAAATTTCACTTCGTCTCGATTGAAATACTTCTTATTCTTGCACTTTGAACATGGGCATCTAATCTTGTTTTGAGAAACAATTTGGGTTTGAGAAAATGCAAAGTTAAGAAATGATTCAACTCCATTAACAAAATCTTCAGTCATGTGGCCATTGCTGTTAAACCGACGGTACATCCAACTACGATCAGATGTCATATTTCTGCACTATATATACATAAATATAAAGAGAAGTCATGACATTCTTATTAATATATAAGGAGAGTAATGTCATAAGCTTTTGTTTATTAATATATAAGGAGAGTAATAAATATTCGATGAGGGCAGATGATGTCTCTTAAAGCATGTTACAGACAGACGCTTTTCTGATATAGATTGAACATATGAACAGGTAAAAAACAAAGACACTATAGACAGAAAGAGGTTCAAAGATGTGGGGCTGCTATCTCCACAAGCCAGCTATGTTGACATTGCTCCTACTGAACCATTTAATATTTTATGAAATTGAGAATCAAATTAAGGTAGAACAATGGAAAGAGAGATTACCGGCTATACTAACAATATATGAAGACAGTCAACTGAATTATTATGGCAAAGGATTATGGATTAATCTGCTTGAATCAGTAGGATCACATAAAAAAAATTCCCAACAAACGATGGATTATGTATGGATCTTTCTTTGGTAAATGCAAAGAAAGATGAACCTTCCATAGGATTGAACTAAATAAAGAAAAGAGAAAAACCAGCAACGAAAGATGAAAATTAAAGAACACTAAAACTAGTAAGAACGTGGAATCACCTTAAAGAAGCAGTTAAACAGAAATGGGTGTGCTCGATTTCTCTGGGTTTCACCTTAAATCCAAAGATCTGCACCATATAACTAACAATTAAATCAACAAAGATACATATATCAGAATATTTTTATTTAATTTTTATATGTTATATTGCAACTTCAAAACACTGAACTTTTCATGGATCAGTTTGAATAACTTATTTTTTTAAGGTCTATGAAGATTTTTGTCTTTATAATTAACAAAGAGAAAATGAAACTGGGTGTTTAGATTAAAAAAAAAGATATATAAATATATATGCAAAGAAAACATTTACAAATAAAGGCTGAATACATTCAACTCACATATGTTTCACTTTGATTTTTGTTTCAATAAAGAGACTAAGTTTTCAAGCAAAAGTACAGCACCTATATAACATATATATATATATATATATAACATCTCCGTTTCACTTTACCAAAACAGGGAAGGATTGATGTTAAACATATTCATGTGAACCACAAAGAGTTAAGAATCTCATTATATATATAATTATATATATGAAATACATAAACCAAAATTTCCAACACTGGTTTAGAAAATCAATTTTGAGTTACTGAACTTCCATTATGTTGCGTGAATGAGAGTAAAATTACCTAGGCATACTCTTCCTTGCTTAAGGAGCTATGAATTATTATTATTTTTTTAATAAACTATGGAATTTCGAAGATATAACATGCATAAATGAAAATTGCAATTTTCTTGACGAATTTAACCTGCACATGTACAACTGGTGAAATATGAACCGCATGATTCCAATTGGTCAATGTTTGCTTCTAATTTGTATTAAATGATCTCTGTAAAAGACCTAGGTGGATAATTAAAGGATAACATTTCAACTCTTAAGCAGGGTATGGGGTATTGTCTTGTAATAGCACTAACGTGTGACAAAGAGTTCCATGAGAACGGAGTTTTGACCATAGGTTGCTCCTAGTTCGACGTACGTTTTAGAAATGCTATTGTCTATGAATATACTTAGACAACAAAATATTGATTTAACCCAATGTCCAAATTGACGTAATATATTGTGCTGGACCAACCATTTCTACATATGAAAACAAATAAGCTATTGTGCACGAAGATCACTAAATATGCTGCAACAAGAATATACTACTAGAGTTTAGTCAGTTTCAGACCAGGAAGAGTTTTCTTGCCTTGGCAATGGGATAGCTAAAATTTCATCACGGAAAAATCTACTCATGCAAGGTTTTATTACACTAACAACATGTTCTATCATCCAGTAGCATCAACAATTAAGTTGATTAATCCCAATGTGCCATTTTTGAAACAATAACAGCATGCTAGACTTTTTTATTGTACACATTACATGAAATGAATTTGGAAAGCATTACAAATTATCATACACAAACACAAATTTTGCAGATTCTATCAATCCAAATAAACAACCAAATAACAAGCATTTTCAACACACCTGGAACTATTGAAAACTGACATTTGATCGCAGCAAACTGCAGCAGATTTGAGGTGCTTCATAACCCCATTCTAATTCACTCCACTATGGACCAATTGCTCAAACTTCTATTAAGCCATACATGCACAACCACTACGAAACCTTTGCAACTGGCACAGTAACTTCTTATTCGACATTTAACTGGAGCTACAAGGGGAAAAAAGCGCTGGCAGCTTTATCATCCCATTTTAATTCACTCTACCATCCAGCATTTACGCGAACCGTCTCTATGCTATTCTTTCTCCTCAAAGAAAGAAAAAAGTTAATCAAATATTAAATGTTTTTCAGTTTTTTATTATGGCAGCATTCAACATTTCCCTTTTATTTTTCTTATGTTTTCAACATAATGAAATTCTCCCTGTTTTACCCATTCCCTCCACCCCTGTTCTTACTAATACCATCCGAACCAAACCAACAGCCTTCACAATCTTAAGCTTCCAGACATCTGCTATAAACTCATGAAAACTTATTATTTGAATCCACTTTTAATAATTAGATATCGCCTTCTTATCATCCATAACTCATTTCAACTTATTCCTGAAGTCAACTATTCTAATTTAGTAAACTAAATCATTTATTGCAGCAACAAAAGAAGAGATCCTAGGAGGTTTTGATGATATCAATATAATATATGAGAAGTCTATATTATAAAATATGATAATTGAACTTTTCCCTATATATCACCATTGCAGCAAGCTACTATCTACTCATATTCTTACCATCTCTTAATCTGGTTGTAATTCTTATATACTCTCTTGTTTCTTTTGATTATATAGTGTGTATTACTGTTCCTTCTCTGTGTGAATTTAATCCTGCACTGGGAGTAAGATTTTTCAAAATGGATATATTCATGCATCTTCTATTTTCATTATTTGTTAAATCAAATAAACCCACCAAAGATTATTGTAGGTAAAACATATTGAAATTATTAAATTTTGGTTTATAACATATACACAAAATATTTGTGCAGATTCAAAAAGTACTCCACTTATCTCTAAGGAACACAGAACTTGTGGACTTAAAAAATTTGACATAGAACACTACATATATAAAGATTTAAACCTTCCTCTACGATGATAAAGTACTAGTTAGACAAAAAAGGTGGTTGACTTAAGAGATTTTGGATGTTTCATTGTAAAGCGAGGTTATTATGAATTCATTATTTGAGAAATTGGATTTGAGGTTATTATTTATTCATTCATGTTACGTCCATTAAACAAACATGGTTATCCTGCTCATGGCTGGGAAATTTACCTATAGAAAGTGCAAAAGGCCATTTGACCATCATGATCTGAGTGTTTTATTGCTAATTTATAAAAAGAATTGTCTTGAATATGGAAAAAGACTGCAGGACTATGGAAAGTACAAGAGGCCTCTTAACAATCATGAACAGATTTAGTTATTGATAATATATAAGGATAAGCATCCTGACTATATGCAAATACAAGAAAATAAACTTATTGTTGTAGAATGAAGACACCCTTGTGTTCATATTTTTTCCCAATGATATTTCTATCATGCAATTCCAAGCTTATTATCACGTCTGTTTAAGTCATTTAACTCTTTAAAGAACACAAACATCACAAGCAGGCAACATAAGTGACACTACAAATGTGAAACTGCATAAATGGAAAGCAAAGATATGAGGGCAGCTTGTTAAGGCAATCAATTGGTACCTAATATGCACAACCATTTACCTTGACAGCTTGTCTTCTTGTAATATAATTGGGAGATTCTAACAGCTTCGAATTATACTCCTCAAAAAAAAGCAACCATATAAGCATATTAAAATTAGGCGACAATGAGCCACACACTAAAACTCATGAAGATCAGAAAACTCAAAGCATGGATGATTGAAATCTGGCAGTCAGGATTGAAAGGCTATATGTATATAAGGAAGCACCTAGGCAGTCAATTTGACAAGAATATAGCCACCCATACATACATTCTAATGAACTTGGTGAAGAAGTTACATAATATACAGTTCAAATAAGATCAAACTATCAAGCAAAAGAACAAGCACTATCTCCGGCTATAATTTTCCAAAATACATTTACATAAAATTACTACTAAATTTTAATTGCTGCATCAGTGAAAGACTTAAAGCTGTAATCATGTGCAGAAAGGAGACGCTTTCTGATCAATAATATGCTTACAAATTACAATAGAACTAAAGAAACAATGTTTAGATACAAGAAACCTTCATATATGAACTAATGTGGACAATCAGCCAGAATACGAACAGATGTTAACCATATGCGACAGTGCAAATCAAAATACTAGTGATTGAGTGTTAAAATAATATAATTTATTGCTCCGTAATTCATATCAGTTATAATAAATAAATCTGTGAAATTGCAAATGAAAGTTGCAATGAACAAATCATGTACATTGAATACGAATTCGACTAGAGGCACATCAGATCCCCAGTATAATTAGTGAAATCAATTATCATGGCATTGGACTAGAGCTGCCTTACAGCAATCTGCAATTAAGTTTACTTATTTTAAGTCTCTTTCTCACGGTAAAAGTATTTTAAAGATGATTTCTACAAGAAAATGATATTAAGGGATTAACTAGTTTATGAAGCAGAAAATCATTTGCAATAACCAAGAAAGAATCAAACACACTAATTCCTCCTTGTTTGTGCGCTCTGCTTCTTAATCTTCAAGCACAAATCTGTTCCTTCGTGCTCCAAAAGCAATTCTCTGTACATAAGCAAAAACAAATAAGAAAGTGACCAAGATGTATAAATCTTAATGATAATTTGGAAGGAAAGCCACTCAAAGAAAGGATTACTGAACTGAAAACTGACTAAAGTAAGAACCCTAATGTTAGAGCTACAGTGGAAAAAAACCATTTCTTAGTTCATGGAAAAGAAGAATGTTGACAAAGTACTCTTACCCAAGCTTCAAGCTTTTAGCTTTTTCGGTGAAAGTGTGTCTGATGTCCTCAAGATTAATGTTGATAATTCGGCTAATGGTCACTCTTCTCACGGCATCAGTTTGATTTTTCAAACCATAATCCCCATTTGAAAGCAATCCAAACAAACCCAAACAGAAATTATGATAGAAACGTTACTCTCTCTAGAGACTAGGGTTTAGAAATTTGGGAGAGTTTGATGCGGATCAAAGAGGAAATGCGAGTTGGAACGAAAGAAAGAGAGAGAAGAGAGCAAAGTTTTGTTTCTGATTTTTAGTAAAAAAAAAAAACCTAAGTGTTTTTATTAGAAATATAATAAAAGCATATTACTAGAGACGGATTAAATCTGTTTCTAAATGGCACTTGTTTACATATTACAAAATCAGAGACAGAATTTATTTGTCTCTAAAAGTATACATGTATTACTTTAATTTTAGAGACAGATTTGAGACAAAATTTTAATGCAAAATATAGCGCCAAATAAATTTCTCTTTCCCGCTATATAATTAGAGACAGATTTGCAACAATAATAATTCCGTCGCAAATCCGTCGATAATCCGTTTCAAATTCTGTTTTTAAAACATAAATACACTATATAAATATCTCCTTTATATTTAATCGCAAATGCGTCGCAATTCCGTCGCTAATTACATTATTTAGAGACAAAATATTTCCATCGCAAAATTTCCGTCTCTAAAAGCCAGTTTTCTTGTAGTGATATTATAATGAAACCATACGAACATATAGACCTTTAATCAATATCACAAAAAAATTTATAGTTACAAACAAATTATTATTTTTATTTTTTAAAATGATTTCATTCAGTTTTACGGATTGTCTGATTTGGTCCTCTAAACTAACCATGTATTTACATATAGGTTCTGATTCAACAATTTTTAAATCAAATTGTTTAAAAAAATCATATTTTTCGGTTTGATTTGGTTGGTTTTTTTGCCCATTTTTAATTATCATCACCATCTCGAGTCTAAGTTAGCTACCAACAACAGGTTCCTACCCTCCTTGCTTTCCTTCATTAGGAACATAATACATAGATAAGGAATATATTATGTGGGTTCCATTCTAATATGACCCTTGCCTATAGATAGAACTTGAGGTTACAAGATCTAACCTTTTTGGTAATGTGATTTCGCTCACTCTCTCTCCATTTACACACACGATCAAGACACATCATTGACTTAAGTATCGGGATGGCGCAAGACCGTTCTTGAACTCACTACTGGAGATTTTCCATCTATAGAAACAATATTGTAAACTGTTTTTTTTTTTTTTTTTTTTTGTCATTATAAATCAATACTTAAAAATACATTTTTTTTCTTTAAGCATCACAATCAAAGATAGTAATTATACAAAACATGATAACATTAATATTTAATTTACCCTTATTTGTATATTCCAAGAGTATCAGAATTTACTGACAGGCAGGAAAAGGCACGGATAGAATATTATAAACAAGCATGCACCATCATTTTATCGATTGAATTGAAAAATGTTGCACAAGTTTCGGACCATTTAAAAAATAATTAGTCAAACACACAACTAGCTTTGCCCATATGGAGCTATGGGAGAGAAAAAAAAAAACTTTGCCCGTGTACACCCATATACATATATATAATATTTCGTATACAAAACGGCAATCCAAGAAATCATGCACGAAAATGCAAAGCAGAAAACTACAAATATCGGTGTCACATTATCATATAGAACAATCACATAGATTATTAAATTGTATTACAATGAAAGTTTTAAGATTGTCTTATAATGTGATAGATTGCAGGAGGAGTAGGACAACGATATCCTCACAAGAGCTGATTTCATTAAATTGTTGTTATTGAAAGATGATGCTTTTTGCATAGTGTGTCTATTTCACCAAGCATTCAAACAACCTGATGCCAGATCTCGCGTAGAGGCCGACAGGTGATACATGGTGTTGATTTTTTTAATTATTAATGGCAACTTGGCGTCTAAGCTGCAGGAAACATAGGAGCAGACCTTTTAAATTCAAAATACATTTAACGTGACTTTATTTTTTTATATCTTATAAGGGTAGATTCTTGGTTTATCTATTTGTTTATAATACTTTTCAAAGAATGCATTAGTAAATTGTCCAACGTTTCAACAAGAGTTGTCTTGTCTAGAAGAAGATTCTAATGGAATCTAATGGAAAACACTTGGAAAATTGGATGCGACACCATTGAAGAGTCGATGGGCCAAGCAATATTCGCGGAGCAAGGGAAACTATAATTGAGCATGCCTTCACATATAATTATATCTTAACCAAACCGAAGAATAGTTAAAGAAAATCCAATTGCAATATTTAATCGGAGATGATGAGCAAAATGGCAAGCATATTGACATTCGATTCATGTCCCATTATCAAGTATATGATGGGTTTATCCCTCTCGCTTTTCTTTCTCCCTCCCTAATTTTATTTTATTTTTTCCTTTTGCAGCATTGATTTAAATTTCAAGGTTTTTTTTTTTTTTTTTTTTTTTTTTTTTTTTTTGTCATTTGAATCTTATTCAACCACGGAATTTAACGACGAATTAAACTGTAAATTGAATGTGCAAAAATTGAATTTCTGGTTTAGATGGGATTTACACCCATTCTAACACTTTGAACACATATGGTAATTAGTTTTATAACAACTCATTTCAGATCTACTTTTATACAATAAATCATGTAAATCCATACATTAAGTAAACAAAGATTCATGATCCAAAGACTAATCACACATTAAGTAAATAAAGATTAATGATCCAAAGACTAATCACACTTGATGTAATTAATCACACTCACAAGAGAAATTGGTGGTGATGTTAATGTAGTATATCTAAAAAATGGATCAAGTTCAATCACCTAATTTCAAGCCCCTGTGTATGATTTCTCGAACACATCCCTAAATATGTGAGAATGATTAGAGATAAACAAAAACCATGATTAAACACCTATCATGTCTATTATTCCTATGTGTTGATAGGCAATTAAGTTATGTGCAACCTGGGTCCAATCCCAACTTTTTTAGCCATGGTTTGAGTTATTGGACTTTAGGCTGATCAATTAAATTTATGGACTGAGCAGATATGCTCTATGATAATAGTAGGTCAACCCTACATATGGTTTATTAGGGTTTACCGAGCTATCTTATTGGGTAACTACTAGGCGGTCTCTTATCAATCTTATGATTGTCTTTTGAGATCATCAATATATTTTAGATAAGTGAATCACTTTGCTAGCTGTCTCTTATTAACACGATAACCTTTGGAAGGTCTCATAATTAAGAAGATGTATTCACTGTGTCAACCTAGATTCACTTTCCTAAACCATTGAGATGTAGTTTTCTCCTTTGAGTTTATCTACTTTCTTAATTAGTTGTGGAACTACTATTGTAAATATCCTATGCCAAATGCAAGTGACAGATATAATCTCTTATATTCTCATTTATTGTTTTCTAACTATCATACTATTAGGTCATTCACTCTAGAGCCCACTAATTGTGTTTTGTCTTATGGGCTCAAGATTATTGGATTCAAGGCTTAGTAAGATCTAATTTTTGAAGAACACCATTCTAGTAGATTGCCATTCTCAAAATTTAATTGAAATACTATGTTTCTATTAGATGGATCATTGGAATGTATTAAAAGAAAAAAGAAAAAAAAAAGGAAAGAAAAAATTTTGGTCAATTGCAAATAAGTCATAAGAATGCATGGAAATATCATGTTAAGTTTAACTACTCAACACTATAGTCATCTCTAAATCGATAGCACATAAGCACAAGTAATACATTAAATCCATTATTAACATAAACCATAATAGTAATTCTAAAAGCATGAGTGATGCAATGAGTTAGCGTAAAAATAAACTAGAGCACTCACCAAGAGATCTGAATCATACAACAATTGCAAATGATGCAATCTCAAAGAGAAAATTATCTTAATTTAGGGCTTTAAGAGTCCATGATAAGTTCTAATAAGAAAGAAAAGTCTAAAAAACTATTTATACTATTACATAGAAAACCTAAAAAGATAATAAGAAATAAATCATGCATAATGTAGGCGGACATTATAAAATAAAAGCTGGCGGCCTAAAATTAACGTTGGCGGTTTAAAACTTGAAAGACAAAACTGGGGCAATGTAGGCCGGCTTCAACGCTGGCGGTGTAGCGTTCAACACTAATGGTGTATCTTCCAAGGCTAGCAGTGTTTGGGTAGCCTAGTGTTGCTTCCTCCTCTCCTTCTTGGATGACCCCCTCTTGTTCAAATATATCTCTACTATGTGGTCTACATCAATGAGCTATGTCGTGATATAACCCCTAATGATACTAATACATGTTAATTACCAGTTAAGAATTACTACATAATAACTACACATCAAAACTGTTAACATATAAGTAGAGTTTGGCAAATGGACCTCAAAAGCAAACCAACCACACTCGATCTGTTTAATTTGCAGGCCAAAATTGTTAAAAAAAAATGTTTAAGAACCAACCAAAATTTCAAATAAAAAAAAATTATAATAGCATATTAGTGATCATTTATGATATGTTATGAAATGGATGAATTAAAACATACACTACATGCATTATAACTTTCATTTTAAGTATATATTTATTAGTTTAAATATAATTTGATATCCCATAAATAATTTTAAAAACTTGTTTTTGTCATAAATGATTAAAATAGTAATAAAATTAATTGTTGATATATATAACCCTAAAATACTTACATTTTTTAACTTTCATATGAATTAACATAACAAAAATTCAAAAATAATAAAATAAATTCATTTTGATCCATTGACCATAATCGGTGGGACCAAGAAATTCTAGCCCATTTAACTCATGGGATAAAGCATGGCGGCTTAGCTTATATACCTACCTCTACATGTGAGCAATAGGAGAGCTTGGGGCGGGGGTAGATGTATATTTAGTTTAAACCAGAAAGAAATATCCCAATCAATGCCAAAATCTAAAAAAGGTCCATGATCTTCTTTGTACCTATGTACTTAAAATGCAGCAGTCCACTTGAGTTACGCTTTCTTTAAGTTAATATCACGAAATATGGAAATAGGAATTAGACTTCATTTTGACAATGAGGGGTGTCAAGAAAAATTGATAAAATCGAAAAATTAAACAAAAATTCAAAAATCAATCCGAAAAATATAATTAACTGGTTCATTAGTTTCAGTTTAGGATTATAGTTTTATATTTTATATTTTATATTTTTGGTGTTTGGTTTTGGTTTTAGTTTGTAACCACAAAAAATCGACGATTAATCGTTTCAATATTTATAAATATATTATATATAATTTACATATGTTAATATTTATTAGATTTTGATTAAAGCATTATATTCTATTCTATATTTGATAGGAGTTACTGTGATAATTGATTTGGTTTGATTTTGTTGATGACAATACATCCAAAGGCTTAGTTTTCCCCTTTTTCATAAATTTGATTTTCCTTTTTTTTTAGGTCTTTTAATATATATAATAATTAAAAAAAACCTCTATAATAAAGGCTAAAAAAAAGGATTTCTGAAATCATCAGTTTAATTTGTTGAAACCATTACATTAAATAGTTAAAAAATCGAAAATAAAAAAAACAGTTTACTATTTTTAATGAACCGGTTAAGGATCGAGAATATTGAAAAACCAATTATTAAAAATAAGCTCAAAATATAGGGTCACGAATTAGTTAACCAAACCGTGAATACCGCTAGTTGAAATCACTTTCTTAGATCTACCCAAGTCAAGCTTCCTAAACTAGAAGTCCCTCGCATCAAGTTCTTCCATTCAAATTATATGATATCATTCAAGGAAAATTTTATCACTTTCTATATAAAGTACTTGGGAAAAGAACTAGATTTGGATTCTTTAAAATTATTTTTTCTAAAGTTTACTGAAATGACAAAATAATGATCGAGACTATCTAAATTTCTGAAATATTTTATAAAATTTTTTTTGCTATAATTTCAACTATTAATTACATATGATAATATTTTAAAGATTAATTTTAAAAAGCTTTAAAGAAAATAATTTTAAAGGATGCATTTTCTGAGAAACATTTTGAAAAGTTTGTATGGAAGTCATGTTTTTAGAAACCCAAGGTTTGTTGCCAGACACCTTCCTTTAATTGTTTGATCTTCCTTTCGAAGGGACCTCAAGGAGCTTGTCATTTAGGTTCATTTCTTATCATTCCTCCTTACGCTTGTATTTTGAGAAATTTAGAAAAGGTGCTTATGGAGATGCTATAATTAGGATTAAAAATATATAAATCTCAGTCTCATCATTTTACGATGCTATATATACTGATACTAACAATGCGACTAACTCTAGGTAGCTAGTATGGTCCATCATTAAAGATTGAAATGCAACTTATTCCTTAGACATAGAGGTTGGTGGTAGCGTGCATATTTTATATGGTGGTAGGAACAAGGAAGCCATCTAGGGTGGTAAAATGTTGATTATCATGTCCAATTTATTTATTATTATTCAAAAAAAAAAAAATAAATAAAGTTCATTTATTTACTCTCTTGATCCAACCCATAAAGTTAACTGGGGAAATTTCAATATTTCCATCACAATGTTCAACAACTTAAACTTATAGGTAAGTTTTTATTACTGCCTAAGGTTAATTATCCCAAATTGAGGTGGGTCGACCTTTGACAGAGCATCACAATTCACATTTTTGTGCGGGTCTCATTAGTGGTCATTTTAAAAGGGAATACGACTAAATGTATATTTTGAAAATAAGACTCTATTATAGCATTTGTATCCTTCAGTGAGTTATGTGCTTGCAAATTACTAATTGTGTAATCACATAATTCATCTTTATAAAAATTAAACTTGTGATTGTCAAACTCATGAGTTTACTCATAAATTTTTACAAGTTTATAAGTTAGTAACACAATTTTGATTCAACTCACATATAAAATTATTTTTAGAGTAGACTCATTGTAGACTCGCAATTTTACATTGTAGAATTGGTAGAAATGATAGTAGAATTAGTAGTGTAGTAATTATAAATATTTTCATTCTATTTGAACTTTGAAAAAGTAACTAATTCAATATGCTTAAATTTAGGAAATTTTGGGTTAGTTCTTGATATTTATATTAAGTTAACTTAATTTTAAGTGTTTTTTTCTTTGTTTTTTTTTTCTCTTTTGTTTAGAGGGTTATTTATTGTAGATTATCTAATTCGATGCATTTTGAACTATTGAAATGAAAATTGAACAAATATATAGATTGCTTTATTTTCTTTTTATTAATTTTTCTATATGGAATTTATCTACCATAAACTTAATGATTTTTTGCACAAATATTCAGTAAACATCAAAATGATCATTCTCGCAAAACCAACTACTTACACATTTTAATTTAAACAAAAATTGCAATACGTTTTTATAATTGCTGATTATGAATTATTAATAAACGCAAATAGTCATTGTAATTATTAGAATTGCATTAAATATTATTAATAAGAGTATGTGAATTGTGATGGGTAAAACTTAAAAATAAGACTTGAATTATAGTAGATATAGGAAAGATTTGAAGGTGTAAAATGACCGACTTCATTTGAGCCCTATGTAACTAAAATTAATGCTGAATTTCTTTATTTTCATCATTTATTTAGTGTTTTATTAGCATAGTAAGTAAATCTACAATTTTTATAAGAAAACTGACATAGGTTATAGGATCTTAGGATTCTACATTTCGATTTTACAAACTCCCTGATGATTCTAAGTAAAATTTCAAGTTTCACAACCATGATTATGCTACAGTTCCAAATATAATTTTCCTAATGTTTCTTTTTATCTATAATATACTAGTAAATTACTCCATCGGTATTTATGCTGTAATGCCCTAAATTTATGGTCATTAACAACTCGACATATGTCCATAACAAGCATGGATATGTTAAAGCTCAGAACTTATGAAAAATCCACCATTTATTTCACAAATACCTTTAAATCACTCATAAATTAGTAACTTTCAAAAATGTCAAATCACATACTTGTCATCACAAATGGTCACCTAAGTTTCATATGATAAAATTACATGAATCCAAGTCCATCATACCATAACTATGAGGATATACAGTGTGGCTAGACTTTCCACTCTTCAAAAAACATTAGTCACACTAGCATTTAGATCAATAACACATAACTATAGTCTATGTTTCGTAATTCAATTCATAAAATCGACTCATCAAGATGAAAAGTCTTCAATTCTAGCGATATTTTTAAACCCGCTAACTAGTTGCAACTAGCAGTCCAATAGCTCACACATTCCTAAAAATGATGAAAGAATGAGTTGGAGCCCAATACACATATATGACAAGCACATATGTGTAAATAGACAATAAATCAATCACATGCATACACATATGTCTAATGCAATAGATAATTAGTTCATTATCTTTAACCTTTAAGTCGATTAAATATCAAAGGGATAACTCAATATCCTATCACATATAATGATAGTAATACATATATATGACGTTAAATACTCCCAACGTTTGTGAGCTCATGTGTCTATACTCTTACTCCACTAACCATAGCTATGCACAAATAATAAGCAACTGTATAAACGAATATTCAAGACATCTTGGAAAGTTAATATATCCCGAATCCTAGAATCATGTAACCTGAATTATGAAACAATCAAGATATTTAAAACATTTTATATTCTTAATCGCACTTACGATCTATACTTTTATAGTTCTACCACCTTTTTAATTATTTTTGAGAAAGAAACAAATTAATTTAAAGAAGTTACAAAGTGCATAAGTCAATGCACAACTGTTATAAAGGTGGTGCCGGTTATATATATTTTCCATTACCTATATAGGGGCCTATGCATGTGGTTGTGTAGGCCACATGAGGTTTCCATGATTAATACACGAGGTTGTGCATGGGTTGGTGCATATGGTGGTGCTTTGGTCGTGTACTTCTGGGAGAGGTCCATTTGTAAATTTGTGAGTTTTTAAGGGTTATACGACCTAAGCATAAGTTGTGCATTAGGTCATGTAATCCTAGAATTACCTCATTCATATGTTTTTCATCATTTTTTGACCTAAAAACATCTTTTAACCTTCCACACTCATTTTTTTCACGCTAATACCATATTAACACACTCTAAAACTATTCTAACAAAATATTAATTATAATTTAGAATATATACATAAAAATTGCTTGACTATGTTGAAATTCTCCCATATTCCTTATTCTACAATTGTTAAACTTCTATTTCTTGAGATTTCTTTAGAAATCTCTCTTAAGTCCATCACTTCCCCCATAAGATCCTACCGTTAACACTGTAATACTAAGGCTTTATCACTTTAATTTAATTTATCAAAAATAATATGAGAAAACATAAATAAATATTGTTACTTACCTTAGTGTTATGTTAAAAATCCTTGAAGAATTGTAGAGGAAATTCAAGAGGGAAAGGGAGAGGAGAGTTTTGTACCTAGAATGAAAAAGAAGGAGAAGAAAGCAGTTATTAGAGTTTGAAATACATTATAACCAACATATCTTCTAAAAGATATTATGGTTATACAAATGTGTCCCTATTATTAAAATATTAATTATTATTTTGCTCTTCCTTATCCCTTATGTAGTTGGGATATTTCATAACCTTTGATTACTCTCCATAATTTTTTTTTTTTTTGGGCCTATCCATAATATTCTAATTTTGTCAATATGGCTTCATGTTTCATACAATTCTTCTCTAAATTCAACAAATACCGAGCCTATACCTTATGCTAAACGTAAATGAGTTGGCAGACCCACTAGATCTAAGACAGACTCATCGTTTTAGGCGCGATTAAATGGGAACCTACATTAGTTATCTAAGAACTAATTTCAAAGCAGATCTGGCCCCATAAGTTAAACTAGATTATTGGTTGGTGTGTTTAATTATGCGAATTGAATAGCTTTTATTTTTATTTTTTTACAATAGATTTAGGTCTAACTCCAAGGATTAGGTTTAAGATGAAGTTAGATTCAAAGCTAGCCAAATGTGTCATGTCTATCATGTGCTTTTATCAACGTATGTTTTCTCCATAATAGTTAAGCGTCGTAAGAAAAGGGAAAAGAATTCCAAAGAATACATTTGAATTATGTCAACAACTATGAAGAGTGCACAATTTGGGTCTGTTTGGATGGTGTATTTAAGATATATTCGTATTTGATCATATTTGATCTATATAATTTTTTATGAGTAAAAAAATTATTTATTTTTTATCTATATCTATTTTTTGATAAATAATCTGTTTGAAAACGTTTCTATGCAATCTATATGCGGATGAAATAAACAAACCTTTAAACTTTGAAGTAGTGATTTTCTTTTCCACTCGATTATAAGACTTTCGTGACACGATTTTTTTTTCTTTTCTTTTCTTTTTTTTTTTATTGTTGTTGTTAATATTATCAACTTTTTTATTCCATTTGTCCAAAATGAAAGGAACTTGCTCCAGTCATGTGACCCACCTACGTGGGTCTAGGACTCAATCGAGTTCTACAGGCCCACATGTCCAAACATGATTCTTTTCATAGTGGTTCTTCAGAAAAATTAGTTGAAGAGCCATATTTGATATATAAAATAGAAATAATTGAAATGGAATCAATAATAATGGTAGGAAAAATCTATTTTTAATATTTGAAAATATTTATGAAATTTTTTATTTTATTCCCATTTATATAAGTTTCCCAGTATAACAATAAAATGCATGTATAATAGAATTTATTAAAAAATGGCATTAATTTGTGGATATTATATAGATAATGGGGAAAATTTTATGGTCTTGCTTATGTTTACATTTAACCATTATTGCAACAAGAAAAAATTTAATATATTAATTTAATAGTAAAATGATTGACCGAGAGATTGTCAACAGGAAAATAAATATGTTATATATATATATATGTATATATATATATATGCTTAAACAATGATGAAAAGAGATTGTGATTCTGCTATAAGATACCAATCCGATTCCTTCTAATTTTAACATCTTTGTCAAATTGAATTCTTTCTAATTTAAGTTTCTAAGTCGGATTATTCCTGCACATTACATCTGACCTTTTTCAGTTTTGTCATCACAACCGGATGTCATCAACGCCAAAACGCAACGGCATTTCATTCCCTTAGCTTTTATCTCTACAACTTTCATTATTAGTACAACAAACAGCGAAAACAAGAGGGAAGGGGACAAAAAAAACCCATTCAGCTTTAATCATGTATATACTGGGTTTCGGTTTTATAGTTTAGTAGCATCATCTTTAACGTTTCAAGTAAAAGTATTAAGTTCAATCTCTTTTCTCCTTTGTAATTACGAAAAAAATGAAAAAAAAGATTAAAAAATAGTATGAAAACCATTATTCCTAATATAGAAAAAAAATAAAGGTTTTTCTTTGTTTTTTCAAAAAATACCTTTAAATTTTTATTATAGATACTTTTACAAACGACACCTTTAATATAATCAGTTAATTATTTGATGAGATTGATCCTATTATAGCGGTCGCGAGAGACTATACCATTTTCCTAGCACTTACTGCTTTCTCTATAACAACTTCATCATAACACGAGATTGCTTTTATGAACATTGCGTTCTGTATAAAACTATTTTTACTGGAGGCTTTGTAAAAGCGTCAACGTTTATATTAGAAATAATTTTAGTCTTTTTACCATTTTTAGAATTTTTTCTTATTTAATTTAGTACCATTTTCTTACGGAAATCGACTGGCAAATTATAAATGAGATACACACTATATAATCAACTCCGAATCAGAAAAAAACCTTAATGGGATATCCATCTTAAACGAAACAATCATAACAACCATAAAACCTCAGATCTTCAAACACAAGGGGGAAAAAAATGAAAAAAAAAGGAACACAACACGAATTTTCTTTTTTATTAAAGTAAATACTGCAAAAGAAAAGAAATTAAATAAAAAATTAGAAAATTTGGCCATTGAATTGGGAAGGAAAATCAAAGGACGGTCGTAAGCATCGAAAGGATCGGGGTGTTGTCCTCGGTGCATTAAGACCCCAATTTCAGGATTAGGGGTATCAGAGAGGGGCGCTGGTCATTGGGGGACAAGCATAATTAACAGACCTTAGGATGGGTGGAACCCGGATCAGAACCGAGCGGACCCATCAGGTGCATGGGTTGAAAAGAAAAAAGGGTTAGATCTAAAATCAGAATCGGCCAAGGCCCATTAGGTTGGGTTTGAAACAGTTAAACCACTCATATTTAACTTTTTAATGATAAAATAAAAAAACATGTAAAGATAAAAATAAATATAAATTTAAAAATTAACTAATACAAATTTTTAACTTGTACCAAAATTTGACTTAAAACCAATAGTTTTAACTCATTTGTTAAAAGAATTGATAAATATATGCATTAGAAATTGGATGGTACAGTACATAAAATATTGAACAATATAATTCACTTATACTATGTTTAGTATACACAGTATTTAGAGAAGGATTTTTGTGTTGTTTATTGTTTGGAATACATTATAGGAAAAAAATGTTGTAAAAGATTTAAGTTGACTAATAAATTTGAATTGTCCGGTAATAAGAGGATTTATCTCATCTTGTATATGATACTATTCTTTTTTTTTTTCGATTTATCTAGTATTCTTAACGGTTGTTTTCAACTACCATAGCTTATGATAACAACTAAACAAGGGACCAAACACTCGTACACCCAATTTTTGTTGTAAACATAGCAATGTGGATTATAAAAATATTTAAGATACAAATAAGTCTACAAAGATAAACATAAGTTCCACATTATTAAGAAATAAGATTTTAATTTGGTTGGAAGTCTATATAAATCCAACCATACATGCATTTCAATATTTATTACTCATAATGTTAATAACAACAACATATCAAATGTTGTGATTACATATTAAATTTTCACTATTCACATGAAAATAATTTAAACATTTGCATCTTATTTACATTCTTTTCTTTCCTTCCTCTTTTAATTCCTTTTCCTCTTCTCCCCCTCCAACCCCTCTCGTGCCTTAGGCCCCTATTCTTTTTTTCTTTTTTCAAATATTGTCAACATGGACTTAATTGGGGCGCTGTTAGGACCAATCCAACCATGGCCTAGCAAACTCTCTGGTTGGCATATAGGTCAAGGCTAAGCTAGTGATGGATTAGACCTATCAATGCCAAGTCTAGCTAGCTTATGGCTTTAACCCGGCCAATGGCAAGGTCTGCTAATTAAACCCAAAAAATTATTTTAAAAGTCATCTTTTCTAGATTGAGAGATTTATCATCAATTTATTTGTTTTTATCAACTTATGTCATTTATTGTAGCAATTCATCTTTCTCTATTATTATCACTAGTTATATCATGCTTTAATAATTATTCCTTTTAATTTATTACCATACTAGTTTGATTCATTAGATTTGTGTATAATATCCAATTTAATCATACATATTATTCTATTTGCAGTTTCATTAACATAAAATCTACAAAAAAAAAAAAAAGTTTTGCTCAATATAATACCTAAAAAAAACCACATTTGTTCCAGCATTTATATCCATTATCTATTAAGATATTGTCTTTAATTTGATCTTTGGATAAGGGAACATTACATTTGGTGTCAAAATTATGGAGTGACACGTTAATAAAGAAGCAATGGTAAATTTTGAATTTCTTATTGATAAATTTGGTGTTTGAGATTAAGATTAAGGTCAGTTATTGAATCTAGGATTTGAATTGTGAATTGCGGTGTTGCATGGTGTTGGGTGGATTTCATTTATTGAGTTTTTAATTATTGATAGTTACATTGGTTGACAAGATGTTGGAGGAAAATTGTAGTAATAACAATGGTGTTAGGGGTAATAGAGGAGACTTAGACACAACAAAGGTAGCAGTAAGTAAACATTTAGACACCTTAAAACAATAGGTGTGTGATTTTGATATCAGTTAGACATTATTTTGCTAAACTCACATACACAGCGAAAACAAAAGAAAACGAGAGAGGAAGAGCTTCGCTCAATATTATAATCTCAAAAATTAACTAAATTCGTGTTACAGGATTTGGCCTCTTATAGACATTACAATACAATCTAATAATAACTTTAGAAAACCCATTTGTGAAGGCACGTAAAAATATGATTATGAATTAACTATGTCCATTTCAATTTGTGGTTAGAATTAACGGTGCTAACAATAGAATTTTGGCTTTCGACTTTCGCAAATACAGCTCTACAGGTGCCCACGATTTCTTTACAACTTGATTTATTTATTTTTTTTTTACTAACATTGCCACCCTTAAATCAAGCTTGTATCATTCCAAGCATTTTCTTCAACTTATAAAATAATTCATTTTTCAAAGACTTTGTAAAAATATCTGCAATTTGATCTTCAGTATGGCAATAATTAATCTCCACTTTCTTCTCAGCAAACAATTCTCGGATCTTATGAAACCAGATATCAATGTGCTTAGACTCTCCATGAAAAACTAGATTTTTGTGTAGAGCTATAACAGACTTATTATCACAAAATATTTTCTGTGAGAGTTTCCTGCTTCTAATGCATCACTTCAATTATTCTTCTCAGCCATACTGCTTGAGTTGCACAACTAATTGTTGCTATATATTCTGCTTCGGTTGTAGAGAGTGTGACAAATGGTTTCTTCTTTGATAATCATGATACTGCACCACTCCCTAAATGAAACGCATACCCTAACATGCTTTTTCTCTCTTTATATATATATAGATATATATCTACTACCCAATCACTATCTATATAGCTAACAAGTTTCACAACATTATCAATGGCATAAAAAATTTCCTCTGTCAAAGTACATTTGATATATCTGAGAATTCTTTTAGCTCCTTGCAGATGATAAATATGTGGCTCTTCCATAAATCTACTAAGCAATCTAACTCTAAAGACAATATAAGCTTCCAATCAAACTTTTGTAGTAGGATGAATCTATCTTCTTGCCGCTATTTTCTCTTGTTAGCTTTAACATTTTTTCGACTGGAGTGGAGACTAGCTATGAATTCTCCATCTTAAATTTCTTCAAAATATCACTAGCATATTTCTTCTGAGAAATGGAAATGCCACCATTCTGTTGAACAATCTCAATGCTAAGAAAACAAGACATTAGGCCCATATCTATCATTTCAAAGTAGCTTATCATAGCCTCCATAAATTCTACAATCATCCTTAAATTGTTGCTAGTAAAAATTAGATCATCAACATAAAGGCACATAATAAGAATATCTCCAAGCTCAACAAATTTAATATATAAAGTATGCTTAAAGTGTATCTTTGAAAACCATGCTGCACAAAATATGAATCAATCTTCTTGTATCATGCTCTTGGTACCGGCTTCGACCCATACAGAGCTTTCTCTAGTCTATAAACTTTATCTTCTTTTCCTTCAATCACATAACTTGCAGGCTGCTCAACATACACTTCTTCTTCTAGTGTTCCATTTAGAAAGGCAGATTTAACATTCATTTGATATATTCTCCAATTATTTTGAGCTGAAAGAGAAATAATCATACGAATTGTATTTAACCTTGCAACTGGAGCAAATACCTCAAAATAATCAATACCAGCCTTTTGCTTATAGCCTTTAGCCACCAGCCTTGCTTTAAATCAGTATATCTCTCCATCATCTTGTATTTTGTTTTATAGACCTACTTCACTCTAATTGGTCTTTCATTTATAGGCAGATTTTTTTTCTCCCATGTTTTGTTCTTCTCAGTAGCATAAATCTCTTCATCCATGGCCTTCCTCCAATTTGGGTCTCCTAAAGCTTCTTCAAATGTCACTGGTTCACAATCTACAAACAAAGAAAAATTTATAATTTCTTCATCAGAAGGATCATTATCACCACCAACAAGATAGTCCTCCAATCTAGCTGGTATCGGCGACATCTTTGTGGTCTGTTAGATGATTCTAGCACATCTTGAGTTAAACTTGGTTGCCCTTCATCTTCTTCATAATCATTAGGGATTACTACCGCCTCCTTCTGAGAGTTTAAAGACCAGTCCCATATTCCTTCTTCATCGAATGTGACATCTCTACTGATGATCACCTTCTTTGTCTCTGGATTGTAAAACTTGTTGGCCTTTGAGTTTGAGCTATAGTAAATGAAAATGCGTTTTTCTATCATCCAATTTCTTCCTGAGCTGATCTGGTACATGGGCAAATGCCATACACCAAAAAATTCTGAGATGTCGGATTAAGGGCTTCCTTTCACTCCAAGCTTCTTCAAGTGTCTTGTCATGAACACTTTTAGTTGGGCACCTATTTAAAATATAAAAAGTAGTGGCAACTGCTTCTGCCCAGAATTCTCTAGGCAATTGCTTAGCCTTCAACATGCATTTTACCATGTCTATATTAGTTTGTTCTTCCTTTCTACAACTCTATTATATTGAGGTGTGTATCTGGTTGTTAGTTGGTGTTGAATTCCATGCTGCTTAAAGAAGTCTGCACATACAAGACATCTTAGCCTCTATTTGTTCTTAGTGCTTTGATTTTGCAGCCACTTTGTTTCTCCACTAATGCCTTGAATGACTTAAAGGCATCACAAGCTTTTGACTTCTTATTTGAAAAATACACCCATGTTTTTCTGCTGAAATCATCAATGAAAGTAATAAAATACCTACTACCACCATGTGTTGGCACTTCAACCATACATAAGTCTGAATGGACAATCTCTAGTAACTTTCTCTCCCTCCAAGACTTTCCAGTTGGGAATGAGTCTTTGTGCTTCTTGCCCAGTCGACAAGTCTCACATACATCATCAGGAATATTCACAATAGGCAAACCAGAAACAAATTCTTTTCACGATAGATAATTCAATCCAGAAAAGTGAAAATGTCCAGAACACATATGCTATTACCAATGATCATTTGGAATAACAGAACTTAAACAAGAAAAATTTCCATGTTGAATTTTCAAAGAGAATAGGCGAATCGGTATCATTAGTACTTTGGCTACAAACCTTCCATGCTTGTCAATCAATGTGTAGTAACCTTGATAAATCTACATGTTGCATCCTTTATCCAACATTTATCTTATACTCAATAGATTGTGATGAAGACCAGGAATATAGAAAACATTATAGATAAAGTTTTGAGATCCACCCTTCAATCTAATAGTAATTTGGCATTTTCCCGATATTGGAATATTTATATTATTTTCGAACTTCACGGTAGGTTTTACCATTTCATTCAGAGGAGAAAATAACTCATTTTTGTCACACATATTATTACTACATCTAGTATCTAAATACCAGACATTTCCATCTTTTGCAAAATTATTAGCTGCCAAAAATAAACTTTGTGGGTTATCAAAATTCTCACTAATAATTTGATACTCATTTTCTGCCATGTTTTCCTGTTGTCTAAATTTGTAGTCTGCAGCTTTGTGTCCAAACTTCCCACAGTGAAAACAATTAACATTGGTTTTTTCTTGATAGTTGTTGCTTCTTCCTCTTCTTCGATTGGCAATCTAGAAATTTTTTCCACTTCTTCCTTGACTAGATGGCCTAAAATTGTTGTCTCTCCCTTGGTTGAAACTACCATGTCGTCTTCCTTTGAAATTTCCTCGACCTCTCCCTTTGTAATTTCCTTTTCCTCTATTATTAAAAACATGACCTCTACCTTTAGCATTTTAACTAGTTTCAAATTCATTGTTGAGGTTCACCTGACTTTTCAAGGCCTTTTCATACACTTTTTCCGTCTTCTCCAAAATTCTGCTTACATGACTTTCAATGCTTCCCTGCAATTCTACAACGATCATGGTACCTGTATTGTAGGACTTTATTATTGTAGTCACCACATGATCAAACTTGATTGGCATGGAACGAAGAATGTTCTCCACCACCTTGCTTTCAGGAATGTCATCTCCATACACTCTCATCTTATTGACAAGATCAGTAACACAAGAAAAATATTGTTCAACACTTTCTAAGTTGGGCATCTCATATCTTTCGTATTCTCTATGCAGGGATTGCAATTTGGATTTCTCAGCTTTCTCCACTCCTTTATGTGGCAATTTCAAAATGTTCCATGCTTCTTTAGCAGTTTTGTCAAAATAAGTACTAATCTTAGTATAAACATAATTAAATTAAATGAATTTTTGCAAATTATAAATGTTAAAATTAGGAATGAAAATTAGAAAAATAAATCAATTTAATAGAAATAAGTATAATGGATGTTATATATAATTAATATAGTATAATATAATTTGAAAATTAAAAAAAAATTAAAAAAAGTTACTGTTCATCATCTCCCACCTTCGGTCTACCGATGGGGTGTTTTCAAGTCCATTTTTTACCTGTCTTCAAACCCGTTTTTTACAAAATAAATACGTATTTGAAACTAGACACGGAATAATATATTTTGATATATAATTTGCATATTTTCATAAACCATAACTATTTCAAATCCGGACTTGAAATTTAAAAAAAATCCATTTTTACACTTCCGAAAAAAGCTCAAAAATCCGATTTTTTCGCTCACAACGTGTTTGAACGTTAACATTATAACGTTAGTGACAGCTAATTGCAATTTACAACCGTTTTAGTCCGATTTTTCGGATCAAAATAAAAATAAAACATGAAACCCTAGCTCTATAAATAGAAGAAGAAAAAACGAAAACAGAAGACACAAAAAGCAAAGGAAAGAAAAATAAAAAAAGCATTTTTTATTCAGAAAGTTGAGAATTTCTATTCCCGTAAGTTGATTACTATTGAAAAACGCTAAACGATCGTCGTTGGAGTAACCATGAACTCCGCTTCTATTCCCGGAGTTGTTGCCGTCGACCGCCGTCCATCTCCTGTCGTTGTTGCCCGCCGAAAGTTCGCTGCCGTTGAAGCCATTGGACTTCCAGCTGATTCAATTTCCCTGCACGCGGATCGATTTCTCCCTGTGTCATTGAAGGTCCAGCCATCGCGGTTTGCTTCACGCGTGTCCCTTCCAGAATTCGTCCTCTACGCAGGTAAGTTCACATTCTTAATAATAATAATAATAATAATAATAATGAGGATGATTATATAATAATATTAAAAAATAGGAAAATAGAAATAGAAAAAAATAAAAAATATAGTATATAATTGTAATATCAAAATTTGTTATGAATATTGTGTTTTTTTTTAAAAAAAAATTCAAAATATGTAAAATTAGTAATAGCTTTAATCATGATAGTATAGTCATTATTTTTTTTAAATGAATGATTGTTTCATAAATTTGTTCTAAAAATATTAATTTTGAAATTTAGGATCTAATTTGTCATGATATAGTTTTTGAATGTTCTATCTTTTTGCATTAATATGTAATGATTTTGTTTTTGTGATAAAATTGAATTTTTTGATATATATCATGTTAGGTTTGTGTTCATAGAATTACATTAAGATCTTATTATTGATAATATAACTATAATCACGCCATAATCATAAGGAGTATATGAAATTTTTTAGAGTTTTAGGTTTATAACATTTGAAATTGTGTGATCATGTATGATGATAGTTATTAAGATTCCTTTTATGCCATGATTTCGTTTTATTATAATATAGTGATGACCTTGATTGTAATAACATTGAATTTTATGATTTCACCAATCTTGATTATGCCATGATATTGTTTTGTTAAATTAGCTTGTTAAATATTGATATTCCTTATATTTTTTTATTCTTGATGATATATAGGATCAATTGATATGCATTATATGTGGTTATGATTTTTTGTTCAAAATTTTTGTCATATAGAAAAATCTAATTTTTATAAAAAAAAAAAAACCTAAAATTGATAGGTTTATGATCCATATCGAAAAATTAATTTTGTTAAAATTAATAAAATTTAATAAACTTAAAGAGAAAAGATTTCAAAAAAATTCTAAAATTAACCAACAAATTAAATTTTTCTAAAAAAACTATGTGTGGTCTGATCCCGATTAGCGGGTACGTAAGCACCTAAATTGGCGACTTAAAATATGTAAAAAATTATTTTTGTGAATTTATTTGATTTGTTTAGTTTAGAATATATGAGTATTGATAGAATTTGATAGAATTTGATAAGATTTGAATATTTCGAGCTTTTAGATTATATGATTATTGATGGAATTTGATTAATATTTTTGTGCATATTAGACATATGTTTAGTTAATTAGATCTTGATAAATAGTTTAGATTTTGAAGTTAGAGTTTAAAAGAAAGCAATTTAAATTTGGAAAGTTAAAGTGGTAACCGTTTAGGTTTTAATAGGTTAGCCCCCGAACTCAAGTTAATTTCTGGTTCTCATTTTCAAAAAATGATTTTTTCCTTGATCAGTAGCAAAACCAAAATCAATCTACCAATTGGTTTTGGTTTATTTTTTCTCGACTTTTGTCAAGTGGCGACTCCGAAATATTTTAAAAATTCAAAATTTCCTTTAATTCTTAGTCGTGGATTCGTATTGAATGGGTTAGGGTTTAGTACGAATCGGATTAAAGGAAATCGAAAACCGCTCTCCATAGCTTGGTGACTCCATTGGGGATTATTTTTAGAGGGCTAGCCACTTTGTGCTTTTTATATATAAATTGCTTTCTTTTTTTTAATATCTTGTATATTTGTAGATATTTGTGTTAACCGTGTGCTTATGTGTAGATATTATCTATATAAAGTTATTGGAAGGGATTTTTTTTTTTTGAAAAAAAAAATGTGTGCTAGATGTGGTCAAACCCGGGCCACCTTAGGTAACTTAGGACGGGAGGCACCAGTAGGTTTCGGGTGTTGTGGTTACCCACCATTCGAGACACGAATTAGCCTCCCACTTCGGTTAATGTGGCCCATGGCCCATTAATTGGGGGACCTTTAGAACCTACCCTTCTTGCATTCACTACATGAAGGAGATGATGATCAAATTTTGTAGCCAATCAAAATGTTTTTCAAAATTTCTTTACAAAACAAAAGCTGAATTTATAAGAGTTAACTTTCCCTTGTAATTTGTTATGTAAATGTGTCTTGTATATCCTTGTAACCTCGTTTTTGTCTTTGCATTCAGTTTAGTGTACCATGAAAATGTATATACCGTATTGTAACACATCTCTTTGTAATAGGTAGAATAAAGAAAAGGCGTTTGGTTTAGGATAAAATTTTCTTTGTTTAGCTTTTCGGTTTTGTCATGTTTAGGTCATGTATTTGACTCCTTGAGTAAATTCATCTTTAATGAAATAAAATGGTTTTTTGCTACAAAGTTTTCATCATCTCAATTTACATGCGCATGCGTTTTTCTTTTCCATATATATATATTTTCTCTCTACATGTTCTTGTATATTCTTTGCTACCGTTTATTTGTTTTTGTATATATTAACCGCTAACCGTTTGCTCATTTTGTTGAGAATCATATAATAAATATATAATATATACATTTTCTTCTCTAAACTATGGAAATTTTGTTTTTGAACATCAGTTTCTAAAAGATAGCTCCTAAACGGTCAGACCCGGTTCGAAGTCCGATCATCACTAGGTCTAAATCCAGAATGGCTAGCAACAACGACAATAATTCTGGTAATTCCAATGCGATGTCCGAGCAAAGGCTCACTACTTTGGAACAAATGGTATTCCGAATGGCCGAGCAAATGAATCTTCTCACGCAAAACCTTAAGGCCCCTCAAGATACTACCGCAGGACATTCTGGGGTAAAGAAAGGATGATGTCAAACTATTGAGGAACAAGTAATTAATCATGAACCACTAGCCATTGTCGAAACCGATTCTTCTGAGTTTAAGAAGGAAATTGAGGCTCAAAACAAAGAAATGGAGAAAAGGCTTCTTTCTCAATTCAATGAGAAACTCAAAGTTTTTGAGAAAATGGAAGGATTTGATCAAACTGGAATCACAAGCTTTCCTACAATCGAAGCGGGAGCTTTCCCGAGAAGTTCAAGATTCCCGACTTTGAAAAGTATGATGGTACTGGTTGTCCAAAGTTGCATACTAGGCTCTATGTGAGGAAGATGAGCCGGTACACTCAATATGAGCAATTCATGATCCAAACTTTTCAGGATAGCCTTACCGGTCCAGCTTTAGCATGGTATGCTCATTTGGATCTTGATGAGATTAATACTTGGGACAAATTGGCTAGGGCTTTCTACAATCAATATAAGTTCAATATTGAAGTGGCCCCTTCTATGTGGGATTTAAGTAATATGAGGAAGAAGAAAGATGAGTCCTTTAAGGAATATGCTCAAAGATGGAGATCAATGGCATCTATGGTATCTACCCCTATCCCGGAGAAAGATTTGACATTCACTTTCATCAATACTTTAGAAGAACCTTCTTTACTCATCTCATTGGACACACTACTGCTAATTTCTCTGAGATAGTATTGGCCGGGTAGAATTGAAAGTGCCATTATTACCGGGAGGATCCACGTGGAGAAAAAGGCTACAAATTTCAAGTACTCCAACAATAACAAAGGGAAGGATACCACTGTCAGTGTAGTCAGCTCAACCCCATACACTAAACCTACTCAATCCTACACCTACCAACAAACCCCAAACACTAATCAACCCTTCACCCGTCACAACAACCACAATCCCAAAACCAACCATTCAATAGACCCAAAAGACAGTTCACCAAAATTCCCGTACCCCTTAGCCAAGTTCTAGCCCGGCTTAGAGCTGACAATCTGATCACCTTTGAAACACCTAGAGAAGACTACAAACCCAGATATATAACCCCGAGCAAAAATGATTATCATTTGGGGCAAATAGGTCATTCTACTGACTATTGTTGGAGGCTTCGGAACAAGATTCAAGACCTCATTGATGCTAAATTGGTCCAACTAGATTTCATTGAAACCCCGACCCCTAATGTCAACACCAATCCTCTCCCAAACCATGGGCCCACGATCAACATGATCACGATTGAAGAACCCGAGCCTTTTATCGGAATGATCCAGTCCAATCCAAAGAAGATAGTTATCCAATGTCAAGGAGAGCAGAAAGAAGCCCCATATGAGGTGAAATCGATGAGGTATCAATTCCATGTGCCCATTGCACCGAAAGACTATAAAGCCGCCCCGTTCAACTATCAAGCTGTTAATCAAGTTCCTAGGCCCATGGTCGGAAAACTTGGGAAAGCTTCAGAGCCCGAAAGAGAGAAAACATTGGCAGAGGAATTCTTCCCACTAAGAAAAGATAAGAAAAAGGAGGAGGAATCTGATGAGAAAACAGCCTTGACCAAGATTATGAAGATAAGTGATTATAAGATTGCTGATCAACTCGCTAAAGTCCCGGCTCAAATATCCTTAATGGGTTTGTTAATGACTTCTGAAAAACACCGGGAGGCTCTCTTTAAGATACTCCAACAAATCAAGGTTCCCGAAGGTGTTGCTACTGAAACAATGGAACATGTAGTAAATTCGTATTTGCTTTGGATCAAATCTCTTTCTCACCTGATGAGTTGGGAGCAGAAGGCACTCAACACACGAAGCCCCTATTCATAATGGCCAAATGTAATGGAATGATTGTAGCCCGAGTCCTCATCGATAATGGGTCGTCTTTGAATGTTTGTCCATTGGCTACTTTGAACTTACTTGGTATCGATGCATCTAACCTCCGGTCCAGTTCTACTATTGTTAGAGCTTTTGATGGATCCAAGAGAGGCATATCAGGAGAAATAGACTTGGAAGTTACTATTGGCCCACAAGACTTTACTATTCCGTTCCAAGTTCTAGACATACCAAGATCATTCAATTTGTTGCTTGGAAGGCCTTGGATTCACTCAGCTGGGGCAATACCGTCTAGTCTGCATCAGATGGTCAAGTTTATAACAAATGGACAAATCGTTACGGTGCTAGGAGAACAAGACCATGCTATCTTCAAAGACACTGCTATACCCTATATTGGCGAAGAAGGATCCGAAGACTTTGGTTTACAAATCTTTGAAGAAGCCAATATGATTCAAAAGAGGGACATTTAGGGACATTTGGACTGGGATATGTTCCTACTCCGGTTGAGATAGAAGAGATGAAAAAGAAAGCCCGAAAGAAGAAAGGAGAAGAATGGTATAATACCCCTATCGAGTCTCCAGATATCAAAGTCACATTCCCACAACCGGCTCATGTCCAGAAACCAGACATGCATCGTTTGGAGCCTTCTTGCAGCTCCCATCCAGTTCGGGAGTTGAATAATTGGTTCACTATCCCCTTAATAACTCTAGGGTTACCTTTGAGTAAGGGTTGAATTCATGAAGGGTTTTTATGTTTTGTTTCTTTTATCAATTGCTCAAATGTACTTCATGAATCATAGTCATTAATAAAGATTCTTTGTCCTCTTTTTTCTCACATTCCTTCCTTTTTCTCTTTCTTTACCTTGCCTTTTTCAGATCTGATGATAATGGTGAAAGTAAGAGATATCTTGCGCCGATAGATAACGAAAATACTGATATCATTTCTTACTTTAATGAGTTGGTCGTTGAACATGACATTAGTGATCACACTGGAATAGAGAAAAGTTGGCAAAAATATGAACAAGGTAGAATTGAGATCAGTGAACCTACAGAAGTAGTGAATCTTGGAATTGAAGATGAGCCTAAAAATTTGAAAATAGGCACCACCTTATCCGCTGAGCAACGAGAAAGATTGGTAAGATTATTGACTGATTACTTAGACGTGTTTGCATGGTCCTACGAAGATATGCCTGGTTTGGATACCTCTATAGTGGTTCATAAATTATCAACTAAAGCAGATATCAAACCAAAGAAGGAAAAATTAAGACGATTTAGACCAGATATCTTGCTCAAGATTAAAGAAAAAGTAAAGAAATTGTTGGAAGTCGGTTTTATAGAGGTATCCGATTATCCTGAATGGGTGGCTAATGTGGTCCGGTACTTAAAAAGAATGGAAAGGTTAGAGTTTGTGTAGACTTTCGCGATTTAAACCAAGCCAGCCCAAAGATAATTTCCCCTTACCTCACATAGATGTCTTGGTGGATAATACTAGAAACCATCTATTTTCATTCATGGATGGCTTTTCGGGATATAATCAGATTAAAATGGCAGAAGAGGATAAAACTAAGACAACCTTCATTACTACTTGGGGAACATTCTGCTACAAAGTCATGCCTTTCGGCCTTAAAAACGCCGGGGCAACATATCAAAGGGCGATGGTTACCTTGTTTCATGACATGATGCATCAAGAAGTTGAAGTATATGTGGATGATATGATTGCTAAGTCTAAGGAAGATGAGGATCATGTGGAAATATTGAGGAGATTATTTGATAGATTACGGAAATTCCATCTTAAGTTGAATCCCGAAAAGTGTACATTTGGGGTGACCTCAGGGAAGTTGTTGGGATTCGTAGTCAGTCAACAAGGAATAGAAGTTGACCCGGATAAAGTTAAAGCCATACTTGAATTACCTCCCCCGAAGACGATCAAAGAGGTCAGGGGCATATTGGGACGCTTGAATTACATTGCTCGGTTTATATCTCAATTAACCGACAAATGTCGCCCTCTATTCAATTGTTGAGGAAAAATGCAGCTATTGATTGGGATAAAGATTGTCAAGAAGCATTTGATGAAATCAAGTATCTGATGAATCCACCAGTGTTAGTAGCACCAACACCTGGTCGCCCTCTTTTCCTATATTTGACGGTACTTCCTGAATCAATGGGAGGTATGCTTGGACAGAAAGATGAAGATGGGAAAGAACGGGCTATTTACTATTTGAGTAAGAAATTCACTGAAGGAGAACAGAAGTATACTGAAGTGGAAAGAACTTGTTGTGCCGTGGTGTGGATCATGCACAGACTGAGACAATATACATTGTATTATTCTATCGAGCTTTACGAAACATGATCCTTGAAGTATTTGGCTCAGAAACCAGGGTTGATTGGGAGAATTTCCAAATGGCAGATGTTGTTATCAGAATTTGATATCACTTATGTGAATCAGAACTCAGTTAAAGGTCAAGCACTTGTAGATCAACTAGCCGAAAACCCGGTTGAAGATAATGTGATTGATGGAGAAGCTCAATTCCCGGATGAAGGCATATTGCTGGCAGATTCAGATAAAGAATCAGAACAGTCCACTCCTAAATGGAAGTTATACTTTGATGGAGCAGCTAATGTATGCGGATGTGGAATTGGGGCAGTCTTAATATCACCAGATGGTAAACAATACCCCGCTTCAGCAAGATTGACTTTCCCTTATACTAATAATGTGGCAGAATACGAGGCTTGCATCATGGGCCTCAAGATGGCACTTGACATGGAAATATGATCTTGAAGTATATGGAGACTCCTCTCTCATCATCTTTCAAACACGAGGAGAATACAAGACGAAGGATGCAAAATTGGTGCCTTATCATCAATACTTACTAGAATTGGCACAGAAATTCAAAGAAATATCATTCACTTATATGCCAAGAAACCAGAACCAGTTCGCGGATGCATTAGCCACATTAGCATCTATGATTCAAATCACTGATGGAGTTGAGATCCAGCCCTTAAAGGTTCGCATTGAGGAAGAACCGGCATTTTGCTTGAATACCGAGGAAGTCCCAAGAAAGATCCCTGGTATGCTAATATCAAAGAATTCCTCCAAGATGGCAAATACCCTGAAAATGCTTCAACAAAGGAGCGAAGAACACTAAGACGCTTAGCAGTTCATTTCATGCTCAGTGGTAATACATTATACAAAAAATCATTTGATACTACTCTTGAGATGCGTAGATGAGGCGGAAGAATATGTTGATGAGGAAGTCCATGAAGGGATATGTGGACCTCACATGAATGGATATATGCTAGCTAAAAAGATTATGAGGATGGGTTATTTCTGGATAACTATGGAATCAGATTGTATTAAACACGTGAGACATTGCCACTTGTGCCAGATATACTCCAACAAGATGAATGCTCCTCCTAAAGAATTGCAGTCATTATCTTCACCTTGGCCCTTCTCAATGTGGGGTATGGACATGATAGGACCAATTTCGCCAAAAGCCTCAAATGGTCACCGATTTATATTAGTGGCGATCGACTATTTTACTAAATGGGTTGAAGCATTCTCGTACGCTAATGTTACCAAAGGAGTAGTTGTCAAGTTCATCAAGAGAGATATCATAGCCAGATATGGAGTCCCTGATACAATCATTACAGACAACGGTACCAATTTGAACAACAAATTAATGTCTGAATTGTGCCAAAATTTGGATCAAACATCGGAACTCTACCCCATATCGACCTCAATGAATGGGGCAGTTGAAGCAGCCAACAAGAACATCAGGAAAATAATAGAGAAAATGGCTATCACTTACAAAGATTGGCACGAGATGCTACCCTTTGCACTCATGGCCTATCGAACATCCATCAGAGTATCAACAGGGGCAACCCCTATTCATTAGTCTATGGTGTGGAAGCAGTTTTGCCAGTTGAAGTTGAAATTCCATCACTCAGAATATTGGCAGAAACCGAATTGAATGAAGCTGAATGGGTGAGAAATAGGATTGATCAGTTAAATCTCATTGATGAAAGGAGGATGACCGCCTTATATCATGGTCAGCTTTACCAGCAAAGAATCGCTCGAGCATTCAATAAGAAAGTTCGCCCGAGAAATTTCAAAGAAGGAGACTTAGTCTTGAGAAAAGTACTCCCGAATGTTCAAGATCCTAGAGGAAAGTTTACTCCTAATTACGAAGGACCATATGTAGTAAAGAGGGTGTTGCCTGGTGGTGCACTAATTTTGACTAGAGTGGATGGTCCAGATTTGAAAGACCCTGTAAATTCTGATGCGGTCAAGTTGTACTACTCTTGAGAAATTAATGAAAATTCTATCAAGTTCAGAAATGTGTTGACTACTTTGTCTATGTGTGATCTAATTTTTGTTATCTATCGACAAAAAGATATCTCTAGCGTCCCCAATCATCAGATCAGTCATTGACCATCCACTTCAATTGATAAGCTTTCTTCATCCTTATATCTCTCAAATTTTTAAAACATGAGTGTACCGTGAGAGAGAGATTTGAGCAATTGATAAAGTTATAAAAACATTCTAATACTTTGAGATTTGATCTTTTCTTAAAGAAATGCCTATTTCAGACCAATAACATAAGAAGTCGATAAGTTCAAGCTGCAAAGTAAGGGAGATACAAAGAACCATCTCCTATTTCCGTCATCAAGACCATCAAAAGAATCCAGTTACCATCAAAAGACAAACAGAGATACTCAATTCAAAGGATAGCCACTGTGAAGATCTAGCCTGACGGAATAAACCTAGTGATGAGCGGACTTCACCAAGTGGTCTGACAAGTTTAGAAGCTTCTATAAGAATCTGGTAAGTTTTGAAAAAAAAAAAAGAAGATAATAAAATGAATATATTGCTAGAATTAAGTTTTTCAGGAAATTAGCTCTAGAAGCCATGCGAAGCATGAGGAAATCAAGATCTCAGGACATGAGATTTGGGGATCAGAACATGAGACCCAGTTCAAGAATGCATAACCAAATCAAATGCCAGCTCAAGGAGCGCGTTTGAACCAAATCATAGGCCAGCTCAAGGACGCCTATCCACAAAGTGCCAGCTCAAGGAGCGCTTGAATCAAATCTAAGACAAATGCCCTCAAGGAGCGCGTTTGAACCAAATCAAGGCCAGCTCAAGGAGCGCTATCCAAATCAGGTGCCAGCTCAAGGAGCGCGCTTGAACCAAATCAAATGCCAGCTCAAGGAGCGCGTTTGAACCAAATCATAGGCCAGCTCGAGGAGCGCGCTTGAATCAAATCTAAGACAAATGCCAGCTCAAGGAGGGCGTTTGAACCAAATCATAGGCCAGCTCAAGGAGCGCCATCCAAATCAAGTGCCAGCTCAAGGAGCGCGCTTGTATCAAATCTAAAACAAATGCCAGCTCAAGGAGTGTGTTTGAACCAAATCAAATGTTAGCCCAAGAAGTAACCCAATTCAAGAGGCATTTCAGAACATGAAGCATCTCCGTAGAACATGCGAAACGTTTCAAGAGTCTTTTCAAGCTTAAGGATTGCAAGCTCGGTGGAGCGCTTTCCTTCTTTTCTTTTCAAGCTTAAAGGATTGCTAGCTTAGAGGAGCGCCTTCTTTGTTTTCAAGCTAAGGATCGCTAGCTTAGAGGAGCGCCATCCTTCTCTCTAAGAACATGAATCGTCTCTACTCAAGAAGCGATTCAACGAGCATATCAGAACATGAAAAGCTCTCATCTCGCTCAATAAGTGGAAATTCCAGATAAGGTAAAGTCAAAATGAGGTCTTCTTTATCTTTGTGATAAGGTTTTGACAAACCTCATCACAAAGAGGGGCAGCTATAGACACCTCATTTTGACATTTATTTTTGTCAAAATAAGTATTAATCTCAGTATACACATAATTAAATTAATTAAATTTTTTGCAAATTATAAATGTTAGAACTAGGAATGAAAATTAGAAAAATAAATCAATTTAATAGCAATCAATATAATGGATGTAATATATATAATTAATATAGTATAATATAATTTCAAAAATTGTTAAAAAAAAAAAAAAAAGCTTCTGTTCATCATCTCCTACCTCCGGCCGCCCGATAGGGTGTTTTCAAGTTCATTTTTTACCCGTTTTCAAACCCGTTTTTTACAAAATAAATACGTATTTTGAAACTAGACACGGAATACTTCATTTTGATATATAATTTGCATATTTTCATAAACCATAACTATTTCAAATTGGACTTAAATTTGAAAAAAATCCGTTTGTACACTTCTGAAAAAAGCTCAAAAATCCGATTTTTTCGCTCACAACGTGTTTGAACGTTAACATTATAACGTTAGTGACAGCTAATTGCAATTTACAACCGTTTTAGTCCGATTTTTTCGGATCAAAATAAAAATAAAACATGAAACTCTAGCTCTATAAATAGAAGAAGAAAAAACGAAAACAGAAGACATAAAAAGCAAAGGAAAGAAAAATCAAAAAGCATTTGATATTCAGAAAGTCGAGAATTTCTATTCCCGTAAGTTGATTACTGTCGAAAAACGCTAAACGATCGTCGCCGGAGTAACAACGAACTCCGCTTCTATTCCCGGAGTTGTTGCTGTCGACCACCGTCCATCTCTTATCATTGTTGCCCACCGGAAGTTCGCTGCCGTTGAAGCCGTTGGAATTCCAGCTGATTCAATTTCCCTGCGCGCGGATCGATTTCTCCCTGCGTCGTTGAAGGTCCAGCCATCGTGGTTTGCTTCACGCGCGTCCCTTCCAGAATTCGTCCTCTGCGCAGGTAAGTTCACATTCTCTAATAATATAATAATATTAAAAAAAGGAAAATAGAAATAGAAAAAAATAAAAAAAAATAGTATATAATTGTAATATCAAAATCTGTTATGAATATATTGTGTTTTTTTTTAAAAAAAATTCAAAATATGTAAATTTAGTAATAGCTTTAATCATGATAGTATAGTCATTATTTTTTTTAGATGAATGATTGTTTCATAAATTTGTTCTAAAAATATTAATTTGAAATTTAGGATCTAATTTGTCATGATATAGTTTTTGAATGTTCTATCTTTTTGCATTAATATGGTAATGATTTTGTTTTTGTGATAAAATTGAATTTTTTGATATATATCATGTTAGGTATGTGTTCATAGAATTACATTAAGATCTTGTTATTGATAATATAACTATAATCACGCCATAATCATAAGGAGTATATGAATTTTTTTAGAGTTTTAGGTTTATAACATTTGAAATTGTGTGATCATGTATGATGATAGTTATTAAGATTCCTTTTATGCCATGATTTCGTTCTATTATAATATAGTGATGACCTTGATTGTAATAACATTGAATTTTATGATTTCACCAATCTTGATTATGCCATGATATTGTTTTGTTAAAATTAGCTTGTTAAATATTGATATTCCTTATATTTTTTTATTCTTGATGATATATAGGATCAATTGATATGCATTATATGTGGTTATGATTTTTTGTTCAAAATTTTTGTCATATAGAAAAATCTAATTTTTATAAAAAAAAACCTAAAATTGATTAGGTTTATGATCCATATCGAAAATTAATTTTTTTTAAAACTAATAAATTTATAAACTTAAAGCGAAAAAGATTTCAAAAAAAATTCTAAAATTAACCAACAATAAATTTTTCTAAAAGAACTACGTGTGGTCTGATCCGATTAGCGGGTACGTAGATACCTAATGGGGACTTAAAATATGTAAAAAATTATTTTTGTGAATTTATTTTGATTTGTTTAGTTTAGAATATATGTATATTGATTAGAATTTGATAAGATTTGAATATTTCGAGCTTTTAGATTATATGATTATTGATGGAATTTGATTAATATTTTTGTGCATATTAGACATATGTTTAGTTAATTAGATCATGATAAATAGTTTAGATTTTGAAGTTAGAGTTTAAAAGAAAGCAATTTAAATTTGGAAAGTTAAAGTGTTAACCGTTTAGGTTTTAATAGGTTAGCCCTCGAACTCAAGTTAATTTCTAGTTCTCATTTTCAAAATATGATTTTTTCGCAGATCAGTAGCAAAACCAAAATCAACCTATCCATTGGTTTTGGTTTATTTTTTCTTGACTTTAGTAGAGTGGCGACTCCGAAATATTTTAAAATTTTAAAATTTTCTTTAATTCTTAGTCGAGCATTTGTATTAAATAGGTTAGGGTTTAGTACGAATCGGATTAAAGGAAATCGAAAACCAGGCTCGACACACACAATATTGTAATTGGTTGTCATTTCTCGCTTTCTAATGAAGCTTTTTTTTTTTTTTAAATAACTGCAGAAACCCCCTTGTTCCTCACAAACACTCAAAACCAAGTGCTGGATATTACTAGCTCTGGTACCAATTTGATATCAGTTAAACATTACTTTGCTAAACTCACACACGCAGCAGAAACAAAAGAAAAAGAGAGAAGAAGAGCTTCGCTCAATATTGTAATCTAAAAAATTAACTCAATTCATATTATAGAATTTGGCATTTTATAGGCATTATAATATAATATAATAATAATTTTAGAAAACTCTTTTGTGAAGGTACGTAAAAATAAGATTGTGAATTGATTGTGTCCATTTCAATTTGTGGCTTATGATTAACAATCTCAACTATAGAATTTTGGCTTCTGATTTTTGTAAATGCGGATCTGCAGATGCCCACGATTTCTTTACAACTTGATTTAATTTTTTAAAAGAAAAATTACTAACAGATTTTAGTGAATTTATATCTAGCTATATGCTCTCTTTTCATACAAGAATGTGCTAAAAAGGAATTGCCAAACGCTTCTAGAGTCGTGGCATGTCCGGAAATGGGGGAGAGGTGTATGAGTTAAGGGAATCTAGAGATGATAGTATTGGGTTTGTTCAGATTAATGATAGAATCATGCACATAGGGGATTTAATATGATCAGGATGAAAATTTCCCATTTAGAGGATGTAGTTTACCTTAGGAATACTTCGAGTTGGCGTATATGGATGAACAGCTTTTCAACTTAAGTGCATTAGCTGTTTAGATTCACAGGGTGTGCTAGACTATGGTGAGAGTTTGAAATTTCCAAGGAGACGAGTCGCAGAAAAAGAAATGAGAACAATTATTGAAATGTCTTTTGCCAAAGATACTTATGACAAATTGCTAGAGTTTAGAGATGTATATTAGAGGCTCTGTTTGTTTCGTCGTATCCTTGTCATTTTGTTATTATATTTTGTTATTACATGGTGAGAGTTTGAAATTTCCAAGGAGACGAGTCGCAGAAAAAGAAATGAGAACAATTATTGAAATGTCTTTTACCAAAGATACTTATGACAAATTGCTAGAGGTTAGAGATGTATATTAGAGGCTCTGTTTGTTTCGTGTATCTTTGTCATTTTGTTATTATATTTTTATCATTTTCAAATAAATATTTGTCAAGAAATAAATATCGATAAAAAAATCAAACAAATATGATACAGATAAGTTGCAGATGTAGATCAAATATAATACAATACAAATGAAAATCCAACAATCTAAAGACACCTAACTACGACATGAAGATATCAGTATGGAAGATTATATTAACGAGCTTATATGGTATTGATCAGGAGTGAGATCAAGTTGCCAAAAGATCGGACTATTGCTAGATTTATCATAGAGCCAAAATGTTATATAGATTTCTAATAACTCAAGTCACCCAATATTGCAAAAAAAATAAGTCTAGAGATAGCACACATCTTAAATTATCATTTATTAATATTACATGTCATGTAACATATAATTAGTAATCATATCTAAATACGGTGATGAGTAAATTAAACATAAACATATATGAGTAAGAAATAAAGATGAAAAACGAATTAAATAAGTGATAAGGACTTATTAGCTTCCAAAACAAAGTCAATAATTTGACTCACGTTGACATAAGAAGAACCCCCTTCTTCAACAGCCCGTGTTGCAATCTCTCTTAATTCCTTTGCCTTCTTCCTTCTCTCATTCCCTTCAATGGAGTCTTCAATCAGCCTCTTAATGGCTTCCTCTATGTCATCTTTCTTCACAATTATTGTTGCACTTTTGTCCTGCCCCGAATCGAACCGTTTATCTGCTCCAATAGCAACTCCTACCTGCAAAACTTGTACTATAAACTTCTCATTCAAAAATTGCTCAGCGGACATAGGCCAAGTGATCATAGGAACACCTGCGCTAACACCTTCCAACGTTGAATTCCAGCCACAATGTGTCATGAAACCCGCGATAGCGGGATGAGACAATATCAAAACTTGGGGTGCCCATCCTTGAATTATTAAGCCTCTTCCATTAATTCTTTCTTCAAAGTTATTCTCTAAGAACCATTTATCTAGTTCTCTTGAATAATCACCTTTTCTTATGACCCAAATGAATGAACAATTAGACCCTTCTAACCCCATTGCAAGCTCTATCAATTGGGAAGTCGATAAATGGCAAAGACTACCAAAGCAAACATAAAGAACCGAATCGGATTCTTTAGAATCTAGCCATTTTAGGCATTGAGAACCATCGAGTGATGACTCATGCCCCGGAACAACCTTAGAGTTCAATTTATTAGAGAGAAAAATCGGTCCGACGCACCATAATTTCTTGACAACATTTTCGTATCCTTTCACATAATTTGGCTCCAATTCCTCGAATGAATTTACTATCACACCATCTGCAGATAGCTCTCCTGCCTTGAAATAGTCTATTTGGGCACGACCTTGCCCACTCAATAAAATTTCAGGCAACTGAGCCTTGGTAATCTTAATTTCATCAGGAATGTTTGGCACTACTATCGGTTTCGAATCAAATCCGCAATTTTCCAAATCGATATGATCTCCAATTTCGCGGGAACATAAGAGACTGAAGCATGATGTGCTATGGAAGACCATCCTAGGAATTTTCAATTTTGTTGCAACATTTTGTGTCCAAGGCAAGCATAAGTCAGCAATTATGCAATTTGGTCTCGATTTCGCTTCCATGTCGTGTAGGAATTTTTCCAATGATGCTTGCAACATATTGCTCGCCGCAAAAAATCGAGGAACCAATTCTGCTGATGGAAGTGAATCGAGATTTTCGCATCCTTCGGGGAGTCCAGCTTCTTTGCAAGGAAATTTCAAGGTGAGAAAATGAATATCAAGATTTGATGCAATGGAATCTTCTAGGACAGTGTTATATCGAAACGCATTAATGGGCGTCATTAGAATAGTTGATTTCATTCCCCGTTTGGCCAGGAGTTTGGCTATGCCTGTAAAGGGTATGAGATGACTTTGACTCATTAGAGGAATCAGAAGAAAGTGTTGTTGATTGTGAATTTGGGAAGCCATGGTGATAGGGTTTACTTCCGCTACAAAATTATTGTTGGTACTTAAGAAGTTTGGTTATGCAATAAAGAAAGATCGTAATTGTTATCGAAGGACGTACAAGTAGAATCACGAAATATTTGTTGAATGACCACTTTTATAGGTATCTTTTCTAACCAAATCTGTTTACTTTTCCAAATTTTGAGGAAACGATAATAACCCAAAAATGGGAGTAGAAAAGCATGATATGCTGTGAAAGACCATCTTAGCCCCTTAGGAATTTTGAAATTTGTTGCAACATTTTGATAGATGTCATACTCATTAAAATTTTGCTTGTTGAATTTACTAACAGATAATATCTACATATACTCTTCAACGGAAGAATATTTGTCAAGAGATGATGGGTGGTGAATTTGAAAAAGAGAATTGATTGTGTATAACATTTAATTACTTTAAGTTTGGGGATAAAATTTGATTATTAAAAATATGATTCGGTATGAAACCTAGTATCATCAAATTGCAAAAGTAAAACTAAAAATAAAAAAAGAAGCTAAAAGTTAACTGTTTTAATATCATATCCAAAATATACATAATAAAACTTATAAAAATACGATTGCAAATGTACTCTGATCGGGAACTTCTACAAATCCATCCTCCTATATAGCTTTTAAAAATATACATATGACTCTGTCGAGCCTGGATTTTCCCACTATCTGGTTCATTTCTCCTAACCCGATTCACATTAAACCCGAACCCATTTAACATGAATCCTTGACCAGGGGTTAAAAGAAATTTTAATTTTTGAAAACTTTTTAGAGTCGCCACCCGATATAAATCGGGAAAAAATAAAAAGCTAGGATCATGTGTCGGTTGATCCTAACTTAGCTACTAGTCTGCGAAAATTTGATTTAAAAACCAAACTTTTAAAACCAGATATCATGGATTCGAGAACTAACCTATTAAAACCAAATGGTTACCACTTTTGGAATTTTAAACTTATAATTTATCCTTTTCATACTCAAAAACTCAAATGAAACAAAACAAATATTTATCAGTCACATTTTTCTATTTTTTTTTAGAATATGAATATCAACAAAACATCTTATATTTACAAAATATTTATTCACAATATTATAAAAAAAATTATTTTTTAATGTCGCCCCGTAGGTGCCTACGTACTCGCTAATCGAGATCAGACAAAACGTAGTTCTTTTGAAAAGAACCTTAGTTTGTTGATCAATTTTAATTTTTGAACTCTTTTCACTTTAAATTCATTAAATTTTGAATTTTTATGAAACCATTTTTGATGATCCTATGATCTAATCAATTGATTTTCATTTCATGAAAATGCAATTTTTCTAAGTCCAAAATCATTTTTCTTTAAAATCATTTTATGATAATTCATGGCTAATTTAATGCTACATGAAAAATCAATTTTGATTAAACTTGATTGAATATTTTCATAGCTAATTTAATGCTATATGAAAATATTTTGATTGAAAACTTTTGGATGACTATTTTCATAGCTAATTTATGAAAATAATTTGATGAAAACTTTGATTATTTTCATAGCAAATTTATAAAAACAATTTGATGACTTTGATTATTATTTTCAAAGTAAATTTATGAAAATAATTTGGTTGACAACTTTGAATATTATCTTCATAGCAAATTTATGAAGATAGTTTTGATACAAACTTGATTAATATCTTCATAGCAAATTTATGAAGATAATTTTGATTGAAAAACTTGATTAATATCATGATTCTAAAAAATATTCAACAATAATTTTTTCATTTTCATTCAACTCATTCATCATTCACAAATTCAATTTTTTATTCAAAAAATTCATTTATTTCATTCAAAAAATTTCATTCCTTTGTATTCAAAAACAATTTTGGTTTTGGAAAACCCATTTTGTCATTTTTATTTATTTATTATTTTTTTTTTAAAAAATTCAATAATCATCACATACACTCAAAATATATTCAAAATATATCATATCAAAATTATATTACAAATATAATACATTAAAATTATTTTTCATGCATCATCTACACATTTCAAAATCAATCCATGTACATAAAATATTCAAAAATATCAAAAATTACTAAAACAAGTAAATTTATATGAAAAATAATTATTTTAATTTTTCTGGATTTTTATGAATTTTTTTGAATTTTTTACTATTTTTTCCTATTTTCCGAAATTAATTATATAATAAAATAATGTGGACTGACCTAGGCCGTTAGATCTTCTCGGACCAGATTTGGATTGTCTGATCTGATTACTTAATCAGAGCCGTCTGATCACTTGTCTTTAAATCTGGAGTGTTGATTAGCTTGATCAACTCTGGACCGTCTGATCTAGATGATCGAATCTGGGTCGTAGGATCTGGGCTGATTGTTGACCGTTGACCAACGACCGTTGATCGATGACCGACCACCGTTGACCGACGACTGGCTGGGTTGGACTTCGAATTTCGGGTTAGACTTCGGGTATCCGTCGGGCGAGGACGACAATGGCGTGACCTTCAAGGGCTTCGTCGTCCACCTGTGGTGGCTGTCGGAGCTCCTGGGGTTGTTGGCCCAACGCCTGTAGGGGAGCTGCAGCTGGTGGTGGTGGTGGTTCACTCCCAGAACCACCAGAAGTGGCGGTTCGCGTGGTGGCTGACGGCGGCGAAGATTTTTAAAAAATCCAAAAAAATTTGCAGAACTCGAATTGAACAATTCAAACAATTCTAAGCACACTCGATCAACAAGAACAAACTCCTAAAGCTCCTCCAACACTCAATTTAGATCAAGTTTGATCCAATAACCTCGAATTCATGATTTTCTCACTCAAACCCTCTAATTCGAAAATTTTCGAATACTCTCAATCACTGAATGATTTGTGCAATTGATGTGTGCCTTTTGCTCATGGATCACCCCTATTTATAGATCCATGGTTTGATTTCAGTTACAACTTGCATTTAATGAGATCCCAATTTTTTCGCAAAAAATTAAAACTGAAAATTGGAAGTCGATTCGTTGTAACGACGAAATTGATGAATAAATACTCGAATATTCGATCCTATCTCTGTATCGGATCAAATTAATTGCCCAAATTCATCAAATTTGGTCGGCCACCATTGATGAACCTTCAAGCTTTCATAAATTTCGCAGTTTTTCCCAAATTTCAACCGACAAATTGAGACTGTTCGAGACTTGATTTTATCCAACATTCAATGCAATTACAATCTATTCCATGCCGACTATCAATCCACATAATCAATTTTCAAAAAAACAACAATTACACACTCAAATCGTGATCCAAAGTGAGTGGTTTGGGTTGATTTTGAGCAAAAATTAGTATAAGAAAAATTTCAAAAATTTGCATTCAAGCTGGTTCGAACTCATGACCTATGGCTTGGGCTAGGGTCTGGGTCAGTGGTCTTAACCATTAGGCCATTGGCCTGTGCCTGGTTGGGTTTGACAAATTTTTATTTTAAGGCTAATTCAAAATTCACTTAATTAAACAAATAATTTTTTGAAAATTTGTTTAATTATCTTTATGAACAATTTACAACAAAAATATATTATACCAAGCTCAGATAATTAAATTTTTTATTTTTTCTATTTATTTTATTTATTTATTTCTATTTTTTTTATTTTTATTCAAAAATTCTTATTTTCTTCCTATTTACCTATATTTTCTTCTTTTTATTTTTATCTTTTCTTTTTATGTTTATTTTATTGAGCTTGACAACACTAATTTTTATTATAAACTTAGAGCCCTAAATTTGAGCAAAAATTGGGTGTCTACAGCTGCCCCTCTTTGTGGCTATGTTTGAATAAAACTTGGCTACAAAGACAAAAGATAGCCAATTTTTTGCTCACTTGACAGAACCTAGGTCATCATTTTTGGACTTCTAGATAAATGGTATCAATTTGACAGGATGGATTTGAAATTTGGGTCTTGGTCACCATCTTGAATGGATGGATTTTTGAATTTGGTCTTGATCACCATCTTGAATGGATGGATTTCTGAATTTGGTCTTGATCACCATCTTGAATGGATAGATTTCTGGATTTTGGTTTTGATCACCATCTTGAATGGATGAATTTCTGGATTTTGGTCTTGATCACCATCTTGAATGGATGGATTTTGGAAATTTGGTCACCATCTTGAAAGGATGGATTTGGGAATTTTGGTCACCATCTTGAAAGAATGGATTTGGGATTTTATCAGTACTAGACTATCTATCGAGTCTAGACTGAGGGGTACACAATTTTTCAATCCACTGGGTTTTTTTTTTTTTTTTGGTTTGAGGACATGACAATTTTGGTTCCATATCCAACATTGATGATCAAAAAGCATGCTTCAATTTTTTTTCTATCAAAATTAGTTATCCTTGCAGTAATATTTTCTTCTAAAATAAGAACAGTCAACAGACCAAACTGTATAAATGCATTCATTCAGCATTATAAGATGCTCAAATTTCTTTCTCTGATGATTCAAATGGTGTTTGGTTGGAAATTTATTTGGAAGAATTTTGTGGGTCAGGCTTTGATCCGACTTCAGAGAATTTCAGGATATCAACTTTGCTTATAATTAATCAAAATAAAATCAATTGATCACTTGAAATGACAAATTTTATTGATCAAGGATAATACAACTTTACAGCATCTGAGTTCACAGGATCCTTTAAATGGGTCCATCCATTTGGGAAAGGATTAATGCTCCTCCCGACAAGACCTTCTTCACTATGTATGGTCCTTCATAATTTGGTGTGAACTTTCCCCTGGAATCTTGCACATTTGGCAGTACTTTTCTCAGAACCAAATCACCTTCTTGGAAATTTCTTGGCTTGACTTTCTTATTAAACGCTCTAGCCATTCTTTGTTGATACAATTGCCCATGACACATGGCAGTCAACCTTTTTTCATCTAAAAGATTTAACTGTTCAATCCTTTGTCTAACCCATTCAGCTTCTTCGAGCTCTGTTTCAGCCAGTACTCGGAGTGAAGGAATCTCAACTTCTACTGGTAAAACGGCTTCAGTCCCATATACCAGGGAATAGGGCGTTGCCCCAGTTGACACTCTTACAGAAGTTCGATACGCCATCAATGCTAATGGGAGCATTTCATGCCAATCTTTGTATGCAATTGTCATCTTCTCAATGATTCTCTTGATGTTTTTGTTGGCGGCTTCTACTGCTCCATTCATCTGTGGGCGATATGGAGTGGAATTCCGGTGTTTAATCTTGAATTGCTGACATAAATCAGTCATTGCATTGTTGTTCAGATTTGTACCATTATCGGTAACGATACTTTCTGGAGTTCCATATCGAGCAATAATATCTCTTTTGATGAATCGCACCACAACGGCTTTTGTCACACTGGCGTATGAAGCGGCTTCAACCCACTTGGTAAAGTAATCGATTGCAACTAGTATGAATCGATGACCATTTGAAGCTTTTGGCGAAATTGGCCCAATTACATCTATTCCCCACATTGAGAAAGGCCATGGTGTCGACATTGACTGTAATTCCTTTGGAGGAGCATTTATCTTGTTTGCGTAAATTTGACATAAATGACAAGATCTCACATGTTTGATACAGTGATTCCATGGTTAACCAGAAATATCCTAGCCTCATAATCTTTTTAGCTAGCATATATCCGTTCATATGAGGTCCACATACTCCCTCATGAACTTCTTCCATTAGTTTTTGAGCTTCTTTTTCATCTACACATCTCAACAGGGTTGTGTCGAACGACCTTCTGTATAGGGTATCTCCACTTCAAGAAATGACTTGCCAGACGCCTCAATGATTTCTGATCCTTTTTTGTAGCACACTCAGGATAGCTACCTGTTTGCAAGAAAATTTTGATATCTTGAAACCATGGTTCACTTGACTCAATCACGGCACAGAATGCGGGTTCACTTCTTATTCGGACTTGCAAAGGTGTATTCTTGCTCCTTCAGTGAATTGGATTAAGAGGCCAGAGTAGCCAATGCATCAGCAAATTGATTCTGAGTTCTCGGCACATAAGTGAAGGAAATTTCTTTGAATCTTCCTGCTAACTCAGCCAAGTGATTATGATAAGGAATCAACTTGGGATCCTTAGTTTTGAACTCGCCTCGAGTTTGGAAAATGATAAGTGATGAATCTCCAAACACTTCGAGCTCCTCGATATTCATTTGAATTGCCATTTCTAATCCCATGATGCATGCCTCGTATTCCGCTACATTATTTGTGTAGGGAAACATTAATCTGGCTGATGCCGGGAACTGTTCTTCTTTCGGCGTGATGAGGACTGCCCCTATTCCACACCATATACATTGGCTGCTCCATCGAAATACAACTTCCAACTGTTGCTTTCGGTTTCTGTTTCTGCTATCCTGATACCTTCATCTGGAAACTGATCTTGTTCCTTCAATTCTTCATCATCAACTGGGCTTTCTGCGAGTTGATCAGCTAAAACTTGTCCTTTGACTGAACTTTGACTTACATAAGTGATATCAAATTCAGAAAGCAGCATCTGCCATTTCGAGATTCGACCAACCAAAGCCGGTTTGCTTGCCAAGTATCGCAATGGATCATGCTTCGTAATCAACTCGATCGAGTAGAAGAGCGTATACTGCCTAAGTCTGTGCATAACCCATACTAATGCACAGCAGGTCTTTTCTATCTCTGAATACTTTTGTTCTCCATTTGAGAATTTCTTGCTTAAGTAGTAAACAGCTCTTTCTTTTCCTTCTCATCTTTTGCCCGAGTACACAACCCATGGATTCAGGAAGAATCGTTAAATACAAGAACAACGGTTTCCCCGGTTTTGGAGTAACCAGTACTGGTGGATTTGTCAGATATTGCTTTATCCGATTAAAGGCTTTTTCACATTCGTCATTCCATTCAATTAGGGCATTCTTCTTCAGCAGTTTAAACAGCGGTTGGCACTTATCAGTCAACTGTGATATGAATCGAGCAATGTAATTCAACCTTCCCAAGAGGCCTCTGATTTCTTTTAATGTTTTTGGTGGAGGTAAATCCTGAATTGCCTTGACCTTATCAGGATCGATTTCTATCCCTTTTTGGCTAACCATGAATCCTAATAATTTTCCAGATGTCACTCCGAAAGTGCATTTTTCTGGATTCAATTTCAACTGAAACTTCCTTAATCTTTCAAAAAGCTTCCTTAATACTACTACATGATCCTCTCCTTCCTTTGTCTTGGCGATCATGTCATCTACATATACTTCCACCTCTTTGTGCATCATATCATGAAGTATAGCAAGCATTGCTCGTTGATAAGTTGCCCCGGCATTCTTGAGACCGAAAGGCATGACTTTGTAACAAAAGGTTCCCCAGGCTGTAACAAATGTGGTTTTGACCTTATCCTCTTCGGCCATTAATATCTGATTATACCCTGAAAATCCATCCATGAATGAAAATAGATGATTTCCAGCGGTATTGTCCACTAAAACATCGATGTGAGGCAACGGGAAATTATCTTTCGGGGTTGCTTTGTTTAGATCTCTGAAATCCACACAGATTCTCACTTTCCCGTTTTTCTTAAGTACTGGCACTATGTTTGATACCCAATCCGAATAATCAGAAACCTCAATGAATCCTACTTCAAGCAACTTTTTTACTTCATCCTTGATTTGGAGGAGTAAATCTGGCCTAAATCGCCTTAATTTTTGCTTTTTAGGTTTAAAATCCTCCTTTGTTGGCAATTTGTGAAACCGGGCATATCGCTATACGACCATGCAAAAACATCCAAGTATTCGGCTAGTAACTTGGTTAAATCTTGTGCCGTGCTCTCAGGCAATTTTCCCCCTATCCTCAGATTCCTAGGGTTTTCGCTTGTTCCCAAATTAATCACTTTAATGGTTTCGGGAATTTCAATCCTTCCTTGTTCAAAATTTTGCCAAATTTCTTGTGTTCTAAATTGATAATCAATATCATCTTCAACGTCTAACCCAGTAGAGTTGGAGGTGATATTGATATTTTCATTAATTATACGGCGAGATATCCCTGAACTTCATCACAATTGTCGGATCTGGTTGAATATGAATGAGGAATGTATGAGAATATGTGAAACACAAACAGAAATAAATTTCATTAAACTGGGACGGTGTTTAAGTACATTATTTGAGCATCACATAATACTGAAAAACACAAAACACAAGTCTAGTCTTAGATAAGTTCTTACTTAAAAGACTTAATACTAGCGCAAGGCACAGAGAACCAATTTCTCAAGACCATTTCTTTGGATGAAGCATCTTCTTTGATATCATCTGGCTGCTGGATATGATGTGGCTTTGGAAAGGAATGGCTGATGTGAGGGATTTTGATAATTGGATCATACTCCTTGTCGAGCTTCCTCCTTCTCATTTGGTTTTTCATTTCCGCCACTTCAGCACGAGTGGGGGAATAACCCAGTCCAAAGGTTCCCACCTGAGCTTCTTTTTCATCATTCATCATACAGACTTCGTCAAACATTTGGAGCCCGAAGTCTTCTTCTCCTTCTTTTCCAATGTAAGGGACAGCCGTTCTTTGTAAATGGCATAATCCTGTTCTCCCATAACAGTGATGAGTTGACCATTGGCTATGAACTTAACCTTCTGGTGCAGGCTTGATGGTATTGCCCTGGCAGCATGGATCCATGGTCCCCAACAGCAGATTGAATGTTCTGGGGATATCAATTACTTGGAAAGGAATAATGAAAGTTTGAGGCCCGATGGTGACTTCTAACTCCACTTCACCTTATATCCCTTTTTGACCCATCAAAAGCACGAACCACAGTAGAGCTTGGTTTGATGTCTGACGGTTCAATCCCCAATAGGCTCAAAGTGGCTAAGGGGCATACATTCAAAGAGGATGTTGTCAACTAATACTCGAGAGATGATCTTTCCACAGCTTTTGACTACAATGAAGAGGGCTTTGTTATGTTGACCCCTTCCTCTCCCAGTTCTTCAGATGAGAAACTGATTTGCTCATTTGCAAAGATTGAGTTGATTATATGCCCCAAGGCTTCTCTGATACACCTTCTGGAACTTTCACTTCTTCTAGGCTTTGAAAAGAGCCTCACGGTGTACATCAGAGCTAATCAGCAGACTCATGAGCGATATTTGGGCAGGTGTTTTAACCAACTGCTCAACAACTTTGTATTCACTTGCTTTCATCAGTTTTGCCAATGCTGACTTCTCTTCATCTTTCTTCCCTTCTTCATTTTGTTGCTGTGGCATATTCACAGTTGCATTCTTCCGGTCGACTCATAAACTCTTCCTGAGCGAGTGAGGCCACCAACCATGGCCATTGAAGCATGATTAACCGCTTTATAATCAAATGGAGCGGCTTTATAATCACTCACAGCAAGGGGTATCTGAAAGGTATAGCTCTTGGGCTTTGATGAAGTTGATCCATCTTCACTGCCTTTACCTATCTCGATTTTGATGGATCTAGGTCCACCTCCGATCATGCACACGAGCTCTTCTGGATCCGGAATTTCAGCGGTAATCATATTGATAACCGGTCCATGGTTGGCAATGGGTTAGTAGAGACATTTGGAGCTTCAATGAAATCCAACTGGATGACTTTTGCATCAATGAGATCTTGGATTTTATGCCTAAGCCTCCAGCATTGTCTGTTGAGTGCCCGATTTGCCCCATGTGATATTCACACTTCAGCTCAGGATTGTAATTTTTAGGCCTGTAGTCTTCTTTAGGCACTTCGAGTTGATCAGATTATCGGCCCTTAGTTTAGCTAATACTTGCTAAGGGGAACCGGAATTCGAGTGAAGTTCGCCTGTTGAACCTTGATTGTTGATTTGGGACTGCACTTTGTTGAGTCTGATCTTATTCTGATTTTGATTTGATTTGTTGACAACACAAATGACTTAGTGGGGCCAGTTGCACCCGAAGTGTTGACCATGCTGACGGTTGAATCTTTTCCTTTGTATGGGACATTTCTTGGTGCAGTATATTTCTTTTCTTGTTGCAATTTTCCTGCTGAAATTGCATTCTCAATCCTGCATCCAGCTACCACCACTTCTGAGAAGCTTGCTGATGCATGCCCAACCAGATGGGAAAAGAAAGGTTCCTCTAATGTGTTGATAAAAGTGAAAGTGAGGTCCTTTTCAGGCATCGGGGTGGTGATCCTTGCAGCCAATGCTCTCCAGCGCTGAGCATACTCCTTGAAAGTCTCTTCTTTCTTCTTCTTCAGATTGCTTAAATCCCACACCGAGGGCGCCATCTCAATGTTAAACTTATACTGATTAAAAAATGCCCTAGCCAACTTGTCCCAAGTATCAATTTCCTGATGGTCTAATTGGGCGTACCAGGCCAAAGCGACCAGTAAGACTGTCCTGGAAGGTTTGCACCATCAGCTTGTCAAACTTTGCGTATTGCCCCATTCGTCGCACATACAATCTGGTATGCATATTAGGACAACCTGTCCCGTCATATTTTTCAAATTCGGGTGCCTTAAATTTCTCAGGGAAGGCACCTTCCTCATATTGAGGCAAATTCAGGATCGCGGTTTGATCAAAACCATCGAACGTCTTCATTTTCTCAAGCAGTTTTCTCTCCATCTCTTTAGCCTGAGCTTCCAGTTCCTTCTTCAACTCAACCGCATTAAACTCATTTGGTGGCTCCTCTTGCTGAATAAGCTGTCCCTCAATTTCTTTTCCTTTCTGTGCCCCTGAGGATTCTTCAGAAGTTGTGGAGGTCTTAAGTTGTGCAAGACTTTGTGTTAAAGCCTGCATCTGTTCAGCAATTCCAAGGAGGGTTTGTTCCATGGTGTTGAGTCTTTGCTCAGTGGTCTGGTCTGTGGGTTGTTCCCGGTGTTAGACATCTTAGCTCGGGATCTGGTAACAATAGGGCTCCTAACCGGCTTGGGCGCTATCTTTCAAGTTTTTGACTTAAACTCGAATTTGCTAGACCTGGACATTTATTTTTTATTAATATACTTTAAAGAATAAATGAATGAATTAATATACATATGCAAGAATGTAGATATGCTATCACACAGATGCAAATGGGGATATTGACCAATGATTTAAAAAAAAACATCCAATGGAGTTGTATTAAAAGATAATGTTCTTTAAAATATTCTTTACAACCTAAAGACATAACAGAAACTTCTAATGGTTTAGAAACCTTGATTCCTAGTGACTGAATCTAAACTACTTTCTAATGGTTTCAGAAAACATTGATTCCTAGGGACTGATCCTAAACCAGTCTTCTTGTCTTAGTGGGGCAGACGATCTTGTCTTCCAGGGCTAGAATTTTCTTTCGAGCTGCCTTCAACTCGGCCTCCAAGAATGCAATTTTGCTTCCAGCACTTTGCAGGCGATCCACCATTTCCCTCTCTCTTTCTTGGAAATCTCGGTGACATACTTCCAGGCGAGCCGAAACAGCTTCCATGTAAGCAGTTGTTTCAGGGTCAGGTTCCGATGGTGCTGGTTGAAGGACATCAGGAGCTTCATATTGGATATCCTTATTTTTCTTCATTTGGCTAGCCACATACCACCTGGTTGCTCTATACTTCTTGGTTTCCTTGCTTTCTGGCTCGATTTCGAAAACTGGCTTCACCTCTCTATTTTCCCATATGGCTCGGATTTGATTCAGCTTGAATTCTTTTGCTGCTAGGATTTTGGTTGGATCCAGATAATCAAGAGTGACTCGCTCCAAATTAGGCTTGACAGTAATATCTTGCAGCATACCATACTGTCTGATAACACTTGAGGGGTAATAACCAGTACAGCCGGTGAGTCCAATTAGGGGCACCGCCATGTATTCCTTGCAACTTAGGATGGCAACAGGGCTCTTGAACCAGCGAGCTTGCCACATCATGTCTTCAGGTGGCATGTCTTCAAGAATGGCAATTATATCCCATAGAGGATGATCATTTTCCATGTGGACCCTTTCAGCAAAAGATTGGATGAGATCATATTTCAGACTGATGAGGGATCCATTAGCCAATTCTTTTCCATAGTGCTTAATGTGGCTAGCAAACCAAACCATCAGTAAGTGCATGCTTGCTTTGAATTTGCCCCGTCCTTTAGTCTTGATGTGGTTCAGACTACGGACTTGTTCGGCTAGAAGAGCGGGAACATAGGATTTGCCAGCTAAATATTGAGAAACCAGCTCTATGACCCGGAAGTGGATGAACAAGTTGCCATTAGGGAAGAGGATGGTTGCAAAAGCAGCTACTATGAAGGCATTAACCCGGTTTTCTTCCCAAACTTCAAGTGGTACACTGAAAATGGCTCGATTGCTTTTAAAGTATTCAGGGGTTCCAAACCAGTCCATCGGTGTGGTTAGCCGGATGCAATATTCATTGCAATCATTGATGGCTTCAATTATTGGCCCCTTCTTGATCCCAAAGAATTCTGAGATAATACGGACCGGGCTATGGTTGAAGTTTGGAACATAGATACCTTCAGAGGTAGGAGGTGCTTGGAGTAGTCTAGTGTACTCCTCAATGGTCGGGCTAAGTACATGCTGACACAAACGGAAGACAACTTCTTTGGGTTCCCATAGATGAGTGAGGGCGCGGAACATGGTTAATGGAACATGGATTTTTGGTAGGCTGAGGATTGGGCCTAACCTATCCTTAATGAATGATTTTTAGACCGAACTAAAACTGACAAACCATCGGTCGAGTAGGAGCATTGGATCTTTGAAAGGTTCCACTCGATTCTCTCTAATAAGGCGAGCCCATAAGCTACCGCTACTGTCGGTTTCAGTACTTGAAGACATCATTTTCTGGAAATTTTTATAAAGTATAAGCTAATATTTACAAAATTTTTGGATTTTTTGATAGCTTTTATATTTTTTAGAATTTTCTTTTTTTTTAAGTATTTACATATGTTCATTTACATTTCAACTCCATTTTTTAGAAAAAAGTTAGTCATATCCCATGCTAATGAATGCATGATTTGGTAAGGTTCTATAGGTCCCTCGATTTAGTGGTACTAAACCGGAGTGGGAGGACATTTCTTGATCTAGAGGGTGGAAAGCCACAGCCCCCAGACTTACTTCGTCCTCCTCGCTTAGGCTCTTAAGACGGCCCTGGTACGACCGTACCTAGCACACAATCATGCTAATGCAAATGCGAATGCAAATACTTAAATAAATAAATAAACAAACAATCAAGCTTTTGCCTTCTATTTTACATACCTGCAAGGTTAGTATATATTTACAAAACAAATATTCAAAATAATATACAAATAATTATATATTCACGTGGTAATTTACAAAAAACGAGTAAGGATAAATTTAAAATTTAAAATTCCTAAGTGGCTAGCCCTCTCTTTTTTTAAAAAAAATTCTGAAGAATCCCCAGTGGAGTCGCCAAGCTGTCGAGCCTGGATTTTCCCACTATCTGGTTCATTTCTCCTAACCCGATTCACATTAAACCCGAACCTATTTAACATGAATCCTCGACTAGGGGTTAAAAGAAATTTTAATTTTTGAAAACTTTTTAGAGTCGCCACCCAATATAAATCGGGAAAAAATAAAAAGCTAGGATCAATGGGTCGGTTGATCCTAACTTAGCTACTAGTCTGCGAAAATTTGATTTAAAAACCGAACTTTTAAAACCAGATATCATGGATTCGGGGACTAACCTATTAAAACCAAATGGTTACCACTTTTGGAATTTTAAACTTATAATTTATCCTTTTCATACTCAAAAACTCAAATGAAACAAAAAAAATATTTATGAGTCACAATTTTCTTTTTTTTTTAGAATATGAATATCAACAAAACATCTTATATTTACAGAAATATTTATTCACAATATTATAAAAAAAAAATTTATTTTTTAATGTCGCCCCGTAAGTGCCTATGTACTCGCTAATCGAGATCAGATAAAACGTAGTTCTTTTGAAAAGAACCTTAGTTTGTTGATCAATTTTAATTTTTGAACTCTTTTCACTTTAAATTCATTAAATTTTGAATTTTTATGAAACCATTTTTGATGATCCTATGATCTAATCAATTGATTTTCATTTCATGAAAATGCAATTTTTCTAAGTCCAAAATCATTTTTCTTTAAAATCATTTTATGATAATTCATGGCTAATTTAATGCTACATGAAAAATCAGTTTTGATTAAACTTGATTGAATATTTTCATAGCTAATTTAATGCTATATGAAAATATTTTGATTGAAAACTTTTGGATGACTATTTTCATAGCTAATTTATGAAAATAATTTGATGAAAACTTTGATTATTTTCATAGCAAATTTATGAAAACAATTTGATGACTTTGATTATTATTTTCATAGTAAATTTATGAAAATAATTTGGTTGACAACTTTGAATATTATCTTCATAGCAAATTTATGAAGATAGTTTTGATACAAACTTGATTAATATCTTCATAGCAAATTTATGAAGATAATTTTGATTGAAAAACTTGATTAATATCATGATTCTAAAAAATATTCAACAATAATTCTTTCATTTTCATTCAACTCATTCATCATTCACAAAATCATTTTTTTTTTCAAAAAATTCATTCTATTTCATTCAAAAAATTTCATTCCTTTTTATTCAAAAACAATTTTGGTTTTGGAAAACCCATTTTGTCATTTTTATTTATCATTTTATTTATTTATTATTATTTTTTTAAAAAAATTCAATAATCATCACATACACTCAAAATATATTTAAAATATATCATATCAAAATTATATTATAAATATAATACATTAAAATTATTTTTCATGCATCATCTACACATTTCAAAATCAATCCATGTACATAAAATATTCAAAAATATCAAAAATTACTAAAACAAGTAAATTTATATGAAAAATAATTATTTTAATTTTTTGGAATTTTCTGAATTTTTTATGAATTTTTCTGAATTTTTTACTATTTTTCGAAATTAATTATATAATAAAAATATAATAAAATAATGCGGACTGACCTGGGCCGTTAGATCTTCTCGGATCAGATTTGGATTGTCTGATCTGATTACTTAATCAGAGTCATCTGATCACTTGTCTTTAAATATGGAGCGTTGATTAGCTTGATCAACTCTGGGCCGTCTGATCTAGATGATCGAATCTGGGCCGTAGGATCTGGGCTGATTGTTGACCGTTGACCGACGACCGTTGACCGATGACCGACCACCGTTGATCGACGACCGGCTGGGTTGGACTTCGAATTTCGGGTCGGACTTTGGGTATCCGTCGAGCGAGGAAGACAATGGCGTGACCTTCAAGGGCTTTGTCGTCCGCCTGTGGTGGCTGTCGGAGCTCCTGGGGTTGTCGGCCCGACGCCTGTGGGGGAGCTGCAGCTGGTGGTGGTGGTGGTTCACTCCCAGAACCACCAGAAGTGGCATTCGCGTGGTGGCTGACGCGGCGAAGATTTTTAAAAAATCCAAAAAAATTTGCAGAACTCGAATTGAACAATTCGAACAATTCTAAGTACACTCGATCAACAAGAACAAACTCCTAAAGCTCCTCCAACACTCAATTTGGATCAAGTTTGATCCAATAACCTCGAATTCGTGATTTTCTCACTCAAACCTCTAATTCAAAAATTTTCGAATATTCTCAATCACTGAATGATTTGTGCAATTGATGTGTGCCTTTTGCTCATGGATCACCCCTATTTATAGATCCATGGTTTGATTTCAGTTACAACTTGCATTTAATGAGATCCAATTTTTTCGCAAAAAATAAAAACTGAAAATTGGAAGTCAATTCGTTGTAACCGACGAAATGATGAATAAATACTCGAATATTCGATCCTATCTCTGTATAGGATCAAATTAATTGCCCAAATTCATCAAATTTGGTCGGCCACCATTGATGAACCTTCAAGCTTCGATAAATTTCGCAGTTTTTTCCCCAAATTTCAACTGGCAAATTGAGACTGTTCGAGACTTGATTTTATCCAACATCAATGCAATTACAATCTATTCCATGCCGACTATCAATCCACATAATCAATTTTCAAAAAACAACAATTACACACTCAAATCGTGATCCAAAGTGAGTGGTTTGGGTTGATTTCGAGCAAAAATAAGTATAAGAAAAATTTCAAAAATTTGCATCCAAGCTGGTTCGAACCCATGACCTATGGCTTGGGCTAGGGTCTGGGTCAGTGGTCTTAACCATTAGGCCATTGGCCTGTGTCTAGTTGGGTTTGACAAATTTTTATTTTAAGGCTAATTCAAAATTCACTTAATTAAACAAAATAATTTTTTGAAAATTTGTTTAATTATCTTTATGAACAATTTACAACAAAAATATATTATACCAAGCTCAAATAATTAAATTTTTTTTTTCTATTTATTTTATTTATTTATTTCTATTTTTTATTTTTATTCAAAAATCTTATTTTCTTCCTATTTACCTATATTTTCTTCTTTTTATTTTTATCTTTTCTTTTTATGTTTATTTTTATTGAGCTTGACAACACTAATTTTTGTTATAAACTTAGAGCCCTAAATTTGAGCAAAAATTGGGTGTCTACAGCCTTGAATAGGACTAATTACTATTAGAATCATCACTAAAGGACCAGAATCTTCTTTCCTTGCTGGAATTATCATTTCTCATTAGACTTGTCAATGAAGAGTATGGCCTAGCTACGTATCTAATCATCTCGAGTATACCAGGCTAAGTTTGGATCATTTGGTTCCGTTAAGCCATCTTGCAGCTGAGTAGGATGCCGAAAAGTATTACTTGGACCGGATATTTTCATGGAATAATTCATTTAAATGATAATATATCTGTGTTTCGACTATTATCATGTTGCTTCGAAGTTAATAGATTATATATTAGAATAAATTATACAAGAAGGTCTTAATGTTTGAGGGTAAGTTTATTTTGGATTCCAACATTTCGAAAAGTTCATTTTGGATCCAATATTTGGAGTAAGTTCATTTTGGATCCCCACGTTTGAAGAAGTAGGTCAATTTGGGTCTCTAATGATAGTATTAATAGGAGAAGAGTTTTCTGAGTTTCAATTAAATATTATCTGATGTTGACACGTATTCTTGGGGACTCAAATTGACTACTTTTTTAAATGTTGGGATCCAAAATGAACTTTTCGAAACATTGGGACCCAAAATGAACTTACCCCTAAACGTTGGAACTTTCTAACGTAATTCACCCTCATATATTACATATAACATGAGACATTACACATTATAGATTCATTAGTTTCTTCATAAGTATAATTCTTTAAACGAGCATGTTGGTTGATGGTTAAGTATAATTTTTTAAGTGATAGCTACTCTAAGGAAATCGGATCCAAAGAAGATGCTATCTTTATTTTATATTGAGCTAAAAAAAATAAAAAATTAATAATAATATTATAATGTATCTAAAGTTTAACAAAATATGCAATTAAGTACCTTAATTTTAGAATTGATCAATTTAATACCCAAACTTTGAAATTAATAAATTTGTTATTTGAAAAATTTTGAAAATAATCCATTTAATACCTAAAAAAACTTGATAGGAGTACTATTATTGTACACAAAAGGTTTTTTCAGGAACTAAATTGATCAATTCTAGAGTTTACATATTAAATTGATTGATTTCAAAATTCAAATACCTAATTATATATTTTATCAAAGTTCAAGTACCATTTGTAACATCAACAAAAAAAAATTAATTTTTTCTATTTTAGATTTTATAATAAATAATATGAAAATGTTAATATTTATGAATAATCTATATTTAATAAAATTATTGTTTCAGTTTCTCCTTAACGACGTTTGCAGCTTCTTTGAACCATCTAGACTTCCCTGGTTTGACCAGTATCATGGACCTCTAGATCCTCCTTTTTTTAGCACTAAATATTTGATTGATTTCTAAAATCAACTATTTTGAAAATAAGGAAAATTATGTAAAAATACAATTCTTGATTTGTGGTTACAGGCCCTTGTGTATTAATTTTACATTATGTGCACACAGATTCAATACTCAACTTGCGAGAAGGACATATATGCCCTATGAAACGCAAATTAATGTTGCGCTTTCCGTCCAATGTTAATTGTTAAGGAAGAGGGGAAAAAAAAAGGTGCAGCTGCAAGTTATAAATAAAATTTTATGAAAAAAAAGAAGTGATAATTTGTTTATGAAATTTTATGGGGGCAATCATCATTTGTCTTGTAGCCGAAAACTCCATATGATGTCAAGCTGTTAGGATTATTGGAATTTTATTTGTATCGATAATTTATTGATATCGGATCACTATTGATTTAGTATTAATTTGATTTGATTAGTTCATGAATAAATCAATCAATTTTTTATTAGTATCATATTTATATCGATTGAGCATTAATTCGATTTAAAAATAATATTAAAATAATATCAGATCAATATATCGAAACAGCCCGAAATTAGGCTTAATGTTTTAGCCTTGAAGGACGTTTAGTCTAATCAACAAAAACTTAATTACAGAAGGATTGGTGGAGAAAAATATTCTCGCCTGTTTACCTATAGTTACAACATGCAACATTTTAAATTAAATTTCCTACACCCTTCAGTAAAGATAAATTTATACAGTCAAAATATCTTATATAGGGATACTATTTTTTTTTTTTTTTTTTTTTTTGCCATATATAAAGAACGAAAGAACGAAACCGATCCTACCAGTTAGTGAACTAAAACTCATAAAAGGGTAATATGATTCCATATAAAGATTGAAAAATATAAAGAAAAAGCAAATTCATAAAAAAATCACTTATTTTAAGGACTATTAATAAAATAATATTAGTTCAATCTCTAGTCTTCGGATTAATAAAATCTTTAGATGTGCTTGCAATAGTGAAAACGTAATATGGCTAGATAACTGAAATAGCCATAATTTATATATATATTAATGCATGCTAAATTTGATAATTATATGTGTATGTGTTTGAATGGATTAGTGTGTTTGCAATGTTGGGTGTGTTATAACATATGTGATTAGATAATAAACTATGGTAAATATATCTAGGTTGATAGTTTATTCATGTTAGAAATTATCATGTTAGTGTTAATTGTTATTGTAATGAATTGTATGTGTTGAAATTAAGTTTGTTTTAGGCCTAAATAAAATTTTAAACATAGCAGAATTTTTTAAAGCCCACTTAAGCCCAAACTCAAGTCCATAATTAAGCCCAAATAAGGCCCAAGCCCTGCCAAATCTGCCCTCCTCAAAAGTCAACACCATTTAGATAAACATCAAGGTCTAATTGAAGCAAGAGACAACCCAAAACAGAACAAAGAAAAGAAAATTCGTAACTCAAGGAGCCCAAAAATTTTCAAGACCCAAATCAACTTATCTTAGACTCAACGCACCAAAAATCCTTCCCCAAGTCTCATATATACATTGAGGTAAGTTTATTTGATGTTTAAGATACTTTATTTTCCCTTTAATCCATGAAATATGCATGTGTGGTGTAATATGAGTAATTGGTATACTAAATTCTTGTTGAAGTGTTGTAGAGTTGTTAGGAAAGTTTAGAAGGCTTGAGTTGTTGTAGATAGGTTGTAGTAGGCTTTCATGTGGTTTGGAATTGAAGTGTTGAAGTATGATGAGTATTAGAATTGTTTGAAGTAAGCTAGGGTTGGTGGAAGTTGATGAAGAAGAGTTTGATTCTTGTAGAGTGGTGTTTGAACTTGTTTGATGTTTAAAGTTGAAGTTTATGTTGTTTGAATGTTATATTGATCATATAACAAGCTATGAGAGACTTTGGAATGAGTTTAAAGAACTTTGAGAAGTGTAAAATGCATTTAAAGAACAAAGGAATTCGTTATTTTCTTGTTCCAGTATGCACAACCTGCTGCATGGGCGTACACGTGGCCATGCAGGCCTTAAAACTCTCAAAAATTCGTCTCGGGTCACATTTTCCTACCCTGCACGGCCTCGAGCACAGCCATGCACAAGCCCATGCAGCCCTTAAATGCTTAAAACTCTGTTCGGGTCACTTTTTCATACTCTGCACGGCCTGCACGGCCATGCACTTGGCCGTGCAGACTTTCCCTGTTTCGCAGCCATTTGTAATTCAACGATAACTTTTTCATCGACCTCCGTTTGAGGTGATTCAAGTTGCGTTGGAAAGCTTAAAAAGAGATATACAACTTTTATGTTTTAAGTTTTTACAAATTTTAATAGTAACAATGCTTAAATTTTAGTTATTTTCAACTGATGCACTTTTCAAACAAAGTTTAAAATTATAATTGGTTGTTAAAAATTCTCCCAAGCTTGATAAATGATCATTTAAGTATTTGTTGAGTATTGTATGATAATATGATAACTAAATGCTATGTGATGATGTTTTAATGATTTATTTGAATTTCTTTGGATGATTATACATGAGATTTGATGAATATATACTTGAGCTAAGTGTGAGTTTGTAATTACTTCTTTTTACAGTGATTGATCTCCTTTCGGTTATTTCCCTTGATTCTCGAGCTAGTACAGGTACACAATACTTTGATTGATTGTTGCTTAGGATAGGCATATACCAATTTGACCTTAATAAAAAATTAATAAAAAGATATTGAGATTGGGTGTGCTTTACGTCGTTGAATCCGGATCCGGGGAGCGACAACCTTATCATGATGCAATGGCATGGTAGTTTAGGCGCTTAGCCCAATCTTTTGTCATGATGCAATGACTCAAATCCATGATGCAATGGTTCACCATGATGCAATGGTGGTTTCTTTTATTGGCTAAGTGGGTAGTTAATAGGGTTAACTGTATCGGTATATCCTCTACTTAGGCTCGGAAGGAAATAATATGTCTTAGTTCACGGGTATGGGACCGTTGAACTAATTGATATTATAGACCAGGATAAGTGGACTATATAAAGGAGTGTGAACCCTATATGAAGCTATTATTCTTTATCGGTTAGATATAGGAGATATAGGTATCCGGTCTATCTATCAACCCCTGAGCAGCTGCTGTTACTCAGGACCCCAGAATTCCCAAGCTTGAATCGGAGTTTGAATACTCCAGTGTTGTTCTATTCACTTAACTAAAAGATAATGAAGTTGTAATGATTTATTGCATTGCATTTAGTTAAGTGAGCATTGCATATGTATTTGTTTGCATTATTGTGTATTGGGCCTTTGGCTCACTCTGCTATCTTGCAGGTGACTTTAATGATGAGCTCTATGACGATATGGGATATGGGACTGATTGGGAAGACCCTACGGATGACTAGGAGAGAGGCCTAGTATATGCTTAGGATTCCTTTTGATGAAAATTTCTTTTTGAAGTGTTTAGGCTTGTTTGTTAAGCCTTGGAACGTAATTTGTGTTGAAGTGTATTTGTAATATAGTTAGGTTGTAAGTAGGATTTCTATGTTTATATGTTCCTTGAGAAGTTGTAATGTATAAATATATTATGTATGGCTTGTATATAGTTAATGTACCACTACCTATGTAGTGGTAATGTTTTAATTCAAAGCATATGAATGTTATATCTATTTTAAACAGGTAGTCATTACAAACATCTCTTTTTAAGACGACCTTACGTATAATACTTGAATATTGTTTCTAATATTTGAGTATTATGCGTGGTCGGGAGATTTGGCACACTTAATAATTAGGTTAAGTGGGTCGGGTCTTTACAATAACACTAGTAGAAATGGTTGAAAATACCCAAATCCAATAATAATGACTGTAGATCTACAAATGATGAGATCAAGAGTGTTGAATCTATTAATTTATGGTGGTGAATAATGCAAAGAAATTTAGAAAGGAGGAGATTCATGTGGCCACACACTAAGGTTTGTTAAGAGTCTATAACTTAAAATATGCTAATTATCAATCCTATACTAATGAAGATCATAAAAGGAGACGGATACTTTAGTAATAGGTTTTTTAGCCCAATTTAAAATCATGAACACACCTTTTGGGATAGTAGTAGAATTTACAAAGATGGACCCAATTATTTAGGGATGTATTAGAAATATCTAATTTGGTAGTTTCAAAATTAGAATTATGCAAGCCAATTGTGTACTTTTAACTAAGGTTGCAAATGGGTCGAATCGAAACGATATAGTACTGAGTTTGAATTTAAATTCGATCGACTGAATTTAGACCGAATTAACTAAAAAATATATTTTCAATTCTAATTAGAATAATATTAATACCTAAACTCAATTCAAATTCACTTAACATTTATGCTTAACTTAAGCTCAATAAAACTCAATTAGGCTCACCTGAATTTATAAAGTTCGAGTTTGGCTCGATAAACTATTCAAATAGCTTAAATTTGAATTCGATTCAATTATTCTTGAATCAAACTCGGATAAACAACAAACTAAACTTGAGTAATTTGTGAACTGATTTGATTCATTTGCATCCCTACTTTCAATTTATTCATTCCTTTTGTTTTGTCAAACAATGGGATTTGGCATATTAAGACTCACCAAAGGCACAAATGTCATCGATTAAGCGTTATGGGGACAATTAAATTCATCATGGAGAAGTAGGGATACCTTTTCGTGGAGGAAATTATTTGATTATCAACCCTCAAAATAAAAATTACTTAAATACTAACTATATAAAATTATTTATCAAAATACTGATACAAAATTGCATTTTTAATAGGTGATTAAGGTGAATCTCATTTTAAAGATGCGATTCATTAACAAATATGAAACGCTTGTTAAAGATGTGAATTACGTACAAAATAAGTGAATCGCCCTTTCAAGATGTGATTTATCTTAAAAAACATGAAACATCATTTGAAAATGCAATTCAGTACTATATCACTTTTAATTGAATCACATCTTTAAAAGGAATTTTATGCATAAACTTATGAAACGCTCATTCAATATATGATTTTACATCAGTATTTATGTAATTATTTTTATATAATTTTTTTCTACAAAGTTGGTAAACACGAGTTCCATCTTTTTTTCTTGCATTAAGGTAAAACCAAAAGGGAGAGTTTCTCACGGTAATTAAACCTTTCTATCTAACCTGATAGAAAAGTTCTTAACCATAATTACTACGAACAAGTTAATGCTTAATGAAATATCTTTAGCAAAAATGACTCGATTAAATCACTATTAATCTCGTTATCAACGCTCACTCGTTTAACTTGGTTTCGTAGACAATTTAGACTAAACAAATTTGTCATAACCAACTGATTTATTAATCGCTTTTATATCAATCGAGTAATCATAGATAATGGCTGCCCAATGATAAATTTTTTCATGACTGGTTATTGTCTCTCCCTACTTGGCGCTGTATTTGTACCCAATTATTTGGAGCCTCACTTATGAATGCGGTTAACAGTATCAAAATTGGATTATCAAGGTTTCAAGTCTAGAGAATATTTATACTTGTAGGAGAGAAACTAGTGACAAAGAACATGTAACATCTTCTATTTGGCAGATTGTGTTTAGAATGACGAGTAGCATACTAGCATCTTCGATGGCGAACCAATTTTTATGCCTCATATGGCTAGTTTTTTATTTATACAATTATTCAAAACAACTATTATTTTAATTATATGACCATTTAAAATAACTACTTTTTGTCTAAATTTTATACATATAAGTTACTGAATCCCTTTAGCCACTTTAAGATTATAAATATAGATGTATAAATACTTCTTTCCTTAATAATATTCATATAATAAAAATCATCTCGATGGAAATTACAAATTATAACTCGAGTAGCAGCTTTTATGCCTATAGAATTTCCTCGGTCTGTGGCATCTAAAGATTAAGGCAACAAATGTAGTTTGCATTGAATCACTTCGCAAGCAAATCAAGTTAGTTATAAGATGAACGTGATAAAATTCACAAGTGATGTTATATACCAAACAATCCTAACTATTTCTTTATCCATTGTACAACCTCATGATGATGGGAACCATTGATGATTTATGGGGTTAGTGAATGACAGGCTTGGTCTCGTAAACTGGCTTAAGCGTCAATAAGTCGAACTATCTCATGAACTATAAGAGTCCAACTTAATAATTACTTGAGTTAAATTTAGGTATATTGAATCATACTTAAGTTTCAAGCCATTTGAGTGGTTAATCAGGTTGAGTTTGAGTTTAATGATGATTTACTTTATTAGCTCGCAAATCTAATCGAGATTGAATTGAATATTAGTATTAGTCGTGTTTGAATGGAGTTTAGATATAATATTATTGTAATTTAGTTAAATTTGAGTTTAAACAAATTTAATTTAGTAGATCTTGAATTTATTGGATATCACTTTGAGTTGAATTTGAGTTTCAAATTATAAGCTCTAATTTTAAAATTTCAAGTTAAACTCATGTTTAACTTCAATATTATATCATCGCGATCCTACTTAACTTATTGAAAAGCCTTTTGGTGCATGTCCAATCAATAACAAAATTGCATTGCTGATGAAGATAGGATTAACATCAAGAAAATAATTTGGAAGATGAAGATATGAAAGATTTTTACCTTATTTTAAGATAGATTTGATTTAGTTAATAAATCTTATTTTATTAGGTTTGATTTTATTAGAATTTTATAATATTAATATCTTACCAGATATAGTTAAAATAGTATATAGATATTTATTAAAAATAATATATAGATAATTATTTTCCTTAGATATTCCTTAAGATATTTTTTAGAATATTGTATTTATTATTTACCTTTTAAGAATTTTTAGGTAATAGTATAAATAGTATTTTAGGGTTTTGTAAAGAGATTTATTTTATGACTTTTGTTATTATTGAATTGAAAATCCTTTAGAGGAGTATCCTCTGTGTTATCTTAAGGTTATGGATTTAATCTTGTTACTATTTTCAAGATCTAACTCGGTGAAGTAGATCTTGTTTTCTTTACGTTTCCTGCGCTGCATCAGATTGACAACCATTCCACTTCATGATTTTGAAAACTATGAAAGGATTCACGTAGCCTGCAACAACTGATAATACTACCGAAATCCCTATGTATGATGGTTTTGACAGACATCTTAGCTGCTTATTGATAATTTATAGAGCATCAAGCTAGCAAGGAGAATGAGGCCATCACAACTAAGCCAGCAGAAATGCTGCCTGATTCAACACATCCCTCAAAGAATAATCCCAATGTTAAGTAGGTAAGAGCAGATTGAGCCATTGTACCATTTCTATAGATCATAATCCCCACAGGCCAACCTGTTCGACAGTGGCGGGATGGGAGAAATCCCAAGCCTATTAACTGTGGGGACAGGCTGCCTGGTGACAGGGTTACTCCACATCAAAGTGTTCATGGCTGGTGCAAAAAAGAGCGGCTTATTATAATCCCATTCGCGTCCTATGCACACACACACACCCCTCCCCTCCTTGTGCAACCTTTGCCAGTGTATTAGCTCACAATGGAGCAATAAGCCAATAATCCTAATGTTGGCCCATCGCTGCTCAATGTGAATGACACCATCACCTATCTTACTCCAACTTGACCTGTCTTACTAGCAACCGCTTTGACTTCTGTAGAGTCAGAAAAACAATTGTAAAGATTTCCAAACTTTATGGCAGCCACACTCCTCTGGGAGCTAACAAAATCCTAGGTTCCTGACAGAATTGTCGGTTGGTATTTCTTCCCATTCCATAGGTGCAGGCTCCATATGTCTGATTACCTCTCGTAGGTGATGTGGAAAATTTAGAAATGGGGCTTCAACTAATTGAATGGAAAGCCATTCAGATGTGTGGACAGAGAGACTAGAAACATCTCTACAGAAACTCAGACAGACAGAACGAAAAGAGAGAGAGAGAGAGGGAGAGAGGGAGAGGGCAACAAAGTTTGTTGACTATGGTATCCAACTTCCTGCATTTTGAGTTTGAGGTAATGTGCTTTTTAGAGTCTATTTGGATTGTCTGTTTTTTTATCTGTATTTTATTTGTATTTAATTTGTATTTCATCTGTATTTGATTTGTAAAGTCTGTTTATGAGTAAAAATATCTATTTTTCATTTATATCTATTTTCGACAAATAGTCTGATTGAAATAGATATCAAACTAAAGAACCAAATAGGCTCTAAGTTTATATTTGTGAGTAGCATATATATGTATTGCTAAATTACTCAGAGCGGTACATAAGGTAAAGAACTCCAAATGATGCCCTGTTTGAGCAATGTCTTTTAGATATTTTGTCGGTCATGGTAATGAATCAAGACTTAAAATTTTCTTAGACATGGGTGATCCTTCTTTAGGCCTAGTTTGTAAAATGGATTAGATCGATGTATGATCTTTTAAGGTTATGATACTTACTACATTCAATAACATGACAATTATCAAACAAGTGACTATATCAATGACTATTCAAACAAGATTTGGCTTCTGATGTTGAACACGCGCTCTATAATCAGTAATAACAACTTCAAAATTTTTTCCCCCCATAATTGATTTAAATTGTAGAAATAAGAGACAACAGAACTTGGGACCAAACTGGTGGTTTAAAAACAAATAACAAACATAAAAAAGGAACCAAAATTGAACTGAACCAAACTTGCTAACAGGAGCTAGAATGGCTCCAATATCATATCATGTGCAAAGTTTTTTAAAAAATAATAATGAAACAAAGGAGAAAGCGCTGTACACAAGTGAAAGAATTCGAGCCAACTACACCTAAATTGAAGTTCAGAATTTCTAATAAATGGAATAGCAGGTAATTTTCCATTGAAGATGATCCATGTTACATCAAAATCTATAGCCAACCATCACACAGGTAAAGCTGCATTAGTGAATTTACCTGATCTACATTCAGTTTTGACAAATCCAATACTGCATGATTTCATCTGAAGTGGAAGAGACATTGATGCACTAATGCTGAATGTCCCACAAATGACAGAGGAGGTGTGTTTTTAAATCGCTTCATCTGTTGATTGATGTGTGATCAGAGCAATTCAAGGAAGATAATATTGTAAGTGAAATCTTCAATAAGACCTGAATATTTATTACCGTATTCAATTGATTGGAACAGAATAGACATTACTTCATTCAATTGGGAATAGGTAAGGTGAATTTCTGAGAAGAAATTTCAAATGGTTAATGGCAGCTTTCCTACTCAATTAGACACATTAACTTGTCGCATAATATCTTCTATCAATAATGTCAAGTCGAGATAAGATGAGCCCCCTTCTTCCATGGCCTGACTAGCTTTGCGTCCAATTTCTGCTGCTCTTTTCCTTCTTTCTTGTGCTTCTTCTCCGTCATCCATTAACCGTCCTATGGCTTCTTTCACCTTTTCCCTCCTCATCAACACCCCGAACTTGTCTTCCTCACCCCACCTAACAGAAAATTCAGACCCCAACCTCACACCAATATTCAGCACCTGAACTATAATCTTCTCATTGTAAAATTGCTCGGCAAACATTGGCCATGTAACCATGGGCAAACCAGCACATATCCCTTCCAGAGTGGAGTTCCAACCACAATGTGTAAAGAAACCTCCTATAGAAGGGTGTGACAAGATCAGTACTTGTGGTGCCCAACCCCTTATCAATAGGCCTCTCCCTCTAGTCCTATCTTCAAATCCACTTTCAGCTATCCAGTTGTCGAACTCTGGCAATTTGTTCCCTCCTCGGATCACCCAGATGAACGGTCTACCAGAAGATTCTATTCCTAAGCCAAGTTCCATCAATTGCATTGGAGTAAGGCGACTTAGGCTTCCCAGGCAAACATAAAGAACAGAGCTCTGCCCCCATGACTCGAGCCAATTCAAGCAAATTTCTTCATCAATTGAAGCTTTATTCCCTCTCTCAACCATATCTAAGTAATTCTTATTGCAGAGAGAAACCGGGCCAATGCACCAAACTTTGCCTCTTATCTTCCTATACTCCTCTATATAATCTGCTTCAAGATCCTCAAATGTATTAACCACAACACCGTATGCAGAAAGCTCTTTTGCCCTTATTTCGTCTCGAACACCTTTAGTATCGGATGGAGCAATATTGACAGCATTAGGCAGCTGCGCTCTCGTAAGCTCAATCCAATCAGGCAATCCCGGAACCACAAATGGCTCAAACTCGGACTTGCCCTCATAAACCCTGGACTCTATTATATTATGTGTACATAACAAAGAAAAGCAACTTGTTCCATCAAAAACCAGTCTAGGAATTCCAAACTTGGTAGCAATACTGTCAGCCCACATGATGTTCTTATCAGAAATTATGCAGCTGGGGCGAGGATTAAGCTGGTCAAATAGTTTTTCCACAGGATCCTGCAGCATGCTTATGCCAAGGAGGAGATTCTTGAACAAACCCCGGGAAGGGAGAGAGTCCATGCTCTCACAACCTTCAGGCAGACCTGCCTCCTTGGATGGAAATGGGACTTGAAGAAGTTCAATCCTAAGGCCGGATTCAATACAACGGGTGATTGTTTGTTGGAACCTGGACGCATTTAGGGGCGTGGTGATCAAGGTGACAACAACGTCGCGTAGAGCTAGTAGCCTAGCTATGTCCATCATGGGGATCAAGTGGCCATGTGCTAGGTGGGGTAGCAAAACAAAGTGAAGCAGTCTGTGTTTGGATTCCATTAAAATTGAACCTGTTGGAATTGAAAGCCAGACTTACTGCAAAAAGACTAATCAAGTAAAAGAAAAAGTTCTTAATATGAGAATTTGGTATTCGGATCAGATGGCAAGAGGGCCGAAAGGATAGAAAAGCAGACACCTAAACAAGGAGAAAATAATGGTGGATTAATTCAATTTTAATCAGCAACTAAGGATTGATTGTGAAAGAGAGAAAGGAACGTACCTCAAACTATTCCACTTGAGAGGATCTCTTTGCCCTTTCTCTTGATTTTGCGACCCTTCAGTTGATTGCATTGATATTCGGACCTTTTTTTCCCTCTCTCTCCCTGTATGTATTTGCGCGCCGACATCTTGAATCTTTTTTGCATATCGGGACTTTTCCGGTCCATGTGCAAACTGCAATGACATATAGTTCTTGCCAAAAATCAATAATCTCGTAGCAGTTGCAATAAACCCTTTCATCACGTCAATAAATGATTTAAATCATTCTAACTATTATTAAACTCATTAAATTTTTTATATTTATCTTTTTAATTCATTTAATTTTTATATGAATTGTGGTAAGACCCCATAGAACTCCCCTCATAAATAACCCAAACCCATAGTCCAAAAATAACTTTATTTATACTATTAAAGCAAAACTACTCATTCGGTGTCTTTAGTGTAAATATTTTAAATATAAATATTTTTAGCATATAAATGTAAAATATTTTTTATATTTCTGAAATCATGAAATTAAATAAGGTTTGAATAGAATTAAATAAAGGTTAAATAGACAGTTTTTTTCATTTTTTGGCATATGAGCGTAAAATATTTTTTGTATCCCTGAAATCATGAAATTAAATGGGGTTTTAATAGAATTAAATAGAAGTTGAATAGATATAGTATTTTCCTTTTTTAACCTAAGCATGTATCTTTATTTACCAATGCAAATATTTTCAATATAATGTTTTTACCATATATGCGTAAAATATTTTTGGTATCCCTAAAATCATGAAAATAAATAGGGTTTGAATAGAATTAAATAGGGATTGAATCGACATAGTCTTTTCCTTTTTTATCATATCGGCGTAAAATATTTTGGTATTCCTAAAATCATAAAATTAAATAGGGTTTAAATAGACATAGTCCTTTCCTTTTTTAGCCTAAGCATGTATCTTTATATACCAATATAAAGCTCTAATACCATATTTAATGATGTTCCTCAACGTTCTCTCTAGATAAAATTAATAATGTTTTCAAACATATTATGCTGGCCTGAGATTCAACGTGAATTGCTTGAAGAACAATCACCACAAGAAATCAATTCTATGTAGCATTATCACGAGGAGTATCAATGACATCAAATACACGAGGAATGTTGATACAAAAATGTATTGTTGTTTTGAAGGTATTTTTGTTACCAACATGTTATGTTACATTTTCGCATATTGAGAACATTGCCGGATATACATGTGTTGCATCGGAATGATCATTAACTATTTACTACTCTTTATATAGGTTCCAAATCAAATTAGTCAATATTCTAAAAAGTTACTATTTTATTTACACACGCATCGCGGATGCATCGTCTGCTAGTAATATATTACTAGGAGACATACAGATACACTCATATATATAATGTATAATAAAATTTTGAATATAATACAATACAATAAATTTCTGTCATTTTAGTACCCAATTTAAAATAATTACCAAAATTGGTTTGGTTTAAAATACTATCATAATAGGCTTTGAATAAAAATAATTATCAAAATACATCTTTAAATCACATCTTGAAGATGCAATTTATCCATATGTAGAAATTTCACATTTTACTTATACAAATAATAACTTGCATGTTAAACATGCAATTCCCATTTAAATTTTTTTACCTAACCTAAATACCATCTTCAAGATGTGATTTTGCATATACAATTTTGCAAAAGTGTTTTAGTAATTAATTTTATCTAAAGGAAAAAAGAATTAATTTGATGATTGATCTTAATCCTACTCTCTGGATAAGTTTCATTCATGGTATCTAATTTTTTTTTTATTTGTAATGGAATAATATCTTATAAAAAAAAAAAATTATACCAAGAAAGTACTAGAATTTTTAAAGTTTCACTCAAAAGTACTCTAACTTTTAAAAAGTTTCTCTCAAGGAACATTTGAATGGATTATGTCCATTTTTCTATCCAACTGCTAACATAACAAGCAAATTAATTAAAAAAAAATTTTTGTCCAAGTAGGCATTTTTTTTAACCCATATTATCTTGATCATACTTATTATGTTTGTAATTACCCTCAATTATAATTCTTAAAAACCTTAGAGTATAATGTATAAAGACATATAGAATAATAATAATAATATCAGATCATCATCATCCGATTCCTACTGGTATAAATACAATTTCAAATAATATATTTTAATCTTCACCAACTATAACCTAAAAAATTAAGTATTGCACTCAACTCGAGATAATGGCACAAAGAGTGTCAATACTTTCAGTTTTTGGTAATTTAGTGTCTGATTTTTTTAATTTTGGCAAAAAAGTGCATATTATTTTAAGGTACTAGCATTTCAATGTCTCTGTACTTTAAAATAAAGTGTATATACTTCCACTTTTTAGCAATTTAAATACTAAATTACTAGTGGGCCTGTTTAGATTATCAAATATTAGATCTGTATCGATTCGGTATCAGTTTAGTATCAATATCGGTTCAGTAGCGATTCGTTTAGTCAGTTGATGAGTAAAACTATCGATTTTTCATTGGTATCGGTTCAGTATTTGTTCAGTATCTGTTTGGTGCCCAAACAATGCTAAAACGACACTAGAATGACAAACCAGATAGATCATAAAACAACAATAACCTTTTTGCCAAATTTTAAATATTAGACACAAATTGTCAAAAACTAAAAGTACACGCACTCCCCATACCATTATCCCCTCCCAACTTTAGTGGCTATCTTTAAAAGTGAAAAGAATTACATTGTTGTTGGCAATCTTAAAGAAAGTAAAAATGGAAAAAAAATAAACAGAAAAAGAAAAGAATAGAAAGAAAACAAAATGAAATATTGTTCTTATTTCTTGTTTGGTTTTAAATGATGGCAATGGAAGGAAATGAGATGAAATTTTTGTTTTTAATATTGCTTGGTAAAGATGTAAAAAAAAATTACGAGAAATAATATGTTTAATAAACTAAAATGTCCATTATCTTACTTATTTTTACTTTACTTTTTTCTTTAGAGCCAATTATTTTTTTTTTTTACTTTACTTTAAGGTATATTTTGGTTATTTCAATTAGTTTTTCTTTCTTTTTTCCCTCTTCTTCCATCACAAAACTGAAGAGGAATAAAATGACCTCAAGCTTCCATCCACCTTTATTCACTTCGTCTCATTTCACCCCAATAAAAATAACCAAATATACAAAATCCATTCCGTTTCCCTTTATCTTCTTCGCTTCCAATCGATTTCGACGGATCCAAACACATTGTTAGATTTTGTCATGCATCTTATTGGAGTTAGTAAGTAGGCAATTATTTTAGTTTAATGGTTAATTCAAATGTGGCTTTTGTAATCGAGAGGCGGAAGTTCCTTGAGAAACGTTATTTGATAAAGAGAAGGGAAATAATATGTGGGATCCATTTTGCAATATAATTTCTTATAGAAAAATTATCTTTTATATGTCTAAAACATGAAAGTGGATTCTCTCACTTTAATATTATATATATTGATTCATAATATGGGAGTGATTCGTTTTAGAGTTAAACCTACATAACCCAAAATAGGACTAGAAGAAAAAAAAAAAAAAAGTAGTATTACTTTTGTTGATGGTATGAGGGAAAAAAGAACTTTTGGTCCTCAACATTGCATTGTTTTTTGAATTATATCTCCAATTTTTCTTTTTGTTTGAGTTTTCAGTATTTACAAATGTTAACAAATAAAAACATGTTATAATATCGTTAAGATTTCTATTAAGATAAAAGAAGCGGCATGTTTTGTTTTATTCATGTAATTATATTGAATATATAATATCATATTTAAAAAACATAAAATAGAAAAAAAAAAAGAAAAAAATATTGATCATTCCCGATGCTTGGATGGTTGAAATGGCCATTGCTGCGTTTGTCAATCCGCCAGCAGGAGAGGTGAGGGTGCAATATAGATTTGCAAACATAATATATGATCAAAGCGGTGCCACGGAATTATCCGGCATAATCACTCCGATACGTATGTTAGCTCGTAGGTTTAAGAGAGTAAAGAGTAAGATAAGATAATATAAAATAAGATAAAAATGAAATGCTCATACTTTGAGATTAAACCAGTAAATTCTCCCCTATGGCATTAAATTATTTTCCCTCTATCAATTGATGTTCTAATCATCACCTTAAGTGCTACCATCTAGTATTGTTTTGCTAACATCATCAATCAATCTTGTTACATTAAGATAAGAAGAACCACCAAATTCTACAGCTTCCTTTGCCAATTCTGCCAACTTATGTGCCCTTTTTCTCCTTTCAAATCCCATTTCCCCATCATTCATTACCTTCTCAATAGCATCCTTTACATCTTCCATTTTCACCATAACACCATATTTGTCTTCGTCACCCAAATACACCACTTCCTTAACTCCAACCCCAATACCAGTCTCCAAAATTTGAACAACCAACTTCTCATTATAGAATTGCTCAGCAAACAAAGGCCATGTCACCATTGGCACACCAGCAGTAATACCTTCTATTGTTGAGTTCCATCCGCAATGCGTCAAAAAACACCCTACTGCTGGACTAGACAATATTAAAACCTGTGATGCCCAACCTCTAATTAATAACCCTCTTCCCATGACCCTTTCTTCGAACCCGCCATCTTCCGACAACCATTTTTCGAGCTCGTCTTTTCGGTTTGCTCCTCTTATCACCCAAATGAATGGCCTGTTTGTTGCTTCTAACCCTAGCCCCAACTCCTTCATCTGTTCTGGTGTCACTCTATTCAGACTTCCCAGACACGCATATATCACAGAGGCTTTTGGCTTTGAATCCAGCCATTCTTTTAAGGACTTACTTACATCATCTGAAACAACGTTGTTTCCTCTATGTGCCATGTCAGACTCATTGTTAGTACAGAGTGATACAGGTCCAATACACCAAACTTTATCATCACCATGAATCTTTTTGAATTCCCTGACATAATTTGTTTCCAACTCTTCGAAAGTATTGATCAAGTACCCGTATGCTCTTTCAGCAGAATGTCTTATCTGATCTCTAACATCTGCCATAGAGTTGTTCGGGGAATAATTGAACATTCCTGACAACTGCTTCCTAGTAAATTCGATTTTATCAGGCATTCCTGGCACCAAAAACGTTTCTGTCTCGGAAACTTTCTGGTACACCTTGGATACATGTAAGTTGTGCGTACACAAGTGAGTGAAGCAGCTAGTGCCATCAAACACAATCCTAGGAATGTTCAACCTACGAGAAACATCAGCTGTCCATGCAAGATTCTTGTCCGATATTAAACAGCTAGGTCTAGGATAAGTACCAGCATCCTTCAGGAATACCTCCAGTGGCTCTCGCAATGATTCTGCTGCCAGGAAAAAATTCTTGAACAGACTGACTGAAGGAAGGGCGTCTACATTTTCACAATTTTCGGGCAAACCGAACTCGGAACCGGGGAAGTTTAGCTCAAGGAGCTTTATGGGGAGCCCTGAGACGACGGCGCTGTTGATTGTAGCCCGAACACGGTTGGCATTGACAGGAGTTGTGACTATGGTAACGAGTACCTTGCGTTGTGCAATGAACCGGGCGATATCCACCATAGGAATAAGGTGTCCGGGGCACATTAGAGGGACTAGGACGAAGTGGAGGTGGTGGAGGTGCGCCGCCATTGATGTCGTGGACAGGAATTAGAAATGTAGTGAATGGATAAGTGCAAACGCTGATTGTATATACATATGTTGGACAACTTTAAATTCGATGTGTCTTTATCTTTCGGTGGTTTCTTGTCATTTTCCGTGCATACGCATGTGCATACCTAAAAATAAGAAATGACAATTTAATGACTTTTTTTCATATGGGCAGAAATGACATCTGGGAAAGTTGCATAAAGGAAAGAAAATCAGTGAAAATCGTTTGATGGGTCAAATTAGCTAATTTTTTCTCGGAAGATGAAGATACTTTTTTAAATTTTTTTTAAAATAAATTATTTTATCAAGAAATAGATATAAATAAAAAAATTTAATAATTATTATTATAAAATTAAATAGATTATATATAAATACAAATTAAATATATTTATATATATTGTTTTGATACAGATACAAATACAAATGAAAAATAAACCATAAAAAATAAATTCTTTAAGATATTTTTTACTTTTAATATCATCTTTTTTCTCTCTAATATTGAAAAGATAATTATCAAAATAGGTGGAAACACCATCAAATTACCGCATAACTCCTAAAAGTAAAATTAGAAAAGATAAAAATAAGGAAATTTTAATCTGTCAAATGTTTGATCTTTTTGTATTTATTTTATCATTATCAGCTGTCAACACACCCGTGATATGTGTACTAAGAAAAATTCTTAATGAAATTTAATTATTTACATGAAAACAAAGTCATAGAAATCAAACTTTTGAAAGAGAGAAAAATTATGAATGAAAATGGTTATTGTTTAAGAAAGAGTCATGTATTTATGGAGGAAATGGTTATTAGTTTAAAAATAGGATTATAGAAGAAGCAGTTATTTATTTTATAAACAAATTAGTTTATTTATAATTAAACTACCATCATACTTTAGTAATTTTTTTTTTTTTTGACACCAATAAAATAGATTTGGTTAATAGTATTAGATAAACAAGCAACATAAAAAGAAACTCTTGATATCTCCTTGCTTTCTTTTATTTTGCTTTCCTCAATACAATGTAAAAGTAAATGGATGCTTAATCGGAAATCCACCTCTCAATTTTCTTCCTTTCCACTATTAATCGCACATCATATCCATGTTTATGCTCACATGAATTATCGCTCCCTTAAACAGATCACCAAAACTGGCCCGACAACAAGAAATAAAAAGGAAAAATCACCAAAGAACATGAAATCTTAATTGGCATCTACCAAATACTCCCATTCTCACTTTGTATATTCAAAATGTAAATAGTTAATGATCTCTATTTTCTACTATCTATCATTTACAGAAGAGTCAATGTTTTAGATAATGCATGAATTGTAGCAAAATATATAATTACTTATTTGAATTTTGAAATTTATCAATTTAGTATTAGAATTTTAAAATTGATTAATTTAATAGTTAAAAAAACTTTTCATGCATATTAATAATACATTTGTATGTTATGTGGGATTATGGTAACCAATCTAATGAAATTATTATTATTATGAAAAAAAAATCTTTTTAAAACTAAAGTAATCAATTTTAAAATCAAAATTCAGATGTTTTTTTGACATTAACCAACATAAAAATAAAAATAAAAAAGAAAACAAAAAGGAAGAAGAACTTTGAAATATTTACGTAATTTCATGAAAAGGTACTTTCCGCTTTCTGCCATCGGATCTTTATCTCGTTGTGCTTACTCTTTGTCGTGGGGACATGATAAGACAGTCCCATGTCCGAAGAGTCCCTTTTGATGGACTAGTTCCACGTGCAAAATTCAGCTACACCACGGCTCTTCCTTAATGCGGTTTTCAATTATTGAGTACCAATGCAGAACAAAGATAAGGACTGCAGAATCAGACAACATTCTCAGAACGCTTGTTCCGAGGCCCCGCTAAGCTCTGGCTGATCGCACGTTCCAAAATTACACGTCGCATTACTTCATGAATCTTGAAAGGAAACTTCAACAACTTTTTTGCTTTTTAGATGTTATCCATATTTATTTCTCACTGTGTTTGAAAAACTATCTAATTTATATTTGATATATTTTGATTTAAATTTAAATTTGAATATACTATCTTTTCCATATTATTGTAAATAAGTCCTAACATTATTGAAACTTGCAAGATACTTAATTTTTACTATTTTTCCCAACACCATTTGACACTAATAGACTAAATTTTTCATGTCTTGAAACAAAATAAATGATGTAATGAGACGGTAAAAATAATCATAAAAGGTTTGGATATTAAATCAATTAATTCAAAGTTTAGCTATCAAATTGAATTTTATGCAAAGTTCAAGTACTAGATTTGACATTTTCCCTAGATTAATAGTAAGAACCTTCCAATAGATATAAGCTATAATGAATTGCAAGTTACTCAACTTACTTCTCTAAAGAGTTTGATACATTTTCATTTAATTTTGCAAGGAAAATTCTTTGTCTAAATCTGTTAATATCATATGATAAGAGTAAGTGAGTATCCTGTTGTATAGTGTATCCATACTTACATATCCTACTCAATCAGGTAACATCTACATGGTATTGAGTGTCATTAGATAAAGTATAAATATAGATTTTCCAAAAAATGCTCTTATAAGTTAGGGTATGGGTATGAGGTATTTATGATCTATATTTACCTTAATGTCTGTAATCTTTTCATGATTTTGAAAAAAAAAAAAAAGGAGCTAAGTTCGCTTATGTCAACAAAATACTACCTTATCTAAAGCATTATTTTTTTTCTACCTATCCTCTTTTTTCTCGACTTCAAACACTAGTTTGTTGTAATTTTCAAAATCAAGTGGCATAAGAAAAGGTACATTCACTAAGTTTATTAGTTAAATATGTATTTCATTTTCATAAAAATGTTCATGAAATGGAGGGTTAAGAAATTTTGGTAAAAATAATTCAATAATAACTTTATTTTGTGTTCTCTACACTTCGTTTCATGGATGATGTTAGTGTTGGGTTTTGTAGATCTGTAAACCTCTAGAAAATTCCTTCTTTGAGAAATGATAATTAGATGAAATGCATATATATACCTAAAATGAACCATTGCACTAATATATTTTATCCATGATAAAAAATAGCTCATAGATAAAATGCAAGGCATGAATTATACCTGATAGGACTCAATATTAGGCTTAGTATCCAAGTATATGACAATATTCAATTGAGGTACAAAACATGTCAAATATGAAGAATTCTAAGTTTATCAATCAAAAACCCTATCATTACTCAAACGTCTAGATATAAAACCTTATATACCAACTCAAAATTATAACAATTTGTCTTGTATAAATAAAAGCCACTCAACCACCATTCAATTTTGATTTTCAACCCCCATCTACCAATCCTCCATTGTCAACTTCCTGAGGAGAAGCCAAAAGCTACTAACCTTCCAAAAAATAGCTAAATCCCTTCAAAGTTCTAAACATTCAATATCGACATGACCTTTATTTTCTTGAAAAGATCCCATTCTCCAATTTGCACCCCATTTGCTTTATGTTGCCGTCCACAAGGGTTAAAAAAAAAAAAAGAGGATATCGGCAAATAGAGTTCATTTATTACCAAATCAAGAAAGGAAATCCATGTAACTAATCCCTTTTCCTTCTTCCTTGCCATATTCAACTTAATAAAAACTTCATCCAACTCACTTCTCTCTCTTTCTTCTTTTTGTGATACAAGCGCCCCCCACCACACACAACCCCCTGCCCAAAAAAAAAAAAAAAAACAAATGCAAACACACACATTATGAGAGAGAACTAGGGCTAATGGTTCTTGGTTATTTTGTTTCATTATTTGTCATCATAAGTTGATACATGATGGATTATAAAATGATTCCAAGAAAAATCAAAGCATGAGCATATATACATATACGTCATGTGTCTTAGCCAATAGGAAATTTAGGAGTCACTAGTTTGTTCATAACATTAGTTAAAAGACATGCATCATATTTTATAAAGTAGGTCACATTAAGAAAATTGTTAAAAACCAAACAAGAAGATGATACGCATATACATGTATGGTATGACCATGTAATAATCTAGGGACTAATATTGTTTTGCTTTCACTTTTTAAGGTAAATATTGCAAGACTCATATTAAGTAATGTACTTGTTAAGGAAATATTGAGAAAAAAAAGCAAAATTGAATATGTATATGTATATGTATATATGCATTTGCTCGGCCATATATGAAAAAATAAGGACTATTATTGGCTTTTATGACAAGTGATTTAGAGTTGTATCTATTAAAGGTGATTATAATCATAGGTAAAGAAAGTTGATACAAAAAGGTACAAATTAAAGATTTAAAGCAAAGTATATATATAAATACATATATACATTCGGCCCATATGCAAAAATAAAGAATAAATGGGCTTAGTTGCATAATTGGAAGATATAAGCACTATAAACCATGAATGAACCATTTAATAGAATAAAGTATAATCATGTATTAATATATGTATGTTTCAACCACTTAATAAAAATAAAACAGCCATGATGAACTTTGGTTCATTTCTCATTTAACTCCACTAATATGACCTCTTGGAGCAATATGTGAAGTTGGTTTAGCAAAAAGGGAAGGAAATTATATATATGTGCTATTATATGCATGCCCTAGCCAATTAGAGGAAAATAGAACATCTATAATGATTTCGTTCTCCAATTAAGACATAATGGCTTTCTAATGTGATTTATGGAGTTAAAGCAACAAAGGGATTATTATAGCTATATCTCCACAATATCATGCAAATATGGTCTTAAATAGGATTATAGGCTAAATTGTGTAAATGTCAAGTAGCACAAATAAGTGATGGACTTGAATTAGTATTAACTAAGTTAACTGACTTTACTTAAAAAAAATACATATATATATATACACACACATATAGAGTAGTAGAAGGAATTGCTATTTAAGATATATGCATGTTCATCTTTTGATATTAAAAGACCATATAAATGGAACTATATATATATTTGAGAAAATAACACAACTTAATATTGAATTAAGTGAGAAACCAAGAAACGCCAAAAATAGTTATGTATATATATACATAGTGTCAACCCATGAGACTTAGGAAGGTAAAATGGACCAATTGCCACTAAATAGCAATACCACTAAATCATATACGAAATAAGCTTTCCAATAACTACCTATATGCGCAATTTAGATTCAAAACTAATACAATAGAAGCAAAGTAAGGTTATACAATTAAATTAACATATATAGTAATATAAGATAATTACCAAATGAGTTGAATCGTAAGGATCCCAACACATCAGGACATAATTAAATAGGTCTCGTGACCTTTTAAGAGCCACTTATACAATTAAAATAGGATTAAGAATAAAACAAGTACACTAAGTATACCAAAACCCTAATTTATGAGACTTAGGCAAATATAGGGTTTTACACTTATTTTTCCTTATGTTGATATGCTATTCCTTATTTTTAGAGAATTAAATTCTATATTGGAAATTCATCAAATTATTATGATCACTAAAGACATCATGGATAGGTGAATAACTCTAACTATATCACACTATTTGTGGATACAATTTAGTTGCATATTTTTTATAATCAAACAAACAAATGGTTTATGTATGGGGATTAGAGGAGGGCATACATGCTAAATAGGTTGGGTTAGGCCAGCCTATTTCGGCCTGTGAGTTAAACAAGTTAGGCCATTTTGTCCCGCTTTTAAACAGGCCAAAATTTCTTGGCCCGGGCCCTGCTCGCATTGGCCTACAAGCTAAATGGGCCACTCACGACCAATTTATGTTTTATTTTTATTTTTATGTTAATTTGTGAGAAAATTGGAATATTTATGTATTTTAGTGTTTTATATATATTATTGATTAATTTTATTGCTATTTTAATTACTTGTATATGAAAAAAGTTTTTTAAATAATTTTTTGGATATAATATTATGTTTAAATGAATAAATACGTACTTAAAAAGAATGTTATTATTCTTGTGATATTTGTATCAATCAATCCTCTTCGATAACATATCATAAATAATAACTAATATACTGTTATTATTATTTTTGTTCTTAAATCATTCCTCTTTTTTTTATTTTCTTTTCTTTTTTTTTTTTGCAATTGGCCTATAGGCGGGCCCGACCTATCATGGGTTAGCCTACTTTGGCCAATGGGCTAAACAGGCAGAAAAAAATTGGTCGCAACTTTCTTTTTTAAGTAGGTAAATGGGCTGACCCGCGGGCTACGGCCTGTATGCCCAGCTTTAGTGGAGATTGGGAATTGCTTGTTGTTTGGTGGTTGGATAATTGAATAAGCTACTAAATTTAAAAAAAAATGAGGAAAAAAGAAAGAGAAAAACAAATCTCATGTGATGATACTAGTCGGAATCATGAATGTCTACAAGTTAAGTGATCATCCTAATAAGCAAACTTAATAATAATTGATATCTAAATACTTGGCCATGCATAGCACAATTACATAAATGTTGCATATTCAACTGCCATTGCTATGTATCTATTTCAAGTCTATGGTAATGTTGGGAGTATCTAGTAAGAGAACTATGGTTAGGCCTGGGGTTTCCAGTAGACTTGCACAATGCATGGTTCTGCGGGATCTAAATGGTAAAGCATGGAGCTCCACCTATGGTATCGACCATGGTATCACCTTAGAAAGTGGCAATACTTAGGGAGACTCTAAGCTTCCAGCATAGTTGAAATAATTAAGATACTAAAATTTAAGTGATGATACAAAAATGATTGATTTTCCTATCTAGCATTCTTAGGCCCTCCTAGGTCTTGGTGGTAAGTTTTGTGCTTTTGAAACCCTAGTGAGAGGGCGTAAATCTATACCATGTTTAGATTTTAGTCATCCAAGCTTGTATTTGCTCATATAATTGATTGTTGCATTGCATATGTTGTTATTAAAAACTTGTTTTGTATATGCTTGGCTTGTGTTATGATCTAGTTATCTCATTTAGTTGTGGTTTACTCACTTTCCTATAGATTTAATGTATTTCAAGGTAGCCTGTAGCTCGTTTTGGAGTCTAACACCAGTATAGTGATAAAGTACTGTAAGGCTTATTTACGGGTGAGGGAAGGCAAATATATCATGTGAAGACTAGAAAGAGAATTAACTCCATTGACATTAGTTATATTATTGATGAGACTAGTATTTACACTTATGGTCAATCATGAAACATGGATTTGTAATGGCTAAGTAATGTTTGGTACTTATTGATTAGTGATTTATATATGTGTATGCATTATATTCTTATTCTAAATAATCTCGATCCTATTTATAGAGTTACTCTATTTTGGGAATCTTAGTTGTGCTATCCACATAAGTCTCTCTGAAGGTCCAAAGGAAACCTATATGGTTACTTAGGAGCTTCAGTTTGTCATCATGCAATATGACATGATTATGGCACCTTCTGGGGTATGACAAGATCAGGTTACTAATGTTGAAGCTTATCAACATGAGTTTGAAAGCTTATCAGATAGAACCAGTGGGTTATGAAAACAATTTCTTCAAAGCTGTTTTATATTAGGCCTTAAGCCTTTGATTTAACAAGAAGTTTTTGCCTTTTAATCTACTAATTTTTGCATGCAATAAGTTTAGCAAAACTACATGAAAGCAAACTGGAAGTTATTAACTTTCATTTTCATAACAAGTTAGCTAAATATTTCAGTTATGGATCCCATGATAAATCAGTTGATAAAAAGGCAAATGGATTCTTACCTACACTAGCATCTAAATCTAAAAATGTATAAGTTTAATCTCTTCCAGTAAGAAAGCTTTTAGCTTCAGAGTTGTTGGAAAGACGAGAAAAGGGTTTATGTTACAATTATCACTGCAATAATTTTGGCATTAGAGACAAGTAATTTTGTTTCTGAAAGTGAAAATTCTGTCTCTCAATACTTTCAGAGACAGATTTTCCGTCACAAATTTCTATCTCAAAAATCATCGTCGCTAATTCTTTTAGGGACATATTTCTTATCCATTGCAATTGCGAGGGAATTTTTGTCGCAAATCTGTCTTTGTTTTGGGATTAGTTATTATTAAATACTCAATTAAAAAATAATAAATAAAATTATTCCATTGCAAATTTGTCTCTGATTCTTAGATAAATTATTTTTAAAAAATTATCATTTGTATCCTATTTATCCTTTTCAGGAGGTCACTCACCATTGAATGCTAGCACATTTAACATTAGAGTTTTCACAAGGACTAAACTGATGAACAATTCTTATCTTTATGAATAAAGTTCCACTACTATTTATTTAAGAGATATTGCAATTTATAATATCATAACCATAAAACATTTTACATATCTCTTATAATTAATTTTTATTTTATAATTTCACTTTGCCTATTTATTAAGAATTTTTCATTAATATTTTATTAAAATAATATATAATATTTATATATTCTAATTTTGCATTTTATAATAATTATTTTAAATTATATTTATTATAAGCTCAAATTCGACTTGATTTAATACTCGACAAACTCAAACTCGACTTGATTAAGCTGAATTATTATTTTAAATATTGAGTTAATTATAAAGAGTATTTAATACTTAATAAACTCAAAGTTGACTCAACTCAATTTAATACTCAATTAAGCTTGATTAAGCTCGCGAGCTCACCGAGCTGAATAATTAAAAGCTCAAGCTCGAACTCGATAGCTACTCGCGTAGCTCGAACTCGTGCTCGACTCAATTATAAACAAGTCAAATTCGAGTTTTCACCAACTCAAACTCAAGTAACTCGCAAGCTGTTTCAACTCACTTATAGCCCTACTTATAAGGGTTATGACTGTTGTCCGCCTTGGAATTAATATATTTATAGTAATACAATTAAAATCATTTTTAAAAAATAAAATATACTAAATATATTATATTTTTTAAGAAGACAAATATATTTAATTAAAACAATAAAAATAATTTATTTAAAAACAATTTAAAGTAAATTAAAAAAATAAATCATTATTTTATTATTATTATTATTAAAAAGGCATATAATTTAATTACTATTACAATATTATTTGATAATTTTATTTTCTTTTATTTCCTAAAAAATATTGAAGTTAATATGTTAATAGTAGTATAATTGAAATTATTTTAAACAAATAAAATACACTAAATATATTATATTTTTTAGAAGCCAAATATATTTAATTGAAATAATAAAAATAAATTAAATTAAATTAAAAAAATAAATCATTATTTTTAAAAAGGCATATAAATCAATTACTATTACAATATTTTTTTATAATTTCATTTTCTTTTATTTCCTAAATAAGTAAACAATATTGAAGTTAATGTATTAATAGTAATATAATTGAAGTCATTTTAAACAAATAAGATATACTAAATATATTATATTTTTTAAGAAGACAAATATATTTAATTAAAATAATAAAAATAATTAATTTAAATACAATTTAAAGTAAATTAAAAAATAAATCACTATTTTTAAAAAAGGCATATAAATTAATTACTATTACAATATTATTTTATAATTTCATTTTCTTTTGTTTCCTAAACAAGTAAGGAATATTGAAGTTAATTTGTTACTAGTAATACAGTTGAAATCATTTTAAACAAATAAAATTTACTAAATATATTATATTTTTTAAGAAGACAAATGCATTTCATTAAAATAATAAAACTAATTTATTTAAATACAATTTAAAGTAAATTAAAAAAATATATCACTATCTTTATATTACTATTTTAAAAAAAGGTCTATGTGCTAGTTCACGTACCTTGCGTGCCGTGCCGTGCCGGCCTACTTATTTCGAGTGCTTTATATGCTGCGTGCCTAGAGTGTTGCGTGTTGATCCGCACGTGCTCATACTTTTATCTTTTTTCTTTGCGTGTCATGCCATACCCACGGCCTTCGTGTCAGCCCACGCATGCCGCAATCTATTTACCATGCCAACAACCATCTAAAGAAGGAGGACTGAAAGCAGGTGCATTGCATGTGTTCAAGCTACCAATGGGGATTACTTTCTGATGGGTGGCATTTTTTAATTATTTATTAAAATATTAATTTTTTTCCTTTTCCCGAAATTTTACATGCGGTATTGAAACAGAAGACGGCAGAATGATTCTCAAAATCCCCTAGTTCATCCCATCTACTCATAACAAATATATCCTGGTCCACCATGGTGATGCCATCGATAGATATCCCATAATTTCATCATATTTTTTAATGATGCTAGTTTTGTTGTTATCTAACAGTTCAAATATCCAAATCAATATTATAGTAATTCCAGTGAACCTCTGTTTTTCAAGCTTCAGGAAGTCTAAGTCATTGTCAGAGACTTTTGTTGTCACGTGAAGGTCTTGTCTGTAATAGACACGCTCACTACGGCCCACTTCGAGACCACAAATTTCAAATATCTAGTGAAAGCGGTTCTTCGAAACGTAAAAAGGAAAATTGCATTTATACTTGAATCGCTGGTGAAAGTCGCGATTCATTAAGATTCAAGTGATTTCCCCATTTGGATGTAGTTTAGTAATGTATAATTTTTATTGAATTGTATTGTATAACTAATTTATTAAGAAAAATATAAATCATATTTTATGCATATGATTTTGCATCAGTAATTAGTAATTATTTTACATTCTTTTTATTTAAAATTAATAAATACATGTGTCTTTCGAATGATCTGTTTAGAAAACAATAAAAGTTTCTTTAATTATATTATACGTCTCTATAACATTATGTTTTGTCAATTAAAAATTTCAATAGTCATAGCTTACATTAGTCTTCAATATAAATTTTGAAAGATAAAAGATATCTAAGTGTACCTAACACAGAGTATTTACTTTAACATTCATACATCCGAATAGTCTATTTATAAAACAATAAAAGTTTCTTCATTTATATTTATTATACGTCTCTGTAACTTTACGTTTTGTCAATTAATAATTTCAATAATTTTAGTTGACATTAGCCTTCAATATAAATATTTGAAAGATAAAAAATATCTAAGTGTACCTAACGCAAATAGTATTTATTTTAACATTCATATATTCATGATACTTGTAAAAAAGAAGGAAAAAAGAAGAAGAAGAAGAAGAAGAAGAGAAAGAAGAAGATAGATGTAGAATAATGCAGTAAACTATCGTAATTAAGTGGTTATAATTAATAACTCTCCTCTCAAATTTAAATTTTATTTATTCTGATCAATATGTTGTGAGAGGATCATTCAAGTAATCATACTTGTCAATACAATCAGAAGTTTAACGGTTAAATAATGGGCTGGACGGTTTGTTATTAGACCTTAGAAAAACCCGTTACTTTTCAACCCAAAAAAGCAAATTTTTGAACCCCCTTCCTAAATGACTTTGAAATGTTTCCGCTGGTAGATTCTACTTTCCGAAATTCATCTTTCAAGATCTTGATATTAATCCATTAATTTCCTCTATCATTTATTCCTTTATTTATCTATTTTTCTTTCAAATTCAAATCTGTTGTCCTTTTTTTTTTTTATCTTTTGTTTTCTACATTATCTCACAAATACTGCTAATGTTATTCATTATAATATATTTATAAATACATATATATTAGCATTAGATATTTCATTCATTAAAGAAATTAATTGCAAAAACATATTGCTACACATTATAATGAATATATTTACTAGTTAAAATATATTTAGTGGTTTTATTACGATGTCATATATATATATATATATATAACCTAACATGTATTATAGATTAACAGATATAGATTAAAGAAGTAAAAAGAAAATAAGGAAGAATATTTGAATTTGAAAACAACAAAAGGAATAAATAATACAGTTACATGTGCATAATATAATGAAATAACCAAAGTTTTAAATTCATACTTAATGCATGTTAAATTTGATTGTTATATGTGTGTATATGTTAGTGTCAATTATTATGTGTTTGAAATGATGGTATGTGTTATGAAGTAATAATTAGATAATAATCTATGATACATATATCTAGGTTGATAGTTTATTCATGTTATAAATTATTATGTTGATGCTAATTGATATTATAATGAATAATATATGATGAATTAAGCTTGTTTTAAATCAAAAATTGAGTCCATAAACCTAGCAGATTTTTTTTTGGCCTTTTTAAACCCAAATTAAGCCCAAAATCAAAGCTTTATTAAGGCCCAAAACCCCTTAGAAATTTGCCCCAAAAGTCAATGCATGTTGGATAAATATCAAGTTTTAATCTTTTATACTTTGGACATCCAAAACAAACCCAAGAAGAGAAAAATTCGTGACTCTTGTAAGACAATATTTTTCAACATCCAAACCAAGGTTTCTTGCACCCAACACACTAAGAATCCATCCCCAGCTATCATATATACTGTAACGCCCCAAAAATTTAATTCGATTAATTAAATAACTTAAGGTGCCATCGCCAAGTATAATACTCTAAAGTATTACACGCTAAGGCTTTCTTTAAAAGATTTTGTTTATGTTGGACATTGCTACTCAATTTTAGGTTATGAAATCATTCTGTTAGATTCTGCAACAACTGGATTTATCAGCGGAAATAAATTTTATAAAACAATTTAGAAATAAAGATATTTCAAAACTTCCATTCTCTTAAGTGGAAATTTATTCGATTAAACAAAGCTTTGCAAAAGTTAAATTACAAAACGTGGGCTCCATTATGCACTTTAAAGAAGGTAATAAGTTTAAATCATAAATCCAGCTCTCACTAATACAAAACAAAAAGAAATAAAATAACTAAACTACATCCCTGCTTCTACTCACTTCACTCATCCACAAATCCTCTCCGAATCATTACAAGTGTCCAAAACCCGAGTCAAGCATCATCACATCATCATCAACAACAACATCATCATCATCATCAAATCATCATCAATCATCACATCATCACTCATCTTCATCAACTCCTGTAAAAAAAAAAAACAACAACAAAATGAGCCGAAGTTCAGTACACAGTATCACAATCACACACGGGGTAACATACGAGCTTAACTAAATCAATGCACAATCAACAAGTTATTATCTTTCCTTTAAAATAAACAAATCAACATGGGAGTATTCAAACTTCGAACGTCAAGGATCTAATATCACACCCGCCTTCCTGAGTGGTCCCTACTGTTCATACAAACTAGACAACCCCACATTTCGACGTAGCTTGTAATACTAAGGGATCTTGAGCAACGCATCACAATACTCAAGGGGTTGATATAAGCAGCTCGGATACTTATATCTCCTTGATAAATTTACTATAACGATTAAATAATCTCATCTAGGGTTTATGATCATTACACAACTCTACTTAGACTCAGTCCATAACATCAATCTAATTCACCGTTCCTATAAACATTGAACTAAACCATGATACTTCCCCCCAAGTTTAAGCAAATGTTACATCGATACCAAATTTCCCATCGATTACCCGCTGAACCACTTATGAAATTCATATCAGAATGATAAGGATGGTCTAAGCGCCTAAACTACCATACCCCCAATCTAAGCAAGATGCTGCTCCTCGAACTGGATACCAATCTGCCATACTGGGCAGATACGGATTTAAACAACGGAATAGACAATCAATTCAAACAATTATTAGGCCAAGTTTAAGTTCTCAGTCCATTTAAGATGCTTATCCTAACAATCACCACGCAAGTTACTGCGTACCTTAAGTACAAAATCCAAACAGAGTCTCAGAAGGTAGAGCACTAGCTATCTCAGAAGATATATCTCATATCTACCACTGGTTCAAGAAACAACTCTTGTAAGAACCTAAACTAACATCCACTTCAATAAACTTATATAAGAACTTAAGCTATTTATCCATTTATCTCAAACTTATTTTATTAAATCCTATTTGATCAGATACTAAATAGGAACCCGACTATGGCTGCAAAGATCTCCCTGCCAAAATATGAACAGTTCTCCTTTGTCTGTCAAAGAATTTTTTTTCTCTTTATTTATAGTGTTTTATTACAAAAGCATTAATAAAGAATTCATATACCAAAAATATTCATTTTCTAAGTAAACACACATTTGAAACAACATATTCCTCATGTTAATATAAGGTTATCCTATCTCATTAACTTAAACCAATTATTAACCATTAACTCGTTTTAACTAAATCATAGCTAAATTGATTAGATTTATTCATTTAAATCATTTACTAAGTCAAGTTGATTAAACTTAGACAATCTAACTCATTTTAGCTTAGTGAAGTTCATTAAACTAAATTGGACTTAGATTAATTACTAATTCATTATATATCTAAGATCTATGTCAATTCGAGCTTACATTAACTTAAACTTAGCCAAATTCATCAAAGTTAAACAATATAATCCATTTTAGCTCATTCAAGTTCATTTAGTCAAGTTGAACCTAGGTTTGTTAACTAAGTTCATTTTATAACTAACATCTAGATTTAATCTAATTATTTGTTAAATCTATAAATCTACTTAAAACCATGTTTAATTACATGAATTAAATCACATAACACATCAAATATCACTTATCTATCTCATTTTAGCTCAAAAAGATTCATTTACACTTAACAACAAAAATTTAGAAAGCAAATACAAGTTTTGACTTTGTTTGAGAAATATATCAGCTGAAAAGAAGTAAAATTTCAGCATCGATAATTTTGGAATTTTTAAAAAATCAAAACATAAAAGTCGTAGACCTATTTTTAATCTTTCCAACGCAATCTGAATCACCAATTGGAGGTCGGATGAAAAAGTTACAATCAAATTACAAAATAACATTGCAGTAGGGGAGAGATCAGAAATTGAAACGCCCTCTCATATGGGGCCTTTTGGGAGGCCGTTTCAACCCAGTGACATTGCACTTTTCCATTCGAAAGTGATACACCCTTGCATATGGGGCCGTTTCCTCCATACACCCTCCCATATAGGGCCGTTTCAACTCAGGGAAAGTGCATTTTGAAGGTCAGAAGGTGAAACACCCTTCCATATGGGGCCATTTGATAGGATGTTTCAAAATTTTTCGCTTTCTCCTGTTTTGAACACAAAATTTTGTAAACTTTTACACTTTCAAACATTCTTTAAACTCATCCTAAGTTTCCCAAAACTTGTTATATGATTAAAATACCATTCAAACAACAAAGACTCCACTTCTAATGATCAAACACCCAACTTCCACTATTCATCATCTCCTTCCTCCAACCAAAGCCCACAACTACTATTCATCATCTTCTCTACACACCCACCTCATCTCAAACATTATACCAACATATTCATTAACTTCATCACAATTTCTACTCAAATCTAATATCAATTCTTCATATATAAATAAGAACAAGAATCAAAACAATAATAAAACAAATATACTTAGCTTTTAAAGTAAAACATGCAATTTGGTCTTCTTCTTCTTCTTCTAACTTGATTTCTCTTCTCTTATCTTCATCTTCTACTTGATTTCTCTTTTGTTCCTTTTGAAATTGAGATTTGGGAAGATAATTTTGGGAGATAAAAGAAAGAAAGAAGAGGAAGAGAAGAGAATGAAAAGAGAGAAAAAAAAAAGAAACAGGAATGAATAGCTAAGGAAGAGAGGGAGAGCAGGTGAAGGAAAAAAAATAAAATCAAAAGGGAAGGTTGAAGCTTAAAATTAGGATATTTTAAAATAAGAGTATCGGATTTAGAACTTTCAAATCAATATCTTTAGTTCTAGAAGCATTTAAAAGATAATTTTAGAATCGATAGGTCAGAAATTAAGAACTGTAGATGAGAACTTAATTTAGAAATTTATTTTAGATAAAAGGATATTTAATTGAGTTCGGGTTTAAGAACTGATATTTTGGTACAAAAAAATGAACTCAAATTTTATAAAGATTTAGGAATAGATATTTTGGCTATAGATTGAAGGTTTAGGAATCCTCTAAACATTTTAATGACATGTTTAGAGATTTTAGGAATTTAAAATCTCAAATTCAACTTAATTATTTACTAATCTAATTATTTCAACTTGTCTAATTATATCCTATGATTCATTTAACTTATCCAAATCTATCTAAACTCAATTTCTAATATATATAGAGATTTTGGTCATTTCATATACATTAAGGTAAGTTTATATGATGTTTAAGATGCTTTATTTCTCTTTTAATCCATGAAATTTCTATCAAACATAATGCATGTTGGATATATATTTGTATTGTTATATTGTGATGTTGAGATAGCTTAGGATTTTCTTATGGAAGTGTAATGATGGTGTTGAGTTGTAGTGTGATGAGAAGTTGGTACTGTTGAGTTGTATTAAAGAGTAGATTCATGTTGAAGTAGTGGATGTGAAGAAAATGAAATTATAGTGTTAAGTGTGTTTTAATGGTTGAGGAGGAGTATTGTGTTTCAATGATGTTAGAGAGGAGTTTGCGTGTGTTTGATGATATAAGGTTCTTGTACCATGTATTAGGAAGGTTATAATATGGTTTGTAAGAGGTTGGAAAAGTAAAATGTGAAAATTTCGTGTTTGAAAAACAGAGGAAATTTGCAACATGAGCTACAGTGTATGCTGCCTCAAACACCGCCGGCGTACCTTCCGGCTTTAAAAATTTGGCTACTAATCATTCGAAAGGTAGCTTGAACACCGCCGACTTAGACCCTGACATTGTCGGCATTGAGGTCTACACAGCCGATGCATTGCCGGTGTAATGACCTAAAATTTTGTACATAATGCATTTTTTTAAAGACGACTTCAACACTGCTGGCTTAGGACCCCTATACTGTCGGTGTTGAGTCTTACACTGCCGATGTAAATTGCTAGCATGGGCTCTGCAGATTTCAATTTTTCTAACCTTTTTCCAACATCTTCCAATATATGATATATGACTTTTTGATTAAGGATTTGCCTTGTATGATATTATATGATATATATATATATATATATATGTCATGTGATAACTTTGGATGATTTTAAATGAGATTCAATAACTTCTTGAGTTTTTAAACTAGCGAGTATAAGCTTGGCTTAGGATAGTTATGTTGATATTGTTTGATTTGTGTGGAACAGAGGTAGATACTCAGTTGGAGATTTCCTTTGATTCTTAATCCGATCCAGGTACACAATAATTTGATTATTTTTTATTAAGATAGGCATATTCAAGTTTGACCCTAATTAAAGACTAATGAAAAGTTTATTGAAATGGTTTGTGGTTGAGTCGTGTCTAGTCTGGGGAACGGTAACCTTATCATGATGCAATCGCATGGTAGTTTAGGCACTTAGTCCAAATCTTTATCATGATGCAATGACTCAAATCCATGATACAATGGTGGTTTCTTTTAATGGCTAAGTGGATAGCTAATGGGGTTAACTGTGTCGGTATATTCTCTACTTAGGCTCAGGAGGAAATAATATGTTTTAGTTTACGGTTATGGGACCGTTAAACTAATTGATGTTATAGACTGGGATAAGTGGAGTGTATAAAGGAGTGTGAACCCTAGATGAAGCTATTACTAATCTTTATCGGTTAGATATAGGAGATATAGGTATTCGGTTTATCTATATCAACCTCCTGAGCAGCTGCTGTTACTCAGGACCCCCAGAATTCCCAAGCTTGAATCGGAGTTTGAATACTCCAATGTTATTTTTACTCACTTAACTAAAGACAATGAAGTTACTGTGAATTGTCGCATTGCATTTAATTAAGTGTGCTTGGCATATGTGTTTGTTTGCATTTTTGTGTACTGGGCATTTGGCTCATGCTGCTACCTTGCAGGTGATTATGATGATGAGCTCTACGACGATATGGGCTATGAGACTGACTGGGAGACCTCTATGGATGATTAGGAGTGTGACCTAGTAGTAGTTGTTTAGGACTTTTTGATATATTTGTGCAAATTTCTGGACTTATTTATTAAGCCTTGGAATGTAATGTTATTTTAAGATGTATATGTAATGTAACTTGCTTGTATGTAAGCTTTATATGGTTTATGTGATCCTTGGGAGATCCTCATGTAATGTATGTAATGTATGTTTTGTATATATGTGATGACCCATTACTTATGTAGTGGTAGTATTTCTTAATTCAAATCATGTGAATGTTATATCTGTTTTAAGTAATCAATCATTACAAACACTTCTTTTTATACGACCTTACGTATAATACTTGGTTTTTTCCTAATATTTGGGTATTATGCGTGGTCATAGGATTTGGCATACTTAATCTATGGATTAAGTGGGCCGGGTCCTTACAATATATCTTATACATGATAATATATAAAACTAAATATAATATAATTATAATATATAAAACTAAATATAATATAATAATACAACCAAATCTATATAAATAAAAATTGCAAAAAAGAAAAAAAAAACGGAAGAAGATTTACCTTGGATTAGACATCCATATATCATGTTCTTAAAAGAAAGCTTTAAAAACTTTAAAGAATCCCCGTTCACTTCAAACAAATCTTCACATTTCTCGTACTCCATTGATTTTTTTCCAGTGAGGACGAGTAATCAACGTTGATTTTTCACCTCATTAGAAAGAATAAGTGATTTTTTTCTAGACTGATCGTCTGAAGATGAGTGAAACACATGTATACTAATTTTAGGAAAAAAATTTTTTAAGTAAAATTGACATAATTTTAATTATGTAGAATCCAATGCAAAATTGTATGTGTTAAACATGATTCTTTATTTAACAATTAACATAAGATACACATACTAAAAATGTAATTTAGCTCGAGAATCGCCTATATAAGATGCAATTTAGCAAAACTTATATATCACTAAATCACATCTTAGAAGAGCAATTCATTATAGTACATGATGAATCGCATATTGTACATCGGATTCATGTGTTAACATACATAAGTTGCATGTACAACATGTGATTCATGCTTGTACATGAATTATATGTACTACATGCAGCTTATATATTAACATGAATCCCATATATATTAAGACAGATTGGCATCTAAATTTTAATAATTAATTTTATATAATTTATATTTATATGATTTTATTCATATAAATTGGCAATCACATAATTCCTTTATCTAAACATATTCACATGTTTTTAATGGGATGCATGATTCGGTCCATTGTCCATTTCTTTTTATTCATCTTTACTTTTACATATTTGGTTTCACTAATATTTATGGCCATTAGTATTAGATGATTCAAAATTTTTGTTGAATATCTAATAAAATTCATATGTGCTAATATTGATAATATATTTTGAAAAAATATATAAAAGGATATCTTTTTTTTTTAATTTTATTTCTTAATAAATGTCTCTCATACATACTATTAAAATTTCCAATATTTAATGGGGCCTTTTACACTAGCACAGGGAAAGAATGCAATAAAAAATTTGTAAGGAAGGAATAGTTGGAGTACTTAATTTCTATCATATTTAGAAATTTATAATGAAGGAACGGAAATAGAAGGAGTAGTAATTATTATTAGAGATAAAGTAAGATAAAATGTTAATATAATAATATGTTTTATGCAATAATAACTTGTAAAGTGTCCAAAGGGAAAATCCACGATTGTATAAATATCAAGTGCAATACAATAAAAACTATATAACAAAACAAAACAAGCCTGGTTGAGTATTGCATTGTATTTAAATTTGATGAGAGCAAAAGTTATCGATTCCTTTCTTGTTCTAAGTAAAATTATCATTACAATTTAATTATAGTGTTTAGTTAAAGAAATTATAATCCATAATGAATTATTAGTATGTAAAATGAAAAAACAATTCATTCAAATTATTATTTAATGGTTTATATTTATTTATTTTATTATAAATATCTTTATTTTTAAAATATCACTTATTAAATATATTATCATTTTTTTATAATAAAAACAATAAGTAATTATAAATATTATATTTTTTATTTAAATAATTATTTATTTTTTAAATTAAATAAATACATTATAATAAAATTATAATAATTATTATAAATCCATTACATCACTATTGGATTGAAATACGCATAGAATGGAATTGAATTATCAGCCTACTCCATTCATGAAGACGAAGAGTAATGGAAAATTGATACTTTGTCTTTTTCCTTCTGCCCTTTTTTTCCTCTCTCTTTCCTATATATTATCTCAATATTATTCGAAGAGGCAGCATGATTGGTGTAGACTTTTCTTTACACGTGCTTTACAATGACATTAAGTGATGTCTGCTGGCAAAGAATTTTCCGTGGAAAGTAACAAAAATTAATAAATAAATAAAGATGGCAAGATGTGGAGATCATTTAATGTCAGGAGTGACCCCAGAAGAAATACAAACAGTATCCTCCATTTGTTCGGCAAATAGGTCCCTTTACATGTCAATGGCAATGAAAATTTTCTCATCCGACTTTTTCCCATCCACGTCCCGTTTAATTTTATAATCGAATGTGATAAAAAAGTGGACAGATACAAATTTTTTTTTCATAAATAACAAAATGTAAGTAATTTATGGCCGCAATTGGAGTAAAAAGTTACAGTAGAATCCAGTTTAGAGTTTTTCAAGCTACTTAATAGGACAATATATACTTATTATTCTATTTTTTTAAGGAAATATTAATGGGCTATAATGAGAAGATAATATTTTCTCCTATCTATACGGCAATTATTAATATAATAAAACCGAATATAAAATAATAATAAATACCAAGTTTTAACTTGAAAAACTCCAATAAGAAAAAAAACCATAAACCACAACACAAAAACTTTAATTATCAATAAATAATGGGATTATAATATTTTTCTTCACTAGTTGTATTAACAAATAACCAATCCTTTACTACAACAATGGATATCATAAAATCTCAAAACTATTTAACCCGTGAAAACGCGAAAACACCTATTTAATCTAAATAATTGAAAAGTACTTACAAGAAACATACATAATTATCTTACATTATTTCATACCATGAATTTAACGAATGAAATTTCATCACAATCGAGATTTAATTCACCTTCTAACCGAGGATCCAAAATCGTTTCACCAAAAATAATTCACTCCCAATTTCGAGATAACCCAGAAGAGACAGAGATATAATATAAGGTTTATTATATATATATATATATATATTTATACACACTAATACTATAAGTCCATATAGGTTAGACTTAAAGCCCAGTAAACTTTCCCTCCAACTTACATGGGAGAATCCATTGCGCTAGCTATCGATCAGCAACATATAAGCTTGTTCTTTGTTAGTTCACATGTATAGTTTAGCAGCAATATATATATATATATATATATATATATCATATGTATAGTTTTCACGCAAGGATTTCATCTCATCTTGCATGACTTTCACCTTTTTTTTTTTTTTTTCTGCTCATATAACATCATCTCTTGATAACATTCTAGCTCTCCCCCATATGTCAGCATGACATACTCGTTTGAATTTTATTTGTTAGATGATCTTCTCTCTCTTATAGACCTTAACGCAATTTGCTAATTAAGCTCTTAGGATGTCTTATTATCTTCAACTGAGTCTTGCACATCTTCCCCATTATTAGTAAGATCTACAAGAAAGGATACTGGGTCTATATTGGCTTGGATCTCATCTGAGGATGTGGATCTCTTTGACTTCTCTATATCTTCAATAGTCTGATCTTCTACAAAGACCACATCTCTGTATTGGGGATCTCTATAATATTGTTGTACGTATTCCTTTCCTATAATATAGTTATCTTTCTTTCTTATGCCATATCTCATTTATAGGAGTATTATTGTCATAGCTTAATTATAGGAGTTTATTTTGTCATCTTTTCCAACTTCCTTTTCTATCTTGTATTGTTTTATGTTAAATTCTTTTCCTATGATTCAATGGGATATGGTGGACTTTGCCAAATAATATTACATATTTCTTATGGTATTAAAGCATAGGCAAAAGACCTAACCTTTTTAACCATTGAGTATGTGAGGGCCATCAAAGTATATATCAATAAGGAGAGAACTTTGCAGCATGGAAAAATGCCATGGAAACAGCTTTGTATGCCAAGAACAAAGGAGGATTCACTCATGGCAGTTTCACAATGCCAGATTCAACATCAAATGATTATCAATGATGGAGGAAGAATAATGCAATGGTACATGCATGTCTAAGAAATTCTTTAGCCAAGGAAATTCAAGAGAGTGTTATCTATGCAGACACTGCTCAACAAATTTGGTTAGAGATTTGTGAGAGGTATGGATAGAGCAATGCACTTTGAATATACAAAATTAAGAATGATTTCTCTAACATGACTCAAGGAGAAGGGCAATCCGTAACAATAGTATATAAAGTTCAAAATTTTGTGGTAAGAATTTTAGATTTGTGATCAATTACCTCATTATAGATGCGAGGTAGCCAAAGAACACGTACTGTGCCGAGAAAGAGAAAAAATCTCATAAGTTATTGTTGGGATTGAACAGCAACTTTATTAGGTTGAGATCAAGTATATTGCCCGTGGAACCAACATCTTCGCCCAGCAATATTTTATCTTTAGCATTGCAAGAAGAGTAGTCCTTTATGCTAAAGGGCTTAGATTCACCAACCATCTTGGAAGGAGCTGCTTTTATAGCAAGGTCAAATCACAAAGAGATTGAAATGCCTCGTTTTAATAAGACCCAAAATTCTGGAAATAGACCAGCCAAAAAATATGAACATTGCAAGAAGATAGGGCATGTCAAGGAAGAATGTTCTGACATGATTGGATATCTGCTGAATTGGAGAAATAAATCAAGCCAAAGGTAAATGTACAACAACATGGCAATGACTGACCAGTAATTTACTCACTCCTGTAAATTCAACAATGGGGAATCGAGCAGCATTTCTAAGTCATAGGCTCAACAAACCCTTGGCTTGACAACTAAGCAATATGACAAACTCCTAGAGATCCTTGGACCAACATATAGTAGCACCTCGATACCTGCTAATGAAGCCTTAGCAAATTTTGTTGGTAAGTACATATTGATGGGAAACTCATTGATAGTAGATAGTAGTGCATCTGATCATTAGTAAGAGATAAGAATTTGCTTGATGATGTTAGACTCATTTCCTCATGCCCACATGTCAAAATACCAAATGGCTCTGTCCTTTCTATGTCTCACATTGATAATGCTCACCTAACACCAAATATCAACCTAAGAAATGTCATGTATATGCTTGATTTCAAATGTAACCTCCTTTCAATCTCTAAAATAACCAAAGATTTAGATTGTTCTATGACCATCTTTCTTGACTTTTGTGTTTTCCAGGACTTACATATGAGGATGCTGATTGGAGTGGCTAGACTTTGGGATGGTGTTTACTAATTGGAGGGAGGTCATGCCATTGCAAGTCATAGTGTTGTTGAATCAAACACAGCTTTGTGGCATGCGCTTAGGCCATCTCTTAAAAGACTGAAATTAATTCCCAGCATTACTACCTCTGATCATTTCGATGAAGCTTACGGTATTTGTCATAAATCTAGACAAACAAGGCTAACTTTTTTTTGTTAGTAATAATTGTAGTATTGAACCTTTTGCCTTCATTCATGTTGACATTTGGGGGGCTTATTTCGTTCCTTCACTTAGTGGTGCCCATTTCTTTTTTACTATTGTTGATGATTATTCAATGGCTACTTGGGTTTATCTTTTAAAAAATAAATCTTAAGCTAATGAATTTTTAACTATGTTTTATCGTTTGGTGTAAACTAAATTCAAATATTCTGTACAAGTAATTAGAAGTGACAATGGGAGTGAATTTCTATCAATGTCTGTTGGTCAAGGGATAGATTATCAAACTTCTTGTGTAGCTACCCTACAATAAAATGGGAGAGTAGAATGCAAACACCATCATATCATTGAAGTAGCACTCTCTTTGCATTTCTTGGGCAATCTACCCTTGAAGTTTTGGGGGCAATGTGTTTTAACTGTAGTGTATCTCATTAATATGATAACAACTCCCATCCTTCAAGGTAAAATTCCTTATGAGGTACTCTTCAAGAAACAACCTAATTATGCTTACTTGCAGGTTTTTGGTTAACTTTACTGTGCATGTAATCATGATAAAACACATGATAAATTCTCAAGCAGAGCCTATCATTGAATTTTTGTTGGTTATAGGGATATAAGGTTTATGATTTAGAAAGAAAAAACCTGTTTGTGTCAAGAGATTGATATTTTATAAGAAAGAATTTCCCTTTCAATCAAATCTTTCTCCCAATGTTTTAAGTTCAGATGTGTAGATTGATCACAATGACAAACAGCAAGCTAACCAACCATATCATGACCCAACTTACAGTGACAATTCATGTCATACATTGAACCAAAATAGCACTACAACAACACAAATTCTAGTACATACACACTCACAACACATTGAAGAAGACCAAAATCAAGACAACTTTACCTCCAATCCAATTGGTAGCAGCCCTCTCCATAACCAAAGTATACTTGAAGCACATTCTTTACCTTCTTTCCAATGAACTCAACGCATAAAGCAAGTGTCCAAAAAGCTTTTTGGATTTGACTATAAATTGTTACCATCTTTAATACCATCCTGAGAGCCCCTCCATTAGTGAACTTAGGTACAATTTGTCCTTTATCTCAAAATTTATCTTACTCTGGTTTCAAAAACACTCATCAAGCACTTCTAGCTTCTATCACATCATCAAATGAATCGACATCTTTTTTTCTTTTTCAAGCTATCAAAGGCAAGCGTTGGAGGCACACCATGCAACAAGAGATTAATGCATTGGAGGAAAATCAAACATGGGCTATAGAACCATTACTAGAGGGTAAGCATGCCATTGATTCCACATGGATATATAAGATTAAATACAAATAAGATGTTTCTATTGAGTGCTTTAAGGCACGGTTGGTTGCTAAATGTTTTTCATAAATTAAAGGATTAGACTATCATGACACTTTTGCTCTAGTTGCAAAATCACAACTCTACACTGCTTATTAGCCATGGCCATAATACCACATTAGGAATTGCACAAGTTACATTTTGCTAATGCATTCTTACGTGGAGATTGACATCAGGAGGTATACATGAAAATACCCCAAGGTTTTTCGAAGTGAGGAGATGATCATGTCTGTAGACTCTGTAAGTCACTCTATGGTCTTAAACAGGCTTCTAGAAATTGGTTTAAAGAATTTAGCACCCCTACGAAAGATCTTGGCTTCAAGCAATCTGCTACTGACAACTCATTTTTTACTTACATTGATGAATCCTAATTCATTGCCTTGTTAATCGACACAGATGATGTAGTTTTGATTGGTAATGGAGCAAACATAATTAAACGTGTCAAGCAATACCTTAATTTAGCATTTCACATTAAAGATCATGGGCCACTCAAATATTTCCTAGGTATTGATATTGCTTGTAATAAGGAAGCCATTTTTCTTAACCAACGTAAGTATATCCTTGATCTTCTTGAAGAGGTAGGTTATCTTGATGCACAACCTACAAATTTTCCTATGGAGAAATGACATGGCCTAGCAACTGGGGTGGGTATACCAATTCAGGATACAAGTCGGTATCATCGAGTCATTGGCTGCCTAGTTTATTTGAGCATCACTTGGCTTGATATAAGCAACTCTGTTCAAGTTTTAAGTCAATTCATGCAGGATCCTCATGTTCTTCTCCTAAATGTAGCTCATAGAGTGTTTTGTTACCTTAAAGTAGCACCTGGACAAGGAATCTTCTTACCTTCTGCTAGTAAGTTTCAGTTTATAACTTATTGTGACTCAAACTGGGCAAGTTGCCCAACTACCAGGCGTTCAACTATTGGTTATGTTGTTTTGGAAGTAGTCTAATATCCTGGTAGTCGAAGAAACAAACAACATTTTCTCGTTCTTTGGCTACGGAAGAATATCAAGCAAAGGGCTAATGCCACAAGCGAGTAACGTTGGTTGCATTATGTTGAGATATAATTTACTCAATTTATATTGGATAAAACTTGATAAACTTGTTATAAATTTTATAGAAATTATAAGGAATTGATACTTGATCAAGTTAATATCGCATTTCAGGTCCATAAAGCAAAAGGAAAGACTTAGAGGAATTAAGTATGGAGAAAACACATCAGAGGAGTCATGGCCGCCAGCCATGAAAAGATGGCCGCCAGCCATGGAAGTTGACGAGGAGCGACCAGAAGCTCCATGGCCGCCGGCCATGGAAGGATCACCGTCGGCCAACATTCATGGCCGGCACTAGGGAGTTAATGGCTGCCGGCCATGGGGCCGGCCATCACGTTGCAGGAGCCTGTTCGAGATTAAATGGCAGCCAGCCATGTAACAACATCGTGCCAGCCAGTTTTCATACGATTTATTGTTCTATTTTTCCTATATATAGAGAGAGAAGTCCAAGAGAGAGGGAGCTTGGAATCTTTTTGTTCTTTACCTTTTAAGAACCCTAAAGATTGCTTTTCTTGAATCATGAACAACTAATCTCTTAATCTAGCCAAGGGATTATTGCAACTCAATTCAAGATGGATTGTGAGACCTAAATGGGTTTGATTTCTATTATTCTTATCTTTTTATATTTGTATTGCATCTGAATCTATTGTTATTATTGTTTGATTATATCTTATAGCTTTGGATCCGGTTGTAGGATGATTGAACAGTAAGCAATCAATTAGAACTCATATCCGTAATTGTATGAGTATTCTAATGTAGGTGATGAAACAACACGGTAGTCATAAAATAGATGGTTATTTGATGTTGTGATGAAATATAATCTAATTTAAATAATCCATGCTTTATGAGATTATTGATTAGGGTTAGGTTTCTCTTTTCTTAATGTAATTGATAGATTAAACCTTAAGAGCGTATTTAGGGTTATCTATTTGATTAGGAATAATCAAAGATCTCATCTTGGTTATTTAATATCTAAGGAGAGATTGAATTTCAGAGCTTATTGGAATTTATAACTAACCTATTCAAAGTAGGGATAATAATATTTGAGTCAAGGATCAATCTTGAGAATTGAGTTGTAATGAAACCTAGGCTAGATAATCTTTTGAATATATATAAATCTTCTTAATTAGAAATAGGTTTATTTTATTTGCTTGATTTCAAAAATCCCCCAATTTTTCTCTTTTCTCAATCTTGATAGAAATAGATTTTTACTAGTTCCCTGTGGACGATCCTGCTCAACCCTATTTACAAATCTTTAGAGTAGGTTAAATATAAATATTTTTATTTGTTGGATTCGACACCCACCACATTCCTTGTTCTTAGATTTATAGGTGCTACTTTCGCCACCCATGTTATTAGTTTGTGACAACCAAGCTGCTCTTCAAATAACTGTTAATTCGATTTTCTACGAATGCGCAAAACACATAGAAATAGATTGCCATTTTTGTTCGTGACTGTATCTTAAGCAAGGAATTGAGTACACTTCATGTTCCGTCTCAAGATCAAATTGGTGACTTATTCACAAAAGCACTTGGGAAGTCTCAATTCCATCACCTACTAAGCAAGTTGGGCATTCATGATCTTTACGCGCCAACTTGACAGAAAGTGTTAGAGATCTCTATAATAGTGCTGTACATATTCCTTTCCTATAATATAGTTATGTTTATTTCTTATGTTATAGCTCATTTATAGGAGTATTATTGTCATAGCTTAATTATAGGAGCTTATTTTGTCATCTATTCTAACTTCCTTTTTCTATCTTGTATTGTATTATGTTAAATTCTTTTCCTTTGATTCAATGAGACATGACGGATTTTGCCAAATAATATTACATATTTCTCAACTTCTCACAATTTTCTTTTCTATTGGATCCCATAACATGTACCTATACCCATCATGTGCACAACTTAGAAAAATATACTGCTTTGAATTTACATCAAGCTTTGCTCTTTCATCTTTTCGAATATGCACAAATGCCTTGTAGCTAAACACTGTAAGTGATCACAGGAAATACTTTTACCTAACCATACCTCTCTAGGATATCACCATTCAAAGCATAAGAGGAAGATAAATTAATGAAATCAACTGTTGTCCTCATTGCTTCTCCCTCAAATGATTTAGATAGCTTAGGATGAGATAGCATACACTTTACTCTCTTTGTAATAGTGTGATTCATTCTTTTTGCAATGTTGTTTTGCTGTGGAGTCTTTGGAACTGTCTTCTCAAGTTTAATTCCATGAGCTCTAGAATGAAATTGCTTAAACACTTCCAAAAGTTGATCTTTAAATTTCAAAACAAAGGTCCATGACTTTCTAGAGTGATCATCAATAATTGTTATAAAATAAATAGCATCACGTAATGCTCTATCTTTCATGTAATACACATATGTATGGACTAAATTAAGTACATGAGATCTCCTAGCATTGGGAATTCTATGAAATGCAACTCTATGTTGTTTTTTAGTAAGACAATCAGTATAGGTTTTTAGAGGCGTACCTTTCACATTAGGTAGAAGTTGCTTCTTGATAAGTATTTGTAGTCCTTTCTCACTCATTTGACCAAGCTGCTTGTGCCAAAGTTTTACTAGTGACTCATCAATCATGTTTATCTCTCCTTTATTTAGTTTTGCTGACATTAAATAAAAAGCATTATTTTTCTTCCCTATAGCCATTATGAGAGAGCCAATTGTGAGCTTTCATTTACCTTCATCAAAATAACTAATGTATCCTTCATCATCTAATTTTCCAGTAGATATCAAGTTCAGGTGAATATCCATAACATGTTTAACATCTTTAAGAATGAGCCTGTGATAAGGGTCATTTACTCTATTAAATCAAGGATAAAATTATGTTTAATTTTGCTTTGAATATGCTTAAAATTGAGGAATTTGGTACTTAATGCTTAAGTAATTTTTCATTTCAGGTGAATAAAGGTGAATTCTCAACACTTAGGTGAAAAAAAATCATTGGAGTTAAAAATGGTTTGTCACCATCCTCATCATGCTCGTGACAGGGATAGTTATCTCTGTAGATTTGATTTTTAGGCTCATCACCACCCTCATCACGCTTGTTATGAAGGGGTGATCGCCATCACCACCCCCATTACTCCTGTTATGATAGGGGTGATCCATTACCGGCGGTGATAGAGATGGTGATTTACGCTGATTTAGTTGTTTTACTCATTACCACTCTCATCACGCCCATGACAAAAGGGGTGATCTCCACTAATTTCATTTTTAAGCCTATCGCCGCCTGAGTCACGTCCGTGATGAAGGTGGTGATCTCCACTATTTGCACATTAGATGTAAAATAATCGTTTTGTAAAGAGATGTGAAGACCAATTAACACAAGAAAAAGATGCCATTCATGTCTAGTCACTTGGGAACTATAAATACAAGATCCATACATCACATTAAGGGTTGAATGAATTTTGTACACACCGAACCATGTCAAACTAGTCTTCTTTGTAACTTTGTACTCTTTTCATAGTTTTTTGTCTGTACTGTAAGTGTTTCTCGTACTTCTTGGAGATTCTCAAGAGAGAAGGAAGAGGAGACGAGTTGTTGTGATTGTTTGTGGAAGAGTTCAGACATTTGTAATGTGAAAAAGGGAGTTTTCTCTCATGTTTTCTTTCTATTTTATATTAATCATTGTTTTGTTTCCTTGCATAATGCATGAGTAGTAATTAGAGCTTGTGTAGCCATGGTTAAAATGTGCATACATGTATGGATTGATTGTCAAATGTTGTTGATTTCACTAATCTTTATAGTGTATTAAATTATTCTAATTCTAAGTAGTACACGACTTTGGGTTAGATCAGATTTCCATAGGATGCAATTGAGAAATATAAGCTATAGAGAGAGGTTGCTTATGATGCCTAAAATCTTCTACATATGTAATTGAAATTATCCTTTGGATTATATTTCTAATGCAATTCTAGTCAGCTATTAGCTAGGAAGATATTCCAGTTCGACAAGGCTAGGATTAGGTTCAATAGACCTAAGAGAGATATTGATCTATTTAGTGGAATCCTACAGTTAGGAAAGATACAACAAAATAATAATGTGTAATACAAGTAAATTCATTAGTAAAGCAAGGTATATATTACTCAATTGTGATATTTAGTTTAATCAAAGTGTGTTCATAACTTTAGTAGTAATAGGTAGCTAATCTGTAGTGTAATTAGTAGTTTAATAACATCATCCATTAAATTTTATAAGCTAGATAATAGAAAAAAAGGTGAGTAATACTACTTGTCGAGATCCCTAAGGAATATGACCTTATATTTCATTCCCATACTATATGTGATAGGTACACTTGCCTAGCAGTGACCAAATTAAAGGAAAGAAATAATAGAACTTAATTTAATTAAAACTTGGTTAGAAATAGCGCACAAGCCTGCAACTAGTATAAGTCTTCAAAATAATATTTCCAATGTCAACAATTTTGGATGTACCACCGTTTCCTATCTTAACATTGCCATAATCACCAGTAGTTTAGGTTGATAGGACTTTACCATGTGATGTCACATGAAAGGAGGCACCGGATCCAATAACCTAATCATTGTCATGACATGAGAGACTAACACAATTATCATCTTAGGCAATAACAATCTCATCATCTGCTGTTGTAGTTGTCGTGACATCACCTTTTTGGTTACCTTTACCTTTTGCATGCTTTCTCTTCCATATCCTATATTCTTGTGTTTAGATGTCCTGGCTTGTCATAATGATAATACTTAATATTTCTTCTTCTTGATTTTGATCTTCCCTTAGATTTGTCAAGTGTGTCAAAATTATTAGATAAGCCTCTAGTCCAACTTTTGCCAAATCTTTCCTATTTATCAGTAACTAGTGCACAAGTGTAAGAACTTGCACAAAGTTTTTTTCTTCTAGCTTCTTCATTCATTAAGCTATCTTTCACCATTGAAATTGTGAGCTTTCCTTCTAGATCAGAATTACTGACTGACATAACAAGTATCTCTTAGCTGTTAGGTAGTGAACTCAATAACAATAATAGCTGAATCTCATTACCAAGCATAAGTTTCATCATAGATAGCTAATTCACAAGACCCTAAAAATCATTCAAGTGCTCTGTCATGTTAGATCTATCCTTATACATCAAACTCATTACTCTCCTAATCAAAGAGGTTTTATTCAATGCAGTTTGCCTCTCATGCATGGACTAAAATTTCTTTCATAGAACATTGGCTTTGGTTTCCTAAGTAACATGATAATACATGTTATGTCAACCCATTATTAGATATAGCTGATAATTTTTTAATGCATAATTGCTCAATTTTCATCAGATTTATCTTTTGGCTTCGCATTATCGTCGCCTAAAGGTGCATACAGATCTATATAATGTAAAAGATCTTCCATCATTGACTTCCATATTGAATAATTTGAAGGATTCAACTTTATCGTAGTATCCAGTGATTCTATCATACTTGCAACAAAAGAAACAATTTTTTTTTAACCTTGCTCTAATACTACTTATTAGGAAAATATTAATGTCCTATAATGAGAAGATAACTTTTTCTCCTAACTATAATAATCGCCAATATAACAAAATTGAATATAAAATAATAATAAACACCAAGATTTAACATGGAGAGTCCCAACTGGAGAAAGATCACAAACCATAGGACAAAACTTCCACTATCAACAAATAGTAGGGTTATGATATTTTTCTTTACTAGTTATACCAACGGATAATTAATCCTTCACCATAATGTGGATATCTATAAAATCTTAAAACTATTTAATTTATGAAAACGTGAAAACATCTATTCAATTTAGACAATTGAAAAGTACTAACAAGAAACAAAAAATAATCATCTTGCAGTATTCCACACCACGGATTCAACAAAAAAAATTTCGTCACAATCAGGATTCAGCTAGCCTTTTGACTGTGGATCCAAAATCCTTTCATCGGAAATAATTCACTTCCAATTTCGGGATAAACCAGAAGAGACAGAACTATGTTCTTCTATTTCCGTGGACCTCTGTCCTTTTTCTCTCCGTATCCAATTTTCTCCTCAAGCCATGACTCTGATCATCATAATGTTACCGCCACAATCCTTTTAATGGTATCATATTCTTATTGTGGTCGCAATCCGTCGTTCTCATAATCACGAGAGATGACCCATCCTTCTTTTCTTTTTGAAAATAATACATACATACATATATATATATATATATATATTAAAAGATATCACATATCTTTATAACCCATCCTCTTTTTCTTTTTCAATTACATACATACATGTATATATATTAAAAGATATCATATATCTTTCTATAAAGAAGTAATATATCTTACAAAAGATATATAAAGATTTATTATAAATATGCTATGGGTCCATTTGGATTGGACCCAAAATCCAATATTTTAAAATTACAAAATGAATCTGGTATTATGTAAAATATCATCTATAGTACATATATTTTATAGTTTTTCTTGTGGTATGAAAATAAGCTTATAAAATCCCAAGTCAAACACCAACATTTGATCTTAAGACGATGGCGATACCTATAGACATTATCATGAGTCGGTTTCGAACCGAAAATTCACTTGACTAGTCGCCGGTGGTCCATGAATCGAGAATCGGCCTGCGAATGGCAGTTTTGAATCGGTAAACGATCCGCCTATTCTGGCGAGTCCTTGTGGTTCCATTCCTAAAAACCGCATAACCTAGTGGTTTTGGAACCGCTGGTTTAAGAACCGACAGAACCGGCAGTTGTACATCATAAAAATTATAAAAAAAAGTAAGAAAAAAGAAAAGAAAATTATAAAAAATTGTAATTATAAAACAAATATTTAAAACTACTTTCGCATAAATAATAAAAAAATTATTTCCTATTCACAATATTTAATGTGTTATTATTAACAACACAAGTAATAAATACATTTGAAATAATATATTATTAAATTTATGCAAACTTTTAATCAAAGTAGACTTTCTTTCTTAACAATGTGTGATTTGTTTTTTGTTGTTGGGAATTATTTGTATCTTGAATATTTTATAGTGTCATATTGCTAATATAACAACTAAAAAAATGCAAATGATTATATATAAATAAATACATAATTATAGAATTTCTTTTAACTAATGCTATGAACACTTATTGTTAGGCTCAATGTTATTTCAAATTTAAAATTTATTTTATATTTTTTCTTAGTTAAATTAAGTAAATTATTTAATTGAATTTTTTTTTTTATGATTCCTAGTTCCTTTAGAATTAGAACCGAACGGTAAAAACCAATAGTTCCTAAGAACCGAGAACTAGACCAGCTCCCACGGGTCTAGTTCCGATTTTACCATTTTTGGAATCGAAAACCGACGGTTTATATCCGCTTCTAGTCCCAAACCGAACCGTGACAACGTCTAGGTACCTATGTAGCTGTCACACTGGTATAATAGTCATCGCTATCAATATCATTGCTGGCATTGCTTGTTGCAAGAATATCTATATTTACTACCATCATCAATATAAGACTAGCATTAAGCTACCGCCATAATATCACATTATAACCCTAAATAGCGATAACGGGAGATAAAATGAAAAAAATATGATTAAAATAGATATATAATAATATTAGAAAATTGTAGTATACCATTTTTACTGTATTGTGTTGAAACCTAACAAAATCTTAGTCAATCCATCATGCGCATGGAGGAATTTACACCACCTTCAAATCGGCAGATAAACTATCTTGTTCCCAAAAGCCATCTTGTCCTTGTCCACATGTCATTAGTTTAGGTATGACGAAAAATACAAAAAGAAAATACACTTGACACGGGTTAAGGATTCTCTACGCAACGTGATATGATTGGACAGAACAACGAATACTGTTCCTAAGTACCTTATCGTTGTCACAGTAGACATATCGTGAGAACTTAGATCCACACACAAAAAAAAAAAATTATAGCGATAGCCTTGGCACTTCCGCAAATTGGTGGAAATAATTTCCAGCACAGCTTCCTAAGGTCTCCATTCCCATGGCTTTGTCAGACAATCAACTTCACTTCATAGTTTTCCCTCTCATGGAACCAGGGCACATGATCCCCATGATTGACATAGCTAGATTACTGGCACGACATGGTGTGATAGTCAGTATAGTCACTACTCCTGTCAACGCGGATCGGTTCAGGCCCGTTCTTGATCGCTCTATAAACTCAGGACACCAAATTCGTCTGCTGGAGGTTCCGTTTCCATATGCAGAATTGGGAGTACCTGAAGGGCATGAGAACCTTGACATGCTTCCTTCATTAAACATGATGTTTGATATGTTCATTGCAGTTGGGTCACTCAAAGAGACTGTGGAGAAATTGCTTGAGGCGGTAACACCGAAGCCAAATTGTATTATTTCTGATGTGTGTTTGCCATATACTATTCATGTTGCAAGAAAGTTCAATATTCCTAGGATTTCTTTTAATGGAAGTGGCTGCTTTTGCTTGCTAAGTGCTACCAGTATGGCCTCCCTCAAGGATTTGAATTCCGAACCCTTTGTCCTGCCTGGCTGGCCTGATGAACTAGAGTTTTATAAGTGGCAGCTGCCAAGGTTCGATGAATCGACCAACATGGAATTTAGCATGCAAATGGTAGAGGCCGACGCGGCCTCATTAGGGATCGTTGTGAATAGCTTTGAGGAATTGGAACCGAAATACGTGGATGCTTACAAGAAGGCTAGAGGGGGTAAAGTATGGTGCGTTGGACCGGTTTCATTATGCAATCAGGATTATTTTGACAAGGCACAAAGGGGTAAAAAGGCTTCCATTGATGATGATAAATGCCTGAAATGGCTTGACAAGCAAGAAACAAGCTCTGTGATTTACGCTTGTCTTGGAAGCATATGTAATCTAACACCCCCTCAATTGAAAGAGCTAGCTCTCGGCTTGGAAGCCTCAGGGCGCCCCTTCATCTGGGCAATGAGGGAGTACAGTAAATCACCAGAATTGTCTAGTTGGTTGAAGGAAGATGGCTTTGAGGAAAGAACCAAGGGAAGAGGCTTGTTAATTCATGGTTGGGCGCCGCAAGTCCTGATCCTGTCACACACTGCTATTGGAGGATTCTTGACACATTGCGGTTGGAACTCTACATTGGAAGGAATATCTGCTGGTGTTTCACTACTAACATGGCCACTCTTTGCAGACCAATTCTGCAATGAGAAACTAGTAGTAGAGGTGTTAAAAACTGGAGTGAGGGTCGGGGTAAAAGATGCTTTAAGCTGGGGGAAAGAAGAGTCTGCTGGGATTCTTGCAACCAAGGATGATGTAAAGAAGGCAATTGAGGAATTGATGGATGATGGAGATGAAGGAGAAGAAAGGCGTAAAAGAGCTAAAGCTTTTGGAGAGATGGCAAATCGAGCAGTAAAGTGGGGAGGATCTTCTCTCCGCAATATCACCACGCTGATTCAAGATATCAAGCAACAACAATGTGATCAGCAGGCTCAATTTAATGTCGCAGGCTAGCTGTTTCTTGTTTCCTGTTTCTTTGTGTACCCTTTTGCAATGCATCTTCCCTTCAATGGGCTTCTTCGATGAATAAGAAGTGGTGGTTGAAGTTTATTTCTCAACATTACGTATAGTTGCTGTCCAATCGCTTTGGACAATTTGATATTTATTGTCGTGTGGAGTGTTCTTGGCTTGATCCAAAATACCACAACTTAACAATGTCCGTGGGAATTAATGAGTAGACCTACATGTGGTTATCGAAACTCGGGGGATTGGGGCATTATATTTCAAACCATTCAATCTAAACTCTTAATAAACCAAATCATTTAAAAAAAGATATAGGATTTTGAGTAGAACTCACGAAACACAATTGAGTTTGGTTTGATTTGGTTCCAAGTAACTTATTCTAATTAATTATGAGATAAATCACACAGACCTTCTTAAAAATTTTTGATATTACACGAACCCAATGTTTTAAAAAGTCAATAGTTATCCCTCTAAAAGAGATGCTGAGCGTACCTCTATCATGAGTTGGATGCTTATGTTTTCATTTTAGCTGACGTCGATAATAAAATAAAAGGAAAAATGCCATGCCGTATTTATTAATTGATACAAAAAGTGTATATATTATATATATATCCATTTTATCTGTTATTCCATTAGACTTGGAACGAATTCCGTTTTACATTGGTCGCTTCTACTTTCTTTAGTTTCCTTCCCCGATTTATTATATTAGAAAATCATAGAAGTTCTAAAGGGAAACATTTTTGAGTGTAAGCATATTGTTATTTTGCTAGAAAACATTATGTATATATATCTGTTACAACCGAACAACTGAGATACGAACAACGGAATCCAACAATAGAGGAACAGTTCAGATTTATAACAGAACAACAAGAATATACACCTGGACAGTTCAGATCTGAACAAGAACAGCTTAGATCTACATCAAGATAGCAAGGATCTACATCTAAACGTACTAGATTTAGGGGAAAGCCTAAGTGGCTTAAAGATTACACAGCATAGAATACATGTATACTTTACAAAACATAGTTTAGTACACAGCTGAATCTATTGTAACAGTTGTTGTAACTAAAGTAGTTTTAACTACTGTGCATGTATAAATACAATGGATAAATGAAAAAGGGTTTTATTGCAGCTTACAGAAACACATTGTTTAGGAGTTGGTGGCTTCCTCGAATAGCCACAACAATCATCTAGTTGCCTGCAAACATAAACAGAGAAGTTAGTCTCAAACCCTAAACGAAAGAGAGGAAAGCAGAGAGGAGAGTTAGGGTTAGACTTAGCTTTGAGAATAACGAAGAGAGAGAAAAGAGAAGTTTATATACTCCTTGTACTGTAATCGGGTCTTACTTCAAAGTTGGGTTATAACATTTGGTGCTCTCGTCCCGACAACTTTCTTCTATTTCAATCATGGCTCCTGTTACTCGTTCCCATGAATCCATGGATGAAATGGATGTAATGAAACAAACATTGCTTGCCATTCAAGATAGCTTAAGTAAAATGAATGACAAAATAGAGAAATTAGAAGTAAATCAGAATCTTTCTGGAGTCAATCATGGTAGTCCTCATGATCAAGATTCATCATTTTCAAACCATAATAGCTAGTATCAGAATTTGTTGAAAGGAATCAAACTGGAAGTTCCGAAATTTTTGGGTGAGGATGTTTTAGGGAGGCTTTTTAAGGTTGATCAATTTTTTGTTTTCCATCAAATTCCTGATGAATAGAGGATTATCATTGCTTTTTTTGCTTTGGAAGGTGATGCTTTAAATTGGTATAAGTGGATGGTCCTCAATAAACAACTCAATTCTTGGTCTAAGTTTATAGAAGCCCTTCAAAAACGATTCGGGCCATCTGGGTATGAGGACGTTTAGGGCATGCTTGCTAAACTAACTCAAACTTCTTTTGTCTCACATTATCAATCATAGTTTGAGGAACTTTCTAACCACACCTTTGGGTTGTTTGAATCATTTCTTCTTAGTTGTTTTATTTCAGGATTAACTCCAGCCTTGAGACGAGAAGTTCAATTTTCTCAACCCAGAGATTTAATGGATGCAATTTGGTTAGCCAGAATGCATGAAGACAAACTTAAGGAGCAGACAGAAGGCTTTTAAACTTTTATACCCTTTAAAACCAATTCTTCCACATACACTTCCCCACCATTACAATTTTCAAAACCACCAATACCAAACACATCATCCCCAGTAGGTTCTACTTCTACTTCCCTACCCATTAAACGATTGACTCTTGCAAAAATGCAAGCTAGACGAGACAAGGGACTCTGTTATAACTGTGATGAGAAATTTCACAGATTTCACAAATGTAAAGAAAAATTTCTTTTGCTTTTGTCGGATATTAAAGAAGATGATGAGGTACAAAATATTTCGGAATCACATGAGAGAGTGATATGCATTGCACTATCAGTTACCATGCTTTGAATGGGGACATGTTTCCTAGAACACTGAGATTTCAAGGCACTATTAATTCTCGTAAGATTGCTGTACTTGTTGATTCTGGTAGTACTCACAATTTTATGCATAGTAGAGTTGCCAATCATTTAGGTCTTACCATATTTGCAACATCACAATTTCATGTCATGTTAGGCAATGGTCAAAAACTTAAATGTCAAGGGCAATGTAATTTGGTTCCAATGAATATTCAGGGCTTTAATTTTCAAGATACTTTTTATATTTTGGATATTCAAGGAGCAGAAGTGGTTCTCGGAGTTCAGTGGCTCCAGGGTTTAGGGCCTGTCACAATTGATTACACTGGTATCATCATGACTTTTTCTCATTTGGGATCTCAGATTACCCTAGTGGGTGATCCATCTGTTCCAGCACGATTGATTTCTCATAATCAATTAAGGCGACTCTTTAAGGTTCAAGCTGTAGCTTCTTGCTATACTCTTGTGGCTCAGATGGATACTATTTCAGTGAATACCACCAACGATAGTTCCATTGAAGAACTATTGGATAGATTTTCATCAATATTTGAGCCACCATCATCATTGCCTCCTTTACGATCCATTCAACATCATATTCATTTAGTACATGGGACTGATGCAGTAAATGTAAGGCCTTATCGATATCCTCATTTCCAAAAGGAGGAAATTGAGAAACAAGTTCATGACATGATGGAACAAGGCATTATTCAGTGTAGTACTACCCTTTTTCATCTCCAGTCTTATTGGTTAAGAAAAAAGACGGTTCTTGGCGTTTCTATGTGGACTATAGGGCACTTAATCAAGCTACTATTAAAGATGAATTTCCTATTCCCACAATTGATGAACTTCTTGATGAATTACATGGTGTTGAGATATTTTGGAAGCAGTTAAGAGCTTTTTTGGGGGGCTTTAAGGCTATTCTAGAAGATTCATCTAAGCTTATGCTTCAATCGCTAGCCCTTTGATAGATTTATTAAAGAAAGATGCTTTTCAATGGTCATTGGAGGCTCAATTTGCTTTTGACTCTCTTAAACATGCTTTAGTCACAGCTCCAATACTTGTTTTACCAAATTTTTCTAAACAGTTTATTGTATAAACGAATGCTTCAGGATCAGGCAATGGAGCAGTATTATTGTAGGGTGATAGACTAATTTCTTATTTCAGTAAGAAATTACCAATCCATATGACTAAAGCATCAGCTTATTTTCGTGAATTGTTTGGAGTGGTGGAGGTCGTTAAGAAATGGAGACAGTATTTACTTGGTGCACACTTTGTTATCAGGACTGATCATCAAAGCCTTAAAGAGCTTCTCACTCAGGTAATTTCTACTCCTGAACAGCACAAATACTTAACTAAGCTTTTAGGGTATGATTATACCATTACATACAAATCTGGACAAGACAATATTGTAGCTGATGCTTTGTCTTGTCAATATGATGGTATTCTTATGCAATTGGCTACTTCATTACTTTTATTGCATATTTTGGATACTATTAAACACGAATATACCCAACTTCTAGCATTTATTGATGTGATCCAGTAGTTGGATCAGGGTCAACACTTGAAGTGGCCATTAAAATGGCATCAGGGTTTATTGTATACCAGAGGCCGACTATTTTTGGTTCCTACATCTCGATTGATTCCTTCTATTTTACTGGAATCCCATTCGACTCTAGTATTGGGCCATTTTGGTATACTTAAGACTTATAAAAGGATAGCAGCTCAATTTTACTGGCCTAGTATGAAACATGATGTCGAGTTATTTGTTCGAGATTGTGTGCTTTGTCAACAAACCAAGTACTCTACCCAAAAACCAGCTGGGCTATTGCAACCATTGCCAATACCCGATCAAATTTGGGAGGATATTTCTATGGACTTTATACTTGTCTTCCTAAGTCTAATGGGTTTTCTGTCATTTTTGTGGTAGTGCACAGGTTGTCCAAATATTGCCATTTGGGAGCTTTGGATTCCAATTTTTCAGCTACTAAGGTGGCTCAGTTGTTTATACAATAGGTGGTTAAGTTGCATGGTTTCCCAAGATCCATTGTTTTGGATAGGGATCCTGTATTCATGAGCAATTTTTGGAAGGAATTATTCCGTTTTAGTGGCTCTAAGTTGTCTTATAGTTTAGCCTTTCATCCTCAGTCCGATGGGCAAACTGAAGTTTAAATAGAACAATCCAACAATATTTGAAATGCTTTGTTATGGTCGTTCCTTCCCAATGGTATAAATTTTTACCATGGGCTGAGTTCTCTTACAATACATCTGGACATGAAGGAGCTTCTATGACTCCTTTTGAAGCAGTCTATGGACGAAAACCTCCTACTATTCCTATCTATGTTAGAGGCAATTCTTCTTTGGAAGCAATTGATATGGAACTGTCTACTAAAGATCAGATTCTCTCTATCTTACAGACCAATCTTAAAGCTGCTCAACATCGAATGAAGCGTTTTGGAGATAAACACCGTACTGAAGTCACTTTTGCTGTAGGGGATTGGGTTTATGTGAAATTAAAACCCTACAAGCAGACTTCAATGTCGGGTAATGTTCATCACAAACTATCACAAAGGTTTTATGGTCCATTTCGTATTGTTGAACGAATAAGACTCACTGCTTATCAACTGGAACTACTACCTCAAGCTGCTCGAATACATGATGTTTTTCATGTATCTTGTTTACGATTGGCTAAGGGTTCAACTGATGCTACTCTACCTTTACCACCAGAATTCTATGACGATCATCCACTAATTCAACCTCTGTGTATTTTGGACACACGAATGATTTTACGACATGGCTCGAAGGTGGCTCAGATACTAGTTCAATGGATGGGTTACCATTAGAGGACGCTACTTGGGAGGATTTTTCAAATTTTAAACGGATCTATTCCCATTTTGACTTTGAGGACAATGTCGTTTTTCCAAAAGGGGAGAAAGTTGTTACAACCGAACAATCGAGATACGAACAACGGAATCCAACAATAGAGGAACAGTTCAGATTTATAATAGAACAACAAGAATATACGCCTGGACAGTTCAGATCTGAACAAGAACAGCTCAGATCTACATCAAGACAGCAAGGATCTACATTTGGACGTACTAGATTTAGGGGAAAGGCTAGGTGGCTTAAAGATTACACAGCATAGAATACATGTATACTTTACGAAACATAGTTTTGTACACAGCTGAATCTATTGTAATAGCTATCATAACTAAAGTAGTTTTAACTACTGTGCATGTATAAATACAATGGATAAATGGAAAAGGGTTTTATCGCAGCTTACAGAAATACATTGTTTAGGAGTTGGTGGCTTCCTCGAATAGCCACAACAATCATCTAGTTGCCTGCAAACACAAACAGAGAAGTTAGTCTCAAACCCTAAATGAAAGAGAGGAAAGTAGAGAGGAGAGTTAGGGTTAGACTTAGCTTTGAAAATAACGAAGAGAGAGAAACGAGAAGTTTATATACTCCTTGTACTATAATCGGGTCTTACTTCGGAGTCGGGTTATAACAATATCATATCCATTTGAAGGTACCTGCCGATTCCTTCCAATATATTATGCCTATATGTATTGTTGTTCTACAAGAAAACATTTAATTTCTGTATATTATGTTTATGTGTCCATTTGAATATACGTGTCTATTTAATTTTTTAATTCTTGTCCTTTTTTTTTTTTTTGCTAAATGTAGTACTAGGAAGTAGTTTATCTTACAACAAAATATTTTGGAAACTCTCGAGGAAGCTAATGGAAAAATTTCTCTATATGTAATTTGAATGAAAAGGAAAGGATTTCTTTTTATTTTTCTATTTTATCTGTTAGCTTTTGCAGAAAAAATGAGAAGAGTTTCTACTCTGGTTTTTTAGTTCAAAAAATCCATTAAGATTCATTTCATTGATCACTAAGTATATACACAAAAGCTTTCATGGTAGCTTGTTATACAAGGAAAAATTTACATCTTAAGCATCAACTAATCCCATCAATATTACTAATCTTATCAGCAGTTGGAAAACCAAAAGAGTAAAAGTATGAGTTGTCACTCTTGTCAATCAAAAGAAAATACAAAACACATTTCCAACTAATACATCACTAAGGAGTATTTTATAAAAATCTTAAATTTTAACACTCCTCCTTAAGATTTTTCTTAAGGCTCCTAATGCTGTCCTTAGAACTTCAAATCTCCCTCTTGGCAAAGCTTTGGTCCTTATATCAGCAAGTTGCTCTTCAAATCTACAATGAATCAGCTGCACTTCACCTTCCTTTCTAGCATGCCTTATAGCATGAAATTTGACATTGATGTGCTTGGATCGACCATGAAACAAAAGATTTTTTGCCATACAAATTGCAGGCTTGTTGTCCACTTAGATCATTATGGCTTCAATTGGTTTCATTTGTAAATCATTAAGAATTTTTCAAAGTCAAATAGCTTGATTTACTGCTTCAGTTGTTGCAATATACTTTCCCTTAGTAGAGGATTGTGCCACAACATCTTGTTTCTTAGAATTCCATGAAAATACTCTAGACCCCAAGGAAAAGACATAATCGAACATGCTTTTCATATCATCAACATTTCCAGCCCAATCACTATCTAAATAGCCTTGCAAATTTCCTCCTTCAATAGATGAAAACCATATGGCATAGTTAGCAGTCCCTTTCACATATCTCAATACCCTTTTAGCAACTCCTAAGTGAACATGACTAGGAGAATGTATGAACCTTGGTAGTGAAGTAGTTGCAAACATTAAATCAGACCTTGTAGCTGTTAGATGCAACAAACTACCAATCAAACTTCTATAGATATTGTAGCATCAACCTTTTCACTACCCTTATCCTTTGAAAGCTTTTCGTTTAATACCAATAGAGTCTCAACAACTTTACTTTTGTCCATTTTGAACCTTTTTAGCATGTAAAGAGCATATTTTTCTTAAGAAATGAAAATCCCAACTACTTCTTAAGAGATTTCCATTCCCAAGAAATATTTCATCTCAAATACTTCGTCTCCTCTAAATCACTCATCTAAAACTTCCCTTTTGAATTTTTCAATTTCCTCTTGATCATTTCTACTTACCAAGAAATCATCAACATAAAGTGATACTAACAACAATTTTTCATGTTGTGCCCTTCTCATATATAAGATGGCTTCATTTTCACTTCTTATAAAACCACAATGAGTCACATATGCTTCAAGTTTGCTGTACTAAGCTCTAAGAGCTTCCTTTAATCCATATAGAGCTTTGTGTAGTCTATGAACCATCTCTTGCTTACTTAAACCTCATAACCTTCAGGTTGTTCAACAAATATTTCCTCTTGCAACTCTCCATTCAAGAAGGCTGACTTCACATCCAAGTGAAAGATCTTCCACTTCATTTGAGCTGCTAAAGTCACTATAAATATGATGGTGTCATGTTTAGCAGCTAGTGGAAATGTATCACTAAAGTCTACACTAGGTTGTTGAACATATCCTTTGACAACCAACCTTGTTTTGATTTTGTGGGTTGATACATCGGGATTTACTTTTGTTTTGTAAACCTACTTCAACCCTATTACATTTCTTGCTTTGGGCTTGTCAATCAAATCCCAAGTCTTGTTTTCCTCAATCATTTCCATTTCATCATCCCTTGCTTCAACCCATTCCATTGATTTTAAAGCTTCAAAGTAATTTGTTGGCTCACTTGTAACAAAATTATAGCTCTATAGATTTTTGCTAAAGTCTTTGTGTAAACCCCTAGATTTTATGATAGTTTTAAAGTAAGTTTAGAATCGAAGTCGGAATTGAAACCCTAAAAACTAGATATGTCAAATTATGAGTTATAAAAACCTTAGATTCGACAATACCGCCCCTAAAACCCTAAAATAATAAAAATAAGATAAACTCAAATTATAAATCATGCTTATATATAGTATAAAAAACCCTAAAAAGATCAGATTTTCTAAAAATTCGATTGTTTTTTACCTTTACAGGATCAATTTCCATATCCGACCATTGATATGCAAAATAAGATAAATTTTTTTGATAATCAATTCTTACTAGAAAAATATTTAGATATTCATAAAATATCAGATAAAAATTTTCGAGCCTAAAAACGTCAAATATATCTCATATACACATAATTTATCTCTACCGATAACTTATATGATATTTTTACTATTACTATTCATTACTATTTGCTTTATTTTCTACCATTCCCTGATGCCATTTTTGTCTCTATAATTTATAACTATTTCTTACACACAATAACCTATTTACCACAATTACAATTTATTATATTACAAAGTCAAATTTGTCACATTTCATTTGATTTTTTCCCCTTCTTCTATAAGTCACGCCTCCTGCTGTAGCATGTCCTATTATTTTTTTTTCTTATTTTTCAAATTATTTTTCTAACTTTAATTTACTAGATCTCCTCTATAAATATCTACAGACATTCACACATTTTACACTTTACATCTTTCACCAAATTTCACTCAATTCTCTCCCTTTTTCTCTCTTGCTAGCGTGATTTCTTATTACCCTTGCTACCCTCTTTCTTTTTCAACACAAACACATTCCTTTGATTCATCTTTATAAGGTAAACACATTCCCTATACACCTATAGCTAGTATTATGTGTTGTTTCATGCATTATCCATGGATAAATTCTCCCCATGGTGCATAAAAGCTAGAGATGATAATGCTAAATATGAAAATTATATCTTATCTATATTATGATCATATTGATGTAGTGTTTATATTGATATATTCTTTTTATCTAATCTAACTATCTGCATGATTAAATATAGTTATGTAATATTTATATCAATATGAGCATATTGCTCACTAAATTAACATTTATTTTATGTTTACATTTATTTCATGCTCTTATTATATGTTTTGAGACTTGTCCTTAATCAAGTAAAAAAAAAAGGGGGACTTATCCATAATATAAGTCCCATGAATGCCTTGTCCAAAAATTCTAAGGCTTCCATTATATTTGTTTGCTCTTATTTTTCTTTTATTTATATTGTGACTGGAATAATTCAAGTCTTGGGAACTCTTATCCTAATTCTAAGACTTCCATTTTTATTTTATTTTACTCTTAATTATTTTACTATTTAAGGGAACTTGTCCATTTCTAAATCTCGAGGAGCCTTGATCATAAGCTAAGGCTCTTATGCATTAAATTTCCTTCCTTTATAATCTTTATTATTTTTTTTCTTTATCTCCATAAATTGTGAGTTTAAAATATGGTATTTATGTTCATGTACATGAATATTTCATAGTGATGTTATTATGCCAAAATAAAGCTTTGAACTATTTTTGAATAATAATTCTTTGTTATGCAAAATATTAATTTCAAACATATTATCAAAATGTGAAGAAAATCTTGTTTCAAGAGAGAAAAATTTAAAACAAGATCATCCTTTTAAATTTTCATAAATAACTAGTTATGAGCATAATATTGGAAGATTCATGACTTAAAAAACCATTTTTCTTAAAATCACATACTTATGAAGGTTTATGAAATATAAATTTCTATTAGCATTCAAGCCAATGTTTTCATAAACTTAGAATTTTCGGTTTTCCATAAAGATGTTTTAATTAAAATTTTACTTGGACGACATCACTAGGATCGTATATGTATTTTGAACTATTAATATTATTTAGAAGTTATCTTTTGAGTATAAAAATGATATATATTAATTTAGAGAGTTTATAAGATGTAAAAATGGCAAAGTGTGATAAAAAGCAAAACTAGAACAATCTGGAATCAATCTATACCGTACCGGTCCGACTCCCAAACAACCCCAAAAATTAAAAATAACATTAAAAAAAGATAGATCTTTTGAAATAGGTAAAAATTAACTACTTATACAAAAAATTCGGAGTTAAAATGAGCAAGTTATAGCCGTTTTAAATTGAAAGTTCTACAACCGAAAAAGTGACACGAATTTAATTTGATAGAGTTAGAATCTTAAGTAGAATCTTTATGAAACACTCATTCTGGTAGGTAATGAAGTTTATGATGCTCCATTCTCAGAGCATTATTTTGATTAAGAAGATTGTAGCTAGCAGAGTGAGTTTTCTTATACTTTTTTTGTATTCTTGTATGTGATTGTAAGTTAGTGTACTAGAACTTAGGAAAAAAGATATAAATGAAATTGCATGTGTAGTTATATTGGGATTATGATGTGTTTGTCATGCTTACTCAATAAACATTAAGCATATCATAATCTTTTTATTTTTTAAGTGATTATGATCATATTATGTTGGCTTATTTGTGAAAAATGTGTTAATTACCCTTAATTGGAAATTAACTTGTTGGGAAATAATTAACAAATGGATCATGCATGGCATAAAGTCGAGTTACATTTCATTTTCATTACTTCTCCTATGTATGGGATTGGAAAGGTAAGGTACCTAACTCCAGCATGAGGAACTATTAGATTCGAGGAATACGGCCTCATGGAGGAGTCATGTCGGATCGATTGCTTTGGCTAGAAACCCGGGGACTAAGTAGTGTTGGTCGATTGAGGCCTAATAGAGTGTGTGTCACGCTCCAAATGGTACCCTAAATGCGACAGTCTGCCACACTCAATATTAAAAGCTTAAGTATGACAACCTTAGTCATCCCATAAGCTTCAATATTGGGTGTAAGGCATATGTTCACGATCATAGAGGACCAACTTTAGAACAAGTTGTTTAAGAAGACATCCAAATAGCAATTTAAGAATGTAAATCATAACATAATATCAGGAATATTGAAATATAAAGGTCTTACAAGATATCAAAGGGGCATTCCCCTATCAAAATATAAAGTCCATTAAAGTCTATTCAAAATAAATACATAGAGATTTACTTAGAAGTCTAAGTCTACATCTAGTCTTTGACCTCTTTCAAAAACTCCTTAGTGCAAAAGGTAATACCTAAGAGAAATAACCCTGAGGTATCAACCATAGGTAAGGGTGCTGTAAAAGAGATCTATAAGGGAGTAAGTTTCTTGCATAGTGAGAACTAATTCCACAAATAAAGTACTCAAACAATCAATATTCAATCAAGTTATTTAATAAGCATATGAGATGCAATCAAACACGTGAGGAAACAATACATACGATTTTCTAGAAATCATATGTTTGAATGGATTTACTCCTCCATTCGGTGGTTAGGTGTTCCAAGCAACAAGGCCATAGTTTGCAAATAAAATCTTTGTAGTTTTTGTATGAGTCACTACTAGCTGCTAAATTGTAATTATTTCGGGTGTCCACCTACTATTTTATTATGGGTGATCAAAGCCATAGAGTAGATTTTTGGGTTCTACGGGCCTCATTACTATGCCCTTGTCATACCAAAGGCATAGTAATGAATGCAATGTGACTCACCACGTGTCATGCATGAATCATTTTATTTAAGTAGTCATGACATAACATTAGACATTTTATAAGTGGTCATAGAATTTGCAAACAAATCATTCTTATACTAAATCATACAATGATTAATTAACAATTTCTGCCTCAATATACTTAACATAATTTCAATCATATAAGTAAAGCACATGTACTATCACGTTTTTATCTTTTCTTAATTCTATTGCTGTTAAACTACGAAAACATAAGTACAGAAATGTAAGAATTTAAACTCACTTGGCCATATAGTAGAAGCTTCTAGTCAAAGTAGTCCACTGGATAGGGAAGCTTGGACTCTATGCTAACTAAAAAAAAAAAAAAAAAAAAACCTAAAAGAGTATTTCTTAAAAGCTTTACTTAAACTTGTGTTTCTATTTTTCTAAGTTTGTCAAAATTCATATGCGGTAAAATTCCAACTTAAAATGGCCATAACTTGCTTATTTTAAATCCGAATTTCTATCATATACCGTTTTCTATCTACTCGAAAAGATCTATCAATTTCTAAGGTTATTTCCTTCATAAAAGGTCATTTGGGTCACTAAAAGATACAGTACAAAATCAACACAAAAATTCCAACCTTTAAAACTTGATTTTTTTTAACTTTGTATCAACAAAAAATTCCATAAAAAACATATAAATATATATATAGTTGAAAAATATTTTTAATACATATGCAACTCATATTATATACATGATCCTAATGATGTTGTCTTAATCAATGATTTTTTATAAAACAATCTTATCTAGTTAGTTGAAAAAGTGAAGTTTGACAAAACTATGTTAAGTTGTTTGGAAATAAAACTAAGGATTTTTTAAGTCATTAAATATGTGATATAATTTATTTTCTTAGATTCTTAATAGATAAATTTTTATTAAAAAACTTTAGTCTTTCTAAGTTATTCTCAAATTTTATTCCCTAAGTATATTTTATTTGGTAAGTTGATCTCTTAACTTAGTTTGAAAAATTTGTGTTGGTCTTTTACTAAAAATGCTAATGAGGATTTTATAATCAAGTTTTTAAGAAAATTCCTTATAGAAAAGTATTATCAATCTTAAGGTTTTTAATGGTAGTTTCAAAAGAAAATAAAGAGTTCCTTAGTTGTTTTTGGAAAAGATTTGTATATCAACAACACTAGAATCTATGGTGATTTTTGGTCAAAAATCCTTTGTAAAGTATTTAGTTGAAATAAAGTTCTAAGTCTTAATGAAATTTTTCCTAAGTGATAAAACTATATTTTTAAGGTGAGTTGAGCTTATTTTCTTTTACTTAGGAAAGAATCTTTTTATTTTTATTAAGACAACTACCAATATGATCATGCATGAAGTATGAGTATGTTGCTAGTAACATGACAAAATAATAATAATAATAATAGAGATGGAAAAAAAAATGAGTAAGAAATAAATATCAAGTATTAGAAGTCATAGCTTGATTTCAAGTCTTTTGGACTTAGCCATGGGCAAGTCCAAAGAAAGAAAAACAAAAGAAATAAGAAAATCGTTTTAACTTGATGAGGACAAGTCTAAGACTAGAAAGACTAGTCTTAATATTAAAGCATGAAAAAAATAAATAAACTGCAAGCATAAATAAATAAATAACGGTTATGTTAGTGAGCTTATATGCTTTAAGAAATATATATAGATACATCAATATAGATAGTATAATATAGAAGTTAGGTTACAACAATAATAATAACATGTACATAAATAAAATAACATAATAATAAAACAACATAAAATATAATTTATTCATGAATAAGAACAAAATATGAACATAGTGTTGCTTCTAGAACATTTAAATGTTTAAGAAACACATACCATGGTCATGTTAGGTTACATGACATGGTAGAAAAATATAAGTAAGAATATTTACCTAAGATAGGAATTTTGGTTGGTAGTTTAAGAGGGGTTTTATGTAGTATGTGTGTAGAAAGAATATAGGAAAATGGGTAGTAAGAAAAACTAAAAAGATAGAGGATTTGTGGAGTGAATTTGAGAGAGTTTTAGTAAGGTAAATGAGAGTGTGAAAAAATGGAGGGAGATGTGGTATTTATAGAGTTTTGAGGAGGGAAAATTGTGTGATTAGTACAAATTGAAAAAGAAAAGAAATTGTGTGTGTGGAGAGGGAGTGGCCGATGTGAATGGAAGAGAGAGACGGGGAGAGAGTGTTTTGTATTTTTGTTAATTATAAGTAATAAGTTGTAAGGTGTGATATGAATGAAGATGTATGAGAAATGTAAAAAGTAGAAAATAGGTATGGTAGAGTGTAAGAATAGGTGTAGAAAAAGTAGAGATAGATGAATAGTATATAATAGTATTATGAATAGTAGATAAGATAAATTAATATTGGTAGTAAAGAAAATATGCGTAATTAAACTATATATGATATTTTTAGATACCGAAAAATTATGAAAATGATATTTTTAAAATCCTTATATTTTTGCCAGTTTATTGGTATTATCGAAATATTTTTACCATCGAGTATATCGCGACACGATTTTCAAAAACTGATCTCGTTTAGATTCGAAACACACTAAAAATTGACGAATATGATATTTTTAAACTTCCTTATTTTATTACGAACTATTTCTCAGAATTATTTCAATTTCGTTATTTAGGAGCTAAAAGTGTGGGATTACCGGATCTAAATCTACTAGGTTTGTTATAGGTTTGTTGACATTAGGATTTCCAGTTAACTTTCAGTTTAGTGTTTAGGCATAAACCGTGACTTAAAGTCATTGATTGTCCACAATGCCCCATGCATAAAAAAATGACCAACTTTCTACCATATCCAACATCCTTACACCTTTCAACCACAACTCTTCCACTAAAGACTGCAAGCACACATCAATATCTTTACCTAGGGATCTAGGACTAAGTATTAAAAGTGATATAATTAAGTATGGTTCTTTCATTCATCTCCTTGACAAAACATTGTAGACAAATAGAATTATTGGCTATACACTATAAGTTGTACTTATGTTTCCATAAGGATTGAAGCTATAGGTAGCAAGTCCCAATTTTGCATTCCAAGATTTCGAAACAAACCAAGGGTATTTGACATCTAGACCCTTCTATTGTGTGGAGCCCACAGGATGCCTTAACACATCCTCCTCGCTAAAATTACTTTCCTTATGCCACTTCATCTTTGAAGTCATCTTCCTACACATGAACAACTATTGTAGTCGTGGAATTATTGGGAAATGATGCAACACCTTAACCGGCATAGTTTTTTGCTCATTCAAATGAAGTTTTCACCTTTCCTCTCTACACACAGACAGTGATCAAGATTTTTATATTCTTTCCAAAAAAGCACACAATCATTCTTACAAGAATGTATAGTGTTAGCATCAATTCCCAACTTTCTCAGCATCTTCTGAGCATCATAGTATAATGATGATAACAATTTGCCTTATGTTAACAAACTCTTTATGAAACTAAACAAATTGTTAAGGATTTCACAAACTGTTTTTCATTGACTTTAAAACTCAACATTTGGAGAATAACAGCTAACACTAAAAACTTCATGCAGCCTGGACACACATGACTTTTTGCACTTTTGAACATTCTTGTCCACTGATTAGCATTATTTTCAGAGTTTTCCCCTCTACTATCGATTTCTTCTTCCTCAGGATCACTCACATTACCAACTAGATCTTCCAACATTCAATAATCGGCTTGGTCTTTAAAGGTTTCTCTTTCATGTGGAATGCTCTGATTCACATCAGTTGCCTTATCTTCATCATCTAACTCCTCACCATGAAAATTCCATATCGAGTATGTCCATGTCATTCCCCTCTCATGGGATGGAATTCAATAATTTGAATAGAATGACATTCCGAGTTAAGACAGCCTCTAGATGGACATCTTATCAATCCATTTGCCCTGCTATGATTTATTGCAACTCGTAAAAATTCCCTGAACCCATTTTTATATACTGGTGATGTTAAATCACACGTCTTCTCCCAAGTATGTTATGGTATCCTATATTAATATGTTGTAATCTATTTCACATTAATTTATATTTTTTTTATTTAACATATGTTTGTGAATTCATATATGTCATTACAATCTATAACTCACTACATTATTAGCATCTACTGCATGACATAATAATTACCTAATACTATATACTGTAATTAGCTTATAAAATATAACTAGACAATAATTACTTAATACCATTTAAATGCATGGCATATTGTGTATAAATAGTTCACATACAAACATATATATGTCGATCACAACAATTAAAAAATATACAACTATAACTTCATGAATAATTATCTAACTATGTATGACATATATTAAACATTCACATATAAGTAAAATAAGTTAGACAAATAAACATACACGATTAAATACATATATTTACATATTAAACATTTATAACCACATCATAGTTATAATAAAACATCAATCATATCTTATAGAAAATAAAATAATATAAATAAATTTTTAAGGCGAGAGTGCACAAATAAACACCTTCAATAATGGCCTTCACACAAATTATCTAAAAAAGTTGCTATTTATAGAAAAAACTATGAGGCAAAACTCACATCTATATTTTGAATTTGTGAGGCAAGTTTTGCCTTTATTTTTTTTTTTTTTTTGTCCCCAAGATCAATATTTACTAGTGTTAGTAGAATATGAATCGAGTTGAAAATTAACGAATTGAAGTCTATTGATGCATGTTGATTAGGAGTGGCTTGAGCTTTCATGATGTAGGAGCATGATTTTTTGTCTTGTTCGAATTATTTGATTCAATTGTTCGTTGATTTACTGAACTAATGTAGTATATATGGTTATATGTTGAGTTGATGAGAAATTGAGATAAGAACAATTACGTTTAGATTGAAATTAATAAGTGTCTGTTGAAATGTTTATATGAATTGATATGTTATGATTATGAATATGTTGATAGCATGTAAATGAATATATTTGGAAATGTTATGATGATTTTGGAATTAAGCATGGTAATGATTGGTCTTATTTAAATTGAATGATGTGTAATGAATCTTATTAAATTTAGAAATTTTAACGGAATTTGCTGAATTATGGATATATTGGAAAGTCCAAGCTGTCAAAATTTTATTACGCGGAATTTAATATTATAAATGTAATAAAAAAAATCATAAATTTCATAGGATACTATATAAATTCTATAAAACACTTATTATAAGGTAGCTTTAAATTGATTCAAAGATAGGTCAAAGACAGGTCATAATTTAAAAACTTGGGAACTGGTGACTATGTAGAATCTTGCGCCTTACATGCCCAAGATCAATAGAGCCCCAAATTCCACAAATTCTCTATAGTTGTTCCTTTGTTGTTAACTTGCTTTAGCTTTCCATAGTCAGAATTGGATAAGCAACAAAGGTATCTATCTACTTGGCAATGGGAAACTGCTAAATTCTAGATTGATTTGTGGGGAGGTCATTAGCCTCTTATAAATATTTTCCATGATCCTCACATAGAAGATACTACAAATCTAAATGTTCATGATAGTTAGATCAATCAATTACACTAAAATGAAAAACTTATTGCTTATCTAATCTCAGATTACATCTGTGAACTTTTTGGTCCTACTCATCTCAATCTCCTATCTACAAACTCAAAAAACATAAGCCCTAATGTCAAATGGGAGCTTACTCTCAGTAGCATAAATTCTAGTCTTTCTAGAAACCAATCTTTAAACTCATCTTGGGACCGGATTTGGAAATCTCTCTTTCTACCAGAAAAACAACTTTTCCGATGGAGAGCATGTAATAACAATTTACCCACAAAAGATTTTCTCAAAAGAAGAAATATTACCTTAGACTCCTTTTGTCCATGATGCTCACATCCAAAGGAATATATTTCCTACATCCTGAAAGAGTGTCATTCCATCAAACATTTAATTAACCAATGGGAAACTATACAAGAAACAAATAAATAAGAGATAGTTATTTAGAGCAACTGGATAAAATCAAACTGTAATATACCTAAAGCCATCTAGTCCCAAACAAGTCCCCCAAGACAATTCCTTTTCAGCATAATGCTTTGGCAAATCTGGCTATTTAGGAACAATATTGTTTTCAACTTACAAGTACATTGCAGGATCTTTATGAAGATGTAAAGACATCAGCAAATGAGCTATGGGCTCACCTTAAAAGGAAAAAAAAAGGATTTTTCATATAGAAAGATTAAACCTTTATTGGACCTCAACCGATGCAAATTGTTTCAAGGTAAATACAAACGCCTCAACCATCCAACCATAGGAACAAGAACAATTGCAGTAGTTATAAGAGATGATCAAGGCAAATGGATCACAGGGATTGCCAAAAGAATTGGGAAGATTGACATCCTCTGGGCGATAGCATGGGGAATCCAGCTAAGCCTAGAGAAGAACATCACAGCTTTGGAAATAAACTTTGATTAAAAAATCATTGTTTAATTTGGAAATGAACAAATGAAATCTAATTTCAAATATGCTAAAGTTATTTCTTTCTGTAGGGAAATTTATCGAAGCTTCCACTGAACAAAGTGCTTCACTGCCTTAGAGAAACAAATGGAGTAGTAGACATACCCTTGCGAATGAAGCCTACTCTATCCTACTTGACATCATGATCTATGACATGCTCCCAATGGCTTTTTGAACCTTTTTAGCCTTTAATAATTCATCTTTTGGTATGTACAAGGTATAAGACATAGTTAATGCATCATCACTCTAGGTCTAGCCAAAGCTACTCTAAATGTCGCAGGCTTTGTTAATAAGGCCATCGGCCTTAGGTTGGCATTGCATCTTACATAAAGGCAGCCCATTTATTGTCCTAAGCTACTAACTTACGCATCAGCCTTTATTTGCCCATGCTATTTTTTGTTAATTGTTTTTAAGGCTTTATGTAATAGTATATATAGTCTCAAAAACCTATCTTTAGTTTTAGAACGTTATTGTTACACTTTGAAAACCTTAATTTAAGAATTTCTCTCAATAAAGTTGCAATTTTTTCAAGCTTTGATTCCTATAAGTCAACCAATGAATTGTTTTATGTTCTTTTATGCTTTCATGTTGCGTTATATTGGTATAAAAGCAAGGTGATTTTCGATGAAGATGGCAACTAATAACAGCATTGACGACGGTCGTGTCCTTGATGGTGATTAGGATGCAGGAGTCCGTGAAACTAAATAGATGGTTCCTAAGACAGTAATTGATGCCATGGATTAAAGGATTTGATGAGTAGAGCAACTTATGGAGGATTTGATCGGGTGTTTTGACGCGATGGTAGTAGATACCAATAGAGATAGGAGTATTGCTGGGGGACAACCAAGGGCAAGTGATGCTTATGGTGGTCCTATCAATTAACCTATCGCTATAAATCGATGGGCGAGATGTCTAATGAAGACTCCGCTGAGAAAGATGAAATTTCATATGAAGAGAGACAACCATGAAGATGAGGTGGTGAAGGAGGAGGTAGGTATCGAAGGATTATCATGGGTATGACTAGGGAGATGGCAATGACTTTTGCTTGAAGGTAGATATCCCTTATTTCAATGGTAACCTCAATATGAGGAGTTTTTAGATTTATTGGCTGAGGTAGATTGCTTCTTTGACTATATGGAGATTTTGAAGGAGCGTAGAGTGAGGTTGGTTGCTTGTAGGTTGAAGGGAGGAGATTTTGCTTGGTGAGAGAGTTTATAGAATAGAAGGCAAAGAGAAGGTAGACAACCTATACGGACGTGGTTCCGTATAAAACAACTATTACAAATGGATTTCTTACCACCTGATTATGAATAGATTTTGTTCTAATAGCATCAGCGTTGTTGCCAAGGGCAACGATCAGTTCATGATTATATGGCTAAATTCATGAGATTAGCAACGTGTAATGACCTCAGGGATAGGGAGGTTCACCAGGTGGTTAGATATGTGGATGACCTGAAATTGTAGATCTGTGATAAGATCAGGGTCCAAATTCTTGAGGGAGGTAGTAGAAGATATGGAGCTTATGGGACGAATAGCAACAAAACCGTGTTTGAAAAGAATAAGGGTATTGAAGAGAAACAACGTGGGAATAATGAGAAAAAGGAGGATAAGGCTGTTGGTAAGAAGCCAGTTAAGGCGAAGGATACTTAGAAGCAAAACAACCCATATGCAAAGCCTACTTTGGGCGAGTGTTATTGTTGTAATCAGCCAAGTCACCGGCTGAAAGAATGTCTTAATAGGAGGAATGTGAAGATTATTGATAGGGATGAAGAGGTTTGTTGTGAACCTGATGGGGAAGATGAGTATTATGATGAGGATGAGGAAGAAGTTGAGCAAACATATGTTATTAGAAAATTGATGTTAATGCCTAAGTAGGAGGAGGACACTCAACGCCACTAGTTGTTTGATAGCATGTGTACAATAGGTGAGAAGGTTTATGATATGATAGTTGATAGTGGAAGCTGTGGAATATTATAGGGCTAGAAGTTGTTAATCAATTACACTTACTTATAGTAAAACATCATAATCCTTACACTATAGAGTAGATTAAATCTACTGAGCAAATAGAAGTGAAGAAGAGATGTAAAGTGTTGTTTTGTATAAGCAAATATCAGGAAGAAGTCTACTGTGACATTATAAACATGGATGCTTGTCACTTGCTGTTTGGGAGACCTCGGCAGTATGCTGTGAATGCCCAATATGTGGGGAAAGAGAATGTATACAGGTTGGAGAAAGGGGATGTGAAGTATACTCTGCTTCCCTTGAAGATAACTCATTCTAAAACCATCAAGGCTGAGGGGCGCTCTTTTCTAACTATCATTCAATCAGAAAGTGAGATGGAGGAGGCTATTAAGAAGCTTAGAGTTGTGCACGCTCTCATAATGAAACATAAGTTAGAGGTGCATAACAAAGCAGCTAATGCTAAGAAGAAGAAGAAGAAGAAGAAGAAGAAGAAGAAGAAGCATACAAATGAGAACTCAGGGCCGAGTTCTTTTGCAGGTAAAGAGAACAATGCAGCAATGCCCCAAGTCCAGCCAAAGCCACCCTAAACGCCTCTAGCTTTGACAAGAAGGCCACAGCATTACATCTTACATGAAGGCCGATCATTTTTCATCTTAAGTTGCCAGCTTACATATCATCCTTTATTTGGCCAACTTATTTCTTCTTAATTCTTTTTAGGGCTTTATGTAATAGTATATATAATCTCAAAACCTATCTTTAGTTTTAGAACATTATTATTACACTTTGAAAACCTTAATTGGAGAATTTCTCTCAATAAAGTTGCAATTTTTGCAAGCTTTGATTCGTAGAAGTCAATCGGTGAATTGATTTATGTTCTTTACGCTTTCATGCTATGTCAATAGTAGAAATAAACTTGGAGATAGTCTCTAATGATCTTTCTCACGGGTCGAGCTTTTGTATGGTGCCTACCATCTCGACCCTTATTTTCTTTTTTCATTTGTTTCTTTGGATGTTGTGCTCTCTTTTTCTCATAATATAATTATCTCTTTTAACAAAAAAAAAAAAAAAAAAAAAACTTGCTTTAGCTATACAAGGATTTTCTTTTGCCTTGTTTTTTTTTTCAATAACTTAATATATTCTACAATTGACTAGCAAAATAATTATTGCATGAAAAATTCTATAATCTCATAAATTATTTAGCGATTTAAATCCATACTCAATCATGATTGTATTTATGAAATACTTTTAACGATTGGATGATGATTGGACGGTCCTATTGACATGATATTTTGCTTTAATTCTTTTGTTTTTAACTTATTTTGTTATATATGTTGCACATGGATCATATATATATATATATATATATAGCATTTTATATTTCAGCACCTAGATAAATTAATCACCTTAATAAGAATTAAATTACATTAATTATCAGATTACTAGCTTACATATAAATGGCATGTGAAAATGGCATTTTTGAGATACTATTGTAGAATGATACAAGTTTGTGTAAACTGCATCTTCTAAATATGAGTTTCTTGTATTTTTAAAAACATAAGTTATGCATATGATTTCCTAATGATAGAAAGGAATTAAATTTGCATAGACTATATTATATTGATTATTTTTTTAAATGAGCCGCAATAAGGCGTTACTATACATACTCATTTATATTGTATATAATAATGAAAAATTTTATAATTTCATCATTAATTTTAATGATACTAGTTCCGACTACTGTTTTATGGCTTATATTATACTATTATATTATTAATATAGTTAATATTTTAATTATTATTTTTTTAATGATTAGGTAATTCATTGATGATTTGGTCACAATCCGGTGGAAGCTCTTAAAATTATCTAGATGCAGCATGATTGGCGTGCGCTTTTATTTCCACGTGCATTGACTAGACTGGATCATCAATCGGTAATGTGTCTGCGGGCAAAAAAATTTCCACAGAAAGAAACGAAATGATTTTTTTTTTTTTTTGGGCCGTCGAAAGAAACAAAATTAAAGATAAGATATCAACACAAGGAAACGAACGAATAAAAATTCTCCATTTTATATGTGAGAGGATAGCAGAACTCGTTTCTGATTGCAATTCCATGGCTCCTTCAGAAAATAAACTTCATTTCATAGCGTTCCCTCTTATGGCTCAAGGCCATATGATCCCCATAATTGACATAGCAAGATTGCTCGCACGACATGGTGCGATAATCACTGTAGTCACTACTCCTGTCAATGCAGATCGGTTCAGGTCGGTTCTTGATCGCTCTATAAACTCAGGACTCCAAATTCGCCTCCTGGAGGTTCGGTTTCCATATGCAGAAGTAGGAGTACCTGAAGGGATTGAGAACATTGACATGCTTCCTTCATTAGACATGATGTTTGATATGTTCAGTGCGGTTGGATCACTCAAAGAGACAGTGGTAAAATTGCTTGAAGAGGTAAAACCGAAGCCGGATTGTATTGTTTCAGACATGTGTTTGCCATATACCATCCATATTGCAAGAAAGTTCAATATTCCTAGGATTTCCTTTGGAGGAGTTGGCTGCTTTTACCTGCTATGCTCTATCTGTTTGGCTTCCCTCGAGGATTCAACTTCCGAGTCTTTTGTCCTCCCCGGTTGGCCTGATGAACTTGAGTTTTCCAAGTGGCAGCTGCCAAAGGTTGATGGATTAACCCAGGACTTTAGCAAGCAAATCACAGAGGCCGAGCTAGCCTCGTATGGGACGGTTGTGAATAGCTTTGAGGAATTGGAACCGACATATGTCGATGCCTACGAGAAGGCCAGAGGCGGTAAAGTATGGTGCATTGGACCGGTTTCGCTGTGCAATCAGGACTATCTGGACAAGGCTGAACGGGGTAAAAAGGCTTCCATTGATGAGGATAAATGCCTAAAATGGCTTGACACGCAAGAAACAAGCTCCGTGATTTATGCTTGTCTCGGAAGCATATGTAATCTAACACCCCCTCAATTGAAAGAGCTAGCTCTCGGCTTGGAAGCCTCAGAGCGGCCCTTCATTTGGGTAATGAGGGAGTACAGTAAGTCTTCGGAAATGAGTAGTTGGATAGTGGAAAATGGCTTTGAGGAAAGAATCAAGGGAAGAGGGCTTTTGATCCATGGTTGGGCACCACAAGTTCTGATCTTATCACACCCTGCTATTGGAGGATTCTTGACACATTGTGGTTGGAACTCTACACTGGAGGGCATATCAGCCGGTGTTCCACTACTAACATGGCCACTCTTTGCAGATCAATTCTGCAATGAGAAACTAGTAGTAGAGGTGCTGAAAACCGGAGTGAGGGTCGGGGTAAAAGAAGCTGTAAGCTGGGGGAAAGAGGAATCTGTGGGGATTCTAGCATCCAAGGATGATGTGAAAAAGGCGATTGAGGAATTGATGGATGATGGAAAGGAAGGAGAAGAGAGGCGCAAAAGAGCTAAAGCTTATGGAGAGATAGCGAATCAAGCGGTAGAGGAAGGAGGATCTTCTCACCGCAATATCACCTTGCTGATTCAAGACATCAAGCAGCAACTATGTGATCTCAGGGATGAATGAAAATTACTTAAACTTTCCCTATCAGATTATAGTGATTAAATTCAAATTGTGTTTTGGCCAAAAAAAAAAAAAAAAAAATCAAATTGTGTTAACTGAGACCAATTTTTCCCGCAAAATGAACAGGCAATGAATCTAGCGTTTCATTGGAGTCGGTCCAGTTAGCTGTTTATTTCTTTAGCTAATTTAATTTAAACGGTTGTTATCAGTAAACTGGATGTAGCTTAATTTCCTGTTTACTTAGGTGATAGATATTTGCTATTTTGAACAACTCAATTCAAGCATGTTTTTGTCAATTATTTATACATATTTAATTCAATTAAATAAATTTTTGCGTTAAATTCTTATCTAAAATACTTTCCCTATCTATCATTTGTTATTTTATATATAACTATAAAAATTAATAAAATAAAAATTTCAACAGTTAAAAAAATAAACTACAGACATGAAATCATATAATTTATTTTCTACCTGTTTTAAATTCAAGACATAAAGAATTATTTTGATAGTGACGTAAGAGCTTATGTAAATGTGAATGACCATTGATATTATATGGATGCTTCCTTTGTATGGTCGTCCACGATGAAAAGGACTCATTGTCTACAGCTTTTGTTGTTTTGTTAGAACTCTTGGCATATCAAAGTCTAATATGTACTGATAACTCATTTTCTACCCATACTGTTGTTTTTACAGTCCTCGCAGGGGTAAACGAAAGTTAATTGTTGTTAAGTATGGTAATAATCTAGGAGTTGTTAATGCTGCCGAATGGTTTTCTTATGCTTATCTATTTATTTATTTATTATTTATTATATTTTTTTGGGTTGTTTTGATGGACAATGAAATGTGTTATGCCTGTTAGCATGTTAAGCTTAGCAACAGACATTTACGATAAAAGCAACTTGGCAGCATTAACTTTTGTATTTGGATAATTAGAAGTGTGAAAGGGAAGATGAAATTATAATCATATCATAAAATATTTTAAAAATTTAGACAATCTTAATTATTAATTTATTAATATGGGAAAATTAAGAAAGAGCAAATTAGGATGGTCAATTTTCTTAATTATTGGGCATTTCATTTGTTCGGTTATATAACTAACTTTTTTCTTTGCTGGGGACAAAATTACTTTATGTGTTTAAAAGAAGCATGTGGCATGGTTTATAGGGTAAAATGCAGATCCTTGCAGCTGCTGACCAAAGTTACCTTATTTCAGTCAATAATAAAATTAATTAATTAGAAAATGGGACAATATTTACATGAACTTTGGTAAAATATGCAATTAAATACATGAATTTTGAAATTAATCAATTTAATACATATGAAGGTACTGTTAGCATGCACAAAAAGTTTTTTCAAGTACTAAATTGATCATTTTTAAAGTTTAGATACTAAATTGATCAATTTTAAAATTCAAGATCTAATTGCATTTTTTGTCTAAATTCAAATATCACATGTGATATTAACCCATTAGAAAATATCCATTCTTATTTTTTTTAATTATAGTACATTATATATTAAAAGGATTTTATTAGCAATAATGCCTATGATATTTTTTTTATTACTTGATAAGAATTAAGTATTAAATTATTTAGAAAATGTTAAGGTGCTTGGTAAATGTTTTATTGGAGACAGAATATAATACATACCATCATCTTTTTCATTGTAACATGTATATTTTTTAATTCAACCGTCAACCTATAAAAATAAATAAATGAGTGATAATTTTTCATAAAACTTGCATAATTTTTTTTGCTGTAAAACTATTTAGGATAAATTTCAGCTAAAGATATACTAACATTTAGGAATAAGTTTGTTTAAAGTATCAACGTTCCAAGTAAATATTTCAGTAATATGAGATATTAACTTGTAAATTTATGGATTAATAAAATCCACTTAAGCTTTCTCCTTTTAGATTTATAGTGATTAATTCAACAATGTTAACTGATTCGGATGAGTGATTATGTTTGTATAATTTTCTTAAATTCGAAACCAAATGGCAATAAATCAAGCTCTCTGCTGAAATCAATATTTTACTGCAGTGTCCACATCCCTTAGAATCTCTATAGGGTTCTTAACGTGCTACATAAGTATTTTTAAAATTATTTTTTTAAGAACCTCATTACTTTATTCCTATGTTCTTCATATGAAGTTCTTTACATTTTTTTAGATTTGTAGATCCCCATACATTTATATAATACACTTAACAAAATAAAAAATATATATATATATATATAAATTATGAAAAAATGTGAAGAACCTTATTTTTTTAGAGTTATTGATCGATGATCCAAAAAATTAAAAGACTTCTTTTTTTTTTTTCACTAAGAATCTTATTAACTGATGTTCTTAGCATAGACACTTGTGCTAAGAACCCGGCAGGATGCTCTTAGTCCAAGTTGAGATACTTGTTACCATACTCACCATCCCTTTCAATGCCAAACCATATTCACATATGACAACTTCTGGCGGAGCCTACCTTTTGAAATTGCCCTATCTAAGCTCCTAACTCTATGTGATGTCTGAGTTTATCGACAGTAGTCATGACTTGTTAAGCATTTTTTTTATTTATTTCTAATTTTAAATTCAAGACAGGACATCAGTTTTGACGATGATGCAAGAGCTTATGTAATTATGATAACAATTGGAAGACGATGTAATTCCTTAGAAATCGATAACCATGGATATAGTTAAGATTCTTATGGTATGGCCGTCCTTGATGGAGCTGAACATCTGTTGTGGTCTTTACCTTCGCTGTTTTGTACAAGCATACAACTCTTCGCTACACAACAATCATAGCTGGACAAAAGAAATTTGGGCCAACATTATTTGATCCCAAATGTCATGTAAAGATTCCTTGGTTATTCAAAGGAAAAGGAACCTTTTTATTTATTTATAATCAATTGTGGAAAAAAAAAATAATGATGCCATATTGATAGCTGAACCTAAAAAATTTGGACCAACATTATGGGATCCCAAAAGTCATGTGCAAACACATATGTTTTTTTTTTTTTTTTGGGATGGGGGGTGGGGGCTTAAAACAAATATGATTATTCAATGAAAATGCATCCCGTCTATTTAATTGTCTCTTTTTTTTTCCCCTTGATTTATCCATGCTGCCATATGATACATCCGAAATCAGATGGTTCAAGAATCACGCAGCAATTGAAAGAATGAATTTTATATTGTTTTTGTGTTATTGTGAACAAAGGTTGAAAAGAAAAGATATAGACTGCACTGTTACTTATTTAAACTATACTTTTTTTAATCGACTAGATCCAAATAGTTTGTCTACCACAATCAAATAGATTGATAAAAACCAATGTTTATAGAGATAACTCTCTACAAAAAAATTAAAAGTGATTATATCTTATCTATTTTGTTGCTATTAAAACAATCCTTGATCATTAGTGTAAAAAAATATTAATCTTATCTCTTTTTTTTTTTTTTTTTTTTTTAATCTTTTGAGTTATAGGTAACGGTTACTCTTCCTTTCTTCCTATTATCTCTCTTTCCCTCTCTTTGGATTAAAAACCATTCCTATTTTTATTTATTTTTTTTATATCTATTCCCACCTTTTTTTTTCTTCCACACACATATTTTTTAACTATTTTTTTTCCACACACGCAACATGCGTTGCACGTCATACACTAGTTCAACTCTTAAAGGAATATAATGAAAACCCTTATAACATTTATGAAAAAGGGCAAAAAGCCTTGAATAAAGGAAATACTAATAAAAAGAAAAATAACATCATGATAGCATAAACTAATATCTAAATAACGTCATCTTGGAAAGTACGCGACCATGCTAGAAGCGATGCATCTCATGACAAGAAGTGCACGGTAATGCTGGAAGCCATGCATCTCTTGGAAAATTCAGTCCTTGCACCAAGGTGCACGTGGAACTTATTCTTTGATAATTCCAATAGCCTTCAGTGAAAGCACAATTCATCTGCAACTGAAATGTCGTATCAATCATTGAATCCCATTACCTTGTGCTCTTGTGATAGGACCGGAGAGCTAATTTCTATTACCATATCTAATTAATATTCAAAAAAAAGGAAAAAAAGAAAGAAGATAACATTATGATAATGCTACAAGATTTTTCTAATACTTGGGAAATTTCAACTATTAATTTAAATTTGAGGAAAATGGAGAGGAGAAAACTTGAGTTATTTTAAAGCTTATAGCAAAGCATGGCCTCATGCACTTGGATTTGGATCTTCTTCAATTACTTTTTTTTTTCTACAATTTACAAATCAATGGCTGGCATTGTTTTAATTGTTGAATTTCTTGTGGAAATATTATGACGTAATCTATTTTTGTTTTTTATTAATCTTTACATGTGACAGTACCTTAATAGTATAAATTTAAGAAAATTCAAAGAAAGTGAATGAAAAGGATATTTACTGTTTGTTCATGTGACTTTTGCTTTGGAGACGGATCCACCGAGCATCTAAGTACAATATCGTTTTCCTGCTTTTATAATCCGGTTAATTATTGCTCTAAAAACAAGGTTTTGCTTATTATTAGTTTTATATGCCTATCTTGGAATAAGAACTCATGGGTATTTCTAAGAGCAAGTTTAGTGATATTAGATGGTAAAAACGAATGAAAATATAGGAGAGAACAAAGAGAAAATGCATAAAATTAAATAACCATATATAAAAAAAAAAACACGAAAATCACAAGAAAACTAAATAATCATCCATTTGGAGAAAACCACCAATGACCATGGATAGAACTAGTTGACTTTTTGCTGGTGAAGTTGGCTCAACTGACAACAATTTGGAATAGGCCAATTGTGATTCTAAGAATGTTTGATACGTAGGAATGGATTCATAATGGAATTATGATTCTAGGTTTCACTCCATTTTTCATGTTTGAATGCATTTTTAGAAGTCTGAATTGTAATTACTTGGAATCGATGATTCTAGTTTTGAAGAAAAATTTAAATCCGCTTTTTTGAATCATGATTTCATTCCAACTTATTAATTACATGTAGTTTAATTACATTGTTATCCTATCACATATTGATGATCTGCATTTATTGTTAAGGATATTTCTCATAAATACACTTTATAGTCATTCCATTCTTTTTGATTTCATGGTCTACACTTTTAAATATAGATATGGATTTGTCATTCCTAAACTCATTTTATTCCAATACATTCCATTATATTCCAAATTATTTCCACATGCCAAACGTAATATAAGTTGATTCTAAATGAATTTTGAGGGCTTACATACTTCGATGATAAAATTTCTTAGTTTCCTTTAGTCTATGATTTAGAGTTACGATTAATAAAAAGAAAAGAGTTTTAAACTAATTACGTTAAATTCTTTGTTAAATCAATTAACCATTAAAAGAAATTCGCAGCTTTGAAAAATCTAACAAAATCCCTTCTTAGTTTTGCAAAGGAATCACCTTCTATTCATGTCGAGGGAAGAAAACCAAATAACACAATCAATCTCTCACCTTTCCTTAATTCTTTTTAATCTTTGTTTCTATATAACCTAAAATAAATTCAAATGACTAGACACTTTTCCCAAAGTGGTGGTGACAGTATTCTTGCTATTCCACGCCACTTTCAAAAGAAAAATTGTCATTGTTGCGCATAGTTGATAGTTCTACTATCTAAAGAATGGGTAAGGAGTCCAAAAAGAGTCAATTTCATAACATTAGTGCTACCAAGCAAAGAACTTGAGAGTTCATTCAGATGGTCAAGCACTAGAAGTGCCCTCTCCTCGAGTATATGGCTAGACGCTACCATCAGTAAAGATTACTTTTGGGTAAGTGTGAAGAAGTGCAATACACATGAGTATCCTCCTGCTAAGAGGAAATTATGCTTCATGGAACTAGAGCCTTAACCTCAATAGAGAGTTCTACTATCGAAGAAGTTGGTGTTGTGTTTTAGGAATAAGAGAAAGGAGCTTCCCCTTTCACATGCTTAATTCTTGTGTCTAAGGTAAAGGATGGTTGCCTGGTTTGACTAGATGAAGTACATTATAGACAACCTAACATATGTGGAGAAATTACATAAGGTAGGTGTGTACCATGATGTAGTCATTATTTATGAGCTACACTTCCCTCGTACATATGACATGAAGCCTTGGTGAGCAATTCTTGCTAGATGGAGTGTTCAACACACACCTTTATGACTACATGGTATGAGATTACCCCAACTCTTGAAGATGTCTTTGTTCTATTTGGTCTTCATACCTTTAGGCATACTTACATTGTTGCAGTCAATGTTTTTGATTGAGAAAAGAAACTACAACCTTCCTAATGGTTAGGATGAAAGAAGCTAAAGGGAGTAGTAAGAAGATGGCCTTCGCTTTATGGCTTAAACACTTCTTTGAGAGTGAAGGGGATGATGGTGAAATGGCTACAAGACCCTATCATGGGTATGAGTAATACTGATGCTCTACTTTTTCAATGTATTATTTACATTCAACTTACCATACTATTATGACTCATGTATTTTTTTTCTTTTTAATTTATAGGTACAAGTTTGAATCTTTCCTCTTATTTTGGTTGTCTTTACATATTTATCCCTGGAGGAATGGAAGGAAGTGTTAGTCCATGCCTATTCTCTTTGGCAATTTGCATGCGCAAGGTAAGTGTTTTGTACTATGTCTCTTTTACATGGGCTCATTGTATCAACACCTAAAGCTCTATCATCTAGCTTCAGTGTGGTCGAAGGGGCATTATACGGTATTGTCGTCAGTGGACTTGATATTCCTACATTTGTTTTTCTTTAAACGTTATAGAAATTATTCTAGCCCTCCTGTTAAGAACAAGAAGCTTGCACTTGCTTACCTTCGAACTTGGGCATGGACTGAAAGGAAGCCTACACAACCATTAATTCAGGTGATTGATGTTGCTAGTGAATTCACATTCTACCCTTATATTAATAAGTTGGATGGCCATGAGGGTTGTGTTCATTTCTACCATCAAGGTTTTAATAGTTTAGTAACCTTATAGGAGCTTGAGAGAAACTTGCATAGTCAGAAATTGGTTTTCTTATCTGGTGTACACATAGGAGTCTTCCTTCACTCCATGATTAGAAGAACTCTTTAACTTGTTTGCCCGTTGATTTGGATTTGACCAGGGTGTCCCCCACCAGCTTAGTATTAACAAAGACTTTGATGCATGTTGCAAGGCATTAGCACCAAAGGAATATAAGGAAATTTATCCACATGGTTCTTAGATGTATTTTCCATCTCCTGATTGGTCCGAAGTAGTTTCTATTTATCAATCTTGCAGAAAGCTAAAGATAACCACTCACCACCTGCTTTACACACTACTAAAGATGCCAAGCATTTACTCATTCATGAAGTATGTTGTTACTTATCTCTTACTTGCTATACACATGCATTTGTTAGTACCCCAACACCACCCCCCCGACACCACTTTCTTTCTTTCTTTTTTTTTTTTTTTCAATTTATATGATCCTTTCTCTTATAGTAACAACTGAAATAACACAAGTGAAGTTCCCATGGAACATGAGATGGGAAGTGCTAGTACATTGAGCTTTAGTTTAACTATCACCCATCCTCAACCCACTGTATAGGAAAAGGGAAACAGCTTCATCCTATGGATCACTCTATACCTCTTGTGATTATAGTTGAGGAGGATGATGAGGAACTAGTAGATTATGGGCAAATCCCGAGCAAGTGTATGAAAATATGGATGATTACATAAGAGACAATTATGATTATGATGGGGGTAATACCATGACATAAGAAAGTAGCGATGATAGCAAAGAGTTACGGTCATTAGTAGTCTAATGGTGATGATATTGGTGGTGATGAATCGTACACTTAGATAGTGGTGATGTTTAGATGCATGCTGATGCCTCATTTTATGCGGGCATGTATGGTGATGATGCGGGTATTATAACTGAAATAGTCACGTCGATGGTTTTCTATAGAGAATCAAAATGTTCCACCTCTACTTCCCCTAGTTGTGGATGTGCCACAACAAGACATAACAAGGAGTTCTAACACAAAGACAGTGTCATTAGGGGGATTTGTCACTTTCCATCGTTACATGTATGTTCCTCTCTTTGCATTCATTAGAACAGTTGCATGAGATAGAAGGTAGCTCTGGTTAGATTCAGTTTGTTTAAGTACTAAAATGACCAGCAATATCATGGCGTTACTTGGCAGAGCTGCTAAACTCTTAGATAGAACATGGGATTCATTATCAATGATTGACTGGAGTTTTTAGTAAGTAGCACTGTCACTGGTCGAACCTTTGGATCTAGACTAAGTAAGATGGAGCTTATTGCTGCTAAGCTTTAAGGTAATGGATTACCATGACATTATTAAATGTTAAGATTGAAGCAGGGTTAAACTCGATGAAGCTGAACTCGAGATTGAAAGATGACTCAGAAGTAAGGATTGAACTCAACTATGAAGTCGATTATCAAGCCTTATATTGTATTGTAATTTGATTTATCTTTCCTTGTACACTTAACAGTTTATATACTTGAGTAGTATTTGTTGAATGGTAATAACTTTGTTTTATTATATTGCATTGTCATTTCACAAGGTACATATAAAATGTGTTATGTGCTTAGGATATGACATACCCATTAGCCGCACTTACATGACACAAGTATGATGGTGGTAACACCGCCTTTAATAACTTGTTAGGTTGTTAGTAAAATGTCGTGCATTGAGCAATGCTCTCGCATGCAAGCAACAATTTCTTTATAATGCTATTTGTCAGTATGTAAATAACAACAAATCAATAGTTGTGTAAAACAACCACATCCTTAGTTAAGGGGGTATTGCCCTCTACTTAACTATTAGCACAAATACTCTTATGGAGAGTAGAATATCTTTAAAACTTAGTTTTATGCATCTGGGGGACGGTGCTTAAACCAATCAGCAAATTCCAAGTCTGTTAATTATATCGCATGCTTAGAAGATAAATCTCAAACCAAGTGACAATGATGTTTGAAATATATTATAAATTGATACCATATACATGTATACATGTATACAAAGAAGACAAACCATAACTTTGTAGTAGTATAGAAGAAATGATCTCATATAAGTAAGAGAGAGAGATAATTAAGGTGAAAACCTCATATCCATGAGCTATACTTTTATTCATTTCTTTCTAAAGTACAATGCTATTACAAATGAAATTTCTTGATATATTGAAAGTTGATGGGAGCAGTGATAGTATTTGTTCTTGGATTGCGAAGCTTGCAATATCTACTATTATGTACTTCTTCAAAAATGAAGGGGCCTTCCTATTTGGGTGTGAACTTTGGTGCTGGGATGCCATGGTGCACATGATCTACTGCGCGGAGGACAAATCACCTTTTTTGAAAAAATGTTTTCGAACTAACTTATATAAGCAATATTTAGCCGTGGTAATAGTTTTGCAAGGTTGTTTTTGTTGAGTCACAGCATTCATCAAGTGCTTCTAAGTCTAGCATGCATAAGGTATTGGTTTCAACTGAGCATTAGTAGTAAGACATGTAGATGGACCAGAACTTCAACTAGTACTATTGCTTCAGACCCATAAATTAAGGCAAAAGGCGTTGCCTGTGTTAGTTCGTGCCTACAAGTTTAATAATATCAAAGTGCTAATGGTAACTTATCATGACATTCCTTATGGTTATCATGTACTATAGACTGAGAACTTTCAATAAACATTTTATTTTTCTTTTCCTCTATCTGACCATATCGTTTAGGATGGTATAGTATAGACTTGACATGGTCAATGGTATAAGAAGCCAACAGCTGTCGCATTTGTGGATTAATAAAAGGGGTGCCATTGTTAGAAAGTATGTGCTTTGGAATACCGAATCTGCATATAACATACTCGTTTATGAAACTTGCTATTACTGATCATGTTGCCTTCTGTAAAGGAATCACCTCTACCCATTTAGTGAAGCAATCAGTTCCCAGCAGAATTTAAATGCATCCTCTAAACGATGGATGTATAGGGCCAATCAAATCAAATTCCAAGTGTGGAAGGGCCATGGAGTCATCAAACTATAGAGTGCAAACATGGAGCATGGATAATGTTGCCATGTCGTTGGTAAACAACACACTTCTTGTAGAAATTAAAGCATCAGCTTCCATAGTTGGCCAATAATATACCTTATCAAGCAAGTGATAATAAAACTTCTTCCTTCTTGATGTTTGTGATTGGATTGTGTCTATCTGAAGGATGCCATGCATCTAAGGGATTTTCCCATGAATGAGATTCTATATATTTCATCATGATGCATAAGGTATTTCTTTGCCTTCCTTTTAACAAGTCCAGCATCCTTACTATCACTAGGTAGCACATTATTCTTTCAGTAATTGATGAATGGGTGTTGCTAGTTACTAGCACTTGTGACAAAGTTGCATTCTCCTACTTCGGGAAGTTCGAAACATTTTGACAATGTGTTTGTTCATGAAAGGTATCTTTGGCTCGGCGTACTGAATATAACAATGCAAGGTTGGAATATCTTTTCCACACCAAATCTTATAATACTTATCTAATTTCATACTAGCTTCTTTTTAACAATACAATAGGATAATATACCTTCTAAGCCCTTATAATGTAATGCTCCATTGATTTTGAGAAATTTTTTTAAAGTGGTAAAAGGAGCTAATTGTTCCTTGATTAGAGTGCACCAATCACCATGCGCTTCTTATTACTCATCAAGGAGATCTAGTGTTGTACATGGAACGGATATCTTAACCACTTGACATTCAAATTACCATTTAAATCTTGGATGAGGACTCTAGATGCCAATGAGCTAGTGCATTGCATATCTATTGATAGATCGAGTTGTATGTTCATAATGCATTGATTGAAGTTTTCTGACTAGGTCTACACTGTAGCCCTGTAAGGTGCTAGTGCAGGTTCCTTGAGTCCAAACTCACCGTTAGCTTGCTTAAGTATCAGATTGGAGTCACCTCTTATGCAAAGACATTAGGCTCAGACTTCTTGAGTAGATATCAATCCAAGAAGTAAAGCTTCATATTCAGCTTTGTTATTGTACAAGGAAAATCTAGCTCAAATGCTAACGGTATCTCTTGACCTTCTTATGAGGTTAGAACAACTCCTATCACCCATCCTTTACTCCCTACAAAGCCATCAAAATGGATCGACCATTCTCCCTTAGTATTAGCCATCAAAGAGTCCACATGAAATTTTGTGGGATGGCATCCATGATTAGATTCTCGTACACACTTGGAAATTGTGCTAACAGTCAGCTAAAGCTTGGAGTTTGATTAATCTAGGAGATTTGATAATAATGCCAAATTCTCCAAGTAAGAGTACCCACTTTACAACTTGACCGGAAGATATTTGATATGGTTCGAATTAGGCACCAAGTAGACCTCGTGTTTATAATGTTATAATTTTTGCATGGAAAATACTAACACGAGATAATATTTTTTGTAAGCTAGGTAGTTGACTTTACTTCCTTGCATAGTTTAGCTTAGATAATAAATAGGTCATTCTGTCCATCTATTTCTTGTACCAATAAAGCTCCGATAGAGCTATCTGTAGAAGAAAAATATTATATCATTGGTAGACCATTAATAGACATCATCATGGTTTGGGGAAAAGTCAAGATCATTTTAATCTATTGGATTGCGTCTTCATGTGACTGTCCCCATTCAAACAGAACTCATTTCCTCATTACCTGCTATAAAGGTAAGAGACCTTTGCAAGTGTTGGCATGAATCTCCTTATATAGGATACTTTGCCCATGAAACTCTTCAATTCTTTTTTATTTCTTGGGGAAGGCATCGACTGAACCACTTGTACCCTCACTAGATCAATATCTATTCCTTTACGATGGACTATAAAGCTAAGAAATTTGCTGTAAGCTACTCCAAATGCACACTTTAGATGATTCATGCATAATTTATAGGTTTGACATCGGTCGAACACCTTTTTTAGATGAACCAACTGATCGGGTGCCTATCATGATTTGATGACAATGTCATTTATATACTCCTCCATAAAGTCATGCATCATGGCATGGATATATGGTAGTCATAGATGTTGGTAGGTGGCTACAATCTTCAATCCAAATGGCCTAATGGTATAATAGAAATTTCCTATAAGTGTCCAAAAGGCAGTGCACTCAGCATCGCTAGTGGCTAGTTAAATTTGATTAAGCCATTAAAGCCATCCATAAAAGAAAATAGCTCATTTCATGTCGTACCATCAACTAATATGCTAATGTTTGGTAATGGGAAATTATCTTTTGGACACATATTTGACCATTCTTCTTTCACATTAGGACTAAATTTGCAAGCCATGTAAGATGCTCAATCGGTTTGATGAAACTGATTTATATGGTTTCGCTCTTTTAGTTTTGATCTATACTTCTACCTTTAGGTAAAAGACTTGTTGGCTTTTCTTCTTAGGTTTAACCCCTAATTCTATATTTAACTTATGTACCATGAAGGATAGGTTAACCCTGGCATTTCCATGTAAGTCCAGGCAAAGACATCCCTATACTCCTTTAGCAGCGATATAAGGGGCAGCTTGATGTCCTGGTGGAGGCTTTTACTCATGAAGATTGGTCGCGGTGACTCTCCTGATAGTGTTAGATCCAATTCCTCGACTTTTATAGCCTGAGGCTTTATTGGATCCCGCATTGAGGGGGGAGGGGGGAAGGGGAAGCGGGCTAGGGGAGGAGTGCATTGTGATCTTCTACTGGTGTGAGATCTAAGGAAGACAGATAAACCTCCTTAGCCCCTAAGACCATCATAACCCTGTATACTCTCCCACATTCCCTACTGAAGCTTTCAATCTCGCTATATTCCTTTCATTTCTTCTTCCCTCCATAAGAGCTATGTGTCTTTCTTTTTTCTATCTACCCTCTTGAACTTCCCCCATCTCGGTAATAGAATGCTAGAGGGTCTTCAATCTTGCTATATTCCTTTCGTTTCTTCTTCCCTCCACAAAAGCTATGTATCCTTCCTTTCATCTATTAACCCCTTTGAACTTCCCATATAGGTAACAGAGTGCTAGAGGGTCTTATAATAGTTGTTTCCCCTTCCTCAACAAATTCATCGAAGAAGGCTAACTTTGTGAAATATGCTTCATTTCTCTCAAAAGGATATTTTGTGGCTAAGACAAAAACATCTTTACCCTTCTAATGACCCTTAATACATTGGTGCCATTTAGAAGGTACTAAATGGTGATCATGTAGCCATTTCCAATCAATGAGTAAGTAGTAAGACACCAATGTGTCAATCACATGAAAAGTGGCAGTACCTTGAATGGGTCTAATCTTAAGATCCATAATAATATAACCAACAGTGTTTGTAGTTGTGTCATTAAAGCCATTCACCACTATTGGTTGTTTCACCAAATGTCTAATATCTAGCTTAGCAGCTTTGAATGTATCTTGGTAGAATATTTATAGATGAGCCGTTATATAAATGTCTTTCTTATAGGATAACACATAGGGCGATTGTAGTGCAAGTTCTTTGCATACATGTCAGCATCAATGAAAAAGATGTTGTTCTAATAGATAAGAGCCATTCTCTTTACAGGTTGCAATACAATGCACTCCACATACTAATCCTCAAATATCTGTGTGAGGGTAGATGTTTTGCTAGCCTTGCTTTATCATCAAACCATAGGAGATCAAAGAAACTCCTAAAGTTGGAAGATTTTATCAGAGCTGCTGCAACAAGCGAGCATTCAAGTTCCTCATCTGGATTGACTTCCCTCTATCTTCTTATGCTGTAGAAGGGGATGCGTCAATCATTTTCGTTGTTACAGGATCATGAGTGATAGCATTCATAGCACCACATTGATTATTGTGCATATGCAATGGGTTACTTCGGATATCATTATTTTCAATAATAAATTCCGTATTCTTTATCCTCTCATTGAATATTTTTTTCAAGGTCCAATAATCTTCAATAGGATGACCTATAATCTTGTGGAATTTGTAGAATTTAGGATTATTCTTCTCATCATTGTGGACATACACTAACTTCCGGGATTTTAATATTCCCATCTTGTAGCCACTGGTCCAACATAGCACAGACCCTCCCTATTAAACAAGGGAATGACAAAGATGATGTGGAGCCTCTAGGCTTCTCATTTCTCGGTTTCTTTCTTACTTTAGAGCTCCCACCTTAAACTAAGTTTACCGACAATGTTCATTTGTTAAACTTTCCATTATCCCATCTTTACCATGTGATAAAATTGTTGGTCCTTCGTGCATTCTCAACCAATTCAGCGAAGAAGGCCAATGGCAAATTCTCTAAGTGGATAGCATATTTGATGAACATCTTTGTACGTAAATCTTTGCCAACTCTTTCTCATCACACATGTCTTGAGTGTCTAGCGAGTGCTCTCTAAAATATTTAATATATTCCACTAGGTCCTCTCGAGGCTTCTATCGAATATGCCCCATGTCAGTAAGAGTAACCCATGCTTGAGTGGTAAAAAATTTCTCAGGAATATCTTACACATGCTTCTTAAGGAATCTACTAATCTAGGGGGAAGATTGGCATACCATGTGTAAACCTCTAAAGTCTTACGATTGGTTAAGCTTAAACCCTAATCGGAAGGTCAATCAGAGTCCCTAAAGTCAACAAAGCCTTAATTAGACGTAACAAGGTTAAGTGAAATCCCGTGTTCGCAACCCTAAGTGAGTAAATAAGATATTAGTATGTAGAATAGTTCGTAATGACATAAGAAACTTTAAAAATATCATATTAGTAAAACAAAACGTTTCGAAACCAAACAGATACAGTTTTCGAAAACTTGTATCGGGGCTCAGAATAGTAAAAATATTCCTGATACACCATTAGACTCGTAAAAATAAGGTTTTTAAAAATATCAGTTTTATAATTTTTCGGCAGTTAAAAATAAAATATCGCAACTAACGTGTATTTTCTTATTACCGGTACTTTATTAGTCATATCTACTTTATATTACACTATTCATTACTATTTTACACTATTCAACTATCTCTACTTTTTCTAAAACCTACTCTTCACTCTATACACTATTATCTTTACTTTTTATCTTTCCAATAACTTTATATCACATCTATCTTACATATTATTACTCTTATTACACAAAATACAAAAAAATCACATCTCCCTCTCTCCTCCTCCCTCATGGCCGGTGGCCCCCCCTCCATTTCCCTCATATATTTTTCTTTTTTAGTTATTTTTTTAATCACATAAATTCACTCCTCATTTTCCTATAAGTACCCTCCTCCTCTTTCATTTCATTCACACTTCATCTACCCATAAATTACTACTAAAACTCTCCAAAGTTTTCCTTTCAAAACTCATCTCCAAAACTCTCCTAAAACTCTCCAAAAATACTCTCCAACTCATTCTACATACACAAAACCTATTCACACATATTACTCCAAAATCCTCTTTAAGTAAAATCTTCTTTTCCATATTTATTTCTACCATGTCATGTAACTTTACATGACCATGGTGTAAGTTTCCTAAACTTGTTGTTGTGGAAGCTATACTATGTTCATGTATTGTTCTTGTCCATGAAAATCTATTTTTCTATTGTTATTATGCTTTGCACATTTTATTGTTGATATTATGTTAACTTCTTATATATATTTAACTAAATATAATTATGTACTTATATATAATCTTTAGAGCATATAAGCTCATTATTTATTTATTTATTTTCAAGTTATGTAATTTATTTATTTATTTTATGTTGTTTTAAGACTAGTCTATAGTCTTAGACTTGTCCTCATCAAGTCAAAACAAACTTTTATTTTTATTTTATTTTTTTTAGGACTAGTCCATTCTTAGTCTGAGAGCTTGATTCAAAGCTAAGACTCTCAATACTTGATTTATATTATCTTGCTATTTATCTTGTTATTATAATTTTGCTTGTTATTATTCTTATATTCATGCAATTTAAATATTGTTGTCCAAACCACCAAGTTTAAATTATACTTTTTATAAAAAGAGATTTTTTCTATCAAAAGAAAGTCCTAAGAGAACTTTAGAATTAATAAGTGGAATTTACTTTCTCAAAAATTTAAAAGAACTTATCATAATTTTGGAAATATCATCATTTTGAAAGACTTTTTCCAAATCATAAGTAATAGAATTGTTTTCCAAAGATAAATAAGATGAATCCTTGTATGAAAATGTTCTTTTGAAAATATAAAAAGGAATATAAATTTTTCAAACTAAGATTTACAAAGTACAAATGGTACATAGAAAACTAATAAGAAAAGTGATATTAGTATTGAAAGGAAAAATAGAAATTCATTCTTTTATAGAAAAAGCCATCAAAGACAATAGTAAGATAGACGTAAAATACTTTTTGAAAACAAAAGAATTAAAATATCCATTTTAAAGGATTTACAAAAAGGATTTCTTGTGAATTATAATTTTTCCAAAACTCATAACTAACATTGCTTTACTAAAAGATTATTAGTTGGATAACAAATACTTGAGCATGCATGAAATATGAGCTATATAGCTATAAAAAGGAATTTTTCAACTATATAGATGACTAAGTATTTATCAAAACAATTTTTTAATGATTTGATGATTGAAAAAAATGTTTTGGAAGTGGGAAATCTCGTAGTGAATTTGATCGCCACTATTTCAAATCCCAAATGACTTATTTTGATTAAAATAGTTTTAGAAATGGATAAATCTTTTTAAATAGATAGAAAATGGTATATTATATGTGTAATTCTGAGTTAAAATGACCAAGTTATAACCGTTTTAAGTTAGAATTGTCTTCTATACGAAATTTGACGATCTTATGACATAGTTTTGACAAAATACAATAGACTCGACAAGAAATACTCATGATGGGTATACTTCTTGATTAAGTGATCCCAAGGAAGAGTATCCATACCTGGAGGATTACTTTGATTAGTGGATTAATTGATCGACTCATCCATAAGAAGAAAGTATCGTCATGGCAACGTGAGTTTATTTCCTTAATTACTTTACTTGATTGTGCTTGTAGTTTAGTTGCACTAGAACAAAGGAAAGACAAATGGATATTAATGTAAAAATTTGTTGAAGGAACTCTAAGAATATCGAGGTGGAAATTGATTGTAAGTAATCGTTGTCTTAGTATAGAACTTGATATGTCTGAAATTCTATGATCACCATAAATTGACATTAATTATTCTATGATATTCTAAGTAAATTGACTCATGCATATCACGTAGTGAGTCATATTACATTCGCTATATAATTGGTGGGACAAGTGTATGATAGCAGTGGCAGGCATAACCGGTATATTATGTATGTAGTGAGTAGGAGCTGGTAAAAACTACATAAATTGATAGCTAGTGAGAGCCGGTAATAACTACATATATTGATGGCTAGTAGGAGCCGGTAATAACTACATATTTTGATGGCGAATAGGAGCTGATAAAATCTATAAAAATGATTTTTTTTTTAAAAAATGATAGCTGTAATGAGCCGGAATACCTAACCCCGAATGAATTGCGTAATTCATTCAACATATGATTTCTAGAAAATCATATGTCTTATATGCTCACGTGTTTGCTGCATATAATTTGGATGCCTAAAAACTTGCTTGATTTTGTTACTTAAGTGTTTATCTTTGGAAATAATTCTCACCAAGCTTACTAGGTTATACCGCTATAAATATCTTTTACAGTTTAGCTATTTGTGGTTGAGGCCACGTGGATCCTGCAGCCAGGTATTTCCCTTTTTGGTTAAGGAATTTTTAGATGAAGTTTAGCATTAGTTAGATGTAGACTTCATAGAAAATTTCTTGTAATAGATTCTAGTGTTTGGACAGGAGAAATGCCCCTAACACTTATAAGACAATTATTATGAATGAATAATTATTATGATTTCCCTCTTCTTAATTTGTTATTGTAACTTCTTAAGCTTCATCTTTCAAAGTATGGTCCTCTAAATTTGTGAGAGTGTGCCTTACACTTAATATCGAAGCTTTTGGGAATGACTAAGGTTGTCATGCTTAAGCTTTAATATTGAGTGTTGCGGACTGTTACGTTTAGGGTACCTTTGGGGCATAACACCATGTGTATGCCTTCTCGATAAGGGATTTGGAGAATTCCTTCAACTTTAAGTCATCATCTAATCCATAAACTTCTAGCATTTTAATAAATTTTAACAAGTGCTCTTTAGCACTTCCCTTCTTATTATTGAATAACATGAACTTAGGACTAACATAGTCCTTAGGATACATTTTAGTGGCAATTTGCTAATTGTAAGGAAGTTTGAGATCCAACATTCTTATTGAAGACTTGATCTATATCTCTTTCAAGTACATGTCCAAATCTTCTTTGGTGACAAAAGAACCTCTCAAAGTAGATTTTACAACTTCAACCGGTGTAGTAGGAGGAGGTGCAATATGGACTATAGGTCCTTCAATTACAACTTGTGGCGTAGCATGTGATGATGAAGAACCTCGAAGGTGAACTCCAATATCTCTTACCTCAAGAGCAGTTGTAGAATGATAGTTGATTCTACAACATGGGTTGGCTCATTAACCCTAGGAGAAATCCCTTCATTTACTATAGAAGAATTGCATGATTAAGGTAGTTTGGTAGCCTATTACGGCGCAGTAATAGCAGGATTTAGGAAAACCATACCATGTTGCATAGCAACAAAGGTATCCATAGAGGGCATGAACCAAATCATCATTGTCATGAATTAGTTTATAGCTCTCCTAGTTTCTTGCATAGTATACATCATCTGTGCATTGTTAGGGGTATTGTCTTGAGTGTCGATAGTAAGATTGGAAGCTTCAAGTGCTTGTATGTTTTGATCAATGTTCTCCATATTGACCTCATGCTCTTAGTTGTTGTCGTTAGAAAGGTCAACTGTCGTCTTCCTTGTAGGTGCCATTGATAAGCAGTCAACTTCTTCTGTCCTCAATGAAGTTTCCAAAATATAGTGGGGTAGATCTGATCATAATGGTCAATTACATGCATCATGCATCTCGCACTACATGTGCCCCTAAAGGAGTAACATGGAAACACATGAATGGAATGGCTAAGAGTGAGATGATATGGAGGAGGAGCAGACAATCTCAGGGAGCTTGAACACATTAGTAACAGGTAGAGAAGTTATATAGCATCAAGCATACTGTTCTAAAAGATGGGCTATGTGTTTTTCGTTCTAAGCTCTATTTGATCTCTTATGAAGGTATTCAAGTATCATGATGGCTTTTCTATCAATTTCTAGATCTTCCAAATGAGGATGAGCCTTGGATATTTATAGTGTTTAGCTCTTAATGACTTTTGCCATATCGTATTAACCATCAAGGATTGAGATGAGTCCTCTGGTACATTTCTCAATGGACTCTTTGGTCTATGGATGACCTCTTTAAGTGCATGAGCTCCTTGAGAAAGGTTGAGAGTGGATTGATCGATCGATCGGTTCAACTATCCCTACTCGAAGCCTACCATGTTAAATCTCCCTTAGTCATTTCAATTTCATGGACTTGACTCTTCAAGCCTTGTTATTTTGCCTAAAGAGCCAAAATCTATATTTAGCCCTCTACAAATGGTACCACAAAAAGTGATAGTTGTAGATATGTCATAAAGTTTTAAAAATATATATATTTTAATGTATAATTAAAATAAAATATTGTATCAAGCCTAAAGTAAAATTGAAATATAATGCACGCTAAATTTGATAATTATATGTGTGTATGTGTTTGAGTGAATTAATGTGTTTGTAATGTTGAGTGTGATATAATGTATGTGAATAGATAATTAGCTATGGTAATATATTTATGATGATGGTTTAGTTATGTTATCCATTATCATGTTAATGAAAATGGTTATTGTGGTGATTAATGTTCGATGAATTAAACTTGTTTTTAAACTAAAACTTAAATCTACCAAGCCTAGCAGATTTTGGCTTCATTAAACCCCAATATAAGCCTAAATTAAAGCCCAATTATGGCCCAAAGCCTTTCCCAAATCTTCTCCCAAAAGTCAATATTAAGATGGATAAACATCAAAGCCTATTTACATCTTTAGACAATCCAAAATAGAACAAAAGAGAAGAAATTCGTAACTCTAGAAGACCAACATTTTTCAACACCCAAACTAAATTTTCTTGGACTCAACACACCAAGAATCCTTCCCCAATCCTTATATATACATTGAGATAAGTTTGTTTGATGTTTGAGATGCTTTATTTCCCTCTTAATCCATGCAATATGCATGTGTGGTATAATACAAGTAGTTGATATGCTAAATTCTTGTTGAGATGTTGTAAAGTTGTTAGGAAAGCTTTAGAATGCTTGAGTTGTTCTAGATAGGTTGTAGTAGGCTCTCATATGGTTTGGAATTAAAGTGTTGAAGTATGATAAGTATTAGAATTGTTTGAAGTGTGCTAGAGTTGGTGAAAGTTGATGAAGAAGAGTTTGATTCTTATAGAATAGTGTTTGAACTTGTTTGATGTTGAGGAGTGGAGCTCACTCTTGTTTTATGTTGTTAAATGTATAAGAAGTGTTTTATGAAGTTTGTATAAGGTTTAGGACATGTTAGGAGTTGAGAAAAGTTGAATTTTGAAGTTAAAATTGTTAAAGTTTGTAAAAATTCGTGTTCAAAATAGGGGAAGTATAAAAACTGCCAAACACCTGTCAAAACGGCCCCATTTGGAGGGGTGTTTAGAGCAAAACACCTTGGAAATGGCCCGTTACCAAGGGTGTTACGCTCTCGGATCAAAAATTTCATTTTCCCTGAGTTGAAACGGCCTCCCAAATGGCCAGTTGCCAAGGGTGTTGCGCTCTCGGATTTCTTTCCTGTTGCAATACTGTTTTGTAAATTAGTCATAACTTTTTCATCTGACCTCCAATTGACGTGATTCAAATTGAGTTGTAAAGCTTAAAAAGAGATATAAAACTTTCATGTTTTGAGTTTTTACAAAATAAAAACTTATCAAAACCAAATTTTCATATCTTTTCAGCTACTCCATTTTCCAAATAAAGCTAAAAACTTATGTTTGATAGTTAATGTAATTTTATGATTAATTATTGAACTTGTATGATGATTGTATGATATATATAAATCATATTATGACTTGAATGATTTTAATCAAGATCCTATGATTTCTTAGGCTTTAAACTAGTGGATATAAGCTTGGCTTAGGATAGTATTGTTAATATGATTTGATTTATGTGAAACGGAGATAGATACTCAATTGGAGACCCCTTTTGAATTCCGAATCGAATCAAGTACACAATACTTTGATTGATCGTTGCTTAGGATAGGCATATACCAATTTGACCTTAATCAAAGATTAATGAAAAGATATTGAAATTGGTTATGCTTTACGTCGTTGAATTCGGATCCGGGGAGCGACAACCTTATCATGATGCAATGGCACGGTAGTTTAGGCACTTAGCCCAATCCTTTGTCATGATGCAATGACTCAAATCCATGATGCAATGGTTCACCATGATGCAATGGTGGCTTTTTTTATTAGCTAAGTGGGTAGCTAATAAGGTTAACTGTATCGGTATATTCACTACTTAGGTTCGGGAGGAAATAATATGTTTTAGTTCACGATTTTGGCACCGTTGAACTAATGGATATTATAGATCGGGATAAGTGGATTGTATAAAGGAGTGTGAACCCTAGATGAAGCTTCTGTTCTCTATCGGTTAGATATAAGAGATATAGGTATCCGATCTATCTATATCAATCCCTTGAGTAGCTGCTATTACTTAGGAACCCCAGAATCCCAGGCTTGAATTGGAGTTTGAATTCTCCAATGTTATCTCTACTCATTTAACTAAAGATAATGAAATGATGATGGAATGTTGCATTGCATTTAGCTAAGTATGCTTGGCATATGTATTTATTTGCATTATTGTGTGCTAGGCCTTTGGCTCATGCTGCTATCTTGCAAGTGACGATGATGGCGAGCTTTATGATGATATAGGCTATGGGATTGACTCGGAGGACTCTATGGATGACTAGGAGAGAGACTTAGTATATGCTTAGGATTCCTTTTGATGTATTTTTGTGAAGTTATAGGCTTGTTTGTTAAAACCTTGTGTTGTAAATTATATTTCAAGTTGTATTTGTAATGTAATTGGTTTGTAAGTAAGATTTCTATGTTTATGTGATCTTTGGGAAGTTGTAATGTATATATATGATGTATGTCTTGTATATAGGTGATGACCCACTACTTATGTAGTGGTAGTATTTCTTAATTGAAATCATGTGAATGTTATATCTGTTTTAAACAAGCAGCCATTACAAACACATCTTTTTAAGATGACCTTACATATAATACTTGAATATTTTTCCTAATATTTAGGTATTATGCGTGGTCAAGAGATTTGACACACTTAATATATGGGTTAAGTAGGCCGGGTCTTTACAAAACTAATTTTAAAATATATTACAAAACCTCGGTTTTATATATTAAAAGACAAGCTTGGAATTATGCAATATAAGTTTAATGTTTTTTTAATTGTTATTATATGTTTAATTGAACTAAATTAAGTGGCCAAAAATGGGGTAAGCTATTTAATTGGGTCTCGGTGGTAACCATTAAAAAAGTTATTATTTACATTAATTATTGAAGAATATGCTAACAAACAAAAAGGTACCACATGAGCAGGGGGAGATCATAAGTTCTTCTTTTGGACAAGCATTTGATGCCTTTTTATTTCAGATTTCGGAATTTTAGTGTTTAAACTATTAAATTTGGCAATCCAGTGCTAATAGTTTTAAAGAGTATGCAATTTAGTGTATTCAATTAACAATAATCTCACTAAGTGAATTATTTGTGACTTGTGATTTCTTTTTTTTTTTTTTTATGTGATGGAAAATGTTGGCTGGAGTCAAAACATTTGATTAAAAAAGTGACACATATGAATTACTCCAAAATTTTGATACTCTCATTTCTTTTCATTCTCAAGCCCTAACTTTCTTTTCATAATTTCTCCATAAGTCTTCATGTCCTATCTTTCCAGCCTAATTTCTCCATGCCTTAAATGTATCTAAAGTTTCCAAGCCTTAACTCTTGTAATTTTAATTTTGAAGAGTGGTAAGGGGAGTTGTGAGGATAAGTAGTGACTAAAGGGCACAATAACATACTAATGGTGAACAAATGCAACCATAATAGACATCAGAGTGACCAACGTTCAACACCAGGGAGATCCTTGACCATAAGCAACAATGAGGACAAAGGAGGAAGTCCATATTATGTACAAGACATCTGCAAATAGGCGGCCAAGAAACAAATTAATTGTTTTTCTTCTTTGTAAAATTCTTGAATTGGTGTAAATATCAATTTAGATGGAATCGTGTAAATATCACAAAAAAAAAAAAATATATTCACAATACTAGAACAAAGGCATCTCAATTTTGATACATCAGGAGTGTTTTGAATTTTGAACTATAAATATAGCATTAATTAAGAGAGAGGAAAAAACAAAAGAACACACATAAATCTTACTATGATTTAGTTTGGCCAAAAGAAAAAAAAAACTATGATCCACTTTTGCATTTTAAATGCATTAATAAGAATAGTATAATCAAGATACCATTGCCTTTGTTGTATTGCTATAAGTTGGAAAGATAAAGAAGATTGACCTTCTACTTTATTCGTAAGCAATTGGTATCTCAATGGTCAAAATACGTCACTTCCTTTTGAATAATAAAAGTAAAAATCCACTAGACTGCTAATAAAAGAAATGTTATTTATATGAACTAAAATCCAGAACTTAAAGGCAACTGAAAATGAAATTTGATGGGGGTTAAATGTGGCAGATGTGAATTAAAATAAGATTTTGGAGTTTTTTCATAGCTGGCTAAAGATTTAGGAATTTGGGGTTTTACATGCTGTTTACATTAGTGAGTGAATGTTAGAGAAAGAAGAAGTGCATAGGGTTTGAAGATAATTTTTCAATTTAAATTTCCAACTTAGTAGTGTCACATTACTATCTTTTAACATCTGTTATCTTCGTATTAATGAAGACACTAAAATGATTATTCTTTGAAAGTACAAGTACTTAATTGTCAAATTTAAAAGTCAAGACAACAAAATGCCAAAATCCAAAAGTATTGGTATTGCAGATGCCTTTATCCTTTTATTTTTTTCTCACATGCACATGACACATTATAGTGTAGGATAGGACCACGTGGCTTACAATGCCACGTCAGCTTCACCTTCTTCCTTTAGCATGCATAGGATCTCAATTTCTATGCTCAGTTAGGCCACTTTCAAGCTTTTTATTTTATTTTATTTTATTTGTCTCGATTCATGGATTTTCTGGAATCAAATTGAACTAAAAAGATTGAAAAGAATAAAATCATGGATTTCCCTCCTTGATTTGATTAGGGTTTGGTTGAAATAGGACAACGTTGAAGCTTCTTAAGTATGTGTTATTCACAAAATATATGATTTTAATATCAAATAACATCAAAGTTTTGATTTTTCCCCCCATCAAAATCAAAAATATCTTTAAAATTTGAAATAAAAGGATTTTATCATTTGCAACGCTTAAATCTGAGCTTTAATAGTATAAATAGTGCCCACTTAACATGTTATACATTAGAAATTACTCGTATAAACTCCTTCAAATAGATTCAAAGTTCTCTTAAGAAGTTGAGGTTTCGATCATTTTTCTTGTTTTTTCTTTGAATTTCCTTCTGTACAAGAAAAATTGAAAAAAAAAAAAATCTAGCATTATAGATAGCTTCCTGATGACAAGAGCTTTTGATTGATAGCTTCAATAGTTTTCAAAGTCGTCGCATCTACCCTGACAAGTAAGCCTATGCCTATGCATTTTTTTTTTTTTTTTTTTATGAGTAAAAATCAATTGCGGAAGAATAAAGAAAAAGCTTAAAGAAAATATAAAGAAAAAGAAGAGAAATAAATGTATATATGAGTCATTGGATTTATACATGTAAATCAAAATAATAATGCTAATGGTATTGCAGCTTAGTGGCATTTCTCTAGTCTCTTAAGTGAGAGGTTTCATGTTCAAATCCCTCTTCTCGTTATAATGGCAAACAAAAAAAATCAAAATAATAACAAATAAAAATAAGAAGTTGATAATAAAACACTAATAATAGTATTAATAATAAATAAATGAATAAATACTACTATATATATCGTAAATATACAAAATTCATTATAATAGCTATTTTGTCACTTTGAAAAGTATTTATTTTCTTTAATGGAAAATGGAATCAGTAGTATCTAAAGGTTGTTATCATTTGAGTATATATATATATATATATATATATATATGTTTGAAAAAATCAATAAAACATGATAATCTTAAATTGAAAGTAATTTTAAAAGTATAAAAGAAACCAACATGCTAAATTTTTAATAAAAGAACTATGTTGACTTAATCCCAATTGGTAGCTACGTAAACGCCTATGGGGCTACTTAAAAAATGTAAAAAAAGAATATTTTTAACCCTTTATCTTGTAAATACTAATTCAAATACCAACTTTCCTATAAATACTCTTTTACTATATCATGTAATTATCTAATAAATATTAACTTCCTTTGGAGTATCAAATGAACAAATTCTAATTTAAAAGTTTGGTAACCATTTAGTTTCAAACTCATGAAACTCTGGTTTTTTAAAATTGTCTCATAAAGATTAGTAGGTAAATTAAGATTTTATTTTTTTGTAACTCGATTGATGGCAACTGCAAAGGCCACAAATCAATCATCTTCATCTCATGGGTTTATGCTTCTTTTAAGTCTTAAAGGTCATATGTCTTCCTTTATCATATGCATGAGTCTTCTTCATTGAGCCTTCTTCCTTTGGGCTTCAATCTTAGGCCATAGGACATCATCATCATATTATCATATCTTAGGCTAGGCCTTGCACTAGCTTAGTTGTTGCTCACCTAACTCTTAAGTATATTTCGACCTTCTTTGAACTTCTTCTCTTCATCATTACATGGAATTGATATTTTCTTCATGTTATAGGCTAGATCTTCATGGGTCTGGAGACTATATGGCTCTAAGAACACTATTATAAATTTGACATGGTTGGTTGGATTGGCCCAAGCCTTCATTATATCTATGGGAGTATGGGCCTTAAAATAATTCTAAAGAGAGTGGACCCTCGATAATGATAAGAGGTGACCTTATCACCAAAATGTGGGAAATGAGTCTAACTAGCCTTATAAGCTAGATTTTCTTAGGCTATGAGCCCATCTTGATCCAAGTCATTATTATGTCCCTGGGATTGTAAGTTTTAAATAATGGAGAATGGTGGTGTTTTTGTCAAAATGCATTGAGGCAATTTGATTTGAGCATCTCATTCATTATATGGCTATCCCTTTTTCTTCATTTAGCCTACATGACACTTTTTCCTCTTTCTAGTATTTTTGCAACAATGTTTCATTTTTTTTATCATTACAATGAGAGAGGCGGGATTCAAACGTAATACCTCTTACTTGAGAGACCAAGGGAGATGTCAACATGTTACAATACCATTAGCCAATAACCCTTCCTTACTTTTGCTGAACACCAGGAAATTATATTGTCTTTGCTACTATTATGGGATAATGATGAGTCAAGTGTATGCTATTACATTTTGGTAATTTAGTATCTTGTATTTAAATTTTAGAAAATTAATACTTATACTTTTAAAATATGTGTAATTTAATGTCTCTATTAAATAATATTTGACAAATGCTTATTTCAATTACATGATAATTACAGATCAAGTGTCTAATTCTATTTTTTTGGTAATTTACTATTGAATCTTTAGATTTTGATTTTTTGCTAACTGCTGCTACTATCCTATCATTAAAATAAATATCCATTAAATATCAATGTAGTCAAAATCGGACCAGCCTGATCAGTCCGATATGTTTCAACTAGAACTGGCCTTAAAAATGGGCCAGTGCAAGGTTGAAACCCATTTTTGGGTTGAACTAGGCAAACCAATTGAATCCGCTAGTTTAATGGTGACCCGGTTGATCCAGGCAGGTCAAACTGGTCTGAATGCACACTTAAAAAAAATTAAAAAGGAAACAACTTTAGAAGGACAACAATTTCATCTTAATAATGAAAAGAACTAAGAAAAATTAGAATTTTATCATAATAAAGTGAAATACTTACTAAAAATCAAGACTCACTGAAATAAAGTAGCTCATAAGGTCGGTCTACTGTTTCCTTGCCAGGATCTATAGTCACTTTGTCTTCATGCAGTCGTTCATATATATCCTATCGAGTTTAGGAGCTTCAAGTACTCTTTGCTATGTGAACCTCGGATCATAGGAACTCAGCTATTTCTCTATGTTTCTTCTTGGCTCCTGCGAAGTTTTTGGATTTCGTGTTAGTTAGAGATTGTAGCATTAAGATGCAGCGATTAAGTTTGACAGTGGTGAGGTTGGTAGAGATGGTGACGTTGTGGTTGGTGTTTTGGCTTGGCATGTTGATCACAAAGGTCATCGTAGGGAAGTCAATTTGCCAATTTTTGGTGGATGGATATCAAGTTTGTTATGTTGGTTGGCTTTTGAAGGGTGAGGTAGTGAGTTGTAATCAATGCTACACCTTATCTTCTGTCCAAGGGAAACGTGTAGCTATTACTAGCAAGAGGATATAATTATTAATTATTATTGGCTTTATCATTCAACATGATATTAAAAAATATACATCTTTAGCATTTATTTATTTTTTTTCTGGTTAAATAAGTGTAAACTGTGCAGGTATAGTGATGCGAATATGATAGCATCAACATTTGAGTCGACCAAGTTCAAGATCAACAATGCATTTCAAAAATTGGAGACTTATTGATTAGAGTTCTAATGACAAAAACAAGAATCAAGAAAGCCTATAAATTAGTTTGGGACACGAATGATTAAAGACTTGAAGAATCAGAGCTATAGGAGCCTATACGCCAACCCAACACCGCCGGTGCATCTTCTTAAGCCGTCGGCCTTCCCACTGCGTACAACATTGTTTAGCTTTGTAATTTAATTTGTTACATGAAAGCCGCCGACCTTCATTGTTAAATATGTCATCCTTCATTATAGTTTTTTTTTTTTTTTTGTCTTTTCATATTACTTTGTTGTCTTTTTCATATTTCCTTGTTTTAATTGTTTAATAGCTTAGTTTCGAGACTACTTAAAGCCTATATAAACCTATGGGATGTAACACAACATATATCTTTTGATGAACGAAAATTAGAGAGTATTTTCTTTGGAATTCCTGAGTAAATTTGTTTGAGCTTATCGAAAGTTTCCCGTAGCTCACCTCCTCGACTTATCAATATGTTTGCCATCACTGATTGTGATGTGTACGACTATACCAAGGTTCTTGTCTCCATATAGGCAACGGATCACGGTTTTCTACTAGGTTTCTTAGATGATCCAGGGAAGTTGTTTTTAGGCGTCGATAATTGGGTCTCGTCATAAATTCGCATGGCTTGGTTCTCATCATTTGGTATTAGAGCCAAGGATTTCTAAGAATACCATATCTAGTTCAATTAGAGGTAACCCGAATCATCCATATCCTTTGATTGTTTTCTTTATGGGTTTTAGGAGTTGTTTGATCTGGTTGATTGTCTACTGTTAGGTTTATTAGTTTTGGTGTCTTTATGATTAAAAAAGAGAACATATTTGTATAAAAAAATTGCCTTTTAGGGTTTTTGTGAAATTTCTGATTTTTTAGATCTAGGGTTTTGATTAAAAAAAAATGAGCCATATATAAGTGGGATGATGATAAACCTATCTTTAATACAAGATGTTTGGTGAATAACATGGTATGTAGTTTGACGATTGGTAGTGATAGTTTTATAAATATTGTTAGTGCCTTGTTGGTGAAAGAATTGGGTTTGGAAACTTTGAAGCTTAGAGCACCATACAAAATACATGATGATTGCAGAGAATTTATGGTGGCTAAGCAAGTTCGGATTGCTTTGTCCATTGGAGAATATTATGATGAAGTTTTGTGTGATGCAATTCTAATGCAAACTTGTCATATTTTGTTGGGGTAACCATGGAAGTCTAACAAGAAAGCCAAGTATAACGGCTATTCTTTGGTTTTCAACCAAAGGTGAGTGAATTTAGTACTACTTGATCCATGGGAAGCTATTGAAGATCAGATGATGATAGCAAGGAAATTCAAAAAAAGAGAAAAAGAATAGAGTTCTCTAGAAAAGAATAAGAGTGAGAAAAAGAATGAGAGGAACGAATCAAAGAAAAATAATGAGAGGAGTCAGATTATGGAAATGGATGACAAAATTACACCAGTGAGCACTGAGAGGAGAGAGAAGCAATTAAGTTTGAGAGATGAAAAAGCAGAGAATGAAAATGATTGAAAAAAGAGAGATTAAGAGTGATGATTGTTTTTCAACTAATAAGCTTAATTTTTTCTCTTCCTAGTGAATCTCTTTCATAGTTGCAAGATTTTAAAAATTTGTGTCCCTAGAAACTTTCAAATGGAATTGATCAACAACTTGATTTCATTCCTTGCAAACCAACATATGGATGCAATTTAGAAAAGTCTAAGAACAAAGATTCAAGGATAAATCTTCTCAAAGAATGAGGGAATGATGTGAATCTAATAGCATCAACATTTGAGCCAACTAAGTTCAAGATTAACAATGAATTTCAAGGAATTGGAGACATGTTGATTGGAGTTCTAATGACAAAAACAAGAATCAAGCAAGCCTATAAAATAGTTTAGGACATGAATGATTAATAACTTGAAGAATTGGAGCTGTAGGATCTTGTACACCAACCCAATGCTGCCGGCCTTCATGGGCAACACTATCGGTATATCTTCTTAAACCATTGAACTTCCCATTGGTGTACAACATTGTTTAGCTTCATAATTGAATTTGTTACATGAAAGCCATCGACCTTCACTGTTAAATATGTCGGCCTTCATTATAGTTTTTTTTTTAAATCTTTTCGTATTTGTTTGTTGTCTTTCCATATTTCCTTGTTTTTATTATTTAATAGCTTAGTTTTGAGACTAATTAAAGCCTATATAAACCTATGGGATGTAAGACAACATATATCTTTTGATGAATGAAAATTAGAGAGTTTTCTCTTTGGAATTCCTGAGTGAATTTGTTTTGAACTTATCGAGAGTTTCTTGTAGTGCTCACCCCCTAGACTTATCAATCGGTTTGCCATCACCGGTTGTAACGTCGACAATTATACCAAGGTTCTTGCCTTTATATAGGCAATGGGTTACGGTTTTCCACTAGGTTTCGCATGGCTCGATTCTCATCTTATAGAGGAGAAGATGATTTTATTGATATAATAATAATTTTCAGTACAAGATGGGATAAATGTATATTGAAGGATTAGAAAACCGTAATGTACAAAGACTAAAATAACCCATACATAATAAGGGTATAATATATATATATATATACACTAATATGCTCCCTTAATCTCACGGCATTAGAGTTGGCATGAGATTGGTACAATGATCCATGAAAGCAGTAGTGGAGAGATTCTTTGTGAGGATGTTTGCATGTTGATGACGAGTGAGAATGTACCTGATTGATCGCTGACCTGTGGCAACTTGTTCACGTACAAAATGATAGTTTTCGAGCCCGAATTTCGCTCATTTTCTCTTAAAGGTCCCGATCCATATCAAACCCAGCTCATTTAATATAGATCACTCCACAAGAAATTAGTAGGGTTTTCGTAAAAAGCTCGATTTAAAAAAAAAAGATTTGACTGGAGTCACCACCGACTAAAACCGGAAAAAGGTGAACCTAAAACCAAATGGGTGGTTTGGTTTCTAGTTCGGCCATTGGTATGCATAAAAAACTAGAAATTGATGAGTCCGGGGATGGTTATTTTAAAACTTAAATCGTTATCTAGGCTTTAAATGGGTTTTAGAAATATTGAATTATATGTGCCAAAGAGATTAATTTTGATTTTTCAATTTTTTTAATTTTTAATATTTTTTAAAATATATTTACATATTTACAAAATATTTTTTTTGTTTTAAAAAAGATCCTAAAAGTTTTTTTATTTCTATGACCACCCCACGAGTGCCTACGTATCTGATAGCTGGAGTCAGGTCTCCATAGTTCATTTTGATTTTTGTAAAACTTTTAGTTTGTTTGTATTTTTTTAATTGTGAAAAATCCACCAAGTTTAAGTTATTAATCAATTTTGATTTTTCCTAAAAAGTCCTAAAGAAAACTAATTTTGATTTCTTATTTTATTTTTTATTTTTGGAAAAGCCTAATAAAACTCCCAAGTTTAGAAAACCCTAATTTATTTCTTTTATGAGTATTTTAGAAAATAACTAAGTGATATATATTTATAAGATAGTGAAAAGACTTTATTTACTAATTTATCCCATACATAGGAGAAAGGTAGAAAGGGTAAAAACATTTTTGCTCTTTTCCATTTTTAGTTTTTTTTTTTTTAATAAGATGATCTAATATGTGCAAAGATCGGAGTAAGATGGGAAAAAGTTATATACCGAGGAAATATCATGCTAACCAATTCCATCAAAACTTTATGACTTATCGAATATGGCATATATTAACTATTTACAGAAACCACCTAATAATATCATAATAATAAAACAAGATGTAATAGTAGAATTTATATCTATTATTCTAGCTTGTCATATCCATATTTACAAAAGATCCAATAATGTAAAACAATACAACTCAATTGTATGTTCAAGTGTAAACTTTTATCATAAAAAAAAAAAAAAAACTATACCTAATCCTTGTATACAAATTTATATTCTAAAAGCATATATATCCTAGAATTTATTCATTTACTAATTTAATTTTATTTATTTAAATACTAATTTACACATATTATGACATGCACACATACATATATGCTTAGATTTTTTTATTTAATTACATTTTTCATGCATTTATATTTAATAAATAAATAAAAGGATGATGAACCTGCGGTTAGAAATCAATTTCCTAGGGAAGTATCAGGGATGAGTCTTGCGGTGCAGCATTGAATAGGCTAGTGGTGGTGGTTGGAACGACTGGTAGCGGTGGTTCAACTAGGTTTGGGTGGTGGTGTTGGAGTGAAGGCAGAAGAGGTTTGGTTGTTGGTGGTTTTGGGCTTGTGATGGTACGAGAGAGAGAGATCTGGTGGGCTCTGGCTATGGTTGTAAGGCGAAGATAGAGGCGTTGAGACTTGAGAGAAAGAGAGAACAAGAGAGATTAGAGAAAGAGAGTTGCAAGAGAGACCTATTTTTTTCCTAAGCTTTGATCTCTGTGTGTTGAAGAGGAGGAATTGGTCATCATTTTAGAGGAGCATGGAGGAAGATGGAGGGGTAGACGACCATTAATGGCCTTTACAAGAAAGTGAAAGGATCGGAGGTTACGAAACTTAAAGGGTTGGGGAGTTACGAATCTTTTCATTATTGATCTTAAATCCACATTTAAACGATTTAAATTCTGGAATAATTCACACTTTTAATGACATAACAGATGAAAATTAAAAGGGCATGTGTGAATGGCAATGCACACTCTAAAAAAAAAAAAATCCCATTGTGTTGCTTGCATGTATCGAACTCCAGTCCCCTCCCTTGCACTCCTCAACCTTAACCATCTAAGCTATGCTTGGCCATTGATTCATTTCCTCACCTAAAATTCATTTAAATCATTCAAACCAAGCTAAATGCATTTTCAATAAAAATAGGCCAAATTTGATATAGGTTCAGGATCCAAATTAATTCCTAAATGTAACAAAAAATATTATAGACCAATACAAGCCTAAAAACGATTTTTTTTCTTTTTCCAATTTTTATTTTAATTCTAAAGGCTTATTTTTAAAGATGGAGTTTTTTCGAATTTCTTAATTTTCAAATTTTTATATTCTTTTTTTAATTTTGTAATTTTTTGTCGATTTTTAATTTAACTAATTTTTTAATCATTTTTTCTTTTCTTTTTTTTTTTTTACAATTTTTATGATTCTTTTTGAATTTTTCATTTTTTTTTTTTTTTTATCTTTTTAAGAGGAGGGCAAAAATGGAGTATCGACAGTTGCCTCTCTTTATGATGAAGTTTGAACAAAACTCCACTATAAAGATAAAAAAGACACCATTTTTGCCGAAGACCTAAACTTGGCAGGTTAAACTACAAAATTTCACCTTGACAAGCAGGGATTTTGAGAATAGCCAACTTGATAGCCAAGGATTTTTGAAACAGTCACCTTGATAAACAAGGATTTTGGAGAGGTCACCCTAATAGGCAGGGATTTTGGAAAGGTCACCCTAATAAACAAGGGTTTTTGGTCACCTTGATAAAAAAGGATTTTAGTCACCTTGATAGCTAAGGATTTTGGGTTACCTTGATAGACAAGGGTTTTTGGTCACCTTGATAGACAAGGGTTTTGGGTCTTTGATAAACAAGGATTTTGGGTCACCTTGATAGACAAGGTTTTGGTCACCTTGATAAAGAAGGATTTTAGGTCACCTTGATAAACAAGGGTTTTGGGTCACCTTGATAGACAAGGGTTTTTGGTTACCTTGATAGACAAGGGTTTCGGTCACCTTAATAGATAAGGTTTTGGTCACCTTGATAGACAAGGGTTTTTGGTCACCTTGATAGACAAGGGTTTTGGTCACCTTGATAAACAATGGTTTTGGGTCACTTTGATAGATAAGGGTTTTGGTCACCTTGATAAACAATGGTTTTGGTCACCTTGATAGATAAGGGTTTTGCTCACCTTCATAGATAAGGATTTTGGGTCACATTGATAGATAAGGGTTTTGGGTCACCTTGATAGACAAGGATTTTGGTCACCTTGATAGACAAGGGTTTTAGATCACCTTGGTAGACAAGGGTTTTGGATCACCTTAACAGATAAGGGTTTCAGTCACCTTGATAGATAAGGGTTCTGGTCACCTTGATAACAAAGATTTTGAAAAGGCTTTGCGCTTTGCCAAGTAGGGATAAGAATTTTGTTCCTCGAAGGGATAAAGATTTTTTTAATATAAAGGTTTCTTAAAACTAAGGAATGCCAGGGCTTGTGATGGGAATACCGAAGTTACTACAACTAAGGTTCCATATGTGAATACCTAGGTTCCTAAAACGAATGAGTGCTAGGGTTTGAAATGTGTTAAAGATAGCCAGGGCTTTTCAAAATCAATGTAAGATGACAAATAGTGCTCATTATTGAAAACATTTTTGAAAGATTGTTGAAGTGCTTTTTTTTTATGCTTTTTGGAAAATTCTCATGAACATTTGAAATTTTATTAATGTTACTAATAAGTGGGAAATTTCATTAACCTTTAAAAAATTTTAATCATAAAGTGGACTTGCTTCATTGCTCAACAATCATTTACTCTGGTCATGATGGGTTCGAAATTGGTTTTTATTGATGATAATGGCATAAAATGTCTTTTCAGGGTGATTCTCATTGAAGGGGTGTATCTAGGACTTGCCTCATTCTAGCATTAAACCTTTGGGTATGTGAAGCTCCTTAGTCAAAAGGAAATCATGTCCCATGGTTTGTCAATGATTCTGGAATCTACTTAAGGTATCTAATCTTTCCTCTTAAATCAGTATAGAACTAGGTTTACCATTTGAGTAAAAAACTATAAACATCACCAATAATTTATTATAGAGGGGTCTTTCTCATTCCAAAATACCATTCAGGCGACACATCTCTTGTAGAAAACGGGGCAGCTGGACTTTTTATGTGCTCATTCTTATCTCTTTTAATTCCAGGGGTATGGATTTAAGGGGCCATTCTTGTTCCTGAGGAAAGATCTTTTAATGAAATTGTCCAGTCTAAGAGGACTTCCTCACGCTCTCCTGTGGTTTATTTTCACTCAGGACTTCAATTCCTTAGATCATGGTCCAACTTGAAGGTGATACATTCTAAGTTAATCTGATAGGCCTTTCTAGGACTGAAACGTAGGCTTTTGGTCAATGGCTAAGCAATGAAGGATACTCATGTGAAGGACAATTTTAAAATGGATTCAATTCAATCGTCTTCCAAGGTTTACAAGTTAAGAACCTTTAGGAAGAAGCAAGCCTTATTTGCCCCAGTTTCGTGGATGAATGTTGTTTAAGATAAATTCAATTTCTTTGATCAAAAGAGTCTACTTGGGAGGAATGTGTGTGAGTATGTGGTTCTTTTGAATTTTGAAACTTTTAGCCTTGTGTAAAAAGCATTGGCATTATGGGTATTGAATTTTATAGACCTAAAGTTTGAAGAATATTTTTGCAACTTGTAAGGGGCTTTGATGAGCCTATGAGGTCAAATATGACTTGGGAATTTTTGGCTTGAAGGGCTGTGAAAGTGTATGAGTTAACCTTTCTTTTTCTTCTTTTTTATTTTTTTTTTTTTTTGTTTTTCATTTTTCTTTCTCTCTCTCTCTTTTTATTTGCTAGCTTTTGGAAAGAATGACTTTTGATTTTATTTATTTTTCCCCAAAATGAATTTAGGCTCGAAGTGTCTATGAAAGGTCAAGTGTATGTATGGCAAAAGACTCTTCTTCATTTTAAAAGGAACATGACATATCAATCACAATCATTACCCATGAATTGGTGCAACTAAGGTAAATACAACTCATTATATCATTTTTCTCCAATTTGATTGATTACCTTAACCTCCATTTTGCCCTAGTGTGGGGTAGCTCTTAACAGGGTTTAATTTAAAAAGTTTCTCCTTAATTGGCTCAAATGGGTTGGCAAGGGATATAAGTGTTTAGGACAAAAGAATTGAATGCCTATCGTCATTTTGACTGATGTATCAAATGCAAGGCAGAACTCCTCTAAGGATCAACTCGATTTCCTCACTTGATTATCGCTCAGCTCTCCTGTGTTTAGGATAAGTGTTTGAAATCATGTTTACCTTTTGTCATTATGAACTATTCTATTTAAAAGATTCTTTTGTATGCATAGAGATATTTCAAATTCCTTAAGAGTCATTGTTCTTTTGAGTGTTATTGCTCTTATCTTGGCTAGCGAATTCAAATATTCAAGATGCCCCTGAACGGGTCAACTCTTGTCCTCATCTGAAAACATGCCCCTTTTTAAAGCTTTGCCCCAATTTATGGTAGGCCGATTAATGATTTCCTTCTTTAATTGCCCCAGTCATGGCTAACTCGTAAACAACAAATCCCCTCAAGATGAATGAGGTACCAATGATTTGATTTTGGTTGGGCCCTTATTCACTTTGAGCATTTTTTACATGTGGGAGGAGTGGGCGGGGAGCACATTTTAACTGAGTAGAGATGTGGGCTTTTGGATTTCTTTTAGTGCATGGGGTGTTTAGCTTAGCTTCTTGGCTCAGGTGAATGACTATCGAGCATTGGATTAAGTCCGTCCATCTAAAGTAATTTTAGGGTCTGGAAATATTCCCACTTATTAGCAATTTTTATTAACTTTTTTTTTTCTTTTTCCTTGGAAAATTTTGTTTTAAAAAAGAGGAAACAATTCAAAATTGCCCCAAAAGATAATTGTTTTATGAAAAAATTTTCATCATTTTTTTAAAAAGAAATTATTTACAAAAAGATAGGAGTTTTGAGAATTGCTCTAGAAAATTTTTTTATTTATTTATTTTTTTTAGACAAGTTGTTTTATAGAAAAAATTTTCAAAAAGTGGCATGATTGATGTGAGTGCCTAAAGTTAGACTCTATTGACAAAAGGTAGATAAATCCTATTTACAAGGTTAGGCTAAACTCTATAACAACTAATATTAATTGGAATTTGCTATTTTTGAATAGATAAACTCTATTGACTTCTAGTAACGAAGGGGATACTTTTTGTAATTATGGCAAGCTCTAAGGGATTTTTTTTTAAAATTATTTTTCAAATCAGTGGAATTTATCTATAAGAGCAACTGCAAAAATGTGATAGACCCTATATACAAGGTAAAGGATTTTAACTGGATTGTCTAAATATGTTTTATTTATAAGGATCATGATTTCTATCAAAATTCCATACGGGTATATATTTACAAGGGTATCGGTCCAAAAAAGGGATGCTGAATTGTATTTACAAAAGCTTTAGACATAAGTCTTTCTTTTTTTTTTTTTTTTGGTTTTGTGAAGTTTATTATTTTTTCTTAACTAATAGATATAAACAATAATTATAATATGGATTGATTAGCTTGCTTGACATAAAAACTATATAGATGGATTTTTTCAAGGTGATTCTAAAGGGGTATTGAATTTTATTTAACATGAGTTTTAGACTTGTATATTTTTTATTGGTAAGAAGCATAAGCGGGATATAAAGCAAAAATTATTTAATCACATGGTTAGTTTATACAAGTTTATTTTAAGGGGTTTATTTACAGACTTAACGGAAAAATATTTACAAAAACTACCCCATAGGCAACTATTGATTTTTTTCAACCTCTTTATTTTATTTTGATTTACATGCCTTTTTTTTCATTTTTTTTGGTAAGTTTTTCTATAAAATATAAACCATTTGATTATTACCAATTTGTTTATTCTTTCATAAAATTTCATCTAAAGAGGTTTATTTCCGATATTTACAAAAAGATGTGCAGACAAACATAGTTTTATTGTTTAATCCTATTCTTTTATTATTTTTTAAAATTCAAAAAATTTGAAACTATTTACAAATTGTAATTTATTCATTAGTTTAAAAAAGAATTAATTTTAACATTTTTTTTGTTAAGGATATTATTTTTTATTTATTACATGAAACCAACACACTCACAAGCATACAAGAAAAATATTTACAAATATATACAAACAATTAAGAAATTAGGGTAGGTTCTAGGGGCATCCCGTTTTGTAATCTCACTGCCCTTAATAGGAATATGTCATCAATTATATCGAAACGAGGCTGGAGGAGCCTGATCACCATCGGGCAGTGGTAAAACCACATGAGCCCATAGGCTACACAATATCCCTTCGACTTAGTTTCTAATGGGCCAGCTTCGACCATTCTAAATATACAAAACCATAAATTATAACAAAATATATACAAAACATTCATATTTGCGAACATCACAAAATAATTAAAAATACCTCGAGATCTATCACCTCCTTTTGATTTTCTTTGTATATCGAGTCTTATAAAACAAAAGGTAAAAAGCAAAAAAGAAAATGTATAAAGACCCATATTTCCAAAATTTCAAAATCTCTTAAGCCCATTAAGCCAAGACGAGCCCACTGAATTTGATTTCCTTAGTGGAGTTGCCAAGCTGTCGAGTTCGAATTTTGCTCATTTTCTCCTAAAGGTTCCAATCCATATCAAACCCAGCCCATTTGATACATATCACTTGATAAGGAACCAATAGGGTTTTCATAAAAAGCGGTTTTCTAAAAAAAAAAATTAACTGGAGTCGCCACTGGCTAAAGTCGGAAAAAGGTGAACTAGAAACCAAATGGGTGGTTCAGTTTCTAGTTCGGTCATCGGTATGCGTGAAAAACCAGAAATTGATGAGTTCAGTGGCTGCTATTTTAAAACCTAAACGGTTATCTAGGATTTAAATGAGCTTTAGAAATCTAGAATTATATGGGCCAAAGAGCTTAATTTTGATTTTTCAATTTTTAAAAATTTTTTAGTCTTTTTTAAAAATATATTTAGATATTTACATAAATATTTTTTTCTGTTTTAAAAAAGATCCTAAAAGTTTTTTATTTTTATGACACCCCCGCAGGTGCCCACGTAATTCGTTTTGATTTTTGTAAAACTTTTAATTTTTCTGTATTTTTTTAATTGTGAAAAATCCACCAAGTTTAAGTTATCAATCAATTCTGATTTTTCCTAAAAAGTCCTAAAGAAAACTAATTTTGATTTCTTTTTTTTTTTTTGGAAAAGTCTAATAAAACTCCTAAGTTTAGAAAACCCCAATTTATTTCTTTTATGAGTTTTTTAGAAAATAACTAAGTGATATATATTTATAAGATAGTGAAAAGACTTTATTTACTAATATATCCCATACATAGGAGAAAGGTAAAAAGGGTAAAAACATTTTTGTTCTTTTTCATTTAGTGTTTTTTTTTTTTTTTTAATAAGATGATTGAATATGTGCAAGGATCTGAGTAAGATTGGAAAAAATTATATACCGAGGAAATATCATGCTAACCAATTCCATCGAAACTTTATGACTTATCGAATATGGCATATATCAACTATTTACAAAAACCACCTAATAATATCATAATAATAAAACAAGATGTAATGGCAGAATTTATATTATTATTCTAGCATGTCATATCCATATTTACAAAAGATCCAATAATGTAAAACAACTCAATTGTATGTTCAAGTGTAAATTTTTATCATTAAAAAAAAAAAACTATACTTAATCCTTGTATACAAATTTATATTCTAAAAGCATATATATCCTAAAATTTGTTCATTTACTAATTTAATTTTATTTATTTAAATACTAATTGACACATATCATCACATGCACACATACATATATGCTTAGATTTTTTTTATTTAATTACATTTTTCATGCATTTATATTTAATAAATAAATAAAAGGATGATGAACCTGCGGCTAGAAATCAATTTCGCTGGGGAAGTATCAGGGACGGGTCTTGCGATGCAGCATCGAAATGGCTGGCTGGTGGTGGTGGTTGGAACGACTGGTGGTGGTGGTGTTGGAGTGAAGGTAGAGGAGGTTTGGTTGTTGGTGGTTTTAGGCTTGTGATGGTACAAGAGAGGGAGATCTGGTGGGCTCTGGTTGTGGTTGTATGGTGAAGATAGAGGCGTTGAGAGAGAGAGAACAAGAGAGATTAGAGAAAGAGAGCTGCGAGAGAGGTCTGGTTTTTTTTTTTTTTTTTTTTCCAAGTTTTGATCTCTGTGTGTTGAAGAGGAGGAATTGGTTCATTTTATAGGAGCATGGAGGAAGATGGAGGGGTGTACGACCATTAATGGCCGTTACAAGCAAGTGAAACGATCGGAGGTTACGGAACTTGGAGGGTTGGGGGAGTTATGAATCTTTTCATTATTGATCTTAAATCCAAGTTTAAATATTTAAAGTCTGGAATAATTCACACTTTTAATGACATAATGGATGGAAATTGAAAGGGTACGCGTGAGTGGCAATGCACGCTCCCAAAAAAACTCCCATTGTGTTACTTGCATGGATCGAACTTCGGTCCCCTCCCTTGCACTCCTTAGCCTTAACCAACTAAGTTATGCTTGGCTTTTGATTCATGTTGTCACCTAAAATTCATTTAAATCATTCAAACCAGACCAAAAGTATTTTCAATAAAAATAGGCAAAATTTGATACAGGTTCAGGATCTAAATCAATTCCTAAATGTAACCAAAAATACTATAAGACCAATAACAAGTCCAAAAACGATTTTTTATTTGTTTTTTTTTCAATTTTTTATGTTAATTCTAAAGGCTTATTTACTAAAAGATGGGGATTTTTCGAATTTCTTAATTTTCAAAATTTTATATTCTTTTTTAATTTTGTGATTTTTTGTTGATTTTTAATTTAACTAATTTTTAATCATTTTTTCTTTTCTTTTTTTTTACAATTTTTTATTCTTTTTGAATTTTTCATTTATTTTTTTTATATTTTTAAGAGAGGCAAAAATGGGGTGTCGACAATAGTGAATGTCGATTTGTTTTGTGTTGTTGTGGTGAATATGCTTGTCATGTAAATAACTCCAAGGTTGTCACAACACAAAATTACAAGTTGTTGGCTAGGACTTGTAAGTTGCGTGCAAGATGACAAATTTAAGTGGACTTTGCAACAGCATGAGCAATGGATCTATGTTCTACTTCCATAGAGCTTTTAGAGATTGTAGGTTGCTTCTTGAAATGCCAGGAGAAGAATAACATACCTTGTAGTAAATCTGTGGGTATCTGGAAAACCAACCTAATCAGCATCAACATAGGTAATCAAGGACATGCAGGATGTGCGAACAATAGGGAAACCTAGTATCATGGTGTCACGAACATATCGAAGAACTTGCTTAGCTACCTACATGTGGTTAGTATTCGGTTAATACATAAAATGACTCAACCGACTAACTGCAGAGTTGATATCTAATCTACTAATAGTAAGGTTTGGAGTGCTCTAATAATCTCTCGGTAAGAAGTGGGGTTGGAAAGTAATGGAAAGCCATGGGCACTAAGATGACTATGAAGGGCTCATTGGTGTTTGGATTGGCTCGCTGAGATGCATATTGTGGCATTTTAGGAGTTCATGAATCGAGTAAGATTGGTTCGAGTGTAGACCTTAAGGTGTATGGCTAGCCTTAACATAAAAAAAAAAATAAAAGGCAATCCCCAAGATCCTTCATTGCAAATTGTCAAGAGAGAAGAGATACGTAATGCGCTACAAGGTAAAGGTTATTGCTAGTAAGAATTATGTCATCAACATAGAAAAGAAGAACAAGTCTGTTTAAACCATTAGAGAAGGTAAACATAAACGTGTTGGCCTTACTTTGACAGAAACCAATGTATGATATAAAAGTACTGAACTGATGAAACCAAGCACAGGGAGCTTGCTTAAGACCATAAAGAGACTTCTTGAGTTTATAGACATGGTGGGTTTACGACATGACTAAAGGTTTCATCATAATCAATGGCTTCCCACTAAGTGAAACCTTGGGCAATAAGTCGTGCCTTATAGCTCTCAACTTGGCCTTCTACATTATATTTAATGTAGAATTTCTATATGATGCTAACAACATTTTGATTGGAATTTCATGGTCCTTATGTCCAAGTGTGATTTTAGAGAAGTGAATTAAATTCTTCTTTCATTGCAATAACCCAAGTGGGATCTCGAAGGGCTTTAGTATAGTGGTGAGGCTCAAATGTGGTTGTGGTGGTGTGAAGGTTAAGAATAGTTTTTGGTTTGGTGATGCTAGGCTAAGAGCGAGTGCACATGGAGGGAGTAGATTTGGAGGTAGAAATTGATCTTATGGTGGATGATGTGTGAAAGGATGGTGAACGTAGAAAGGCAGGTAAGTTATTAGGGGAAGAATGAGCTGTGGTTTGTGGTGGAAGGGTAGGCCTAAAACAAGTGCATCTATAAACATGCATAGTAGGTTCATTTTCATGTTGATTGGTAGAAGTAGTGGAAGTAGGAGTCAAGTTAGAGGTAGTAGAAGGGGCAGGTAGAGGCTAGGGTAGGGAAAGTAGGAACAGAGTTAGATATAGGGCAAGGGGTAAGGGTAGGGGTGGAGGCTAGGTTAGCATACTAAGATGGTGTAAGGTGAGATGATTCACGAAAGTTATCTTCAATAGTGGACAAATAAAGTGGAGTCTGGTTGGATGAATGGCTAAGGGTGGAGGGGAGGGGGAGGTAGGGAGAAGTGGTAAAGGTGAAAGGGGGTGAGGAAGAGGACATGTTAGATGGAGTATTAGGAGAAGCAATAAGATCAAAATATGGAAAAATAGTTTTGTAACACCATAACCTGAAGGCATTATAACTTATCATGTATCTTTAACTTAGATGGATATGCTAAGGCTATGATACACTAATCCACAAATATATAATTCATATATCTCCAATACTCACATATAAATGGTTACCTGTTTTTAAACACCATACAAAATCTTCCAACAAAATAGTTGTCATAAACCAAATCTAACATAATTTAGACTTAAAACATAAAGAGAAGTCTCATAAAATAGTCTTTATTTCATAAAACATATAAACTTCATAAAGTTTTCAATTCAATCTAATTTCAAGCCATATGATCTAAATGTCAGCAGTGAAGTTTAGTTCACTATCGTCCTCCCTATAGTCCACAAAGACATTAAATATAGATAAATTATGTAATACATGATCTTTACCTCTTCCAAAAAAAGATAAAAGTGTAAGCAAAATAGCTTAATACGCCAAACCACAAACACAAGCACATGAGCACACATCATACATAATCACATAACCTATTCTAATGCATTACACACAGGTTATTATCTTTTTAATATCAAGTAAACGACACAGTTTAGAAAAATCTGCAGTCCAATCCTAAACTTGGAGTAACTCATAACTCCATAAAAATACGCAGTACAAAAAATAGATAATATATACATATATTGGTATTGGGTACTCCCTACACACCTAGTGCCATCATCTCATAACTCCTAAACTACTGGATTTATTTCTATGTGCAACTCCACTAGGGATAATGACACATACAAATCATCAGGGCGCAAAAGTTAGTAATGGTCTGCCTGGTCTTCACTAACAGCAACCAAACACAAGCAGTAATCAAATTTGATTAAAAATCCAAATTAAATTAGGTCGATTTATCATTTCTAGCCTATAAGCACATAAAATAAGCTAGGTAAGGTCATACTTAAATAACTTTCTAGGAACATAACTCTAATTCACCAAAATCCCAATCACATAAATAGAAAAGATTTCAATACATATCCTCCATATAATAAACCTAATTCAAACATCACTTAAAACCCTAATCTCAATAGAATATAATTCTACACCTTTCTACTTGTTTGAAACGTAAAAATTCTCCAAAAGAAAAAATCTCCTCAATAATCCTTCCAAACCCTAGAATTCCATTCAATACAAATAAATCTCAAAATCAACGAAAAATCAAATCTATATAATCATAAGGGTTAAGAATATTCAAACTTACCTAGAATTTGATTCTTGATCCTTCTTAATCACCAAAATCCAAATATCTAAGCAATATAGGGCTTTTCTTCAATTTCTCATTCAAAACCAACATAAACTCCAAGAAATTTGATAGTTCCTCTAAATCCTAAAGAAAAGAAAGAGATTCGTTTACCTTGATATGGACTTCTTAATCTTTTTGGATGCTAAGATCATGCACAGAGAAGATTTTCTAGGTTTAGGGATATTTTTGAGAAGATTACATAAGGCTAGGTTATGAGGAAAATAGTGAAAACTTCTCATATACAACGAAGGCTAGCGACATATAATCAAAGGTCAGTGGTGTAAATGCCAAAGCTGGTAGCCATTTGCTCTCGAATTGAATTTTTCAATTCAACACTGGCTTCAACACTAGTGGAGCCACATGACATACGCCGGTAGTATAGGATTTTAGGCTAGCAACGTACTTAGCCGGCTTACAGCTCTAATAATCCATTTTAAGCTACATCTCTGTCAGTTGAAAAAACAAATAACTTTATATTAGTTTGGACTATAAAACCCTCTTATAATATATCAAATGACACTTTTACTCGTATTTATAAATTATTTATCTATATATTACAAGTTTCATGGAAGATAACATGACCAATGATGTGGACACGACCTAAGATTGGATCCAAGCATCGATATGCTTTATGTTGAGAAAAATAGCCAATGAAGATGCAAGGTAGAGAGTGATAGGAGAGTTTTTTTAGGGCTTGAGGAGTGGTGTTGGGATAACAGAGACATCCAAAAGTGCATGAGTAGTTATCATCAGAGGGAGTATGATGAAGAAGGTCAAATAGGGATTTGTGGTTGAGTGTGGCTGAGGGTAATTGATTAATAATGTAAATTGCAGCCAGAATACCATCAACTCAAAATGTAGGTGGCAAGTTTGTATGGAATCAAATGGTACGAGTAAGTTTTGTAATGTGTTTGTGTTTGCGTTCAGCTACACCATTTTGTTGGGAAGTGTAAGGGAAAGAAAGTTAGAGGAGAATGCCATTGGCATGAAGGAAATTGGAGAAGGTATTTTTTATGAGTCCACTACCACCATCACAATGGAATACTTTCATGTAGCTTGAGAAAATTTTCAACCAATGTTTTGAAATTTTGAAAATTGTATAAAACATATCTTTTGTTATGTATAGGAAAAACAAGAGTAGCGAATGCAATCATCAATAAAAATAACATAGTAGCGAAACCCTAAATTAAATCTAACAGGTGATTGCTAAACATCTGAGTGTATAACATCTAGAGGCTTTCGTGCTCGATGAGATGACTATGTTGAAAGGGCAGTCCGATGAACTTGCCAATGTTCCAAGCATGACAAGGATGGAGGAGGATAAAGTTGACTTGACACTAATGTGATGACTCTTAACAAGATGATTGAGAACATTTGCATGTGGATGGCATAATTGAGAATGCCATACCTCTCTCAGTAAAATAGAAACAAGAAAAGCTTGTGAGGATTGAGCAAATTTTATTAGGTAAAGATAACACAGGGTATTTTGTTAAAGAAGAAGTTGACCTGTTTGGGAGTCCTTAAGGAAAACAGAAGTTTTTTCGAAACTAATTGAGCAAACATAGTTTGATGACAGATAAAAGGTTGTATGTAAGAGAGGGAACAACAAAAACATTTTAAACATGTAGAAGGTGATTTGAGGTGTGTATGGAAAATTCACTAGTGTAGGTTATGGATATGGAGGCACCATTACCAACTACAATCATATTGGAACCAACATAGGAAGTTAGATTAGTGAGCTTACCTGCATCAAGAGTCATGTGATGTGTGGCGTCGAAGTCTATATACCAAGTAGCGTCATGAGGAGGACCAGTAGAGTTAGCAGCAAATGTTAAAGATCCGACTGTATATGACGCATTATACCGGTGGCAATAGGAAAGAGTTAAATGTCTAGGTTTCTTACAAATTTGACATGTACACTTTGAACTCAATGGTCTTATATTAGAGGTGGAGCACTGAATAGAATCATTTTGGTGATGACGCCCTTTGGCTCTAAGTTAGCTATGACCATAATCATTGTTATGGTGTTGAGATGAGTGAGTAGTCAAGTTGCTTTTCTTTTTTTTTTTTTTTAAATAGAGGGCTTACCGGTTAATGATCCCCAATCAGAATCAGTTCCATTCAAGGAAAATGCATCGAAGGATCCAACTCCGAGTGCGGATCCGAAATTAGCTTTGGAGAAGCTTGTAGTTAAGAGATCTTATACTGTCGATATTGTTTGTGTGAGACTTTATGATCATGTTTGGAATCAAATTCGGAAGAAGAAGAGAAGATCTTGAGAAAATATGTCCCAACTGATCTAAAATCTTGTTCATAGATACATCTTTGTGAAGTATCGATTTGGATGCTCGAACAACATAAGGAATAACCCCAAGTGTAGATTGTCGTTCTTTATAGGATGACCAAGTGACCAAATAGAGACCTTTGATAGTGAGAGCTCCACCTAAAACGCTTCCCAAATAAATATGGCTTCTAAGGAATAGTCTTGAAAAAAAAAAATAATAGAGGCTACAGGTTAGAGTGGATTGTATAGATTGAACGTAAGTCTGTTCTTGATGATGATGATGCTTGTAAAAAAAATTAATTAATTAGGGTTTATTTAACCAATACTCTAATACAATGTACAAGTATAGAGGAGAAGATGATTTTATTGATATGATAATAATTGTCAGTGCAAATGGGGTAAATATATATTGAGGCATTAGAGCCCTAAACAATAATGTACAAAGACTAAAATAACCCTTACAAAATAATTATATAATAAAATATATACACCCTAATATAAGCTATATCATATTCAGCAAATCAATTACGTATAACATGTTTTTTTTTTCCAAATATTAATAAGGATATTATACATATATTTAATATATAATTAACAAATATATAATTAGATTATGAAGTTTTTTAACTTTGAGTAGGATATAACTTAAATTTTTATTTCTTATTGATCCCGATTCAATCTCCAGTGGAACCTAGTTCGATTCCTAACCCCCAGCAAATTTTGTCAATCCTCAATCTGATTCTGATAACATTGTTAAATATTATTTAGCGAATATATTAAATCACATATAATTTGAAAATATAAATACTAATTTATTAAAATCTAAATGTTAAATATTAAATCATTAAAAATTAAAAATAAAGCACCTACTATAAGATTATCCCTGGTTACTATCATGGCCTTTTGGTGTAATGATTTTCCTGCTTCCTCGTGGTGCATGCCACGGCAGTGCCCCCTTTCAAAGAATCCCTATATTACAACCTAGTTTTTTCGGTCATTCTATACGCAAACGTTTTATTGCGTGGAAGTTGTACGTGTCAAAATTGCCCTATCTAAGCCCTTGGCTTTATCTATATATGATTCCTGAGTTTATCGATAACAGAGAAGCCATGTCTTGCTAAGCATTCTTTCTAATTTTAAATTCAAAACATAAGATCAGTTTCGATGATGATGTAAGTAGGGATGCAACCGGGGCGGGTCATTATAGGGTACCCGCCCCGCCCGAACCGTTAAAAACCCTATAGGGTCTGACCCTATAGGGTCGCGGGACGGGTTTGGAAAATTACTTGCTGACCCTATAGGGTTTCGGGACGGGTTCGGGTCATTAAAAAAACCCGATGGGTAACCCGAACCCGTCATAATATAAATAATTTAAAAAATTAAATCTAAAATTTTAAAATCACAATTATGTAATATATTTTTATTATTTCTTGACTTTTAACATCTTGATCTGCATCTCCATTGTATTTAAGATATAAAAACCCTTACGAATTTTCTCCTTGAGTTAACACAGTAAAAACATTACACACTAACATTATTGCTTCTTCGCTTTCCCTCTCACTATCGACATTTTTTAAAACATATTTTTCTATTCTTGAGTCTTTACAAGGCACGGTTCCTACATATGTATTATGTATATTTATGTAAGTGAAGTAATGTCTTTTCATCTACATTTGAAAATTTTCTTATGATAGTTTTAAACCTTTATATTTCTTAATAAAGTTATGGCATATCTTGTAAAATTCATTCAAGCATAGTTGTAACTAACTATTATGCTCCTATAGGATAAAATTATCGTTAAATTTTGTAATTTAACTAAGTGTTGAGAAGGGAAAAAAAAATTAAACGGGTCGCGGGACGGGACGGGTCAGGGTCAAAACCCTACAGGGGCGGGTTTGGGTATTGAGTAGAAAACCCTGTAGGGTCGCGGGGCGGGTTTGGGAAACCCTATTAGGAAGCGGGGCGGGTTCGGGTCTTATACGACCCGTCCCAAACCCGCCCCGGTTGCATCCCTAGATGTAAGAGCTTATGTAATTATGATAGTTCATTCGAAGATGATGTTAATATTAAGAAAATCGAAAACCATGTCAGGTCATGGATATCAATAAGATGGTTCCTTTCGTCTTTGATGAAAATGACAATCTGCTAATATCTTTAACTTCGTTGTCTTGTACATGCATAGAACTCTTCGATACACAACAATGTTGTCTAACTTAAAAAATTTGGACCGACATTATTGGATCCCGAATGAGATGTGCTTTTGATACATCCCACACGGGCCTTGGACTTCCCACGTGCGATTACTAAAAGAAAACCTAAACGCTCAACCACCTTCTCTCTCTTCCGACACACTCGATGTAAGGTTTTTCTCTCTTTTCTTGATATTTCTCTACAAAATACAAACTAGTGTTTTCTCAATTGATGTTTTCAAATGTTCAAATGTACAGATCTGTATAAACCCTTGTTCTAATACTTCTATTGTTGTTATTTGCGAGGTGGATAATGTTGGATAATTTCTAGAATTCAAGCTTCCAGTAGGCTCCTTGCTTAGAACTTTGTTGGGGTAAAATTTATACCTCCTTCTGTTCTATTATTTGTCATTTATATGATTTCACATGATTCTTACAGTTTGTATTACATCCTTTTGCCAGCTATGATGCTATTTGTTTCTTTGGTTACAAAAGACAGCTACTACATGTTTTGCTTAGTTGTTAGTTTTCTAAATTATTACATGAAACAAACTTGGTGGATATTTCAACTAGTACAACTGTATGTTGCTAAGTTTCTTAAAACAGATGTATTCTGTTTTTTACTTCGTAATATACTCTTGTAACATATTGGTGTTCTTCTAGTCTGTGACTTCGTGTCATAACATGTTCCTCCCGCTCTGGAAAAACCACCTTGTCCTCAAGGTGATATTCTGGATAATCTCTGTGGAAATCACCGAGATCTATCCATGAAGCATCTTCAATCGGTAGAGACTCCCATTGGACTAACAATTGTTTAAAAATTTGGCCTTGTCAATGGATAGAACGAACATCCAACATAGCTAGTGGTCTGATAATTGGAAAATTGTCATGAGATTCCCCTGGTAAATGTACCACAGTAGAATGAGCACCCTCGGCTTTCCTTAGTAATGAGACATGAAAAATAGGATGAATTTTGGAATGTTGTGGTAATTGCAAACGATATGCCACATGACCCACTCTTTTAATAATCTGATAAGGCCCAAAATAACGTCGTGAAAGCTTAAAAGAGAGCCTATTGGCAAGAGAAGTTTACTATAAAATTGTAGCTTCACGTACACCCAGTCACCTACTTCAAATGTCTTCTTGTTCTGTGCTTGTCTGATAATTGTTTCATGCGCAACTGTGCATGGCTTAAATTGGATTTTAAGCACCTCAATAACTCATCTCGATTCTTCAACTCATGATCTACTGCATCTATATGAGATTGTCCTTGAACATATTTGGGTATAGTGGGTGGTGTTCTGCCATATAGAATTTGGAATGGGGTCATCTGTGTACTAGTATGATAACTAGTATTAAAGCAATACTCAGCCCATGCAAGAAATTTAGGCCATTCCTTCGGACAATCCATAACATAAGCTCTAAGTATTGTTCCAAACATCGATTCATGACTTCAATTTGATCATCTGATTGAGGATGGTAAGCTGAACTCATTTTCAAAGTTGTTCCACTGAGTTTAAATAACTCAGTCCAAAAGTGGCTCATAGAGACAATTGTCTTTGGAATTCCATGTAATTTAACAATTGTATTCACGAACAAGCTGGCTACTGATGTAGTAGTATAATGAGCTGTGAGACTCCTAAAATGAGAATATTTGGAAAGCCTATCTACGACCACCATAATAACAGAATATCCACCAGATAAAGGAAGGCCATGATAAAATCCATCGAAATATCCTCAAAAACTTCTTGAGGAATGGAAGTGGTTGTAATAACCCTACTGGGATGTGGTCAAATGTTTTATCTGTTGACACACATGGCAACACTTCACAAAAGTTTCTACATCCCTCTTCATATTAGGCCAAAAGAAAGATTCCGAAAGCCTTTTGAAAGTTTTCAATATGCCTAAATGACCTCTTATGTGAGCTGAATGAAATTCTAATATCAGTGAATTGATAATAGAAGAATGAGGAGGGATAAAAATTTTGGTTCCCAAAAAGAGTAAATCATCTTTGACCACTAAAGGCCACTGTAAGGAAACTCCAGCTTCACAATCCGATAGTAATTTTTGCCATTCCTTATTTTCTTGAACTCTGTCTTAATTAGTGTGACAAAGTCAAAGGAAGGCAATGATAGTGAAAGTAACTGGGCAGTGGGATAAAAGCTACGCGATAAAGTGTCAGCTACCACATTTTTAGAGCCCGGCTTATATAATATTTCATAATCATATCCCAAAAGTTTCACCAAATATTGTTGCTATTCAGGAGTCTGAATGGTTGAGACAAAATTTCTTTGAGACTCTTTTGATCTGTTCGAATAATGAAATGCCGTCCCAACAAATAATGTCTCCACTTTTTAACAGCCTCAACTGAAATTAGCAATTCACAAACATAGGTACTTGCTTTCTGCATCCTCATGGAAAATTTCTTGCTAAAGAAAGCAATGGGATGGGATTTTTGATGTAACACAACACCCATACCAGCTTCTGAGGCATCGATGTCTACTATAAAAGTCTGAGTGAAATCAGGTAGAGCCAAAACCGGGGTAGTCATTAAAGCCTTTTTCAGGGTTAGAAAGGCTGATGCAGCCTATGAATCCCAAAGATAAGCTTTTTTTTAATAGATTGGTACGAGGAGCAGCAATACTAGCATAATGCTGGACAAATCTTCTATAATACCATGAGCCCCAAAAATCCTCGTAATTGTGATGAATTAATTGGAATAGGCCAAGTTTGGATTGCCTGAACCTTATAAGGATCAGGAGAGATTCCTTCAGCAGAAACAAAATGGCCCAAATAATCAATTTTAGTTTAACCGAAAAGACATTTGGACCGTTTAAAAAAAAACTGGTGTTCTTTAAGACAACACAAGGCAGTCTCTAAGTGGGACAAATGATCATCAATAGATTTGCTGTAGATGAGAATATCATAAAAAAAAACAATGATGAATTTTCTCAAATATGGCCGAAAAATATTATTCATCACAGATTGAAATGTTGATGGAGCATTGGATAAGCCAAATGGCATAACCAAAAATTCATAATGGCCTTCGTGAGTACGAAAGGCTGTTTTATGAATATCATCTGGAAATATGCGAATCTGGTGATAACCAGCACACAAATCTAACTTGGGAAAATATAATTGCTCCAAACAATTCATCCAAAAGTTCATCAATAGTGGGTATGGGAAATTTATCCCAAACAGTGGCCTGGTTTAAAGCTCTATAATCGACACAAAATCGCCAAGACGCATCTTTCTTTTTAACTAACAGAATTGGTGATGAAAACGGACTAGTACAAGGCCGTATAATACCAGAATCTAGCATTTCCTAAACTAACTTCTCAATTTCCCCCTTCTAAAAATACGGATAATCATAGGGTCTGACATTAATGGGTTGTGAATCATTCTTCAAATGGATATGATGTTGAACATCTCTGAAAGGGGGCAATGATGATGGAGTCTCAAACACACTCTGAAATCTGCCCAAGAGCTCTTCAATAGAGTTATTGTAGGTGGTATCAATGAGTGAATGATCTGTCTAAGCCACTAAACTAAATAATCCAGCAATCTGATCAGCTTTGATCAATTTGCGTAATTGAAGAGACTCAATACGTTGGGGCAATCGAGAAGAAATACCCTGTAAGCAAATGTGATATCCATTCAACATGAAATCCATAGTAAGATGGGCATAATCCATAGTGACAGGCCCTAAAGTTTGTAGCCACTGAATTCCCAAGACTAAATCTGCTCCTTGAATAGGTAAAATATAAAGATCAACATTACTAGTTTGACCCAAAGTAAAGGACTTTCTCACAAAACCCTGAACATGTCAAATATTCCCCATTACCAATCATTACTTTAAACATGAGGAAATAGCTAAAATAGGCAAATGTAATTGCGTGCAATGTGTTCTTGAATAAATTGTGAGTACTCCGGAATCCACCAAATGGAAACTGGTTGTCCTCCAATATATCCTTCCAATCGAAGGGTACGAAGGGCTTGTGTGCCAGAAAGAGCATGATAACTGATCTCAATAGGAATTTCCTGCGATTCCTGAGTATCAACATGCAATGGTGTATCCACCTGTTCTGTCTCATCAATATCATCATCAGGCTGAATTATCATAAGAAATTTGGCCTTACAAATATGATCTTTATTAAATTTCTCATCACAATTGAAACAAAGACCTTTCTCTTGACATACTGCCATCTCAGTAGGAGTCAAACGTTTAAAGGGTAATGATTTCTTTGGAATTGTAGTGGAAACAGTGGGTTGAGAAGATGAAGTTAAGGTAGATTTGGCAGGAAAAATTTTAGGTTTGAGTGAAGTCTGTGGAGTATATGTAGAAGAAATACTGGTTTTTGAAAAAATATTATGTGGTGGAAGGGTAGAAAATGAAGTAGGGTAGGGAAAAGTGTGTAAAAACTTAGATTCAAAAAGCTTGGCTAGACTCATAGCTTGAATCAGACTAGTAGGTTGAGAAGCTAAATCTTCTTGCTGAATAAGAGGTTTTAACCCTGAAATAAAACAACTCATTAAGAAACTTTCAGATAAACCAGTAACCTGATTAGATAGAGATTCAAAAGCATGTTGATATTCAACCACTGTTCCAGATTGCATTAATTTGGAAAGCTTTCCATGCGGATCCTCATACATAGAAGGACCAAAACGTTGTTCCATGGCTTTAAGAAAAACAGGCCATGTGGACAATAAACCACTCCAATATAACCACTGATACCAATCAGCCGCATCATCCTCCATTGCAAAAGATGTAATTTTCAAACGTTCTGAGTCGGGAACATTGTGTAAATCAAAAAATTGATTGGCTCGAAAAATCCATGAAATAGGATTATCCCCTGAAAATTTGGGTAAATCCAATTTCATATTTCTCATGTAGAGAAAAGGAGACTCCCCATTACTTGAATGTCCCTATGGAGAAAATGATGAATGATCCTGAGAACCAGAATTTGGATTAGACTGATTCTCCATTTGCAATTTCACAAATTGCAAAACTTGAGTCCTATCTGCTAAAAGTCGATCCGTTTTAGACTCAAGTGAAGTGATCTTAGTGGCATGAGACTGAAGATCATCTTTAAACTGAGAAATAATTTTAGTACTGTCTACCATGACAACAATGACAGCAATCAAATCAATGAAAGCACCAATGATACAACCCACACGGGCCTTGGACTTCTCACGTGTGATTACTAAAAGAAAACCTAAAACACTCAACCACCTTCTCTCTCTTCCGACACACTCGAGGTAAGGTTTTTCTCTTTTCTTGATATTTCTCTACAGAATACAAACTAGGGTTTTCTCAATTGATGTTTTCAAATGTTCAAATGTACAGATCTATATAAACTCTTGTTCTAATACTTCTATTGTTGTTATTTGCGAGGTGGATAATGTTGGATAATTTCTGGAATTCGAGCTTCCAGTAGGCTCCTTGCTCAGATCTTTGTTGGAGTAAAACTCAAACCTACTTCTGTTCTATTATTTGTCATTTATATGATTCCACATGATTCTTATAGTCTGTATTATATCCTTTTGCCAGCTATGATGCTATTTGTTTCTTCGGTTACAAAAGACAGCTACTACATGTTTTGCTTAGCTGTTAGTTTTCTAAACTGTTACATGAAACAAACTTGCTGGATATTTCAACTAGTACAACTGTATGTTGCTAAGTTTCTTAAAACAGATGTATTCTGTTTTTTACTTCGTAATATAATCTTGTAACCGTATTGGTGTTCTTTAGTCCTGTGACTTCGTGTCATAACAGCTTCTTCCATGGCATATTTAGGCATAGAATAAACAGTGAACAAGCCACAACTTCTCACCCTTTTCCAGTTTTCCAAGGCTTCTTTAGACAATCGACTTCATTTCATAGTTTTCCCTCTTATGGCTCAAGACCATATGATCCCCATGATTGACATATCAAGATTGCTAGCAAGCCATGGTGTAATAATCACTATAGTTACTACTCCTGTCAATGCAGATCGTTTCAGGTCAGTTCTTGATCGCTCTATAAACTCAGGACTCCATATTCGTGTCCTGGAGGTTCCTTTTCCCTACGCAGAACTGGGATTAGCTGAAGGGATTGAGAACATTGACATGCTTCCTTCGTTAGACATGATGTTTGATATGTTCATTGCAGTTGGATCACTAAAAGAAACAGTGGAAAAATTGCTTGAGGAGGTAAAACCGACGCCAAATTGCATTGTTTCTGATATGTGTTTGCCATATACTCTCCACGTTGCAAGGAAGTTCAGTATTCCTAGGATTTCCTTCGGTGGAATTGGATGCTTTTGCCTGCTTTGCTCTAGTTGTATGGCTTCACTCGAGGATTCAACTTTTGAGTCTTTCGTACTTCCCGGATGGTCAGACAAACTTGAGTTTTCCAAATGGCAGCTGCCAAGGTTTAATGAATAAATAAAGGTGGACTTCAACAAGCAAGTCAGAGAGGCCGAGGTAGCCTCATATGGGATGGTTGTAAATAGCTTTGAGGAATTGGAACCAAAATATTTCGATGCGTACAAGAAGGCCAGAGGAGGTAAAGTATGGTGCATTGGACCAGTTTCACTATGCAATCAAGACTATCTGGAAAAGGCCGAAAGGGGTAAAAAGGCTTCCATTGATGAGGATAAATGCCTGAATTGGCTTGACAAGCGAGGAACAAGCTCTGTGATTTCTGCCTGCCTTGGAAGTATATGCAATTTAACACCTCCTCAATTAAAAGAGCTAGCTCTAGGCCTGGAAGCCTCTGGCCGGCCCTTCATTTGGGTGATGAGGGAGTACAGTAGGTCACAGGAAGTGACCAACTGGATAGTGGAAGATGGCTTTGAGGAAAGAATCAAGCGAAGAGGCTTGTTGATTCATGGATGGGCACCACAAGCCCTGATCCTGTCACACCCTGCTATTAGAGGATTCTTGACACATTGCGGTTGGAACTCTACGTTGGAGGGTATATCAGTTGGTGTTCCATTACTGACATGGCCACCCTTCGCAGACCAATTCTGCAATGAGAAACTCGTAGTATAAGTGTTGAAAACAGGAGTGAGGGTCGGGGTGAAAGAAGCTGTAAGCTGGGGAAAGGAGGAATCTGTGGGGATTCTTGCAACGAAGGATGATGTGAAAAGGGCTATTGACAAATTGATGGATGATGGAGAGGAAGGAGAAGAGAGGCGAAAAAGAGTTAAAGGTTTTGGAGAGATGGCGAAGTCAGCGGTAGAGGAAGGAGGATCTTCTCAGCGCAACATCACCATTCTAATTCAAGATATCAAGCAACAATAATGTAATGAGGTACAATGAAGTACACTAGCCGGTCTTGAGCATATTTCTGCCAGTAAGGTGTGTCCACTCATATAATCAGGGACTGAGAAAAATTTCTTGAACTTTCTCTATTTGATTTATAGTGATTAATTCAGATTGTGTTCACTGATATCAACCTTTCCTGCAAAACCAATTTGCAATGAATCAACCTCAATTTAAGTCAATCCAGTTAGCTGTTCATCCCTATACCTAATTTCATTTCAATTCTTTTGTAAGTCCCTTGTGCATCTTCTCTTCAATGAGCTTCTTGAACTAGATAAAAGAAGAGTTGAAGTTTGGGCTTTCAATGAGTTGAGTCTAGATAATATAGTAAAGAACTCTACTCAAAGTAATCATCAATAGCTTGACCACAATTCGATTGAGCTTGTTTTGAATTAAATTAATATCGATATGCATACTTTTTCACTAATGTTTAAGCTTGACTCAAATCCGATTGGGCTCGACTTAATAAACTCTCTTAGTTGCTTGCATTTAATGATCTAGATTAAGGTTTGAGCAAAGTCAAATAGCTTGCAAGTAGTCAGCTTTAATAATCTAGAATAATATATTTATCAATATAATTCTTCTTCTCTCTTTTTTATTTAATTATATGCAAGCAGAGGGGGATAAAGAAGAAGAAGAAAGTTGTAACATGGCAAAAGATATTCAAAAGAACTCTTTCTTCATCCTTGGTGTTGTCCTGTATACTCATCAAACCCCATTACACACCTGCTTTTGCTGCTTGATCTCTTCAATGAACTTGGTGATATTGAGGTGGGAAGACCCTCCATTCTCTACTGCTTTCTTTGCCTTATCTCCTAGGTCTTTAGCTCTATTCCTTCTCTGTTGTCCTTCCTCTCCATCATCCATCAACTCATCGATACCTTTCTTGATTTCATCCCTTTTCACAACCACCCCTACAGCTTCTTCCTGCCCCAACATCAAAGGTGTTTCTACTCCTAGGTTCACACCAATTTTCAGAACCTCCGCAACTAGTTTCGCACTGCAGAACTGGTCTCCAAAAAGTGGCCATGTTAACATCGGAACACCAGCAGCAACACCCTCTGTGATTGAATTCCAACCACAATGTGTCAAAAACCCCCCAACTGCAAGGTGTGATAGGATGAGAACCTGTGGTGCCCACCCGTGTATTAGGAGCCCCCTATCCTTTACTCTTTCCTCGAAATTTTCTTCTGATATCCACTTTTCGAATTCCTGTGACTTGCTGTTTCCTCTCAGCACCCAAATGAATGGTCTGTTTGAAGCTTCTAAGCCTAGTGCAAGCTCCTTCAATTGAGATGGTATTAAGTTACATAGGCTTCCAAGGCAGGCATAGACGACGGAGTTTGGTTTCTTCGTGTCTAGCCACTTCAAGCATTGGCTGCCATCAACAGCTGCCCTATTACCTCTTTCAGCCTTATCTAGTTTGTCCTTATTGCACAGCCAGACCGGTCCAATGCACCAAAGTCTACCTCCCCTGGCTTTCTTGTACTCTTCAGCATATGCCGGCTCAAGTTCTTCAAAGGTGTTGACAATCACCCCATATGATGCTAAATCTGCTCCTGCAAGTCGACTCATAACCTCTCTCTCGGATGGCTTCATGTGCATCATCAGTTGCAGCTTTGTAAACTTGATTTTATCAGGCAAGCCAGGGAGGACAAAGTGCTCGGAGTCAGACATTACAGTTTCAGAAATGTTGGACGTGTGTGCACAACGCATGCAGAGAAGGCAAAAGCAGCCAAACCCATGGAATGTGATTCTAGGAATGTTGAACTTGTTTGCAATATCTATGGTGAATGCCAAAGACATATCAGATACTATACAGCTCGGCCTTGGATTTAGCTCTACAAATAATTTTTCAACCGGCTCTTGAAGCATCGCAATTGCATTGAGAATTTTAAAATACGCACCCTCCTCCAAAGGCAGTAAGTCTAAATTTTCACACCCTTGTGGAAGCCCGGCCTGCACAGATGGAAATGGAACTTCTACTACCCGAATATCAAGTCCGGCATCATTTGATCTAGCAATGACAGTTCTAAAACGATTCGCATTTAGTGGTGTAGTAAATATGGTGACTATAACCCCTCCTTGCCGTGCTAACAACCGAGCAATGTCAATCATGGGGATCGTATGGCCTTGAGCCATGAGAGGAAATAACACAAAGTGAAGCTGGTCTGCCTCGGAAGCCATTGCAAGGGTAATGATAGAAAATAATTCAAGGGTTCAAGTAGATGTCTGGAAACAGTTGAACAATGTGAATTAAGAGACGCCAACTTCTCATCTGGACTATTCAATTTGTGGAAACAGCAACTTTCCTTTAACATTTAAATTTAATAATTAAGACACCTACGTTTCATTTAAATGCCATTTAATAACAACGTTATTGATGTTTTCATGTTTATGATGATGTCTGGATTAAAAAAAGAAACTGTCAGATATGGATTCTATAACTGCTTCTTTTGAATACGATGGATTTACGAATCTTATTACGGTAAGCACCAGTAAAAAGTGATGGAATCGGAAATTGATTTCGTAGTCACTATCAATTATTGCTGTAAATATGGAGTTTGATATGTATAATTTTTATTCTATGAATTGTTTCAATCTGAATTTGTATGATTATTCAAACTATTAATGTGTAGCTTATGTTAATTATTGAAATATTTGTTCTTGTTTCTCCGCATCCTCATGCTTCATCTGTTCTAATAATCAATAGATTGAATTTCTCAAAATGGTATGAGTAAGTCTAATTTTGCTTAGATGTTTTGAATCTTGACTTATCCTTTCAATTTGAGAAACCCACTACTATTACTAATAAAAGCAGTGATAAGGAAAATCATCTCTATAAACTTTGGGAGAGATCAACCCTATTAAACATGATATTTATGAGAATGATGGTAGCAAACAATATTAAGCTACTCTTCCTCAACTTGATAATGCTAAATAATTCATTAAATTTGTGGAAGAACATTATTAGACTACTGATAAATCTCTTGCTAGGACATTAATGAGTACTTTGACCAATATGCAATTTGATAAGTCCCGTGCTATGCATAAGCATGTCCTTGAAATGATGAAGAATATAGTGGCAAGATTAAAGACTTTGGGAATGACTATGGATGAGTTCTTTTTGGTACAACTTATATTGAACTCCTTATAGAAGGTCCAATAACTTAGAAGTGATTTTTTTTTTTTTTTTTTTTGGATTCGGATTATGTTGGATGTGTTGATACAAGATCCACGTTGGGTTATTTATTCCTATTAGCTGAAGGGACAATATCATGGAGAATTGAGAAGCAGTCTACATTGACTATTGAAGTAAAATTTTTGGCTTGCTTTAAGGCCATAATTCGTGGTCTATGGCTATAGAAGTTTATTCCAGGGCTTCAAGTTGTCGGCACTATTAGTAGGTTGCCAAAAATTTATCATGATAACTTCATAGCAGTCTTTTTCTCAAAGAATAACAAGTATTCAAAGGATGCCAAACATATAAAAATCAAATACTTTGTCATTAAAGAAGAAGTTTAGAAACAAAGGGTGTCAATTGAACATATTAGCACAAAATTGAGGGTTGCATATCCATTAACAAAAGGATTACCACTCAATATTTTTAAAAACCATGTTGAAATAATGGGCATTATAAGACATCCTAATTGAATATTATTGTATTTATTTGTATGACACTCTTGAGCTCAATCAAATTGTTTATGAGACTTCGTATATTCTATATTGTATACATGATTGATTTAGAATTGTGTTAACGTGATTGAAACTAGAAATTAATTATGTAGTACATAAAAGGGACTATCTCAAGATAATGATGTCGACCATCATGACTCTATAGAAAAATGTTATCACATGTATTATGTTTATTATAAGTTATTAAAGATGCATATATGGGCCAAGTGGAAGAATGTAAGACATAGTGACCCAATATGTGATACACTTATACGAAGAGTTGTAGCTTTTTATAATGGGTATCTTAATGAAAGATATCTCTTATTATTTCGTGGAGAGCTGTGGTCCTCTTCTGTTCTTACACACACACACACACGAGAGCAGTCATTAAAGTTTTAAGTTTTTCACTATCATAAAATCCATCATTACAAACTAAGGGAAAGGAGGATAAATGATATTCTTTTGGAGAAATAATATTGGATTAGAGGGATAAGGTGCTTCTCGAAGAAATAACTTGATCTTGCTCTTTGGGATTCAATATAACTAGTTAAGGATCATACACAACAAATAAGTAAAATTATAATTATAAAATAAATTTAATTAAAATGAATTTGATGCAATAAAGTTGTTTTATATTCATACTTACACATAATATTATAGAAGTGACAATTTACCAAATTAAGATATGTTTTCAGTTCTTCAACTAAGATAATACACTTATCTTGTAATGAAATAATTAGAAGTTTGAATAATGCTAAAATTATATATTAATGTAAAAATAAAATATACATGCGAACAAATGTATTTGAATATCAAAATGAATCATGTTGAAGATTATATATAATGCCTAAATTTCTTGAATGATAATTTATAATGTTAAATCACAATAGAGTAAAAGTTGTATGGATAAGATAATATATCAATAACATAAAAAGAAATTCTTATTCATTGACATAAAAAGAGAAATTTTTTTTTTTAAATTCTTGAAACCAATGTTAAAGTTTAAATTGCCAACTATTACATGATTGTTGTGTACACAATGAATAGAAATTAAATCAACATAGTTTCTATAGGGAAAAAAAAAACATTTTACTCGAAAATAACTAAAATGCATTAAACTATGATATAGGGAACTACAAAAGCTTCAATGTTGATAAAGTGAAGAAATGAAACAAATAATTAAGTGCAAATCCAAGAAATGTAGGAGAATCAAATTACTTTTCAATTGAATTATAAGAATGTGATAAAGAAAAATAAAAGATGCAAGAAAGATGATGCATTCATAAAAGTAGATTTCTTAGAGAATGATGTAGATTAAACAGTCTTGAAGAGAGAAAAAACTTAATTATTTTTTAAGAGAAAAACAACTATAGTTCAATGTCCGATTGCACTAAAATAATAATTGCTTTTGGAAAGAGTAAAAGTATAAAATAAGAAATAAAGAGTTATATAATATAAAAATTGAGTGGTTGCTTGAAATTTTTTATTTTAAATTTATAAAATTCTTTAACCACAAAAGAAAGATAAAATAAATTTAAAAGAAAATACAAGATACTATGAAAGTTACAATATAAAAAGGTATTTATATGATTTTTGTTATGAAAAAAATACAGTAGTTATGGTATGAATATGAAAAGATATAATATTTCATGATATATATATATATATATATACAAGAATATTGATAAGGTATTAGTGTGAATTGGGGGAAAAAGATACTGATAAAAAAGGTATGAAAAAGAAAAAAGCTTCTGAAATTATATGTTATAATAGATATCACAACTATGGATAAAGGTATTCATTTTATCTATTATTTTGTTATGAAAATCATGAGGTTTGAAAATCTATTGATTTCATAAAATAACTATATCTTGTAAATTATGAAATCATCTTACATGTGAATCAAATGAAATATCAACATTTGTGTTAATTTTTATCAATGGTCAATTATTAATACTTATTTGACTCACTTTGCAAAAAATTGATTTCTCCTTTTAACCACTTAAATATTGATACATTAAACGAATTTGTCTTTGAACGTAGAAAACTTATGATGATTTAGATCTCAATTCACCAATCAATTGTAAATATTGTTTCAATTTTTAAGATATTTCATTTTTTATAATCTCAAACACTGATTATAGGCTGCAATATCTTAAGAATTGAGAGAAATAAGAAAAAAAAATAAATAGATGGATGCGTTTTTAACCCATAAAGACAAGACACAAGCCACGATCCACTAATTGCCTTTCTTATGTCCGACCCCCCCCCCTTCTATTCGCGTCTTTATTATCTCATATATATATATATATATTATATAATATTATGAATTTTCAATCTTACAATACAAGTGAAGATTGAAGAAATCTAGTAATATCCAGAAAGAATTGTCTCGTGCACACAAGCTAATGTGCATCGATCCTGCTTTTCGAAAATTGGCTTATCCCTTCTTCAAATCGTGTCATGTTTATAATCCTTTTTTCATGCACTTGACGGAAGGTATCTAATTTCCGCATTTCCAATTGGAAGGGAAAATTGAGGAACCCTAGCTTAATGTGAAGCCTAAATTTATAGTAAAAAAAGAAGCAATGATCACTTTTTGAATGACAGATATTTGCTTAATTTGAAATCTTTGTTTCGAACTTTTTTCCTATTAATTATGCATACACACACATTTAATTCTAATCCATTGAAAAAAAATATTATTATATATTAAACTCTTATATAAGATTTTCCATAAATAGGACTGTCTAATCCATAATTTGATATTAATAAAATAAAAAATTTTAATAGTTAAATAATAGATTGAATAGTCGTATAGCATATATTTTTTATTTACCTAAATTTAAATTCAAACATGGCAATGATTTTGGTAGCGACTAAAAGAGCTTATATGTGTGATAGATGCATTGATAATATATGGATGCTTCCTTTTGTATGGTCGTCCATGATGAAAAGACTTATTGTCCACAACTTTTTGTTGTTTTGTACGTACAACTCTTGGCATATGATAGTCTGATCTGATACGTATTGATAATCAGACCTATGCTCTTGCTTTTATAATACTGCCAAATCGCTCCAAGATTAAAGTTTTCTTTTTCTCGAAGGGGTAAACGAAAGTTAATGGTTTTTAAGGATGGTAAGAATCTTCGAGTTGTTAGTGCTGCCGGATGGGTTTAAAGCTTTTTTTTTTTTTTTTTTTTTTTATTACCAATTGAAAGGAGATGGAGATTCAAACCTAAGATCTCTTACATAAGAGGCAAAGGAGATGCTACTAGATCACAGAATCATTACATTTTTTATGAGTTGTTTTAATATGTTATGCATGTTAATATGCCAAGCTTACCAATGAAGACTTATAATAAAAGCAACTTGGTAGCATTAATTTATGAATTTGGGTTCTCTATTTCTATATTTTTCTATTTTTTGTATTTTTTTTTCAATATATACCCTCAAAAGTAATTACATATAATTAATAACTAAAATTATAAGAATGAAGAGGATATTTTAAAATATTTTAATAATTGAGAATTTAAAATGAGGATAATCAATCTTCGTGATTTTTGGGTAACTGTATTTGTTAGGTTATATAACTTAAGTTTTTTTTCATACTCGAGAGAGAGTTACTTACGGTTACCACTAAGGATAACTAAAATAAATTTGTAGCGAAAAAATAATGACAAAAAATTCAAAGCTTGGAAAAAAGTAAGGCAAGCGACAAGAAAAATATAACATAGACAATTACGTGGTTTGGATTAAAAATTACATCTGTGAGAAAAGGAGTAAAATTCACTATTTTAAATAAGAGATATAAAATGTGAAGATAATAGAACTAAAATCTCCAATCCTAAGTACAACCAAAATGGTTCTCCTCTCTCAACGTGTACAAAAATAACTAGAAGAGATTAAACTGAACTTTTGTACCTAATAAGAGAGACTAAAGACAAATTTTCTTTTTCTTTCTCAAATCTCATTCTCACCTTTATGAGTAATTCTTACGTGTTGAAAGCAAATGCCATAAGCTAACACATATTTTTAGTGCCATGAACTTGTTCTCCAAGTAAGAATGCGTGGACATCATTTCTTCTGGTTTCCCAGGCCAAAATCCTGGGCTTGGGGCGAAATTTCATGGGCCAAAATTTCAAGACATATTACACTTTGACTCATTCATTTTGCTAAGTGGAATAAAAAAGGAATGGAATTTCAATTTAAAAGAAATATAATAGAGTTGTAATAGTTATTAAGGGTGGGTACGGTATGGTTTAGTCCGGTTCTCCCCTCGAACCAAATCAAACCTAAAATTGCGGTTTAATTATTTTTACGAAAATTGAACCAAATGAATCCATCAATGCTGTTTGGTTCGCTAGTTTTTTGAACCTAAAAAAAAGGTTTGGTACAGTTCAAACCATATATCAAGCAAATTTTCTTTTATCTTATTTCAATAAAAAAAATTATGAATTATTTTCTTACATTTCAAACCGCAACAACAAATTGACAAGTTGATTATTAATTTTTCGAAATTATTAACAATACGTTTATCAATTTAGGGAGATCAACATTCAACTATACTGAGCCAAATTTTTTCACATCATTAGTATACGTTGATAAAATGAGAATAACTAAATACAAAAATAAATTGGTGGTGTAGTCTCTTTTTTACGACTTACAACTAGTCAAGTACCATTACAAATATATATATATATATATATGTGTGTGTGTGTGTGTGTGTACAAGGGAAGGAGTAACATTTGATTTATTTCACCGATGAAAGGGATAACCAATATACTATTTCTACTTTCTAATACCCATTAACTACAATTATTTTTTAATCATTGAAACTCTGAAAGTATTAATTACTAAATATAAAAAAATAAAAATTTTACCTCAAAACACAAATAACTATAAAAATTAAGATTCCATTAAAAGTATTTTTTTTTTAAAAAGGTGAAATGGTTTGGTTCGGTTCATGACTCCGAATCAAATTGCGAACCGAATTTCCACTATCGAACTAAACCAAACCATTTTTAAAAAATCGAAAATTTGGTTCGGTTCGTTGTTTGGATGGTTTTTTTATCCACCCCTAATAGCTATTGCAACGGTCACTTGGTGTAAAACGTAAAACAAATAATTATTACAGTAAAAGGTAAAATATCTATAATGCCCTTATATTTATTATAGAAAAAAAATAATTGTATAGATATTACTTTCAAGATAAGAGCATTTATGATAAAGTTAAAAAATGGCCCCAATTCATAGAATAGAAAAATGAATTGCTATTCATCTTTTGAAATAATAGCAAGAAAAAAATGAATAGTAATTAATGTTATGTGAGTGGATTGTTATTATTTAAAAAAAGTAGGCATGTGGCATGGGATTACAAGGTAAAATACATATCCATTCAGCTACTGACCAAAGTGACCTTATTTAAGTCAATAATAAAATTAATCAATGAGAAAATATGCATTATTGTTATTTTAATTACATTACATTTTATTAATTAAAAGGATTTTGTTAGCAATAATGTCTAAGATATTTTTTATTACTTGATAAGAACAATAATTAAATTATTTAGAAATTGATTAAGGTGCTTGGTAAACATTTCATGGGAGTAAGAAGAGTATACCATTATCATTTTTATTATAACATATATATTTTGGGATTCAACCATCAATCTATAAAATTAAATAAATAAGTTATACACTATCCATAAAACTTGCATAAGTATTTTATTGAAAAAATAATATAAAAATTTGGAATCAATTTTAGCTTCATTTAAGGTATCAATATTTGAGAATAAGTTCATTTAAGGTATCATTAATTTCAATGGTTAAAAGAGGAATAAATGTTTTGAATGGTTAAAAAAGAAATTAATGTCACATAAAATTCATTTAATGTATCAATATTTGGATAGCTTCTTATTAATTTTCTCAATCTTCTTCAATGATTCATTATAGATAATTTGTTGGCCTAGTTTGCAAAATGTTGATTAATCTTTTTAACCACTTGAAATGTTGATACGTTAAATAAACTTCCTCTCAAGTGTTCACATGTTTCAAAAGAGAAAGCACCTACCAAAAAAAAAAAAAAAAAAAAAAAAAGAAGTGTTTGCTACCTTTTTAAGTTTTTCAACACTAGAAACTCAAATTTGAGTCTTTCTTCTTTGATTTCGCTTTAGATGCAGCTACTTTTAAATGGAGAGACTACTTAGCTTTCTTTAGTTCTAGCAAGAGAAATTATCAATCACAAAGAAAGATTAGTACTTAGGTTTTTCAACACTAGATTCTCAAATTTGAGGTTTTTCTTCTTTATTTTCTCCTCGGATTTAATAAATATTGAAAGTTTTCCACCTTCCTTTGATGTTTTTCCACTTCATGATTTGAACCTTTTGGATTAAGACATTGTGTGGGGGTTAATTTTTCTTAGGTAAATTACAAAAGCATCTCCTAAACTTTAACGATGACGTGGATTGACTCTTATACTTTTTAAACATGTTTTTTAACCCCTTAATCTATAAACAATTAGTAAGTTAAGGACATTTTGTATTTTTCAATTCAAAATTTACAACATTTGTACTGTTTTCAGATGTACTTTTTATACAAAATTTGTATTGAAAAGGATAAAAAGGTACAAAATTTTCTTAATCTACTAGTTGCATATAGATTAAGGGGTAAAAAAAAAAAAAAATACACTTTCAATGTATAGGAGGTCAATCCACACTACCCTTAAAGTTTAGGGAGTGTTTTTGCAATTTCTCCATTTTTCTTTTTGTCAGCTCTATTTAAGATGATCACTTTTACTTTTATAACTTAGTGTGCTTTTACACACATAGATATCCATTAATGGGCTAATGTACACGTCTTATTTTTATTTTTTGGATGGTCCAGTATGTAAATGGAACTAACATAAAGTAACAGAGGTATCTATAGCATGCATGAAAAGCTAAATCAAGTATCAAATTGATTAAAGTTAATCTTGGGGTAGTTAATTACACATTTTGCTAAACTTTGGGTAGTGACTTTGACATTTACCAATTATTATTTATAGTGTATAACCAGGTAAGTTTTATTAGCGATACTTGAACTTTTTGGTTTGTAACAAAATTATACATTAAAAAAAAAATATTGTTCCATGAAGATGCCTAAACTTTTTAATTGTTTCACACATTATATCTATGGTCAGAATCTAGTGATTTCTCCAATGACTTACTAACATGGAAATGGAACTTGATTATTCTCTATCCTAGTTGTCATTTTTATCTTTATTTTTTTACTTTCCTCTCTCTTTCTCTCTCTCTCTTTATGATGCTACTACAACTGCTTTTTCTTCTTCTTAACCTCTTCCTCCTCCTTCTTATTCTTCTTCACAAAACCCCATAAAAAAATTAATCAAAACAAATTTTTCCACAAGACAACATTGCCATACCCAACAACAAATGAACACCAAAATCATGTGTAAAGATTTGACCATTCCAGAGATAATCAATCAACAATTAAAATAAAAAACCTAAACCCCAACATGTGAAAATAGAATACCTAAATAAAAAAAAAATTCCAAATTCCACAAACCCATTCAAAGAAAAATTGTAACTTTCTTCGTCTAAAGATAACTAAAAACTTAAATCTCCTCTCGCTTTCTCTCCTTTTTGTCTAGAATTGAAAGATTTTTTAGAGAAAGAAGTGACAGTGTTCATGGAAGCTCCAAAGAGATAAGGGACATGGTTGAAGGGGAGGAGGAGGAGGGTAGCTAAGGTTAAGCGAAGCATCAAAACCAAAAAGTATTTGGGAAAGAGGAAGGGATGTAGTCGATGGGGATAGTGTTGTTGTTGTTGTGAAGGTAGTGGTCATCGGAAGAAGTTGGGAAGGAGGAATAGTCACCATAAGTGGAGGAGAAGTTAGGTTTTGGTGAAGTGTTTGTATTGTTATTGGTGTTGATTTGTTTTGATTTTTTTCTAGGGTTATATAAAGAAGAAGAAGAAGAAGAAGAAGAGCAAGAGAGAGAAAGAGGGGAGAGAGAGAGGAGAGAGGAAAGTAAAAAAAAAAAAAAAAAGATAAAAAGGACAACTAGAACAAATAAATGAATTTTTTAATTGAGTTTCCCTTCCATGTCAGCAAGTTGCCGAATAAATGGTGAAATTCCAGTTATAGGTACAATGTGTGAAACAATAAAAAAGTTCAAGTACTTTGATGGAATGAATTTTTTTTTTTTAAATATAATTTTGTTACAAATTGAAAATTTCAAGTTCCACCAATGAAATTTACCTTGTATAACTAATAAATAAATAACAACTTAGGAAAATTTATTTAGTTGACAATTTTTTTTGGTAATTATATCGACTACCAATATGAATTTTGTAAATTATATTGATACTCCACTTTTTAAAATTATTGCAAATACATCCATACTCGCCCAACATGAATGTATAAGTGGCACAAACACTGATAATTTGCCTTCACAATACCAACATTATCAATATAGGTACTTAAATAACATAATTAGATATACTAATTAACTATAATAAGAAAATAAAAAAATAATTGAATCAATTGTTAGGCTTCAATGTGCTTGTGATGCGTAAAGTTGCTTAAAAGTCTACTCCATTGTTATTGAAAACTTGAGAAGGGAAAGAAGGTATCCTAAGAGCTTCTATGGTCCCATTAATGGGATTGTCTAATCAGTCACTAACCGTTAAAATAAATATAGTAATTATAATATTAACTATTATAGTAGTTCGATCACATTTGGGTATGGTATGAGTCATTGGATAGTTGATGAGACCGGCCTTATCAAAATTAATGACGGGACCATAAAATTTCCTCCTAACTAGTCGTACAAATGAACCAAGTCAATTCAAAAACTACTCAAGTTACTTGAGCTTGGCTCGATTTGTGCTTGATTTCAATTTGAGAATAGTCAAGCAATGCTCGAACTACTGAAATAGTTTATCAAGCCTAGCTCAAGCTTCATATGCTTAGCTAGCGGATTTAATCGAGTTCAAGTCAAGTATAAATGTTAATCGAATTCAAATAGAGATTGAATGTTAATATTATTTTGATTAGAATTAAAAATATTTTTTACTAAATTGAATCTAATCGAGTTTAATCGAGTTAGACTTGAGTTTATATGGTGTTACTTCGAGCTTGACTTGAGCTTAAAATATTGAGCTTGGTCGAGGCTTGCCATTGAAATTTTGAGCTAGCGCAAGCTCAAGTTCAATACTATATAGTTTCAACTCAACTCATTTACTGTCCTAATATTAAGCATTGAATACCAAAAATCTTATTTATTTTTATATTTTTAAATAGCTTACTTGTAATATATTGTTTATATCATCTAAAAATGGGGTGTAATGAGGAGTAATACTTTAACACTTACAAGATTAAGCTGCCAACAAGAACTATTGGATCACATTGGCAATCAACAATAAATATGACTAAATTAATAAAATAAAAATCTAATAGTTAAATAATGGAGTGGGACAGTTGAGTAAATAAGACATCGAGGATTTTCCTTTCTCTATGCATGACATTGATTTTGGTGGTGATGTAAGAGCTTATGTAATTGTGATAGATCAATTCCACGATGATGTTATCCTCTAGAAATCGAAAACGACAGGTCCATAACTTCATGGGCTTTTATTAAGATAATTCCTGTATGGTCGTCCTTGTTTGTCTTTTACTCTCGTTGTTTTGGACGTGGGACTCGTCGCATAGAGCTTTCTTCCTTGGCATGTGTCCGTTTTAGATCCATCCTCTTCTCTTTAGAGTCCCGCTAAACCCCCTCCAAGAATAAAGTGTGCGATTAATGCTGCCGGATTAATTTCATGGTTTTTTTTTTTTTCTTTTAAATGAGTTGTTGTTTATGGGAGAGTGAAATATGTTATGCATGCTAGCATGTTAACCTTAACAACTCAAACTTACAATAGAAAGCTATATAAGCAATTTGGCAGCATTAATTTTTGGATTTTATTATATCTATTTACCTTTTCCCATTTTTTGCCAATTTATCCATATTATATGTATAATTAATAACCAAGTTAATTCGATATTAAAATATATGGATACTATCAAAAATTATATATGAACTTTCGCAAAAAATTTAATTAGGTACCTAAAATTTTGTTTTGAATAATTTGATACTTAAACAAAATTTTCATGGACTTTTTCATAACTAAATTTTTGTTTTGACATTTTGTATACCTGAACAAAGTTTTCAGACTTTTTTTATATCTATTTGAACTTACTTCAAGTATGAAAAAAGTCGATGAATAATTTATTTAGATACTAAAATTATCAAAACCAAACTTCAAGTATGAAAAAAGTTTACGAAAACTTTATTCATGTACCAAATTATTAAAATGAAACTTTACGTACTTGATTGAACATTTTGTGTAAGTTCATGTACTATTTTTGCCATTAATCCTAATATAATATATATATATATATATTATTGCAATGAAGAGGAAGAAATTGAATATGATATTTTTTACTTGAAAGATTAGGAGATATGCTGTTAAGTTACAAGATCATTGGCCTATATTAAAATTTTGAAATTTGAAATAATCATGGCTATCGATTTATAAGTTTAAAAGGAAAAAAAAGTAGATAGAAACAATTTGTTTGATTATAGAACTTGAGTTTTTTTTTTTTTCCATATCAGAGACGAAACTTGTAAATCCCCGAAATTTTGGATCCAAATTGAAGCCTAAACCCTAATCAGAAGTCAACTGGATTTCTAGAGTCAACAAAACCCTAGTTTATTGTAATCGCTTAAGTCCGACATTGCCGTTTTCTCCAGCCCTAGAAAACGAAGTCGGAATAATTAGCTATAATAGTTCGTAATAGCTATAGGTTATATAAAAATATCCGATTGGCGAAATTCGAGTAACCTTTGCACCCGATCGGACACAGTTCTTGAAAAACGTGTCCGGGAGCCCGGAATAGGAAAAGTATTTCGAATATACCGTTAGACTCGTAAAAATAAAGATTTTCAAAAATATCAATTTCGTAATTTTTCGGTAGCTAAAAATATCAGATATTATATTATACGTGTATTTTCTTACTACTGGCATTTAATTGTCATGTCTACTTTTACATACACTATTTTCCACTATTCTACACTATTCGTCTATCTTTACTTTTTCTTACAACCTACTTTTACAACCCATATACCTATTTTTTATACATTTTCATTTCTAATACAATGTCACATCTTTCATTTCTTACTTTTAATTAACAAAATAACAAAAAAATAAATAAATTTTTCCTCTCCCTCTCCTCCCCCCCCCCCCCAAATTTGCGCCGACCATCCCCCCATTATGCCTCAATTTGTTTTATTTTTCACTTATTTAATTAACACAAATTACCTCTCACATTTTCCTATAAATATCCTTTACACTTTCACTTCTTTCACACCACTTTCATACTAAAGTTACTATACTTAAATTCTCCCAAAATCTCTCCAAGAAGTTCTTACAAGAAAGCTCTCTCTAGTTTCTTCTTTTAGGTAAACTTTCTTCAAGAAATTCCTATGTTCATCTACTTAGTATGAACTTAGTGTGTGTTTTCTAAAACCATGAAGGTTAAGAAAGCAACAATAGGTTCATACTTTGTTTTTATTCATAATCTCAATTCCTTTATGTTCCTTTATGTTCTTTTATGTTTATAACTATCTAATATATCTATATAATTATATATATTATTTAGAGCATATAAGCTCATTGTCTTGCAATTTATTTACTTCTTTGCAATTTATTTAATTTCAGGTTGTTTTTAAGACTAGTCATTCTAGTCTTAGACTTGTCCTCATCAAGTCAAAACATTTTCTTTTTCTTTTGGGACTGGTCATTTCTTAGTCCCGGGATACCTTGAACAAGCTAAGGTTCCAATACTTGATTTATCTTCTTATTAGCTTATTCTTTCAAGTATTATGTTTCTTTATGTTTTTCATAACTTTATGACTCATATTCATGCATGAACATAATGGTTTTGTCTCAACAAAATAGATGAAGAAATATTCTCCTAAAAATAAAGATCTTTTTTTTTTTTTTTGAAACAAAAATAAGTAGATTAATATTTTTCTAAAAACTAAGAAGCAATTTAAAACAAACTTAGAGGAGTTTATAATAGATTTTTATAAACATACATAAAAGGACTTTTTAAGAAAACAATAATTTTTCAACAATGTCATCTTTTCTTCATACAATAGAAATTCCTTTTCATAAAAGTAAGATGATCTCAAGAAGTCAAGAAGTCATTTTTTTATATATAGAAGTGTTAAATACTTTCAAAAAGTGTTGGAAGCTAAGTTTAGAAAAAAAAATCATTTCTCAAAGAATTTAGGAAGATTATGATTTAGGAAAAGAAAAGAAATACTTATTATAAAACAAACTTAAGATAATTTTAAAGCAATTACAAGCAATTAAATTTAGAAATACTCATTTCAAATAACTCAAAAATCTTTTCAAAGTAAAATGGACACTTCAAAAATTCTTAAGTTTAAAATCTTTCAAAACTTTACTTGAGACAACTTCATTAACTTCATACATTTGTCATGAGTCAATAAATATATATGAATATACTTTCCAAAAGTTTTGCAAGTTATTATATTATCTATCTTTTCAAGTGAGCTTTTGATAAAAGAAGGAAAACAAATTTTTGCAAAAATGTGGCAAATCTGGTTGCTGCTTGTTCGGAACCCAAACGACTTAGTTTGATGAAAATAAGTTTAGAAATAGATAGATCTTTTCGAATAGATAGAAAATGGTATATTATACGCGAAATTCCGAGTTAAAATGAGCAAGTTATGGCCATTTTAAGTTGGAATTTCCTCTTATACGATTTTACCACGAATTTAAAAGAAGTTTAAGATCTTCAAGGTTAGAAACTTCATGAAAGACTTATTTTGGTTATTCCATCTTGTTTAGGTGGAGAATGATCCGATATCATGTTTCCAGAGGATTACTTCGATTAGGATCTACCGACATAGAGTGAGTTATTCCTCTTACTAAGTTACATTTCCTTATTTTGTTCTTGTAAATAGAAGCATTAGAAATTAAGAGAAAGATAAAATGAACAATTGTTATGTGATTTGAAATTATGATTGTTTGAATATAAATTAAGAATATCGAAAGAAGTTTGATAAATAAATTATGATTCTTGTATTGATATGATGAGAATTGTGCTGATCGCCTTTAACTTAGACTAAACACTTTTGGTTAAATTTATATTGAAATCAATTTATGCATATCATATACATGAGTCACATTTGTTTCACTACTATTCTTCGTATGGGGAAACAAGGAAATGGTAGTGGTGGCTGGTAGGAGCCGGAAAGTCTACAAGGTGGCTAGTAGGAGCTGGAAAGTCTACAGGGCAAGCAGAAGCCGGTAAATCTGCAGATATTGATGGTCGTATATGCCTGTAACCTCCCAACCCTTGTCATGAAGGGCATTAAATCCATGCTATACTTGATTTCCGGTTAATCATGTGTATCTTGTTTGTTCATATGATTGATGCATTCACATATATTTGATTTAAAATACTTGTATGAATTATGGAAATATCTTATAGTTGGAATTATCTCACTAAGCAAGTTTTGCTTCTACCCTTATAACTTTTTGTTACAGTACGATTACCTTTGGTTGGCCCCAAGGAGTCCCGTTTTCCAGGTACGAGTATAAGCTACTAGGAGTTTTTGGGAGAAGCTTTATGTATTTAAGTTTTGAACATAGGCTTCTAGGAAATATCTCTATAGTAGGCTTATGTCATAGTTATTATCATTTTGAAGACTATTAAAGCGGGGGAATGCCCCTAAGATGATGTAAGGATTTTATTATGGAAATATTATGTTTGTTTATTTAAGTTCTTGTTTGCTTATATTATCTACTTAAACGTAATACCCCTATGAGTCTCCTACTATCTTGGAAACACATCTTGTATATGATATCGAAGCTCCTGCGTGACTAAGGTTGTCATTCATTAGCTTTAATATTATATGCGGTGAACTGCCACGTTTAGGGTACCCTCCGAGGCGTGGCAAAACTACTTTACTATTTAAAAGAAGAATGTGGCATGGTGTACAGAGGAAAACATATAAATCCAGCTACCGGTCAGAGTTACCTTATTTGAATCAATAATACAATTAATCAATTACAAAATATCCATTTTATTATTTTAATTATAGTATCTTTTATATATGAAAAGGATTTTATTAGCACAAATACTCAAGATATTATCTAATACTTAATAAAAATGAAACATTAAATTATTTAGGAAATTACAAAAGAATATATTCTTACCTTTGTGGTTGTAACATATACATTTTGAAATTCAAACATCATAAATGTTGATGACTTTTAGCCCACTGCAATTAGGGGTCTGTTTGGATTGTCTGTTTTTCATCTGTATCTATAACTTTTTTAAAATGATATGTGTAAATATATCCAATTTGCATCTAAATTTTATTTATATTTGTTCTATTTGATCTTTTGATGAGAACTGTCAACTTTTTTTTATCTATATCTATTTCTTGATAAATAGTTTGTTAGCAAAAAGTTTGAAAAAGTGTCTGTATCTGCCGAAAAAAAGCCAAAACAAATAGACCCTAGAATTGGTTTTCTAATTGCCATCTGCCATCTGCCATCCATCAAGTTGGAATCAATCCTCCCTCCCTTTTATGATAATAAAAAAAAAAAAAATTATAAATGAACTACAACTTATTTCTAAAACCTATGTAAGTTTTTTCATCAACAAATACACTACAACAATTTGAGGTATTGAGATAGCATGTTGTGCCCTCATAAAAGTGTTTTCAAGACACAATACCATATTAGGATACAAAATAGTTGTATCTCATGAGTAGCCCTGGCAATAGGTTAATGGGACATGATATGTGCCCCAATATACTAGTACCTACTAAGATGGATTAAATAGTCCCAATAAGTATGGTAATACATTTGAAAATTTTGCCTCTTTATTATTTTTTTTTATTTCTTTTCATGTGCGATATTAGGACAATATATTGTGTCCCAAAAGATTATCATGACATAATTTTTCATTTCTAAATGATTTATAAGGACACACATATGTGTTGTGAATATTTTTGTTCATTTTTGTTAAACATATTTTGATGTGTCTTTGTATCCTAAAATATTAATAGGACACAACATATTATGACTAAATTAATTTTGGGGATGCTAGATTCTGTCATGATAGTTAAATATATTGATTTAAAATTTATTATTATGACAACTTTTGGTGTCCTAATAGTTGATTGTGTGCTCCTTTTTGTTTTGTTTCTGAAAGTGTATATGTATCTATGTTTTTTTTTTCTCTTAAACATTATCTATATTTTTAATTATAATTCATAATATTTGATGAGTCAAAAGATTTATAAAATAAATTAATATATCAACAATATGAGTTATCTAATTTGAGTGCATCATAATGAGATCACATACAATCCATAAAATACAAAATCTAAGCACTAATACTAAGAAAAAGATGTTTGATATATATAATTAACTAAGATATAATCCATATATTCCAAATCATTGGAAACAATCTTTTATTAATAAAGCATAAAAAAGATTTTAAATAGCAAACTAAAAATACAATTAAAAGTGCAACATGATATAAATTCAAGCATTCTCTAATTTCTTAAGTACTTTTGTTAGATTGTTCATTAGCAATGACATGGTTAACATTTTCAATATAGTAACTAAGAAATTAGTTGTTTAAAAATACATATTAAATATTTTATTATAAATTGCAAAAATGTGTTAGTGTATGAAATTAGATCATGATTATTATTATTGATAAATGCTATATATAATAAGACCAAAACATATGTAGTGTAATCAATTTTATAGTGGCGAATAACATTATAGTCTAGTGAATTAACTAGTCTCTAAATCTCTCTATCCTCTTGTAATAGAAAAAAAAAAAAGAAAAAAAAATTCATATCATACCAAACATAGGAAAATTTATTTAGCTACCAATAATATTTTGGAAAATATATTGACTACACAAATAAATTTAGTAAATTACAACAAAACACTATACTTTTGCCTACATGGATGTACATGAGGACAAATGCTGATAATGTGCCATTGCCTCATCATCATTATTAAAATATTTACTTAGTTAATATATTTATATATAGATTAAATAACTTAACAAAATATAAAAAAAATATTTTTTTTTTGTAAACATGTTGCATTAAATAAAATAGAGTAACAAAACTAGAGGAAAAAAGGAGTTGGTGGAACAAGATCAACTAGCATCCAATACAAAATTGCTTACTAAGCCTATGTTAACTGAAGGATGCACTAATAAACGAGCAGTGCTCAAAAAGGGGGCCTCTAGCTTAGAGTTGTTGGCAAAGAAGACGTAAAAGCTAGATTCATGAATCTGCATTTAGCTGGTGCTTTCTTCCTTTTGAAGCTAGGTCAAGTGTGGTCTAGCTTGATTAATTTTGTATATTGATCAATGGATAATGGCACGAGGAGTCTCTGTACTTTCAATTTTTAGCAATTTAGTACTTGTTTAAATTTTAGCAAAAAAGTGCCTATTGTTTTAAAGTACTAGTATTTCAATGTCTAAATTGCCAAAAGGTAAAAGTATAAACATTTTATTTTAAATTATGGGGACACTGAAATGCCATTACTTTAAAAAACGGGTACTTTTTGGCCAAAATTTAAATATCATACATTAAATTACCAAAAAGTGAAAATAGAGGCACTTTTGTGCCGTTATTCCTTTAATCAATGATTAGAGCTTTAATGCACTTTTACATGTAAGGAATCTAAAAGCCTCTACTTCGGTATTGATATAAACAAAAGCACAATCAAACAATAATAGCAAACATAAAATTAAAGAACACACAGATTTTATGTGGAAATCCTTGACAGGAAAAACCACGAGCAGAGGCGAGAAAAGAATCACACTATATCAAAGTAGGAGTACAAGGATTTGAGAGAATACAACTCTACTCTCTAGATCTCTTAAATAATCTCTCAAAAGAATAGAAATTTCGTATCTCACACTTTCTCATACACAACCCTAGAAACAACACACACACACACACACACACACACACACACACACATATATGTTATAGGATGAAAGAAAGAATGGCATGAAAGCCAGCCTAAAAGCTGGCAGCTTAAATGTACGCCAGCACTTAGGCCGGCGGCTTAGTTATACAGGCTGGCGGCTTAGGACATGTAAGCTGTCGGCTTTGAGCCCCTACACCTTTTGGAGTCCACGAACAACATCCAACACGAAGACAAATTCAAGCCGCCCAAAAATATATAAGTGCTTGTAGCTTTGACCTAAATTTGAGTCATATTTTCAACAAATCTTCAACTTGACTTGAATTCCAAAATAAAAATAAACTCCAAACTTTGATAAACACTACTCTACTTCTTCCACAAATTCCTTAAAGGAAACAATCAGCAACTGACACTTAGCAAGTTCAAGCAATGCTCAAACTTTGCTATAGGAAGTGGCTTTGTCAACATATCTATAGGGTTGTCATTAGTACTCACCTTGCTCACAGTGATATCTCCTCGAGCAACTATGTTATGCACAAAGTGATACCGAACGTCAATGTGTTTTGTTCTCATATGGAACATTTGATCCTTAGTCAGAAAAATCACACTCTGACTATCACAAAATAATTTAGACGTCTTCAAATTACTAATCTCAGCAAACAATCCTTTCAATCATATAGCCTCTTTAATCACCTCTTTAATTGCCTCTATAATAGCTATGTATTCAGCATCGGTAGTAGATAGAGCAACAGTAGCCTGTAAGGTGGCTTTCCAACTAATAGTATAGTTACCAAGAGAGAAAACATACCCAGTAATAGATCTTCTTTTATCTAAGTCCCTAGCGAAATCAGAATCAACAAACCCGATGACCCCATCTTTAGTTCTCCCAAAATGTAGACAAACATTGGTAGTTCCTCTTAAGTATCTGAAAATCCACTGGACTACTTTCCAATGTTTCTTACCAGGATTCGCCATATACCTGTTGACAATCCTCACAGCATATGTCAAATCTGGATGCGTACATATCATGGCATACATAAGAGACCCTACTGCACTAGAGTAAGGGACCTTTGACAGATAATTAATTTCATCTTCTGACTGTGGAGACTAAGTAAATGACAGTCTGAAATGACCTGCTAAAGGGGTACTTACAGGTTTAACACTCATCATATTGAACCTGGAAAGTATCTTCGCAATGTATCCTTTCTGACTCAGATGTAATACACTTGCTTTTCTATCTCTTGAAATTTTCATCCCAAGAATCTTGGCTATACCCAAGTCTTTCGTCTCAAACTCCCTATTCAACTATGCTTTAACCCTGTCAATCTCTCTTCTATCCTTAGCTGCTATCAACATATCATCCACATATAGTAGTAGATACAGAAACGATCCATCATCATAGCGCTTGAAATACACATAACTATCAAAGTTACTTCTCTTGAAATTATGAGAAGTCATAAAGGAATCAAACCTTTTATACCACCGTTGTGGTGATTGCTTCAACCCATAAAGAGATTTCTTCAACATGCATACATGGTCTTCTTTTCCTAAGACCTCAAAACCCTCTGGTTGAAGCGTATAAATATCTTCCTCAAGCTCTCCATGCAAAAAAGCAGTCTTTACATCAAGCTGCTCAAGCTCTAAATCCTCCATAGCTACAATACCAAGTAACGCTTGAATCGAGCTGTGTTTTACAACAGGAGAAACACATCAGTAAAGTCAATACCTAGTATTTGACTGTAGCCTTTTGCAACAAGTCTTGTTTTGAATCTGGGTTCTTCACTACTTATGGCTCCTTCTTTTTTCTTGTAAACCCATTTGCAGCGAACGGCCTTCTTGCCCTTAGGAAGTTTCACCAACTCCCATGTTCTATTCTTTTGGAGGGATTCCATCTTTTCTTGCATAGCGATCATTCACTTACCAGAATCATCATAATTAATTGCTTCTATGTAAGTGGACGGATCCAAATTTGAATCAACATCATCTGCCACATTTAGTGCATATGCTACTAGATCTACTTCGCCATATCTTTGTAGAGGCCTTACCTCTCTTCTGGATCTGTCTTTGGCAATAGAATACTATAGCTGTTGAGGTGTAGTAAAAGGTTGAGAAGTAGGTTTTAGTGTAGAATCTATATTAATATCAAACTCCACCTACACACTTAGTTTTTGCTGGGTTTTATCAGAAATAACAGTAGGATATAGATCATGTAACATAGCAGATTCATCAAATATAACATCCCTACTAACAATGACTTTCTTCAATTCATGACACCATAATTTATACTCTTTAACCCCAGTCTTGAAACCAAGAGACACACACTTCAGCGAACTAGGTTCAAGTTTACCATTATTTACATGAGCATATGCAGGACATCAAAAAATTTTTAATTCAGAGTAATCTATAGGGGTTCCAGACCATACCTCGTGTGGAGTTTTCTTCTCAATGGAAGTTGACGGAGATCTATTAATCAATAAACAAGCTGTGGAGGCAGCTTATACCCATAAAGATTTTGGTAACTTAGAATTAGAGAGCATACATCTCACTTTCTCTATGATCGTTCTATTCATACGTTCTTCTAGCCCGTTTTGTTGGGGTATACCAGGAACTGTGAGATGCCTCACAATTCCCTCTGATTTACACAAATCATTAAAATCACTAGAGTAGAATTCCAAACCAATATCAGTGCAAAGTTGTTTTACTTGTTTTCCAATATGTTTCTCAATCATTATCTTCCACACTTTAAACATAGATAAGGCATCACTTTTCTACTTAAAAATATATACCCAAACATTTCTAGATAAGTCATATATGATGGTCATCATGTAACTGGCACCTCCATTGGAGGGCACTCTAGAAGGTCCCCAAAGGGCAGAATGAATATAATTAAGAGTGGCCTTTGTATTGTGAGTACTTGTGGTGAATTTGACCCTCTTCTGCTTCTCGAAAATGCAGTGTTCATAGAAATTTAATTTGCTGATGCGTTGCCCATCTAGAACTCCTCTCTTACTCAATTAAGCCATACCAGCTTCACTCATGTGCCCTAGACACATATGCCATAGCCTAGTAGCATCTTCATCTGACAAAGATGAACCAACGGCTGCGTCACCTATCACAACAGAATCCTACATAGTATATAGATTAGCAGTCTTTCTATATCATATCATCACCACAAGTGAACCCTTATTTATCTTCAGAACTTTACCTTCACCTGTATACTTAAACCCCTTCAAATCAAGTGTACTAAGAGAAATTAAATTTCTCTTCAAGTTAGGCACATGCCTCACGTCACCTAGTGTCCTGACAATCCCATCAAACATTTTTATCTTGATTGTTCCAATACCTGCAACTTTACAAGAAGTTTTATTACCCATCAAAACAACACCTCTGAAAATCGTTTCATATGTTGAAAACCAGTCTCGATTATGACACATATGAAAGGTATATCCAGAGTCAAGAATCCACTCTTTACTGGCTTGTGAATCATTGTCAGAAGCGACAAGAAGATCACCATCACTATGATCTTCAACAACATCGGCTTCACCCGTTTTCTTTGGTTGATTTTCCTTTTGATTCTCACCAATCTTCTTATTTTTATTTTGCAATTTATAACACTGTGACTTTATGTGGCCTTTCTTCTTGCAATAGTTACAGGTTTTATTTCTATTTGTTAACTTTGATCTGCCTCTAGACTTTTCACCAGTCTTACGATCTTGACTCCTACTATGTGCTACTAAACTTTCAAATTGAGACTCAGTTTTAATCACAGGATGTTTCATCTTTCCAAAGGAGCTTAAACCAACATATACTTCATCAATAGACAAAGTATCATGACTATAAAGAAGAGTATCTCTAAAGGTCGAATATGAAGGGAGGCAAAGAACATAATAAGATTAGACTTAAATCCTCTTCATCATACTTAACTTCCATAGTTTCTAAATCAGAAACAATTTCTTTAAAGGTCGTTAAGTGATCATCTAAAGACGTACCTTCTTCCAAACGATGAGAATATAATCTCTGTTTCAAGTGTAACTTATTAGTGAAGCTCTTCGTCATACATATTTGCTTCAATTTCAACCATAATGCAGCAGTAGTTTTCTCCTTAAGCACGTCCTGTAAAATCTGATTTGATAGATGAAGATGGATTTGTGAAAGGGCTTTCTGATCTTTTCGTTGCTTTTGTTCTGATGACCAAGATGCACGCATCTTGTCAAACCCTAAAAGTGCATCATCAAGATCCATCTGTGCAAGAACCGCTCGCATCTTGACTTGCTATAATGAGAATCTGGTGTTGCAATCCAAAAACACAATATCGTACTTCATGGTAGCCATTATTAAAACTTACGCTCTGATACCAGTTTGATTATAAACAAAAGCACAATCAAACGATAATAGTAAACATAAGATTAAAGAACATACAGATTTTACGTAGGAACCCTTAATGGGAAAAACCACGGGCAAAGGCGAGAGAGGAATCACACTATATCAAAGTAGGAGTGTAAGGATCAAATAAGCTCTCAAAAGAATGAAACTTTCGTATCTCACATTTTCTCACACACAAAACCCTAGAAAACCACACACACACGCACGCACACACACACACACACACACACACACACACACACACACAACACACACACACATAGATATATATATTATATATATATATATATGTTATAGGATGAAAGAAAGGCTGGCATGAAAGCCAGCCTAAAAGTTGGTGGCTTAAATGTACACCGGTACTTAAGCCGGCGGCTTAGCTATAAAGGCTGGCAGCTTAGGACATGTAGGCTGCCGGCTTAAAGCCAGCCTAGACCTTCTGGAGTCCACGAACAACATCCAACATGAAGATAAATTTAGGCCGCCCAAAAATACATAAGAGATGGCAGCTTTGACCTGGATTTGAGTCATATTTTCAACAAGTATTCTTGTAAGCTTGACTTAGAAAAGAAAGTAATCGTATGCAAGATTCTGTTTCTATTATCTTTCAAAATTGTGTTGAGCGAGGAACAATTATTGAATAATTACAAAATTAAGATGCCTATAAAGTCTATTAGATTGCACCCATATGAGCTCTCATTGAACTCAAAGCTACGAAGAGTTTTTTTTCAAGGGCATAAACCTTTTCAAAAAAGGTTAAGAGCAGATAAATTGGTTTAATAGTTCCTCCTTTAAGCCCATCATGTTGAATCTCCTTGAATCAATTCTATCAATAAATCTAACTTTTGGACCCACCACTAGTCCAAGAAATTCAAGTTACCACAAGGCTTATTGCCTTAAATCTTGTAATCTATTTTAGCCATGTACATAAACAAGGGGTTGTCCACTTGCCAATAAGTGCAAATAGAGTACTTCTACTAGAGTTAACATCAATATTACAGATGCATTAATAATATACCTAAAATACATTACATATTGTAAGGAAAAATTATCGCCATTTTACACGATGTAAAAAAGTACATCTTCTATTTGTATCTAAATGCAAGTATACATCCTGTCTCTCAGTTATAATTGTCACCTATCAATAAGTAAGATTTTCACTCGAGTCTAGAATGAGCATATCATTGTGAAACACGAGAAATTGTAGTCCAATGAGGCAATAAGAAGCAAAAGAAGAAATAAGCTTTATTTTGTTCAAATTAGCACGACTATCCATAACCTAACTTATATGTCAAGTAGACGACTTAATTCTAATAGGGTTATAATAAGCGCGTAGGAATTCAAACATATGATTTTTACTCTAATATTATGCTCAAGTTAGCACCACAACTATTTGATATAAAAGTTTAAGCTTTTAGATTAGCACATAAAATAATCATCTAATCTAAAAATTTAAGCTTTTAAACATGACGTGAACTATTATATTCATTACATAACATGTCTCAATTGATCAACTAAAAGGCAAAGTAGTAAATTTGATCTATTTAATTCTTTTTCTCTCTTTTTTTTCCGATAATATGCAAATACAAGGGGGAAAAAGAAAGAAGAAGGAAAAAAAAGTTAGAACATGGCAAAAGATATCCAAAGGAACTCTTTCTTCATCCTGGGTGTTGCGCTGTATAATTATCAAACCCCATTGCACACTTGCTTTTGCTGCTTAATTTCTTCAATAAACTTGGTGATATTGAGGTAGGAAGACCCTCCATCTTCTACTGCTTTCTTTGCCTTATCTCCTAGGTCCTTAGCTCGATTTCTTCTCTGTTGTCCTTCCTCTCCATCATCCATCAACTCATTGATACCTTTCTTAAGATCATCCCTTTTCACAACCACCCCCATAGCTTCTTCCTTCCCCCACTTCAAAGGTGTTTCTACTCCTAGGCTCACACCAATTTTCAGAACCTCCACAACTAGTTTTGCATTGCAGAACTGGTCAGCAAAAAGTGGCCATGTTAACATCGGAACACCAACAGCAACACCCTCCGTCGTGGAATTCCAACCACAGTGTGTCAAGAATCCCCCTACTGCAGGGTGTGATAAGATGAGAACCTGCGGTGCCCACCCGTGTATCAGGAGCCCTCTTTCTTTAACTCTTTCCTCGAACTTTTCTTCTGACATCCAATTTTCAAATTCCTGTGACTTGCTGTTCCCTCTCAGCACCCAAATGAATGGCCTGTTTGAAGCTTCTAAGCCTAGTGCAAGCTCCTTCAATTGAGATGGTATTAAGTTACATAGGCTTCCAAGGCAGGCATAGATGACGGAGTTTGGTTTCTTCGTGTCTAGCCACTCCAAGCATTGTCTGCCATCAATAGCTGCCTTATTACCTCTTTCAGCCTTATCTAGTTTGTCCTTATTGCATAGCCAGACCGGTCCGATGCACCAAAGTTTACCTCCCCTGGCTTTCTTGTATCCTTCAGCATATGCCGGCTCAAGTTCTTCGAAAGTGTTGACGATTGCCCCATATGATGCTAAATCTGCTTCTGCAAGTCGACTCATAAACTCTCTCTCAGATGGCTTCATTTGCATCATCAGTTGCTGTTTTGTAAACTTGAGTTTATCAGGCAAACCAGGGAGTACAAAGTAATCGGAGTCGGACTTCACGGTTTCAGGAATGTTGGAGTTGTGCGCGCAACGCATGCAAAGAAGGCAAAAGCAGCCAAACCCATGGAATGTGATTCTAGGAATGTTGAACTTGTTTGCAGTATCTATGGTGAATGTGAAACACATATCAGATACTATACAGCTTGGCCTTGGATTTAGCTCTTCAAATAATTTTTCGACCGGCTGTTGAAGCATCGCAATCGCATTGAGAATTTTTAAATTAGTACCCTCTTCCAAAGGCAGCAAGTCAAAATTTTCACACCCTTGAGGAAGCCCTGCCTGCACAGATGGAAATGGAACTTCTACTACCCGAATGTCATGTCCAGCATCATTTGATCTAGCAATAACATTTCTAAAACGATTTGCATTTAGTGGTGTAGTAAATATGGTGATTGTAACCCCTCCTCGCCGTGCTATCAACCGAGCAATGTCAATCATGGGGATCATGTGGCCTTGAGCCATAAGAGGAAATAACACAAAGTGAAGCTCGTCTGCTCCGGAAGCCATTGCAAGGTAATGGTAGAAAATAATTCAAGGTTTCAAGGAGATGGGTGCTTGATTGTCTAGTTAGGAACCTTATCCCTTGATATGAAAACGATATCGTTCAGTAGTTAAGAGAGAATTCTGTGGACAATAACAACAGTGCCAAGCAGCCTGACAAAATTTGTGGTTTTGCTTTATTTGTCCTTTTGTAAAATAAGACAAATTTTCAATCTCTAAGGAGTTTTCAATTCCCTTACGTAGTAAAATTGCTTTTATATATGGAGATTGGTATATCAGAAGGAACAGCTATGTAATAAGCTCTTTGAACGACATAAAAGAAGTCGGTTAAAGTTTCTTTCTTAGAATTATGCAGTTTATATTCATGGTTATGCTGGCATCTTGAACAATGAATTTGGAAGTTCTTAACACATTTCTTTGTTGAATAATTTATGCACTATCCATAAAACTTGCATAGGTTTTCTATGGACAAAATAGATCATAAAAAAATTATGATAAATTTTAGCTCAAGATATTGATATTTGTGAATAAGTTCATTCAAAGTATCAACATTTTGAATGGTTAAAAAAGGAATTAACGTTATATAAAATTCATTTAATGTATGAACATTTGGATAGTTTCTTATTAGCTTTCAAAATCTTATTCAATGATTCACTATATATAATTTGTTGGTTTCAGTTTGCGAAATAACTGCTTAAAATATTGACACTTTAAATAAATTAACTCTCAAATGTTAACACATTTCTAAAGAGAAAGTACCTACCACAAAAAAAATTTGCCACCTTTTTTAAGTTATTCAACACTAGAAACTCAAATTTGAGTCTTCTTTGATTTCACTTCAGATTCAATGATTTTTAAATGGAGAGATCGGTTAGCGTTCTTCAGTTCTAGCAAGAGAAATTACCAATCACAAAGAAAGATTAGTAATTAGGTTTTTCAATACTGGATTCTCAAATTTGAGGTTTTTCTTCTTTAATTTCTCCTTGGATTCAATAAATATTTAACGTTTTCCTCTTTCCTTCATTGTTTTTCCACTTCATTATTTGAACCTCTTTGATTAAGACATTGTGTAGGGATTAATTTTTCTAGGATAAATTGCGAAAACATCCCTTAAACTGTAGTGTGGATAAACCCTCATACTTTGAAAACATTTTTTTTTTTTTTTTTATCTCCTAATCTATAAACAATGAGTAAGTTAAGGATATTTTATACTTTTCCAATCAAAAAAGACAACATTTGTATTGTTTCTGGATATGCTTTTTGTACAAGATTTGTGTAGAAAAGGATTAAAAAGTACAAAATGTCCATGATGGGCTAATTGTTTATAGATTAGGAGGTAAAAAAATACACTTTCAAAGTATAGGGCTCAATTTGCATTACTTCTAAAGTTTATAGGGGTTGTTTTTGCAATTTCCCCATTTTTCTATTTCTTTTTTTTTTTTTGGTCTGCTAAGTTTAAGATTATCACTTTTACTTTTGTAACTCAAATATTAATGTGCATTTACGCACATAGATATCCATTAATGGGCTAATGTACACGTGTCTTATTTTTATGTTTTTGGAGGGTCCAGTGTATAAATGGAACTAATATGAAGTAACAAGGTACCTATAGCATGCATAAAAAAAATGAATCAAGTATTAAATTGATTAAAATCAATCTTTTTGTAGTTAATTATACATTTTTCTAAACTTCAAGTAGTGAATTTGACATCTACAATTATTATTTGCAGTGTATAACTAGGTAAGTTTCATTGGTGGTACATGAACTTTTTGGTTTGTAATAAAATTATACCTAAAAAAAATTTATCCCACAAAGGTACGCAACCTTTTTAATTGTTTCACACATTGCAACTATGGCTAGAATCCAGTCATTCCTTCGATGACGCACTAACGCGAAAAGGAACTTGATTAATCGTAGTTGTCATTTTTATCTTTTTTCTTTTCCTTTTACTCCACCCTCAACCCCCCGACCCAACACACACACACACACACACACGAAAAACTATGCTTCTTCTTCTTCATGTAAACCCAATACAAAATAAAATAAAATATAATTAATCAAAACAAATCATCTCTCTCTCTCTCTCTCTCTCCTTAACCTCCTCCTCTTTCTTCTTTTTCTTCACATAACCCCATAAAAAAATTAATCAAAACAAAATTTTCCACAAGATAGCGCTGCCACATCCAATAAAAGAGGAAAACCAAAATCATGTATAAAGATCTGACCATTCCAAAGATAATCAACCAATAATTCAAATAAAGAAAAAAAAGCTGAACCTTAATATGCAAAATGAGAATACCTAAATAAAGAAAAAAAAAAAAACCAAAATCCCATTCATGAAAAGATTGTAACTTTCTTCATCTAAAGACAACTAGAAACTTACATCTTCTCTTGCTTTCTCTCCTTTTTGTTTGGAATTGAAAGATTTTTTAGAGAGAGGAAGTGACTGTGTTCATGGAAGCTCAAGAGGGAGAAGGGACATGATTGAAGAGGAGAAGGAGGAGAGTAGCTAAGATTAAGAGGAGCATCAAAACCAAAAATATCTAGAAAAGAGGAAGGGGCATAGTCAATAAGGACGGTGTCGTTGTTGCTATGGAGGTGGTGGTCGTCAGAAGATAGTGGGAAGGAGGAATAGTCACTATAAGTGGAGGAGAAGTTACATATAATTATGTTACAAATCAAAAAATTTAATTAGCACCAATGAAACTTACCCTATATAACTAATAAATAACAACTTAGGAAAATTTATTTAGTTGACAAATTTTTTTGGTAATTATATTGATTACCAATATGATTTTCGTAAATGATATTGATACTCGACATTTTAAAATTATAGCAAATACACCCATACTTAGCTAACATGAATGTATATGTGGCACAAATGCGATTAATGTGCCTTCACAATATCAATATTATGAATATAGTTACTTAAGTTATATAATTAGATTTACTAATTAACTATAATAAGAAAAAGAAATTAAATCAATTGTTAGACTTTAATGCACTTGTGATGTGTAAAGGTGCTCAAAAGTGTCTACTCCATTGTTCTTGTAAACTTGAGTAGGAAAAGAAGGTATCCTAAGTACTGGTGCAAAAGAACCAAGCTAGTTTACAAACTACTCAAGTTACTTGAGCTTAATTCAGTTCTTGCTCGAGTTCGATTCAGGAATTGTTAAGTCATGCTTGAACTACTTAAGTAGTTTATCAAGCTGAGCTCGAGTTTCATATGTTTAGTCACGGGCTTAATCGAGCTTGAGTTAAGTATAAATGTTAATTAAATTTGAATAGAAATTGGGTATTGATATTATTTCGATTAGAATTAAAAATATTTTTAATAAATTGAGTATAAACGAATTTAATTAAGTTAGATTAAAGTTTATGTGGTGTTACTTCAAACCTAACTCGAGCTTAAAATATTAAGCTCAGTTGAGCTTAACCTTTGAAATTTTGAGCTGAGTTCAAGCTCAAGTTCAATACGTATGATTTCAACTCAACTCATTTGCAGTTCTAATATTAAGCTTTCAAGATAAAAATCTTAGTTATTTATTTATCTATTTTTAAAGAGCTTACTTGTAGTATTTTGTTTATATTATCAGAAAATGGCGTCTAGTGAGGAGTAAATGTTATTAGACGGCGGACAATAATTATTGGATCACATTGGCAATAAACAACGAATATAACTAAATTAATAAAATAAAAATCTAATAGTTAAATAATGGATTGAGACAGTTGAGTAAATAAGACATTGAGGATTTTCCCTTTTTTTTTTTTTTTTTTGTACAAAACGTTGATTTCGGTGGTGATGTAAGCGCTTATGTAACTGTGATAGATCAATTCGACGATGATGTTATTAATTTCATGGGATATTATTAAGATACTTCCTGTATGGTCGGACTTCATGAAAAAGACTCAATTGTAACTTTCGTTGTTTCGTACGTGGGGCTCATCGCATAGAGCTTTCTTTCTTGGCATATTAGATTCAGCCCCATACACTTACCTTTAGCATCGCACTAAACCCCCTCCAAGAATTTTATGGTTTTTTTTCCTATTGAGTTGTTGTTACGGGAGAATGAAATGTGTTATGCATGTTAGCATGTGCTTAAAAAATCGAGTCAAATAAGGGATGTTGTAAGAAAATTTGATTTGGTAGGCTCGAATGAAAGATTTTCGAACCAATTCATTCTACTCTTGGCTTAATTTGATTTCTTGTGCGTGAAAAATAGACTCCAAAATTATCTTTCTAGGCTAATTAGGGATTTATTTGACTAAAATAAGGCTCGTATAGAATAAAATAAGCCTATTTTTATTTTATATTAAAGATGAACTATTTTAATAAGAAGATGGATTCCTTTTATACTATAAAAGCTCACGTCCTATTCCAAGCTCATATCCAAAGCCCATGTCTCTCTCTCTCTCTCTCTCTATATATATATATATATATTATATATGAAGGGATGGATTCAGCCGTTGGATCTATGGAAAGAATCCAATAGTCGCAGACAATACTTCATATCAACCATTCATCTTGAAGTCATCCAACGGCTATCATCAGCCGTCAATATCGATAAATAAGAGGCTTCTTCTTTCGTTTGGGGTGATTATGTGTATTGCTAAAATCAATAATAATATGAAAACTCTATTGAAATAACTCTAGAAAGAATCAAAGACATCCACTTCACAAAAAATGAGTCAAGAACTATCAAATCCATTTAATTTGATCTTCTGTCACACTCATGCACTCGAAAAACCAGGTTAGTCTATTCCTCCTTTCGTACCTATCTCTGTGGCATCTATATGTGTGTTATCAATTTAAGACCTTTCTCAGGTTGACTGACATGCCTAGCGCACGTGATCAACTAGCTACAACAATCCTACCACACAACATATTAATCTTAACAATTTAAATTGACAATAAAAAGGTATAAAAACAATTTGGCAACTTTAATTTTTGGATTTTATTATCTCTATTTATCTTTTCCTAATTTTTCCAAATTGATCCCATTAAAACATTATATGTTATAATTAATTACGAAGTTAATCCAATATTAAAATATATATTTTCCGTTGTTACAATAAGGCGAAGGGAATTGAACTTAATACTTTCACTCAAAAGATTAGGCAAGATGCCGGTAGGTTTCAAGATTATTGGCCGATGTTAAAATACTTTGAAATTTGAAATAATCTTGGCTATTGATCTATAATTTTTTTTTTTTGGCCGAATTTACCTATAAGTTAAAAAGGAAAAAAAGAAAAGAAAAAGTAAATAGAAACGATTTGTTCGGTTATAGAACTTGCCTTTTTGTTTTTTTTTTTTTTTTCAATTTTTTTTTACCATATCAGAGACGAAATCACTTTACTATTTAAAAGAAGAATGTGGCATGGTGTACAGAGCAAAACGCATGAATCCCGCCGCCCGTCAGAGGTACCTTATTTAAATCAATAATACAATTAATCAGTTAGAAAATATCCATTTTATTATTTTAATTATAGTATCTCTTATATATGGAAAGGATTTTATTAGCAGAAATACTCAAGATATTATCCAATAATTAATAGAAATGAAACATTAAATTATTTAGAAAATTACCAAAGAATATATTCTTATCTTTTTGGTTGTAACATATATATTTCGAAATTCGACCGTCAATCTATAAATGTTGATGGCTTTTAGCCCAAGCAATTAGAATTGGTTTTCTAAATGCCGTTTATCAAAGTTGGAATCCTCCCTCCCCTTTATAATAACCACCAATATATATACATATATATATATATATTACAACTTATTTCTAAAACCTATGTTTTTCATCAACAAATAGAGCATAAAAAAGATTTTAGATAGCAAACTAAAAATACGATAAAAAGAGAAACATGATGTAATTTTAAGCATTCTTTAATTTCTTAAGTACTTTTGTTAGATTGTTCATTAGCAATGACATAGTTAACATTACTTTCAATGTAGTAACCATTAACCAAGCAATTAGTTGTTTAATAATACATATTGAATCTTATATTATAAATTGCAAAACTGTGTTAGAGTATGAAATCATATGATTATTATTATTGATAAATGCTATACAATAAGACCAATGCATTTGTAGACTAATCAATTTTATATCGAGGAATAGTATTATAGCCTAAGGAATGACTATGGATGAGTTCTTTCTAGTACAACTTATATTGAACTCCTTATAGACAATCCAATCACTTAGAAGTAATTGTTTATTTAGATTCGGATTATGCTGGACATGTTGATACAAGATCCACATTTGGTTACCTATTCCTATTAGTTGAAGGGACAATATCATGAAGAATTGTGAAGCAGTTTGCATCAACTATGAAAGTAGAATTTGTGGCTTGCTTTAAGGCCACAATTCATGGTTTATGGCTGCAGAAGTTTATTCTAGGGCTTCGAGTTGTCGACGCTATTAGTAGGTTTGTTGAAAATTTATTATGATAACTCCATAGTAATCTTCTTCTGAAAAAATAACAAGCATTCAAAGGGTGCCAAACATGTGGAAATCAAATACTTGGCTATTAAAGAAAAAGCTCGAAAACAAAGGGTATTTGTTAAACATATTAGCATAAAATTGATGGATGCATATCCATTAACAAAAGGATCACCAAAAAAAATATTTTATTAGGAACCATGTTGAAAGAATGGGCATTACAAGATATCATAACTGAACATTATTGTATTTGTTTATATGACACTTTTGAGCTCAATTAAATTGTTTATGAAACTTCATATTTTCTATATTGTATACACAATTGAACTAAAATTATGTTAACATGATTGAAACTAGAAATTAATTATGTAGTACATGAAAAGGACTATATCGAGATAATGACATACAACCATCATGTCTCTATAGAATAATGTTATCGCACATATTATGTTTATTATAAGTTATTATAGAAGCATATATGGGCCAAGTGGAAGAATGTAAGAAATAGTGACCCAACATGCGATACACTATACAAAGAGTTGTAACTTGTCATAATCAATGTTTTAAAGGAAGATATCTCTTATTGTTTCGTGGAGAGCTGTGCTCCTCTTCCCGCTCTTATATATCTATACAAGAGTAGTCATTAAAGTTTTAATTTTTTCACTTTCAAACTAAGGGAAAGGAAGATAAATGATCTTCTTTTGGATAAATAATATTGGATTAGAGGGGTGAGGTGTTTCTTGAAGAAATAAATTGATCTTGCTCTTTGGGATTCAATATAACTAATTAAGGACCTGCGCAATGCACAACAAATAAGTGAAATTATAATTATAAAATAAATTTAATTAAAATGAATTTGATGCAATAAATTTGTTTTATATTCATACTTACACATAATATTATAGTGACAACTTACAAAATTAAGATATGCTTTCAGTTCTTCAATCAATATCATACACTTATCTTGTAATGGAATAATTAGGAGTTTGAATAATGCTAAAATTATATATTAATGTACAAATAAAATATAAATATGAACAAATGTATTTGAATATCAAATAAATCACTTTGAAGATAATATATAATACCTAAATTTCTCAAATAATAATTTAAAATGTTAAATCACAATAGAGTGAAAAATCATATGGATAAGATAATATACCATTAACATAAAAAAAATTCTTATACGTTGATATAAAAAGAGAAAAAAAAAACTTTTAAAATTCTTGAAACCAATATTAAACGTCTAAATGGCCAACTATTACATGATTGTTGTGTGGACAACGAATATGAATTAAATCAACATAGTTTCTATCAGAAAAAACATTCCACTAGAAAATAACAAAAATGCATTAAAGTATAATATGGGGAACTATAAGAGCTTCACTGTTGATAAAATGAAGAAATGAAACAAATAATTAAGTGAAATATCCAAGAAATGCAGGAGAATCAAATTACTTTTTAATTGAATTACAAGAATATGAAAAAGAAAAATAAAAGATGCAAGAAAGATAACGCATCCATAAAAGTAAATCTCCTTTATTTTTAAGAGAAAAACAACAGTTAGCCAATGTTTAATTGCATTGAAATAATAATTGCTTTTGGAAAGAGTAAAAGTGTAAAATCATAAAAGAAATAAAGAGTTATACAATATCAAAATTGAGTGGTTGCTCTAGAATTTTTTATTTTATCATTATAAAATTCTTTAGCCACAAAAGAAAAATAAAATAAATTTAAAAAAAAATACAAGATATTATGAAAGTTACAATATAAAAAGGTATTTACATGATTTTTTATGAAAAATATAGTAGTTATGGTAAGAATATGAAAGAATATAATTTTTTTTGGCAAAAAAAAGATATAATATTTCATTATATATATATATTTTTTTTTATTTTACAAGAATATTGAAAAGGTACCAATGTGAATTGGGGGAAAAAGATACTAATTCAAAAAGGTACGAAAAAGAAGAAAAGACTTCTAAAATTATGGGTCTATTTGGATTGTCTGTTTTTCACCTGTATTTGTATCTTTTTTTAAAATATGTGTAAATATATCCGATTTATATCTAAATTTTATTTATATTTGTTCTATTTTATCTTTTGATAAAAACTGTCAATTTTTTTTATCTATATCTATTTCTTGATAAATAATTTGTTAAAAAAAAGTTTGAAAAAGTGTCTGTATCTACCAGAAAAAAGCCAAAACAAACAAACCCTATATATTATAATAGATATCACAACTATAGGTAAAGATATTCATTTTATCCGTTGTTTTGTTGTGAAAATTATGAAGTTTGAATGCGAAACCCCACAAATTATAATAACGGAATGTTTAGATAATGTCAAATTAAGTATAATTTAATAATTAACAAGGTCTGAATATATCAAAATGCTAATAACTTAAATCCTTAATAAATAAATTATAATATATCATCATTAATATAATATAAATTGAAAAATAAAAATCTTAAACTAAAAATTATACCATACTATTCAAAATATTTAATACGATGAATTTTATCTAAAAATATTATTAGGCGAATTTTTAACATACGTGTTATCGAGCCCAAACGATAAATCCGTTGCCAATGTGCTTGTTGTTGAAGTAAATTCCTCTAGAAGAAAATACTTGAGTCATCCTAAAGTTCAAGCTTCTTCCTCGCTTTTTGATTTCGTCTGACGCAAGGCTCCCCTTAGGGCAGATATATATGTTGTACCATCCAAAAGACATTCTCTCTCCTGTCTCTTTTCACATTGTTTTCACAATAAGACTAAACTTGGTAAGGTTCTATCCACTCTAAAATTTTCATTAATAGGAATATTAAATATATTAAATTTTACTATTTTAGTTATTACAAAATTAAATTTAATTACATTAATTATAAAAAAATATATTCATATTATGCTTTAGGTAAAAACTTTGATTTTTCAAATCAACTGTTAGATTATTTTGACTAAATGAAGCTAAAGTGAGTGGGATATTCAATAATTTACTATATTATTTATGTTTATTAGAATTATATGATGATAACATACTGATGTAATTATTAGCTAGAAATATTTTAAAGGTGTTTGCAAGTATATTGAAAATATTTATGATACTGGGTTAATCAAATGGTAAGTACAGAAAATTTAAAATCTACCGCGACATACTCCAGATTTGGATTAACCATAGCATGTTTATTATATAAATATATATATATATATATATATTTTTTTTTAAAGATCCACGTGATCGTCTTCCCGATGCATTATTCAATTGTTTTGTAATTGAATATTATTAGTTTATCTCGACAGAGTAAACTTCAATGCATATAATATATTCTTCCGATATTATGTTTTAATATATATATTTATATAATACATATGTTTTGGGTTTGTGTTTGCACCCAAATGAAAAAGAAAAATAATAATAGTGTGAAAAGAAAAAGGGTTCCACTGCTCTCCGACAATGGAAATTGGGAAAAGTTTGCTATGAATCCCAAGTTCCCTAGGAATTCCAATTTCATTCCGATACTATAGCAGAGGGTAATTATGAATAAATAGATAGATAAGAGGATCATGTTTGATTAATGAGTTTATTACTTCATGTGCATATTAATTATTGTAATTGTATGATTTATATTTTTGTTGGTCATCCATGAATATATTAATAGATGTCAGAATATAATAAAATCTTACATGCTTTGCACAGTGTTTTGTATCATTTAATGCCATTATTGTCACATGATGGACAGAGAGGAAATTTAAGTTAGCTTAGGACTGCATTTAAGATATCCTAAACTTACTCCATACTACATTTAAAGTATCCGTGAGTATTAAAAAAATTATTTTTGAATATAAGTTCCATTGAAATCTTCTTATAAGCATTTTCAAGTATGCCTATTTTGATAATAGGACTAAAAGATTTGGAGAAATCATGTATTATCAAAGCCTTGAACTATCCATCGCCGTAGGTCCTATCGTGAGTTTAATGGAATTAGGGTTGCACTTAAGGTACCCTAAGTTGGTTTAGAACTGCATTTAAGATATCCTAAACTACTTCAAGCTGCATTTAAGGTATCTGTGGTGTTAAGAGAAATATTTTGGATATTTCATCTAAGGACTGCATTTAAGGCATCCTAAGCAAGACAACACTTAAGGTACACTGAAGCTTACAAGATAAGAGAAATTGATTAAATGACCTGGATACTAATGGAACTATTAATTCCCTAACCGAAGGTCAAGGTAGGCTTATACACTAGATTTCATGCTAGTTACCGGAAGACCACGTGTGATGATTGTATTACATATGCTTGTTCATGTATAACATATGATTGATAACTTGTTTATGCTTGAGGTAATAATGAGAATATTGCACTTTCATCTCTCTAAGTCGTGGTTTTGCTCACACCCCAGAGGATACCCTAGATGTGACAGTCCGTCACATACAATATTAAGACTTAAGAATGACTATCTTAGTCACGTAAAAGTCTCGATATCATATGTAAACCATACAACACGGCAATAGGAGGCACCGATTGAAAATGTAGTTTAAGAAAATAATATAAAACATGCAAGTATCTAAATAAATATTAACCCACAAAATATAACTTTACAAGTCCATTACATAAATCTTAGGGGCATTCCCTCACTAAGAGTCTCTAAGGATCGAATAATATAGTTAAGTCTTACAATAAAACTTAATTAATATCACCAAAAATTTTGAAGGAAGTACGATCTAAGTCCATGATTGGATTCCCCTCAAAAGGTCTTAAAAGAAATCTTACGTGGATATATGGAGATCGCGGATACAAAAGCAAGTGTTCCTGCGTATACAAAAATCTGTAGGAATGAAAGCTTTATTAGTTTAGTGAGAATATTCTCTGTTTACCATACTCAGAACAAAGATAGCAAACAAGTTAAATTAATCAAGCAAGTGGAATGCAACAAATACGTGAGCATACAAGACATACGGTTTTCCGGGAACTATATGTTGAATGAATTTATGCCCTTCCTTCGGGGTTGGCTATACCGGCCAATTAAGGGCAACATTTTTCTACAAATAAATTTTATAATTCTTATTGGCTACTACTCGCCATAAAAAACATGTAGATCCTACCGGCTACTACTTGCCACTTTTGTAGATCATACCAGCTTCTACTAGCCACATACAAATACTATCGATCATACCGACTACAACTATTATACACTTGTCCCACCAAATGTATAATAGTAAATGCAATGAGACTTACTACATGAAGTGCATGAATCAGTTTAATTAAGAATTTAGCATATAATTACAATATCTTAAGGGTGATCATATAATTTCAAACAATTCAACATGTTAATAAAGCAAACAATTTATTATAGGCAATTCAAGACTCAATATGCTTAGCATAAATTTACCAAACATTATAAATCGCATGCACCTCTCAATTTTATCTTTCCTATTTTTAGTGCCACTAAATTGTAAGCACAAACATGAGTATGAAAAATAAGGAAAGTAACTCACTTGGCTAATTTGATAATAGCTCCCCTAGTCAAAGTAGTCTTCGGGATGGGAAGTGTCGTCCTCCTTGTATCCTTAACAAAAAGAAATGCCCAAAATGAGTATTTTATAGAATTTCTACTTAAATTTTCAAACTCTATCTTCAATTTGCAGTAAAAATCGGATTTATGGAAGTTTCAATTTAAAATGGTCATAACTTGCTCATTTTAACTCGGAATTTCGCGTATAAGTAGTCGTTTTTTAGCTATTCAAAAGATCTATCTATTTATAAGGTTTTTTTTTTTTTTTTTTTTTACATTTAAAGACTTTTAGGTTCAGAAATGGGCTGGTAAAGCTTGGTCACAAAATTCCAACCTTCAAAAACAATTTTTCTTAAATTTTATTTTATTCAAAAACCCATAGCAAATATATAGATATTTATATGGTTGAAAAATCCTTTGAATATATATATATATATATATACTCATATTATATGCATGATTTTAGTGGTGTTGGTTTCCAAACTAGTAAGTTGATTTTTACCTTGGCTTAAAAGCTTGTCTAGTTTTTAGTTTTTATTAAAGTGTTGGTGATGATCTTAATGACGAGTTTTTAAGAAAATTTTGCATAATAAAGAATTATCAATATTAAGGTTGAAATAATAAATTTTATTTTAGTAGTTTGATAAGAGAGTGTGTGATGAAACTACTAAGTTAAATTTTTTGAAGAATCTAGCATGATAACACTACTAAAATTCATGATGAACTTGTCTAAGTTTTTAAAGAGAATTTCTATTGAAACATAACTTATATTTTTTGATGAAAAAATTTTTCTAAGTGACAAAAATTATTTTTAAAGTGAGTCTAGTCTTATTTTCTTTATTAAATAAAGAACTCTCTTTTTATTCCTTGGAAAAATTTTATTGAGACAACATCATTATAATCATACATGAATATGATTTTGTAGCTATGTTAAAAATAAGAATAACTCATATAAGGATAGAAAGAGATATAAGAATCAAATAAGTATATATATATATATATATATATGTAATATCAAGTATTAGGAACCTTAGCTTGCATCAAGCATTCCCAAAACTTAGAATGGACAAGTTCCAAAAAGAAAAAGAAAAGAAAAGAAAAAGGAAGAAGAAGCATAATAATACTAGGAACATGATAATAAGAGCGTAATAACAAGATGTTGGTTAGTGAGCATTTAAGCTCTAAGAATATATATATATATATATAGACACACACACATACAAACACTTAACTATATTTAAAAATATATAGGAGTTAGATTAGGAGCAAAAATAGAGTATAATAATGTAACAACATAACAATAAAAATTATGCATGAACAAGAAAAAGACATGAACATATTGTTGCTTTCTTAACACACATTGGCTTATAAAACATACACTATGTTCATGTTATGTTTCATGAACATAATAAATAATTAGGAAACTTTTACCTAAGGTTATGTGAAAATGGGGAAAGAAGGAATGTATTAGTGGTTGTGTGGGAATAAGAGAGAGTTGGAAAGGAAATTTTTGGAGTGAAATTTTGTAGAGAGAATCTGGGAGAGTTTTGTTATGTAAATTAAGTGTGTGAAAGAAATGGAGGGTGATAAGGGTATTTATAGAGATTTGTGGAGGTAAATTAACTATAATAAGATAAATTGAAAAAGAAAATAAATGAAATAGAGACAGAGGGGAGAGGCACCGACTCTTGTAGGGAGGAGGTAGATAAATTTATTTAATTTGTATTTTTGTAATAAAAAAGTAATTGAAGTGTAAGAGAAGTTGTGTATAAAGTTTTATAGGAAAAAAATTATAAGAGATAGATGTATAGGTTATAAGAATAGGTAGTAAGAAAAGGTAAAGATAGATTAATAGTGTGAATAGTGTAGAATAGTAACTTGAATAGTAGACAAGACTAATTAATGTCGGTAATAAAGAAAATACGTGTAAAAATATAATATCTGATATTTTTAAGTATCGAAAATTATGAAACTGATATTTTATGGATCCCCATATTATTACGAGTCTAATGGTGTTCTCGGAATATTTTACCGTTATGCATGTTCGGACCCTGATTTCAAAAACTAATCCCATACGGGTATGAAACTAGCGATTTTTGAACAAATCTGATTTTTTTAAGTTATAATGCATTATTTAAGACTATAGTCTACAATTATCTCATTTTTATTGTTTTAGGATTTCATGTACAGGATAGCTAGATCTAAACACTAGGGTTTGCTATAGACTTTATTGACTTTTAGGGCTTCCAATTGACTTCCAATTCTAGAGTTTAAACATAAGACTTAGCATAAAATCTAGAGGTTTACACCCCCTAATAGATTGTTTTGCAAGTAACCTCGCAAGAACATGGTGGGATAGGGTTGATGTGAATAAGATGATAATTATAATGTTATAGTTTTTGATAGGTTTCATTTTCTTGAACTAGTATAAGCTACTTATTTTACTGCTTGATAAAGGATACCGACTCTCTATGATTTTGCCAATCTGTGAGAAGTTGGAATTTTATAATTATTTTCATATAAAAAAATGCATATGTATATTATCATTTGCTGAAAATCTTACATATTAGGTAGAGTCTTATGATCTCTAACATAAGATGACTTTCATGTCATGGGAGCACACATTGTATGACATCTTTTAGTGTTTTCTATAAGCTCCCCTTTGGGATCGTTACATGGAGAATTTAAATTGATTTCATAAAATAATTATATGGTATAAATTATGAAATCATCTTATATGTGAATCAAATGAGGTATTAACGTTTATGTTAATTTTCATCAATGGTCAATTGTTAATACTTTATTTGGCTCACTTTGCAAAAAGTCTATTTGTCTTTTTAACCACTTAAACGTTGATATCTTAAACAAATTTATTATCAAATGTTGATTCATCTTTTAAATGACTCAAAATGCCAATGCCTTCAAAAAAACTTATCATCAAATATTGATATCTTTTGATGTAATTTATCTATTTTTCTTCCACGTTTATCAAGGAATGCTCGGCTGTATACACATAAGTAATTTGATAAATTGTTATGATGCAACTCATTAACAACAACAACAACAAGTAGATCAAGGGAATTATTTTTTTTTTTTTTCTGAAAAAGAAAGCAACACAAAGCCATTTTGCATAGGAAACTTAATTTGCTTTTCCTCAATTGGTTAGTCGATTGTCCATATTGTTTCGATTTTTAAAATATTTCATGATATTATTATAATGTCGTCATTTTTTTTATAATCTCAAATACTGATTATACGTGACAATATTATCTTAAGAATTGAGAGGAATAAAAAAAATAAATAAATAAATAGATGGATGCGTTTTTAAAATCGAACCTACACCCATAAAGACAAGATATAAGCCACGACCCACTAGTTGGCCTTTCTTATTTTCCCCCCTCTTTTCACGTCTTTATTGTCTCATGTATATTATGAATTATGAATCTTACAATACATGAGATGTAGGATAGTAACATCCATAAAGAAGCAATGATCACTTGCTGAGTGATTAAATATTTGTTTTTATTTTTTTTTATTTTTTTTTTGGCCCAAAGATATTTGCTTATTTTGAACTCTTTATTTTGAACTTTTTCCTATTAATTACATGTATACGCACACATTTGATTCTAATCCATTGAAAAAGAAATTATTATGTATCTAAGATTTTCCATAAATAGGATTGTCTAACCCATAATTTGATATTAATAAAATATAAATTTTAATAATTAAATAATAGATTGGATAGTCATATGCATGAAACCATGTAATTTTCTTTATTTACCCTATTTTAGATTCAAACATAACAATGATTTTGGTAGTGACTTAAAGAGCTTATGTAAGTGCGATAGATGCATTGATAAATGATAATTATATGGATGCTTCCTTTGTATGGCCGTCCATGATGAAAAATACTTACTTTTGTGGTTTTGGACGTAGAACTCTTGGCATATAATAGCGTGATATAGGCATAGGCACGGTTTGGTGGAAACAAATCAAAACCGTCACCGGCAGTTCTAGATCCGATTAAAGAACCGTTAGTTTTTCAGCTTCTAGATGGTTTCATGACTTCGAACTTGATGAAATTGATGGTTTCAATCGGTTTCATTAAAAAAAAAGGAAATAACTAAATAAAAAATTATATTAAATATATAATTATTAATATTTGCACTATTTCATAAGAATAGTAAAATTTATTACCTATTTACAATATTTAATATTTTATTATCAATAATACAAATAAACATAACTTAAATTTATATATAATTTAGTTTATATAAACTTCTCCTAAAACAAAATTCAATCCTTAATAACATGAGACTATTTTTTTGTATTGTAATTTTCATGTTATCCTCTAGAATATTTTGTAATCTCCTATTACTAACTATAATTGATATTAGTTGTGTTTATATATAAATAAATATGTATTTTAAACAAATTTTTAAAATTTTTGGCTAAATAATTTAACACTTTTAGTTCCAAAATCGGAATTAAAAACCGCTGGTTCCACAAAACCAAATCAAAATTGTGGAAGATGATTTTGATTTTGGTACCTTATTTTCAAGACCTAAAATCGATAATTTTGATTCTAGTTTAGTTTGGGTCTAGAACTGTGGCCATGCCTAGTCTGATATGTATTGAGATTCAAACCCATGCTCTTGCTTTTATAATACTGCCAAATTGCTTCAAGATTAAAGTTTGTTTTTTCTCGCCGGGGTAAACGAAAGTTACTAGTTGTTAAGGATGGTAAGAATCTTGGGGTTAATAATGCCGCCGGATGGGTTTTATACTTTTTTTATGAGGGTTTTTTTTTTTTTTTTTTTTTTTTTTGCCAATTGCAATGGGAAGGGAGATTCGAACTTGAGATCTTTCATATGAGATGTTAGGCGAAATGCCACTAAACCACAATATTATTAACTTTTTTATGAATAGTTTTAATGAACAATGAAATGTGTTATGCATGTTGAGCTTAGCAACAAAGATTTACAATAAAAGCAACTTTTTAGTATTAATTTTTGAACTTAGATCCTCTATTTATGTTTTTTTTTTAATATATACCCTTAAAAGTAACTACATATAATTAATAATTAAAATTATAAGACTGAAGAGGATATTTTAAAATATTTTGATAATTGAGAAGTTTTTAATCATTAATTTTTTAATAAAAGATAATTAAGGAAAAAAATGAGGATAATCAATCTTCTTAATTTTTAGGTGACTGTATTCCTTAGGTTATGTAACTTATGTTTTTTTTTTTTTTTTTTTTATTCCCAATACTCGAGATAGAGTTACTTACCGTTTCCACTAGGGATAATTAAAATAAATTTGTAGCAAAAAAATAATGACAAAAAATTCAAAGATTGAAAAAAATAAGGCAAGTGAGGAAAAAAATATAGCATAGACAATTTACGTGGTCCGGATGAAAGCTTACATCTATGAGCAAAGGAGTAAAATTCACTATTTTAAACGAGAGATGTAAAATGTGGAGATAATAGCACTAAAATTTCCAACCCCACGTACAGCCAAATTGGTTCTCTCTCAATATGTACAAAAATAATTGTAGGAGAGACTGAACACTCAAATTGAATTTCCAACCCCACGTACAGCCAAACTGAATTTTTGAACCTAATAGGAGAGACTGAACACTCAAATTTTCTTTTTCTTTTTCTTTCTGAAATCTCACTCTTACCTTTATAAGTTGAATTCTTACTTGTTGAATGCAAATGGCATAACCTAACAAATATTTTTAGTGCCATGAACTTGTTCTCCGTCTAAGAATGCGTGGACATCATTTCTCCTTGTTTCCCTGGCCAAAATCCTGGGCTTGGGGTGAAATTTCATGGGCCAAAATTTCAAGGCATATCACACTTATTGTTTAAAAGAAGCAAGCATATTTAATTAATTACAAGGGGAAATACAGATCCATGCAGCTGCTGACCAAAGTTACCTTATTTAAGTCAATAATAAAATTAATCAATTAGAAAATATCCATTCTTACTATTTTAATTACAGTACATTTTATAAACTAAAAGGATTTTGTTAGAAATAATGTCTACGATACTTTTTATTACTTGATAAGAATAATTATTAAATTATTTCAAAAATGATTAAGGTGCTTGGTAAACATTTTATGGGAGTAAGAAGTAAATACCATTATCTTTTTCATTATAACATGTATATTTTTTAATTCAACCATCAATCTTTAAAATTAAATGAATAAGTTATGCACTATCCATAAAACTTGCATAGGTTTTCTATTGACAAAATAGATCATAAAAAAATTATGATAAATTTTAGCTCAAGATATTGATATTTGTGAATAAGTTCATTCAAAGTATCAACATTTTGAATGATTAAAAAATGAATTAATGTTATATAAAATTCATTTAATGTATGAACATTTGGATAGTTTCTTATTAGCTTTCTCAATCTTATTCAATCATTCATTATAGATAATTTGTTCGTTTCAATTTTCAAAATGTTGATTCCTCTTTCTATCCACTTAAAATATTGATACTTTAAATAAACTTACTCTCAAATGTTGACATATTTTTGAATAGAAAGTAACTACCACAAAAAACTTTTTGCTACCTTTTCTAGGTTTTTCAATAGTAGAAACTCAAATTTGAGTCTTCTTTGATTTCACTTCAGATTCAACGACTTTCAAATGGAGAGACCGGCTAGCCTTCTTCAATTCTAGCAAGAGAAATTACCAATCACAAAGAAAGATTAGTAATTAGGTTTTTCAATACTAGATTCTCAAATTTGAGGTTTTTCTTCTTTAATTTCTCCTTGGATTCAATAAATTTAAAGTTTTCCTCTTTCCTTCATTGTTTTTCCCATCATGATTTGAACCTCCTTGATTAAGACATTGTCTAGGGGTTAATTTTTCTAGGGTAAATTACAAAAACATCCCCTAAACTATAGTGTGGATTGATCCTCATACACTGAAAACGTGTTTTTTTTATCCCCTAATCTATAAATAATGAGTAAGTTAAGGACATTTTATACTTTTCTATCCAAAAAGTACAACGTTTGTACTATTTTTGGATGTACTTTTTGTACAATATTTGTACAAAAAAGGATAAAAAAAAGTACAAAATGTCCATAATTGGCTAATTGTTTATAGATTATGAGGTAAGAAAATACACTTTCAAAGTATAGGGCTCAATCTGCATTACTTTTAAAATTTATAGAGGGTGTTTTTGCAATTTTCCTATTTCTTTTTTTTTCTTTTTGTCTTCTATGTTTAAGAGTATCACTTTTACTTTTGTAACTCAAATATTAATGTGCATTTATGCATGTAGATATCCATTAATGGGCTAATGTACACATGTCTTATTTTTAAATTTTTGGAGGGTCCAGTGTATAAATGGAACTAATATGAAGTAACGAGGTACTTATAGCATGCATGAAAAGTTGAATCAAGTATTAAATTGATTAAAGTCAATCTTTGTGTAGTTAATTATCCATTTTGCTATACTTCAAGTAGTGAATTTGACATTTACAATTATAATGTATAACTAGGTAAGTCTCATTGGTGATACATGAACTTTTTGGTTTGTAATAAAATTATACATAAAAAAAAAATTATCCCACAAATGGTACCTAACCTTTTTAATTGTTTCACAGATTGCAACTATGGTCGAAATCCAGTCATTCCTTTGATGACTCATTAATGCGAAAAGGAACTCGATTAATCATAGTTGTCATTATTATCTATTTTTTTCCCGTTTACCCTACCCCCATCCCCCTCTCTCTATCTATCTGCTACTTTTTCTTCTTCTTAACCTCCTCCTCTTTCTTCTTCTTCTTCACACAACCCCATAAAAAAATTAATCAAAACCAATTTTTCCACAAGATAGCGTTGCCACACCCAAAAACAAACGAAAACCAAAATCGTGTATAAAGATCTAACCATTCCAAACATAATCAACTAACGATTCAAATTAAAAAAAAAAAAAAAAAACTAGAACCCCAACATGTAAAAAAAGAATACCTAAATAAAAAAAAAAAAACAAAATCCCACAAAACCATTCAAAAAAAGATTGTAACTTTCTTCATCTAAAAACAACTAGAAACTTAGACCTTCTCTTGCTTTCTCTCCTTTTTGTTTGAAATTGAAAGATTTTTTTATAGAAATAAAGTGATTGTGTTCATGGAAGCTCAAGAGGGAGATGGGACATGGTTGAAGGGGAAGAGGAGGAGAGTAGCTAAGATTAAGAGGAGCATCAAAACTGAAAGTATCTAGACAAGAGGAAGGGACGTAGTCAATAGGGATGGTGCCGTTATTGCTATGGAGGTGGTGGTCGTCAAAAGAAGGTGGGAAGGAGAATAGTACTATATTTGGAGGGAGAAGTTATGTATAATTCTGTTACAAACAAAAAAGTTCAATTACCACCAACGAAACTTACCTTGGTTAATAAATAACAACTTAAGAAAATTTATTTAGTTGACAAATCTTTTTGGTAATTATATTGATTACCCATATAAATTTTGTAAATGATATTGATACTCCACATTTTAAAATTATAGCAAATGCACCCATAATTGGCTAACATGAATGTATATGTGGCACAAATGATAATAATGTGCCTTCATAATATCAATATTATGAAAATAGTAACTTAAATTATATAATTAGATATACTAATTAACTATAATAAGAAAATAAAAAAATAATTAAACCAATTGTTAGCCTTCAATGCACTTGTGATGTGTAAAGGTGCTTAAAAGTGTCTACTCCATTGTTCTTGTAAACTTGAGTAGGAAAAGAAGGTATCCTAAGTAGTGGTATAAAAGAACCAAGTTAGTTTACAAAGTACTCAAGTTACTCGAGCCTAATTCAGTTCTTGCTTGAGTTCGATTCAGGAATGGTTAAGTCAAGCTTAAACTACTTGAGTAGTTTATCAAGCTAAGCTCGAGTTCCATCTGCTTAGCTCACGTGCTTAATCAAGCTCGAGTCAAGTATAAATGTTAATTGAATTCGATAGAAATTGGGTATTGATATTATTTCAATTAGAATTAAAAAATATTTTCATTAAATTGAGTATAAACGAGTTCAATTAAGTTAGATTAAAGTTTATGTAGTGTTACTTCAAACCTGACTTGAGCTTAAAATATTAAGCTCAGTTGAGCTTGACCTTTGAAATTTTGAGCTGAGTTCAAGCTCAAGTTTAATATTGTATGGTTTCGACTCAACTCATTTGCAATCCTAATATTAAGCTTTGAAGATAAAAATCTTATTTGTTTATTTATCTATTTCTAAAGAGTTTACTTGTAGTATTTTGTTTATATTATCAGAAAGTGGCGTCTAATGAGGAGTAATACCTTAACATTTACAAGATTAGACTGCGGACAAGAATTATTGGATAACAATGGCAATAAACAACGAATATCACTAAATTAATAAAATAATAATCTAATAGTTAAATAATGGATTGGGACAGTCGAGTAAATAAGACACTGAGGATTTTCCTTCTTCTTTTTTTTTTTTTTTTTTTTTTGTACAAAACGTTGATTTCGGTGGTGATGTAAGCGCTTATGTAATTGTGATAGATCAATTCGACGATGATGTTATTAATTTCATGGGATATTATCTTCCTTTATGGTCGGCCATGAAAGACACACCATTGTAACTTTGGTCGTTTCGTACGTGGCACTTGTCGCATAGGTATGAATGTAACCGGATCGGGTTTCAGGTGGATCATATAAACTCGAAAGCCGACCTTATAACCATACAGGGTTTTGATGCTATATCCAAACCTATTTTATAGGGTTTGATTTAGAACCCGTAACTTGATCCTATAACCCTATAACCATTTTTTTTAAAAAAAAAAAAAACCTATTTTCAAATTTTAATAATAAATTTAAGAAAAACAGATACTTCTTACATAAGTTTTCTATATATTCAAAAATGAAATGATGCATGTAGAATTAATAGAAAATGTTGTAGATCACATTCATTATATAACATTTAAACACATTAATATATTACTTTTGTCACTGTATAATATTTTAAAAATATGGTTAAATTAAATTTCCTATTATGACTAAAATATAACGGACAGCAAGTAATATTAATTTCCATAGCAAACATAACTTGAACAAAATTTAATAAAAAGTTCTAAATCCATAACTAATCCATAAGTATAAAAGAAAAACATTTTTAAGAGATAAAAAAGATAGTAGTTCCTTCATGTATTATTTTCTCTCTTTGCTCCTTTAGTAATGTTTTTATTTATTTTTTTTAATAATAATACCGCGTTATCGGGTATGTATCAGGTTTGTTATATGATCCAAACCCGACCCTATAATCCTATAGGGTTTTTACTATATATCCAAACTCGACCCTATAACCCTATAGGATTTTTAACGGGTCAGGTGGGTCGAAAATCCTATAAGAGCCAACTCGGTTACATCCCTACACATAGCTTTCTTCCTCGAAATATCAGATTCAGCTCCATACTCTTGCCTTTAACATCCTGCTAGACCCCCTCCAAGAATTTTATGATTTTTTTTTTTCTAAAGCGCTGTTGTTATGGGAGAATGAAATGTGTTATGCATGTTAGCATATGCAGAAAGTCATTTTGATAAGTTCAATTTAATGTTACGGGTTGATCTTATGGGTTAGTAATAATGCTTAGAAGATCGAGTCAAATAAAGGATGTTATAAGAAGATTTGGATTAGTAGGTTCAAAAGAGAGATTGTCAAACCAATTCATTTTACTCTCGGCTTAATTCGGTTTCTTATGCATGATAGGTAGACTCAAAAATTATCTTTTTTAAGAAAATTTGAGCTTTGTTTGGCTAAAACAAGGTTTATGTAAAATAAAATAAGTCTATTTTTATTTTAAATTATAAAATAAGTTCTTTTTTATATTATAAAAATACTCATTTTATTTCATATCTATATCTAAAGCTCATGTTATATATATATATATATATATATATATAAAAGAAAGGATGGATTCTGCCGTAGGATCCATTGGAAAAAGTAAATAGAAACGATTTGTTCGGTTATAGAATTTGTCTTTTTGTTTCTTTTTTTTTTTTTTTTAATTTTTTTAACCATATGAGAGACAAAATTACTTTACTATTTAAAAGAAGAATGTGGCATGGTGTACAGAGGAAAACACAGAAATCCCGCTGCCTGTCAAAGGTACCTTATTTAAATCAATAATACAATTAATCAGTTGGAAAATATCCATTTTATTATTTTAATTATAGTATCTCTTATATATGGAAAGGATTTTATTAGCAGAAATACTCAAGATATTATCCAATACTTAATAGAAATGAAACATCAAATTATTTAGAAAATTACAAAAGAATATATTCTTACCTTTTTGTTGTAACATTTATATTTTGAAATTCAACCATCAATCTATAAATGTTGATGGCTTTTAGCCCACAGCAATTATAATTGATTTTTTCAATGCTATTATCAAAGTTGGAATCCTCCCTCCCCTTTATAATAATAATAATAATAATAAATAAACTACAACTTATTTCTAAAACCTATATAAGTTTTTCATCAACAAATAGAGTATAAAAAATATTTCAGATAGCAAACTAAAAATACGATAGAAAGAGAAACATGATATAATTTTAAGCATTCTATAATTTCTTAAGTACTTTTGTTGGATTGTTCATTATCAGTGACATAGTTAACATTACTTTCAATGTAGTAACCAAGTAATGAGTTGTTTAATAAAACATATTGAAGCTTATATTATAAATTGCAAAAAATGTGTTAGAGTATGAAATCATATGATTATTATTATTGATAAATGCTATATACAATAAGACCAATACATTTGTAGACTAATCAATTTTATATTGAGGAATAATATTATAGCCTAGTGAATTAACTAGTTTCTGAATCTCTCTCTCCTCTTATAATAGATTAAAAAAAAAAAGATTTCATATCATAGCAACATAGGAAAATTCATTTAGTTATCAATAATTTTTTGGAAAATTATATTGACTACAAAAATAAATTTAATAAATTACAACAAAACACCATACTTTTGCCTACATGGATGTACATGTGGACAAATGCTGACAACGTGCCATTACCTTATCATCATTATTAAAATATTTACTTAGTTAATATATTTATATATAGATTAAATAACTTAACAAAAAATAAAAAATAAATAGTTTTTTTAGATAAATATGATGCATTAAATAAAACAGAGTAACAAAACAAACAACAAAACTAGAGAAGAAAGGAGCTGGTGGAACAAGATCAACCAGCATCCAGTATAAAATTAGTCACTAAGTCTATGTTAACTGAAAGATGCACTAATAACTAGCAGTGCTCAAAGAGATGGCCACTACCTCAGTGCAGCTGGAAAAAGAGAAAACAAGTTCAAAGTTCTTTGGGGAAAGAGAGATAGAAAAAGACGTAAAAGCAAGTAAAAGCAAGATTCACGAAATCTGCATTTAGCCGGTGCTCTCTTTCCTTTGAAGCCAAGACGTGCGATCCAATTTGATTAATTTTGTAATTTAATCAAGGATAATGGCACAAAGAGCGTCTGTAGTTTCACTTTTTCTTAATTTAATACCTGATATTTAAATTTTGAGAAAAAAAAGTACTTACTATTTTAAAGTATTGGCATTTCGGTGTCTAAATTGTCGAAAAGTAGAAGTAGAAACACTTTATTTTAAAGTATGAAGACACTCAAATGCCAATATTTTAAAACAACTTGCAATTTTTGCCAAAATTTAAATAGTAGATACTAAATTGTCAAAACGTGAGAGAATAAGAACTTCCATGCCATTATCCCTTGAATCAATGATTAGAGCTTCAATGCACTTTTTACATGTAAGGAATCTAAAAGCCTCTACTTCACTATTCTTGTAAGCTTGACCTGGAAAAGAAGGGAATTGTATACAAGATTTCGTTTCCATTACTTTTTAAAATTGCGTTGAATGAAGAACAATTATTGAATATTTACAAAATTAGGCTTCCTTCAAAGTCTACCAGATTGCACCCCCTATGAGCTCTCCCTGAACTCAAAGCTACGAAGAGTTTTTTTTTGAGAGCATAAACCTTTTGAAAAAAGGTTAAGAGCAAATAAATCAGTTTAATAGTTCCTCCTCTAAGCCTATCATGTTGAGTCTTCTTAAATCAATTCTATCAATAGAACTAACTTTTGGACGTACCGCTACTCCAAGAAATTCAAATTGCCACTATGCTTATTGCCTTAAATTTTATAAACTATTTTAGCCTAATGCACAGCAAGGGGTTGTCTACTTGCCAATAAGAGCAAATAGAGTACTTGTACTAGAGTTCACATCATTATTACAATTGCATTAATAACATACCTAATATACATTACATATTGTAAGCAAAAATTATCCCCATTTTACACAATGTAAAAAAGTACACCTTCTATTTGCATTTAGATGCAAGTATATAGCCTCTCTGTCGATTATAATTGTTCTCTATTAATATGCAAGATTTTCACTCTTGAGTCTAGAATGAGCATATCGTCATGAAACATGATATATTGTAGTCCAGCAAGACAGTAAGAAGCAAAAGAAGAAATAAGTTTTATTTTGTTTAGGTTAGTACCATAACCTAACTTATATGTCAAGTAGACGATGTAATTCTAATGAGATTGTAATGAGTGTGTAGAGATTTAAACACATGACCTTCTGCTCTAATATCATGTTTAGGTTAACATCATAAACATGTGGTTTAAAAGTTGCTTAAAACATAATAATTATCTAATCTAAAAGTTCAAGCTTTTATATATGTTGTGAGCTATTATATTTATTACACAACATATCTCAATCAATCAACTAAAAGGCTAAGTAGTAAATTTGGTCTATTTAATCCTCTCTCTCTCGATATTATGCAAATACAAGGGGGAAAAATGAAAGGAGAAGAAGAAAAAAGTTAGAACATGGCAAAAGATATTCAATAGAACTCTTTCTTCATCCTTGGTGAAGCCCTGTATAATTATCAAATCCCATTGCGCACTTGCTTTGCTGCTTAATTTCTTCAATGAACTTGGTGATATTGAGGTAGGAAGACCCACCATCTTCTACTGCTTTCTTTGCCTTATCTCCTAGATCCTTAGCTCGATTCCTTCTCTGTTGTCCTTCCTCTCCATTATCCATCAACTCATTGATACCTTTCTTAACATCATCCCTTTTCACAACCATCGCCATAGCTTCTTCCTGCCCCCAGTTCAAAGGTGTTTCTACTCCTAGGCTCACACCAAGTTTCAGAACCTCCACAACTAGTTTCGCATTGCAGAACTGGTCTGCAAAAAGTGGCCATGTTAACATCGGAACACCAGTAGCAACACCCTCCGTCGTGGAATTCCAACCACAGTGTGTCAAGAATCCCCCTACTGCAGGGTGTGATAAGATGAGAACCTAGGGTGCCCACCCGTGTATTAGGAGCCCTCTTTCTTTAACTCTGTCCTCGAACTTTTCTTCTGACATCCACTTTTCGAATACCTGTGACTCGCTGTTCCCTCTCAGCACCCAAATGAATGGCCTGTTTGAAGCTTCTAAGCCTAGTGCAAGCTCCTTCAATTGAGATGGTATTAAGTTACATAGGCTTCCAAGGCAAGCATAGATGACGGAGTTTGGTTTCTTCGTGTCTAGCCACTCCAAGCATTGGCTGCCATCAATAGCTGCCTTGTTTCCTCTTTCAGCCTTATCTAGCTTGTCCTTATTGCATAGCCAGACCGGTCCAATGCACCAAAGTTTACCTCCCCTGGTTTTCTTGCACTCTTCAGCGTATGCCGGCTCAAGTTCTTCGAAAGTGTTGACGATTGCCCCATATGAGGCTAAATCTGCTTCTTTAATTCGACTCATAACCTCTCCCTCAGATGGCTTCATTTGCATCATCAGTTGCAACTTTGTAAACTCGAGTTTATCTGGCAAGCCAGGGATTACAAAGTACTCGGAGTCAGATATCATGGTTTCAGAAATGTCGGAGTAGTGCACGCAATGTATGCAAAGAAGGCAAAAGCAGCCAAACCCATGGAAGGTGATTCTAGGAATGTTGAACCTGTTTGCAATATCTATGGTGAATGCGAAACATATATCAGATATTATACAGCTTGGCCTTGGATTTAGCTCTTCAAATAATTTTTCGACCGGCTCTTGAAGCATCGTAATTGCATTGAGAACTTTAAAACTAGTATCCTCTTCCAAAGGCAGCAAGTCAAAATTTTCACACCCTTGAGGAAGCCCTGCCTGCACAGATGGAAATGGAACTTCTACTACCCGAATGTCATGTCCGGCATCATTTGATCTAGCAATAACAGTTCTAAAACGGTTTGCATTTACTGGTGTAGTGAAAATGGTGACTGTAACCCCTCCTCGCTGTGCTAACAAGCGAGCAATGTCAATCATGGGGATCATGTGGCCTTGAGCAATAAGAGGAAATAATACAAAGTGAAGCTCGTCTGCTTGGGAAGCCATTGCAAGGTAATGGTAGAAAATAATTCAAGGTTTCAAGTAGATGGGTGCTTGATTGTCTAGTTAGGAACCTTATCCCTTGATATGAAAATGATATCGTTCACTATTTATTTAAGAGAGAATTCTGTGGACAAAAGCTAGATTACTAAGCAGCCCGACAAAAGTTGTGGTTTTTCTTTATTTGCCCTTTTGTATTATTAAGTTATATTTGACACGTGCACTTGATATGTGTATATAATTTACAGCTATATTAGTTATAAATAGGTCATTCTCTGGACTTCAGTTTTAGCAACAAGAATAAAAAACTTCATTCTCTGTTTTCCTTTTCATTTTTACTTCTCTCTGTTATTTTCTTCATGTATACTAAGAAAAATTTTCAATCTCTAAGGAGATTTCAATTCCGTTACAAAGTGAAATTGCTATTATAGCTGGAGATTGATATATCAGAAGCATGAGCTCCTTGAACCACATAAAAGAAATTGGTTAAAGTTTCTTTCTTAAAATTATGCAGTTTTTATTCATGGTTATCCTAGCATCTTGAACAATGAATTTGGAAGTTCTTCACACATGGATTGTTGTTGGCATGAACCAAAATTAGTAATTAAACAAGGCTTCAGGACAACTGAGAATTTGGTGTGTTTCTGCTCTTCCCATCTTGCCTTAGTACAGATACAATAAGGTGGAATGGGCCTTTTGCAAAGAGTCTTGTTGTACCTGGAATTTGCATGTGGAACTAGTACCTCAAAAGCGACTTTTTGGATGTACAATTCTGTATTTTCTAATCTGCTTGTGTAGATGAGAAGATCAAATTACAATGATTACGTGCATGTAATTTGGAAAGATATCCATCTATTTACAACTTTGAGGTCGTCTAAATTCTTGAACTATCTTTGATATCGGTTTGATGTCATCTTCTTTTTTAAAATCTCGACTATTAGTTATACACCAGAGCATTTATAGATGAAAAACTGATTTATTTCCGAGGATTGATCATTGTCACCACATCTCTCAATTCCAATCGTGTAACTTGCTACAACTTCTATATAAACTTGGCACTACTAAGCGTCTCATTTGTCTTGCTATCCAAAGGGTGTATATATTCATTTTAAATCTTATGATACAATAGAAGAAGTCAAATTATATAGAAATTTGTCAAACTCGAGTTATTTGTGTCCTGTTTTTCTAAAATTGTCTCTTTCATTTTTTTATAAATATTTGCAATAAGCAGAAGCTTTTCTTTTCTTTTCTTTTCTTTTTTTCTTTTTTTATTAATTCAAGACATAACATTAGTTTTGTTAGTGATGTGAGAGCTTATGTGATTGTGATAAACCATTCAAAGATGATGTTACTCTCTATATTCCAAAACTTCATGGTTATTATCTGGATGCATAAATTGGATATGTTACAATTAGCTCCACAACCATCTAATTTAAAAGTTTAAAATTGCAGTATGGTGTGGGCTATTGTATTTATATCATAACATTCCTCACTTGAGGACCGGACTTTGACATGATTTTGATTAAGGCTCATTGAGTGAATGACTTACTTTTTAATAGTATTGTAATGAGTACACAAAGATTCAAACTCTTGATCTCCTCCTTTGATAAGCTTTGAAGATATCGTGTGGGCTATTGTATTTATATCATAACATGATAGCTGCCCGTCATGAAAATGACAATGTCATGTTATTCGTAACTTTCATGATTTTGTGTTTTGGAAATATGGGTCGGAACATACTCTTTGTTTCATGATCCTGCCAGACTGCTCCAAAAATATTGTTTTCTCCTCCTCACCCTCTATAGATTCATTTCATATTACGGGTTCTAGGTATTAAAGCCCTCCTTTAGGGCTAAGGTTATCTTCCTTGCCTTATCAACACTGACCGCAAGGATTCCCCAATAATACAAGATAAAAAAAAAAAATGTTATATATCTGATACATTTTTTTCTCTTTATCTCTTTATTTAATAATATTCTAAGGTAAGATTGAACATGACAATAGCTATTCAAAAGAAATCTTTCTCCATCATTTTTTATTCCAGAGTGAACCTGATTTCCTACTTCTAAATATTCATCAGACCCTATTACGCACTTGCTTTTGCTGCCTGATTTCTTCAATCAGCTTGGTGATATTAAGGTAGGAAGACACTCTATCTTTGACTGCTTTCTTTGCCTTTTCTCCATGGTCCATAGCTCGATTCCTTCTCTTTTGTCCTTCCTTTCCATCATCCATCAACTCATCAATGCCATTCTTGATATCATCCCTTTTCACAACTACCCCCATAGCTTCTTCCTGGCCCCACTTTAAAGGTGTTTCAACTCCTAGGCTCACACCAATGTTCAGAACCTCCAGAAGTAGTTTTGTATTGCAGAACTGGTCTGAACAGAGTGGCCATGTTAACATGCGAACACCAACAGAAGTACCCTCTGTAATTGAATTCCAACCACAATGTGTCAAGAATCCCCCCACTGCAGGGTGTGATAGGATAAGAACCTGTGGTGCCCAACCACGTATTACGAGACCTCTGTCTTTAACTCGTTCCTCGAAGTTTTCTTCTGATATCCACTTTTCAAATTCCGGACTTGCTGTTTGCTCTTAGCACCCAAATGAATGGCCTGTTTGAGGCTTCCAAGCCTAGAGCAAGCTCCCTCTACTGAGAAGGTATTATGTTACATAGGCTTCCAAGGCAAGCATAAAGGACAGAGTTTGCTTTCTTCCCATCCAGCCACTTCAAGCACTGGCTGTTGTCAATAGCTGCCTTATTACCTCTTTCGGCCTCATCTAGTTTGTCCTCATTACATTAGTGAGGTTGGATGTTCGCTTACGTAGCTGAAGATTGATGCATCAAAAGCAGCAACTATGTATGATCCTCTTGTACTAGTTAAAAAGAAGATAGTTAAAGTTTCTATCTTAAGATAGTTTATAGTCATGGCCATACTAGAATCTTGAGAAGTTAAATTGAAAGTTCTCAACACGTGGACTGTTGCTGGCATGTTTCAAAAATCAGTAAGTTGACAGAGCTTCAGGACAAATGAGAATGTGGTACGTTTTTGCTCTTTCTATAATGCTTTCAGTGTGGATACAAAACAGTCCTGTGCGCCTTTTGGAACGAGTTATAGTCCAGCTGGAATTTGCATGTGAAAATTATACATTAAAAGCGACTCTAATTTTGAGGTACAATTGTGTTGATTTTTTTTTTTTTTTTCCCTTTTTCTTCCTTGGTAACTTTTATTTTGCATGTATAGATGATGAAATCCGATTGCAATGTCTCTGTGCATCTTAAAGGGCTCGAATGACAGAAGAAGGAGCTTAAACAAGCTTAAACGCAGTATCAAGGAGGCAGCCTCTTAAATTTTGAATGAAAGGGCAAGTTTAATGGTTTTAGCGCAAAATTGGCAATGTCGAATCTCCCTAAACTTTGTCGATTAAGTCAATTTAAATTCATTAACTCCCCAAACTTGGTTGCTTAAATTCAATGGTTCTTGCTCAAAAACCACGATGTTATTATATTTTCACTTTTCTTAAATGTTTTTCTTATAATTACACCATTTAAGTCAAAACTGAAAAATAAAGGGGGAAAAAAAAAAGAAAACAAAATGAACAAATGGAACTAGACATCTACAAGGGCCGGTTCAACCCGCTAAACCGGCATGAACCATCACCGATAGGTCATGCCCGTTGGCTCGGACTGGCCGTACGGGTCATGACCCTCCCATTGAATTGATGATTTGGCAGGTTGGTGGCGGGTCAACATGTACGACCCGCCTAACCTACTTATTCAAGGTAGAAAAAAAAAAAAAGGCAAAAAATTCTATTCCAAATTTTTTTTTTATGATTAAAGCAAAAAAAAACTCTGCTAGTATATCGTTATTTTTTTCATATATATTTTTTAATGATTATAAAAACATAAAATTATTCTATATATCAGTATTTTTTTCGATGATTAGAACAAAAAAAATTATTTCAATTCCATATATAATATATTACTATGAAAATATAGCCATGATCGTAACTACATTACGAGGTCTCATTTGCATGAACATGTATTATATATGTATGTATATATATAATTCTTTTAATGACTGTTGAAAAATAAAAGACAAAGTTACTATACTATTATTAGTGCAACAATAATTGTTGGATGATCACGTTTCCTCATGAATCACTATGAAGAATCTTTTATGCATCTATTATTGTTTGCCTTGTTATTCTCACATTAATATAATATTGGAATAAATACAATCTAGAAAAAAATTGAAGAAATATATATATATATATATCATATAACTAAGAATTATAGGTGTTGGTGCTACTAGTGCATGTCAATAATTATTGTCAAAAAACCCTAAATTTGCTTTAGTTTCCTCAGGCTTTTAAGCTTAAAAGCATATTCCATGTCAAGACAAAACACTATGTATTTCCATGGAAAAGGTAAGGTCCGTGACTTCCCTTTGCTTTGTCTTTTTTTTTTTTTTTTCTTATAAAGTTGCAAATGGATCTGACATTACTATCCTGAATAGTATGTGTGTTGAAATTTTCCTGGCATCCAAAATAGCTTAGAATTTGAAGTAAGCAAATTCATAGCTTGGAAAATTTGGACGGTGAAAATTAGCGTTGCTTTTCAGACTGTACATGCAAATAAGGACATCAGTGTGCACTATGTATATTATTGTTCAAATAGCTACTTGTGGAGATCGGAGGATAGCTACAACACTTTCACCAAACACATGAAGTTGAAACACTTATCAAAATTTAGTTTACAGACATCCCAACAGCAAATTGGTCATTCCAGGTCAAGTAAACAAGCTAGAATTTTTCAATATAGCAATGAAAACTACAAGTACAATCTTGTAAGAATGATAAGTGGTTTGCATTTTTCATATGGTGTTAACTAACACCCTGATCTAAGGTATTGCCTCAAGGAAACGTTAAACCATCAGGCTTGCCCATATAATGCAAGGAAAATGAAGCGATACATTGACGACATTTACCACAAAGGTAAGTAGGAGCTTGCATGTAGGTTTAAGTGTTTTGATACATGTCTTTATATATTTCCTGATATTTTGACAGATAGATGGAATGAGAATTCGTACATAGACATTACATGCCATTGGATAGATGATAAGTAGGTAATGCATAAGTGGCATCTAGCACTTAAATACATGAATAGTAGGCATATTGCACAGAATATATACTCAACCATAGCTACCATCCTACAAGAATATCGTTAGACGAAAAAAAATCATTTTCATAGGGTTTGACAATGCAGCAGCTAACATCAAAACTATTCCAAAACTAAAATGGCTATGTCAACCTACATTAGGTAGGACATTTATTCACATTAGATGCACATGTCATATATTGAATTTATGCATGAAATGTGGCTTAGAGACCTTGCAAATTAAATGCCACCCAATTAATGAAGTTGTGGGGCATTTGGCTGATCACCTAACAGCAAATAAAGCATGGTATAGATTCTATGTTAAACATGGTGTTAGATTGTAGAAGTTTAAGAAGGACATGCGACACAAATGGAACTCTATATACGAACTATTGTAAAGTATGATATCTTACAAGGAGCCTTTATGCAATTTTGCCAGTGCTAACCTTCCTGACATGCCATTGCATTCAACTGATTGGGACCTGTGTGGTAATTTGCTTCAAGTTATAAAAATTTTCTATAGTTGCACGAAAACATTTTCGACAGTTTATAGACTTAGTGTGAATTTTTTCATCATGGAAGCATGTACCAATGGTACATTGAATCAAGTTAAGAGTGATTTTTTTTTTTTTTGGCAATATGCTATTAACGATATGTGCTCGAAGTGGCTTGACTACTACAGGGGAATTCCAATGATTTTCAACATTGGTATGATCTTAGATCCATGATTCTGAGTTGAAGGGCTCATACATTACATCAATTTGTACTATCAGATTTTTGATGAGTTGTCAGACGCATAGGAGAGCTTTACTTTTAATATAGTGCCGGTGGTATATGATGCAAAAAAAGTATTCAATGATTTGTACAACCAATTTTCTTTTTCATATGGGGGGCAAATTCCTATAAGTCTAACCCTTACCTCAACCTGGCAAACCTCTTGATTAGAGGAAGGAGCACTCGGCCTAGCTATATATCAACAGTGGTTTGAGGTTCAAGTAGTGTAGGCACTACAAAAGAAATCACTAATCACCTAAGCAACACATTCGAGTTTAGCGATAACATTGATGGACATGATTTTCAACTCATTGAATGGTGATGAAGCCATAGCAGAACATTTCCTATTCTATCTCGCATTACATGACAAGTTTTGGCTGCTCCTGCATCAAATGTAGCCGTTAAGCAAGCATTCAGTACCTCTAGCTTAATATTGGACTACCACAAATCAAGAATGTTAGAAGTCACGATTGAGTCTCTTGCCTACAACGATGAGTAGAATAGAGACGAGCAACTCTTACAGGAAATGCTCCATAGCACAAGCGAGGAGGATGAGTATTTCAGTGATTTCAACACATCTGATGGTTCCATAGGTGGCTTCACACTGGATCGTGCCCGAGAAAAGTAAGAGGTGAGGAGGAGGATGCTATCAGGTTTGCTTGGTTTGTAAATTGTGAACAAGTTTGATATTTTAAATTCTTGATGTATATATATATATATATTGTATGATGCTATAATGGTTGGTTTTATTTAAAGATTAAAATTCGTATAATTTAACTATAAAATTATTTTATACCTTTTATAAATTTATGGTTTATTATTTTTAAATTTAATTATATTTAATTTTTTTAATTAATAAACTTGCTAGTTCAACGGGCCATGAACCAGCTCGTGAACCGGTAGTTCAGCCCAAACAAGATTGGCCCTAGCATTGGCGGGCCAGTTTCGAGTTGGTTTGAACCTAACTCATGAACCAATGATTCCTGGCCAATTCAAGGTTGGGCTGAACCATTGTCTATGTCTAAATGGAACCTTGAATTTGTTAACCATCCATTGCTCTTAAGTCAATATAATAAGAGAAAGATAATTATTTCATGGGATTTCATGCCATGATGCGTATTTCATGTGCGTTTTCAAAGATAACTATGTGTTTACTTTTTAACTTTTGGTAATTTTGTATTTAAAAGTGATTGTAATTGTAACCTTTAGCAATTTATTATGTAAACTTTCATATTTCTTTATTTAATGTTTGTTAAAAAGTTATCCCTGTTTATATATATATATATATATGAGGGTGCAAATGAGCCAAGACGAATCAGGCTTTCGAAGGCTTAGCTTGGCTTGGCTTGGCTTGGCTTGGCTTGTTTAATAAATTAACGATTACATGTTGAGCCAAGCTTTTGACAAGCCCCCAAAATCTATAGGCTCCCATTAAGGATTTGCAAGCTTGAGGTCGGCTCGTTTAATTAAATGAGTTAGAGCTCAAATTATCTACGAAATTAATTATATATAATTATTTTTATAATATTATATTATTAATATTATAATAATTTAATATTATATCAACGTATTAAGCAAGCCTTTGATATATTGAGTAAAATTTACCTAAACGAACCAAGTTTGAGTACCTCACGTGTAATTCAACCCGTTTGTAGCCCGACATATATATATATATTATATATTGCATTTTTATGTCTAAACTTTAGTTTTCAATACATTTTAGTGTTTATCCTACAGGTGTGATGCATTTTAGTGTTCATTGATTGATTAATTGATTAAAATTTAACTTTTAATCATTCTTAATTAGTATATTATTTTAAAATTAATAAAATTATTTACAATTATGAATTACAGTATACATAACTTCTGGTTGTGATTTTAGATATTAACATACTTTATATCTCTTGGAAGCTTGTAAAAATGTACTAGGTTTCAAATTCTTCAAGCTAAAATCATAGGTGGTAGGTATGAATTTCTCTCTCTTTCTTTTTTTCAATTCTTTCATTGAATGTTTTCGGGTTTATATATGAATGATTTTCTTAAAGAGAAAATTGCAACTAAAGAAAGAAAATGAAAGTAGTTGTTCAGATCAATAACCTAACTACATTGTAGAGTATTGTAGTATCTTGAAGGACTAAATCTAAGGTTTATTCTTGTTTTGTAATGCAAGGTTTAACAAAAAATGGTAAAGTGTTGTTTTGGATTTTAAGACTCCAAAGGACTCCCAAAACATTGTTTCAGGGATAAAGCTAGGAATCCCACTTTTTTTTTTTTTTTTTTAAACCTACCATTATGTAACTTATCATAATGTTTGTTCTATTATGTGAGTCCATTAACTGCTACAACACAATTCTACTAGTACAATAGATATTTATTTGAAAATAAGATCTTATGTATGTTTTACTGTCTATCTAATGGCATGTAATGTCCATGTACGAATTCTCATTTCATATATCTATCAAAATATCAAAGCATATATAAACACACATATCAAAAGACTCAAACCTACGTGCAAGCTTTCGCTTACCTTTGTGGTAAATGTTGTCAGTGTATCACTTCATTGTCCTTGCACTATAAAGGTGAGCCTAAGGGTTCAATGTTTCCATAAGGCAATACCTTAAATCGGGATGTTAGCCAACACTATATGAAAAATACAAACCATTTATAATTCTTACAAGATTGTGCTTGTAGTTTTCATTGCTATACTGAAAAATTCTAACTTGTTTGCTTAGCTTAGAATTACTAATTCGCTATTAGAATGTCTACAAACCAAATTCTTATGGGTATTTCAACCTTATGTGCCTAATGAGAGTATCGTAGCCATCCTTCGATCTCTATGAGTAGCTAGCTAAATAATAATTGCAGTATCTATGGTCTTTCCATCCTCATTTATAACTTTATGAAAATGTTTTGTAAAAAAATTTCATACTTAAGAGGGCGGGTAGGCCTACCTTGGTTTCTAGCCTAACCTTGAGCATTGGCTACATCAGCCTCATGTTGTTCCCCCTGCACCTCAAGTGGAGGCAATTCTTGCACTTTTGGATCTTCTATCTCTAAGCTACTATGTGTTTCATGTACTAGCGTCTACTACTCGAACCCAGGCAAAGCAAGGGGAAATGCTTCATGATTCATGTCTCCAGAGTGAAACTAATTATAATCAACATATCCAAGTTGGTCATCTAGGTCAACATAGTGGTATACTTCTATAGATTTTCCTTTCTCGCGGCTGCTATCATCTCAAGACTTCTTTAAGCCACTTGAACGTCCTCCGAATAATGACCTCATTTTTTGTGACAGAGGAAGAGGTATTGATTTTGTAATAAAAAAAAAATTAATATGGCAAGGAAGTATTTTGACACAGGTAATATTGAGAGAAAGAAAGTTTTACGAAGTAGATGAACGGAGGGGCGAATAGGTAATGTTTATTTATAGCATAAGCAGGCAATAATGCAAAACACCACGTTCATTCAAAAATATACATAGTGCACACCAATGTCCTTATCTGCATGTACAGTATGAAAAGCAACATTAATTTTCATATTCCAAATTTTCCATGCTATGAATCTACTAGCTTCAAATTCTGAGCTCTTTTGGATGCTAGGAAAATTTTAACATACATACTATTAGGTACAGTAATGTCAGGTCCATTTGCAACTTTATAAAAAAAAAAAAAAAAGGAAGTCACGGACCCTACCTTTTCCATGGAAATCCATGGTGTTTTCTCTTGACATGGATTCTGTTTCAAGTTGAAAAACTTAAGGAAACTAGAACAAATTCAGGGTTTTGTTTGATAACAATTATTGGCATACACTTGCAACACTAGTACCTATGATTCTAAGTTATATGATATATATATATATACACATATATATATCTTCAATTTTTTTCCTAGATTGTATTTGTTCCAATATCATATTAATGTGAGAGTAATAAGGCAAACAATAATAGACACATAAATGATTTTTCATAGTGATTCATGAGGAAACATGACCATCCAACAATTATTATTGCACTAATAATGGCCTAGCAACTTATTCTTTTATTTTCCAATAGTCATAAAAAGAATTATTTATATATATGTATACATATATATACACATTTATTCAAATGAGGCATTGTAATATAGTTACGAATCATGGCTATTTTACCATAGTAATATATTATATATGGATTTGAAATAATTTTTTTTCTAATCATGAAAAAAAATAATGATATATAAGATAATTTTATGTTGTTATAATTATTGAAAAATATATATGAAAAAAAAATGATGATATACTATTAGATTTTTTTCCCTTTAATCACAAAAAATATTTTTTGGAACAAAATTTTTTTCCTTTTCCCGCTTTGTTTTTTTTTTTTTTAACCTTGAACCGGCCTTGAACTAACGGGTTGGGCGAGTCATGCATGTTGACCCGCTAGCAACTCGCCAAACCACCAGTTCTATAATGCTCTAAGTTGTAAGCATTACAACTCACCACGTATCCTACTCCTATTAAGAACACGCTAAGGCTATAAAATACTATACCACAATTTTGACAAATTTAATCACCATAACTTACATTTTGATTACTTTAAAACATTCCATAAAAATAATCTCTTTTGTTCATGAACTAAAAAAAATCCAAAACGACATGTCAATAAACAAATAAAAACCTAACAAACTAGTCTCATAAGATTTTCAACAACTAATAACAATCAAACATAAAATCCATAAAGTCTTCCATATCTCTTCACTAGATCCAACGCTCTAAATCTATGGGTCCTCAATAGGATAGTCAAGTCTAATATCATCATCCCCATGATCTACATATAGATCATACCTAAATAGATCACAAACAACATCATCTTCACCTGGACCTGAAAAATTAAAAGAATGAGTGAAAACGCCCAATACACCACACCACAAACAAATACGCATGAACATGTCAACATAATTCACATACATTCCTAAGCTAATGCAATAGGCACAAATTATTATCTCTAATTAGTGAAACAAACAACACGGTTTAGAACCATATACATCTAGTCCTAAACTCGAAGTAACTCATGATCTCGATTCACAATCTTTATAAAATAGTTTATATACGGCATATTGATGTTGGGTACTCCAAATACATCGTTGCGTTCCGCCATACGGACTAGAACGACTCCTAATCTACTGAAATCATTTCCAAGTGCAACTCCACTAGGGACAATAACACACAAAGATCATCAGGGCGCCTCGTTAGTACCACACTCTATCTGGTCTTTACTAACTAAAGTCATACACATACAACATGCTTTACAATTTATATGTTGGATAAGATTTAGTCAAATTATTTTTCTAAACCTACACACACACAAGCACTAGGCAAGGTAAGTCGTACCTGGTATTGCTTCCAACTAAAATCCACTAACAAAACTTCTTAAAGAAAGAAACTCTAATCTCTTAGATATCCCTGATCAACAATAATACACAATTAAACCCTAATTCCTTAATTTCATAATCTCGCTAAAAGAATCTATAACCCTAAATATAAATCTATGAAAAGTAATTAACACACCTATCTCCTTTGTTTACAATTCAAAGAAATCATCCAATATAGTTTTTCCAACAACCCCTATTTATCTCCACAATTCCTTTAACGTACATGTAAATCTTATATTAACAACTTGAAAGAGATAAAATTCCTTAGAACAACAAAATTTGGAGTAGATTCTTACATACTTAGAACTTGTAGATCTCAAATTGAAATTAAGAACCCTAATCCACAATTCTCTTGAATTTCATTAATAAACCGAAACCACAAACCTTTAATTCTCAAACCGTAGGAGTTATAAAACCATAAGAAAGATATTACCTTTTTCTTTGAATCAGAGTCTCCCAGATCTCCAATCACTCTAGGGTTTCTCCATAAATCTTAGATCTCCTTCAAATCCATAGAACAACTTGTATTAGTAAGATCAAACTAAAAAGAATGATTGAAAAAGACTAGAGAAAGACCCACTTACCTAGGGTTTTGCTGAGGAAAAGATATGACAAGGTCGTAGGGTCTAGGGTCTATATATAAAGAGGGTTGGCTTTGGAAAAACATAACCCTAGCTTAGGAAAAATGCCACTGTAGGCCGGCTAGTACGTCGACAACCTACCATGATATGCCGATGGCTTTTTTGCTATGCCGCCATCCATCATGCCAGCATAAGTCCAATTTCCTTCGCAAAATCTTGACGCTTTAACATTGAGGCTTAGGCCATCATCCATTATATTGAGGCCGGCAGCTTAGAATTCAAAGCTAGCAGCTTAGATGCCGGCCTAAGCCAAATTCATCCGATCATTCGCACGTAACTTCCTCGTGTCTAATTTCATCTGTTCAAAGATAAAAATACCTTTTTATATATCACTATATTAGAATTATGCCCTTCATTATGAATTTTTTTTTGTACTTTACATCTCTCCCTTTCTAAACGAGACTTTCGTCCTCAAAAGTTACTTAATTCATTGAAAAGCTCGGGGTACATGGTTTGCATCTCCTCTTCTAACTCCCAAGTTGCTTCTCGTTTAGTTTGATTTATCCACAAGACCTTCACATACTTGGTCACACGTCTCTTCATTATCTTTTCTTTTGTATCTAAGGTCCTTACTAGCTTTTCTTGAGTAGAAAGATTAGCTTGAACTTCCAATGGTTCTAGCTTAACAATTTGCTCAGGGTCTTCCACATATTTCCTCAACAAAGATACATGAAATACACTGTGCACTCCCTTTAAATTGGTGGTAATGCTAGCCGAGAAGCCATATCTCCAATTCTTTCTAGAATTTTAAATGGACCAACATATCTAGGATTCAACTTCCCTCCCATACTAAATCTAACATCACCCTTCATTGGTGATATCTTGAGCAAGATGTGGTCTCCCACTTGAAATTCCAAAGGCCTTCTCCTCTTGTCGGCATAGCTTTTTTGACGACTTTGGGTTGTTTGCAATCTCTGTCTAATCAACATAACTTTGTCAAAAGAGTCCTGCACCAATTCTGGTCCCAAAATCTATCTTTCACCAACTTCATCCCAATGAATTGGCGATCTGCACTTCCTACCATACAAGGCTTCATATGGTGGCATTCCAATCGATGCTTGGTAACTATTGTTGTAAGCAAATTCTACTAGAGGCAAATGATCAACCCAGCTAACTTTGAAATCCAAAACGCATGCCCTTAACATATCCTCCAAAATCTAGATAGTCCTTTCAAATTGTCCATCGGTCTAGGGATGATAAGCAGTATTAAAAACAACCTTAGTACCCAATTCTTGATGTAGACTTTTCTAGAATCTCCAACAAATCTGGTGTCTCTATCGGATACTATGGATACCGGTATTTCATGTAGTCTCACAATTTCATTGATGTATAACTTTTCTAACTGATCTAATCGATGCCCAGTTCTGATCGGTATGAAGTGGGCTATTTTAGTAAGTCTGTCAACAATCACCCGTACCGAATCAAATTTCTCTCTTATTCTCGGCAGAGCAGTAACGAAGCCCATAGTGATGTGCTCCCACTTCCATTGAGGTATTGGCAAAGGCTTTAATTCCCTTGCCTGTCTTCTACGCTCAATATTGATCAATTGGCAAGTATAGCACTTAGATACATACTCCGCTATTTCCTTCTTCATGCTATTCCACCAATGCAACTTCTTCAAACCTTGATACATCTTTTTACCTCTTGGTTGGATTGAATAACTTGAAGAATGTGCCTCTTTTAGTAATTCCTTTTTAAGATCTCCCTGTTCCGGCACACACAATGTTACACCCCAACGGGTACCCTAAACGTGACAACCTACTGTACACAATATTAAAACTTAAGAATGACTATCTTAGTCACTCGAAAGCTTCTATATCGATACAAGACATATATTCACATCAAAGAGAGACCGGTGGAGTAATGCATTTTAAGATATTGATAGCGAAACATACAAAACAACACTTCATATATTTCAGTGAAATATAAAGTCTTACAACTTCTAAGGGGCAATCCCCTAATAATTTCCATAACAACATGGTCTTACTAAGATAAATAACTAAAGCTAGAAAATTTTAGAAGAAATCTACTCTAAGACTTCAAAACAGAGTTCTTCTAAAAGCTTTCCAAAATAAAGATTCTACCCGTGTGATCAAGATGGTCTCGGGTGCAAAATGATAATCCTGCAATATCAAAAGTCTATAGGGGTATAAGCATAACTAGCTTAGTGAGATATTCCTTACGCAAAAATACTCATAACAGGCAATCAACCAAGTTTATTAATCAACCATATGAAATGCCATATGATCAAACATTACATACGACTATCCGGTTTCGTATGTATGATGGATTTACCCTTCTATCGGTGGTTAGGGAATGATTTGAACTGAGCCCCAAACGACCTCCTTAAAAGTTGCGCGAGTCTTGGGGTTCCAACGAACCGTAATGCTAGTCTCCGGGCTTTCCTTACCTAAAGCGATCGATCCGGCTCAGCTACAACTTGAGGTCGTATTCCCCGAACGTCCTAAATCCTCAAGATGTAGCTAGGCAGCTTACCTTTCCGATCCCACGCTGAGGAGTAGTAGCAAATTTCGAAATGATATTCTAAGTGATATGCATGAGCAATTTATTATATGGGGATTCCAATATGACATTAAATCATTTAAAGCGATCAAGTAATAATTGCACACATAGTAATACATACATAAACACAATTATATCAATCACAGATCGGGTTCCGATATACTTATCGTTTATTGATTGCACATAACCATAATTCCCATGATATCCTACATGCATATCAATTTTATCTTTTCTTAACATCTAGTGCTCTATTCTACAAGCACATACGCAAATACATAAATGTAAAGAAAACTCACTCGTCCATAGCGAACTTCTATGAGTCGAAGTAATCCTCGAGGAAGAGAAGATCTTGGTCCTCAACACCTAAACAAAAGAAATACCTAAAGTGAGTATTTCATCCAAGATCTACTCAATTTCTCTAATTCAATATTATTGAATTCATCAAAAATCGTATGAATGAAATTCCCAACTAAAAATGGCCATAACTTGCTCATTTTTACTCGGAATTTCACATATTATATACCGATTTCTACTTACTCTAAAAGATCTATCTATTTCTAAGATTATTTTTATCAAAAGAAGTCATTTGGGTCTCGAAATAGTGACGTGCATAATTGATACAAAATTTCCAGCTTTCAAAACTCAAGTTTTCAAACTTTTCTCTATCCAAAAATCTTTGTACCAAAAATATAAATATTTGTTTGGTTGAAAAATCATTTGAATATATATATATATATATAATCAAATTATATGCATGAATTTATTGGTGTTGTCTTAACAATGATTTTTGTAAAACAATGCGCCTTAAAGTGAGATTATGCTAAGACATGAAAAAAAAAAATAGTTTTGTTTGGAAAATTTTCTAAATTATCATAAGTGATTATTTTCTTATTTTAATTCCATTTCTTAGTTATTGAGAATAATTAAATTTCCAAAAGTAATTTTAATCTTTTAAGATTCCTACAACTTTATTTCTGGTGGTTAGAAAATGTAGTTTTCTAAATAGTCCTTGATAGTGACTAAAGTTTCTTAAAGTAGTCATGTTTATGTGTTCTAAAGTTTTCCTAAAGTTAGATCTACTTTAAGTAAATAATATCAATGATCTTCTAAGTTATTTACTATTTTTATTTCCTAAGTAAGGCTTATCTTTAGAAAAAGTTATTATTTGATAATTTTGTAAAACTTGTCTAGACTTTAGTATTTTAGAGTGTTGGTAGAAAACTTAGATAAATGAGTTTAAGAAAACATTTATTGAACAATGATTTAGCAATATTAATTTTCAAAGAAAATTTCCTATTTCCTTGATTTTAAAAAAAGAGTATGTGATATTTTACTCTATGTATACTTAGATGAAATCCTATGTTCTATTATTATTAGAAACTTGTGATGAGCGTTTCTAACTTTAGAAAAGATTTGTTAAGATAAAAATTTGTGTTTTTATGGGAAAATCATTTCTTACATGACAAAGATTTATTTTTAAGGAGTTTTATTGTTATTTTTTGCTTAAGAAAACTCTTTTTCATAGTTGTTGAGACAATATCAACATGTTCATGCATGAATGAGAATACGTAACTATGAGAAATAAATAAAAACAACATAATAAGATAAATGTAATAAGAGCATAATAGTAAAGTGAAGTATTGGGAATCTTAACTTCATCAAGGTATCCCGGGACTAAGAATAGACTAGTCCCAAAAAGAAAATAAAAGAAAGAAAATTGTTTTGACTTGATGAGGAAAAGTCTAAGACTAGAAAGATTAATCTTAATAATAGCATGAAATAAATAAATAAATTGCAAAGCATGAAAATAAATAAATAACAAGTGAGCTTATATGTTCTAAAGAATATATATAGGTACATAAATAAATTTAGTTAGATATAAATAAGAAGTTAGCATAATAACATTAATGATATGAGCAAAACATAATAACAACAATAGAAATATAGAAATTGATATTTATGAACAAGAACAATACATGAACATAGTGTAGCTTACATAATAATAAGTTTAGGAAACTCATACCATGGTCATGTAAAGTTACATGACATGGTAGAAGTAATATAAAGAAAGTTTATTACCTAAAAAATATTTGATGGTGGAGAAAAGTGGTGATGTTTGAGAATTTTGGGGGTATGTAGAAAGGAATTTGAGAGCGTATTTGGAGAGAGTTTTGAGAAGAGAATTTTGGAAAGTTTTGATAGTAAATTTGTGGGTAGATGAAGTGTGAAAGAAATGAAAGAGGAAGGAGGTATTTATAGGAATCGTTGGAGAGAAATTATAGTTAATTAAATAAATAAAAAAGAAAAGAAAATTGATGGCATGAAAGAAAGAGTAATTAAAAAATAATTTTAGAAGAAAAGTGTAAGAGAAGTTTGATAATATGTGATGTAGAATTTTTATGGGAAAATAAAATTGTAAGAAACAGGTATATATATTGTAAGAATAGGTAGTAGAAAAAGTAGAGATAGACGAATAATAATGAATAGTAGAAAAGTACTATGAATACTAGACTAGATAATTAAAATACCGATAGTAAAAAAAATACGCGTAAATAAACTATATCTGATATTTTTAGTTACTAAAAAATTATAAAACAGATATTTTTGAAATCCTTATATTTTACGAGTCTAATGGTATTGTCGAAATATTTTCACTATCTAGTGCATTGGGGCACGGTTTTCGAAAAACGATCTCGTTCAAATCCGAAAGACACTAGAAAATTGCGAATCTTATATTTTTAAGCTTTCCTATATTATTACGAACCATTTTTCACAATTATCTTAATTTCGTTATCTAGGGTTTAAGAACACGGGATTATCGGATCTAGATTCATCAGACTAATCATAGAATTAGGTTAACTTTAGGGTTCTGGTTTAACTTCCGGTTCTTTAGGGTTTACTATATTACTGAAAAATCTAGGACCTTACACACAACCTCCCTTTGTATCTCAAAACACCATCTTCATCAATATGAAATTCTAGGGCCCTTCCAATTCCCATTCTTCTTTTCACCTCTTGTATACTCGGATCATCAACTTGTGCCACTTTAAATCTTTCCAAAAGAGTAGGTTGTATCTGCATACTTGCTAATCTAGCACCTACTTGATTGGTCATTATTTCCAACTCAAGTTTTCTCATGTCTTCTATCAGATGTTTCTCAGAAGTTATCAAAGTTGTCATGTTCTCAACACTCTTCCTACTCAAAGCATGAGCCACAACGTTAGCCTTCCTAGGATGATATTGAATGTCAACATCATAATCCTTAATGAGCTCTAACCATCTTCTCTGTCTCATGTTTAACTCTCTCTGGGTAAAAATGTATTTTAAACTTTTTGTGATCCATGTACACCTTACATCTTTCTTTATACAAGTAGTGTCTCCAAATCTCTAATGGATGCACTAGCTCCAAATCATGTGTTGGATAATTCTTCTCATATGGTTTCAGTTGTCTAGAAGGATATGCTATTACCCTGCCTCCTTGCATAAGCACACATTCTAGTCCTTGAATAGAGGCATCGTTGTAAATAGCATACTCTTCACCACTTACGGGTAAGGATAGCACTGGAGTCAACACTAATTTGTCTTTCAACTGCTGGAAACTAACTTCACAATCTTTGTTCCACTCATACTTCACCTCTTTCTATGTCAGTCTGGTCAATGGACTTGCTATGTTTAAAAAATCCTCTACAAACCTTCTATAATATCCTGCTATTCCTAGAAAATTTCTAATTTCTGACACGTTCTTTGGAGTCGGCCATTCCACCACTGCTTTTACCTTCTCAGGATCTACTGATATTCCATTTCCATCCACAATATGTCCTAAAAAAGCAACCTGTTCTAACCAGAACTCACATTTTGAAAACTTAGCATACAATTTCTCTTCTTGCAGTTTGGTCAAAACCAACCTTAGATGCTCTTCATGTTCTTCCTTCGACTTAGAGTACACTAACACATCATCAATGAAAACTACTACAAATCGATCCAAATAATCTCTAAAAACCCTATTCATTAGATCCATAAACACTGCTGGCGCATTTGTGAGGCCGAAAGGCATGACCACAAACTCGTAGTGTCCATACTTGGTCCTAAAAGCCGTCTTTTGAATATCCTCTGCCTTGACCCTCAGCTGGTGATATCCTGATCTCAAATCAATCTTGGAAAATACTTGTGCTGCTGCTAGTTGGTCAAACAAATCATCTATCCTTGGCAATGGATACTTATTCTTGATTGTCTCTAGTTCAATTCTCTATAGTCAATACACAACCTCGTGCTCCTGTCTTTCTTCTTCACGAATAATACTGGAGCTCCCTAAGGTGACATACTGGGTCTAATGAACTACTTCTTAAGCAACTCATCCAACTAAACTTTAAGTTCTACAAGTTTCGTAGGAGCCATATGGTATGGTGTCTTAGAAATTGGTAAAGTACCAAGCACCAATTCAATACCAAACTTGACATCTCTTTCAGGTGGTAATCCTGGTAAATCTTCTAAAAACACTTCAGGGTATTCACATACCACTGGTATTTGATCAAGATACTTCTTTTGTTCCCCTTCTATCACCATGGCTGCCAAAGATGACCTTCCCCATAACTCGTATGTAGGCAACACTGGTGGTCTTTATACATCCAGTTTATGCACGAAGTGATCTCCATCTGGCAGACTTAACTTTACTAATAGTTTGTGACAATCAATCTTTGCATGATATCTTGTCAACTAATCTACTCCCAGGATAACGTCAAAATCCAACATGTCAAGGACTATTAGATTCGTATATAAGTGTCTACCTTCTATTTCTATCTCTACATCTCTAGAAACCCTATTTAACAAAGCTCCACTCCCTAAAGGAGTATTCACAAACAAACATCTAGACATGTGCTCAACATTCATGCCACAATCAGATACGAAAGAATTAGAATCACATGAAAAACTAGCATCCATGCCAAATAGAACATGTGCACTATGCAGGATTATATGGAGCGTACCTGCGATAGTGTTAATGCTAGATGTGTCCCTATGCTGTAGAGCATAAACTTTAATTGGAGTTCTCTACCCTTGACCTATATGTTATGGTCTACCAAACTGGGCTCTAGACACAATTTGCTTTCCATGGTCCTTGTAATCGATAGCTTGATGTCCTCTCTGTCCATATTTATAACATAAAACTTGGGGGAAGATCTTTTCTATGCAGAATCTACTGTTATGACCAACTTTGCCACATGTAAAACAGGTATCTTCAACCCACTTGCAATCCTTAAGGTCATGTAGTCCAAGACATCTAGAGCACCTCTTCTCAGAGTTATGTGTTGCTGATCTGTAAATCTGGGTAATCGGTCTCTTTCCCCTGTCTTGAGTAACAATACTAGTAGCTGGCCTCTTTGCTAAGAAAACTTGATCTCTTTGAGTTTCACGACTCTTCATTTTATTCAGGCCTTGCTCCACTGTTTTAGCCTTATTAACCATTGCTGAGTAGTTATTCAGATCCATTAAGTTCACTTGATATTAAATTTCTGGCTCCAGTCAGTGATGAACCTACTAATCTTAGTTTCCTCGCTTTCCTTTAATAGATATGGTAGGAATCTCATTAATCTATGCAGCTCAGCCTCATACTCGTCGACAGTCATTCTACCCTGTTATAGAGTATAGCACTCCTGAAGCATCTTTTGTTTCACACCGTCGGGAAAGAACTCTCTATAAAATGCCTGTTTGAACATCTCCCATGTGATTGCTCCTCCCAAGTGTCTTTTGGTGCTTAACCACCAGTTATTTGCTCTCCTAATAAGCAGGTATGAGGCATATTCCACCTTTTTGTTCTCTAGTATGTCCAAAGCAGCAAACGTCTTCTCCACCTCCTCTAACCATAACTGAGCCTCCAATGGCTTCCCAGGTTGGGGCTCAAACTTATCGACTAAGTCTACAAACTTTTCAGACTGAGCACATCAGCATATCTTGCTCTATGGCCTCCATTTCTACCATTGCCATTGTTCCTCCGTACCTCTTGTCTCCAAGCTTCAGCATTGGCGTGCACGACCTGCATATCGTTCCTCATGTTCTGCTGCTGCTAAATAACTACTCCCAAGAGAGTATTGACAGCTTGCATTAACTGGGCAACATCAACTGGCACTTGTTGTCCTATATGTAGTATCGGTGGTAGTGGGGGTAAGTCCTCTGGCATTGGATTCAAAGGTGATTGGTTTTCTGGTGATTGTTCCTCCTGACTAGTCCTATAGGAACAAGCATCAAGGGCTCTTCTTCATGGAGGCATTCTATCATAAACAAACACACTATATAAGATAAAAGGTAATTCTAACTTAAAGATTAAATGCTTTACATATAACTACAAGGTAAAATAAGACTATGCTAGGTAAACAACACCTATTATTGCTACCCCACTCACCAATGCTCATCGTCTTAAGGAGTTCATAACATATATTTATCAAGATCAAAACCTATTACTTTGATACCAGATAAGCTGTAACGTCCTAAGTTGTAAGCATTACAACTTGCCACGTATCCTTCTCTTATTAAGAACACGCTAAGGCTATAAAATACTATACCACAATTATAACAAATTTAATCACCACAACTCACATTTTGATTACTTTAAAACATTCCATAGAAATAATCTCTTTTGTTCATGAACTAACAAAAATCCGAAACGACATGTCACCAAACAAATAAAAACCTAACAAACTAGTCTCATAAGATTTTCAACAACTAATAACAATCAAACATAAAATCCATAAAGTCTTCCATATCTCTCCACTAGATCTAACGCTCTAAATCTATGAGTCCTCAGCAGGATAATCAAGTCAACTATGGCAATCCCCATGATCTACATATAGATAATACCCAGATAGATCATAAACAACATCATCTTCACCTGAACCTGAAAAATTAAAAGAATGAGCGAAAATGCCCAGTACACCCACAAACAAATAGGCATGAACATGTCAACATAATTCACATACATTCCTATGCTAATGCAATAAGCACAAATTATTATCTCTGATTAGTGAGACAAACATCATAGTTTAGAACCATATGCATTTAATCCTAAACCCAAAGTAACTCATGACCCCGATTCACAATCTTTATAAAATAGTTTATATACAATATATTGATGTTAGGTACTCCCCACACATTGTTGCGCTCCTCCATATGAACCAGAACGACTCCTAATCTACTGGAATAATTTCCAAGTGCAACTCCACTAGAGACAACGACACACAGGGATCATTATAGCGCTTCGTTAGTATCACACTCTTTGTGGTCTTTACTAACCAAAGCCATACACATGCAACACTCTTTACAATTTATATGCCGGATAAGATTTAGTCAACTTATTTTTCTAAACCTACGCGCACAAGCACCAGGTAAGGTAAGGTCGTACCTGGTATTGCTTCCAACTCAAATCCATTAACAAAACTTCTTAAAGAAAGGAACCTTAATCTCTCATATATCCCTGATCAACAATAATACAAAATTAAACCCTAATTCCTTAATTTCATAATCTCGCTAAAAGAATCTATAACCGTAAATATAAATCTACGAAAAGTAATTAACATACCTATCTTCTTTGTTTACAATTCAAAGAAATCGTCCAACATAGTTTTTCCAACAACCCCTATTTATCTCCAAAATTCCTTCAACGTACATGTAAATCTTATATTAACAACTTGAAAGAGATAAAATTCCTTAGAACAACAAAATTTGGAGTAGATTCTTACATACCTAGAACTTATAGATCTCAAATTGAAATTAAGAACCCTAATCCATAATTCTCCTAAATTTCAATAATAAATCGAAATCGTAAACCTTTAATTCTCAAACCATAGGAGTTATAAAACCCTAAGAAAGATATTACCTTTTTCTTTGAATCAGAGTCTCCCAAATCTCTAATCATTCTAGGGTTTCACCACAAAGCTTGGATCTCCTTCAAATCCGTAGAACAACTCGTATTAGGAAGATCGAACTAAAAAGAACGATTGAAAAAGACTAGAGAAAGACCCACTTACCTAGGGTTTTGCTGAGGAAAAGATATGACAAGATCGTGGGGTCTAAAGTCTATATATAGAGAAGGCTGGCTTTGGAAAAACGCAACCCTAGCTTAGAAAACTCGCCACTGTAGGCCGGCCAGTACGTCGACAGCCTACCATGATACACTAGCGGCCTTCCCTACTACGACAGCGGCCACCATCCCGGCATAAGTCCAATTTCCTTCACAAAATCTTGACACTTCGATACTGAAGCTGAGGCCATTGTCTATTATATTTAGGCCAGCAGCTTGGAATTCAAAGTTGGCAGCTTAGATGCCGGACTAAGCTAAATTGATCCGATGATTCGTACATAACTTCCTCGTGTCCAATTTCATTTGTTCAAGAACAAAAATACCCTTTTATATACCACTATATTACAATTGTATCCTTCATTATGAATTATTTATTTGTACTTTACAAGTTCTATAGGTGAGTCATGACCCGTACAGTCAATCCTGCCTGATAGGCATGACTGTAAACCCCGGTATTTTTAGTGGTTAAGTAAACCCCAGGTATCGAAAAGCAAAACCCTAATCCAGTCCAGTTCAAGTTTAGTGAGAGAAGTTTAGAAACCATAAATCCGGCTTTCCTTCGGTTTCATAATAAAAGAAGTTTATAAAATAAATAAATATGAATTATTGTTTTAAAGTATATTTCAAACCTTAGAAAGTTTTAAATTCATGAATTTTTCAATTTCGAGCCTTCTCGAGCTCAATTACGGAAAAACGTGTCATGGGACCAGAAACTCAGAAAAATATTCCATAATATTCATTAGAACCGTAATTTTATAAGGATTACAAAAATATAAATTTGTTAATTTTTCGAGCTATAAAAATTACAATTATAGCATTTTTCCCGTATTTTCTTTACAACCGGTAAAGTAGATGTCTTGTCTACTATTCACAAGTACAACCTACACTACACACTACCCATACCCTATTCTTACATCCTTACAACTACTCATTACAATTTTCTTTTCCAAGGAAATTTTGTTTCCTAATTAATTATTACATTTATTACATTTTATTACATAAATTACAAATTTTATCAAAAATTCAAATCTCTCTCTCTCCCCTATACTCTAGGTCGGCGCACCCCCTCCCATTTTGCCCTCAATTTTGTTTTATTTTTACTCATTTTATTCAATTAAAACCCTAATCCAATTAATATATAAGCTTATGTTCTCTCTCTCCCCTCATTTTTCACTCTTTCAAAATTGTGCAAAAGAAGAAAACTCTCCCTTTCTGTCTTTTTGTTGCCGTGACCAAGCCCTCCCCTCATACTCACTCACACAAACTCATTTGCTCTTCTTTTCATCTCCAAATCTCTATTTAGGTGATGATTCTAAGCCTTATTCCTACATTATCTTATAATGGCAAGACCATTCTTGTGTGTTTTCCACTTTTAATCCCAATGAGCATATGCTAGTGACATGAAAACACTAATACAAGAATATCAAGCCATCACAAGAAGTAGATCTTGTGTTTAAAAGAGTTTTTGTTGAAATAATGTTATGTTCATGCATGTAAAGTAGAGATCTTACATGGAAAGTTATGTTCATGCCATGAAACTCATGATTCATGCACTATATACGGTAGATCTAGTGTTTAGACACTCACACTTTCATCTACATTTATGTTCATGTGGTTATTTTGACCTTGCATGCCTTTAAGGTCATAAAAGCTTAGCCTTGCATGTGTATAGATGTGTTAGATGATAGATCTTTATGGATATAGGACAAGAAACTTGAAAAAAGAAAAGATTTTGTTAGAAATGCCAAGTGGAAAATTCGGATGAAATTTGAAACCTATTTTGAAAACCCTTGAAACCACTTTGAAACTCATATATTTCATGAAAAATGAAAGGTTTAGGTAATAGGTATCTCTAAGGAATGATTTTTATAAGTTTGGATGAGTTTAGGCATGAGTAATATGCAAAACAAGCAGTGGAGTCGGAATGAAAAATCTTAAGTTAGTGATCAAATTGTTAAATTCGTCATTCAGGGTGATGCCTACATAAACACCTAGTATTCATGCTCAAATTGCAAGTTTTATAAGTTAAATGAAGTCCTTAGACAATAGATATAATAAAGCTTCAAATTTTGATGCATTAAACAAGTTTTCTCATAGGAAAAATGCAAGAAATGAAAAATTCCAAAATTCGGATTTTTGTGAAAAGCTTGTTTAAAAACATATTTGCCAAGGGAAAAATGTGAATTTCTATGAAGAAATGAAGGTCTTGGATAGTATAAATATTAAAGACTCATTTTTATTTAGATAATAAGTAAACTCCAAGAATAAAATCCAAAAACCCTAGGGAATGCAAAGTTGGAAAGAATAGATTTTAAAAGTGCCTATTGTGGAGTTTATAATAATTAGGAGTTCATAAGAGTTCATCATCAAAAATCATCAATACCATGCATATATTGAGCTCATTACATGACATTCTTACGAGGAATTCATTCACATTCCATCTATGCATGAGTTATCAACTAGAAACATTTTTACTAAATGCGAAACAATTTTTCGGAAAAGGGAAAGTTACAGAACAGATCTGATCCCACTGTTTCATGACCTTAATTTTTTCAAAACTTGAAAATAATATTAGAAATAGATAGATCTTTTGAAATAGATAGAAATCAATATAAAATTTGCGAAATTCCGAGTTGAAATGATCAAGTTATGGCCGTTTCAAGTCGGAACTTCTGCAAATAGCGAGAATAACGATTTTGTTTAGTATAGATGTATAGTTTGGATTAGTTAAGTGATGAGATTCTTATTAGGTTATTCTTATTTGGTAGGTGATCCCGAGCACGACGATACCCTACCACCCGACTACTACTATTAAGAGACTGGCGTACCATGGCCGAGTGAGTATCACTTGCAATTTCAATTATTGCTTGTGATTGTAATAATAGTTGCACTAGTTGTTAAGCAAAGATAAAAAGAATGTATATGCATGATGGGGATAGTTGGGAATTATATCTGCCTACTGTTGATATATGAAGTTGATCTTAAAGAATATCGAAGCCGGTGATAAGTTATTGCTTGTATAGAGATGAGCTAGAGTTAATTGTCTGCGAATTTTGCTTAGCCACCTAAAAGAAGTTGATTAATCGTTTATTGGACTTCAATTATAACTGAACTCATTCATATCACTCTGGGGATGGAGCATTAGCATTGTTGGTTAATCGTGATCCATAAAACGAATTGTTGGTTAATCGTGATCCATAAAACGAAATGTTGTTTAGTTGACCGTGAGCTTAAATAGCGTCGTACTGCAGGATTCGTTAATCTACTAACCCGGGATGGAGGGCGCAAGTCCATCCACATATGATTTCCGGCTATTCATATGTTTGTTGAACTTACTTGTGTGATGCATTCACTTGATTGGTTAATCACTTGTTTGATTGCTATGTTTTTAATTGTAATATGGGAGTTTTCACTCACTAAGCTAGTTAGCTTATGCCCCTATAGTTTTTACTTGTTGCAGCATGAATTCATTTGGCTTAGGCCAAGGCAGGCTACAGCTCAGGTACCGGAACTAGGAGTTTCCCTTAGAAGTTTACTTCGATTTTGTTTAGAATTCCGTTAGAAGCTAAAGGACTCTGGATGACTGTAATGGACTTAATATTATTTTGCGGGGGAATGCCCCTTAGATTTTGTAAATTAATTATGTGTTTTGATTTATTATCTATGGCTAATGAATGCCACATTAAACTTCTTAACTCTATTGAATAGAGTATTCTATTGTCGTAAAGGGACGCTTTATACTATACAAGACCCTCGAAGGGCTCGGGTAGAGATTTGAGAGTCTTATATAGTATGTGGCAGACTGTTACGTTTATGATACCCCTATGGGGCGTGACAATGACCCACTGGTGACTATTCACGCTAGTTCGGCGGGTCAAACTATCCTTTGCCAATGTCTAGGTATAATAATATATAAATAATGAAAAGATTGCAAAATTTTCATATAAGGAACATATTTACATGATATGAATGTCACTCAAAATAAAAATGAATAAACTCATGAAAGTAAATTGTAATGCATAAAACATTATAAAACTATCAATAAACTTATAGCCTATTGACATCACCCTAATCTCACCAGTAAGAATATCGAGTTCAAACCCTTTCCTTATCGGATGGCCAAAAAAATATATTGTAAAACTTAGAAGATATTTACAACTTATGTGACATCTTACAAAAAAAAAAAAAATTAATGGAAAATATAAAATGTATAAGAATTTTGAAAGTAAATTATTAGCACAAGAAAATATCAAAAGGATTACAAAATTCTCCTCTAACCATTTTTCAAGTTTTTTTTCCTTGTAACATTTAGGATTTCTTTTTTTTTTTTTTCGATTGATAACATCTAGGAATCCTAAAATGCAAAAACAAAAAAAAGAAGGAGATTTGAACTGGTATACCAAAAAATAGGATGAATTTTGACCATATAATTTTGAGTTAAAATGATAGTTTTTAGATAGTTCTCTTTTCAATGATTGTATAATTGTGATTATAAGATGTTATATTTGCAAGTTTTGGAAAATCGAAAGACAACAAGATAAATGTTCAAATAATGTTAAAAATATTACATAATATTATAATATATATAGGTGTCTTATGCAATAAATTTGAAAAATTTACATTAAGGGGTCAAATAACACATGGATTTTCATATTTTTGAAATATTAGCATTAGAGCTGATGATGCGTACAAGCGAACGATTATCACAAACCATTAAATCACATATGATTACTGGTTGGTAATCTTCAAAAGCCTTTCGATTCCAAGAATACTAGGCAACTGGCATCAAATATCGAGATCTACACAAAAGAGCTGAAATTTAAGATAAAGAGCAGCTCTATGAAAATTTCATTCAAAATAGATAACTGAAAACTATCTTTTCATATGCCTTAAGGCTCACAAATATAAAGGAAACAGGGGAAAAAACTAAAAAAATGCAAAAATCCGAGCATTATAGGTCGACGGCCTATAATGAAATGTTAGTGGCCTTGGATAAGAAAGCTTGTGGCCTTGATGGCAGCCTTTACACATTTGATTCAGTGAATGTTGTATACTGGTTGAAGGTCGGCAGTGTAAGGATGAAGGTTGGCAACGTAGACTTCAAGGTTAGCGGCCTAAGTGCTGGCATATAGGCTTTTCAAAGCTTGTTCCTCCTTCTCTTGTTTCTCCTTTTCCTTCTCATCCCAGGCCATTTCTCCAAGAGCTTAATTACAATTTCTTCTACTACATCATCCTCCCAAGGGTGAACAAAATTCGCCCTTGAATTTTCTTCATCAGAATTATCATCACTGTTTGGGATGAGATGCTTCATATGAAACACATCTTTTGTTAAGTTATCATAGACTATTCCATGAACCTCTTGTAGGCTGTATATAAAGTTTGTGGCTTTCTCATGAATATTGATCCTATCTGGTAAATGTAATTCCACTTATCCCCTAATCTCCTTACCCACTGAAGCGAACACCACTTCTAAATCCTGTAGTTCCTCCTTAAACTTAGTCAGAGTTAACATATTAACATTGGTATTTTGCTTCGTAGGCTTAGATTCACCAGTTGCTTTATTCGGTACAAGCACAATTTTAACACCCTTAAAAGGGAAGTTGTATGTATTGGATCTACCATCATATGTCACTCCTCTATCAAATTGCCATGGTCTTCCCAATAACAAGTGACACGCATCCACTGTAACCACATCACACCACACATCATCCTTGTACTTAGAACCAACAGAGAAAGTAATTAAAGCATGTTTGGAGACACTCACCTCATCACCCTTCTTCAACCATGCCAATTTGTAAGGCTTGAGATGCTATTCCGTCTAAACCCCCAATTTCTGCACTGCCTCTGTAGAGATGATATTCTCAAAGCTACCTAAATCAATCATAAATCTGCACACCTTTCCCGTAATGGTACAGGTGGACTATAAAATATTAGTCCTCAGCTAGTTTTCCTCAGCCACTTTGGGAGTCATACATGATCTCCTCACCACTAAAGTCTCTCTACCATCCCCTTCAGCCTCAAACACATCATCATTTTTTTCCTCTACTGCCTTAGGAGTCATGCACAACTCCCTAACCAACTAATTCACGTTGCCATCTCCAGTTACAATTTCTTCTTCAATGTGTTCTTTGTCATAAACAGGACTACATCACCTCCTGCTACAAAAACATCCTTGTTCCCTTCTTCATCCTCATTTTCAATAAAAAAGCGCTTTCTTCCCCACCTTTCTACAATCTACCTATCTATGACCCACTTCACCACATTTAAAGTACTTAATCCCACTAGTACTTGGTCTACCAGTATTAGGCTTATTGAACCTTCCAGCACTACTACGATAAGAAATTTTATTATCTAAAGTCCCATTACCTGCATGATTACCCTATTTACCATAGCTTGCAGTTACACTACCACCCAACAACCCATCACTAGGCTACCTCTATTGTTTTTCGAGTATCAATGCCCATTGGTGTGCGGCAGAAACATTAACCGAATCAAATAAATTCAACATATTTTGAATCTGCAATCTTAGACCACCAATATATCAAACCACTAGTTGATCTTCAGTCTCATGCGTCTCATTCCTAATAGCCAATTGATAAAATTCAGATGTATATTCAGACACTAACCTCTTACCTTGCTTTAGGCTTTGCAATCTCTAATATATGATTTACTAGAAATTATAGGGCAGGAACTCTAATCGCTTGTGCTTTTTCATATTTTCCCAAGAAACGATTTTTTATTTGCCCAATTTCAGTCGAGTCGATTTTGTCTGTTGCCACCATGATGTGGATCTGTCATGAAGCCTGGTTGCTACTAATGGCACTTGTTTGTCCTCAGGGATGTTCTTAACATCAAGAATCTCCTCCATAGTGGCTAACCAATTTAAAAATTCTTCTGGTTGTAGACTTCCATGAAATTCAAGGATTTCGGCTCTTATACCCATCTCCTATCACTTCGATCCTCTTCCACAAAACGAACCCTACTATGCTCGCAGGGTAATTCTGCAAACAACTCTCCCTCATCAATTGAAGGTAGATCATCCTCTACCTTACCTACCTCTGGTATTGGATTAGGGTTTCTTTCACGCTTAGGGTTAGCATTATGCTAATCTCCCATCATCACAGCCATCTTCTTAGTGAGTTGATCCATCATCCTATTGAATCGGCATTCCATTGTGCCCATCTGTTCATCGGCGATATATTCGATCTGTCGATCTAGGTTAACACAATTGTAAATTTCATCCATTACAGCGCGACATTGATTACCTTGTCTTTTAGATGGCATCTTCCCTAGAGCGAACGCAGCTCTAATACTAAACTGATGCAACGTACAAGCGAACAATTATCATAAACCAATTAATCGTGCATGATTATCAGTTAGTGATCTTCAAAAGCCTATCTATTCCATGAATACTAGGCAATTAACATCAAATATCAAGTCTACACAAGAGATCTAAAATTTGAGATAAACATCAAGATGGCTCTATAAAAATCTCATTCAAAATAGACAACTAAAAAATGTCCTTTCATATGCCCTGGGGCTCACAAATATAAACAAAACAAGGAAAAAAAAAACTTAAAAAATGCAAAAATCAGAGAACTATAAGCTGACGGCCTATAATGATATGCTGGCGGCCTTAGATAAGAAAGCTGGCGACCTTGATGGCAGCCTTTACACATTTGATTCTATGAATGTTATACACTGTTTGAAGGCTAGCGGTATAAGGATGAAGGCTGGCGGTGTAGACTTTAAGATCGGTGGCTTAAATACCAATGTACAGGCTTTTTAAAGCTTGTTCGTCCTTCTCTTATTCCTCCTTTTCCTTCTCATCCTAGGCCATTTCAACAAGAACTTAAAGTTCTATTTCTTCTATTGCATCAAGAACATACTCTTGCATAATTACATTTATTATCCTGTCAAGTTTCTCCGAGAGTATTATTTTCTCTTCCTCACCCGTCTATAGTACAGGTTCTATGGATTATAAAGCCCCGCTAAGAGAGCTCCATGAACAAGTTCCCACTATTTTGCATATGTTGTCCTAGGAAGATGATATTTACGAGGAAGATTGAAGAATATAGTTGGCTATAAGATTAGTCTAACATTTCGATCCATGTTATTTTATTTCTAGGCTTGTAAATAGTATAATTCTTGTGTACTAAGTAAAGCTATTAGATACCCAAAACTATTTTAACGCAATTATGAAGTTATAGTATTTTGTTATGAGTTTTGCTTTAGGCGATTGGATGAGTATTTGATGAGATTTGAGATGCCAATAATAATCCTTTGCTAGGACTAAAAGTACCCTACGTGGAGGTGCACATCAGAACGTAAGAGGACTTCAGGACAATTGAGAATGTTGTAGTATAGATACAAAACAGTCCTGCACCTTTCATAAAGAGTCATGATCCAACTGGAATTTGCATGTGGATATAGTATATCAAAAGTGACTCCTTCAAGGTACCCTTTTTTTTTCCTCTCCTTTTGTAGCTTTTATCCTGCATTTATAGATAAGGAAATCCAAATGCAATATCCATGTGCATATAGGGTGCATCTCAAGGAACTCAAATGCTCTTGTGAGATAGGTAAAGATATTCTATTGTTTGCATTCTTATTTTAAGGTCATTTTATCTTCTTATTTTGAGTTTTAAAATGAGAGTTTTCTTTAAGTATATATAAAATTTAACCATTGACACGTCCATTGAATCATAAAGCTGGTTGATAGCAGAAATAAGTACTCATGATGGATTCTTCTATGAATTCCCTTTAGTCCAAAAACATGGACAACCTTTTAAGTTATAAATGGATGAGCTAGTTTAATGTTCATTGCTGAAAATTCACTTCGTTAAGTGTTCTTAAGTCATTCAAAATTCATTGGCTCCCAGATAAATTAGCCAAAAGAGTCAAATTCAAGTCGTTAGTAGCTTAAGCCTTAACGCCCCAAAATTAGTAAAATTGAAGTCGCTAATAGCTTAAAACTTAAAGGCATCATGTGACGTGGTTAGATCCATAATTCTTTGTATAATAAATAGATTAATCCCTTATTATATGAAATACAATACTTTAGTATCTTTCATGGCATTCTCTTTATGTTTTTTTTCCCCACTTAGGCGTAATTCAAGTTAGTTTTACCTTTGGACTAACTACAACAATTTCATAACTTTCTTAAACAATATCTGATGAATCTTATGAGATCAATGTTCTCATCATTGTGCTCTACGATCATACTTTTCATCACCATTGATGCAATAGGATAATCAAAGGCTACTGGTGTTAAACTGAAGGATGTTGGCATTGGTGTGAAGGTCATCGGCCTTGAGGCAGTGTTGAAGCAAGGAAGAATGGCTAGATTGTACCACGAGTTATGCCACGGCCCCATGGAGTCTTTGTAGAAGGCAATGTCAGCAATATACGCCATTGGCATATATCCTTAGGTCGTTGGTATATAGTGGTCAGGCTGCTAACTTATGTTTATAGTTTTTGTTCCATATGAATTTTAATTTATTTGTTTTGTTGAGACTATAAATAAAGTGTTTTAGGGTTTTGTAAGGATTATCTTATATTTTCATACACCTTTAAACCCTATTGAGAGTTTTTTCTTAGGAAAGTTACAATCTTTGCAATTGATTTGTGTTTTAGAGATCCACCGGTGTGTGGATTTCTGTTATAACACTTTCACGTTGCGTTAGATTGGTATCAGAGTACAGTAAAATTCTGTGAAGATGTCTTCAAACGAAGGTGTTGATGGCGGTTGTATTTGTGACAGTGTTCAGGATACGACAGTCCGAGGAGCGGAGGTTCATATGGCAGTAATCGATGCCATGGATTGAAGACTCCAACGAGTAGAGCTTCTTCTTGAGGATTTGGTCGGACATTTCAATGCAGGGGTAGTAGATACCAACAAGGATAGGAATATTAGTGGCAGACGACCGAGGGTAAGATGTAAGGACCCGCTATCACCCCTATATTTGAAATAGGAGATAACGGTTCCCCAACCACATATAACCCCTAACATTATATGTAAGGTTGCCTAAAGAAATTGTTTGAGTAATTGTTTATCTAATTCCATAAAGATATTATACAATGGGAGACATAAATTTTTTTTTAAAACCTTAAGCAAAGCTATACTACCACACATTTTGGCAAAGGAAACAACTCAACTTCTAAATAGCTAAACACTTACATATATATACATATTACATCCAAAGGCTTCTTACAAGCCTTAACCAAAATCCTCAAAACATAACCCAACTAACACTATAATTACATTATCAACCAAAAAGAATCTCATCTAATCTATTACATTCATAGGGTCCATTGAGTCCATGGTCATCTCTAATCCTCCAACCCATCAAGAAAATCTTCAAAGTCAGTTCCGTACCCCATACTCATATAGAACTCATCGGAGTCATCACCTGAAATAGATAAAATATGAGGCAAAGGCCCAGTACACAAGTAACAAATACAAAATGCGAAGTGGATCACACATTCTTGGGCTAAATGCATTATGCAACAACCACTTGTTTATTATTAAGTCTTTAGTTAGTAAAACAATACGGGAGTATTCAAACTCCGGACAACAAGGATCTAGTATTACGTCCACCTCCCTGAGTGGTCCCTACTGTTCATACAGACTAAGCAACCCCACCTTCCGGCGTAGCCCGTAATACTAGGGGTTCCTGAGTAACGTATCACGACGCTTAGGGGGTTGATATGAGCAGCTCGGATACTCATATCTCCTAAACAATTCTATCCAATAACGAGAAAGTTCCCTGCCCCCAATCTGAGCAGGGTGCCGCTCTCCGAACCAGATTCAACGGCAAACAAAGACAATCAACACTCATATGTCGATAGGATTTTCTTAATTTAAGGTAGTTTGATTTAGATGCCTATCCTAGCAAAGAGACAAGCAAGTTACCGCGTCTTTGAGATAGCTTGGGAATTAACGGGTTTGACTGGGCGAGGATCTATCACTGTTTAAATCAATATTGAATTTCACACTTAGCCTAAGTACTAATTAACTAGTTGAAATATAAATAAATCAAAGAAATCCAAATAAATTAATACAAAGTTACAATAAAGCATTTAAACATCCTAATATATCCTAGATCGCTTAACAAATACTTAATTGATCATATGTCAAACTTCGAAAAATTTTGAAAAAAGTTTTTAAAATTTAAAAGCATAGGGGACACGTCGGCACTCAAAGCCGGCGGCTTTGAGCAGGTGTTCGATGTTCTGAAAATCCACACTGCCAACGCTGGCAGCTTTCAAGGGTACACAGGCTGCCCTTGATTCTAAGCCGACGGCCTTGAGTCGGTGTAGAATCCAAAATTCAAATTTTTCAAAAGTTTACAGAGAGGTACAAATCGGCCGCTTACCCATGTACGTTGGCAGCTTCTCACTATATGCCGGCGACTTTGAAATCCCAGTAGCCGGCGTACAATGTGAAAGAAGGAACGCCGGCTGACTTTTCCAGCGAAAGCCAGCAGCGTTCGATCGGCCTTAAGAAATTTGGTTCTGTTGGCTTTCAACACCGCTTATAAGCCGGCGGCGTAGAACCCTCAGATGCCGGCGTACGTTCAAATTTTAGCTTATACGAAATTGTTTTTGTTTTCCCCTGTTTTATTACAACTTTGTTCATTTTTCAAAAATTCTCCAAACTTAATCCAAACTTTCTAAAGCTTGTTATATGATCTAAATACTATCCTAGCAACATGAATCCTACTTCTAATCATCAAAACTCTAATCATACTTCAATTTCACATCTCAACTACTCAATTTTCAATCTTCCAAAATACTCATCCCCACACATCAACACTCCTATAAGATATATACTACCACTCCATAAGCCACTTAATCTCATTCAAACTATCATCAATGCACCAAATCAATCCCACACCAATTATCACATCAAAATCATTTCTATTCTAACATTTACACACAACACAATATAGAACATAAATTAAAGGATTAAGTTTGTATTAAACTCACATGACTAAATCTTGGCTTGGAATGATATTCAAATCCTAAAGCTTGTAGTAAATCTTGGCTTAGGGTTTAAGATTTTGGGATGAGAAAAGGAAGAAAGAAAGAAAGAAGAAAGAAAGAAGATGAAAATTCGGATGGTAAATAGGGCTGCCCAAAAAGAGGTCAAAAACAAGTCTAAACAAAGTCAAATCTCATTCAAACTTAGCCATTAGGGGTTTATTTGTCCTAGAATTAATTTAGGAAAATTTCAAATGCATTTGGGTTGAATTTAAGCTTAAAAAGTGGGTTTAAAATTTGCCAAAATTTCTGTCATAAATCTAAACAATTCAAAAGTAAATTTACTAAATTCTAAACATAACACATGCATAATAATTTACAAAAGACACATTTATTCATTACACTACACACACATTTATACATATCAAACAATAATATTAATTTCATAATATTATACACATATAAAATAACACATTCACTAATTATATTAACTAAACCAACACACACACACACACACACACACATATATATATATATATCATTCCAATAACACATTAATATATAATTTAAGGAATTCATGGCTATTTCATAAGAGATACTTGGGACGGTCCTATCAATTGACCTATCGCTGCAAATCGATCGGCACAAATGTTTGATGAAGACTCCACTGAAAAGGATGAGATCTTATATGAAAATGGGCAATCACAGAGGAGACGAAGAGGTGATGGTAGTGGCAAAGATCGAAGGGGCTACTATAGGCATGATCAAGGAGATAATGGAGACTTTCACCTAAAGCTAGATATTCCTAATTTTAATGACAATTTAAATATTGAGGAATTTTTAGATTGGTTAGCTAAAATAGATAGATTTTTCAATTATATGGAAATTCCTGAGGAGTATAGGGTTATGTTGGTAGCTTGTCGATTGAAAGGTAGTGCATCAATTTGGCGAGAGAGGCTGCAGAATAGGAGATATCATGAGGTTAGACAACATGTGAGGACATGGTATAGGATAAAGCAGTTGTTACAAAGGGATTTCTTACCTCCTAATTATGAGCAAATTCTGTTCCAATAGTATTAGCGGTGCCACCGAGTACATGAATACACCACATAGTTCATGTAATTGGCGGATAGGATTGACCTAAGGGAGAGTGAGGGTCAGCGGGTCGCGAGATATGTGGGGGCCGAAAATTGTAGATCCGAGATAAAATCAGAGTCCACATTCTGCGAACTTTGAATGAAGCAAAGAACATGGCTCTTAAAGTATAACTGATGTTGAAAAGAGAAGGATAGTCGATATTATGGTGGTAGTAAGAGATTTGGGGATGACAATGCAAGTCAACCTGTGGTTAAAAAGAATTACAGTATTGAAGGAAAGCAACGCTTGAGTAATGAGAAGAAGGAAGACAAAGCTACTGGTAAGAGACCTGTTGAGGCTAAGGATACACAGAAGAAGAGTAATCCTTATGCAAAGCCAATCTTGGGCAAGTGTTACCATTGCAATCAACGAGGGCATAGGTCTAATGAATATCTAAATAGAAAGAGTGTGAATATTGTTTAGAGGGAAGAGATTTTTGCACTTGATAGAGAAGAGGATTATCTTGAAGAGGGTGATGAGGATGCTGGGCAAACGTATTTCATTAAGATGTTGATTGTCCCCTAAGCAAGAGGAGAACACCCAAATATGCCAATTGTTTCGTACCAAGTGTACGATACATGGGGAGGTGTTTTACTTAGTCGTTGATAGTGGCGGTTGCGAAAACATTATTGATAGAGAGGTTGTGAAGCAATTGCAGCTAACAGTAGAGAAACACCCTAATCCATACATTATAGGGTAGATTAAAGCAACTGAGAGGATAGATGTGAAAGAGAGGTGTAGAGTACCATACTCGATAGGTAAGTATGAGGATGAGGCTTATTGTGACATAGTAGATATAGAGGTGTGTCACTTGTTGCTTGGAAGGCCTTGGTAGTATGATGTGAATGCCTAGTGTGCAGGGAAGGAAAATGTGTATAGGTAAGAAAATGGTGGTGTGAAGTACACTTTGCTGCCCTAAAGATAGCAAATCATACCAAGGCAGTCAAATAAGAGAGGTGCTCTTTTCTTACCATCATGCAATCAGAAAGTGAGATGGAGGAATCTATTAAGTAGCCTAGAGTTATGCATGCTCTCATGAATGAACATCAATCAAGGGTGCATAACAAGGTAGTTCATGCCTAGAAGAAAAAGAAGAAGAAAATGCGGACAGATGAGAACTCAAGGTCGAGTTCTTTGCAGGTGGGAGAGAATGATGCAGTAGGATAGTTAAAGGCCATCGGTGTTAAACTGAAGGCTGCCAGCATTGATGTGAAGGCCACCAACCTTGAGGCGGCATTGAAGCAAGGAAGAACAACCAGATTGTACCACGGGTCGTACCACAACCCCGTGGAGTCTTTGCAAAAGGTAATGCCAGCAGTATACATCATGCATATAACTTTAGGCTGGCAGCGTTCAATGCCTAAGCTGCCATCTTATGTTTATATTTTTTGTTTTGTACGAATTTTAATTTATTTGTTTTGTTGAGACTATAGAGTGTTGTAGGGTATTTTAATGATTATCTTATATTTTCATACACTTTTGAACTCTACCGGTATGTGGATTTCTTTTATAACGCTTTCACGCTACGTCAACCATGTTGGAAAAAATTAAAAGCAACATATTTCTAGTTAAGGTCATAGATAAAGTTTCTGTTTAGGTTTTTAGAAACGAAAGGAGCGGGTTTCTTTTTAATGCCTAATTTCATGGTGATTTGCAATTGTTAAAGGAAAGAATCCTCATCCCCAAAAGGTGTATGCAGTTGACTCAAACCCCTCTTGATTTTGAGGTGGACCCTTTGCAGTTGGCAGCTTTGCGATTGACAGGTCGCTAGCTATATATTGAAGGAAAATAAAAGAACTGAAAAAGGGACCAAAAGTTAAAAGGAGTCGTCACATGTATCCTCAATTTCGATTGTCAATGCCATGTATCTTATTCATTCAACTTTTGCATCTAGTGATGCAAAGTCATCCCTTGAAAATTAGAAAGCATTCAATCTATTAGTTTGTTATAATAATCATTCATCCATCCAAATTCGATCTACTCTAACTCTTGAGCATCAAAGAAAACCCAACTAGGACAAAACTTGCTTTCTTCACACCGCGAATGAGAGATTCAAAAACGAAATGATCAGATTCACATTAAAAAAAAAAAAAAATCTTTAACTATTGGCTTTTACCGTATTGAGAAAAAAATTTTCTATCTTTCGGATGTACAAAAACATAAACTTAATATAAGTTTTCTTCTTATAAGAAGGAATATAAACAAGAAAACAGAAAATAATTACAGCTCATATTTTACTAAATATATTTTATGATATTAATAAAAACTTTGATATTCTCTCTAGTTTGGAGTGAGAGCTACAAAAACAAGAGTAAAGATTCAAAATACTAATAATTGAACTTGGTAACATTATTAGTTTGTACCACATCTTATGAGTAAAATAAATCCTCCTACAATTTTAAAAGCACCTGCAATTCGATCCATAAAGAGCAAGAATCAAAGATGCAGTAGAAGAATAAAACCTTCAAGAAAAAAGTTGTCTCAACAACCGATATACAACTATTATTAAAAACAAAAAACAAAAACAATAAAAACAAAAAATTAATTTGATCTATTTAATCTTTTTAGCCTCTTCCTTTAATATTATGCTAAGATAAGATTGAACATGGCAAAAGTCATTCAAAAGAAATAATTCTGCTAAGAATATCAAAATTTTAGGCCTTCAAGCAAAATATAGTAGCAAAGAAGAAGAAGAACAAAGTTTACGTTCTGTTTTTCAGGCTAAAACTTCTCCTTACATTTTTCGTTCATAAGCTCATATATAAATATTTACAAAAGACTAGTACTGTTTGGTCAATACCAAACACAACTAATACATCAAGTCTTTCACATATACAGTTTCTCAAAAAATGGATTTGTCCTATCTTTCAACTAATAAAGCAAAAAGTCCTCAATATAAGGTTTATCATTCCTTTTCAACTAAAACAAAATATTACAAAACGATTCTTGAAGTATTTAGAAAATTCTTAATTCTAATAATTTCTCCAACCTTAGCGATGTCACTGTTTGCAAATTGCCTAATTCTTTATATTCATACAGCTCCATTACACACTTGCTTCTGTTGTTTGATTTCTTCAATTAACTTAGTGATATTGAGGTATGAAGACCCTCCATCTTCTACTGCTTTCATCGCCTTATCTCTGAGGTCCCTAGCTCGATTCCTTCTCTTTTGTCCTTCTTCCCCACCATCCATCAACGCATCAATACCATTCTTGATATCATCCTTTTTCACAACTACCCCATTAGCTTCCTCCTTCCCCCACTGCAAAGGTGTTTCCACTCCTAGACTCACACCAATTTTCAGAACCTCTACTATTAGTTTCGCATTGCAGAACTGGTCTGCAAAAAGAGGCCATGTAAGCATCGGAACGCCCGCAGAAGCACCCTCCGTGGTTGAATTCCAACCGCAATGAGTCAAGAATCCCCCTACTGCCGGGTTTGATAGGATGAGAACCTGTGGTGCCCAACCGCGTATAAGGAGGCCTCTATCTTCAACTCTTTCCTCGAATTTTCCTTCTGATATCCACTTTTCTAGTTCCTCCAATCTGCTGTTTCCTCTTAGCACCCAAATGAATGGCCGGTTCAAGGCTTCGAGGCCTAGAGCAAGCTCTTTCAGCTGTGAATGTATTACGTTACATAGGCTTCCAAGGCAAGCATAGACGACGGAGTTTGCTTTCTTATCATCAAGCCACTTCAAGCAATGGCCGTCGTCAATAGCTGCCTTATTACCTCTTTCGGCCTTATCTAGTTGGTCCTTATTGCTCAGCCAGACCGGTCCAACGCACCAAACCTTACCCTTCCTGACCTTCTTGTATTCTTCAACATATGCCGACTCGAATGCTTCAAACGTGTTGACAATCACCCCATATGAAGCTAAATCCAGTTCAAAAATTCGATTCTTTACTTCTCTTTCAGATGGCTTCATTTGCATCATCAGTTGTGGCTTTGTGAACTCGAGTTTATCTGGCAATCCAGGAAGTACAAAGTACTCGAGTTCATTTGCATCATCAGAAATGTTGGAGGTGTGCACACCACGCAAGCATTGAAGGCAAAAGCAGCCACATCCTCTGAAGGAGATTCTAGGAATGTTGAACTTCTTAGCAATATTGAAGGTGAACTCGATCCACATATCTGATATAATACATCTTGGTCTTGGATGTAGCTCTTCAAATAATTTTTCCACTGGCTCTTGAAGCATCGCGATTGCATTGAAAAGTCTCATACCCTGACCCTCCTCCAAAGGCAGCAAATCAAAATTTTCACACCGTGACAGCCCTGCTTTAACAGATGGAAGCGGAACCTCTACAACCCGAATATCAAGTCCACCATCAATGGACCGATCAATTACACCTCTGAAACGTTTCGCATTCAGTGGTGTGGTGATTTTGGTGATTATAACCCCTCCTCGCTGTGCTAACAACCGAGCAATGTCGATCATGGGAATCATATGGCCTTGAGCTATGAAAGGAAATAATACAAAGTGAAGCTCATTGGCTTTGGAAGCCATTGCAAGGGAATGATGGGGAGAATTCTATGGCCTATTTTTAAAAGTTTCAATGTAGGGTTTCCAGTAGATCGGTGCTGGGATGTTTTACTTATGTAACATATCTCATGATTGATATAGAAGATGGTGTGGTTCACTGACAACCTAAGAAGGAATTCTGTGGATAATATCAAGAATACTTGCAACATGATAAAATTCTGGTCTCCAGTTGTTTGGTTTTTTGTATGTAGAAGTTTGCCGCCATGCGAAAATTCTCAAGTCCTTGCTGTTTTCTTCTCGAGAACCACGCATTGGATCCTGTCAGGAAGTGAAATTGCTTTTTTCTGGTTGCTGATTACAACGTCAGAAGCAGCAGAAGAAAGCTGACTGTGTTCTGTTCAGTTTATTGTTTTCATGAAGCTTTGTCACGTCTTCTTCAATCCAGCTTAAGCTATGTCATGGAATATCCCAAACCTTTACCTAAGTTAGAAATTGAGTTTAGATGAATTAAACGAATCAAGTGAATTATAAGATGTAATTAGATAATAATTAATGATTAATTAAATTAAAATTTGAGATTTCGAATTCTTAAACCCCTAAATATATTGTTTAAATGTTTAGTGGATTTCTAAACCCCTAAACTTTAGTTCAAATTTCAATTCATAAATTCCCACAAGTTTTGAGTTCATTTTCTGGCCTCAAAAAATCGATTCTTAACCCAAGCTCAAATTGAATATCAATTTGATATAAAGTAAGTTCTTAAATTAAGTTCTTAATTTTTAACCTATAAATTCTGAAATTATTTCTTAAACTCTTTTAGAACTAAAGAGATTGATCTGAAAGTTCTAAATCTAATAACATTTTTCTAAAATATCTTTAATCTATCCTTTTACTTTTCCCTTTTCCTTTCCATGCCTCTTCTTTTCTTGTCTTTTACGTTTTCCTTCCCTTTCTATTCTTCTTGATTTTCTTTCTCTTTTTCTTCAATTCATCTCCTCTAATCTCAATTTTAAGAAGGCTAAAAGAGGAATCAAAGTTAGATATGAAGATAGAAAATGAAAGCCATGTTAGAATATGACGTAACGAAGGTAAAAGGAAAACAATCGCAAGACATTGATTCGCGCACGAATATCTGGCTTGTAATCTTCAAATATCTATTGATTCTGAGAATACCTAGATATCTGGCATCAAAAGTTGAAATCCACACAAGATTACGAATTTTGGGATAAAGAGAGAACACTCTCAAAGAAAATTCATTCAAAATAACATATTTTGTCATATGCCATAAGGCTTACATATATATAGGCAAGCTTGAAAGTTGCCATAACTGAAAAATAACTAAAACCTATTAAATAATATTAAATAACATTTAAAAGGAAAAACTAAAACTGACATCCTATTAAAAGACATTAAATCCTATGAAACTGACATCCTATTAAAAGACATTAAATCATATTAAAAATCCTACTAAATGATACTAAAAATTATTCTTTAGAAATATTAAATGATATTCTAAAGGCATTGACCACATTATTAATTACGAATTTGAGAAACCCAAGAGACATGTAAAGTACGTCGCTCCAATACTGGTAGTCGACATAAGATTTTTCGCCTCTTCATCCTATGCTGCATCATCCTCTCCAGGCTGGACAAAATTCGACCTCGAATTTTAACCATGTTATGCAGTAAGTCCTCAACTTGTCTCCTCAACTCTTCATGTTTTGTAGGGCTCATTTGATGACGAGGACAATTTGGAAGGATTGCACTTAGTTCAAAATTGATTTGGTGTTGAATGTCTCTTAATGGGGGTAACCCATCTGGCAACTCTTCAAAAAACACAACCTGAAACTCCTTTACAACCATAGTTGCAAACTCAGGTATTGATACCTCCTCAATAACCTCATTGCCTACAATAGGCTGAAAAATTTCAACTTTTTCCAAAAATTCTTTCTCCTCATAATTATCATCAAAAATAGGTTTTCCATCTCCCTCAGCCTTAAACACATCATCATATTTTGTGAAAATCTCTTCTTCATCATTCTCAATGTCGAAGATAGGTCCTCCATCACACACAACTTCAAACATAGGTTCATCATCCTCATAAGTGTCAAATATTGGTTCTCCATCATAGTTGTCCCCATCAATAAAAGAGAAATCATCATCAAATTCCAAGATTTTTGCGTTCATTCGTAATTCCCTCCAACTACTATCTTCCTTAACGAAAGAAGAGTCATAAAAGCTCTCAACGACAGACGACATTTCATCATCATCATCCTCAAAATCTTCACCTATCCTTAGATTAGGGTTAGGGTTACGGTTAGGATTAAGGTTAGGGTTCCTACCTCGATTCTGATTCATCGCAAGCGCCTCCACTCTTTCTGTCATCTGGACTACTGCAGCATTCAGTCGTCAATCGATCATCTGTACTATCCTCTGTTCTAACCTCTCATCGAGCATAGCTCCAATCCTCTGATCTAAGTTTTCATGCTCATAAATCTCATCTATACGTCGCTGGTTAACCTGTCTGCGAGGCGCCATGATATTCCAAGAGCGAACGTGGCTCTGATACCAACTGACGCAGCGAAGGTAAAAGGGAAACAATCGCAAGACGTTGATTCGCGCACGAATACCCCACTTGTGATCTTTAAATATATTGATTCTGAAAATACCTAGATATTTGGCATCAAAAGTCGAAATCTACTCAAGATTACGAATTCTAGAAAAGAGAGAACACTCTCAAAGAAATTTTATTCAAAATAACATATACTGTCATATGCCATAAGGCTTACATATATATAGGCAAGCTTGAAAGTTGCCATAACTGAAAAATAACTAAAACCTATTAAATAATATTAAATAACATTTAAAAGGAAAAACTAATACTGACATCCTATTAAAAGACATTAAATCCTATGAAACTGACATCCTATTAAAAGACATTAAATCATATTAAAAATCCTACTAAATGATACTAAAAATTATTCTTTAGAAATGTTAAATGATATTCTAAAAGCATTGACCACATTATTAATTACGAATTTGAGAAACCCAAAAGACATGTATAGTACGTCGCTCCAATACTGATAGTCGACATAGGATTTTTCGTCTCTTCATCCTATGCTGCATCTGAATAGCTCCAACAACAAGTAAAGAGGATCAAGATTTCATGTGTTTGCCAAAAGATAAGTAAATTTGTTTTCCTTTGTTGTGATTGTTTTTTCTAGATATATATGATGAATTGATTATAGTTATAAGTAGAAATTAAGATAAAGCATGTAATCTTGATATATATAAAGTTATAGGCTAAAACCTAAATGAGATTATGCATGCTTGAACTAGGAATGAGATGATATATGAAGTAAAACAAGGATATAGATGTTAAAGATGATGATTCTGGACTTATATGTTAATTATAAGATGTTAGATGATGAAAAATAATGTAAATCAAGTAGTAAAACAAGTAAAGTTTTCGAAAACGAAAGTAAGGCAAAAAGCACCAAGGAAACATAGGAAATTTTATCTAGTGTGCTCTTTATATTTTACTCGAAAACTTTTAAATTTACACATCAAAGGAGAAACACGGCTGAAACATGGTCTCATGTATAACGCCATGCTTCTCTTTGTATCGTTTTAATAAAAATACTTTCAATTCCTAGACCAACACGGCCAAAATACGAGATGATCTATCTCCTTATGTTCCTCTCTATTTCTCGCATGTTCTATATGATAAGAGGAAACACAACCAAAACATGGCTTATTCTATTTGACTGCGTTCTTCTTTGATCCCCAAATGCTTTGCATGTTAAACTAAACATGGTGTAAATACAACCCTTATAAATCCTTGAATTATTCTGTACTCTTGGGAAATAATCATAGAGTTAAATATCAAAACCGAAACCCTAAAACCGGCCCAAGTTAAAACCGAACTCTAAAAACCCTAAACAAGATCAAATACAAAATTTTGTAACATTAAGAAAAAAAATGCCTTCAAAACAAAACAAAAATCTAATAATCATTTGACTTAAAATCTTTGCGCTGAATGATTCATCTATCTGATCTCTAACACATAAATCAATATAATATAATATTAAATGACAAAATTATAGTACCTTATAACTTTAGGTGAATTTTAGAATAAAAAAGATTAAAATTAATACCAAAAGTCAAACCAAGTTAACATATAATGTTAGAAGCCCTAGACTCGATTAGGCAATCCCGAGAACTAGAAAATATCAAATAAATTATAAAAATAGAGTAAACATAATTTTTGAACTTAAAATACAAGTATAACATAAACCCTCAGATTTTGAAATCTTACGAATAAATCTCAAAGCTAGAATTGAAACCAAATCCCTAGAAAGACAACCTGAGTTTAACTTAAGACCTAAAGTATTTAGATCTGGCAATCTCGCACTCGAAACTATAGAACAATAAAACTGAGACAACCATAGATTATAGTTCGAAATAATGTCTTATAACCTAAAAATATCATATTTACCAAAAATTCGCTCGTTTCGAACAGGAACAGAATCAGTTTTCAAAAACAGGATTCCGGCACATAAAACGGTAAAAATATTCTGATGACATATTTAGACTCATAATGAGATTAGAAATCATAAAATATCAATTATAGAATTTTCCAGCTTCTAAAAATATTAGATATAGCTTGTTTATGAGTATTTTTCTTACTACCGGTATTATATTTATCTTATCTACTATTCGTTTACTATTTACTACTATTCATTATTATTTATTTATCTCTACTTTTTCTTACACATATTTTTACACCTGCCTTTTACATCTCTTACAATTATATTTTCCCATAAAACTTCTTATTATACTTTTTAGTTGACTTCTTTTATACTTTTCTACAAAAATTAATTTTTTTCTTCTCTCTCTCTGCTTTTACAAGAAATTTCAGCAACTGCCCCCTCCCTTTGCTTTTTCTTTTTAATTTATTTTTTCACACAAAAATCATTAATTTCACACCTATAAATACCCACTACCTTTATGCCTTCTTACACTTATACAACTTTCATCAAATTTCTCTTATTTCCTCTTCTTGAGGCATCACTTTCCCTCCCCCTCTTGCTACCTCCTTTCTTACTCCATCACAAACACACTTATTTGATTTTCTTTTTCAGGTAAACACTTCTCCCATACATCTATAGTTAGTGTAGGTGTTGTTTCATGCATTATCCATGGATAAAATCTCCCCATGATGCATATAAGGATGATAATGCCGAAAAATGAAACCACATCTCATCTAGATTATGATCATGTTGATATTGTGTTTATGTTGTTATATTTGTAAAATCTAATCTAACTATGTATACATGTAAACATGACTATGTACATATCTATATTTATTTGAACATATAAGCCTACTAATCTAACATTTAATTTGTTGCACTTATTTTATCTCTTGCAATTTATTTATTTTATGCTCTTATTATACATTTTGAGACTTTTCCTTAATCTAAGTCTCAAACTTGTCCTTAATCAAGTCAAAAAAATAAAATAGGGACTTGTCCATAATCTAAGTCCTGAGAATGCCTTGTCTGAAAATCCTAAGGTTTCTATTATATTTTTTTTACTCCTAATTATTTCGCTATCTAAGGGAACTTGTCTATTTCTAAGTCCCAAGGTGCCTTGACATAAATCTAAGACTCCCATGCTTTTATTTTATTTATGAGACTAGAAATATTTTAAGTCTCAAGAAGCCTTGAAAAGATCTAAAACTTCTATGTTTTTCTTTCTTTATGATTTTCTTATATTTTATGGTGACTGGAACTTATTCAAATCCCGAAAAGTTTTAATAACAAACTAAGACTCACATGTCTTTATTTTGATATTCACTTATTTATGATTAGCTATCCTTAGTTTTTATGTTTTGATAAGCCTATACTAATGATTTTATCTTTAAGAAGGTTACTATATATGTTACTCTTGCATATACATGGTTATGAATAATGTTGTCCTAAAACTTTCAAAGATGAGAAGATTGGCAAATTCTTGTTTATAAACTAACTTCCAAAAACTTCATTATCAACACTTAGAAAAAATTGTCAATTGAAATAAAAGAGTAAAAATATTTACTCTCCCAAATTTTTCCAAAATATCAAAAGTGAGTTTTTGTAAAATATAAATGTTGATAATTCTTTTCTATGTAATTTTTTCCTAAAAATCTATTTATAAGACATATGCCAATCTTTTATTGAAATAAAATATAAAAAATTAGTCCATTTTTTAATACGACAAATTTTAAGGATATTTTTAATATTAATCAACCTAGAATAAATTTTCCAACAACCCCCCAAAAGTCCATGTGTTGAAAAGTTATTAATTAAGCAAGAGTTATTTAGAACAATTCATTCACTTAATTTTTACCAAATGCCAAAACCTAAAGCTTTTTGAAGATGATATAACTTACAATGATTTTCTTTACCAACACATAAATATTCATGTTTTAGAAAATAATAGTTAAAAGAAGTTTAATGTGAAAATGAAATATTCATGGAATCAAAATAATTATAAAAACATGATTTTCTTTAATAGATTTTCACAAGAAATGGGGTTTTATTAAAGAAACCTAACTTAAGTGAAATTCAAGAGGAATACACTTAGAGTATTGTATTATAAATAATTTAGAACCCATGACTTTTAAAATAAATTATTAAATGAAGATTTTGAAATAAATATAAGACCTCCATGGTTTCAAAATATATTAAACCATGATTTTTATTAAGTCTCATATTCACAAAATTTAAGGTAAAGAATTTTACTATAAGTTCAAAAAGTAATTTTGCATAAAACCCAACATTGCTACTCTCTATGAAAGATTATTTACAAAATTTTTATTTTGGACAAACATCACTAGGATCATGCATATAATATGAGTTATTATTGGTACTAAATGATTTTTGAAAGTACAAATATTTATATGTTTGCTATAAGTAAGTAAGTGAGGTAAAACTTGGGAAAATTGCAAATTAAGGAATGGAACTTTTAGGTCAGATATGTATCGACCAATTTTGAAACCCAAATGACTTTAAATGTTAACAATAACCTTATAAATAAATAGATCTTTTTAAGTAGGTAGAAAACAACTACTAATATATGAAATTCCAAGTTAAATAAGAAAGTTATGACCATTTTAAGTTGTAATTTCTCTTCATCCGAATTTTGACGAGAGTAACAAGATAGAATTAGAAAGTTTAAGTAGATCCTCTATGAAATACTTATTCCAGGTATTTCTTTTGTTTAAGTGACGTGGAGTTCGATGTGCTATTTCCGGAGGACTATTACGACTAAGAATTGCTCTAATTGACAAGTAAGTTCTTCTCCTAATTACCTTGTTTGTGCTTGTTGAAATAGTGGCATTAGTATGCTGAGAAAAGATAAAAATGGATATGTATGGAGAACTCATGGGTTATGTATGTGATTATATATTTATGTGATTAAGGAAATACTAAGCATATTGAAACATTGAATTGTTTATTTAATTGCTTTGATTACTTATATGTATAGTTGTTTGTGAGTGTTAGATTGTTTGATCGCCCCCTAAAGAACCTTAACAAGGTTTGACCTAAGAAAAAGAAACAATCACGCATTGCATATCGCCGAGTCTTATTAAATGCTGCTACTCTCACGCAAGGAGTCTGAAGAACTATGGATCCTGCCATAGGCATAGATCTATTCCTTCTCGAGGAAATTACATACGCTAGAACAAGGCATCCTTAGGGAGGAACCATGCAGGCCGATTGCTATTAATGAGTGCTTGGGGACTAGCAATAGAGAATGCAGAGCCTCATTTTGAATTCCCTAACCCTTGTCATGGAGGTCTAAATCTGTTCTATATATGGTTTCTGAATTACCTTACATATTTATGTGTTCCACATGGTTGTTGCATAGCATTTGCTTGAATAACAAACTTGTTTGTTTATGGTTGTGGGTGTGAATGCTAAGAAGAAACTCACTAAGCATGTTGTAGCCTATACTCCTATAGATCTTTGATTGTAATAGGTACAAGGAACGGGTTATAAAGAAAATCATCAGTGGATTCTTAAGCCCTCATGATAGAAATGGGGAACATAGAATAAAGATTCATTTTGAAAATTTCTTTATGAGTAATGTATGATGTCTTACTATATTGGAGATTTTAGGAAATGTATATATATATATATTATATATGTTTTTAATCCATTCAAGGATACTAGTGGAGGTATGCCTCTAAGAATTGTAATCGACCTTATTTATGTCTAATGCTAAATATTCTCTTGCCTTGCTACTTAATTGTTATCAAAGTAAATTGCACTAATTCAATACGTTCTATTTGTTGTGTTGTACACCTTGCATATAATATGAAAGTTCTTACATAACTATGATAGTCATTCCTAGGCTTTAATATTGTGTACAGTAGACTGCCACATTTAGGGTACCTCTTGGGGTGTGGCAACCCTATATATTTTCCATCGTGTTTTTACTTAAAAAGAAGCACGACTTGAATATGGATTAATCTATCACGTTATGCTTCTCCCTAAGACAAAACACGGCTTGTTCTTGCATTGTGTTTCTCTTTTATTCTTAACTCAAAGAGAAACAAGGCTAGAACATGGTGTACTCTATAACATCGTGCTTCTTTCTAAGTAAAAATTTACACATGAAACACAGCAAGATGCACGTTATATTTGTTGGGTGTGTTTCTTTTATAAAGGAAGCATAGGAAAGTGCACAATTGTACACTTGCCTATGTTCTTCCTAAAAATGCGAATTTTATAAAAATAAAATCAAATTGAAAAAGATAAATGATAGTTGAAATGTTATATTTGTTAAATGATATAATTAAACATGAGTTTAATAAATTCATAGATTTATTAAATAATTATATTAAATATAGAAGTTAGATACAAAATAAACTTAGTTAATAATCTTGAGTTCAACATAGCTTAATGAACTTCAATAAGCTCAAATGAATTAGATTGATTAAGTTTAATCATCTTAACTTAGAAAATGAATTAAATAACTAATCTTAATCAATTTGGCTAAGATTAACTTAAACTAGGCTTAAAAAGCTAATAAATGGTTTAGACTAATGTATTAGGTTAAACCATATATTATATTGAGAATATGTTATTTTAAATGTATGCTTACTTGGAAAAATGAGTCTTTTTGAATATGAATGACATGATGATGTTTCTATAATGAATGAATCATAAACAAAGAGAAAAGAAATACTTTGATAGACAATAGAGAACTATCTGTATCTTGACAGAATGATCTTCGCAGCCATGGTGGGGTTCCTACTTAATGTCTGATCAAATAGGAATATAAAATAAGTTGGAGATAAGTGGATGATTAATTAAATTTCTTATATGAGTTTAATTCTTGAACAAAAATATGGATAGCTAATTTATCTTCTGAAATGGATTCCGATCTACCCCCCGTCTTTATTTAGATTTCTAATATGAAAAATATGCAGTAACGTGAATGTTGTCTATTAGAATCAGCATGCCTAAATAAACTAAAACTTAAAGATGACCTAATAATTGAGTATTACTTGTGCGTGTGTTGTTTAATCCGTTCTAGAGAGAAACAACTTTATCCTAAGGGGGGCAAGATAGTTAGGCACTTAAACCACTCCTACCATGATGCAATGGTATGCCATAATGCAATGACGATTCATAAGTGGCTCAATGAGTAGCTAATGGGGAAAATGGCATCGATGTAATGTCAATCTTGATCGGCTAGAAGTAATATAAAATTGTTTAGCAAACAATCATGATAAGCAAGTAGTTTAGGATAGTCTTAGCATATAACACTTAAGTGTTATACATAATAGAACTAAATACATCTTCATCTTATTCAAGGCGTGACAATTTTAAATGGTATCAAAGCAACTGTTTGTCTCATTCATTTACTTAAAACATAATAAATTAGGATTCATCTTAGATATGGTTAGCTAAGTGCCAAGGGAATCTTGGGTTGCAACTTGAATGTTTGTGTGTTTGCTTGTAATGATAGATATTTACTAAAGACTAAATAGAATTTGGTAAGTTACACTAAAATTAGTCTACTTGACCGATGTTTACCCTCCATTGATATTTGAACATAGACTTAACCAACATAATGTGTGATTCTTACTATATGTATTATGTTTTTGCCTCGTAACTGTATTATTTTGAAGTTGACTTAATCCAAAACTTGACTAAGTTAAGTAGTTGCAAATGAGTGGGAAAAGGAGTAGAAACACACTTAGTTTCTGTCAATCTAGCATCAAACAATATGTCATATGCAAACTTTCACTGATTAATCATAAACCCAACTATTGTTCTTGAAATCTTAAGACCAAGTAAAAATCGAACTTCACTATGGTCCTTTATAGTAAAAGCTTGGTGAAGTGCATCCTTCACTGTAGAAATATCACTCAAATTATCTTCTACAATTAAAGCATCATCAACATAGACTAAAATTGCAAGAAAGCCTAAAGAAGAAGATCATATGAACAATGAATAATCATTTTTTGACCGACTAAAACCAAACCAAGCAAGCATTTCAGGAACTCCTTGTTCCATTGATGAGAGGCTTGTGTAAGCCCATATGAAGAACAAATTAAATGACATACTTATCCTTAAGATGTTGCACTATAACCCTCTAGTGGATGCATATTAGATTTCTTCATCAATATATCCATAAAGGAATGCATTATTAACATCCAGCTGATGAACTTGCCATTGCTTAACAATAGCCAAAGCAATTAATAATCGTACTATTGTTAACTTTCCACATGTGAGAACGTATATGTGTAATCAAGGCCTTTTATTTGATTTTATCTCTTTGCAAATAGTCTAGCTTTGTATCGCTCAATTGTTCCATCAGAATTGTATTTAGTTTTGAAGACCTATATGCAACCGATGGCCTTCTTACCGTATGGCAAATGTGTTGGCTCCTGAGTATTATTGGATTCTAAAGCGAAGAACTCTTGTTACATGGCATCCAACCATTTAGAATCTTGCTTAACTTCAAAATAAGTTATCGATTCTTGAGTAGTAAACACATTAGCCAAAGATGCACAATGCTCCTTAGGAAATGAAGAAAAAGCATGTGAAGGGAAATAAAAGGTAAAGTGTTTGTAAGGATGAAGATATAGGTGTTTGAATGGAAGATGCATAGGCTATTACATTAGTACCAACATTGTGAACCAAGTCCTTTAACCATGATGGAGGGTTTTCTTATTCTAGTAGAAGTACGTAATGTTGTGGATTGATGCACATTGGAAGATTATGTGTAAGTGAATCTGAAATGTGTTCAAAATGAGGTTCTTTATCTCTATTAAAGAAGATAGTTGAATCATTAAAGTGATTCAAATGAAAATTTGCATTATCATCATCTACCGTGACAGGAATGGTAGGGAACAAAGGATCCAAAAGATCAATATTTAGTGTTTTGGAATAATTGGAATTGCTAAAAGGAAAGATGTATTCAAAGAAAACAACGTCTCTACTCACAAAAAATTGATGTGAAGCAAGATCATATAACTTGTATCCTTTTTGCCTAAAGGATCTCCTAGGAATACACAACATCTACTTCGTGGATCAAATTTATCCCTACCAATTGGAAGAATAGCTAAATAACATAAGTAGCCAAAAACTCTAAGGTTATCATAGGATGGTGGTTCATGATAAAGTTGTTCATATGGTGTGAACCAATTTAAGCCTTGCGCAGGCATTTTGTTTGCAAGATGGGTGGTTATAAGCAAGCAATCCCCTCAAAAATGTTTTGGTGATCTAATTGAAAATGCAAAGCTCTAGCAGTCTCCAATAAATGGTGGTGTTTTCTTTCTACTACCCCATTTTGTTGTGGTATATAGACAATGCTTTTTTGATGAATAATGCCAAATTTTCGAAATATTTGTTGGCATTCTTGAGAGAGAAATTCCAATCCATTGTCACTTGTAATAGTTTTTGGAGTAGTATTAAAGTGATTTTGTGTAAAGGCAATGAAGGCAACAATTATGGAAGGTGTTTGGGACTTGTGTTTCATCAGATAGGCCCAAGATGATTTTGGTATTATCATCTACAATAGTCAAAAAATATTTTTCACCTAAAATAGAAGGTATATTAAAAGGTCCCCATATATCCATGTGAAGCAATTCAAAGGGATACAAAGTATAAGAAAAACTTTGAGGAAAAGGGAAATACTGAAATTTGGACAACAAACAAGTATCACAAACTAATGTTGAATTTTTACAAGCTTTGGAACCTACAAAATGTAGCAAGGATGACATGGAAATGTGTCCAATTCACTTATGAAAAAGTTTTAGGGACAACTTGTTATCTAGACAAATTACATTGAAACTAGAATTACATGTAACCTCATTCACAATAGAAAATACTTCTACTAGCAAAACTTGCAACGTGATTGTTAGATTTCGAAATGTAGAGTACTAAAACAATAGTAGCATGTGCTTTAATGTGACTAGAAGTCGGGTCCTAAAATTTACAAGCAAATTGATTAAAGATTGCAAGCAAATCATGATCTTTCATCGATCTGCTAACTGAAAGCAAGTTAAACTGAAAATTTGGAACCAAAAGGACATCTTTCAACTGAAGGTGATCATTAATGTAAGCATTTCCAACAACGTCTACAAGTTAACACATGGCCATCATGTAGTCTAAGACAAATAGGCTATTTTAAAGTGTGTGTTTGATGCATCATGGCTATATGAAGAGTAATATGATTTGAGGCACATGTATCTACAGTCTAATTACTTAAACTTTTTGTAAAATTTGAAGCTAAGGTTTAAATATTACCAACAAAGTTCACCAAATTTTCTCGATTTTCTTTCAACACTTTGAGATCTTCTTAACATACTTTGGTCACTATGTCACTATTGCAATCAACAGCTGAGTTTTCTGGTTTGTAATCAAAAGGAGTATCATGTGATATTGTAAAACTTGAAACTTGCATAGCTACTTTGGAATCAGATTTAGGCATCTTTGATCCTTGATACCAATCTAGGTATCTTATTAGCTCAAAACACTTATCCACTGTATGACCAGTTCGTTTACAATGAGTACGAAGCATTTTAACTTTACCGTTACGCTTATCTTCAAAATTCTGTCTTTGTGTGTTCTTAATGAGAAAAGCTGCATTCATTTCTCTACTCCTGCTATGAATCTCATTAAGTTGCTTTTGTTTCTCAACTTGACAAATCAATTAGTATGCTTTACTAATTATGGGAAGCAAATCCATGTAGAGTATTTGGTTTCTAACATATCCATAGACTTCATTAAGTCCCATTAAAACTGCATCAACCTCTGCTTATTTTCAATCAATTGCATTTTTGTTTTCAAATCACAAATACATCGTTCTTCTACTCCACAAGTACAAACACAACACTCACTAAAGTCATTCATTTCATCCCAGAGTTTTTCAGCTTATCAAAATACATTGTAACTGAAGATTCTCCTTATTTCAAATTTGAATTTCATATTGTAGTTAATAGACTAAGGGCCCACTTGTCATACCAAATCTTTCGCACAAATCATCCCATAGCTCCTTTGCACATGTCGCATGAAGAAATACTTTTGATATTTCCTTTGACATTGAATTTAATAGCCAACATCGTATCATTGAATCATTTCTATCCCACTTTTCCAATTTGATTTCACTATTAGCAGGTTTTATAATTCTTCCATCTATAAACCTTAGCTTAGCTTTCACTCCTAAGGCTATTTGAACCGATTGACTCCATGTTTGAAAATTCAATCCATTAAAAATCAAATTCGTAATCATAAGACTAAGATGATCCGAACCAAAAAGATTAAGCAGATCACCATATGAACTTTTAACAGACGAAATAGTAATATCAGACATATTGAGCAAACCATAAAAGACCTTATTCGAACATGAAAATACTAATTCAAGAAACTAAGCAGTGACCATTACTCTAATATCATGATGAAAACTGAAATTCATAATGAATCAAAGAACTTACTTCGTCGAAGAATTTCACCAAAGTAAGAAAGTGAGTTGCAGTATCCAAGAAGACAAAAAGTAGAGAGCATGTTTGGAAAATGATTCTTTCATCATAACAGAAAGTAAAACAGGGTTTATATACAGAAAGATGTGACACATGAATATTAGATGACACGTGGAAAATAATTAATTATGCACATCTCAATAGAAAACAAACAAGAAAACAAAAAATAATAAATAGTATCTAACTTTCCTAATTAGGAAAGAAAAATAAAAATTTCCTAGCAATCCTAGAAATATTTACATCTCCTATTTTACTATACTTACAACCCATATCTTACTAAATAATAATATACAAATTACAGTATAAATAAAAAAGGAAACTAAATATATTTTATGATATTAATAAAAACTTTGATGTTCTCTCTAGTTTGGAGGGAGTTGAAAAACTAAGTCTAAAGCTTCAAAATAGTAATTTGCTATAATACAAGTGAAGAATGTAGTTGAAATAGAGTCTACACAATAATAATTGAATTTGGTAAGATTATTAGTATGTACCATTACCACATCTTATGACTAAAATATATCCTCTTACAATTTTAAAAACACACATCCAATTCGATCCATAATAGAGCAAGAATCAGAGATTTAGTAGAACAATAAAACCTTCAAGAAATAAGTTTTGTCTCAACAACTGAAATAGAACTATTATTAAAAACAAAAAAAATAAAAAAATAAAAACAATATTGATCTATTTAATCTTTTTGGCCTCTTTCTTTAATATTATGCTAAGATAAGATTGAGCATGGCAAAAGCCATTCAAAAGAAATATTTTTGCTAAGAATATCAGAATTTTTGGCCTTGAAGCAAAATATGGCAGCAAAGAAGAAAAACAGAGTTTAGGTTCTCTTTTTGAGGCTATAACTTCTTCTTACATTCTTCATTCATAAGCTGATATGCATATTTACAAAAGGCGGTTACCATTTGATCAACACTAAACATAACTAATACATCATGTCTTTCCAAAAAGTAGATTTGTTGAAGTATTCAGAAATTTCTCAATTCTAATAAAGCAGAAAGTCTGCAAAATAAGGATTATCATTCCTTTCAACTAATCCTACAACTACAACAAAATATTACAAAAGATTTCTTAAAGTGTTCAGAAATTTCTCAGTCTAACAATTTCTCCAACCTTGGCGATGTCATTATGATTGCAAATTACCTAATTCCTTATAATAATACAACTTCATTACACACTTGCTTCTGTTGCTTGATTTCTTCAATTAACTTAGTGATATTGAGGTATGAAGACCCTCCATCTTCTACTGCTTTCATCGCCTTATCTCTGAGGTCCCTAGCTCGATTCCTTCTCTTTTGTCCTTCTTCCCCACCATCCATCAACTCGTCAATACCCTTCTTGATATCATCCTTTTTCACAACTACCCCATTAGCTTCCTCCTTCCCCCACTGCAAAGGTGTTTCCACTCCTAGACTCACACCAATTTTCAGAACCTCTACAATTAATTTCGCGTTGCAGAACTGGTCTGCAAAAAGAGGCCATGTTAGCATCGGAACGCCAGCAGAAGCACCCTCCGTGGTGGAATTCCAACCGCAATGTGTCAAGAATCCCCCCACTGCTGGGTGTGAAAGGATGAGAACCTGTGGTGCCCAACCGCGTATAAGGAGACCTCTATCTTTAACTCTTTCCTCGAATTTTTCTTCTGATATCCACTTTTCTAGTTCCTCCAATCTGCAGTTTCCTCTTAGCACCCAAATGAATGGCCTGTTTGAAGCTTCGAGGCCTAAAGCAAGCTCTTTCAACTCAGAAGCTGTGACGTTACACAGGCTTCCTGTTACAGTATAGGACCTATATTATACATGTGTAAAATATTGTGATGAGCTGGTGATGAGCTGGTGAGCTGGATGTAGAATATATATGTTTAGCTAGTTTCTGTTTTTGGTTTTTAAGGACTGTAACTTTGAAAACAAAAATTGAATAACAGATTACATTTTTTTTTCTCACAGTTTCTTTGTTCCTCTTTTACTCTGTGGCGTTTCTAATATTTTACATGGTATCAGAGCATTTTTAGCCATGGAAATTTCACCACTAGAAGACATTACATCTCCATATTTTCTTCATCATTCCGATTCTCAAAACACTGTTTCAATTACTCCAATTCTTACTGGTTTGAACTATAATGCATGGAGCCGATCGTTCGTGTTAGCCTTGTCAATTCGGAATAAAGTCGGATTTATCGATGGATCGATTTCTGTTCCAGCAAAATCGGATCCGATTTACTCGATTGGAGTCGCTGTAACAATCTGATTGTAGCATGGATTTTGCGGTCAATTTCACCGCAAATTGCTTCTACAGTGCTATATATGGATTCTGCGAAGGACATTTGGGAAAAGTTGAAAATTAGGTTTTCACAACCAGATGAATCGCGGATTTGTCAATTACATCATCTTCTTAGCACTGTGATTCAAGGTAATCGTTCTGTTGACGATTATTTCACTGAATTGAATATGATTTGGGAAGAACTTCGCAATTATCGTCCTTTGCCTCATTGTACATGCGGATCTTGTAATCAAGGTTGCTTTGATAAATTTGTTGATATTTTACAAAAGGATTATGTGTTTAAATTTCTGAATGGGTTGAATGATAGTTTTTCTGCCTTGAGATCTCAGATCTTGGTTATGAAACCTTTTCCAACATTAGATGAAGCTTACAACTTAGTGATTCGTGATGAGTTTCAACGAGTGAATAGACCAAAAGAAGTTTTGGTTTCTGATCCATCTGCTATGGTCAGTGTTGGTATGGCTAAACCAAGATTTCGAAATGATATGGTTTGTAGCTACTGTCATAAACGAGGTCATCTCAAGGATAAGTGTTACAAGTTAATTGGTTTTCCTCCACATTTCAAGGTTAATAAACCTAGGTTTTCAAATGCTAATCATGTTCTTTCTAGTAATCAGACTGCTGAGGGAGAGTTTGGATTACAAGATTCTGCTGGGAGGCTTATGCATGCTGATAATAGTAAGAGTGATCTAAATTTGACAAAGGATCAAGTTCTTCAATTACTTAGCCTACTGCATGTTTCAGAAAATCATAGTTCGACTCATAATCATAATGGTTCTGTAGTGTCTACTCCTTCTACTTCCTCTGTTTTGCAGCATGTGCAGAGTGATACTCCTTCATCCACTTCTTCTGTTCACATGAGTAATATGGCAGGTATTATAGCTTGTTCTGTCTTAAATTCATGCTCTATCATTCTTCCATATAATGGTTTGACTTCTTGGATACTTGATTCAGGAGCAACAGATCATATGATCAGTTCTCTTGATCTTTTCTATTCGTATGTGCCTCTTGACAATTGTTTTGTTCAATTACCTAATAAACACAAATTGAAAGCCACACATAAAGGTCTTGTTTATTTGAATCAAGAACTTGTTCTTCGTGATGTGCTTTATATTCCTGGTTTTGCTTTCAATCTTGTTTCAGTTTCTCAACTTGTTTTAACTAACAAGTGCAAGGTCTCATTTACACAATTTTGTGCTTCTATTCAGGATTGTGTCACTTTGAAAGTGATTGGTCAAGCCAAGGCTAAGAATGGTCTATACTTTCTTCAACAAGATTCTCCTCATATGTCATCTTGTAATGTTTCTGCTATTTCATCTTGTAATGTTTCTTCTTTTCTAAATAAAGTGCCAAGTTCTTTTGATGTTTGGCATTTTCGTCTTGGACATCCTTCTCTTGATAAAATGAGACGTGTTCATAATGTTGATCAGTCCATTCTTTGTAATAAATTTGATTGTGTTGTTTGTCCTTTAGCGAAACAACATCGTGTTCCTTTTCCTCTTCATTCTAAAAATACTTCTTTTGCTTTTGAGTTAGTTCATGTTGATATATGGGGTCCTTTTGCTACTCCTACTCTTGAAGGACATAAATACTTTCTCACTATTGTAGATGATTACACAAGAGTCACTTGGGTTTATCTTATGCGATCCAAGCATGATGTTTCTTTTCTTCTTCCTAGTTTTTATGAGATGATTCTTGTACAATTTGGGCAGAAAATCAAAATTGTACGATCCGATAATGGTTTAGAATTTTCTATGCCTCTTTTTTATAGTTCTCATGGCATTATACATCAAGTTTCTTGTGTTGAGACACCACAACAAATGGTGTTGTTGAACGCAAGCATCAACATCTTCTTAATGTTGCTAGAGCTTTGATCTTTCAATCCTCTTTGCCTTTGTGTTTTTGGGGTGATGCTATTCTTACTGCCACATATTTGATTAATCGTCTTCCTTCTTCTGTTTTACAAGGCTCTACACCATATCAATCCTTGTTTGATAAACTTCCCTCATATACACATTTTCGAGTTTTTGGTTCTCTTTGTTTTGCTTCTACTCTTACACGGAATCGTAAGAAGTTTGATGCACGTGCTCATCCTTCTATTTTTGTGGGATATCCTTTTGGGATCAAAGGTTATAAGTTGTTTGATCTTGTTGATCACAAATATGTGGTTTCTCGGGATGTTCAATTTTTTGAACACCTTTTTCCTTTTAAACTTTCTTCTATACAGCTTCAATTTTCTTCCTCTTCATGTTCTTCACCTACTTTGTCTTCAAATTTCTCCTCTGACTATGTTGATCATTTGTTTTCTTCTTTCGATTCTCTCCACACTGCTTCTGGTGTTTCTGATGAGACTCATCATTTACATTCCACCAGTTCTCCTGATATTGATGACGTTCCTCAATCTTCATCTCTTCGTCGTAGTACTCGTCCAACTAAAGTTCCTTCTTACCTTGCTGACTATCATCATGATTTAAACTTGGCCTTGGTTTCTCCTCACGAGTCCTCTTGTCCTACTTCTCATCCTCTTCATCATGTTTTATCCTATGAGTCTTTATCTTCTTCCTTTCGTGCCTTTACTGTTCAGCTTTCTCAGATTTTTGAACCATCTAGTTATGAGCAAGCTATGAATTTTGATACATGGAGAAATGCTATGACCGAAGAACTTAATGCTCTAAAGGCTAACAACACTTGGTCTCTTGTTTCTTTACCTTCGGGCAAGCATACTATTGGTTGTAAGTGGGTGTATAAAGTGAAAACTAAAGCTGATGGTAGTATAGATCGGTATAAAGCACGTTTGGTTGCTAAAGGGTATAGTCAAAAAGAAGGTTTTGATTATACTGAAACCTTTAGTCCAGTTGTTAAGCATACTACTGTTCGGTTGTTCTTCTCACTTGCTGCTAGTTTTCGTTGGCATATTCATCAAATGGATGTCCATAATGCATTTTTGCATGGTGATTTGCTCGAGGAGGTTTATATGGATGTTCCACCGGGCTTGGATATTCAGGGGGAGTGTCTTGGTAAAGTTGCTGGTAATGGTGATACTAGAATGGTTTGCAAGCTTCATAAATCATTATATGGTTTAAAACAAGCTTCGAGACAATGGAATGCAAAGTTAACTCATTGTCTTCTCGCCAATGGTTTTAAACAATCATATAGTGATTATGCTCTTTTTGTCAAAGGAAGTGGTGATGATTTCATTGCTGTTTTAGTATATGTGGATGATTTAGCTATTGCTAGCAAAAAATTGGAGCTTGTTGAAAGTTTTAAACAATTTTTGAATACACAGTTTAAAGTGAAAGACCTTGGGGAATTGAAGTATTTTATTGGATTAGAATTGGCTAGATCTTCTGATGGATTTGTTTTAAATCAACGGAAGTTCTCTCTTGATTTGCTTGCTGAAACTGGTTTTCTTGGTTCTAAACCTTCTATTACTCCTATAGTGGTAAATCACAAACTTTCTCGTGAGGATACCACCAAGACTGTTGATGCTGAGCGTTATAGGAAGATTATTGGGAAATTATTATATTTGTCCATCACAAGGCCAGATATTGCTTATTCTGTTCATATACTTAGTCAGTTCATGGATTGTCCAAAAGAGACGCATCAAATAGCTCTTCATCGGGTGCTCAGATATCTTAAACAGCAACCAGGACAAGGCTTATTTTTTTCTTGTCAGTCAGATTTGGTTCTTCGTGCTTATAGTGATAGTGATTGGGGGGTGTCCTGATACTAGACGATCCACGACTGGTTTTTGCATATTTCTTGGATCTTCACTCATCAGTTGGAAATCAAAAAAGCAAACTACAGTATCTCGTAGTTCTGCTGAGTCTGAATACCGTGCGGTAGCCAGCACCACCTGTGAGATCATTTGGTTACTTTCTTTGCTTCGAGAATTTGGGATTAATAATACACAAGCTGTCCAGTTGTTTTGCGACAACAAATCTGCTCTTCATATTGCTCGTAATCCCGTTTTTCATGAAAGGACCAAACATCTTGAGATGGATTTGCATTTTGTTCGTGACAAAGTGGCTGATGGCATTGTTTTACCTATCTATGTTCCCAGCATGTTGCAATTAGCTGATTTATTCACAAAAGGACTTTCAAGTCATCAGTTTCAGTTTCTTTTAGGCAAGATGGGAGTACTTAATATTTACTCTCCATCTTGAGGGGGAGTGTTACAGTATAGGACCTATATTATACATGTGTAAAATATTGTGATGAGCTGGTGATGAGCTGGTGATGAGCTGGATGTAGAATATATATATGTTTAGCTAGTTTCTGTTTTTGGTTTTTAAGGACTGTAACTTTGAAAACAAAAATTGAATAACAGATTACATTTTTTTTCTCACAGTTTCTTTGTTCCTCTTTTACTCTGTGGCGTTTCTAATATTTTACACTTCCCAGGCAAGCATGGACAACGGAGTTTGCTTTCTTACCATCAAGCCACTGCAAGCAATGGCTGTCTTCAATAGCTCCCTTATTACGTCTTTCAGCCTTATCTAATTGGTCCTTATTGCACAGCCAGACCGGTCCAATGCACCAAACCTTACCCTGCCTGACTTTCTTGTATTCTTCAACATATGCTGACTCGAGTTCTTCAAAAGTGTTGACAATCGCCCCATATGAAGCGAAATCAAGTTCAAAAATCCGATCCTTGACTTCTCTCTCAGATGGCTTCATTTGCATCATCAGTTGTGGCTTTGTGAACTCGAGTGTATCTGGCAAGCCAGGAAGTAAAAAGTACTCGGAATCAGATGCTACGGTTTCAGAAATGTTGGAGGTGTGCACACAACGCAAGCAGAGAAGGCAAAAGCAGCCGAATCCAGTGAAGATGATTCTAGGAATGTTGAACTTCTTAGCAATACTAAAGGTGTACTCGATCCACATATCAGATATAATACAGCTTGGCCTTGGATATAGCTCTTCAAATAATTTTCCCACCGGCTCTTGAAGCATGGCCATTGCATTGAAAAGTCTCAAACCCATATCCTCCTCCAGAGGCAGCAAATCGAAATTTTCACACCCTTGTGGCAGCCCTGCTTGCACAGAAGGAAAAGGAACCTCTACAACCCGAATATCAAGACCAACATCAGTGGACCGATCAATTACACCTCTGAAACGTTCTGCATTTAGTGGTGTGGTGATTATGGTGATTATAACCCCTTCTCTCTGTGCTAACAACCGAGCAATGTCGATCATGGGAATCATATGGCCTTGAGCTATGAAAGGAAATAATACAAAGTGAAGCTCATTTGCTTTGGAAGCCATTGCAAGGGAATGATGGGGAGAATTCCTATTTTGACTCAGTTACAATCCAAGGTTTCAAGTAGATCAGTGCTAGGATGTTTTGCTCATTTAACATATCCCATGATTGATATAGAAGCTGAAGTAGTTCACTGACAACCTATCATGGAATTCTGTGGATAATATCAAGAATACTTGCAACATGACAAAATTGCGGTCGCCCGTTGCTTGGTTTTTTGTATGTAGAAGTTTGCCGCCATCCCAAAGTCTCTACCGTTTTCTTCTTGATAACCACGCATTTGGATTCTGTCATGAGGTGAAATTGCTTTTTTCTTGATTCTGATTACAACGTCAGAAGCAGTAAAAGAAATCTCTGTGTTCTGTTCAGTTTATTGTTCCCATGAAGCTTTGTCACGTCTTCTTCAATCTAGCTTCAGCTCTGTCACAGTTCCAAAACAGTGTTTTGGAGTTTCTATTAGTGTCAAAATTGTTTTATTCCGTTTCCATTACGAACTTGCCGAGTAGAGTCGTATCCTTTCATGGGAGTCGTATCCTTTCATGGACCATTTTTGGCACATAGCACCCTCACCAGTTCTCACTTATTGGATTTGGATCCTCTCGTTTTTTCCATCTCTCAATTCTCTCAATTTCACTATCAATAGTTGAAATTGTCTAAATAATTAAATAACTTATGACCTTATTATATTCTATCTTATAAGAGAAAGTGAAGCACATTGGCTTTGAAAGCCAATGCATCCAAATTTTGAGGAGTGTTCTGTGGCTTGTTTTTAGTCAGCTACAATGCAAATTCCGAATAAGGCTCTTCATTAAGTCGAGTCAGTTAAGTTTGTAGTTCAGTTTGCAATTTAGTTCAGGAAGAGTCTAAACAGTTACAGTTCGGTTTAAAGGGTCAAACTGAATCAAAATATTTGAACCCGAATTGAATCACTTTACATCAAAAGAAACAAAAAAATAAATGTGAGTCATTTTATTTATTTATAACTCTTGAGTATTGCATATTAGGACTTGTATTGCTCCAAGATTTATTCAACAAAATGAAAAATTCTTATTAGGGAGTACATCTACAAGAGAAGGTTTTATACTAGGTTGCAACATCCACAACCAATAACACTGATATAATTTAGAACTTTAAACTAATTATGACAATCGAAATTTAAATACATTATAAAGAAAGAATATTATCAGCAAATATAGAATTAATGTAAAAGAATAATTTTCTTAGTTAGTGTTACAGATTTATTACAAATATATGTTATTTTAAATTCACATTAAAAAATATTTTTAAAACAGGATAATATATGTATTTAAAATTTTTAAAAATATGATCTGATATAATGGAAAGTGACTTTAATTCTTGCGCATATTTCTCAATCTAAACATCTTTTTTTTTTTTTTTCCTTATAAACTCAAATGATTATTAATGTTATTTATTAGAATTAAATTTTTTTAAAGGCAATTTGAACCAAACGGAACTGCATGTGAAACGGTTCAATTCAAAACCTTGAACAGTTAAACGCAATTCAGCTCATTAAAGGTTTGAACAGAACCGTTTTGAATATTGTTCGGTTCTATTCAGCCCCTAAGCCGAACAAAACCAAACCACAGATGCCCCTAGTTCCAAGTAGATTGGTGCTTGGATGTTTACTTATGTAACATATCCCATGATTGATATTGATGATAATGTTGTCCACTAGCAACTAAAGATGGAATTCTGTGGACAATGGCAAATGTACTTGCAACGTAACAAACTTGTGGTCTTGCTTTGTTTGTTTTTTGTATATTATAATGCCCTAACCTAAAGGCATTACAACCTGCCACAACCCGCCACGTGTCCTCACTTGGAAGGAACACGCTAAGGCTATTAACCTTTAAACCATCAATAATTAAAAACATATAACTTCAAAACTATCAAAATAGGGATACTTTAAAAACGTCATAAAACTAAAAAATTTTCATAATTAACTAATTAGCACAAACCAAAGCTAGCCTATTATAATTAAACTCAAATAAAAAGTCTTTACAAAAATCTCATAAATTCGATATAACCTTTAAAATCAACTTCCCATAGTTTTCAAACTATTAACAGCTATCCAAAAACAATCTAGAGATATACAGGATAATCAGGTCCATTAACATCCTCCTCGAAGTCTACATAGACATCAAATCTTGATAAATCATAAACTACTTGATCAACATCTATTCCTAAAAAAGGTAAAAGGGTGAGCAAAAAATGCCCAGCACGCCAAACCGAAAACACATGCACATGAACAAGTAATAAACAATATCACATATAACTTAAAACTAATGCAACAACCACACATTTGTTATCTTTAATTTAGCCAAGCAACCAACATAGCTTAGAACCTTCTGCAGCTCAATCCCAAGCCTGGAGTATCTCATGACTCCCTAAAAACAACCATTATAGGAAAATAGATAATATATACATATATGGTGCTAAGAATCTCCTATACACCCGAGTGTTGTATTGGCACTATTCCTAAACTACCAGAATCATCTCCAAGTGCAACTCCACTAGGGACAACAACACACAAGGATCACCAGGACACCTCATTAATATTATACTCTGCGTGGTCTTTACTAACCAAAGCCTAGCACGAGCAGCACACGATTCAATTAAAGTTAAATAATTTTAGGTCTATTTACAATTCTAATCCTACAAGCATAATCAACAAACAAGATAAGGTCGTACCTACATAAGCTTTTTCACAAAACCCTAATATTAATAGAATCATAATCACATAAAAAAAAAAAAAAAAAAAACCATCTCAATACAACCATATACATAATTGAACCTCAAGATAAACCAAACCCTAATCTCATAGAAGCAACATCTACTTAGATCATACCTTCTCGTTAATCACAGAAAGAGAACTTCTCCAAAAGAACTTAGGGTTTTCTCCAGAATCCACCAACCTATAGAATATAAACGGCAAATTAGAAAAGACTATTTCTTTAGTACCAAAAGGATAAGATAGATTTATACCTTACCTAGGATAGGATTGTCAATCTTCCTTGATCACAAAGAACTCATAATCCAACAACGCCTAGGGTTTATTTCCTACGAAGTCATCTCCACCAACTTGATTCCTCAAAAACCAATTTGAAAACAACCTTTATAAACCAAGATCTAACTAAAAGTTAACCAAAAGAGATTGAAAGGAATCCTTACCTAGAATTTGCCTTAGGTTGAGCTAAGAAAAGAGGAGAAGACTCGGCATTTATTTATAGAGTTTAGGAGACTTGAGGAAAAAGGAAACTATGAAAAGATTCGAAAGATGTAAGCTAGTAGGGCAAGTTGGCAGGATGAAAATGTGCATTATAAACCGGCATAAAGGCGATGGCTCATAACACTTACGCCGGCAGCCTTCAAATTTATGCCAGCGGCCCTTAGCCGGAATATTTTGCGGCAATAAAATATGAAAAAAACCAATGCCGAATATATGCTGGCAGCTCATGATCTAAGGCCGGCGGCCTTTTTTGTCTAGCCTAGCGGCCTAGATTTGGCTTTCATCCTCTGCTTTTGGTCCTTCATGAACAACTTCCTAGGATTTAATTTCAATTGTTACATGACAAAACTATCCTCTTAAACAATGATATAATATAATACTACTCTTCATTATAGATTAATTATTCATATATTACATATACAGAAGCTTTTCGCTTAATGAAGGTTCTGAATTCCCTAGTGTATTCCTTTTCAGAATCACGCATTTCGATTCTGTCATGAAGTGCAATAGCTTTACTGCATCAGAAGCAGCCAAAGAAATCTGAGAATGTTCTGTTCAGTTTACATTTGTAACAAAATGGAACGACTCTTGTTCTGTTTATATTACTAACGTGTCGAGTGAGTCACTCTAGCATATGCCTATATGGACATTTTTTGAATTATCTATTAACTTTGATAAAATATGTAATTAGATATATAAACTATAAAATTAATTAATTTAATATTTAAATTTTAAAATTAATCAATCTAATACTAAAAAAACCTTTTGTATATACGAATAGTTTATCTATCGTATTATAACAGCTGTTATTATGAAGTAATAAATAATTGGATGAAAAGGCATGTCTTATATCTCTTATATTTGTACCAATACTCCACTGACTCATTAACATTGAGTTGCACCCAATATGATATATTGCCTTTTCCTCGTATATATGTCATTTCTTTTCATTAATGCACATTAAATGTTTATACATTTCTTTCATCAAATAATGAAACGCCAAGAAAATTTAGTACGTATATAAGCCGACAAACAAATAAGCGATAAATTACAAAAACACTTATCATATATGCTTTATGGGAAAATTTGTGGAGGAATTGCCCATTTGTATAGTTTTTGCGAAAAAAGGATCTGGAGTTTTTAGTTCTATTATTAATAATCTGCATTTATACCTTATTTGCATTTAATGACCTCCATCCATTTGTTCTTAATGGAATTTGCATGCATGGATAAAGGTTTTACCGTATCATTTACTTGTTTGTACCTAGTTGTCCCGTATGAGAATAGCTAAACAATTGATGAATACATACAGATATATATATATATTATGTGGTGTATCAAATCATAATATTACTTAGAAACTTCATCTCTAAATTTCAACAATTATTTTTTCCAAATAATAATAAATAAATAAATGAATTTTTTATTTGTGCAATTCTGAAACAAAAAAAAGTTGATTTAAACTTTTCGACTATATGTTCAAGTGTTCGCATTCATGAGATTTTGCAAATAAAATGACCTAAATATTTAATTACATGTTTCATAAGCTGTACTCATAAGTTACATGCATTTTAAGATCTTCATGCATGCCATGCCATGCCAAATCCTATTGAGGCCAATAGATGGAGACCTAAAATACAAGGGACATATAGATATATAGCACCTTACATGCAAGGTTAAAGAATTCTAAAGTCCTTTTGGCAAAAACTATAAATACATACCTTTCCTCTATGTTTTTGTTACAAGTAACAGAACAAGAGCAACAAGGATAACCAGCTGTCCTCGAAAGTACATAGATTACAGTTGTAATTACTTAGCAAATAATCAGACAGTTAAGCACAGTTGTAATAGTACAAACAGATAGGAATAGATGTACAGCTAATAAACAGCATGTTGAGTACAGTTTGTGTAACAAACTCATATCTGTGTAACAGAATAGACAAACGGAATGAAATAAATACTGAGCAAGGGAAAAGGAAGTTTATTCCCCCTTTTACGAATTCAATTGATGTGGAGCTACTGTGACTCGAACACAGTATAGTATCTGTGCCTTATCCCTTTCCCTCTTCCTTTCTCCCTTTTCCATCTTGAACCCTAAGAACATTCAAGAACAGTTGAGAGTTAGGGTTACATTTTAGTAAGTAAAAGAATATAGAGATAAAGAGAGGTAGAAGATTACCTGATAGAGAGAGAGGCGAGGCTGCTAGGGTTTTCTGTTCTTCCAGAATTTATATTGGATCCGTTTGAGTGTTCCGACCCGCGTGTTACTCCAATTGGATCGTATTTGGGTCGCGCAAACCGGAAGGCTAATATTGGTGCTCTCGTTCTTCTGAAATGGCAACTCGATCACAGGAGGAATTTGCCAAACTACAGAGTTTAGTTTTTTCGTTAGCAGATACAATGAAAGCAATGCAAGTGCAGATGCAAGAATCCATGAAGTCTACTTTTATGATGCATCAAAATATACAAGAATTGAATGTTACGGTCAATTCTTCTTTTCAGCAAGTGGGTGAAAAGATTGATAGTATGCGGAATCAGAATGAGCATGTAGCAGGTGTTCAACAAGAGAATTCGGGTATATCACATTCATCATCTTCCATGGCTGATTCCTTACTGAAAGGAATTAAACTAGAAATTCCGAAATTCTCTGGTCCAGATCCATTGGGATGGATCTATCAGACGCAGAAATTTTTCAATTTTCATAAAGTTCCTGAGGAGCAGCGTTTAGACATTGCCACATTTGCAATGGAAGGAGATGCCTTACAGTTTGTTCAATGGCTGGAACAAAATAAACAACTCAGTACGTGGTCTCAATTTTTGCAGTCTATTAAGACTCATTTTGGTCCATCGGAATATGAAGATTTTCAGGGTGCTTTGTCAAAACTGATTCAACGAAAATCCGTTAGTGACTATCAGAAAGAATTTGAGGCATTATCCAATCAGGTTACGGGTATTTCTGACTCCTTTCTTTTAAGCTGCTTTGTGTCAGGGTTAAAACAACATATTAGAAAAGAGGTCCAAATTGCTGGACCATTGACGGATTTATTACAGAAAGATTGTTTCGAATGGTCTGATGGAGCAAGAACTGCTTTTGACCAGCTTAAGGAAGCTTTAGTTAAAGCCCCTATTTTGAAGTTACCAGATTTTTCTAAACAATTTGTGATTGAAACAGATGCTTTAGGTATTGCAGTTGGTGCTGTTTTATTACAGGATGAATGTCCTGTTTCATATTTTAGTAAGAAACTGCCTGTTCATTTAAGAAAGGCTTCTGCATATGTGAGGGAATTGTATGGGATTGTAGAGTCTGTTCGGAAGTGGCGTCAATATGTCTTAGGCAAGCATTTTGTGATTCGAACAGACCACAAGAGTTTGAAGGAAATTTTGACTCAAGTAATTCAAACAATTGATCAGTAGAAATATTTGTCAAAATTATTGGGTTATGATTACTCAATTACTTATAAAGCGGGCAAAGAAAATATTGTGGCTGATGCCTTGTCACGACAACATGGAGAGGATGCACAGAATTTTGGATTGTCTGCTCCTTGTTTTTCCAATTTAGAGGTGCTTAAACAAGAGTATCAGACTATTCCAGAATTTACAACTCTTATTTCTGACCTGGCTGCAGGGTTGTATCATAAGTATCCTTTAACTTGGAAAAATGGATTTTTGTATTTCCATTCCAGATTATTTTTGGTACGATCTTCCAGTTTGGTGCCTCTTATTTTAAAGGAATTTCATACAACCCTAATGGCTGGTCACTTTGGTTTTTTGAAAACCTTTAAAAGGATTTCTGCAGAGTTCTTTTGGGATGGTATGAGGAGATGTTGAGCAATTTGTACGGAACTGTTTGATTTGCCAACAGGTCAAATATGTTACTAAATCACCAGCTGGCCTGTTAGTTCCATTGCCTATTCCAGACAGAGTTTGGGAAGATGTGAGCATGGATTTCATCACATGCCTTCCTAAATCCCAAAATTATACTGTTATTCTGGTAGTGGTGGACAGATTGTCCAAATATTGCCATCTAGGTGCTCTGGATGAACATTTTACTGCCTCTAAGGTAGCAGTTTTGTTTTTACACATGGTGATACGTTTACATGGTTTTCCTCGCACTATTGTCTCTGATAGAGATCCTATTTTCATGAGTAGATTTTGGAAGGAATTATTTTCTTTAAGTGGGACAAAATTGTGCATGAGTTCTGCTTATCATCCTCAATCGGATGGTCAAACAGAGGTTTTAAACAGAACTATTCAACAATATTTGAGGTGCTTTGTAATGGAACGACCTCAACAATGGGTTAAGTTCCTTCCATGGGCTGAATTTGCCTATAATTGCTCATATCATGAAGGGGCTAAGAGTACACCATTTGAGATGGTATATGGCCGACCTCCACCAACAATTCCAGCTTATGTCCGGGGCACATCCAAGTTGGATGCAGTGGACCAGGAACTGTCTACTAGAGATCAATTATTGTCTTCTTTAAAAGACAATCTAAAGATGGCTCAACAACGAATGAAGATCATTGCTGATACTCATCGAACAGATGTCACGTTTGATATTGGGGATTTGGTGATGGTGAAGCTCAAGCCATATAAACAAACTTCAATTGCTAGCAATTTCCATAAATTGGCTAAGCGGTTTTATGGGCCATACAGGGTGCTTCAAAAAGTGGGACAGTGTGCTTATAAAATAGAGCTTCCACCAAATTCAAAAATTCATAACGTCTTTCATGTATCTTCCCTGAAGAAATACTATGGGTCTTCTACGGTTTCATTGGAATTACCTCCAGAAGCCATAGATAATCATCCCATTCTAGAACCGATGAGTATTCTTAACTCTAGGGTTTTAATGGTTCGAGGTCACCCAATCAAGCAAATTTTGGTCCAATGGCGGGGATTACCATTGGAAGATGCTAGCTGGGAAGATTATGACCGGTTTTGTCAAGTTTATTCCAATTACAACCTTGCGGACAAGGTTGTATTTTCAGAAGGGGAGTCATCTGTTACAAGTAACAGAACAAGAGCAACAAGGATAACCAGCTGTCCTCGAAAGTACATAGATTACAGTTGTAATTACTTAGCAAATAATCAGACAGTTAAGCACAGTTGTAATAGTACAAACAGATAGGAATAGATGTACAGCTAATAAACAGCATGTTGAGTACAGTTTGTGTAACAAACTCATATCTGTGTAACAGAATAGACAAACGGAATGAAATAAATACTGAGCAAGGGAAAAGGAAGTTTATTCCCCCTTTTACGAATTCAATTGATGTGGAGCTACTGTGGCTCGAACACAGTGTAGTATCTGTGCCTTATCCCTTTCCCTCTTCCTTTCTCCTTTTTCCATCTTGAACCCTAAGAACATTCAAGAACAGTTGAGAGTTAGGGTTACATTTTAGTAAGTAAAAGAATATAGAGATAAAGAGAGGTAGAAGATTACCTGATAGAGAGAGAGAGGCGAGGCTGCTAGGGTTTTCTGTTCTTCAGAATTTATATTGGATCCATTTGAGTGTTCCGACCCGCGTGTTACTCCAATTGGATCGTATTTGGGTCGCGCAAACCGGAAGGCTAATAGTTTTCCCCTATTCATTTGTGTACTTAGTGATGTTATCCTTGAAATTTGGTGCCTATGTATCACCATTTTATCATCGATTTCATACAATTGTTTTTTTGGTATTTTTTTATCAATATATAAAATGATAAAATAGTTAAAAAGTGTTTACAAACATAGTTTAAACGCCTAATTAAATATAAGAGACCAATACAGATGAAGTATATGGAACTTCAATGGTCCCATCCAAACAATTATCTAACCATTAAAATAAATATAACAGTCGATATCTCAAGTATTTCAACAGTGTAATCATGGTTGAGTATGAATCTAAATAGTGATGAAATATCCCAAATTCGATTAGGTTAATTAAAAAAATATGAATTAAATAGCATAAAAATGTGAAAATTTTTGAATCAAATTAGAACATAAAATAGAAATTTAAGCTAGATAATTTAATCAAGTAAATTATATAGTATGATTAGGTGAATTAGGTGTCACGACCTACCACAGTAGGCTCATTACACGATGATGGGGAGCCCGTAGGCCCTCTGACTACTCTGAGCAGTGATCGCGATGTCAGGTATAGCGGCCCCCTAGTTTACCCTCAGGCATAACCAAAACACAAGAGCCATTGTTCTCCTAGGTAGAGTTAACTCCAAACTACAGCTTGTGAGAGTCCAACCCTAAACCTAGGCCTTTTGTTTGCCTTATAGGCAATTCCTTTCACCAATTGAGTTGCAATTGTAAGGACCCAAATTCGCTACATATTTAAAATGCAAATCCAGTCCCCATCCATATGTAACCTATAGGATTACATGTAAAGTTATCCATAAATGATGAGTTTGTATGAATTGTTTGTCTAACCATGTTATAAAACTAACTTAAAAAGTATCTCAGTAAAAGAAACATAATACTTTATATTACAAAACCACATAGTCCTTACATCTATAGAGATAAAGGACTTAATCCATATATATACAAAAATATGAGTTTCAAAGATAGGCTCAAAGACATGCCTATAATAAAAATACATATAAGTTTAACAAAACATCTAACAACTATTATATTTGTTTCAAAAGCATTCTTCCTATTATATTACAAAAGCTTCCATCATTAAGGTCAGGTTCCTAATCATCCCACTCATCTAAGAAGTCCTCAAAATGGATCCCATATCCCAACTAAGTATCAAAACTCATCATCACCATCACCTGAAATAGAAAATTATGAGCCAAAGGCCCAATACAAAAGTAACATAAACAAATATAAAGTGATAGGTATGCTTAACTATATGTAATACATCAACCATCAATTGTTATCTAATAATTAAGTTTATCAAGCAACAAAGGAGTATTCAAACTCCGAACAAGCCACTGGGAAGCTTGGGATCTTGAGTAACGACTCAATGCTTAGGAGATCGATATAGATAGTCTGAATACCTATATCTCATAGATGATATAACTGAGAAAGGATAATAATTTCATCTAGGGTTAATAGCCGTTGCACAACTTTACTTAACTTGATCCATAATATCACTTAGTTCAACTGGTCCTATAAACATAAACTAAATCATATTATTTCATCTTAAGAATAAGCAAAGGTTACACCGATACTATTCTCCCTATCGATTACCAGCCGAGCGAGCCACTTATAAATTGTCATTGCATCATGACAGGGGGTGACCTAAGCATCTAATTATCATGTTTCGCTCGAGACAAAGTTGTCACTCCTCGAACTGAACTCAACAACGAAATCACAACCAATACAAACACTTTTTAAACTCTCTTTAGTTAAAATCAAGCTAAAGTATGCCTATCCTAAGCAAACAACAACCAAGTTACTATGCACTTGACTTGTCATGAAAATGATCAGTAGACACACTCAACTAAGGATGTAAAGCTATAGCAAGAAATTCATTTTATATTAATATTACTAATTCTCAATGGAATATTAATTACAGATAGTTGTTAAATGCTAAATATTCAACAAACTGAAACAAAACTTATATAAAAGCATAACTTAGTATTTATATGCACAATAGGTTCATATAGGCTTCTAAATTAATCATAAAACTAAGCAACAAATAAAGAAATATATAATAAGAAATAAAATTATAACAAACAACTTAATTCAATTTTTTTTAATGTACGACGACCCAACACTAGCGGTGTAAAAATTCAAGGCTAGCGATGCACAAAGGAAAGGTTAACAGCATTAAAGTCTGGACAGATTTTGCACAAAGATCGGAAAGTAAAACAAGTTGGCATACATGCCATTTCACATGTCGTTTGAGCCTAGGGAAAACTCACAAAAACTCCAGAGAGTGATATACCTTCCCATACATGATATATCAAAGGGTGTATGATGCTCCAGAGAGTGAAATACCCTCTCATACATGCTATTTCAAAGGGTGTATGGCTCATATACCTTCTCAAACATGCTGTTTGATAGAGTGTTTGAAAAATTTTGAATCTGCCCTGTTTCAAACTTTATTTTTACACACTTTTCTCATATCCTACTTTAACTAAAACACTATACAAACATCATACACCATACCACATGCTCTTAACAATTCAAAACATGTGTGAACTTCATATTCCCAACATCAAACAACTTCTTAATCCATTTTTGAACACTTCACCATCATCAACAACTCATGTACTACTCATATCAACTTCTAAACATGCGATCACTTGTTTTATCATCACTCATCTATCTCTAAACACTTCAACATGCTCCAAATCATATAAATACTACTTCTCAAGCATTACTTCCACTTGCCACATGAAACATCACGCATGCATAACCCAACATGAATTATCACACATTAACTCATATATCTCCAAAACAACTCTAACACTCATACATACTCAAACAACACACTTCAAGAACTTATTAACTTCGTTGATCATGATAAATCATTAAAACCATACCCAAACCCTTAAGAACTTACTATAAAAAAAAAAAAAAAAATCATTCTTATGGAAAAAATAAGGAAATAAAGAACCATGAAAGCATAGAGAGCATACTTTATGTCACTTTAACTTGAGAATTAACCTTGGTGTAAGCTTTAGGTAAATGATTTGGGAGAATTAGAAGATGAAATTTGAGTTTGTTATAAACACAAAGGCGTAATCAAACGATAATAGCAAGCGTAAATGTAAAAAACACGCATAGTTTTATATGGAAACCCTTTCGAGAAAAACCACGAGCAGTGGTGAGAGAGGAATCACACTATATCAAAGTAGAAGTATAAGGATTTGAGAGGATACAAATGAAAAGGCTCTCAAAACTCTCAAAGGAAATTTTTTTTGTATCTGATATGTTGTATATAGAAACCCTAGAAACAACATATGTGTGTGTGTGTGTGTGTGTGTGTGTGTGTGTGTATGTAAGGATAACCAACATAATGGCTTAAATTATGACACTTAATTATGTAATGAATGAATAATAAAGGCTTGAATTATTATCGTTAAATGTATAATGAATGAATAATAAATGTATAGTTAAATATTCATTCATTAACATTTAACTACGGGAGTCGGTTATAGAAATCGAGTCATAAACTCCAATAATCTCCACCTTGACACGAATTCTGGAGTAACAAACACAAAATTCAGAATCAAATAGTAGAAACTCCAATCTTTAACTTCGAAACCAAAAAGTATTCTCCAAACTTTGATAAACACTACTCCACCTCTTCCACAAATTCCATAAAGGAAACAATCAGTAACTGACACTTAGCAAGTTCAAGCAATGCTCAAACTTTGCTATCGAAAGTGTCTTTATCAGCATATCTACAGGGTTGTCATGAGTACTCACTTTGTCCACAGTGATATCTCCTCGAGCAACTATATCACGTACAAAGTGATATCGAACATCGATGTGTTTTGTTCTTTCACAGAACATTTGATCCTTAGTTAGAAAAATCGCACTCTGACTATCACAAAGTATTGTAGATGTCTTTAAATCACTAAGCTCAGCAAATAACCCTTTTAACCATATATCCTCTTTAATCACCTCTATAATAGCTATATATTCAGTCTCTATAATGGATAGAGCAACAGTAGCCTGTAAGGTGGCTTTCCAACTAATAGCACAGCCACCTAAAGAGAAAACATACCCAGTAATAGATCTTCTTTTGTCCAAGTCCCCAACAAAATCAGAATCAACAAACCTGATTATCCCATCTCTGGTTCTCCCAAAATGTAGACAAACATTGGTAGTTCCTCTTAAGTATCTAAAGATTCACTAGACTGCTTTTCAGTATTCCTTGTCAAGATTTGCCATATACCTGCTGACAATACTTACAGCATATGCCAAATCCGAACGCGTACATATCATAGCATACATAAGAGACCCTATTGCACTAGAGTAAGGGACCTTTGACATATAATCAATTTCATTTTCTGACTGTGGAGACTGGGCAGACGACAGTCTGAAATGACCTGCTAAAGGGGTACTTACAGGTTTAGCACTCATCATATTGAACCTGGAAAGTATCTTCTCATCATATCCTTTCTGACTTAGATGTAATATACTTGCTTTTCTATCTCTTGAAATTTACATACCAAGAATTTTCTTGGCTGCCCTTAAGTCTTTCATCTCAAATTCCCTGTTCAACTGTGCTTTATCCCTGTTAATCTCTCCTCTATCCTTAGCCGCTATCAATATATCATCCACATATAGTAGTAGATATAGAAACGACCCATCATCATAGTGCTTGAAATATACACAGCTATCATAGTTACTTCTCTTGAAATCATGAGAAGTCATAAAGGAATCAAACCTTTTATAGCACTGTCATGGTGATTGCTTCAACCTATAAAGGGATTTCTTTAATCTGCATACATGGTCTTCTTTTTCCTAAGACCCTAAAACCTTCTAGTTGATGCATATAAATATCTTCCTCAAGTTCTCCATGCAAAAGAGCAGTTTTCACATCAAGCTGCTCAAGCTCTAAATCCTCCACAACAACAATACCAAGTAGTGCCTGGATCGAATTGTGTTTTACAACAGGAGAAAACACGTCAGTAAAATTAATACTTGGTATTTGACTATAGCCTTTCGCAAAAAGTCTTGCTTTGAATATGGGTTCATCACTAGTTGTGGCTCCTTCCTTTTTCTTGAAAACCCACTTGCAGCGAACAACCTTCTTGCCCTTGGGAAGTTTCACTAACTCCCATGTTCTATTCTTTTGGAAGGATTCCATCTCTTCTTGCATGACGATCATCCACTTACCAGAATCATCATAACTAACTACTTTTGTGTAAATGGATGGTTCCAAATTTGAATCAACATCATCTACCACATTCAGTGCATATGCTACTAGATCTACTTTGCCATACCTCTATGGAGGCCTTATCTCTCTTCTAGCTTATCTTTAGCAATAGAATACTGTGTCTGTTGAGGTGTAGTAACAGTTGAGGAGTAGACTTTAGTATAAACTTGCATTAATATCAAACTTTACCTGTACACTTGGTTTCTACTAGATTTTATTAGAATTAACAATAGGATATAAATCATGTAACATAGCAGATTCATCAAATATAACATCCCTACTAACAATAACTTTCTTCAATTTGGGGCACCATAATTTATATCCTTTAACCCTAGTCTTGAAAATAAGAAACACACACTTTAGCGATCTAGGCTTAAGTTTACCATAATTAACATGAGCATATGCAGAGCATCCGAAAATTTTCAATTCAGAATAATCTGCAGGGGTTCCAGACCATACCTCATGTGATGTCTTCTTCTCAATGGAAGTTGACGGAGATCTATTAATCAACAAACAAGCTGTAGAGGTAGCTTCTGCCCAGAAAGATTTTGGTAACTTAGAATTAGAGAGCATACATCTCACTTTCTCCATGATGGTTCTATTCATACGTTCTGCTATCCCGTTCTGCTGGGGTGTACCAAAAACTGTGAGATGTCTCACAATTCCCTCTGACTTGCACAAGTCATTAAACTCACTAGAGTAAAATTCCAAGCCATTATCAATGCGAAGCTGTTTTACTTGTTTTCCAGTCTATCTCTCAATTATTGTCTTCCACACTTTAAACGTAGATAAGACATCATTTTTCTGCTTCAAGAAATATACCCAAACCTTTCTGGAAAAGTCATCCATGATGGTCATCATGTAACTGGCATCTCCACTGAAAGGCACTCTAGAAGGACCCCAAAGGTCAGAATGAATATAATCAAAAGTTCCCTTTGTATTGTGAGTACATGTGGTGAATTTGACCCTCTTCTACTTTCCGAAAACACAGTGTTCCCAGAACTTTAATTTGCTGATGCCTTGCTCATCAAGAAGTCCTCTCTTGCTCAATTCAGTCATACCAGCTTCACTCATATGCCACAGGCGCATATGCCATAGCCTTGTAGCATCTTCATCTAACAAAGAGGAACCAACGGCTGCATCACCTGTCACAGTAGAACCCTGCAAAGAATATAAATTAGCAGTCTTTCTATGTCCTTTCATCACTACAAGTGAACCCTTACTTATCTTTAGAACTCCACCTTCACCAGTATACTTATACCCCTTCAAATCAAGTGTACTAAGAGAAATTAAATTTCTCTTCAGGTCAGGAACATGTCTCACATCCCCAAGTGTCCTGACCACACCATCAAACATTTTTTTTTTTTTGTTCCAATACCTGCAAATTTACAAGATGTGTTATTATCCATCAAAACAACACCTCTAGAAACCGTTTCATACGTTGAAAACCAGTCCTGATTGGGACACATATGAAAGGTACATCCAGAATCAAGAATCCACTCTTTACTGGCTTGTGAATCACTTTCAGAAGCAACAAGAAGATCACCATCACTATGATCTTCAACAACATCGGCTTCAGCCATTATCTCTGGTTGATTTTGCTTTGATTCTCACCAGTCTTCTTATTTTTATTTTGCAATTTATAACACTCTGCCTTTATGTGGCAATTCTTTTTGCAATAGTTACAGGTTTTAAATCTATTTGATGATTTTGATCTGCCTCTAGAACTCTCACAAGTTTTTCGCTCTTAACTCCTACCACATGCTACTAAACTTTCAGATGAAGACTCAATTTTAATCACAAGATGTTTCATCTTCTCAAAAGAACTTAAAACAGCATACACTTCATCAATAGACAAAGTATCATAACTATAAAGAAGAGTATCTCTAAAGGTCGAATATGAAGAAGGCAAAGAATATAATAGGATTAAACATAAATCCTCTTCATCATACTTAACTTCCAAAGTTTCTAAATCAGAAACAATTTCTTTAAAGGTAGTTAAGTGATCTTCTAGAGACGTACCTTCTTCCAAATGATGAGAATATAATCTCTATTTCAAGTGTAACTTACTAGTCAAGCTCTTCGTCATACATAGTTGCTCCAATTTTAACCATAATGCAGTAGCGGTTTTCTCCTTAAGCATGTCTGTAGAATTTGATTCGATAGATGAAGATGGATCTGCGAAAGGGCTTTCCAATCTTTTTGTTGCTTTCTTCCAGTGACCAAGATACGGGCATCTTGTCAAACCCTAAAAGTGTACCATCAAGATCCATTTGTGCGAGAACCACTCTCATCTTGACCTGCCATAACGAGAATCTAGTGTTGCGATCCAAAAGAGGAATATCGTACTTTATGGTTGCCATTATCAAAACCTATGCTCTGATACCAGTTTGTTATAAAACAAAAGGCATAATAAAACGATAATAGCAAGCGTAAAAGTAAAGAACACACACAGATTTTACATGGAAACCTTTTTGGGAAAAACCACGGGCACAGGCAAAAGAGGAATCACACTGTATCGAAGTAGGAGCACAAGAATTTGAAAGGATACAAATGAAAAGGCTCTCAAAACTCTTAAAGGAAATTTTTTGTGTATCTGATATGTTGTATATAGAAACCCTAGAAACAACACACACACATATATATATATATGTGTGTGTGTGTGTGTGTGTGTGTGTGTGTGTGTGTAAGGATAACCGACATAACGACCTAAATTATGATACTTAATTATGTAATGAATGAATAATAAAGGCTTGAATTATGAACATTCAATGTATAATGAATGAATAATAAAGGTACAGTCATATATTCATTCATTAATATTTAACTACGGGAGTCGGCTACAGAAATCGAGTCACAAACTCTAATAGAGTTGTTGTCAAAGTGACAGTTTGGGAGTTCTATTTTAGGGTTTTATTTTTGGCTTGATAAATTTGTCAAATAATGCTTGTAATTATCTCTTTAAATGTTGTCTTTAGGGGCAGCTGAGAAGAGAAAATAAAAAAAGCTTTAGGTTGGGCTTTAGCTTATATTTAGCTTGGATTTTGGGCTTCAATTTGCTGCTATGTTTGGGTTTGGATTTAGGTTAAGTTTGTTTATGAAAACTTAAGTTTATCATGCCTTAAAACAATAATCAACACTAATATCAATCACACTAACACATTATATTCCAACATGTATAATTTATCACTAAAATATATTATCACACCATGGTTTATTAACTAGTTATTTATCATAATTTCTATATTTTAAGCAAACATATCATGTATTAATTTTACACTAACACATTAAATTTGCATTAACTAAACTCTTAACAGAATTCATAATTTAATTAAATCAACATATATATTCAATTAATTATGCATTGAAATTTTAGTCATTTCACTCTCCCCTCTTTTGAGAAGTTTTATCCCTAAAACTTACCTTATTCATTCCTTAAATAGCTCTGGATACTTTTGTCTCACAACACTTTCAACTTCCCAAATAGCTTCCCATTCATTATGGCCACTTCATTGCACTTGAACCATGGGAGTTATTTTGTTCCTTAAAGTTTTATCCATTCTGCCTAAAATTCTAATAGGCTTTTCAATTGTAGTCAAACCTAGCTGGATTTCCAGTTGATTTGTGTCAATGATAACATCGAGATCTGATACACATTTTCGTAGCTAAGATACATGAAAAACAATGTGCACATCGAATAAATTTTGGGACAAAGCCAATGTGTAAGCCAATGGTCCAATTCTTTCTACATCTCAAATGGACCAATATGTCTCGTGTTCAACTTTCCTTTAACACCAAATCTAAAAACTCCCTTTATCGATGATACTTGGAGGAATACATGATCATCCACTTCAAATTCGAGAGGTCTTCACCTTGAATCGACATAACTTTTGTATCTGTCCTATGCCATTTTTATTCTCTGTTGTCGGAATGTCATGTACTCGTCGTAAGCCCTTCTAGTTCATCTGCATCAGCTAATATCGAATCGCCTGTTGTGCCCCGAGAATGGTCTGTTGCGGGCTATCATTCGTATCTTCAGTTACTTGCATCAACAGGAAAGGAATCAGTCCCTTATTCTTGAACAACCTATGATGATTAATTTCCTCTTGGATTACCCGTCTTTTTGGACAAAATGCCATTCCCCTGGCTAATTCAATAGCATTGGACTAACTCGGGTTTAGTAAAGCAGTAATGATCCCCGGAGATTCCTTCCAAGAAAATGGGAGTGGATATAATAGCACTGGCTATTTATGGATTGGTGCACTCACTCCCTTTATTTATATTGATGCAGAGAACATAAGGAGCCATTTGTATGGTTGATTGATAACTATTATTATACACAAATTCAACCAAAGGCCAATGGTCATCTCATCACCCTCCAAAATCCAATGCACAGGCTCTTAACATATCTTCTAAAATTTGAATTGTTCTCTTGGCTTGCCCTTCTACTTGTGGATGAAATGCAGTACTAAACTGAAGACGAGTACCCAAAGATTTATGGAAACTTTTCCAAAATTGACCGACAAATCTTGGATCTCTATCTGACACAATCGATATTGGTATTCTGTGTATTCTCACTAGTTCTTTTATATAAATTTGGGCCATCTTCTCCAATGAACATCAAGCTCTAAACAGAATGAAATATGCGGACTTTATTAATCTATCCATGATTACCCATACTACTTCATGCTTAGCCAATGTTTTTGGTCGGGCAAACACAAAATCATTGTTATGTTTTCCTACTTCTATTCAGGTATTGACAAAGGTTGAAGTTTACCTCCGGGTCTCTAGTGTTCAATTCTAATTTGTTGACATACCCTTAGAAACTCGAGATATGTCCGATTTGCTTGGTGTCTTCACTTTCAATAATAGTCATCATCCTCTACATTCACCATGATGCCACTCAGTCCAAGTGCCTAAAATAAAACATGAAATGCCTTTAATGGATAGAGGGGGAACATCTAAACTCTTACTCTGCTATGAATACTGTTCACACTCCCCGTAAAACTTGCTAACTTGATTGTTAGAGTAGCAGTACTAAACAACCTTCATGCCTACTAATTTTTTTTTTTTTTTTAAGCTCAATATAGCTAAGACCCTAATCCATTCCAACTCTGCTGCCATAACTTTGGTAATAATAATAGTTATTAAGAAATTTCTTAATATTTGTTTGAAGCTCATCAATGTATTCACATGTCAATAAAAAATAAAGGACTATTTCATTGATTTTGTTCCATATTTCTACTAAATAAATATTACTCATAAAGGTTATCAAAGTGATATATTTTTCCTAGATTTTAAAATTTTGCAATTAACATAAGATGGATTCTCAAAGTGAATAACAGATTTTAAGGTACATTCATCACTTTTAAATTTTCTTCATCCGTAATTGTATGAATTATTATTTAAATTACAAGATCTTTAACATATAATGTTATATTTTCATCACGTAAAGAATTATAAGTTCTTTTTTGAATTTGTACAATTTTATATAACCTTCAATAATTGTATAAATTATAATATTTAGTATATATATTTAAAATTATTGGTTTAATTTAATAAGGCATTCTCTTGGGATGACCAACACAAAGCTGAACCAAAAAATAATTATAGTGGTGAACTTTCATTTTAAGATGACAAGTAAAAATTCATATGGGAGGGAAAAATAATTTCATTTTAAAAAGTTGGAACCAAACAATAAAAAATGTTCTTTTATTTTCCACATTCTCTCTTGTAGACTCAACACACGCACATTCTTCTCTCTCTCTCTCTTCCCCTTCCCCCCAACCCCACATAACCCCCACCGACCGCGCCCACCCCTCCCTCTCTCACTCCATACATAGCCCACATCTTAGTAAAGGATTTGGTCTTCTTCATCTTCCCTTGCCTTATTCATTATTTCTCAATAATATACAATCATCTTTCTCTATCTAACATGTTTCATTCATGAATGTATAGCATTGTCCCCTTTTTTAAGGCTTTTATGTAACCATCATATTGAAGCAACGATGACTTACACCAATAGAGAGGGTGACGTATATCTCTAATGAATGAATAGCAAACAACATCATTATTCACTCACCATACATCGATCAAAGCAATAACAAAACTAAGTAAGAAAGTAAAAAACAATCCTTAATTATGCCTTATGACAATTTTTTTAATTGATAAATTTATGTGTTATTTATTATCTAATCCTTTTTTTAATTGTTTTAACAATAGAAATATGGGTACCCAACATAATTTGGTTTGTTCAATTAAAAAATATTGAACCAAAGATTTGAATTTTGAAATAAAATATGTAATATTTAGGGATTATTATCATATGTTGTATAAGTGTGTCATCAATTTTTTTTCCTATTCATAATTGACATATGTTATATTATTCATTATTGGTTGTTTTACATGATGTTTTAAGATTTCTTTTTTTCAATGAAAAAACTACAACGTAATATTGCTTTAGTAATAATGTATTTGTTTTTTATATGCAGATTGGGAGTGATGATTTTTTAGAGATATTGTACAGGTGAAAGAAGTTCACAGCCAAAAGAAAGAAGGTTGAAAATTTTAATTATTGTTTTCATTTTTTTATTTTTTATTTAGGAATGCTTATTGAGTTTATGGTAGAAAGAAAAAGTGTAATACTTAAGTTATGGAATAAAAAAAAAAACAATTTTTGTGTTTTCTCTAAGTCAACAATAAAAGGAGTTCAAATTTCATATGTTCTTATGTGATATTGTTATCTCTTTAAATTTAATTAGTGCATTTTTCTTTGTTAGATAATTATGATATATAAATTGAGAAATTAGAGTTTTTTATATAATGGTTTTATTTATTCCTATGTATATTTGAGGGTACATAATTAGAGATTTACTTAATATATGATAAAAAAAGCGAGTTTTTGGAACAACTTGTGATAATACTTTTCCTCTATTCTAAAAGGACTAATGAGCCCTACCATAAGACTTTCCTCAATGGTATAATAATGATAAAAAAGAGATAAATTCACAAGATAATTTTTTGACAAAAATAATTTTGTCAATGATAAGATTTCATCACTAAATTATGTCATCATAATATTTACTTTTATGACAAACATAGTTTCTCATTATTAATTTTTTGAAAAATAATATTGATGTTGTAGAATATTTTTGACATAGTTATTTTTGTCATAACAAAAACTTTATATCGAAATTTGTCACCTTAATAAATATGTAATTAATTAATTTTGTTAGTACAAAAAAATAATGACAAATGAATGTTAGTTAATATAAATCATATTACAAAGAAATTTGCCGCTTATTACTTTAATGACAAAAACTTTTTTCCTCACAATTCAAACTTTTGTCACTGTAAATTATCTTATTTTGTCATAGTATCTTAATCTGTTATGATAAATCATTTTGTCTCTTTGTCACTATATCATCTTTTGAGACAAAATGTTATCATCACCATAGGTATCATCATATTATGATAAATAACATTTTTGTCACAATATACTTATTATGACAAGCTTATTGTGTCCAAGAAAATGACAAACTAAATAAGGACATCTTCGCATGGTCATCTTTCGACACGACAGGCATAAACATCAATAAGACCTAGAAACTCGTTCACTAGAAAATCAAACACTTCACCCCCAAGAGACAAGCCACCATTAAAGAGGAGGTCCAAAGACTTCTCCAAGTGGGATTCATTAGAAAAGAAAAATACCTAACTTGGCTAGCCAACATAGTCTTGGTCAAGAAACCCAATGGGAAATGGCAAATGTGTGTGGATTACAACAACCTAAACAAAGCATGTTCAAAAGACTAATTCCTAATACCATGAATCAACTAGCTTGTTGACAATACTTGAGATCACCAGCTATTGAGTTTCATGGACACCTTCTCAAGGTTATAACGGAATCAAAATGAAGAAATTGATTAAGTATACACCTCCTTTTTCACATCCTTCAGCACATACTACTATAAAATGATGTCGTTCTGAATGAAAAATGTCGGTACCACCTTCCAACATCTGGTCTCAAGGTGTTCAAACCTTAGATAGGTGGAAACATAGAGGTTTATGTTGATGATATGATCGTGAAAAGTAAGCGAGCAGAGGCTCACCCACACGATCTACAAGAGACCTTTAATTGACTTCGCTTCTACAATGTAAAGCCCAATCCATAGAAAAGCATGTTTGGCACGTCATCGGGAAAATTCTTGGGTTATGTAGTGTCTCGAAGAGGGATTAACCCTAACAAGATTGAAGCGATCTTGACAATGGTGCTGCCAACATCAATTAAACAATGCAACCGCTCTCTAGTAGAATGACCATGTTAAGCAAATTCCTTTCGAGGAGAGCCAATAGGTGCTTGGAATTCTTCAAAATCCTCAAAAAACCAAATTAGTTCAAATGGATTGAAATGTCACAATAGGCCTTCAATGAGCTCAAATAATTCCTAACAAAACCACCATTGTTAATGACCCTACTTCAAGGCGAGGTCTTATAACTTTGCCTCGTAGTGAGTGATCGAGCTCTCTCATCTATGTTAACATGAGCTGAAGAGAAATAAAGCCAACCAGTATATTACATTAGTCGTATCCTCCAAGGGCCGAAACAAAGATATATATACAAAACTAGAAAAATTTACCCTAGCAATTGTAATATCAACACATCAACTACATCCATATTTTCAAGCACACTAGGTCATCATCCTCACCAATGTACCAATAAAGGTATTCCTCCAAAAGCTAGACATCTAAGGAAGGATGATGAAATATGCTATCAAGCACAGTGCCTATGGGGTGCAATACCAACCTCGAGATGCCATAAAGGCATAAGCTTTAACAAACATCATGGCTGAATATACTAGGACACCCGAGCCCGATGATAAGCAAAATATTTCCTAGACCCTCTATGTACATGGATCGTCTACACATGTGGGAAGTAGAGCTAGCCTAGTCCTAGAGGGACCCCATGGAGTCAAGATCAGTTACACTTTTAAATTTAGTTTTCTCATAAGCAATAATGAAACAAAATACGAGGCCCTGTTAGCCAGACTCAAGCTCTCTATGAGCATTGAAGCAGAAACTCGGGACCTCAAGATCTCTTTAGATTCCCAACTTATGGTATAATAGGTCAAAGACTTATATGAGTCAAAGAATAGAGAAATGGTAGGATATCTAGAAGCGGTCTGATCCCTTACCAGAGAATTACCTTCTTAAGATATCATCAAAATACTGAGAACCTATAACTCAAAAGATGATAAGCTTTCTAAGCTCACCTCCATGATAGTTATTGTTGGAGTTTGTAACCCGATTTATGTAACCGACTCCCATAGTTAAATGTTAATGAATGAATATTTGATTACACATTTATTATTCATTCATTATACATTTAACAGTCATAATTCAGGCCTTTATTACTCATTAATTACATATTTAAATGTCATAATTAGGTCATTATGTTGGTTATCCTTATACACACATATATATGTGTTGTTTCTAAGGTTATATACACAACACATCACATACACAAAATTTCCATTGAGAGATCTAAAAGTTTAGAGTTGTAATTCTCTCCAACATTTGTACTCTTACTTTGATATAATGTGATTTCTCTCTCGCCTCTACTCTTGGTTTTACCCGAAAGGGTTTCCACGTAAAATCTGTGTGTTCTTTACTTTCTGCTTGCTATTATCGTTTTCGATTGCACAATTTATTTATAACAAATCGGTTTCAGAGCGTAAGTTTTGATAATGGTAACCATGAAGTGCGATATTCCTCTTTTGGATCGCAACACCAGATTCTCATTGTAGTAGGTGAAGATGCGAGCGGTATTAGCACAGATGGATCTTGATGATGCACTTCTGGGGTTTGACACGATGCCTGCATCTTAGTCACCAGATGAAAAACAGTGAAAAGACCGAAAATCCCTTTCGCAGATCCATCTCCATCTATCGAATCAAATTCTTCAGGATGCGCTTAAGGAGAAGACCGCGGCTGCATTATGGTTGAAACTAGAATAACTATGCATGACGAAAAGCTTAATCAATAAGTTGCATTTGAAACAGAGATTGTATTCTCATCGTTAGGAAGAAAGTGCACCTCTTGATGATCACTTAACAACCTTTAAAGAAATTGTTTCTGATTTAGAAACATTGGAACTTAAGTATGATGAAGAGGATTTAGGTTTAATCCTATTATATTCTTGCCTCCATCATATGCGACCTTTAGAGATGCCCTTCTGTATAGTCATGATACTTTGTCGATTGATGAAGTTTATGCTGGTTTAAGCTCTTTTGAAAAGATGAAACATCTTGTAATTAAATCTAAGTCTACTTCTGAAAGTTTGGTAGCACGTGGTAGGAGTCAAAATCGTAAGTTTGGTGGGAATTCTAGAGGCAGATCTAAATCGTCAAATAGATTTAAAACTTGTAACTATTGCAAGAAGAAAGGCCATATTAAGGCAGATTGTTATAAATTGCAAAATAAAAATAAGAAGACTAGTGAGAATCAAAAGCAAAATCAATATGATAAAATGGATGAGGCCGATGTTGTTGAAGATCATACTGATGGTGATCTTCTTGTTGCTTCTGATAGTGATTCATAGGCCAGTAAAGAGTGTATTTTGGAGTCTGGATGTACCTTTCATATGTGTCACAATCGGGACTGATTTTTAACATATGAAATGGTTTCCAAAGGTGTTGTTTTGATGGGAAATAACACTTCTTGTAAAGTTGCAGGTATCGAAACGATTAAGATCAAGATGTTTGATGGCGTGGTTAGAATGCTTGGTGATGTGAGACACGTTCCTGATTTGAAAAGAAATTTGATTTCTCTTAGTACCCTTGATCTAAAAGGGTATCGGTATACAGGTGAAGGTGGAGTCCTGAAGATCAGTAAAGGTTCATTGGTGGTGATGAAAGGCCATAGAAAGACTGCTAATCTTTATTCATTGTAGGGTTCTATTGTGATAAGTGATGCAGCCATTGGTTCCTCCTTGTCGAATGAAGATGCCACTAGGCTATGGCATATGCATCTAAGGCATATGAGTGAAGCTGGTATGGTAGAATTAAGTAAGCGAGGAATTCTAGATGGGCAAGGCATCCGTAAATTGAAGTTTTGCGAACACTGCGTATTTGGGAAGCAGAAACGAGTCAAGTTAACCATAGGTACCCACAATACTAAAGGCACTATGGACTTTATTCATTCTGACCTTTGGGGTCCTGCTAGAGTACCCTCCAGTGGCCGTGCCAGCTATATGATGACCACTATAGATGAGTACTCCAGAAAGGTTTGGGCATATTTCTTAAAGCAGAAAAGCGATGCCTTATCTACGTTCAAAGTATGGAAGATGATGATTGAGAAACAGACTAGAAAACAAGTGAAGCGTCTATACTCTGATAATGGCTTGGAATTCTGCTCCGCAAATTCAATGACTTGTGCAAGTCTGAAAGGATTGTTAGACATCTCATGGTTACTGGTATACCCCAGAAAAACAGGGTTGCAAAACGTATGTACATGACTATTATAAAGAAAGTGAGAAGTGTGCTCTCCAATTCGAAGTTGCCAAAATCCTTTTTTGGGTGGAAGCTGCCTCCATAGCTTGTTTACTGATCAATAGATCTCCGTCGACTTCCATTGAGAAGAAGACTCCACATGAGGTATGGTCTGGATCCCCTATAAATTATTCTGATTTGAAAATATTTAGATGTCCTACATATGCTCATGTAAACAATAGCAAATTTGAGTCTAGATCCCTAAATTGTGTGTTTCTTGGTTTCAAGACTGGGGTTGAAGGATATAAATTATGGTGTCCTGAATTGAAGAAAGTTGTTATTAGTAGGGACGTTGTATTTGATGAATCTACTATGTTACATGATTTATGTCCTACTGTTACTTCTGATGAAACCCAGCAAAAACCAAGTGTGCAGGTGGAGTTTGATATCAATACAGATTCAACAAAACGTATCTCTCAATCGACTTCTACATCTCAGTAGCCACGGTATTCAATTGCCAAGGATACACCCAGAAGAGAGATAAGGCCTCCACAGAGATATGGGAAAGTGGATCTAGTTGCATATGCGTTGAATATGGCTGATGATGTTGATTCAAGTTTGGAACCATCTACTTACACAAAAGCGATTAATTGTGATGATTCTAGTAAGTAGATGATAGCCAGGCAAGAAGAAATGGAATCCTTTCAGAAGAATCGAACATGGGAGTTAGTGAAACTTCTCAAGGGTAAGAAAGCCATTCACTGCAAGTGGGTTTATAAGAAAAAGGAAAGAGACTCAAGTTGTGAAGAACCTAGATACAAAGCAAGGCTTGTAGCGAAAAGATACAGTCAAATACCAGGTATTGATTTTACTGACGTGTTTTCTCCTGTTGTGAAACACAGCTCGATTAGAGCACTACTTGGTATTGTGGCTATGGAGGACCTTGAGTTAGAGCAGCTTAATGTGAAGACTACATTTTTGCATGGAGAACTTGAAGAAGACATTTACATGTACCAACCAGAAGGTTTTGGGGTCTTAAGGAAAGAAGACCATTTTTGCAGATTAAAGAAATCCCTATATGGGTTGAAGCAATCACCACGATAGTGGTATAAAAGATTTGATTATTTTATGACTTCTCATGACTTTAGGAGAAGTAATTATGACAACTGTGTATATTTCAAGCGTTGTAAAGATGGTTCGTTTTTGTATTTGCTTTTATATGTGGATGATATGTTGATAGCGGCCAAGGATAGAGGAGAGATTGACAAGGTCAAAGCACAATTGAACAAGGAATTTGAGATGAAGGACTTGGGTGCAGTTAAGAAAATTCTTGGTATGGAAATTTCAAGAGACAGAAAATCAAGTGTATTACACCTGAGTCAAAAAGGGTATATTGAGAAGATACTCTCCAGGTTCAATATGAAGAGTGCTAAACCTGTTAGTACCCTTTAGTAGGTCATTTCAGACTGTTGTCTGGTCAGTCTCCTAAATTAGAAGATGAAATTGACTATATATCAAAGGTCCCTTACTCTAGTGCAGTAGGGTCTCTTATGTATGCAATGATTTGCACGCGTCCAGATTTGGCATATGTCGTTAATGTTGTCAGCAGGTATATGGCGAATCCTGGTAAGGAACACTGGAAAGCAATCCAGTGGATCTCAGATACTTAAGAGGAACTACTAATGTATGTTTACATTTTGGGAAAACTAGAGATGAGGTCGTCAAATTTGTTGATTTTGATTTCGCCGAGGACTTAGATAAAAGAAGATCTATCATAGGGTATGTTTTCTCTCTTGATGGTTGTGCGATTAGTTGGAAAGCCACCTTACAAGCTACTGTTGCTCTATCTGCTACAAAGGCGAAATACATAGCTATTATAGAGGCGATTAAAGAGGCTATCTGGTTGAAAGGGTTGTTTTCTGAGCTTAGTAATTTAAAGATGTCTACAGTATTTTGTGATAGTCAGAGTACGGTTTTTCTTACTAAGGATCAGATGTTCCATGAAAGGACTAAGCATATCGACGTCCGTCATCACTTTGTGCGTGATATTATTGCTCGATGAGATATTGCAGTGAGCAAGGTGAGCACTCATGACAACCCTGCAGATATGTTGACTAAGACACTTCTCAATGCAAAGTTTGAGAATTACTTGAACTTGCTAAGTGTCGGTAGCTGATTGATTCCTTTGAGGAACTTGTGGAAGAGGTGGAGTTTTTTATCAAAGTTTTGGAGTTTATTGTGTTTGTTACTCTAGAATTCGTGTCAAGGTGGAGATTGTTGGAGTTTGTGACCCGATTTCTGTAACCGACTCCCGTAGTTAAATGTTAATGAATTAATATTTGACTACACATTTATTATTCATTCATTATACATTTAACGGTCATAATTCAGGCCTTTATTACTGATTAATTACATATTTAAATGTCATAATTAGGCCATTATGTCGATTATCCTTATACACACATATATATGTGTTATTTCTAGGGTTATATACACAACACATCACATACACAAAATTTCCATTAAGAGATCTAAAAGTTTAGAGTTGTAATTCTCTCAAACCTTTGTACTCCTACTTTGATATAGTGTGATTCCTCTCTCGCCTCTACCGGTGGTTTTTTCTAAAAGGGATTCTCCGTAAAATCTATGTGTTCTTTACTTTCTGCTTGCTATTATTGTTTTTAATTGCACAATTTGTTTATAAAAGTTCTTGACCTAGAAAAGATCAAAGGAAAAATCTTCATCGAGTTCGTACCCAAAAAATCCACCATTATGAGGGCCCTCGAGGTGCTAGACCTGCAATAGCAACTCTACGCCCGAGTTGGATGATGCCAATAGAGGAGTACCTTAGGGACGACACCCTACCCTTGGATAGAATGGAAGCAAAGAAGTTGATGTACAAAGCAGCCAACTATACACTGATCAATGAGATTCTATACAAAAGTGGCTTTAGTTTCCCCTTCCTTCGTTGTTTATGCCCATAAGAAGGACATCGTATTCTAAAAGGCCTCCATTTTAAGGAGTGCAGCAACCACATCAAAGCCCAATCCTTGTACACCCAAGTTGTGTAAGCTGGCCACTTCTAGCCGATAATGAAAGACAATGCAAAGGAGTTTGTCCAATGATGTGAACGTTGTCAAAAGATCGCCCTCACCAACCATGCCCTAAGTGCCAACCTACTCTACCTCTCCAACCTATGGTCATTCGTTATGTAGGGACTGGACATCCTCAAACCATTTCTCCTCTCAACAAGTCAGAGGAAGTTCATAACAGTTGGGTGTGATTACTTCACATAATGGGTAGAAGTCGAGGTAGTAGCAAAGTTTACGGACAAAAGCGTCTAGGACTTCATCTACACAAACAGCGTAGTCAAGTTCAAAGTCCCACCCTCCATAATGATGGACAACAAAAGGCAATTCAGCACCAAGAGAATCAAAGACTTCTACGCTGAGTATCATATCACCATGCACTATACCTCTATTGCACATTCCCAAGCTAACAACCAAGTCAAAGCAATTAACAAAACAATCATACAAAGTCTAAAGGTCAACGTAGACTGTCAGAGTGGAAAATAGGCCGATGAGCTACCTAGCATCCTATGGGGATACTGTACCACTTGCAAACCTCGATAAACGAAACCTCCTTTCACCTAGCCTTCGGATTGAAAGTCGTCCTACCTATTAAGCTCAAATTACCAAACCTTCGAACCCAATCTTATGTCGAGCTAGTCAATAAGTTGGTCTTCGAGTAGAGCTAAATGCCATAAAAGAAACTCGAGACATTGTGAGTAAAAGGGTTGCTGCCTACTAACAAAGGGTGACCCGATACTATGACAAGAAAGTCGGACACAGGTCTTTTTCCCGATCAACCTCATTTGCAAAAAAAATTAAAGGCAATAGGGTTAGAAGAAGCCTGAGGAAGAACGACCCCAAACTGAGAAGATCACGTTAGAGTAAAAGAAGTCTTGGGAAATAAGGCATACAAGCTCAAAACGTTAGACGAGGAGCTCATTCCCAGAAATGGAATACAAACAACTTGAGAAAGTTCTTTGAATAGTTACTACTCACTTATGTGCAAAATGTGACCATGGGAAACTGCAAATGAAATGGAGATTCTACATTAAAAAAGCGTCTCAAGATCTCTCCCTTTTGTATATAATAGCAAAAGAACAAACAAATGATATTCAGTAGGGCCTTTGGGAGTTTAAAGAACACCACCCTCTCGTGCTGAGTGAGCTCAAGGTAACTCCCTCTTCAGGTTAACACCCCTCGTGAGCTCGGGTAACTCTCTCTTAAAGGTAACTCCCCTTGTGAGCTCATGTAACTCCCTCTTAAAGTTAACTCCCCTCATGAGCTCGAATAACACTCAGATCATTTCCAAAAAGTTAAGGTTAACTCTCCTCATGAGCATGGGTAACACTAAGATCATTTCCAAAAAGAGAAAAAAAAAAAACAAACAACATAAGAGATGGAGGTTTGTAAAAAATAATACTACCTATGCCAGTTATATAAAAGCAAGTCCTCAATGAGTTGCAAACAAATTCATTAATTTGAAAAAAATCATTACAATAGTTTTGACTAAAATCTCAACCAAAGCAATTTTAACTAGCATTTTAGCCATGGAAGACAAAATGAAATTTTCACAAGTACATACTTGTTCAGGCTGAACACAACTTCAAGTTGGAAAACTCCAAAAAGGATTTGAACCTCAAATTGAAGGAGTCCTCCCTTACCCAGCTGACCACAACTGGAAAATATGGATTTATGCTGAATATAACTTCACCTCCTCAACCTCACAAATATGACCTTGAGCTCATCCATCAACCTTCAAGAATGATAATGAATCTCAGCTGGAAGATAAATCAGCACGTTTAGAAAGAGGAGGGTATTGTTGATTCCCTTCAATGAGCCAATACCCAATAAGCCATTAAGAGACCGATCTTAAAGGGGAGAACATGCCCTTGTACCCCTAACGACCTCCACTATCTATGAAAATGGCCAAAAGAAAGAAGCTGGGAAGTAATAGAAAGAGTTAGATGCCCCTTTCAAGATGACCTCAACCTCGAGCAGCACCCCAAAGGCTCAATTTGATGATGGAGGATGAGCCCTTATTCACTTAGAACACATCACCGTAGTTACCATGAGCTCTCCACCAAGTAATAGATCTTGTCAATCTCAATTTGCTAGCTATAGAAGAAAGCATAGCTCAAATCAAATGACCGTGGTAGAAGTGGAAAATCAGCCTCAAGCAACACGCTCAACCCATTACATAACCTTAGTGATGGACTTACGTGAAAAAAGGCTACGAAGCTTCAGACCCGCTTAAACAAAGACCACAAAGCATTAACGACACCACACAACTTGTAACCTCTAAAGACTCGACGTCTCAACACGAAGGAGGTTAACAGAAAGAAGATCCATGGTTTATTCGACTTCTAGGAACTAAAGGGCAAAAAAGAACCCTTTGATTTATGAAAGGAAACGATAGAAGTGAATTTGGTCAGTGAAGAAGTACCACACCCCACAACACTTTTTATAAGAAGGAGAAAAACACACCGTACTCATCATTCAATGCAGCTAAATCTCTAGGATGTCAAGTACAAACCACCCCAACCACTCAATCGAGCCTTGAAAACTTGCAGATCTCGGAAATAATAGACAACTGGTACATATAGGTCTGCTAATGAGATAAAGCATTAACCTGCAACTAGCTCGCCCCCACCTACTACCATGAAACACACAGGCGACACAAGATGAAACATAATAAGATTGTGTGCTATAAAATCGAGTAGCTACGGTTCAAGCATTGACTTCAAATCCCAACTAAGCTCGAAATTCAAACACTTAGCAAAATTTTAAACAAAAAATAGAAACGTACTATAAATCAGCTCAAGAAGGGACACGGACTTAAAGAAAGAAACTTCATTAAAACAAAGCGATATCACAGAAATGGCTATTACAAGCAAGTACATTGAGAAAACATTGAGCTCGATTTGTACGAGCCAAACAAAACACAACGACAAACTAAAGCTAGCCAACAGAATATTAGCCAAAAATCTCTTCACTGGTGACCAGCTGAGGGACAACAACTATGACCTCCCCTTACGGCACAACCGGCACACCTCCACCTACCTTGATGTTGTTTTGGTGAGCTTCAGAAGCAGCCAGCACCATCGCAACCTCCACCTCAGAGACAACCTCACTAGTACTCTGTGCAACGACATTAGCAACACCTTCCCCTTACTCTGCAACCTCCCCTCCCCCCTCCAACTCCAACAAGTGCTCTTCCTCATCACCTTCCTCCTCATCTTCATCACCTTGCAAAATTGTTTCGCCCAACAAGCTACCAAGAAACTGAGGTCTAGCTCAAGAAACTGCCCAAGCACCTCATCACGAACGACTCGAGCACTTTCCCTAGCAATCATTTGTTGGCACTCCCTCTACCTCAAACTTGCAAAGAGCTCTTCTTGAACATGCCTTAGGAATAGCCTGTTCATCCTTGAGCTTAGTTATTCGGGCCTGCAACAAGATAAGACAAAAAAAAAGACCACGAGAACGGAACTAACGAACAAAGGGTACAACTGGAAAAATGATTAACCTTAAGAGCATTGTTTTCTTCTCTGGTCCTATTAAAGCTCGCTGAGAGCTTCTTCACGCAAAAGATCATGCCTCCTGTCCTTCCACTTCTTCTCCAAATTGCTTATGACACCTTTCAGGGCCGACTATACCTGTAAGGCCTTACTAACCCCCTGCTACGCACAAATGGTTCTTGCATCAATACAAGGTATGAGTCGATCCCTACCCTCAATCAACTCGGTCACCTCGCTCTGTAGCCCCATCCTCCCACGTCTCTCCTTGGATGCCTCCTTCCCTAGTTCAGCAACACAAGCCTTTAACCGCTTCAAGTCATCACTCGCCTACCAAGAGAATACTAAGTCTAAGAATGGAAAAAAATAAAAAAAATGAGCACTCCATAAAGTAGAACTTACAGCACCCTAACTAGATCACCCACCTCATAACTTCAAAACGAGCCACCATGACCTACACCCACTAAATTCACATGAGAAAGGGAGCAAATAAAAGATAAAGGGAGAACGACGGTAAAGAAGATGGCCATACAACTTACGAGCAGAAAAGTCCAAAATGCGATTCTTGGACTTTAACTCACCCAACATAGTTCTTACCCCATTCTTATCCTCCACAATGGCGAGATCCTCAAACATTCCACATTCGATGGCTACATCCTACACAACATCCATTGGGGCCCCACCCGATCGACTTCCAGCATTAACCGATCTAGTGGGGTCGCTAGTGCATCTGACAGCCTTAATCGTATGATACCCTCAACCAGTAAGGAGCACGATAATAAGGGAATGAGAAGGTACGCTCTACACTTTGAGCAAACGAGGACTTGGCAGAGTTCACAACTCTGGCACCAAGGAACCGCCCATAGGGGCCTCCTCACCGCAATGACCATAGCCTTCAAGACTTGGTAGTGACACAACTTGAAAATCTTGAGGAGCAGGCTAACCTGCCCCCTTAGTCGTTACCACTCGCTTCTTCGTGGTTACTTTCAACTTGGCAACTTTCTTCCTTCTTTTACTTGACAAATTGAGGAGAAGCTCACCAATATCAATCATCGACACAAGAACATATGCATGAACACACAAAAATCAAATCAATCAATAAAAAAATATAAAGCTTACTAAACAAAATAAGAGCACGATAAATCAACATGGCCTCTCCATAAAGAGGTTAACTTAACAGCCTTTGAGAGAGAGAGGGGAGGGAGGAAGAAAAAGAGAGGTGATGTCCATAAAGATGGAACCACACCCCGAGGAATAGGGATTACCTCGCCTTCAAAAACGATTTCTTTCTTTAAAAAATTCCTTACCATAATTGAGGTATTATAAGGCTTCCCATTTTGCACCTCTAATGAAATATCCCAAACATCACCTAAGTTAAAAATTGAGTCTAGATAGATTAAATGAATCAAATGAATTATATGATATAATCAGACAAGTTGACATAGACATAATTAGAGTAGTAATTGATTAAGTTGAAATATGAGATTTTGAATTCCTAAAACCTTAAACATGTTGTTTGAATGTTTAGTGGATTCTTAAATCACTAAATCCTAGTTAAAATTCTAATTCATAAATCCTCACAAGTTTTGGGTTCATTTGCTTGCCTAAAAACATTAGTTCTTAAGCCCAAGCTCAAATTGGGTATCAATTTGATCTAAAGTAAACTCCTAAACCAAACCTCTATTTCTAGTTTTTAATTTCTAACATACAGATTCTAAAATTATTTCATAAATACTTTCAGAGTTAAAGATAATTATCAAAAAAGTTTAAACCTAAAACCCGTAAGCATAAATATCTTTACCTTTTCCTTAATCCATATTCTTTTTCCCTTACTTTTTCATTTTTCATTTTCTGTCTTTCCTTTCTTTTCTTTCTTTTCCACTCATCTCTTTCTCCTCTTTTCCATAATGTTTCCTTCTTCTTCTTTCTCTCTTTTCTTTCCCTATAAATCAATTATAAATCTCAACTTCAAGAAGATTATAGAAGAAATTAAAGGTAAAAAGTAAGATAACAGATGGAAAACATGTATGGGTGGTTCCATAATCTAGAAAAGAAGAATGAGGAAGAAGATCAAGTAACTTCGATTTCCAAACAAGTAACTTAAGTTGTTTCTTTGTTTTGATTGTTGATTAAGCAAGAAGATCATGAATTAAAGTTAGAAATATGTAGAATTTGTGATAAAATTAGTAAACATGTGACATATGAATATGAATATCAACATCCAAGCATTGTTCATGCATGAATAGACTAGATGATTCACGAAATGATTTAATGATATATGAAGTAAAATATAACTTTAGAAGTGTTGAGTTATGGATACAAGTCGTATGTTGATTATAAGATGTTGTGTGATGATTTTGGGATGTAAAACAAGTGGTCAAGTTGATAAAATTAGGTAAAAGAAACACAGAAAAGTAGCTAAAGTTCAAACTGACCATTTGAAGGGGTGTTTTAATTTTTGTGTAAAGAGTTTGGGTTAAAACAGCTCGTTTGGAGGGGTGTATGACTTTATGTGCGAGTCCCTGAGTTGAAACAGCACTTGAAACAGCTTGTTAGTGGGGGAAGGGGAGGTATGGTTTTCTGGTTTCCTTTCAAAATTTATACAGCCCTCCAACCATTCCCATGTGAGTTCATATAGCCCCATATGGACGACCCCTATTTTTAAAAAAATAAAAATGAAAATGAAAAAGATAAATAATAGTTAATATATTATATTGATTAAATGATATAATTAAGAATGAATTAAGTGAATTGATAGGCTTAGTAATTATTTGAATTAGTAAAGTTTCAAATATAAAATGAATCTTAGATATAAAACGAACTAGCTAATAAATTTAAGTTCAACTCAACTTAATAAACTTTAATGAGCTAAAATGAATTAGATTGATTAAGTTTAATCAATTTGACTTAGTAATTGAATTAAATGATTAAGTTTAATCAACTTGGCTAAGATTAAGATAATATAAGCTTAACTTGATATTAGCTTAAATTAATGTATTAGGTTAAACCATGAAAAATATGGAGAATATGTTGTTTCAAATGTTTATTTGTTTGTTAAGAAAATGAATGTTTTTTAATATAAATGATATGATGATGTTTTGCAATAAAAGATTACAAATAAAACAAAAAGAAATACTTTGACAAATAATGGAGAACTGTCCATATTTTGGTAGAGCAATCTTCGTACCCATAGAGGGTTTCTAATTAAAGTTTAATCAAATAAGATTATAAAATGAGTTTGATATAAATAGATAATTAATTTAAATTCTTAAATGAGTTTAATTCTTGAATCTATTGACATGGATACCTGATTTATCCTCTAAGATGGATTCTGAAATACCCTCTGTCTCTATTTAGCTTTCAAATATGAAAGGTATGCAATAACTTGCATGATAATTGGTAGGATAGGCATTTCAAAATGGATTAAAAACTTAAAGACGGCTTAAGTAATGAGTGATGCTTCTGCTTGTGTCATTGAATTTGGTCTAAGGAGCAACAATCTTATCCCAAGCAAGGCACGGTAGTTTAGGCGCTTAGGCTATCCTTGTCATGATGCAATGAAATTCATAAATGGCTCAACTAATGGGGCAAACGATATCAGTATAATGACTATCTTGATCGGCGATAAGTAATATAGTAGGGCTCACGTTTATGAGATCAGTTGAGCCCTATTACATTTGAACTGTGATGGGTAGAGTGTGTGTAATGGCTGTAAACTCTAGATAAGGCTATATTTTCTTTTTAAGATAAATATAAAAGAAATAGGCATTCAGACTGCCTATATCATTTCCCTGACCAGTTGCTGTTACTTAGGATTCCTAGGTTCCTAGGATTGCTCTGAAGTGTAAGTGCTCCAATATTGATTTGTTTAACTTAAATAAAAGATAATAACTTATTGTTTGTTACATTACATTTAGTTGAGCTTATTTGGCATCTCGTGAATATTTGTGTTATTGTGTACTGGGTTTTAGCTCATTATTGTTGTTGTTGCCTTCTTTCTAATTGCCGTTTGTTGATGATAATGATGCTTAACTCATGTTACGGGCATTTCTGATGATTATAGGAGGAAGATTGAAGTGAGATAGGATCAATGAATTATTGTATTTATTTGTATTTTCTTTTGTATATGTAGCTGGATTTATCTTTTGAAATTGTATTTTCTTTAAAGGGTGTTATGTAGCATTAGTACAAACATTGTGAATGAAGTCCTTTAACCATGATGGGGGTTTCTTTATTTTAGTAGAAGTACATAATGTTGTGGATTGATGAACATCGGAAGATTATGTGTATGTGAATCTGAAATATGATCAGAATGAGGTTCTTGATCTATATTAGAGAAGACAATTAAACCATTAAAGTGATTCGAATGAGAATTTGTTTTATCATCATCTACCATGACAGGAATGGTAGGGAACAAAGGATCCAAAAGATCGGTATTTAGTGTTTTGGAATAATTGGAATTGTTAAAAGGAAAGATGTGTTCAAAGAAAACAAAATCTCTACTCACAAAAAAATTGATGCGAAGTAAGATCATATAACTCGTATCCCTTTTGCCCAAAAGGATATCCTAGGAGTGCACAACATCTACTTTGTGGATCAAATTTATCCCTACTAATGGGAAGAGTAGCTACATAACATAAGTAGCCAATAACTCTAAGGTTATCATAGATGGTGGTTTATGATAGAATTGTTCATATGGTGCGGACTAATTCAAGCCTTGCATAAGCATTTTATTTACAAGATGGGTAGCTGTAAGTAAGCAATCCCCTAAAAAATGTTTTGGTAATCTAGCTTGAAAATGTAAAGCTCTAACAATCTCTAATAAATGGCAGTGTTTTCTTTCTACTACCCCATTTTGTTGTAATGTATAGACAATGCTTTTTTGATGAATAATGCCAAATTTCTAAAATATTTGTTGGCATTCTTGAGAAAGAAATTTTTATCCGTAGTCATATCTAACAGTTTTTGGAGTAGTATTAAGTGATTATGTGTAAAGGCAATGAAGGCAGCAATATTGAAAGGTGTTTGGGACTTATTTTTCATCCGATAGGTCCAATTGATTTGGTATTATCATCTACAATAGTAAGAAAATATTTTTCATGCAAAATAGAAGGTGTATTAAAAGGTAACCATATATCCATGTGAAGCAATTCAAAGGGATACAAAGTATAAGAAGAACTCTGAGGAAAAAGGAAACAATGGAATTTCGACAACAAACAAGTATCACAAACTAATGTTGAATTTTTACAAGCATCCAAAACTACCAAATATAGCAAGGATGACATAGAAATGTGTCCCACTAACTTATAAAAAAGTTCCAAGGACAACTTATTATCAAGACGAATTACATTGAAACTAGAATTATATGCAACCTATTTCACAACATAAATACTTCTACTAGTGAAACTTGCAACCTAATTGTTAGATTTCGAAATGTAGAGTCTTGAAACAACAACAACATGTGCTACAATGTGTCTAGAAGTCAGGTCTTGAAATTTACAAGCAGATTGTTTAAATATTGGAAGTAAATCATGATCTTTCACCAATCTACCAACCGAAAGCAAGTTGAACTGAAAATCTGGAATAAAAAAGACATTTTTCAACAGAAAATTATCATTAACGTAAACATTTCCAACAATGTCTACAAGTTTGACATGGCCATTATGCAGTTTAAGATGAATGGGCTATTTTAAAGTGTGTGTTTGATGCATCAAGGTTATATGAGGAGTAATATGATCTGAGGCACCTGTATGTACAATCCAATTACTTAAACTTTTTGTAAAATTTGAAGCTAAGGTTTGAATATTACTTGCAAAGCTTACCAAATTTTGTTCAGGTTACTTTCCCTAGGTTTCTTTCAACACTTTAAGAACTTTTTGGCACACTTTGGTCATCAAATCACTATTGCAATCAACGGCTGAGTTTTCTGGTTTGTAATCAAAAGAAGAATCATGTGATAGTACAAAACTTAAAACTTGTGCAACTACTCTGGAATCAGATTTAGACATCTTCGATCCTCAATACCAATCGGGGTATCCTACCAGCTCAAAACACTTATCCACGGTGTGATTAGTTCATTTGCAATGAGTATGGACCATTTTTCCTTTACCATTACGCTTATCTCCAAAATTCTGTCTTTGTGTGTTCATAATGAGAAAAGTTGCATTCATTTCTCTACCACTGTTATGAATCTCATTAAGTTGCTTTTGTTTCTCACCTTATCAAATCAAGTAGTATGCTTTACTAACCACGGGAAGCGAATCCATGGAGAGTATTTGGTTTCTAACATATTCATGGACTTCATTAAGTCCCATTAAAAATTGCATCGGCCTCTGCCTTTTTTCAATGAATTACATTTTTGTTTTCAAACAAAAAATACATGGTTCTATTACTCCACAAGTATAAATAGTACACTCACTAGAGTCATTCATTCCATCCCAAAGTTTCTTCAACTTATTAAAATACATTGTAACTAAAGATTCTCCTTGTTTTAGATTTGAAATTCATATTGTTGTTGATAGACTAAGGGCCCGCTTATCATACCAAATCTTTCACACAAATCATCCCATAGTTGTTTCGCACACGTCGCATGAAGAAATACTTCTGATATATATGCTTTGACATTGAATTTAATAGCCAACATCGTATCATTGAATCATTTCTATTCCACTTTTTTCCAATTGGTTTCACCATTAGCTAATTTTCTAATTCTTCCATCTATAAACCCTAACTTAGCTTTTGCTCTTAGGGCTAATCGAACTAATCGACTCCATGTCTGAAAATTCAATCCATTAAAAATCAAATTCATAATCATAAGACCAAGATGATCTGAACCAAAAAGATATATGTATCACCATATGAACTTTCAACCGACGAAATAGTAATATTAGACATATTGAGCAAACCAAAGAAGACCTCTATTTGAACAGGAAAATGTCTAATTCAAGAAACTAAATAGTGATCGTTGCTCTGTTACCATGATGAAAATTGAAATTTATAATGACCCAAAGAACTTACTTCGTTGAAGAATTTCACCAAAGTAAGAAAGTGAGTTGCAGTATTTCAAGAAGACAAAGAGTAGAAAAGTAAGTTTGGAAAATGATTCATTCGTTCATTCATTCATAACAGAAAGTAAAATAGGGTTTATATACAGCAAGATGTGACATGTGTGTTTTAGATGGCACGTGGAAACTATGTACATCTCAATAGAATACAAACAAGAAAACAGAAAATAATAAATAGTATCTAACTTTCCTAATTAGGAAAGCAAAATAATAATTTCCTTGTAATCCTAGAAATATTTACAGCTTAAACATTGGCATGGTTCCTGAACGGAAACTAGAACCACCAATTATGGGTCTTAAAATTGAGAAAGCGGAACCAAAACCATCTTCCACAATTTTAGTTTTGGTTCCATGGAGCCACTGGTGCTGGTTTTTTGGAACCACAAAACATCATCTTTTTTTTTTTTTCAAATAAAAATAATAAATAAAATAAACAAATTTTAGTTTTTAATAAAATAAATTTTTAAACTCAAAAAATTATTGAATCTAAAAAGTACTAGATTATTTAACCAAATTTTTAAAAATTTGTTTAGAATGTGTATTTATCTTCACATAAACACATCCAATATCAATTGTTGTTAGTAATATGAGATTGAAAAATAATTTAGAGGGTAAAAAAAATTACACTATAAAAAATAATCTCGCATTATTAAGGAAATGAAATTTGCTTTTAGTAGAAGTTTATTTAAACTAATTATATATGATTTTAAGCCATGTTTATTTGTGTTGTTCATAATAACAATTTAAACATTGTGAATAAAGTAATACATTTTACTATTTATATGTAATAATTTAAATATTAATAATTATATATTTAATATTTTTTATTTTTTCTTCTTTTTTTCAATATAATCGGGTGGAACCACTGATTCTAGGGTAAAAAACCATCTAAAAACCATGCAACCGGCAGTTCCATAGCCGGTTCTAGAACCTGCCAACCGGTCCGATTTTGGTTCTGGAGCTATCGGTGACGGTTCTCGGTTTGGAACCAAACCGTACCTATGTTTATTACAGCTTCTATTTTAGTATACTTACAAACCATATCTTACTAATAATATAAAATTATAGTATTAAAAAAAAAGGGAAACTAAGTATATTTTGTGATATTAATAAAAACTTTGATATTCTCTCTAATTTAGAGGGAGAGCAAAAAAAAAAAGGACTAAAGCTTCAAAAAATTAATTTTCCTATAATACAAGTGAAGAATGTTATCATGCCCCAAGGATATCCTGGTAGTAACACATATATTATGATACTTTCTGATGTCTAAAACTTGTATTTAGAAAATTTGAAGGAGCATCAGATGGAATCACATATGCATGTTATTTACTAGTTTGCCTTGGAGTATAACATAAATTAACAAAACAGGATCTTTTCCGTTGCAATGATAAGAATGATGAACATGGATAAAATACATTTTCGTACATATATCTTCTAAATATTGTCTGGTAAATAAGATAATATGGACCATAACTTAAGAGAAGTCCTCATAACAAAAAAAATGATGTAAACACATCATATTACTATCACTAAATAAAACTATTCTATCTATCCCAAAATTCTTCGAGCTTTAGAACCTTACAGGTGCTAAACTTCGTGAGGACACCAACTCAGGTCGGATAGTTAACCTGAAAGGACTATAGGAGTATGAACATAAACCATAGGCTCAGTGAATAACCAGAACTCACCACATATCAAACAAGTTATTATCAACCATATGTAATGTATCAATTAATCATATGCACAATTACAAGCCTGGATAACCTGGAATCCAAATAGGATAGAGATTTACGCCCTCTCATTGGGGTTGAAGGAAATCCTTGTCTATGACACATCTACCCAGGAGAGACTAAGCATGTAGGAAAACAATCGAGTCTCACTTTAACTATCTCTTTATATTAAACACGTCTTAACACTCATTTCTTGTTTTTATAAAACCTTAAAAACTCTACTAAGTGTTAGATATTTCAAAGCGATACCATAAGCGTGTCCTTCATTTACCAGTTTAGTTCCCATGGAACCTACGAAATAAAGGTAATCTTATGTAGAACTAATAGCCTCTTACCTAAAAAAATCAAGTATTACCAGAGAACCGAAATACTAACATGTAGTAGGCTACTAACGCTTTAATTATACAATAGATGCAATTTATGCAATGCATGTCCATTTCCTTTATGGTACCGATAATTGTTGGTCAAGTTTAAGGCAATCAAACATTGTACAAGCAATCAACATGCTATATAAGTAATAAGTTCACAAAGAATTCTATTACCACTATTATTATTATAGCTTAGCAACCAACAAATCATACACCATGCAATTTCATAGCCATACAACAAAGCTTGTTATTATCTTTCTTGTAATAGCCATACTTTTATTCCCGATATCATATTATATATGAGTGATTATAGTTGCATATTAAAATAAATAAATAATATGTTTTACATATAGATTAAGTCAATGTAAATTTAATGTATGTGGTTTGAGTAGTGTAGAATAATTATGTTTGCATTAGTATAATAAATACTTAATATTGATTTACATATTGATGTTGTATATGAAATGAGTAATATTAGACTTAAATATATATTTCAAGTGTTGTGTGTAGATAATTTTCTTTTTTAAAACCTAAAAAGCTAGCCAAATGCCTTTATTTTACTTAAATGAATAACCTTAATTAAGCCTAAATAAAAAGCCACTTTATAACTTTATTTGGGCTACCTTAAAAGTCAAATTTGGATAAATATTAAGCCAAAAAATATCCCCATTTTTGTCCAAAATCATACCACCATCAAAACAACCTCCTAAACAAACACAAAACTCATTACTTTCTCTTCCAAAGCTACCCCAACTTCAAGACCAAGACCTACATCTAAATTCTTACAAGTTGTCCACCAAAAGACCCTTCTAAAGCCTTGCAAACCAAGCCAAAAGATTTGAGATAAGGTTAAGTTACATTTGATGCAAGTTTCATAGTATAGAGTTTGTTAAATGTGATTTAGATATGTATATATGTATTGGTGATGTGTTGATGAAGGTTTGGACTACCAATGAAGTATAATATATGCATGTTTAGTAGTTAAAGTGAGTTGATGAAAATGGAATGATGTATGAGTGGTGTAGTAAGAGTTAAGTGAAGTTGAGCTTGTTGAAAGTTATGTTGAATGTTGTTTTATGAGTTTTGAAGTGTGGGAGTAATGTTAGAAGTGTTTGGTTTGTGTTGAAGTTAAGTAGAATGTCCAAAAAGTTTGATAAAAAGGAGTATGAAAAACAGGAGAGTTCGTATAGGTTATTAGGAAGCAAATCACGGGCATGATTCAAGCCTTGGTAGGCTCGGGTTGGACAAATTCATGAATCACAACCGTGATTTTAAGAGAAAAAAAGCTCTGTTTTGGGAAGTTTTCATGAATCATGATCGAGATCCATCCCTTGGTAGCCTTGGGTTGGTCAAAAACTTTGAAACTCAAAAATCACTGTTGTGATTCTTAGTTCACAGGCCATTTTATGACAGCTTTCCAAAAATCATAGCTATGACTCGTGTTTTTCCTAAAGCAATATTGTTTCGTATTTTAATCATAACTTTTTCATACGACCTCCGATTGAGGTGATTTAAGTTGCGTTGAAATCTTAAAAAAATATATAAAACTTTTATGTTTTTAGTTTTTACAAATTTCAGAAGTATAAATGCTTAAATTTTACTTCTTTCCAGCTGCTATAGTTTTTCCAAACAAAGTTTAGAACTTGTTTTGTTTGTTAAATGTGTGTATGCTTAGGAAATGGGTCTTTTTGGACTAAAATGAGATAGATTAATGATATTTAAGGTGTGATGATGATTGAGTGATATAATTAAGCATAATTTAATTATATTTGTAGATTTAACACATAATTGAATTTCTATGGATATTAAGATAAATCTAGTTATATTGTATATATGAGTTCAAGTTAAAATGATTATTTTGTGAGCTTGTATGATCTTGATAAATGTATAAATAATATGTTACGAATTTGTATAAGTTATTTTTGAATTCTTAAGTATTAAGCTTAAGATTTTATATGTTTTAAGTGTAATTCCAAGTATATATGTTGATTTGAATTTGGATTATCTTTTGAAGGATTCTCGAGGTTCTATTTGGATTTCCTACGTAAGGTATACAGTAACGTGTTTGTTATTTGCTAAGGATAGGCATATCTTTAATCAATTTTAATATAGAAAAACTTAAACCTTGATTGAGTTAGATGTCTCTTACGCTGTTTAAATCCGTATCTGGCCTGGTATGGCAGATCGGTATTTGGTTGAGGGAGCAACACCTTGCTCAGTTGGGGGCATGGTAGATTAGGTACTTAGGCCATCCCTATGTTTGATAAGATTTTCCTAAGTGGTACGGTGGGTAACTGATGGGGAAGACGGTATTTCTTACACATTTTCATTTCCAATACAACTTCACATCTCTCATTTCTTACTTTTAATTAACAAAATAACAAAAAAAATAAATTTTTCTCTCTCTCACCCCTTAAAATTACGCCGGCCATCCCCCCCATTTGTGCCCATTTGTTTTGTTTTTCATTTATTTAATTAACACAAATTATCTCCTACATTTTCCTATAAATACCCCTTCATACCTTCACTTCTTTCACACCACTTCTTTACTAAAGTTACTCTCTCAAAATTTCTCAAGAATTCTCTTCAAGAAGTTCTTATAAGAAAGCTCTCTCTAGTTTCTTCTTTTAGGTAAAAATTCGTCAAGAAATTCCTATGTTCATCTACTTAGTATGAACTTAATGTGTATTTTTCAAAACCATGAAGGTTAAGAAAATAACAATAGATTCATACTTTTTTTTTGTTCATAATATCAATTCCTTTATGTTCCTTTATGTGCCTTTATGTTCATAACTATCTAAATATCTATATAGCTATATATATATATATATATATATTATTTAGAGCATATAAGCTCATTTTCTTGCAATTTATTTACCTTCCATGCAATTTATTTAATTTCAAGTTGTTCTTAAGACTAGTCTTTCTAGTCTTAGACTTGTCCTCATCAAGTCAAAACTTTTTCTTTTCTTTTCGGGACTAGTCTTTTCTTAGTCCCGGGGTACCTTGATGAAGCTAAGGTCTCAATATTTGATTTATTTCTTTATATGCTTATTCTTTTAAGTTATTATGATCTTTTTATATATATTTCATAACTTATGATTCATATTCATGCATGAACATAATGTTTTTGTCTCAACAAAAATAAATGAGGAGGTGTTTTCTTAAACTAAAGATTCTTTCTAAAAAAAAATATAGAAAATAGATTTCTTAAAAACTCATAAACATGCTTAGAAATAGTTTTTCTTAAAACAAAAGGTTTTATAAAAACTTATTTTCATCAAGTATTAGAAATTCTTTTAGAGTCATTACAAGAAACAAAATATCATTTTATGAAATTGTTATTACTTTTGAAAGTTGTTGGAATCCAAGTTTAGAAAATAAAACCACTCTTTAGGAATTTAAAGTAATTACAAGAGATTAAATTGAGAATATTCATCTCAAATAGCTCAAGATCTTTTCAAAGGTAAAATGAATATTCCAACAAATCTCAAGTCCAAAATCTTTTAAACTTTACTTTTTCATAAGTTGAGACAACTTCATTTACTTCATCCATTTGTTATGAGTCAATACACATATGTATATATCTTCCAAAAAGTTTATAAAAATACTTGGAACATTCATCTCATCAAGTGAGTTTATTTAAAAAAGAGGAACTCAAGTTTTTACAAATTCGTGGAGAATCTGGTCGCTGCTTTTTCGGGACCCAAACGACTTAGTTTTATGAAAATAAGTTTAGAAATGTGTATATCTTTTCGAGTAGGTAGAAAACGATATATTATACGCAAAATTCCGAGTTAAAATGAGCAAGTTATGACCATTTTAAGTTGGAATTTCCTCTTATACGATTTTACCTCGATTTTAAGAAAAGTTTAGAATCTTCAAGAATAGAAGTTTTATGAAAAACTCATTTTGGGTATTTCATCTTGTTTAGGTGGCAAGGGACCCGAGATCATCTATCCGGAGGACTATTTCGATTAGATCTACCGTTATAGAGTGAGTGAATTCTTTTCCTAATTTAAATCTCCTTGATTGTGCTTGTAATTAGTGGCGCTAGAAATTTAGGAAAAGATAAATGAACAATTGTTATGAAATATTTGTTGAATGAAAAAATTAAGTATATCGAAGGATGATATGTTAAACAAAAGTGTGATTCTTGTATTGATATGATGAAATTATGGTTGATCACCTTTAACATGAATTCAACTTATATGATTAAATGTATAATTGAAATTTATTCATGCATATCATACTTGTGAGTCACATTTATTTCACTACTATTCTTCGTGTGGGGAAACGAGAAAGTAGTAGTGGTGGCTGGTAGGAGCCGGAAAGTTTACATGGGCCAGTAGGAGTCAAGAAGTCTACAGGGCAAGCAAGAGCCGGCAAATCTGCAAATATTGATGGTCGTATGGGCTTGTAACCTCCCAACCCTTGTCATGGAGAGCGTTAAATCCATGCTGCACTTGATTTCCGGTTAATCTTGTGTATTTGTTTGCTCATGTGATTGGTGCATTACATATGCTTGAATTAAATAACTTGGTTGCTATATGGAAATGTTATATAGTTAGGAATTATCTCACTAAGCTAGATTTGCTTATACCCTTATAGTTTTTTATTACAGTATGATTATCTATGGTTGGCCCTAAGGAGCCCCGTGTACCAGGTATGAGTTTAAGCTACTATGAGTTTTTGGAAGATGTTTATGTATTTTTAGTTTTGAACATAGACTTCTAGGAGAAATCTCTATAGTAGGCTTATGTGGTAGTTATGTTTATTTTGTTATTAGTATAGTTAAACAAAGACTTTAAGGCGGGGGAATGCCCCTAAGATGATGTATGAACTTGTTATTAAATGAAGATCTTATGTTTATCTATTTAAGTTCATGCTTGCTTTTGCTATCTATTTAAACGTAATACCCCTATGAGTCTCCTACTATCTTGGAAGCACGCCTTACATGTGATAATGAAGCTCCTGCGTAACTAAGGTTGTCATTCATTAGCTTTAATATTATATGCGGCGGACTGCCACGTTTAGGGTACCCTCTGGGGCGTGACAAGTGCCTAAATATCCTATATTGATATTTGATTAAATTTCTTTTACCTGTATCGGTCTTTTAAGGTAATGGTCCTATGACAACAGATATTTATTATTTAAATTTAATTTTCATTTTGCTTATATTGATCATAACTAATATTTATATTTATGGTATTTTCCTTGTTCTTTAATTAAGTCTTACAGCTTTTAGTAGTAGATTTTTATTTTATTATTCATTCGTTTGTCAATCTTATCTATCTTTTATAATTTAAATTTGCTATTATTTATAGGGTTATATTCTATCATTTAATTACTATTATATATATATTTATCAAATATCTAGCCTACTTAAATTTTAGTTTTAAGATATATAAATGTGGTGTCAAAAAAAAAAAAATAAAATAGAATAAAGAAATAAAATAAATTTATTTGTATACATATACTTTGTTCATAAGGAGATATATACATGTATATACAAAGAGGTATATATATGATCAAATATGTTAAGAAAATTAAGGGTACAATTCAAGTACTCCGAGCTGGAATAAGGGGGCACCCATGGAGCACCTCTAGAGTGGGCGTTGGGGCAACCGTGGGGTACTCATGGAGCGCACAAGGAGCGCTTATTGAGCACACGAAGAGTGCTCATTGAGCTCACGAGGAGCACTCATGGAGCAAGCATTGAGCACCCAATGTGTGCTTACAAGATAATCCTGGTGTGTGTGTGCGCGCGCGCTTGTCCCTTTAGTTTTAAATGAGTTTTTGTTTTTGCGATATCTCGCACATTTTCAATCCGATTTTGACGAATAATTAATCAATTTGATAGTACTCTTTGAATACTTTCTATTTGTAGTATTGTTTTCAAGAAAAGAAATTTGTAAGATTTTTAAATTTATAGTTTAAGTCTGCAATTTTTTGGATAGAACTTGACAATTTACTATAATTTGTTTTTGTAATATCTAACTCATTTCTAATCTGTTTTTTATGAATAAATAGTCGTTTTCATAGGATTTTTCGAGCAAATTCCATTAGTGGTGTTGTTTTTATCAAACAAGATCTTCAAGATGATGAAAAACACGAGAACAAGTCTATAACTTGTGAAAATCTGACAGCAGTATTTGTAATTTTGTTTTTATGATATCTAATCCATTTCTTTTCCATTTTTAACAAATGAGTAGTTGATTTCATAGGATTTTTCATGTAATTTCCATTGACAGGGTCGCTTTTGGCTTAGGACAATCGTATCAATACATTTTAATGCTTTTTTTCAACGTGTTTCCATTGTTTACTTGATGAACTTATTTTGATTTTCTTCTCCTTTGATCCGAACTTAGTAAAACTTAGAGTTCTAAGTTCTCCTATTGATATTTTCATATTTTTTTGACATCCATGGATCCTTAACACAAAAACACTTCAATTATTCAACTTCAAATCATCATCTATTCATCTCAAACATAGCAGCAACTTCCAATTGTAACTCAACTTATCACCTTCCTAACTTTTAGTAATTGAACATAATGTAAGCCTAGTATAGGAAGGGTTCTTACCTTGGTAGGTTGGGGAATTATAACTAGCTTCCTCTCTTGTTGTAACCCAAATTTATTGTTTTAAAAGATAGTAAAATGAATTTGTAAGTTTTAGGAGAAAAACTAGGTAAACTACTTTATTCTTACCTTTAGTTTTTGGATCCTTGAAACCTTGGTGTAGTCAAGAGAGTTATGATCCAAATTTTCTTTGGTTGGTTGCTGCTGTTTGTAGGGTGGAATAAGGTCTAACTATAGTGCTTTGTGTGGATAAGGAATAAGGATTAGATCATGGTTTCAAGTAAGAAAAACAAGGCTATATGCTTAGTTATTTTCGAGTCAGTTTTGGTTGGTTTTTGAAGAGGAAAATGGAGTTGTTTAAGTGGTTTTGGCGCGTCTAATTTTTGGGCTACTAGATTGGTATTAAATGTATTTTTCCTAGTGCTACTACCTATTTATATGCATCAAAAAAGGCTTATAAATTGTTACAAGTGGCTGGTCTTTGGGACGCAAAAACAGGGGATTTTAAGGGTTGTTTTCCATCCAAATTTTACAGCTTTGTAAGTTGATTTTGTGTGCTTGTTCTGTTGATTTTCTTAAGTCAATTCTTGGTTGTCTAAGTGTACATTTGAGGGAATATAATTGGTGGTTGTTTGGGTCAAATTTTTCGACCTTTGTGTGCTATGAACTAGGCTGGTACGGTGGCATAGATGTGATGTTTTCTTCCTTGTTGCTGCTGTTTCTTTGCAAATTCTTGGATGAATTTGCATCCAACTTGCAAGCTAATATGAGCTGGTTTTTGGCTCATTAAATGCTTGCTTATGTGGGGAATTTTCATTGGTTTTTGGTCTTTTTCATATTGGTTTTTGGGAGTCCATTTGCTATAATTTTTGGGACTTGTTGTCGTCTGTTTCTTCTCCTTTATAGCAGCTACTTTACTTCGATTCTTGGGGGAAGTTTCCTCTAGATTTCGCATGTTTTGTCAAGGCTTTCAAAGCTCCATTTAATGTTGAGCTGAGTTGGGAAAAGCTTATTAGTTTGTGGGTCCTTTTCTTGTTGACTTTTCCTTGCAAAATTGGTCAAATTTGTAGATGCTTTAGGACGTGATTTCCATTCCATTTTGCTGCAACCATGAACTCTATTTGCAGCAGCCAGTATCCATGCTTCATGTACTGATTTTTGTTTGTTTTATTTGTTAAATTATTTGTTTAATTCAATTGGTTAAATTAACTCAACAAATACTAAGTTATACGCATATTTATATATTCGTTATGTAAGAGTTTTATCTTTAAAAGTTCATTTAAAGCTTCTAGAAATTCTTTGGATTATTTATAAATTCAAATTTTAAATTTAAATTTTACGCAATTAATTAATTTTTAAGTTTTATCTTATGCAATTAAGATTTTCTAGGCCCAATAGGTTAAATTAGGGTTTTAGTACCTATAGACTCCAAATTTTCTAACTAGATTAATGGTGCAATTCAAATATTTTTCTGAAGTCTAGCTTATTAGTTATGGGTCTCTTTTTATTCCTATCGCATATTTATAACACTTGCGGTTCATGTTTTAGTTATCGTTTTATAGCCAATGCTTTCTATAAAGGGGTTGCTTTTATTGTTTTTGAAATGTAGAGCTACTTTTAATTATGTCTTGAGTTATTTGCTCAAGATACGAAACCTTATCTTTGGTATCTATTGAGATCAAAGAATTTTCTTTTTCGGGTTTTTAACTATAAAGGGGTTCATTTCTACTTCTAAGCTTATTCTAGGAATTTTCATTGAGCTGTTAGTTCACTATTTATTCTATATTTTATACTCTATTATTGTATACTAGTGTGAAAATTTTCGGCGATTACAAACGTACTTGAATTAGAGTCTAGACAATAATAATTGAATTTGGTAACATTATTAGTATGGGCCACATCTTATGAGTAAAATTTATCCACTTACAATTTTAAAAACACACATCCAATTCGATTCCTAATAGAGCAAGAATCAAAGATTTAGTAGAAGAATAAAACCTATAAGACATAAGTTTTGTCTCAACAACCAAAATAAAAACTATTGTTAAAAACAAAAAAAAATTAAAAAAAGCAATAAATTTGATCTATTTAATCTTTTTGGCCTCTTTCTTTAATATTATGCTGAGATAAGATTCAACATGGCAAAAGTTATCCAAAATAAATAATTCTCCTTAGAATATCAGAATTTTAGGCCTTGAAACACAATCTAGTGACACAAAAGAAGAAGAAGAACAAAGTTTATGTTCTGTTTCTTAGGCTAAAACTTCTCCTCACATTTTTTGTTCATAAGCCAATATATATATTTACAAAAGGCGGGTACTATTTGGCCAATATCAAACACAACTAATACATCAATTATTTCCAAAAAGTAGAATTGTCATATCTTTCAACTAATAAAGTAGAAAGTCCTCAAAATAAGGATTGTCATTCCTTTTCAACTAATACTTCAACTAAAACAAAATATTATACAAGATTTCTTAAAATATTTAGGAAATTCTCAATTCTAGCAATTTCTCCAACCTTGGCAATGTCACTATGATTGCAAATTGCTTAACTCTTTATACTCATACAGCTCCATTACACACTTGCTTCTGTTCATTGATTTCTTCAATTAACTTAGTGATATTGAGGTATGAAGACCCTCCATCTTCTACTGCTTTCATCGCCTTATCTCTAAGGTCCTTGGCTCGATTCCTTCTCTTTTGTCCTTCTTCCCCTCCATTCATCAACTCATCAATACCCTTCTTGATGCCATCCTTTCTCACAACTACCCCATTAGCTTCTTCCTTCCCCCACTGCAAAGGTGTTTCTACCCCTAGACTCACACCAATTTTCAAAATCTCTACTATTAGCTTCGCATTGCAGAACTGATCTGAAAAAAGAGGCCATGTTAGCATCGGAACACCAGCAGAAGCACCCTCCGTGGTGGAATTCCAACCGCAATGTGTCAAGAATCCCCCTACAGCCGGGTGTGATAGGATGAGAACCTGTGGTGCCCAACCGCGTATAAGAAGGCCTCTATCTTTAACTCTTTCCTCGAATTTTTCTTCTGATATCCACTTTTCTAGTTCCTCCAATCTGCTGTTTCCTCTTAGCACCCAAATGAATGGCCTGTTTGAGGCTTCGAGGCCCAGAGCAAGCTCTTTCAGCTGTGAAGGTATTAAGTTACATAGGCTTCCAAGGCAAGCATAGACGACGGAGTTTGCTTTCTTATCATCAAGCCACTTCAAGCAATGGCTGTGGTCAATAGCTGCCTTATTACCTCTTTCCGCCTTATCTAGTTGGTCCTTATTGCACAGCCAGACCGGTCCAACGCACCAAACCTTACCCTTCCTGACCTTCTTGTATTCTTCAACATATGCCGACTCGAGTTCTTCAAAAGTGTTGACAATCGCCCCATATGAAGCTAAATCTATTTCAAAAATTCGATTCTTTACTTCTCTCTCAGATGGCTTCATTTGCATCATCAGTTGTGACTTTGTGAACTCGAGTTTATCTGGCAAGCCAGGAAGTACAAAGTACTCGGAGTCAGATGTTACGGTTTCAGAAATGTTGGAGGTGTGCACACAACGCAAGCAGAGAAGGCAAAAGCAGCCAAATCCTGTGAAGGTGATTCTAGGAATGTTGAACTTCTTAGCAATATTGAAGGTGAACTCGATCCACATATCAGATATAATACATCTTGGTCTTGGATGTAGCTCTTCAAATAATTTTTCCACTGGTTCTTGAAGCATTGCGATTGCATTGAAAAGTCTCATACCCTGACCCTCCTCCAAAGGCAGCAAATCAAAATTTTCACACCCTTGTGGCAGCCCTGCTTGAACAGATGGAAACGGAACCTCTACAACCCGAATATCAAGTCCACCATCAATGGACCGATCAATTACACCTCTGAAACGTTTCGCATTTAGTGGTGTGGTGATTATGGTGATTATTACCCCTCCTCGCTGTGCTAACAACCGACCAATGTCGATCATGGGAATCATATGACCTTGAGCTATGAAAGGAAATAATACGAAGTGAAGCTCATTGGATTTGGAAGCCATTGCAAGGGAATGATGGGGAGAATTCTATGGCCTGTTTTTTCTAAGTTTCAATGCAAGGTTTCAAGTAGATCGGTGCTTGGATGTTTTACTTTTGTAACGTATCTCATGATTGTTATAGAAGATGATGTGGTTCACTGACAACCTAAGACGGAATTCTGTGGATAATATCAAGAACACTTGCAACATGACAAAATTGTGGTCTCCCGTTGTTTGGTTTTTTGTATGTAGAATTTTGCCGCCATGCGAAAATTCTTAAGTCCTTGCTGTTTTCTTCATGAGAACCAGGCATTGGATTCTGTCATGAAGTGAAATTGCTTTTTTCTAGTTGCTGATTGCAACGTCAGATGCACCAAAAGAACGCTGACTGTGTTCTGTTCAGTTTATTGTTTTCATGAAGCTTTGTCACGTCTTCTTCAATCCAGCTTCAGCTCTGTCACATTTCCAAAACAATGTTTTGGAGTTGCTATTAGTGTCAAAATTGTTCTTGTTCTGTTTCCATTACAAACTTGCCGAGTAGAGTCGTATTTTTTCATGGGACCATTTTGGGCACATAGCACACTCACCGGTTCTCACTTATTGGATTTTGATCCTCTCGATTTTTCCATCTCTCAATTTCAATACCAATAGTTGAAACCGACAAAATTCTTAAATAACTTATGACCTCGTTATATTCTATCTTATAACAGAAAGTGAAGCTCATTGGCTTTGAAAGCCAATGCATCTAAATTAGGAGTGTTCTATTGTCTGTTTTTACTCAGCTACTGTAACGCCCTAAATTGAAAAAGTTATCAACCCGTCTCGTATCTTCACTAGATATGGATACGCTAAGGCTATTATTCAACTAATCTATAATTGTAAATTCCATATAACATCAATATCTCATATTTTAGGGTACTGTTAAAACATTATGAAATAACAAAACATCCGAACAACATAGTTGGTATAAACCAAAAGCCAACTTACAAAAAAAAACTTAAAACATCATAAGAAAAAATCTCATAAAAATTTCAAGATCATAAAAACTATTTAAAGTTTTATAAGGCCTCCAATTATAGCTATCTCCAATCCAAAATATCTAAAAATCAGCTGAAAAGTCAGCTCCACTATCGTCCTTCTCATAATTTATGAATACATCATAACCTAATAAATCGAACACTACTTGATCATCAACTGTACCTAAAAGACAGAAGGAGTGAGCGCAACGACCCAGTATGCCAAACTACAATCATATTCGCATGAGTAAACCATCATAATATACAACAATCACATGTTATTATCTTTAATTAGCCAAAAAAATAATACAATTTAGAACTATTTGCATCTAGTTGCAAACCTGGAGTAACTCACAACCTCATGAAAACAAATACGTATAAAAATAATTATATAGATATATTGGTGTTTGGTACTCCCACACACCTTGGGTACTGTACTCGTACCATTCTTAAACTACCGAAATCATTTATGTGCACGACTTGACTCGGGACAACGACATACACAAATCATCAGGATACCACCTTAGTAACAAGGTACTCTCGGTAGGGGTGTGCAAAAAAACCGAATGTTTAAGATAACCGAACCGAAACCGAGAAACCAATCCGAAAAAAGCGGTTAACCGATCCATCGGTTTCGGTTTAGGATTAGCATTTTTAATTTTTTCGATTTTCTGTTTCGGTTTCGGTTTTTAGATTCTAGAAACCGATGGATTCGGTTAACCGATCCGTAATTATATATATATAATTTATAATATACCCATATAATTATTTTTTTTAGTATTATCAATATGAATTATGTTAAAGTGAATAATTCAGATAAAAATAAACAAATGCATATATGTTTGAAAATTATTATGGTGGTATTTGATTGAGATTTTATATTGAGCTTAATTGATCGAGGTTAATAAGAACACATGAGTAAAAAGCTATTATGATTATTATCTTAATGACACCGATATATATTAATAACTATTTTACATGTCTTACATTCTTAATTTATAGTTTTTAATATAATTATACAAAAAAAATACTCTAATTATTTTTAAGGACATATTGAAAAGTATGGTTAATTGCAAAATTTGCATAACCATTATGTCAAACGGTTAAAAACCGAAAACCGAAAAAATTTACCGAAAAAAACGGTTAACCGTTAAGGCGGTTAACGTTCATAATGGATAAGTTTAGGATCAGGATATTGAAAATCCGATTATTATGGTTAGGATAAAAAAATAGGGCCACGGACCGGTTAACCGAACCGTGAACACCCCTAACTCTCGATCTACTAGACCCAACCAAACACAAGCAGCAAACCATCTTAAAGCCAGATATCATTAAGTTCAATTATAATTTCTAACCTATAATCACAAATAGCAACCAAGGTAAGGATATAATTGTAACAATATTTGGAAATAGTTAAGCTAGCTTCACCAAAAATACATGAATACAATCAAATACTCATTCAAAACTTGTTTTCATAAGGTAAACATACTCCTACTATCATCTAAACCCTAAATTAAAAAGAACTACAAATACCGTAGGTTCATACACATCTTCCTTTTTTTTTATTGCAAAACAACAAAATCTCCAGCCAACAAACTTAAGGTTTTCTCCAAAATTTTGACTCCCTTCAATACCAACAAAAAAAATTTCATGAAAGATAATTCTTTTATATTGCTAAAGGATTGAAAAGAAACCAACTTACCTAGTGCTTGATTCTTGTTCCTTCTCAAAACATGATTACAACCTTGATAGATGTTTTAGAAAGCCTATGAGCGATTATGAGAAGAAGAAACAAGGGTAGGGTCTATTTATAGAATATGGAAAACCTTAATAATCCATGTATGAATGTTGGCAACATAGGTTGGAGGTGTAAAGAGATAAGCTGGCGGCCTAAATGCAAAAGATGAAACTAGGGCCATGTGGGTTAGCACCAAATGCTAGCAGCATAGAAGGTAAAGCCGGCGGCTTACATGTCAAGGCTAGAAGCCTTGAGGCGGCCTAAATGATGCGTCCTGAAATCCTTTTTAAACGACTCCCTCTTGATCAACTATATTTGCCATTGAACAATATATTATTATTCATATTATGATGGACCATAAAACTCTCTTATTTGAAAATATATGACAACTTTGTCCTTCACTATGATTAATTTGTATATTATAGCTACAGTGCAAGGTTTTAAGTAAGGTTGTTCATTGAATCAAACCAAAACAAAATGTGGTTTTTTTTTTATATTTTAGTTCGATTTGCAGTTCGGTTTAGGAAGAATTTAAATAGTTACAGTTCAATTCAAGGGGTCAAATTGAATCAAACCATTTAAACCCGAACCGAATCGTTTTACATTAGAAGAAACAAAATAAATAAATAAGAGTCATTTTATTTATTTATAACTCTTGAGCATTACATATTAGGATTTGTATTGCTCTAAGATTAATTTAACAAAATGCAGAATTCTTATCAGGGAATACATCTATAGGAGCAAGTTTTAAACTAGGTTACAATATCTACAACCAACAACATTGACATAATTTAAAATTTTAAACTAATTAGTACAACAGAAATTTAAATACGTTATAAAAGAAGAATATTATAATTATATGTGGAATTAATTTAAAACAATAATTTTATTAGTTAGTATTATAGATTTATTAAAAATATCTGTTATATTAAATTCGCACTGAAAAATATTTTTAAAATAGGATAATATATGTATTTAAAATTTTTAAATATATGACCTAATATAATGATAAGGACTTTAATTTTTGTGCAATGTTTCTCAATTTAAACATTTTTTTTTTCTTGTGAACTCAAATGATTAGTAATACTATTTATTAGAACTAAATCTTTTAAAAACGGTCCAAACCGAACCACATATGAAGCAGTTTGGTTCAAAACTTCGAACCATTAAAAGTAGTTCGGTTCATTATTAGTTTGAACCGAACTGTTTTGAATATGGTTTAGTTCAATTCAATCTCTAAACCGAACCAAACCAAATCACTAACACCTCTAGTTCCGAGTAGATTGGTGCTTGGATGTTTACTTATGTAACACATCTCATGATTGATATTGATGATAATGTTGTTCACTAGCAACCAAAGATGGAATTCTGTGAACAATGGCGGATGTGCTAGCAACGTGACAAAACTATGGTCTCGCTTTATTTGTTTTTTCTATACAGGAGCTTTTCTCTTTATGAAGGTTCTGAACTCCCCATTGTATTCCTTTTCAGAATCACGCATTTCGATTCTGTCACGAAGTTCAATAGCTTTACAGCATCAGAAGCAGAAAAAGAAATCTAAGAATGTTCGGTTCAATTTACTTTGTAACAAAATGGAGGGGCTCTATTTCTTTAATGTGTTCAAGAAGAAAAAAAGATTCAATGTTACTAATGCGTTAGATTTCTAGTGTGTAGCTAGCAAGTACTAATATTTGTTGAACAAGCGGCGAGAACAGTATATTGATTTTGTTCTGTTTATATTACTAACGTGTTGAGTGGAGTCAGTCTGGTATATGGGATGGGACCATTTTTGGCTTAGGTAAATGTTGCAAATTATCATTCAATTTTGACAAATTATATAATTGAATATTTAAATTTTAAATCAATTAATTCAGTACTTCAACTTTGAAATTATGAAGTAATAAATAATTGGATGAAAAGGCATGCCTTATATCTCTTTTATTTGCACCAATACTCAAATGAATTATTAAAATTGAGTTGCACCATGATAGAATGCTTTTTCCTCATATATATATATATATATATATATATGTGTGTGTGTGTGTGTCAATTCTTTTCATTAATGCACAGTAAATGTTTATACATTTCTTTCAGCAAATAATGGAACTGAGTACGTATCTAAGCAAACAAAAAATATACGATAACTTACAAAAATACTTATCATATTTGCTTTTTGGGAAAATTGTGGAGGATAGCCCCATTTGTATGGTTTTTGCAAAAAAGAAAAAAAGGATCTGGAGTTTTAGTTCTATATTTAAGAATTTGTATTTATATCTTATTTGCATTTTATGAGCTCCATTCATTTGTTCTTAATAGAATTTTCATGCATGGACAAAGGTTTTAATATATTATATTATATAATATATATATAAGTTCTCTTATTATACGGCTTCATTTACTTGTTTGTACATAATTGTCATGTATGAGAATAGTTAAATAATTGATGAACATACACACATATATATAGTGTTTGGGTGTATCAAATCATAATATTACTTGGAAACTTGTCTATAAATTTCAAAAATTATTTTTCCAAGCAATAATAAATAGACAACGAATTTTTTCTTTGTGAAATTCTTAAAAATGGTACAAATTTTTCGACAATTATTTTTTAAAGCAATAATAAAGGGTAAATCACTCCAGAATGTAACAATATTTTAGAGTAAGTTTATTTTAGGTCATAATGAAATAACTTAACTTTCATGCATAATTAAATTTAATATATATATATATATGTATATGTTGATTTGAGTAAATCATAAAATTTTGTTAAGTGTTGAGTTGAATGAAAATTGATATGTTAGTATGAATTAGTAATATTGATGAATGGCATGATTAGTGTGTAAATGTGCCACGTATGTTTGATATTGTTAAAATTACTTTTATTATATATAAATATGGTTGATAAGTAATATGTGATAAAAATAAGTATAGTGTGTTAGTGTGGTTGATATTAGTGCATATTGTTATTTCAACTCATGTTAAACTTAAGTTTCAAGAACAAACCTAACCCAAATCCAAATACTAAACATAGAAGAATTTTTTGTTTAAAACAAAGCCCAAAGCCAAGCTAAAACAAAGCCCAAAGCCCTTCTTTTACTCTCTAAAATCTGCCATTAAAGTCAACGAATAAGAGATAACATCAACTCTTTGTCAAAATTTTACAAGCCAAAACAAGACAAAACAGACCCAAAAATAATGTTTATGTTTCATCTTTTTCTCATCATTTTTTTCTTCTTCTTCAAATTTTCTTCTTCATTTTAGCCAAGAGCTCTTGTAAGAATCCATCACCAAGCTAAGGAGAGTTTAAGGTAAGTTTACATGCCTTTTGTGATGATTTATAGCCTTTTGTTTCATGAATTTTCTATCAAAAATTAGCTTCTTCATATATTACAAGTAGTATTGATATATTGTGTTGTTTAAGAATACTTTTAGATGCTTGAAGTTGTAGTAGATAGGTTGTTGTAAGCTCTAATATCGTTTCGAGTTGAAGTGTTGGAGTCGAATGAGTTATGATGAGTGTTGAAGTTGTTTTGTATATGTTGAGTTGGTGAGTTTAGAGATAAAGGAGTAGATTGGTGTTGAATGATGTTGAGAGTTGTTTGATTTGAGAATGTGAAGTTCATGTGAGTTTTGAGTGGTCAAATGATGTGGCATGGTGTATGATGTTTGTATAGGGCTTAGAGTATGTTTGGAGAAGTAATAATGTGTAAAAATCAAGTTTGAAACAAGGAAAATTCGGAAAAATTCAAACACCATGTTTGGGAAGGTGTATGGGCCATATACTTTTGATACAGCATGTATGAGAGGGTGTTTCACCCATTGACGCTTCATACACCTTTTGAAACACCATGTATGACAAGGTGTTTCATTTTCTAACCCTTATTCGCTTTTCCTCTGTTTTGATACAACATCCCATACACCATGTATGGCATTATGTTTCATTTTCTGATCTTGCATGTGTTTTTCCTCTAGGTTGAAACGGCATCCCATGCACCATGTATGGCATCATGGTTCATTTTTTGATCTTGCATGTCTTTTTCCTTGGGTTCAAAACATCTAATACATTCTATATGGTATCTTGTTTCATTTTCTGACCTTTTGCAAACTTGTATTAGACCTCCCTATGCTGTCGGTCTTGCCCCTTACAGAGCCGGCATTAACTTCCAATGCCACCGACGTAACATTAGTGTAACCTAAAAAAAATCTTTATTAAATTTATTTGCTGTAATTTTATTTCTTTATATTTGTTTCTTATTTATTATTTAGTTTTATAATTAATTAAAAAGCTTGTATGAATTTATTTTATATATGAATATTAAGTTATGCTTTATATGAGTTTTATTTAGATCTGATGAATGTTAGTGCTTAGCAAATAATTGTGATTAATTAAAAGTCTTAATGAACCAATGATATGTATAAATGCCAAGTTATGTTATTACATGAGTTTTATTTAAAAGTTAGTGAATGTTAAGTACTTAATAACTATATGTGATTAATATTTAAGTGAGAATTAGTAATATTGATATAAAATGAATTTGTTGTAACAGCTTCATATCATCTTTTGAGCATGCCTATTGATCATTTACGTAATAAATCAAATACTACAGGTACATAGTAACTTGCTTGTGATTGTTATGTTAGGCATATTTTAATGAACTTAACTAAAGATAAATTGAAGATTGTTTGAAAATTGGTTATGTTTGAGTTGTTGAATATAGTCCGGTGAGTAGTAACCTTGCCCGAGCGGACACGGTAGTTAGGCACTTAGGCCACTTATGTCATGATGCAATGACTTTATACCATAATGCAATGGTACACCATGATGTAATAGAGGTTCTTAAATGGCTAAGTGGGTAATTGATAGGGTGGATAGTATCAGGGTAATATTTACTTATTCTTAAGAGAAAATAATATGATTTAGTTTACGTTTATGGGACCAATTGAACTAGATGATTTTATGGATTAAGTTAAGTAAAGTTGAGTAATGGCTATTAACCCTAAATGAGATTACTATTCTTTTTAGTTAGATATAGGGGATATAGGTATCCGAGCTACCTATATCAACCCTCTAAGCAGCTACTATTACTAAAAGCCTCAGATCTTCAAGTTTGAAATCGAAGTTTGAATACTCCATTGATGATTGGTTTACTTAATTAAAGATAATTAAATTGATGATCGTTACATTTGCATTTAGTTCAAGTGTGTCTGCCATTTGTTTTTGCTTGTGTTATTACGTAATAGACCTTTGGCTCATGTTGTTGCTTTGTAGGTGATGTGGACGATGAGTGCTATGATGATATAGGCTATGGGACTAATTGGGAAGCCTTCATAGATGAATGGGATGGATAGGGATTCCCTCTGATGATCAAGAATGTTTTCTTAAGTTGTCTAAAAAAACTTTTGAGTTGTAAATTTTGTGTAGTTAATGGCTTGTTGGTTAAGCCATGGTTTGTAATATAAGTTATAAGTTTGTTTCTTGTACATTATTTGCAAGTAAGTTTATAAGGTTTTGAAGTATCATCTATTGGCACTAATGTAATGTTATGTATAAATATGTGGGATTGATGATCTACTCATGTTGAGTAGTGGTATTTTAGTAAAATATTGTAGGTTTTGTAACAGGTTTATAATACTTAGGTATTATATGTGATTAGGGACTTAGCATGCTTAATCATAAGGGGATTAAGTAGGTTGGGTCTTTACAGAGTGGTATCATAGCAATGTTTGTATGACTATTTGTTTAAAAGTGATAGTTAAGAGTAAATTTACCTTAGATGCAGTGAGATCAGTCTAGAAAAAGCTGGAGTTGCTTGAATGGTGTGTTTATTTGATTGACCATTAAATTGAATTTTATTAGGATTTCATGGTTTAACATATGTAATGCATATATATTGTATGTTGCATAAAGATGGACAGATCTTAAAGATAAACTAGACAACAGATAGAAAGAGAAGATATGCTACCACCTGCTCTACCATCAATTGCCCAAGCATTCACTTCATCATCTATTCCAGCATCTACTATACTTCATCTTCTACTTCAGTGTCTACAGCTCAAGTACCACAACCGCCTCAAATGCCCTAAATGCCACCTTTCCCTCCAATGCCTTAAATGCCAATGGGAGACCTAAATGCTATGTGCACGATGTTTAGAGACGGGTTTACTATCATGCATCAATATTAACAAATGATGTACCAACAGCAGCAATAATTTATGCAGCAATATACTCCTCAGGCAATGGGACAAGGAGGAAATGTGCAAATAAATGAGCAAAATGATCAGGTGAAATTACATGATTTTGTCAAAATAGTGCCAGAACTTGATGGGATGGTTTTAGATCCTACTACAGCTGAGCATTGGATTGAGGAGTTAAAGAAAGCCTTCACAGCTAGTGAATCCCCGAGAATAGGAAAGTCGACTTGGCAATATATATGCTCAAGAAAGATGCTTACAATTGGTGGAGATTAAAAAGCTAAGATATGATAAGATCGATTACATGGGATAGGTTCAAGGAAGCCTTCTTTTTACAATATTTTCCAACAACAGTTAGAGAATAGATGATTTTAGACTGGTTGGATCTAAAGCAAGGAAATAAAACAGTTGAAAAATATTATGTTGAGTTTTGTAGGTTACTCAGATTTGCGGGAGAAGTATATAACAATGAGAGGATAAAAGTCCAGAAGTTTCAAGATAGTCTGAAAATGGAAATTAATAGCAGAATAAATTTTGAATGATAACAAGACTCAAAGAGATAGGAGAGCTGTTTTTTTGGGCAAGAGACTAGCATCATCTACTTCCTATAGGAAATATGACAATTATGGAAAAGAGAAAAGACCATTTTTTGGGAAAGAAATCAAGTTTAGGATCTTCAATTAAAGCTTCTTTGCCTTCCACCAATTTTGAAAAGAAATGTTTTAGATGCTTCGGACCACATGAGTTTGCTCAATGTAAGTGGAATCCTAAGGCATTTTTTCCTTATGGGAATGCAGGACACAAGCTTCAGAATACAAGGATCCGGTGTTGCAACCTATTTTATTCGCTTACTATAAGCAAAGGGGACATCATGTGGTGAATTATAAAGACAAACCTAGGGATGATGGTCCTAACTCCGGAAAAGGAATGACAGTGGCAAGGATTTTTGCATTACAGTAGCGCGAGGATGCTCCATCTGTAGATATCCTGGCAAGTACTATATTGATTTCACATCGTCACGCATATGCATTGATAGACACTAGTGCAAAGCATGCATGTTTGGCTGAAAAATTTGTGAAAGAGTGTGGTTTGAATTTCGAAGTGCTATATGATAGAATAATGAGTATTAGCACTCCATTGGGTGTTAAATCCAAGGAGCCTTGTATGTGTAGGAATGTGGATATGTTGATTGATAATGTGAACATGCCTATTAATATGATAATTTTTCCTATGAGTGATTTTGATGCAATTTTGGGAATGAATTGGTTGAATATGTATCAAGTTATTATAGATTGTATTAAGGTAGAGTTAAGTTTTAAAACCGAAAATGTGATGTTTACTTATACTTTGGAAAGACAAAGACCTAAAAGCATGTTTACTATGGAATTATGGGAGAAAGGAGAAGTGGCAATAATTGAAACGGAAGAATTAGATATCAGTATGGTACCGGTGGTAAACGAGTTTATATAAGTGTTTCCAAAAGATTTACCGGGTTTACCACTAGATCAAAAAATAGAATCTGGGATTGATGTTATTTCAGGAACTGCTCTTATATCTAAGCCCCTATATCGGATGGCCCCCAACAGAATTAAAAGAGTTGAAAAATTAGTTGCAAGAATTACAAGATCTAGGTTTTATTTGCCTAAGTATTTTTCCATGGGGTGCTCCTGTGCTTTTTGTCAAGAAGAAGGATATCGGTTTAAGGATGTGTATAGATTATAGATAATTGAATCAAGTAACAATCAATAATAAATATCCATTGCCAAGAATCGATGACTTATTTGATCAGTTGAGAGGAGCAACAGTATTCTCAAAAATTGATTTACGATCAGGGTATCATTAGCTTTAAATCAAGCCACAGGACATTCCCAAGACAGCTTTTCGTACAAGATATGGGCATTTTGAGTTTTTTGTTATACCATTTGGATTGACAAATGCCTCGGTAGCTTCCATGGATCTAATGAATCGAGTTTTTAAAGATTATTTAGATCAGTTTGTAATTATGTTCATAGATGACATCCCAGTGTACTCGAGAAGCGAAGAGGAGCATGAAAAGTATTTAAAGCTAGTACTTCAGAGATTGAAGGAAAAGAAGTTATATGCCAAGTCCAACAAATGTAAGTTTTGGTTGAAAGAAGTTGCATTCTTAGGGCATATCATCACAAAGGATGGGATATCTGTTGATCCTGAGAAGATTAAAGCAGTGCTAGAGTGGTCAAGACCACCAATGTTACTGAAGTAAGGAGTTTTTTGGGTTTGGCAGGTTATTATCAAAGATTTGTTCAGGGATTTTCAAAAATTACAAATCCATTGACAAGACTAACCCAGAAACATATGAGATTTGTGTGGGATGATAAATACAAGAGGAGCTTTCAAGAATTGACGAGAAGACTAGTAACTGCACCTGTTTTGGCTTTACCTATTAGTAGGAAGGAATTCAAAGTCTATAGTGATGCTTCTATACAGTGTCTTGGATGTGTTCTGATGCAAGATAATCGAGTAATCGCTTATGCATCAAAATAGTTAAAGCCACATGAAAAGAATTATACCATGCATGATTTAGAGCTTGCAACAGTAGTTCTAGCTTTAAAATTATGGAGACATTATTTGTTTGGGGAAAAGTGTAAAATATTCACAGATCATAAAAGCTTAAAATATATTTTTACTCAAAAAGAATTGAATATGCGCTAAAGAAGATGGCTTGAACTAATCAAAGATTATGATACATAGATGTTATATCATTCAGGAAAGCCCAATATAGTTGTTGATGCTTTAAGCAGAAAGAAACAAATAAGTGTTGCAACCGTAATTACAAGTTAAAGAGAAATACAAGAAGATCTTCGAAGAATGGATATTGAAGTAACTTTGGATAAAGTGTAAATGATACTTGCAAATTTAACTCTTCGACCAACTCTTATAGATTTAATTAAACAGAATCACCAAGAAGATCCAAAAGTGTGAAATTAAGAAGTATTATAAAGGAAGGAAGGAGAAAGGAACTAAGACTTGATGAAGACAGTGTCATCAGATTCAGAGATAGGATGTATGAACCAAAAATGGGAGAATTAAGAAGGGAAATTCTAAAGGAAGCTGATGCGTCAGTTTATTCGATACATCCAAGGAGTACAAAGAGATACAAGGATTTGAAAACAAATTATTGGTGGAATAAATTGAAGAAAGACATTGCGGAGTATGTATCCAAGTGTGTGATATGCCAACAAGTGAAAATCGAACATCAAAGACCTAGCGGTGAGTTGCAACCATTGTCGATTCCAAAGTAGAAATGAGATGATATAACAATAGATTTTGTGAATGCACTACCCAAGACTATAGCTAAGAATGAAGTAATATGGGTTATTGTAGATAGATTGACTAAATCAACGCATTTTATACCATTAAGAGTTGGATGCTCATCTAGTTCAATCGATCTCATAAACGTGAACTAAATCATATTATTTCAGCTTAAGAATAAGCAAACGTTACCCCGATACTATCTGCCCTATCAATTATCTACTTAGCCACTCAAGAATCACCACTACATCATGGTGTACTATTGCATCATGATAAAATGTCATTGCATCATAACATATGTGGTCTAAGTGCTTAACAACTGTATCATTGCATCATAACAAAGTTGCTACTCCTCGGGCCCTATTCAACAACAAAAAGCACAACCAATTTCAAACAATCTTTAATTCATCTTTGATTAAGTCCATTTAGGATATGCCTAACTTAACAACCATCAAGCAAGCTACTGCATAACTAAGATATTCTTGACAAAAGGATTGATAACTAGACTCAATGGTGTAGGTAAATCTTATAAGAGATATTACAACATAAAGATTTTAATATAAAACTCAAGAAAAACTACATTTGCTTCATCTCACATTCCAAATAAAACTCATACAAAACATAACTTTACATACATATATACATATATACATACATCGCTTTAATATCATTAATCCTTCAAATCATCATTACTTATTTTATTTTATATATAAATATATATATATATATTAAGGAAGGCAACAAGGATCACAACTATGATTGAGACTGTGATCTCAATTGCGCCCTTGATCACACCTATGATCAAGGCAAGGAAAACCAACACATGCAACCCGAGATTACCCAGGTCTTGACCACGCCTATGATCATTCAAAATTTTTTCATCTCAAGCCTAACATGGAGTATTTCACACCCGTGACATTTAGAATTGCAAAGTTTTCAAAAACCCGAGGTTAACCAAAGGCTAAGTCACGACCATGATTCTTGAATATTTACAAGACCATACATATATGAAATCAATCATGCTTGTGACAAGTCAATTTTTTCACAAACCCGATGCTAACTAGACCTTAGCCACGCTCGTGATTTTCGAAAAGTTGTCAAAATATCAAGTTTCAAATTCAATTGTGTCACCCGTGATTTTTTTCCTAGTGCTCACAAAACATGTTCCTTGTTTTTCAACTTTTGAAAATCTTACTTAACACACTTAAACCATCTTATACACTTCAAAATCATCATTTCCACTCACTTAACATTCATGTAAACATGTCCCAACCATCTTATCATCAACAACAACATTTATAGCCCCAACTAGATCATTTATTCATTCTTTTACATCAAACAACATAACTATGACCACATACTTATCATCGCCACATCCAGAACTCATACAACACCATAATCCTACTTAGATCACTAACATAACATTCAATTCACCAAGTAATCATTACTGCATAAAAATTCACATTCTTAAAAAATTTAAACAAACAAATAATCACAAGAAAAAGAAAACCATTTACCTTATATCACTTGTACTTGAGGACTTAATCTTGGTGCAAGCCTTAGAAGGATTGTTTGAGAAAACTTCAAGAAGAAAATTTGGGTTGTTGTTATTGTTTGGGGTGTTAGGTTTTGGGGTCTGTTTTGGAGAGGAGAAGTTTGAAAAAAATGAATTTTGATATTATCCTTTGGCTTGAGTTTGTTTGGCAGATTTTTGAGAATTAAAAGAGGCTTGGGCTTTGTTTTGGTTGGTTTTTGGGCTCCAAAAATTTGTTGCTATGTTTCTGAAAACTTAAGTTTAAAATGTATTAAAACAAACAAGCAATATAATTATTAAATCACACTAACACATTAAATTCTACTCAACTAAACATTTAACAAAAATATCATAATTTAAATAAATTAATACATATATGTTAATTCTAATTATCCATGGAAATTAGGCTATTTCACTATTTGCTCGAGTTTTGATTATTTTCTAGACGTTGCAAATAGTATTAAAACAAAACAAGAAAAAACCAGACTCGGTTAGGGGAAATATTGTATTTTATATTATTACTGAACATTTCAAGTTTAAATTTATTAGGATGTTGATATCTAGACGAGGCTTTTATTGTAATCCTTAGATTTGTGCGTCGTTATTATAAGAAAAATTCTTATTAATAGTGTAAATATATGAAATTGATTATAAAGGCTTTAAGCCCAATTTCTATTTGGATTTATCTCTTTACACTAATGTGACAAGGCCTAGAGAGATAGACACAATGATTTGGGATGATCAATGGAGTTTTGGCATAATAGGCTTGGAATAAAACTTACTGGAATTGGCCTGTCTAATTCCAACCCTTCTCAAACTGGCTCACACACATTACAAATAGAGGCCTTAATAGGCTTGTGTCCACAAGGAAGCCCACATCTATATTCATTATGAGAAGAACTCATCTTAGTCGTTGGTCATTTATGGCAAACGACATTAACAGCTAGATCTCTATAAATACCTTTAGTCCGCATCTCATTTGGATGATTGGAAATCTTAGAGAAATTGCATTGTTGTCAAATTTCCATTTTAGTGAATCAATTGCTTGATTTACTCAATACGAGATGCCTACTCTTCCTCTCTATATGACTCTCTCTTGACCATCCTTGTACATGCTATTTCCCTAGATTACGTATAGCATGATAGTTATGCAGTGCACATGTGACCATCTTAATTGGATCCTTACCCACACAAATTGATTCTTTTGAAAAATAATTTTTTGAAAAATGATATTTTTTTCCCGTATGTTTGGTTGTATTTGTAAAAATATGTTGAAAAAAAATTGCTATATTCAGTATGAATTTTATGTAGAATATAACACAATGCGTAAATCTTTTTTCCTTAAAAATAGTAAGGTTTCCCCCTAAAAAACAATGTTGTCCTTCCTAGAGAAAATGTTTAGGGATTAGAAAGGATATTTTCAACTTAGCAAATAAAGAAAATATTTTTTCCTAAAAAAAATATTTTTAAAATTCAATCAGGGTCTTAATTTTTTTTTTTTTCCAATTACCACTAGAATGAGATATTCAAACTTGAAATCTCTCATATGAGAAATTAGAGAAAATGCCACTAGATTTACAAGTAGAGTCTTAATTTGCATGACCATGGTGGCAAAAAAAAAAAATCTCATACCACCACTTATTGTCACCTTTTGAATGCACATTATCTCTTTGTTAAATTCTAAGATACAATTGCACGCAACTTCGTCACTTTTTAATCTTCTAATAACAACCAAAAGTTTGAAATTGCAAAAGCCTCATGTCTGCTATTATTTTATCCGGTTAGAACACGGTGTGGATTTAAGTTTTTCCCCTCTCATAACCATCTCCGTCGTTTCCTTTTCCAAGTAGATATGTCATTAATTTTTAGACAAGAACCCTTCAAATTCAACTGAGGATAAAAATGTTATTTATCTTGTTATAATGGCGAAGGTTTTATCAATAATGCTTATGTTCAAACAATTTTACATTGAAATATTATCTCCTTTGATTGCACAATTGGCATCTGAAATTGGGAGTTCACCAAATGAGCAAATGGCTTTTGTTTTTACATATGTCGTCACTTCTTTAAAAATTTGCGAAATTTTTTTATCATTAATGTACATACATCTCTTTTATAGCAAACTAAATAACAACTCTCACATCTGTGGAACGTAATCCAATTTAGTGTGTGTAATTATTGTAAATAAAAAATAATAATGAAGATACCTTGTCGCATTATTGATGTCTGGCACTTCTTTTCTTTTCTTTTCTTTTCTTTTTTAACACTTAATTTTACTAAAATCAATTTTCTATATAACCATCAAGTATCAATCTTCTTTTGTTTTTTCCCCTTTTCTTTGTATTTTGTTCCTTATTTCTTTTATCTATATCTTCTATATTGTTTAAGTGGGGTTTGGTATTTTTTTTTTTTTCAATTTTCTTGAAATACCCCTAAAAAAATATTGCAAAAACGTATTAAAATATATGTTATTATAACCAAATTCAATAGTTTCAACAATAATGGTAACCTTTTTAAATTTCTTCTTTTTTCTCTCTCACTTAAACCTCATTTTTATCTCTCTCCAAATTCTTTCCCAATATTATTTACTCTTTTTTAACAGGCATTCAGAAGTACAAGATCCAAATATATATCATATAACATCTATATATAACTGGTTATTTTGATGGTATTTGATAAGGGGAAATAAAGAAGAAACACATATTTGTTTAAAACACAAATGCTAATACAAATTACCAGTTATACACAAAAACACACAATAATCTATAATTTATAAACTTATTTGGTGGTAAATCTTCGTCACTTTCATATTTGACCCATCCACTTAAAAATAAAAAATGAAGAAACATAGGTTCTTAAATTAAAATAAAATTTTAAACCTTAAATATAAATGGGTCTAATAATATACTACTCTTTAACCACAATCATTTAAAACCATCAAGCATATCAATAATGTGCAACTAGAATAACACTCTAAAAAGTAGGGTCTACAAAAGATAAAAAAAAAAAAATTCACATTATTTATAAGTAAAATTTTTCTATTTACTATGTTGTTATCAACAACACATTAAATATTACAAATTAATTATTAATAATTTTATTCACATGGAAAATGGTCTAAATATTAAATTTTATTTATTTTTTCTAAACTTTTCTATTATTTTGTATTTTATATTTAATTTTATTAATTATTTTGAGGATAAATGCTATAAATTTATTTTATATTTTTTTAAACTAGACTCAGTTGAACCATCAAGTTCACAGATATGACCCAGCTTAGGGCTACGTTAGATTAGGTCCCAATTCATATCCGACCTTTAGAGACTTCTAGAAAGAGCTATAGAAGGAACATATCAGTTCATAAAAGTGAGACACCAATAGGTCTAGTATATAATAATGGAGCAATTTACGATATTTGAATTAAAAATTTCCACATAATCTTTCCCTTATTAATCTTTATAAGTTCACTATATTTTTCGCGAGTCGTATATTTAATAATTGACCTTTTCCATTTCCAATTTGTTCGTATTGTCAAGAAATTATGTGTGTTGATTGGGTGAAATGCTATAAAACAACATCTAACCTTTTTTATTTCCAATTTTTTCGTACTTTCAAGAAATTATACTTGTGTCGAATGTGTAAAAAGCTCTAGAACAACTTCTTTCTTCTTCTTCATCATTACAGACAAGGAAAGTATTATTGCATATTTATTAATTCATATAATTAGGAATAAAAGAAAGTGAAATATTATAAATGAATTTATTATATTTTTTTTCCAAATTGTATTGTAAGCATAGGCATTGTGTGGTACAGTTTCTGTCAGTTTTTATTAAATATGTTTTTTTTTTCAATCATTGTCAATATTTACATGTATAATACAATATAACCTCATTTGATACTGTTAAAAACCGGTTTTAGTGTGTCAAGACTATTATAACTTAATAGATGTCCTCCTGGGTCTTTGATAACTACAATGCCTATTAAAGTCATCAACTATTTTTGATATGGCTGTGAGTCAGGAAAATTCTATAATCTCATTATTATTTTTAACGATATAAATCTTATTCACTATTTAGCAGCTTATTACATATTTGTATCATTAAAATAGTTTTTATACCAATTGCTATATTTATTTTAATAGTACAACTATATTGCAAATAATACAGCAAAATGACTATTGTCTTGGGATTATTCTTTTCCTTTTTATTTATCAATGAAAGTTTTTATTCACCCTAAAAAAAATAAAATAAAACTGTTTGCACTAAATTACTCATTCAAAGTAAAATTATGTCTCTTCTTTTACATTCAGTTGAAGGTTGACTGATAATTTTTACTTTTTTTAATACATTGCATTCTCCATTTTCGACAAGGGCACTAAATTTTAGCAAACTAGATATAAGAATTAAGAGCTTTTACAATCTCATTGATAGATTGTTCAGTTCACCTTCTAACTGTTAAAGTAAATAATAATTAAAATATTAATTATTTTAATAATTTAATAATGATTAAAATATTTGACCGGATAGTCCATCAAAATTAAGGACACCATAAAATTTCCCAAATTGAAAATATTTAAATCTATAGTTTCTACTTTTAACATAAATTATATTTGATAACCTTCATTTCTGGCACGTGGATGCCATACGTAGATGTGGGCGGAATCGGCCCAAATCTGACTCACCGATTCACAAACCTGAACTGGACCTGTTAAAAAAAGTATAATTAATGATCTTAAGAATTTAAATTATTAGCATGCATATTTAAAAAAATTATTTTTCATCCACAACAGTTTATATATTGCTACTAGCAAAAAAAAATAACTAACATTCACAACATCTTATTTCTTAATAATGCGAGACTAATTTTATATTTGATCATCTTTTAATGCTACCCACTTAATTTCCTTTTTTTTTTTTTTTTTTTTGTTTTAGCCAAGATGTAATTTTATATAGCCAAATGCTCGAGAAAAAGAAATGGACATCCTTAATAGTTATTTGTGAAAATGAGCTAAAAACTATAATAATTTAGTTTTAATTTTCATTTTAGATCAAAATTAATTTTTTAATTTAGTTACATAATTTGAAAAATAATAATTTGTTGGCGGGACGATTCAGTTATTGATCTACCTTGTAAACTGAAAGTCCATGGTTCATGAATTTCCATAAAGCGAATCTAACTCTTCATTTCTCATATGGAGACCTGCTAGATTCTAACCTGACCCAACCCTCCTAGATTCAGTTCAACTAGCTTGACTTGGTTAAACTAAAACCGACCATGATAGCAGATCGGTTCTAGAATGCAACCAGATCGGCTATTAATGGGTTTTTGACTCATCCAACTCGATAAAAACCCTATATGGTTCAATCCTATAGGGTAGTAGGGTACGGTTTAGACATAGAAAAAAAATCCTGTAGAGTAGTAGGGTCGGGTTTTGATATTACTAAAACCTAATGGATACCCACCCGATCTGTTACTCCTAATAAAAAAAAATTGTAATGAAAATATATTTACTAAATATAAATATAGTAACAGACTAAATTTAAAAGTAGGTTGGCAAAGAGAAAGTGAATTACTATATTATTAAACTATTATTTTATTGACTTAAGTCTGTAGAATCTATTGAAAAAAAAAATAAGCAAGGCGTGTTCAGGTTGATAACTGGGCGGATGGTCAGGCGGGTAATTAAGTTGATAGTTAGGCGAGTAATCAGGTGAGTGGCGAGTTTTACAGTAAACCTTATAAAGCGGGTTTTGATATAGAAGGAAAACCCTATAGGGTTATAAGGTCGGGTTTAGTATACCTTATAGTATAGCGGGTTCAAGTTTAGGTTCATATGACCCATCCAAAATCCGATCCGGTTGCATCCCTAGTCGATTCATGCATTTAGCCTAGATTGAGATTGACCCAGTTGACTTGTGCCGTTAGATTATGACACAGTCGACCCAACTAGATCAAAGGGGTTGAAGTGCAATTAGGAAAAAAAAAAACGAGATAACTAGAATTTTTGTGTTAAATTTTTCCTTCACTTTTATTTCTCACTTTGTCATTACCTCCCTTTTTTTTTTTCCATCATTAGTTTTAGATTATCAAAATACGATCATATGTTTTGCAGATGCATAGAAAACGACCAAATAAAGGGGAAGCCACAACCACTATGCTACTGTAAAAGTCTCATCTTTTTGAATTAGACGGACATCTATTACAATTTCATGATTCATTTTTCACATTGTCCTATTATTTGGGTTATTTTCCAAGTTTTACTTAGTAAATGATGTCCTTTCACACTATAAGTTGATGAGTATATTCATTATTTAGCAAAAATATTGAGTTAAAATATATCTTACATTTTTACTTTTTATATTAACCCTAGTTCGACTCCTAATTGAACCTAATTTGAGCCCTCAATCCTTAATGCTATGGAATGTCCAAGTCAAACGCCTAATCCAATTCTAACAACCATGAAGTAATAGTGTCAATACTAGTAATAAAACCAAATGAAAACCTCAACACATAGCACACAATCATATGAACAATAATTATAGAATCAAAACCAAGTACAAAAATAGAAATCTTAAGCAAGATCTCACCGCAAGATGCTTTGTCTATACTTCCATTACAGCATCATGAGTTAAGGTTTATGTCTGGGATGTAGATTAGAGTTTCAAGTGAAAGGTTTAAGGATTTTGATCTAAGGCGATTGCAAGTAGGGTTCTTAGCTTTTTGTTTTCAATTTTGGGTTCCTATTATGTGTTTTTAATTAGAGTTCAATGGGTCTTTTTTTATGTTAAGTTTGGGTTAGATTTGTTATTCTTTGAAATGTTTAATTATACATTAAGTCAACATCATCGCTAGTGTGGCACTTAACGTAGCTTTACTAACAAAGTTGAACAACGTTACTAACTTGTCGTTATTAATACCTAATGGACTCATTTCTCCAAACGTTAATACCATTTTTTAACAACTTAAAACGTTGACACCTTAAATGAACTTACCCCAAATATTGGTACTTTCGTGCATAATTTACCCCTAAAAAATTTATCATATAAATAAACTTGTGGTCACATTCTTTATTAACCATTTCAATCTTTGTGATAGTGAAGTAATAATGTCTCAATCTTACAATATTCTAATAGAAAGTCTAGACATATAAGGATAGGATATATATACATGAGAGGATTAATAAAGATGAAGTTATAACCATCCTTTATGTTAAGACTATAGAACTTAAAGCCTAATTCATACAAAATAACAATTAAACAACGACATATAAAGTATAATAATTAAAAGAGCGAGGGTTAGAAGAGATTACATTGGATTTAACATGAAGTTCAGTTTGCCTCCTAGTCTCCAAGATCTACAGAAAATGCCTCACTTAATAAGAACTTCACACTTCATTCATAAACAACCACACAATGCTCCACAAGAAGCTACAACAATACAAATGCAAATACTTGAGTTGTGCCTTTACAACAAGATTTCTATCACACTAGGCACAACTCAAGATTCTACCAAATCACTACAAAATAAAGTATAGGCCTTACAAGAAATAGCAAGCTCAACAACAAATGGCACTACACTTAGTTTCTCTCACTTATACAAAATATAAATATAGCTTTAAGAGAGTGTTTACTAGTATAAGTATGCAATAACTAAGCTCAATCCAACTACAGAAACTCTCCAACAACTTGTATTTCTAAGCTCTTTAAATCTTCTAGCCATTGGTCTAATATCTCCAAAATTCATTCAAGCATTAAGTGGGGGTAACAGCTAGTTTTGGTCATACCAACTCGCTAATATACCAAATTTGCCTAAAATTTGGGTGCATTGGCGAGTTGGTAAGAAGTATGTGGTATGACCCCTGAATCCACAAAATGTTATTGCTAGAGAAAAGTTTGTACCAGCTACTACAAACTTGCCCAATTCTGTTAAAAATAGAACACACCACAAGCATAAACACAAACAAAAACATTTGTATATTTTCAACATATTACTCATCAAAATGTTTAACCAATTAAGTATAACTTATCCATAATTTTTGTATAATTGTGCAATATATTCCTCATCAAAATCCACATTCAACCCACCGGTTCACAAAGACCAGATTATAACTTAATACCAAACATTTTGATAAAGGTATAATCCATAAATACTATTTGGAATATTACTCTAAGATGTGTCTTAAGCTTTAATAGTTGGTAGTGATGGGAATCTTACTTTATTCTAGCACATTACTAGTTCTAAGATCCAAGAGGTAAAAACAAATCACTATAAAATTGGGGTGTAAGAAATGTTCTATAAGTTAAAAGAGAATGAGATATAACAAATATCTCTTAGTGGATAGATTTTGTATGTAAATTAATTATGTGAACATAGGAGTGGTGCCACTCTTAACAAAAGATTGAGGACTTTATTTTTCTAAATGTTTATGAAGCCAAGATGAACACATGACCGTAAAACACACTACCTTGAAATCCACTAATTGGATGTGAACATGGCTTTATGTGGAAATTCTCTGGCTGTGACACAGAGCGTCAAAGTTCAAAGCAATTAACTATTTATCACCCCATTGCAACCTTGAGGTTTTATACTAAAGAATGGTTTAAATCAAACAATACCATTTTCTATGCATAATCATAGAGGTGTTTGTATGCATACATAATCAGTAATCTAGTTGAGGATTGTAGAAATAAATTGCTAATGATGTGATTTAAACAATAAACTTGTGTTCAAAAAGCTCTATGATTAACTATAGTGGTACCCATGCTAAACATGAGCAGAAGAAGGAGATTTAAAGAGTTTATATGAAAGGTCTAAACTTATTGAGTTCTTTTTAAAAGAGTTTCAATGATAACAAAAGAACTGAAGATTATTTGACAAGTGCATTAATAAGTACAGGTTAATTAGACAGAAGTTTGTTCGAAACTTATATTATATGAAAATATAAGTAGAACAGGTCAATAGAAGTTCTGGAAAAAGCTTTGGGATAAGTTATACAAGATATAAATGTTTTCAAAAAGTATTTTAGAATTTTTTTTGGAAGAAAAATGGTGAGCTGGTATTCTGTTAGAAATTACTTCGAAATTTAATATTTGAAAACAAAAAATGATAAACAGAGTCAGAAGTTATTTCATAATCTTCCTCTAGTCTGAAACGAATTTTTTCAGAGTTACGTAAAACTCATTATAAGTTGGATTTTTAATATTATGAAGGTCTAGCTCTACTTGTGAAGCATATTTGGGTAATATACCTGATCCGTTCCACAAAAGTTAGATTAAATATCATGGGGATTATTTATGAAGATTCAGTCTTATTCATTAAATCATTTTTTTTTTTTGGAAGATTTACTCAAAGAATATCATATAAGAATAGACAAGGATTTGATGGTTATAGATAAAGATTATACTTTCTCAAATCATGAGATATGTCAACAACCATATCCATGGAAGACTTATCACTATGCTTTTTGTGGGAGAACATCTTACTGATATTATTCTAAACTGCAGCATCATTATCACAAATTTAAAATTCAAATTGACAATTGATATTGCATCGAATTACCGGAAGATAACATCAAGATAACTAAAGATTACATTAATGGATAAGAATAGGATTTAAAATTCAAAAATCAATATATCCACGTCGGTAAGATAATCGTGATGGGAGAGATCTTCTCAAGATTCTCTACTGAATGTTGTAGCAAGTATATATAAGGAGAAATTTTCAAACAGAAGAGAAAACAAGAAAAAATAAAACTACTCCGAAGCTTGTTCATTATCAAGTTTTCATATTTTATTTTTCCAAAACCTTTTACAAAACTTATATTGTATAGCAAACTTATATTTGATCATCATTAGACGCTTTTGATTTTGAATGTGTGAGAAAGTTAAGAGTGTTTAATCACTATAATGAGTGGTTAGCTAGTGGGTAGCTATGGAGACTTAGCTATGAGACTTGCCAAGAGGGCTTGTTATACTCTCAATTATTTTTTATATAGTGGACATAACCAGCAAAGACAACTGGATCCCCAGTCGGGAGTTAGAAGAAAGTACCGACTAATAAGGAGGAACCTCTACATATCATTGTTTAATCTTCTTCTCCTTTACTCTTTTAATTTTCGCTTCATTATTATTTATCTATACCATGCCATTCAATTGCAAAATTAAGGATGTTTTAAAATTATTTAAATCTAAAAAGTTTTAATATTTAACACAATCAATTCAACCCCCACCCCCTAATTACGCATTTAGGACCAATAGAACATTTTGGACTAGTTTGAAATGATATAAACTACTTATACCTGTGGTGCAAGATAATCTTACCATTTTTAAATGATCTGGATTACTTGTGCCAATAGTGCCAAATGATTTGAACTAGTTGGAATCCATCCGAACTACTTATGCATGTAATAGAAGACGATTCATACCATTTTGAATTGATCCGAACTACTTAGACCTAAAATACAAGATGATCCGGACCATTTTGAAATGCTCCAAACTACTTGTGCTTGTAATGCATAATCATCCAAACCAGTTTGAAATGATTCGAACTTGTTGAAACTGTAAAATTCTTTAAACAAAACTTGAAAAGTTGCAGCTTTTGATCAAATTTTTAAAGTGTTTGATCTGTATGTGTCACATCCATTCATGATTATGGTTTTAAGTTAGTTATAAACCAATCAAAATCAAATCTAATGGATATAATTCAAATCCTTAAGGTTATGACTCTTGGGAAAAGTCATATTCCTTCAAATTTGTTTAAATATATACATGTGTCACTTCTCTAATTTTACAAAGATTTTCTGGTCAGTAGTTTCATTGTCTTTTCTGTATACTCTCCTTTTCCAAAAAACAACAAAATATAAACATTTCATATAAATCCAACAGTATAGTTTGATATTTGAATTTTTATTATTCAAATATCAAGAGTCGGTTGTATCCTTTCTGCATTCAAACTCCCATAGCAAATTTAGTGGGGGAAAGGTTGTCAAACTTATAATTCTACATAGAATTGGTAGAGGATATATAGAAACTGAATGTATGATCAAAATGTAGAAGCATAGGTTTATACAACCTATGCAACTTAGCTTTGAAAAACTATAGAAATACTTTAAAAATTGTAAAAAATAATAATAATAGTAAAATGCATAATGGATGTAAAAAAAATAAAGAAATCAGGTTTTTTTTTTTTCATAATAACTCTTAATACATAATATAGCATGCATAAAAGAGAGAGAGAGAGAGAGAGAGCAAGTAAAGTCATAAATAAGTTCTTTTTTATTATTTTGTTTGAAAAAAAGTTATGAATTGAAAGAGAACTAAACTTTTCAACTTATCTTAAGTTCTTAATTATATAAATAAAATAGATAAATTTTCTTAGATGTATTATCTTATAATTGATGGGCCTATAAAAACACGACTAATGTATTTTTTGTATTTTAGCCTATTTGACTCAAATAGGTAGAATTGGTAAACTTTGTTAAAAAACATAAGACTCTACTAGGTTTATATATAGATTCGGTTGAAATCATAAATTTCTGAAAAAAGAATGATTGTACATGCTAGTTAAGTCGGAAAAGCCTCTTAAAATCATAAACTTGTAGAATCGCATGGGTAAAATCGTGATTTGGATAACCATGGTAGGAGGTATAAATTCTCTAAGTAAAATAAATTCATTTGTGCCTCTAAGTCCATTATTGATTATCCAGTTTCATCAAATTAAACATTCCATCTTCTTCAAATTGTATTATTTCACCAACCACATGTTCCTCATAGACTCTATGGAATTCATATATGGTATGAAGATTTGTAATGATGAGTATGACATGCAAGTTGATTGAGTATCTAAGTCGTTCCCACATTTACGTGTAGCTTTATCCACCTAGGTTTCTCACAGTTGATATATTTTGAAACTTTATGTTACTTGGATTTAGGATATTAAACTTGTTGATTGTTTTGAGCCACACAACCCTTTTTTATTATACACTACAAAATAATATGAAAGATGTTGTTTTAGTTTTTATAATTCTCAAATGAATAAATGATCTGTACAATTCTAAAATATGGGTTAAACCCAATAATTGTAACAAAACTTTACATATCGCACTTAAATGTAACACATGATATACTGGATTATCTAAAAAATTTAGAGCAAAACAACAGTAATAAATTATCGCAACTGAGCATGAAAGCTTAATTTAGGGGGAAGAAAAGACCCTGTTTTCAAATTTGCTATCTCCTACATTTTCAACACATATGCATTGTGAAAAAAAAAAAAAAGCCAAGTTCCTCATAGATCACACATATGAATCACAAAATTTATTCATAAATAAAAAAAAATATTGAAAAAAGGAAAGAAAAAGAATAACGTATTAGGTATGAAATTACTAACCCTCATGCATGCTAGAGAATAGAGGCTGAATAATTGATAGTGGCACATCAACCCCTATTTCAAGTGGTGTCACAATTGAAACATTGTTGACACAATGATCATCTTTTTTCATAAATCCCTACCTTCAAATGGCTGTTTAAAGGATGTTCCACCTTTCTTATTCTCTTTAACTCCAATGCCACTTCTTTTGTCATTTTTTTTCCTTTTAAATTTAAACATCGTTTTGCAAGTTTAGCAACATTGATGATATCCTCTTTTTTGCCTTGTTGTATGACATGGACATTGAGGATGTAGAATAAACAATTTTCCTCAATTGATTGAACAAAATGCATTGATAGGCTTTTACCCTTACTTGCAAGAAATGAAGGCACAGGCTTTTCCCCAATTAAAAGCTCAACAAGTGTTGGGTTATAGATTAAACTCATATGGTCTATAACCAAGAAGATCCTAAATATTGTTGTATATATTTAGAAGACATTGAAATCAAGAATACCCTAAGTATATGGCATATATTTGGAAGAGGACTTGGAAATAAGGAGATTTTTGCAAAACAAAGGAAGATGATTTTTTATGTACGCTGGTACTGAGGACAGGTAAACCATTAGCCTTGAATCATATCATCACCGGCCTTAAATTGAAGAATTTTGCCGAGAGCACAGGATTGCAAAGGCCGGCTTAAATGCCGCCAGCCTTGGGGCTATGCTACCAGCGTAGGGCGGGTAGGCTGCCGACGTATAGCTGACATAGGAACATCGATTTAACACCATCTTAACACACCATTGGCCTTTATTTAAAGTGCACCAACTTATGTTTGCAGCATGTTTCCCTTTGTGTTTTGGTATAAATACTCCTTGTTTGTTCCTAGGGTTTGTATGAAATGAGTGTGGAGGCCATCATAAATCCTAAAGAGAGATTCTAGAGAGACAAAGGCCTACTCCTATTATAATCCACCAGTTTGTGGTGATGATTGAGTGATCCACTAGTGTTATCTAATAAGGAAAGTCTGTATTTTTATAGTAGAAGAAATTCGTGTTATGATCCTATGGTTTTTTCCCAAATTGTCTTTTTCCACATAAATTCTGGTGTTGTTAGTTTTTATTCTGTTAATTTTGTTGTTTGATTGATTGTGATTGCTACAAGCAAGAGGAAAAATCATCCGTGATTGCTTTCAGGTTTTTTGGGGGGTTTTTCCTGACAACAAGGATCATCCCAAAGCTATAAACATCACTTTTGTTAGTAAATTGGCCTAATCGAAAAAATTCTGGATCCAAGTAACCAAATGTTCCTTGAATTTGTGTGGTAACATGAGTTTGATCAACTAATACCAATTTTGATGTTCTTAAATCCGATATCTTTGTCCGATACTTTTTATCTAATAGTATATTTCTTGACTTGATCTCTTGATGATGTATGGACATTGATGTTGATGAGTGCTTATAAGCAAGAGTTCCTGCAACTTCAGAAGCAATCCATAACCGCATATCCCATGACATTGAAAGTTCCATTGAATTTTGGATATAATGATATAGTGTTCCATTGGGAATGAATTCCTATACTAAAAGGGGAACTTCTGTCTCTAAGCAGCACCCTAGGAGTTTGACCAAATTCTGATGGTTAATTCGTGATAAGATGATAACTTCATTAACAAAAGTGTCAATATTTCTTTCATCCATGGCCATAGCTTTTTTAATGGCAATAATCTTTCCAATCGTTAACATTCCCTTATAAACTGTTCCTCAGCCACCTTTTCCAAGAATTCTACTCTTATTGGAATTGTCCGTAGCTTTTTCTAGTTCATATGAGCTAAGCCTTTATGCAAATTTCCCTCAAATGAAGATACTTGTTGCTGCAATAAAGGACCTCCATTCTTGTTAAAGAACTTTTCTTTTCGCCTAGCTAATTTTTTTTCCTCTTAATGGATTGCCATAAGTTCCATAGCAAGGCAAAAAAAGGAGTGCACGTAATCCTCCAATTACACCTGTAGGTTTGATGCAAGGTTAAGCTTTCGGAAAAATTATATATAATAGCTTATACTGAATTAAGTAGTGAAATGATGTTTCTATAGTATGGAAAATTAATATAGCTATAGTAACTTTTGTCACACCTATCTACTACTTAGATGATACAATATAGAGAAAAATCTTATAACGAAATATAATGCCAAAGTATTGAGCACAGGATCTTCACATTCATCAATATCTATAAAAAAAAAATAACATCATTTTGGAACTTTCGTGTTGATCTTCTAAGTGATTATCCTTATGCTAAGAGCAAATTTATTTATCTTATTAAATACTATAAAATAATATTAATATATAAGATATAAATAATATTTCTTTTTTTTTTTCTACAACCACTTTCATTCGAGATTATTATTTATAAATTACTTTTTGAAAATTTTCATTATCAAAGAACTTGTATTATTTTATTTTGAAAAAAGTTATTATTTTTACTTTAAAAGAACTATAGTTGTATGTATATACTTAAATTCCTAAATTATATAAAAATGTTGTTTATCTTTTAAGATTGATTAATACAAAAGTAGTTCCAAAATTTTAATTTTGGAATTAGCTATATGTTCTCCGATTTTGTTCAACATCACATAAATGGGTTTTATAAATATTTGTTACAAGTTTTAAATTTTACACATAAACCTATTCGATATGTTGGAAAACTTATGATATCAGTAAATTACTTTCAAAATTACTTTCAATGTGTTATTTATTGTGAATAAAATAAAATAAGATAGTTTTATATATTATCAACACCATATCAATTACCATAAATGTAAAGTTTAAAAAAAGAATGGAAAAAACATAGCATTTTGCTAAAAAATCTATAGGTTCCATAGCGTACCTTGTTTTATAGAACATAAGGTACAAGGTGGATACAAAGTGTTACATAGTAGGTTCCAGGTAATAAATTTAATATTCTATAAGGTACATGGTATAGTACGAGTTAGGGGTGGGCAAAAAAACCAACATAACCGAACCAATCCGTAACCAAACCAATCCAAACTGAAAATATGGTTTTTTTTAATGGTTTGGTTTAAAAATTTTCCAATCCGTAAATTTATGGTTTGGTTGGGAAGGTAAACTAAACTAATCTGTAAAACTGAATCAAACCGTTTTAGAAAATATAATAATATTTTACTATATATTCACATGATTTCATTTAATATTTATTATTTGGTGAATGTTGATTAAAATCAACTTGTTTATTTTTAAATTTTTTTAAGCTCATGATGTGTATTTTTTTGTTAATAATGAATTATTATTTTTAATAGCTTTTAACTTTATAAAGTATGAAATTTATTTATTCAGTTATAAACTCTTATTATACATTAATTATTTGATATTTTGTCAGCAAATCATTTTATTCATTGATGAATTTTGTTGATGGATAATTTTTTATATTAGCTAAATTTATTGGTAGATAATTGACTTGATATTTCTATTAAAAATTATAAATTATGACTTACTATGTATTGGTTGGTAAATGTATTTTATTGATGGATAACTGATTTTATAGAGAACTATAGATAAAAAATATGATGAATCAATAAAGTATTTTGTTATGGTTTATCATATAAACTTTGTAAAATGATATAAATATTTAAGTATTTATACAAATGTAAAAAAAAAAAAAAAATAGAACAAATAAAAATTTAGTTAGAATTTTGATTTAATCTGTAATTCAAACCAAATCAAACCGTTATTTAATAGTTTAAAAATTTTCTAATCCTGGAATGGAAGAAAAACCAAACCGTAAATTATGGTTTGGTTTGGTTTGGTTTTAGTAAAAACCGAACCAAAGCAATCCATGCCCACTCCTAGTACGAGTAATACTTCGTTTCCTACCTATCCATTATCCACTTACTCTTAGTAAATAATAGACTCCTAACATATAATGTTACATCATCATGATTCAAAAGATTATAACTTTTATATATTATAATATTTTATATTTACTAATATCATATAAATTACAATATGTATTATTCATTTATAATTTTTTCTTATCGCATCTTTTCAATATTAAATTTTCATGTTTTTACATTTCATAAAATATTATCTTTTTATATTATACCTTTTCAAGATGAACTTTCGTGTTACTACCTTTTATTAAAAACCATTGTTATTTGTCCATGACTTTAAGTAACCATTTGGTTTATATAATACGTAACTATAATATATATTTATTGTAATAATGCATTACTTATTATACTGTGATATATAATTACACTATGATATATATTATACATTTATAAATGTTCTTTAAAAATCCAAACATGGTGTGGGATTTTAACTAGTTCTTATTAATATTCAAATAAATTGTTTATTGATCAAAATCAATTTATATGTTGGAAATTCTATTTTTTTAATATTTTAATATTAATTTTTTCAAAAATCAAATCTATTACTTTACATAATTATGGTTAGTTTTAATATATCTAGGAGCTAGTACTGATTTCTCGTAAAATATAACATTGATTCACCTACCATACTACTATTTGTACGATTCGATACACTTTCCCATTTTCACTTGTTTTAAACATCATTTTTACAAATTTATATGCTTGTTAGGTGGTTGATGGACCCATTCTATTAAAATTAATTACAAAACTATAAAATTTTTTCATATATAATATAGATAAGTTATAAAAGTTATAAATAAAATCAATTTTGTCATAACAGAACTAAGGTTTGATCCGAATAGGTTAAGAGGTCAAGAGTCGAGGGGTCGGATCGGGTTTAACCAGGGATCGAACTGGTATCACGAAAAAGTAGAAATATAAAGAATAATTTAATTATAAAAGACTAGTATATTTGTCATCACTCAATTAAATCTATATTTGGAGCAAATTCATCAAATAATTATTAAATAAATATGATTTAATGATTATATTTTATAAATTTACAATAAAGTATGAATAAAATTTAAATTTCTAGTTTTTATTTTTGTTTTTTTGGTCTGGGTCGATCGGTTCAATCCTTCGGTTTCCCGGTGTAACCCAGTTCGATGGGGTCGATTCGGGTCTCGCTGGATCATTGCAAAAATGAATCTTAAAGTAGACCCAACTCGGTATTAGTGTCGTTTCCGATTAAATTGGGTTGAACCGGATAATCCAATCAGGTTTTGACAACCATGGATAAAACATGGTCTAATTGGATCCTTAGGACCTCCAAAATTTGAAGTTTTGTGCTATGTTTGGTAAGGGTGAAATCAAGAGAAAGCTAGTGAAATAAAAAAAAAGTTGGTGTTTGGATTTGTAAAATTAAAAAGAAAAGAAGAGAAATCGTAAGAAATGAAATTAAACATATGTTTAATCCTTTCTCTCCATTTCTAGGAGGAAATGGCATGAAACAGAAAGAAAACGTTATAAAGATATCAAAATACCCTAAAAACAAATGTAAAATTAAAAAAGCAAAAATATTTTAACCTATAAATAGTAATATTTCATCTTATTTCCTTTCATCTTTTTACTACAATTTTCCTTTCCCTCTATTTCATTTTCTTTCTTTTCTTTTCATTTGATTTCTTTTCCTGATTTCCACGTCGCAGTAGATCGCCAAACACAGCATTAGAAGCTGTGGCTTCCCCTCTTGGACATGGCGCCAAAACAAATTCGAGGAGAAAGAGGGGAATTAACCCCATCCACGTATGCTCATCCTATCCATCAATCATCTACAATAGAGAGGTATGAACTGCTCTCTTCTCCATCAATTTATTAGGGTTTATGGATAATTATTACTTCTTGGGCTTATAAAGGAATTGCAATTCCTCGCTTCACAGTAATTGCAGTTTTATAGAATAGTTATTCTGTCAACCTTATGCAGGAATAAGTTTACGTTGGTGGAATAACTAATTTACTCTACTCTTATGAAGCCAAACAAATGTGCTTTATGGGTTTAGGAATTAAAGTCAATAATCGTACCTTTGCCAGAGAATATAAGAGAAGGAGGCAAAAGGATATGTATACTCTAGTGTTTCTACTTTTTGTAATAGGAACTTATTATTATGATTATTTTTTAGGATAAGTATAAAATATCTTAAAACATGTACCATGTTATACTTTGGAATAAAGATTCCTAGTATTAGGAATATCGTTATAAAGTAATGTGCCCCATGTTCCAACCAAATCATTCATGGATAACTACTGTCGCTATTCTTTGGTCCCTCGAAACCTTTCATATTCGATCAGATACCCTAACTGTTGCAAAGCTCTGGGTTTTTATATTTACAGAGCAATGCTTCCATCCATTCAAGTGAAGGAGAAGATTGAGTTGACAGAAAAGGAGAAGATGATCTTCGATCAACTCATGACCATTGTTCGCCATTTCAATCTGCCTACTCAGCTTCGTTTTGCGGGTGGTTGGGTCCGTGATAAGCTTCTCGGCAAAGAGTGCCACGACATTGATATTGCTATTGATGATATGTCGGGAAATACATTTGTTGACAGGTTTAACCAATACTTGGCTTCTACTGGGGAGGAGCCACGAGGTCACGGTGTTATTCCAAGCAATCCAGACCAGTCGAAGCACCTGGAAACAGCAACCATGCGTCTACATGGAGTGCAGATTGACTTTGTTAATTTACGATCAGAAAAATACAGTGAGAATAGTCGAATCCCTTCCCAGATGGAATTTGGCACTGGAGAGGAGGATGCTTACAGAAGAGATTTAACAATAAATAGCTTGTTCTACAATATCAATACCCATTCGGTGGAAGATTTAACAGGGAGAGGCATTGAGAACCTCAAATCGGGAAAAATCACTACCCCTTGACCGCCAAAAGAAACATTTTTGGATGATCCATTGCGGGTTCTTCGTGCTATTCGCTTTTGTGCAAGGTTTACATTCCAGTTAGATGATGAACTACAAACTGCTGCTGCCTCAGATGACATCAAGAATGCACTAGCTGCTCAAATTAGTAGAGAGCATATAGGGGCTGAAATTGATCTCATGGTTTCCGGGAATGAACCTGTTAAAGCATTGAGCTACATATACAGTTTGTAGTTGTTTTGGGTTGTCTTCAGCTTTCCTCCAAAATATGAACCTGAATTGCCAGAACAATGGGATAGGTGGTGCTTAGCTCATGCAGATTTTGCAAGAAACTTGATGGAATTGATTGGAGCTTCTACTTTTACTGATGAGCAACGGAGGTTATGTTTGTATTCAGCCCTATTTATCCCTATTAGAATGGTCACCTACAAGAATGAGATATCTAAGGAGACTCCAGTTGTAGATCACATTATGCGGATCTCTCTCAAGCACAAAAGTAGTGAAACTGACACAGTCATTGGCATACAAAATGCTTCAGAGAAATTCCTTCCTTTGATGCTCTTCTGTGAGGTAGATTCAAACCAGCCACTGAATGGACTTGATGGAAACGAGGAATTGGTTGGCATTCACGATACATTGAAGTTTCCTGTATTAGCAGCCCTTTTGCTGCGAGAAATTCAGGTCTGGTGGCAGGTGGCGTTGTTGATTGCTGTGTTACCTTATCCTCCGGGCATTGATTGCTCTAAAGTTGTTTCAGACAAGCTGCACCTGTTATGGGGGAAAAAAACAGTTGTCTAAGGCTTTTGAGAATGCTATTCTCCAATTAGGTCTTGATAATATCTGAAGCTTAGATCCATTGGTCAAGGGTAAAGATATTATGCATGTGTTGCAACTGAAGGGGGAGTTGCAATGGAGAGCACTGTGTTGGCAACTTGCTCACCCTACCGGAACCTCAGAGGATTGCTTGGATTGGCTCAAGATGATCCATCAGAATCGTGTAAGCTGAACTAAAAATGCTGCAGTGAAAGATATCAGCATACTCCTGAACTTACAGCTCTGGTTAGTTGGTTTTATTTTGGAGTGACTACTGGGGTGTTTTCTTTCTTCTTCTTCTTTTGATATATATAAATTTTTGAATATATATAAATGAATTGTCATGAATTTCAATGATAAATTACCTTCTCTTTTGCTGTTTCATGATGCTGTGCTGGTGATTGACCTGGCAAATCTGTATGTTGACTATGGAATTTTTTGGGTGGTTTAGCTCTTCGACAGATGCTCTTGTGTTTCACTGTTCTTCTTTTTGTGCTTTTGCTATTTGAGCTACCGAACATCTTGTTTCTAAGGTCTGTTTGGTTCTTTCATGAGATGCCAAGGGTAGTTTGTTAGAGAATCTGCTAAACTTTGTAATGAAATCTCCTTTAACTTATCTTCATTGATTGATTTGGTTGAAGTAGATGCAAGGATTGCTGGGGTAAAGGATTTGTTTAAAATGTGACATCTTTTTCAAGTTTTATTATTAGATGAATAGGATGCCATTTCACTGGCTGCTGCACTCAGTCTAGCCCCCCCAAATGGTAAACCTGTTATTTCTTTGATGTACTGGTGTAGCTTCTGTGATCTAAAGCCTGGGAGTTACCCAGTAAAGGTATTTAAAGCACAAGTAATTGATGAATGGTGAGTACGTGAAGAAAGTCACTGATTCTGTTTACAGTTCAGGGGGTATTTGTTGGAACCTGGAAGTGTTAGCTTTGGTTGGTGTACTAGTAAAACGATGCTTTTTGATAAGTTCAGCTCTTTGCGCACTAAACTATACGTATATTTGTTTTGGCAATCTGTTTGAGCCATTTTTTCATCTGGCTGCAGGTTCCTGCATCTCTTTCGGGTGAGGAGAGAGACTGCTCTTCTAAAGTCAAAACCCAAACCACTACTTGCAACTGAATCAGCACCTACTCCGCCTGCCCCTGCACCACTGGCAGAGCCAGCACAAATCTCCATTGCTAACATTCTCCGTCAACACACTCGATCTTATTTTTTTCAAGGAAGATTTTCCCTCCTTATTCTGCTAGCGTTCCTGGCCATGCATTTTAAGTCATGTGCATGTAGCTGTGATGGTGTCACCGAGCTCATGTTGAGAGGGCTGGTATCGGATGGAAAATGTGCAAGGACAGATTTCGGAGGTAACTATTGTTTTCTATGGAAACTTTCCCAGTATCTATTGACAAAAGTTGTGTGATTTTTATCTTTATTTGTCTTTATATAAATTTGTCTTTTCCGACCATTCCAAAATTTTGGGTTTCTCAGTTTATTCTGTAAATGATAATATAAATATAAATAACTGAAATTGCTGGTCAAGGTACCATGCCGTATGTAGCCAAATTACTCATCTTTATGATACATGTGATGCTTAAATTTTAAATGAAATGTGGACAGCATGTTAGAAGCAGTTGTCCCTTTCAAGCGTGTCTACATGCACCACAAGAAGCAGTAATGCCAGTAGTGCTCTTCGGAGTTCAGAGTTTCTGTTAGAATGTGTAATGTATTGTGATGTCAGCTGCTCAGGTAGACTTAAACGAGCATCCATAGGCGGAATCTGTAGAAGCTCCCAGTTGAGCATCATTATAGGTTTCTGTAAGCAGATCGTCTGGTCATCTTCTCTAGAAGCTGAAATTCTAGCTATCTTGTCCGGTCATCTTCTCTAGAAGCTGAAATTCTAGCTATCCTAGAGGCCATAAAAATCAGTGTTGATAGGAATCTGTCTCGCATTATTTTTGAAACAGACTCCTTCATGGCTGTTTCTTTGATCATGTGTGATAATCCCGCCCATCAGCCCCTTTCTCTAACCTAGTAACTATGTGCAGGGTTAATTTGGCCAACCTGGAGGATGCTGAAGTAACCTACACACCCAGGAGTCCAATTTATTTGCAGATAGCATAGCAAGGATTGGCTTGGATAGGATCCTGGAGCAGTTCACACTGCTGATTTTGATTTTTCCTTGTTTTGCAATGCTTTCAATCTTTCAGACTATGTTTCTAGCCCAGGTGACCCTTCTATAGGTCCAAACTAATTTTATCCTCTGTGTGGACCTTGTCTTTTATTATAGTAATATCTTCAATCCACCGAAAAAAAAAAACTGTGTTGTGTTATTTGCTTGTGGTTTTGTAAATGGGCCGTGTCCTTGGGTGCAGTAGCGGACATTAGTTTCTAGGGGTTAGATGTCAGTGTGTGAAGTTGGTCTGTTTTGGTGGTCTATTTTTTATTTGAATCCGTATCTATATCGTATATTGAAACGATATGTGTAAATATGTCTGATTTACATTTATATTTTATTTATTTGATATTTTCATGAGAATTGCTAACTTTTTTTTTTTTATCTATAACTATTTTTTTATAAACAATTTGTTAGAAAAAAGTTTTAAAAAAATGTTTTTATTTACTGAAAAAAGTTAGCCAAACGGTATATCGTTAGTAGTAATAGGAGTGAGTTTGGGATGTATCGGCCATGTCTGAGCGAAAATAGGAAAGTGGGATGTGTTACTAAAGGCCATTCTTTGCATTATTTTTAGGGAATTTTATGATCCGTTGGCAGCACTATAAGAGTCAATACAATAGGTACTTGGATCATAATTTTGTATAAATATGAGCCTTTCAATAACTTATAGGGCTGATAATATGGTGGGATCATAAAATTCTATATTTGGCCAATGACATTCTTTGTATCTTAAGTTGCTGGAAAGTGAATTAGGAGCACAAGTCTATGTTTCAGACAAGTTGAGAACAAGTAGTTTTGATAAGTGCCAATAGATTCTTAATTTTTGTGCTTATTTTGTATATATTTATTATATAATTTTTATGATTTGATGAAGAAAAGAACATTTATCTTGTTAAAATTCGTTTTCAAGTATCATGGGCTTATTTGAAAGATTATATGATGATTCGAAGCAATTAAAGCAAGATTGAGTCGGATTGTGGAAGAAACAAGCCATTTTATCTTTTCAGTCCCTTCTTTAGCATTGCAAGGGGAGGATTGGAAGGGAAGAAATTAGAAAAACAAATATCCATCTTGCATTCTTTTGACAAAGCGTTTTGGACATAATAGAGACATTTTTTAGGGTTTTAGAGTATTTTTCTCTAAACCTTATTAGGAGAACGATTTTTCTCTTTAGAAAGAGAAGTTAGAGAGAGAAACACAAAAACTTTTAGGGTTTCATAGCAGCTTTGAGCTTAAACGTTTCAATTCATCAATGATATTATTCTTTATTGCTTTATCTTACTATGGGTTTAAGCTATTTCTCTGATTCTTTGATTTGTATTGCTATATTCATGGAAAAGTAGCTGATTTTGTTTGGGTTTGTGGATCCTTGGTCGATTTCATGTAACGTTATTGTGCTTTTGTGGAATACATGTTGTTTTATTGTATTCAATAGCTTGAACTTCATATTTCTTGAATCTGTATAGTGCACGATATGGGTTCATGTCAGATTTCGTTAAATGAAACCTAGAGGAGATTTTAATGAATAGATCTAGGCTATTGATGAGATTGCTCTAATCACCTTGAGAGAGGGATTGATTAGGTCTTCTGTCACTCGTTTTTAAATATCAAAATGGATTTTTAAACAAACGATTCATGTTCTTTATATGGATATAAAGGTGAGGATAACTAGGAAGAGACTTCAGCAGTCCGGTTTTAGGTCTAGAGTCACTGACCTCGAGAGAGGCTTTGATTTATGCTAGTGAATCCGACGGTGCAATAATTAACACAATTTTTTCTGAGAAATTCTTGAGTTACATGAATAGACCTAAGGTGAAGCATGACCCAAGCAAACTTGTGAATTGATTTATCTTTATTATTGCATGTTGCTGTGAAACTTGCTGATTTTTGTTGTTTCCTTTGTTAGATTAGACTTAGATTAGCTTCTATGTATATAAAACCCTCTTGTTTTTGTCAGTTAGATAATAAGAAAAGAGCAAAGTAAAAGTACTCAATAGCTTTCCCTTGGAATACAACCTAGATCATTCTATGCTACATCATGCTACATCTGATGGGTGCGCTTGCCCTGTAAGACCGTAGTTAGTGGAAACAATTTAAAAAACATTTATAAATTTTAAAATGCTCGGTCATCACCAAGGAAGCTTCCATTATAGTGAGGAATTTTACATATGAGCTTTGCGAAGGAATATAATTGTAGATTTAATATCGTATCTAATTCAAAATTTTAAGACTTAAGGCTAGCCAATTTTCGCTAGTTTTATATTTTTGGCTTAACTAATATCTTTCTAGGCCAATATCTTTGTAACCTAATATTATCTTTTTTTATCTCTTAAGTGAGAGGTACTAGATTCGATTCCCTCTTCTCTTATTATAATGATTTAAAAAATAAAAAAACTAATATCTTTCTAGCATATGACTCCTTTTTCACCCTCATTCTTGTATCACAATAAAACAAATTTATAAGAATTCTTGACATCATTGGGTTCTTTCTAATGTGCTCAAAACTTAATTTCTTCAAGATAAATACAATAGAGAATCTTGTAAAGTTAGAATAAAAGCCAATATTTTTGTAAATGAATCTATCATTAGATATCTCGTTCGATCTCATGACAATTTTCCTTCTCATGGAGGATGAAACCATAGAAGTTCTTTGTTTAATTGAGATGAAGAATCCCGTGGGAATGAGCTAGGAAATGGAATTATAGGGATGATCAAATATATAATTTTAAAGATAAAATAAGGAAGTGAGACAATATTCAATATGAAAGATATAGTAATGATATGAATAAACATGATTTTAATATAACTAATTATATATGGCTTTACTCCATATATTGTATTTTTAACCACTGATATGGATTCAATCCAAATGAAATACAAATCTAGTCTATTAATATTGATTGCCATCTCTAAATTTGATGGTAAATCTTATCCTCTTCTTAGGAGATCTCTTTTTCTTATGTAACTACTCTTTTTGACCAACCATGTAAATTTGGAAATAATATTGAACGCCAAGCTATCACTTGGATAGAAGCTATACACATGGGAGAAGCGAAGATCTTACGGCAATATTAAGCTTGCACTCAACAGGTCTGGATAAAATAATATAATGTTTGAAAACTATCCAAGATTTTCAAATCTAAAGCTTAATTATATTATTACTATGGTTAAAATGGCGATTAATACTAGGTTTTCATAGGTTAGATGGCCATACTAATACCAAGGTCCATATATTAGCATAATCCATGATCAAAAGCAATTGTCCAAGATTCTGGCACTTTGTCAATATCCAAAGACGCACACTATAGGGTATCCAAACTCATTAAACCTAATAATTTTTTAAGTATAATTATTTTTATATTTATAGTTATCTAACAAAAAATCTTATGCTTATAACATAAATGCCCATAATTTGCTTTTTTTTTTTATTCATGAAATTTTTTTTTGCATTAATATTTTATTATAGAATAAATCCTTCCAAATTTATTCTTATTATTTTAACATTGCAATAAGTCACCATGATTAATTAAAATAAAATATTTTAAAAGGTGAATGATTTGCAAATTTTAAAAGGCATATAACATTTATTAAATTAAACAATAAATTTTAAAATGCATATAATATTTATTAAATTGAACTATTGACTAGAATATATAAACCTAAAATTAATTTGACTTTTAATTTTATTAATTGAATTCAATTTTATAAAAGTTTTTTGTTAATGAATTCAAATTCCTAATGAGTTTTATATCCATCCTAAAATCCTAATCAAAACTCTATAGGATTTCGCAGATAATCTCAAAACTCATGGATTTTGGGTCGTTTTGGGGTTGTTGGTGGAAGATTGTACGGGAGGAGGGAAAATCGGAAAGTTATTCCAGAAGAGGGATGGGGGGAGACGCCTCGGACGGCGCCTAGGGTATTCGGGGTGAAGGCGCCGTCTTGGACGGGTGACGGGTGACATTGAGATTGTTTACATGAGCACAAGGTGTTCGGTGAAATGCCTAAATGGTTCAAAGTTGTAGATTTTTATATTTAATGTAAAATGAGGCAGTGAAAGTGTGATTTTGTCCGACTTAATGTGTCGTAGATGTTGGTTTTGAGTTGTAAGGTGTTGTAGGAATATAGGATGGAGTGCATGTGTAAGGACCCGTTATCACCCCTATATTTGAAATAGGAGATAACGGTTCCCCAACCATATATAACCCCTAAGATTATATGTAAGGTTGCCTAAAGGAATTGTTTGAGTAATTGATTATCTAATTCCATAAATATATCATACAGTGGGAGACATAATTTTTTTTTTTTTAAACTTAAGCAAAGCTATACTACCACACATTTTGGCAAAGGAAATAATTCAACTTCTAAATAACTAAAAAAAAAAAAACATACATATATATACATATTACATCCAAAGGCTTCTTACAAGCCTTAACCAAAAATCCCCAAAACAAGACTTAACTAACACTATAATTACACTATCAACCAAAAAGAATTTCATATAATCTATTACATTCATAGGGTCCATTGAGTCCATGGTCACCTCTAATCCTCCAACCCATCAAGAAAATCTTCAAAGTCGGTTCCGTACCCCATACTCGTATAGAACTCATCGGAGTCATAACCTGAAATAGATAAAATATGAGCCAAAGGCCCAATACATAAGTAACGAATACAAAATGCGAAGTGGATCACACATTCTTAGGCTAAATGCTCTATGCAACAATCACTTGTTCATTATTAAGTATTTAGTTAGTAAGATAACACAAGAGTATTCAAACTCCGGACAACAAGGATCTAGTATTACGTCTGCCTCCCTGAGTGGTCCCTACTGTTCATACAGACTAGGCAGCCCCACCTTCCGGCGTAGCCCGTAATACTAGGGGTTTCTGAGTAACGCATCACGATGCTCAGGGGGTTGATATGAGCAGCTCGGATACTCATATCTCCTAAACAATTCTATCCATTAATGATAAAGTACCCTGCCCCCAATCTGAGCAGGGTGCCGCTCTCCGAACCAGATTCAACGGCAGACAACGACAATCAACACTCATATATCAATAGTATTTTCTTATTTTAGAGTAATTTGATCTTGATGCCTACCCTAGCAAAGAGACAGACAAGTTACTGCGTACCTGAGATAGCTCGGGAGTTAACGGGGTTGACTGGGCGAGGATCTATCACTATTTAATCAATATTAAATTCACACTTAGCTTAAGCACTAATTAATTAGTATAAAATATAAATATATCAAAGAAATCCAAATAAATTAATACAAAGTCATAATAAAGCATTTAAACATCCTAATATACCCTAGATCGCTTAATAAATACTTAATTGATCATATGTCAAACTTCGGAAAATTTTGAAAAAAATTTTTAAAATTCAAAAGCACAGGGGATATGCTAGCAGCCAAAGCTGGCGGCTTTGAGCCGGTGTTTGATACTCTGGAAATTAACACTGCCAACACTGGCAGTGTTCAAGGGTACGCTAACTGCCTTCATTCTACGCCAGCGGCCTTGAGCCGGCGTAGAATCCAAAACCTAAAATTTTTCAAAACGTCCAGAGAGGTCTAAGCCGTCCGCTTACCCAAATACGCTGGCAGCTTTGACACGTACGCGGCGGCCTTGATTCCCAGCGGTCAGCGTACCATATGAATGAAAGAGCGCCGGGTGACTTTTATAGCGAAAGCCGGCGGCGTTGAAACTCAAATTGCCGGCGTACGTTCTGAAGAACAAACGCTGACAATTTTTATCGTAAAAGCCGGTGGTGTAGAAAAGCGGCGTTAAGAAATTTGAATCCAACGCTGCCTCTACGCCGGCGGCGTTGAATTCCTAGGTGCCAGCGTACGTTCAAAAATAGGCCTATACGAAAATGGTTTTTGATTTCCCCTGTTTTAATACAACTTGTTCATTTTTCAAAAATTTTCCAAACTTAGTCCAAACTTTCTAAAGCTTGTTATATGATTCAAATGCTATCCTAACAACATGAATTCTACTTCTAATCATCAAAACACTAACACTTCAATTTCACATATCTACTACTCATTCTTCAATCTTCCAAAATACTCATCTCCACACATCCACACTCCTATAAGATATATACTACCACTCTATTAGCCACTTAATCCCATTCAAACTATCATCAATGCATCAAATCCATCTCACACCAATTATCACATCAAAATCATATCTATCCTAACATTTACCAACAACACATTATAGAGCATAAAATAAAAGATAAAGGTTGCATTAAACTCACATGATTGAATCTTGGCTTGGAATGATATTCAAATCCTTAAGCTTGTAATAAACGTTGGCTTAGGGTTTAAGATTTTGGGTTAAGAAAAGAAAGAAAGAAGAAAGAAAAGAAAAGGAGTGTAAATTCGTATGAAAAATGAGGCTGTCAAAAAGGAGGGTTAACTTGTCCAAATTAAAGTCAATAGTCATCCAAATCTCACCATTAGGGGTATATTTGTCCTAGGTTTAATTTAGGCAAATTTCAAATGCATTTGGGTTGAATTTAAGTTCAAAAAGTGGGTCTAAAGTTTGTCAAAATTCTATCATGATTCTAAAAAAAATTTCTAAAGTAAATTGATTAAATTTTAAACATAACACATGCATATTAATTTGAGAAAGACACCCACATTCATTACACTTTACACACATTTATATATATCAAACAATAATATTAATTTTACAAGACTATACGCATATAAATTAGCACATTCACTAATTACATTAGCTAAACACACACACACCACACACACACACATATATATATATATATATATATTTCCAATAACATATTAGCATGCAATTTAAGGAATTCATGGCTATTTTAGCATGTGTGTGAATGAAGTATGTCATAAAACAATATTAATGATTAAAAGATATTTGGTGAAATGCAACAATCGGTTTAAAGTTGTGTGTTTGTCGATAGGGATGTTTAATGGAATTTGAGTGAATGTTGTTTTACATGCTGAAGAAATTCAAGATGTTGTCGTAATTGAAATTGTAAGAAAAGAGATGTAACATTTTCATTTGTTGTGGATAGGTTGGGAATGGCTAGCTACGTAAGGTTCATTGTTTATGCACATGGGAACATAGTGGATGGATGTTATAGGCCACAATATGACAAGCCTCCCATTGGAAAAGTGAAGGTTAGGATGGATGTCGGTTTTGAAAAGTTCAAGGAAATTATATGTGGGAAGATTGGTGTAGATGTTGGTAACAGCGAAGTAGAGATAATATATAGGCATGCACATTATATGAGTCATGGCGTTGTTTACATGTTAATGCCAATTGTGGATGATGACAGCCTTGAAGATCTGATTTCACTTGCTGCTAAGTTGGGTGCTAGGTTAATTCAGGAAATATTTGTAAAAGTGAGTGATCGGGCGGTCACACCTCCAAATAGAGCTGGTGTTGGAGATTACATGAACGAACAACATGCTACCATGTTAGGTGTACAACAATTTCAGCATGGTTCATGTTCAAATGTTCCTTTACAGAATGAAGCTGTGGTGCTAGTTTCACCTATGCATTGTGAACAATATGATCCAATGCCAGCGGATGAGACAATGTCAGAGTTCGAGAATAGAGTTGCAGAGGAAGTGGCACCGGTGTTAGCCATTGGGTTAGAAGATGACTTTTTCGATGGTTACTATCATGTGGATGAAAATGGTGATACGATAGAAGATGAGGTGGATGAAGAGAATTATAATGATATGGCAGAAGAAGTTCAAAGAGGCAATATTGGAACTTCGGATGTCTCACCTAGCTTAAGGCCATGTGATGTAATGTCAAGTCAGGCATCAGTCAGAGATACAATTCCTTATTTTAATGTAGGTAGAGGCAGTGATGGGCATGGGACATTTGAAGATGAAATGGATGATATGTCTGCTAATATATGTGACAACCAAGAATTAGTGCAAGGAATGATGTTCAAGACAAAGGACGACATAATTGAAGCTGTGAAATCTTTTCACATAAGAAGACATTGCAACTTCCGTGTTTACGAATCAAAGAAAACTATATGGACTGCTCATTGAACCAAAAGTGATCAAGGTTGTTTATGGCGGATACGGGCTTGTTTGAAAAAACTAGAACGATTGTTTGTAATCACCAAGCTTGATGGTCCTCATTCCTACACGAATCCTTAACTCGGGCAGGACCATTCACAAATAGACTCTAACATTTAGCTCGAGAATTTATCAGCTTTGTTTAGAAAAATCCAAACTGTAAGGCAAAGGAGCTTGAGTCTCATTGCTTGGTTGTATACAGGTATATGGTTTCCCGTAGAAGAATTTGGCTAGGTAAGAAAAAGGCAATTGCAATGGTTTATGGTAATTGTGTGAAATCTTACAATGAACTCCCAAAGCTATTATACGCAATCAAGTCAACTAATCCGAGGTCGATAGTGGAATGGGGCTGGACAAGATCATCACAACCAGATGAAGCATATTTCAAGTGGGTATTCTGGAGCTTTGGGCCATGTGTACAAACCTTCAAGCATTGTAGGCCAGTTATTTGTGTGTGTAGTACATTTCTATATGGCAAATACAAGCACGTGTTGCTCGTGGCATGTGGTGTAGATGGAGACAATCACATATTACCCTTAGCATTTTGTCTGGCACCATCTGAGTCTAAAGATGCAAGGTCATGGTTTTTGAGGAAATTGAAGCGAGGGGTCATAGGACATAGAGGAGAGCAGACTGTATGTCTCATTTCAGATAGAGGGACGGGTATTATTGTGGCAGTTGATGATACGGCAAATGGGTGGCACCCTCCTTTTGCAGTGCATCGATTTTGTGTCCGACATCTTGCTAGCAATTTCAACAAAGTTTACAAGAATCAGAGATGCAAAAACTTGGTAACTTACGCTGCTTTTCAAGCACAACCTTGTAAATTTGAAAAATCTATGGATCTTGTAAAAAACATTGACGAAGCAGCAGTTGAATGGTTCAACCAGACTTATTCAAATAAAAATATGCTCTTATGCAAAGAGGCATGGACGCTAGCATTTGATGGATATTATCGTTTTGGGTACATGACAACTAATATGGCAGAGACATATAACTCAGTGATTAAGGGAGCGAGGGGCTTACCTGTAGCGGGCCTGGTCAAAAAAATCTTCTATAACTGCGTCATGTATTGGGAAGAGAGGCTTGATGTTGTGAGGAAAGACATACAGGCGGTGAGGTATTCACACATTATTCAAAGAAGAAAATGGATTTATGAGCAGCTAGGGCGAGTTCACATCAAGTCACTAGTTTCAACAAAAGTATTGGCTTATTTGAGGTTCACACAGGCACTCGATGTGAGAAAGGTCATTTGAAACGTGGGGGTAAAACTCATAAAGTGGACTTTTCCACACAAACTTACTCATGCAACAAGTGGCAAATATACCGACTGCCATGCTCACATGCTATGGTCGCAGCAGGATTCTCAAATGTGGATTGGACTACATTTGTCGAACCTTGGTATATGTGGACAAATGAACTTAAATGCTATCGATCCCATTTCTTCCCAATTGGTGATGATCATGATTGGCCTTGCTCAGACAACTTCCCCATCCTCATCCCCGATCCCGCTACCGCACGACCAAAAGGAAAACCAAGAACGAAACGATATATGATGGAAATGGAATGGAGAAAACGGCCCGATAGAGTTACATGTGGGCTGTGTAGGCAGGAGGGTCATAATAGGAGGAGTTGCCCGGACAGAGTGAGGAAAAATGTGCCCAGGTTTTGCATATAAGTGGTTAAAAGTGGTTGAGTTCATGCTTTTCTTTTACAATTGCTTATTTACCTTTGTACATGCAGAGTACATGGAGTCAGGCCCCACTGATCCGTTGGTGCTTACCCAGCAGGGCAAACATCGCTCATCATCTGTGTAGTTGGACGAGGTATGACATATAGTATATGGGTTCACGTTGGTGCATGTTGATAACATATCGAGTAGCACTTAACTCTGACCTTTTAGGCCTCAGCCACTGCCCTTGTTATCAGACGAAGAGAACCAACATCTAAACATGAGATTATGGGTAGACCCATTGACGAACAGCTTCTACCTTACTTGGAGCAGGCCGGGTTCCTGGGCCTTGCACGTCTATCATACATTCAGTTAAACTGGCATCTAATCTCAGCATTGGTGGAGAGATGGCGGCCAGAGACTCATACATTTCATATGCCCTAGGGCGAGTTCACCATTACATTGCAGGATGTCGAGGTGCAGCTAGGACTACCAGTGGATGGCTTGCCTATTGTCGGTACCACATCCATAGCCACCGGATGGCAGGCGGAGTGCGTTAGGTTGTCGGGTGCTTATCCACAGGGTGGTACATCTCGTGGAGGATGTCTGAGCCTTACCTAGCTGCGAAAACATTTCGCACATTTGCCAGACCATGCACTAGCGGAGCAGGTCAGGAGGCATGCTCGTGCATATATATTATAGCTTATGGGTAGCTGTATATTTGCAGATAAGTCCGGTTCATTAGTGCATACTATGTTCTTGCCATTGTTAGCAAATTTTGCACAAGCTGGTCAATATAGCTGGGGTAGTGCATGCCTTAGCTGGTTGTACCGTCAACTATATCGTGCCTCTTTGGAGAATGTTGTGCAAATTGGTGGAGTCGTTGTTCTACTCCAGGTATGGGTATATGATTGATTTACTGTCATTGCTTTTTCTATCCGTTTTGGATCATCTGTGATTGGATCAACCGTTCTCTTCTGCAGGTATGGGCTTAGGATCGATTCCCTGTTATTGCTCCTCGTGCCCGCTTTGGATTACCATCGGATGATGGAGCACCACTTGTTGTACGATGGCGGATGGTTCGAGATACTACCCCCACCCTTCTCATGTTATTTCTGCATACAGAGAGGCATTCGACATGATCAGAGCTGAATAGATACATTAGCTATCTATTTATTTCCAAAAATATTTAAATTTTCCTAAGTATTCACCATTTCATTCTGGTACAGGTTGTGTGGATGCCATAAACCAACCAAATCATCACTAGGCTGCCTCTATATTGTCGACGTGGTGAGGAGGTGTGGACGACCCGCGTTCCCCTTATTTGCTTTTGTCATGTTGAGTGGTGTTTTCCTGATCGTGTCATCCGGCAATTTGGGGGTTATCAGAGGGTCCCGATAGGAGTTAACACTAAGCCAACTTTACATCAGATTGATCTTAGGGGCCGGATCGACATTAATTAGGTCATCCATCATGCTATATACCATGAAATGTGGAATGAGAGGCGTGATCGCTTGGTATTTGTTGAGCTTCCCCTTGGTGTCAACCCAGACTATATACGTTGGTTCAGACGTGTGACTGAGCGATATCTCAACCACACAGGTGCTAGGGTCGATGCATTAGTGAGGTATATACCTTGTACTTTGATTGTCCTACATCGAAACACACTTTCAATTATAACCTCCAATGTTTACACTTACGGATTCGGTTTTCTACTGACATTGTAGAAATTCACTCCATCGCAGATGACGCTATAAATACGGTTGATGAGCATGGCGTTGTTGACTATCTATACCCTGAGCATCGACACACATTGCATGAAGGTGATGCAGTAGATTACCAGACCGAATATGAGCAACAGCAGCATCACTACGACTCTTTCCACTACGCTCCATCATCATCTGCTGGTACATCTGCAGATGCGAGGGGACGGCATAGCACTTCCTCGTTCCTATCCTACCATACTCCATTCACCGAGGTAGGCTCTTCATCACATCATCCTCCTCCACCACCACATAAGAGGTATCCAGTACCTTTGGACCAGGACATGGGTGAGGGAGTGACACAGCTGTCACATGTTAGAAGACCCACCAGGCTACACCTATCCCTCCGCCATATTTCAGTGCGTCACCTTTTTAAGAGGATGATCCATAGGCAGCACCGGCACAACGTGGTCGACGTTCCATAGCCTCCAGGGTTGCTGGAGGTCAATGTCGCAGCAGTAGAAGACGATAGGATTGCACATTTCCCTTTTTTTTTAACCCAATTGTATTTTCTAATTCACTTTATGTAATCAACTTTTATTCTCATCTGGTTATTGCATTAGTTCAAGGAGTTTGTCTATTTACTTAATATTATTTATGCAGCTTTGGGATGTTGGATTGGTTGGGTATGCTGCTACTAAGCAATGGATTGGATTCAGGATTTTAAATTGTTAGTAATTGCTTTTTCTGCAAGTTTGACTTATGAGGAGATTGATCGAGTTTCCCTTTTACTAAGTAGTGGAATGATTTGTGAAGTAACATAAGTGGTGGTGGTAGTCTACTTTGTTATTTTTTGCTGAATTTTTGCTGTATAATTGGTTTATGGTTTCATCTTATTGTATTTTGGGCATTATTTCCACTTACAAAAAGGGGGGAATCATGTAACACTGAAGTCTACTTGTTATTTTTTGCTATATTGTTGGTTTATGGTTTCATCATGTTGTATTTTGGGCATTATTTGCACTTACAAAAAAGGGGGAATTGTGGGTGCCTTTGTTCTTTTTTTTTTTTTTCCCTAAAGGCATCGTCCCTAGATGGAGTCTTTTGTTCTTTTTTTTTTTTCCTCTAAAGGCGCTGCCCGAGACAGCGCCTTCCGCCTTAACCCTAAAGGCACTGTCAACAGTGCAATTTCGAGGCGCTATCTCCGATAGCGCCTTCACTACCCTAGATCTGGAATAAGTTTCTAGACCTCCCTTTTCCTATATTTTTTTTCAAACTTAACACCAAAACGACCCAAAAACCCAAAACTCATCCTAGCTTTGTAGGATATTTATGGTATGCGGGTATTAGATGTCCCATAAAAACTAAGCTGCTACATCCCTAGTTAACACAACTCTATATCTATTAAATGGATTCGTTTGAAGCTTGATACAGAGCAGTTTGTGCTACGCCCTATATCGGATGTAAAAGACAGTATAATTGCCTTTTTGCTTTACTGTTAAATGAATTTATGACGTTTCAAAAACTATGATCCTGACACTATGTTTAGAATTTTTCCACAGAAGAAAGAAATAAATAGAAATTAGTGACTTGTACTTAAAAATATAAAGGAAATGGAGAGAAGTACTTTTATTTTCTTTGTTTGGTTGGTTTAATTTTAATAAAAAGCAGATAAAGAGAAATAAGGGATTAATTCTTATTTATCCATCAATTTTTTAAAAAATTACATAAATATAATTTAGAAAAAAATAAATACCTAAATATCATTGTTGTATCATACGTTCAAGTATAATATTGATTTTTTTTATATTACATATTGAAAATACGATACACGTATAAATAATATGTATACTACATGTTCAGCAAACTATATACACATGTATCGCTTTTGCAACATGTAATACACATGTGTATTGCCTATGCAAATTACAATACACAAATTTGGTTAAGTTGTTGTATCGCTTTTTAGATCTACGATATACGTATAAAATTGTGTATTTCATATCTAATATGTTATATAACAATGGTATTCAGGTGATTATTTTTATCTAAATTATATTTTTATAATTTTTTTTCTAGAAATGAAGGATACATGTTTCACCCGAGAAATAATGTTAATGAATAATGATTGATCATCCCATTTTATTATGATACGCATTATTATTTATTACAAAGGCTAATTCTATAATTATTATCTTATTTCCGCCATTATCTCCAAATTTCAAAGAGAAAATAAATGGATCCTAAAATGAATATGTTTCCCACCATTTCTCTCTCTCTCTCTCTCTCGCTTTTTTTTTTTTTAACCCCAGTTCCACTTTTCAATTAAGTTACCAAATAGGCAAATAATGCATTTTCTTCAATTTCCAACATCTTCCTTTTATTTCTACTATTCTATGCCTATCAAAACACACATTAATTATCATCCTAACTTTAACTACAATAAGATAATAATTTATTCGGGCACCGTATCTTTATAACTAAATGAATCGAATCCATACCGGATAATTTTGCAAACCCTGATATCGTACCAATGGGCCAAGTTTCTGTTCCATATGCAACAATACGTGATTTTGACTATTCTGCTGACACGATGCTTCTCGAAAAGACAAATACAATAAAGAAAAAAGCTTATATTTTGACCAAAAGCGTGGACCTAGACCGGTCCATCAATATCAAAAATAGAACCAATCTGGGTTACTTGCTTTTGCAAACATCCTTATATACATACAGATGTATATAAAATTATCTACGAATACTAAAGGCCGAGGAGAACCTCGTAATCTGTGTCCATCCCATCGAGCTGGATGTCCTAGGGTCTATTTGGATTGTCTGTTTTTTATTTATATCTGTATTTTTTTAAAATGATATATGCAAAATATATCCGATTTGCATCTAAATTTTATTTATATTTGTTTTATTTGATCTTTTGATGAGAACTGTCAACTTTTTTTATCTATATCTATTTCTTGATAAATAATTTATTAAAAAAAAATTTAAAAAATGTCTGTATCTTTCGAAAAAAAGCCAAAACAAACAGACCCAAAACAAAAACCAACTTATCCAATGTAGGATCTGTTTGGAATCTCGAATTTTTTTTATGTATATCGTATCTATATTTGATCTGTATTTATATATATTTATATTATATTTTATTATATCTATATCATATTATTTGGTTTATTTATGAATAAATTTATTAATTTTTTATCAAATTTGTTTTTTAATAAATTTATATTTAAAAATAATAAAAATATAATATTAAAATAATTAAAACATGTTGAAACAAACTTTCTTGCATGAAAGCCAGAGAGAGAGAAACAGGAGTAGCTTCAAAAAAATTAAGGTTTTTAGGCTTTATGGCTTCTAAACCTTTTTGTATATTTTTTAAATAGTAATATATCGAAAAATAGAATTAAAAAAATAATATTTTTGACAGATGCGAGGGGAAAAGAGTAAAGACCTGGCGAATAACCACGGACGCGATCTTTCCATGGCAGTTTGCCCGGCCCACAATTGAATGCATTAATTACAAGTTTGAAATTTCGTTTGACTTTAAATACATGTGCGCTGCTATTGCACTGATTGCAATGACTTTTCTAAGCACTGACACATATTGCTCTTATCCCTTTTCCCGATGAAAAATTATAAGGTATAAGTAAATTATTTAGTTATTTCTAAAATTTTAAATTTATGATACTTATTAATTATTTATTTTTATCCATGTTATTATATAATATTATTGCATTAATCAAGTAAAAAGATTTTCCGTTATAAAATTTAAATATCTTAATTAGTCGTATTATCAGTTGGTATGTTCATAATTAAAACCAAATAACATTCAGTTATTTTTTTTTTTTTGCCAAACAATTATTTAAATATATTAACATTTAATTTTAAAATTATGAAATATCATGTTTATCATTAAATTATCTTAATGACATTAACCTACCTATTTTGTTGGGAAAAAAGGAACTTTCTATTGATCTATCTCCCTTCATATATGTGTTTGTGTGTGTATATATATTACATGTTGAAGTTGAAAAATAAAAGCTATTATTGTCAAGACTTATGAACAAGAGTTCCTTTTCAAGGGTTAAAGTAATAATAAAATATATTAATTTTTTTAACTTTGGAATACCACTTATCATCATCCTACAAACCTTGATGTTACCATCATTCTCTCTTCCGCAATTTGTGTTCACATTAATTTTTCACTATATTTGTCGTCCCCTCTCTCTCTCATTTCCTTCATGAAAGTTTTTTTTTTTTTTTTAATTTAGCTTTTTATAATTGTCTTATCGTAATATTTCATATAACAATTACTAAAAACATTAAATGATGAATATTTTATATTTTATGTAATCAAACATGAAATATCATCTAATTATTTATAATATACCACAAGCAGATGATGCATCCGCAATACGTATGCAAATAAAATAACCCAATATATATAAATTAAATATATATTGATTTGACAGTTTGGAAGATGACAACCTTAATTAGTCATAAAAATTAAATATTAATTACAAGTACAATTGTATTTTCCACATGTAACTTCTCTATGTTAGGTAATTGCCATGCATAAATATGATATAGGTTTAGATCGGTATATAAAGATATATACTTAGGCTAAAAAAGGAAAAGATTATGTCTATTAACATCTATTTAATTTTATTCAAACCCTATTTAATTTCATGATTTTAAGGATACAAAAAATATTTTACATCTCTAAAAATGGAAAAGACTACGTCTATTCAACCTCTATATTATTCTATTCAAATCCTATTTAATTTAATGATTTCAAGAATACCAAAAATATTTTACACAAAATAAACTATGTCTATTTAAACCCTATTTAATTCTATTCAAACCCCATTTTATTTCATGATTTCAAAGATACAAAAAATATTTTTATGTCCATATGCTAAAAAAGAAAAGACTATGTATACTCAACTCTTATTTAATTATATTCAAACCCTATTTAATTTTTATGATTTAAGAGATACGAAAAATATTTTGTGCCCATGTTAAAAACATTTATACTAAAGACAACAATGGGGGTGGGGTGTTTGTAGTTTTGTTTTAATAGTATAGATAAAGAGATATAGGTATCAATAATATTTACTATGATTTTTAATCTATATAATAGTGATTGTATCATAAAGTTTCTATATATATTGTATATAATATATTATATATAAAATAGTATGTATACAATTTTTTTTTTTTGGCCATATCATGTATACAATTTATGATACCTAGATGGTGCAACTGATAATATATTATACAAAACATAACATGTGTTATACATTACATATGACAACATGATATATATGATATGTGTTACACATTTATTGTATATTATAATTAAGCAATATAAGATCATAGATGAATTTTATGATTTACATAGAAAGAAGTTTACTGAAAAAATTGATACAAATTTCATTATAGATTAATTTTATAACAAGAAAGAGCAACGGATGAGACGTTGATATATATATTATATATATTTGTATTATTTGATGATTGTACTTATTTCCTTTTTAAACAACAACATGGAAGTAGCTTGATGATATCAGTTATAGCCCCAATTTTTTAATCCTGCATGCATCCTTGGATACAGATGGAGTTCAAACAATCCAAACAGTGCTAAAATTAGAATAATCTATCAGTGAGTTTTAGTATTTATATTTAGAAAGCATCCTACTTATATAAGATTGTCTATATACATATAAGTTGATCAGTAAAAGATGCAACTTTGCTAGGATTTAATTATCAGCTTTTTCGTTTTTCGTTTCTCTGTTTCTTTGCTATAATTTGGGCATATATGTGTGTGTGTATCTTTCACAAAATTAAATATTTATACTAATTTACTATAGTTTAACACATTATTTTTATTTACTTTTTATTGGAATAATCAAACTATATAGTTATTAAACCTTTTAACATGAAACGTTTTTTTTTTCCCTTTTCATTTTCCCCTGTCTCATTCTTCTGCAATGTTTAGCAAATCTTTATTCAAGAAATAGATGAAAATAAAAAGAAATGCAATTTTATTTTGTGATTGACAATAATAATATAGTAAGGAAATTTAAAAAAATTAAAAATTGTTTCTTTATGTTTAGTTAGTTTTAGATAAAAAATAAAATAAAATGAAATTTTACTTATCATCTTAATTTTATCCTCATATTATATTTCCATTAATTTCTCTCTCAATTATAATATTTTTCTCCACGCATTTCCTTTTTCTTTTTCATCCATTTCCACTTTTCACTGCAATATTTCCTCCTATTTTCTTTATTTGTTTTTCCATTTTAACCATCTTGATCTCTCCAAACAAAATATTAATCACCATATGCATCCTTTGAGCCAAAAGAAAAAATAAAGAACCACTTTAGTCATTATAATGGTAAAATTAAGCATCATGTTACCATTTTTTTTTTTAAAGTTTTTTCTCAAATTATAAATCTATAGTTATTCCTTAGCTTTTGAAATATTTTATACCATATTATAACATTTATCTTTCTTTTTATAATTTCAACCATCAATTATAGATGATAATGTCACGCCCCAAGGATACCATAGTAGCAACACATATATTATGATACAGTCTGCTGACCCAGACAGTATCACATATACATGTTATTACTAGATTTACCTTGAAAAATGACATATGTTTAACAAAACATAACCTTTTTGGTTGCGTTGATGAGAATGATGAAGACGAATAAACGTACGATCATCATAAATAGATTTTTCTAACTATTGTCTGAATAATAAAATATTACAGACCATGATAAATAACTAAAGTTCCCAAATATTAAAAACAACATTCTAATATCACTTGATATATATAACTAAGGAACACTATATAACCTATCCCAAGAATTCTTCCAGCTTTAGAACCCTACCAATGCTAAGCTCCTGGAAGCAACAAACCAAGGACGAAGAGTCAACCTATAAGGACTGTAGGAGTGTGAGCATAAACCACGGGCTCAGTGAATACCGAAATATATCACACAACAAGCAAGTTATTATCAAATATATGTAATGCAGCATTCAAGCATATGACCAATTATAAGCTTGGACAATTCAGAATCCAAACAGGATGGAGATTTACGCCCACTCATCGGGGTTGAAAGAAATCCGATCTATGATTCACCTACTCAGGAGAAACTAAGTATACAGGAAAGCCACAATTCTCACTATAGTTATCTTTATGTTAATTTTATGTTAAGCACTCATTTCCTGTTTAAGCCTTAAAAACTCCACTAAGTGTTAAACATTTCACAACGATACCATGGGCGACATCCTTCATTACTAGTTAGCTCTCATGAAAATGACAGGACAAAGGTAATCTGGTGTAGAACTAATAGCCTCTTGTCTAAAAAACCAAGCATTACCAGAGAACCGAAATTCTAACACGAAATAGGTTATCACATATTCATAGTGCAGTACATGCAATTTATGCAATGCATGTTTATTTTATTTACGATACCAATAGTTTTTAGTCAGGTTAAAAGTGCTCAAGCTTCATATATACAATGAACATGCTATGGATACAGCAAATTCACAAGCATTCCATTATCATTTTTATTTAGTATTATTTAGGAACCAAGTAATTTAAACAGCAAGTAATGCCCTTAACCCATATACAACGTGATTTTATTATTATTATTATTTTTTTTATTTTATAATGTAGCTAAACTACAAACACAAATAATGTAACAAGTCTGAGTTACTTATCTACTCATACTGTTTAGTCATAGTAATCGACTGAAAAGTCTCAACAGTGTCAAAATTACCTATTGAGATTAAAATATTCATTAATAATACTTATAAATAGAATATTGAATTCCTATGAGTGTCTAAATGTCCTATGTTGATATTTGATATAATTCATATTGCTTATATTGGTTTCCTAAGGTATTAATTCTATAGTAAAAGGGTATTTATCATTTAATATTTAGTTTCTTCGGGTTTCTTTTGATTTAAATTAACATTCATTCTTATATCCATGATGAACTTGATTAAATTTTTTTATTAATTTTCTATTCAAGTCTTACATTGTTTAATGTCCTTATTAGTAGTAGTCTTTTGTTTATTTTACTTTGCATGTCAACCTTATTTACTCTCTTTCATTAAAATTTGTATTATTTAGAGGATCTTATTTCACTATCTAATTTTTATTCATTTTTTTATCCTATTCACAACTTGTGAAATTATCAACTTGTGTTAACTTCTAAAATTGTTTCATATTATTTTTCTTGTAATGCAGGAATCCTAATCATGCATTAAGGCTTGTTTTATCAAGTTTTATGCTCATATTAGGTCGTAGGGGCATTAAACATAAGTTTAAGCTAGTTTAGTTGCAATTTAAGTATGATTTTAGCTCCTTCATTCTTAGATCCGAATTTTCTAAACTTAAGTTTATAAAATTTCTAAGTTGATGTTTCCATAACCCTCATCATCCAAGCATCACTTAATATAATAATAATTCATCTAGTTGAATTCATCAAATAAATAACTACTTCTCCCAAACACATAATTCTCCAAAACTACTCATTTAACCTAATATCTATACATAAATATAACAAGAAATCAATGTTAGGATAGGAGTTACCTTGGTTAGATGTGGAAAAGGATACCCAACTCCCTTCCTTGATAAGAATCAAACCTATATTAAAAGTTAGATAGTGAGTTTTAGACATATTAGGAGTTAACTAATTTAACTAAGATTTCTTACCTTATTAAACTTGAATTTTCAGCTTGGTTTAAGGCAAAACCAAGGGCTCTTTTGCTTGGCTTTTGATGTTGTTTGAAGGAGGGAATTGAGGTTTTTGTTGTGTTTGATACTTAGATAATATGTAGGATGCAAAACAGAGGTTATGCTCTTTTTTAGAAGTCCTTGAAGGCTGTCAAAGCGAAGGAATAATAGAGGATGGTAAGTTGTTCGCAACTTTTACTGTAGGTCAATTTTCAAATTGAGTTTGTGAGAGTTTTGAGTTGGTTTTGTAGCTAAGTTATTCATGTATGTATGTATGTATGTATGTATGTATGTATGTATGTATGTATTAAGATTGGGCTTAAGTTAGGATGTTAGGAGAAGTGTTTTGGCTTGAAAAATGTGAGTTTGCAGTTGTGATTTTCAAGTAGAATGTGAGCTGTGTTGGAGGACGATTTTTGAAGTATTTTAGACAAATTTTCGTGGCTTTTTGAGGTGCATTAATTGTGTTTGTTTGCTAGTTAATTAAGGTCATTTATAGGTGTAAATTTGGGGCTCAAGTTGTAAAAAAATCAGGTTAAAATTAGTGTGAAAAACAAAGGCAAAAAATTCCAAATGTTGCTATAGTTTTTTCATGTTTTTTGGACAGATTTCTTTGTCTAGTTTTTAACTAATTGTTGGTGTTTGAAGTGTCCATTTAGAGGCCTCTAATTGGTGCTTATTTAGTCAAAAATATCAACTCAAACTAAGCTTACAAATTTTTCCAAATAAGAGCTTGGATGTGCGTGTGTGTGTTGCTTTCACGAAAATTTGAAGCAAATTTGTAGTACTTACACAAATTAATTTGAGCTAGAATTCCTTGCATTTAATGAGGGTCAAATGTGGAGTTTGTTGATTGGTTTAAGGGTCATTTTCTTGTTGAATTTGGGTGTCCAATTTGCTCAAATTGTTGGACGTAAATCCCATGGAGCAGCAACAGCAGTGATTCCCAAATCTGCATCGATTTCAAAATTTTTTTTAATTTGATTTGTTTAATTATTTTCTTAATATAATTAACTAAATTACTTTAACATATATTAATTTATCTGTACAGTTATGTAAGAGTTTTATTAAAAAAATTATCTAGGTTTCTACAATATTTCTAGATTAATTATGTATTCAAATTTTTAGTTTAAAGTTTACACAATTAATTATTTTTAATATTTTAACTTACGCGATTAAATTTTCCAGGTCTAATTGGTCAGGTTAGGGTCTAAATCTTAATGGATTCAGAATTTCCTAATAAGTATAACAATGGGTTTTGAAATTGTTATTTGAGATCTAGCCTTATAATTATTGCTCTGAATTAGTATCTAGTACATATTTATAATCCTAGTAGTTCATCTTTGGATTATTGTTTTATACCAATAAGTCATGTTAATAGATTATATGTTATCAGGTTTGAAATTTATGGCTACTTCTAATTATATCTTGAGTTATCAGCTAAATATGCGAAATCTTGTTTTTAGTATCTATTAAGGTCAGAGAAATTTTGTTTGGGTTTTTAAACTAGGAATGAGTTCATTACAACTCATAGATCTATTTTAGGATTTTTATTAAGTTCTAAGTTCATTATCTAATTCACATTTTCTTTTTTATTATCGTAACTAGTGTGAAAATTCTCGGGATTTACAGATAATATCAGATATTGAAAAATTATACATGTCTTATTGCATCATTATATTTAAACATTCATATTTCCTTTTATTTTTTCATTTTCCTTCTTTTACCTATTTATAGTCTTCACTTACAATCATAATTCCTTCATTTCTACCATTTTCTTATTAGTTTGGCTGTCATAACCTATCCAAACACATGATTAATCGCTTCTTTTTAACCATAGTTATAATATAATTAAGCTTCACATTTTGTAAACCTTAGGAAGTTTTCAAACATTATCTATATTATTAAACAAAAAAGTAGTATTTGCCATCTTTAGTCTTTATAGAGATAGAATTTTCGGCTTTATACTTCTATTTATTCACTTCTTGTAAAAAGCTACTCCTTCATTATATGATTCTAACATTCTATGGTGGTTATAATGAGATTGATCCCATCGTATCATTAAATGGTTTAGATTTATTCCAATCGTGATTAAAACAGTTAATTTTTTAACTAAATTTTTTTATAATTAATTTGATTATAACATTAGTAGTGGTATGAAATCTAAATTCTAAATCAAATTTTCTATGATCAAGTATTAGGATTTTGTGCTGCTCTTTTGGATTACAACTAACGGATACAGTATACATTTTGAACTCCAGTTACATTAATTTAAAAAAATTATGGTACATATATCGGACTACTAAAATATCATCGTTACAATATTTGTAGAAAATGATTATATTTACTTTTCCTTTTGAGAACTCATCATCATTTAAAAAAAAAAAAAAGAGAGAGAGAAAGAAAAAGAAAAATTAACCTCTCATACCAAGCATGTGATTCTTGTTTTAAACTATATAATACTCATTTAATTTTGTAAATATAATCTCCTTCCTTGTTTTCATTCTACACTAGTAAATCAAAGGGACTTTATTTTTAAAATATTTGATAAAATCATAAAAATTGATAATAATCGGTTCAACCCCCTCTTTTTGGTTATTAATTTGAAACCTACATTGTTGTTGTTGTAAATTGTAATGGATAAAGTCCAAATACAAAAGTAAGCTTTAAGTCAGCCTCGTGTCTAAGGAAACATCAAAAACACGGTGGAAGAGGATTTAGAAGCTGAAGACCTTACCTAAGATCAAACACTTCCTATTGTGAGTTAGATCTAATAGTCTTCCTTCCTCATAAAGGCTTTGGAAACGTAGAGCTGTACCAGACCCTTCGTGCCCTTTTTCTGCGGAGAAGTGTAAACAATTGAGCACGCCATCCGCTTGTGTGAGTGGACACAACCAGTTTGGTTCGAGAGCCTTGGAATTCGCATCCAAAAACATAAGATTAACTGGTTTGAACAGGTCTCTATCATCAATGGCAGAAGAAAAGATGATTTCGAAATGAGAGTTAGCGCAGTGGCTTGGTGCATTTGGAAAATGAGATGTAAGGTTTTCTTCGAAGGAGGAGAAGTAAATCCATTGGTGGCCTTAGGACATGCAAGAGGTTTAGTGAATGAGATATGTAGAGGAGATGACTTTTTTGAAAAGGAAAAAAGAGCTGCGGAAGAGGTTGTGAATCAGTGGATGAAACCTTCGTTAGATAGATTGAAAATAAATGTGGATTAGTCTTGGGTAAGTGCAAATGATTGTGCAACCATCAGTGTGGTGGTAAGAGATTCTTTAGGGAAGTTGATCTTTGGCTATGTGATGGTTTGGCAAGGACTGACAGCGAAGAAGTGGAGTGTAAAGCATTATTACTTAGGCTTGAATTAGCAATGGATATGGGCTGGACAAATGTTGACTTTGAATCTGATTGTCTATGTCTTGTTCAAGCAGTCCTAGGGAACAATTCTAACCTCCATTGGGCCTCCAGCCTTTTTTTTAGCCAAAATTCAGAATCTGTTTGGTTTAAGCCCTGCTAGTTTTTCTGTGTGTCATGTCTTTAGAAAGACAAATTTAGTTGCCGATTGAGTAGCTTCAATGACAATAAGAGGGATGTGTCTTATGGATTGGTGGTGTAACCTCCCTTCTCAACTCCTGAAGCTTATCCATTTAGATGCACAAAATTATATGTTATTTGTTGGATCTTATCCTTATGTATTTGACAATGGTTAGTTAATGTGATGAATCTTTTCATTTAAAAAAAAAAAAAAGAGCTTAATACAAAGCTAAACTAGCTGCGCCTTTTGGGGTTTGGGAGTTTGTGCTATGCCTCTATATCGAATGTAAAAGACGGTATAATTACCTTTTTGCTTTATTATTAAATGAATTTATGACCTTTCAAAAACTATGATCTTGACACTTTGTTTAAAATTTTTCTATAGAAGAAAGAAATAAATAAAAATTAGTGATTTGTACTTAAAAATATAAAGAAAATGGAGAGAAGTACTTTTCTTTTCTTTGTTTGGTTAGTTGATTTTAATAAAAAGAAAATAAAGAGAAATAAGGGATTAATTCTTGTTTATCCATCAATTTTTTTAAAAATTACATACATATAATTTAGAAAAAATTAAATACCTAAATTGCATCGCTGTATCGTACGTCTAAGATGTAATATTGATTTTTTTTTTTTTGTATTGCATGTTAAAAATGCGATATATGCATAAATAATATGTATATTGCTTGTCCAGTAAGCGATACACACGTGTATCACTCTTACAATATGCAATACACATGTTTACCGTCTGTGCAAATTGCGATACACAAATTTAGTTAAATCACTGTATCACTTTTTAGACATACGATACACGTATAAAATTATGTATTTCATATCTAATATATAATATAACAATGGTATTCAGATGATTATTTTTATCTAAATTGTATTTTTGTAATTTTTTTTCAAAATAATGGATACATGTTTCACTGAGAAATAATGTTAATAATTGATCATCACATTTTATTTTGATACGCATTATTATTAATTACAAAGGCTAATTCTATAATTATTATCTTATTTCTACGATCATCTCCAAATTTCAGAAGGAAAATTAATGGATTCCCACCATTTTCTCTCTTCCCCCCACTCACCCACCACACCCCACACACCCCTTTCCCTTCCCAGTTCTACTTTTCAGTTAAGTTACCAAATAATGCATTTTCTTCAATTTCGAACATGTTCCTTTTATTTTTACTATTCTATGCCTATCCAAACACACATTAATTATCATCTTAATTTTAACTATAATAAGATAATAATTTATTCGGGCACCGAATCTTTATAACTAAATGAATCGAATCCATACCGGAAAATTTTGCAACGCTGATTTCGTACCAATGGGCCAAGTGTCTGTTCCATATGCAACAGTACGAGATTTTGACTATCCTGCTGACACGATGCTTCTCGAAAAGACAAATATAATAAACTAAAAAGCTTATATGTTGACCAAGACCGGTCGATCAATATAAAAAATAGAACCAACCTGGGTTACCTGCTTTTGCAGACATCCTTATATAAATATTTATATGGTTATCTATGAATAGAAAAGGTCGAGGAGGACCTCGTAATCTGTGTCCATCCCATCCAACTGGATGTCTAAAACAGCAACCAACTTAACCATTTCAGGATCTGTTTGGAATCTTGTTTTTTTATATGTCAGATATATATTTATAATTTATTAATATTATATTTATATCATATTATATAATTTATTTATAAATAAAATTATTAGTTTTTCATTGGTATTTATTTATTAATAAATTTTTATTTAAAAATGATAAAAATATGATATTAAAATAGTTAGAATAGAATAAAATAAACTTATCTTGCACAAAAGCCAGAAAGAGAGAGAGAGAGAAAAACAGGAGTAGCTTCAAAAAGATTAAGGTTTTTAGGCCTTTCGGCTTCTCCACCTTTTTGTATTTTTAAATACTAATTTATCGAAAGATAATATTTTTAACAGATCGGAGGGAAAAAGGAAAAAACCTGTCAAATAACCACGGACGTAATCTTTCCATGGCTGTTTGCCCGGCCCACGACAATTGAATGCATTAATTACAAGTTTGAAATTTCCTTTTCCTTTGAAAACATGTGGCCCTGCTATTGCACTGATTTCATTTTCTCTAAGCACTGACATATATTACTCTTATTCCTTTTTTCTGATGAAAAGTTATAAGGTATAAGTAAATTATTTAGTTATTTTTAAAATTTTAAATTTATGATACTTATTAATTATTTTTTTATCGATGTTATTATATAATATTATTGCATTAATCAAGGAAATTGATGTTCCGTCATAAAATTTAAATATCTTAATTAGTCGTATTATTGGTTGGTATGTTCATAATTTTCTTTTCTATTAATAAAACCAAATAACATTCAATTATTTAAATATAATTAACATTTAATTTTAAAATTATGACGTATCATATATATCTGTAAATTATCTTAACGCCATTAACCTACCTATTTTTGGAAAAAAGAAACTTTTTATTGATGTATCTCTCTCTATATATGTGTTTGTATATATATATTACATGTTGAAGTTGAAAAATAAAAGCTATTATTTTTAAGACTTATAAACAAGAGTTCCTTTCCATGAGTTAAAGTAATAATAATGAAACATAGTAATTTTTTAAACTTTGGATTACCACTTATTTGTCACCATCATTCTCTCTTCTGCAATTTGTGTAAATATTAATTTTTCATTATATTTGTTGTCCTCTCTCACATATTTTCTTCATGAAAGTTTTTTTAATTTAGCTTTTTATAATTGTCTCATCATACTATTTCATATAACAATTACTAGGAACACTAAATGGTAAATATTTTATATTTTATGTAATCAAACATGAAGTATCATCTAATTATTTATAATATGCCATAAAGAGATAGAGATATCAATAATATTTACCATGACTTTTAATCAATATAATAGTGATTGTATTATAAAGTTTCTATATATATTGTATATAATATATTATATATAAAATAGCATGTACACAATTTATGACAGCTAGATCGTGCAATTGATAATATATTGTACAAAACATAACATGTGTTATACATTACTTATGACAACATGATATATGTTACACATTTATTGCATATTATAATTAAACAATATAAGATCATAGATGAATTTTATGATTTACATAGGAATAAGTATTACTAAAAAAATTGATACGAATTTCATTATAGATTAATTTTATGACAAGAAAGAGCGACGGATTAGACGCCGATATCTATATATATTTTTGTATTATTTGATGATTATACTTATTTCCTTTGTAAAACAACAACATGGAAGTAGCTTGATGATATCAATTATAGCCCCCAATTTTTAAATCCTGCATACATCATTGGATACAAATGGAGTTCAGACAATCCAAACACTGCACCTATCAGTGAGTTTTAGTATTTATATTTGGAAAGTATCCTATCCTGTTTATATAAAATTGTCTATATACATAAAAGTTGACTAAAAGATGCAACTTTGCTAGGATTTAATTATCAGCTTTTTCGTTTCTCTGTTTCTTTGCTATAATTTGGGCATATATATGTGTGTGTATCTTTCACAAAATTAAATATTTATACTAATTTACTATAGTTTAACACATTATTTTTAATTTACTTTTTATTCGAATAATCAAACTATATAGTTATTAAAGCTTTTAACATGAAACGTTTTTTTTTTTTTGCATTTTCCCCTGTCTCATTCTTCGGCAGTGTTTAGCAAATCTTTATTCAAGAAAATAGACAGAAATAGATGAAAATAAAAAGAAATGCAATTTTATTTTGTGACTGAGAATAATAATATGGTAAGGAAATTAAAAAAATTAAAAATTGTTTCTTTATGTTTAGTTAGTTTTAGATTAAAAAAAGGGAAATTTTACTTATCATCTTAATTTGTCCTCATATTTTATTTCCATTTATTTCTCTCTCAATTATAATTTTTTTCCCACTCATTTCCTTTTCCTTTTTCATCCATTTCCACTTTTCACTGCTATATTTCCTCCTATTTTCTTTATTTGTTTTTCCATTTCAGCCATCTTCATCTCTCCAAACAAAATATTAATCACCATATACATCCTTTGAACCAAGAAAAAAATAAATAAATAAAGAACCACTTTAGTCATAATCATGTAAAATTAAACATCATGTTACCATTTTTTTAAAAGTTTTTTCTCAAATTATAAATCTATAGTTATTCCTCAGCTTTTGAAATATTTTATACCATATTATAACATTTATCTATCTTTTTATAATTTCAACCATCAATTATAGATGATAATATCAGATATTAAAAATATATATATTATTTATATATCTTATTACATCATTATATTCAAACATTCATATATTTTTTTTGTTTGTTGTTCCTTCTTTTACCTATTTATAGTCTTCACTTGCAATCATAATTCCTTCATTTCTACCATTTTCTTGTTAGTTTGGCTGTCATAACCTATCCAAACACTGGATTAATGACCCGTTTTAACCATAACAATGATATAATTAAGCTTCACATTTTGAAAACCTTAAGTAGTTTTTAAACATTATCTATATTATTAAACAAAAAAGTACTATTTGTTATCTTTAGTCTTTATAGGGATAGAATTTCCCGTCTTTATATTTCTATTTATTCACTTGTTGTAAAAAGCTACTCTTTCTTTATATGATTCTAACGTCCTGTGATTGTTATAATGAGATTTATCTCGTCATACCATTGAGTGGTTTGATTTATTTCAATTATAAAAAAACTGTTAATTTTTTTATTTAAATTTTTTTATAATTAATTTAATTATAATATTAGTAGTGGTATCAAATCTAAATTCTAAATAAAATTTTCTATGATCAAGTATTGGTATTTTACTATAAAATTTTAGATTTTCTTCACAGGAGTTGATAAAATGCGCCGTCTGGCAATATTTATTTTATCCGGGACCTTGTGGGGTGCAAGCTTGATGTAAGCAATATAGCGTGAGATTTTGAGGCAATGGTCAATATCCCAAGATGCTTTCCCAAAAAGACAAAAATTAATAGATCAGTATATATGATAGGAAAAATCTGACAGTTCAATTCTCAATTTCCTTTTATATTCATCTCCCAACTAAGTCCACAAAGTAAACCCGAACCGCCTTGAAATGTCCATCTCATCGTTAAATTTTTAACAACAAACGACTTTCTGTTTTCATAGTAACAGAGAGAGGCAGAGAGAGAGGAAGAGAGTTAGAGGGAATGGAGTTTGAGGAGCTAAAAGCGGCTGTGGAGGGAGTAGAGCTGGTTGATGCACACGCGCACAACATCGTGGCAATGGATTCGAGTTTTCCGTTCATCAGATGTTTGACCGAAGCCGAAGGTGAAGCCTTGGTCGATGCACCTCACTCTCTGTCTTTTAAGGTAATGTTTGTCCTCCACTGTTGTTCTTCTGTTCTGTTGATTGTCTGACCATCTATCTGTCTTCTATCATGTACATGGATACACGCTGCTATATTTTTGGAATCGGTTGTGATAGGAGATTAAGTTAGGTTCTCTTAAAAAAAAAAAAATAAAATTATGGATAAGATGCAAATTAATTACCAAAATAGCTTAAGGTTTTTAACATGCCACGCAGCCAGAAAGTTGAGATGCAAATTTCTATTTACGGAAATCGTACCTTGAACATGCTATTTCCATTTATGAAAAATTTCGCATATGCAAAATGCAAGTTTACGCGATCATTTTGGTAATTAATTATTCTCATAGCCTGTTTCGGTGGTAATCAATAAACTAGGTACCTGTCATGTTTGGTGATGTCTAGTAACATGGTTTCTATGGGATGGATACTTTGCTGTTTCAAACTCTGTATCTCAAGCGTGCTTTGACCAATAACACCGAGGCATTTGGACAAAGAATTAATATATGATTTATAGATGTTTGTTTCATTAGATTAAGTGTATATATGTCGTTGGTATGGATATAATGGAGATAGGGAAATCAGGTTGGAAAATACCATCCTTTTGATTTAAATATAAGTGCAGGCTTTAGATAGATGGCCAGCTTGGTTCTCTTTTCAATTAAAAATGATATGATAGAGATGTTTCAACTCCATTATTTTAAATCAAACTTATTGGAGAGTTCCTGTACTTCTTTTGGTTGCAAATTTAGGATCATTTCTTAGTTTGGGAGAATAAGAAAGTTATTGTTTCTACTGAAACATGCGACTGTTCTAAAAAATTATAAGATCCATTCAGAAAGTAAATTTGATAAAAAAAAAAATATGGAAAAGTATGGAATTATAAATTGATTTCTAATCAGAAATTCATATGAAGCTATTGCAGTCACTCTTGCTTGAATTTAAGCATAGGAATCTTGGTTATATTAGATGACACGATTACTTGTGTTCAATGTTGGTAGAGATGGAACCACTGTTGCAAAAGTGGAGTTGGGTGAACATTGAATAAATGGATAAGAATAGGTAAGAATTGCATTCTCCAAAAGCAGGTAATGGAATACAGATAGGTGCTCCTCTTATTTTTTTGTGGTATGAGAAATTGTAAAACAGAGTTTGACCAATCAACGTAATTCTTATAATCTCCAAAGTAAACTAAACATCATTTCAGCAGCTGCATCTATGTCTTTGAGGGAGAAAGCTAAAAATGAGGAGAAAGCAATCACTTGGACTCTTTGTGCTTTGAGCAACATCAGAATTAGTGCAATTTTCAATAGCTCTTTGCAGTATCCTTTTCTTCTCAGATTGTCCCTTTTAAAGTATTTTTTATTCTGAACTGAATTGAGTTTTTCCCAGAATTCTTTATTTGATTACCTGTGGTGTGCATGCGTTGTACGTGCCTAATTGACTTAACCTTGCTTAAGGAGTGCTTCCCATTTTCGGGTTATTCTCAGGTTGATTGAAGAAGTAATTTTGTTCATAATGTATTGACTAAAGCCCTTTGCTTTTTAAGTTAATATTTTTATATCACATTCATCTGTGACAGAGGAACTTAAAGGATATTGCTGAAGTCTATGGTGTGAAGCCAGACTTACATAGTGTTGAAGAATACCGGAAGAAAGTGGGACTCCAATCCATTACCACGACATGCTTTAAATCTGCAAGGATTTCTGCCCTGCTAATTGATGATGGACTTTTGTTGGACAAAAAGCTTGATTTAGAATGGCATAGTACAAGTGTCCCAGTTGTGGGCAGAATATTAAGAATCGAACGCTTGGCTGAAACTATAATCGATGAAGTAAGGAGCATCAACTTTGTTAGAACTTAACTTATGCTTGCATCTGTGGTTGTTATTATTGATCATAGTTCTTTCATTGCTTCTTATAAGATAAGTTCTAAAATTGAAGATCAATATTTCTATTCTTCAATTTAAATAAAGGGAAAAAAAATGAGAATTAGACTAACAAATGGATGTCTATGCTTGATTCAGTGACTTTCATGGTACAATCCCCTAAAGCCATGAAGGAATTATTGATCTAAGAATTAGACTAAGTTTTAATGGTGAGATTTTTTTAAGTGTGGAAAGGGGTATACTAGTGGTTCTACTTTATCAACCTGGCTTAAAAGTGTATGCAACTTTAATATCCTTGTCTAACCTATCTTGGTCTCACTTTATTGGAATTGAATGTTAGTATAATAGCATGAGGTGTCTAATTTTGGATCAATTCTACTATGGTCAATTCATATTTACACTGGTGAACAGATTTAGCTAGGACACTATTGAAATCATAATTACTTACTACTTGTGGGGAGATCCTTTTGTTTTCTTTTGGAATGGTTGTTCTGATAAATAATAGGGCAAATTAGTTTTTACATGTGTGGTTTGATAAGTTTGAGAATTATCACTGAAGAAGAATAATTCTACTGTCCCTCAACCTTTTTCTTTCTTTATCAGTATACTTGGCATCATTTCTGCATGTTTAGATTGTTTTTTACTTGATTCCTATTCTCTTAGGGTACACAAGCAGGATCTGTATGGACTCTGGATGCTTTTACCAAAATATTTGAAGAAAAACTCACATCATATCCTTTGTCTACTTACTGGATTTTCTTATGCTTTTAGTTACAGATGGTACATTTGTTTTGGTTGGTTTCCTTATATCAATCTTTACAGTTTCAAGTGAGATATATGGATTGAAGTCCATAGCTGCATACCGCAGTGGTCTAGATATTGATCCGAACACCAGCAAAGAAGATGCTGAAGATGGTCTCATGCATACTCTTCGAAGTGAGTAGAACAGCTGCATCTGTTTTGCTTGGTTGATGGGTGGATATACTGATTATTTTCAATTTGTAGGTGGAAGTCCCGTCAGAATTGCAAATAAGAGCTTTATTGACTATATTTTCACTCTTAGTTTGAAGATAGCTCTGCTCTTTAACCTACCCATCCAGATACACACAGGGTAATCGTAAACATTAAATTCTTTACTGATTTCATTTTATCTCCCTGTTGGATAGGAGGTAAAATAAATGGAGACTTGGAATTTCAAATGCTATTTAATATGTACATCAGGATTGGGAATATTTGTCTCAAAGAATGTAATACATGGAATTAAGGATGTTAATTATGGCATCCTTTCTTTCTGCTGAAAGAATCTATATCATTTCGATGCATTATTGAAGTAGCAATTTTATCATTACCCTAGCCATTCTCCTAGAAATTGACAGATCATAGCTTATGGTACACTTCACTAGATTTGGTGACAAAGATTTGGATTTGCGCCTGGCAAATCCCCTCCACCTGCGAAATGTGCTTGATGATGAGAGATTTTCCAAGAGCCGCATTGTCCTTTTACATACATCGTATCCATTCTCCAAGGAGGCTTCATATTTGGCCTTGGTTTATCATCAGGTTGCGTGTTCAAAGAATGGAATGTATTTAGTTTTGCTTCTGATGGTACACTTTCATATCCATTATTGCTGATAATCTTGTATAATATACTTTCAGGTGTACCTTGATTTTGGATTAGCTGTTCCCCAACTGAGCGTGCATGGGATGAGATCTTCCATCAAAGAGCTTTTGGATCTAGCTCCAATAAATAAGGTGAATTCTAAGGCATAATGCATATTTTTAGTCATGAGCAAACTTTTAATATTTTTGGCCTTATTGGAGATAGTAATGTGCTCTCTCTCATTAATTTGCAGATGTACAATTCATCACTTTTCCTCTTTTCTCTTTTCCGTTTCTTCTGCTTTGGCTTTTAAGATGTCTGACTAGTATATTTTGCAGGTCATGTTCAGCACTGACGGTTATGCTTTTCCTGAAACTTTCTACCTAGGTTCGTGGATGATTTTATCTCATTGAGAAACTTACTTTCCCACCGTTGCATGTCTATAAAGCCCAGTACCATTTTTGTGCTTCATTGTGGCTTTAGATAAAAATACACTTTATGCGTAATAAAATGGAATGGTAGTAAAAAAATTTCTCATAAGTTCAGCACTTTGTATTCAGCTGAATATCAGGTTCGTTTTTTTTTTTTTTTTTGGTAATTTTCTATTGTTATTCCTTCTTATGTTTTTGGCTGTTGCATGTCTATAAGACACTACAACAGAGACACAGTTAATCACTTGAAAATATGGCTGTTTGACTCCGTAGGGGCAAAGAAAGCACGTGAAGTTGTATTTTCCGTCCTACGTGATGCCTGTATTGATGGCGACTTGTCAATTCCAGAAGCAATTGAAGCAGTGCAAGGCATTTTTGCAGGAAATGCAATTAAATTCTATAAAATTAATCCAACACCTAATTTAATACCTAATGGTTCCGGCAATGCTGTGAACCTTACTCTTTGAAGACAGACATTATAGCTTTGAAGAAAGATATTTCCCTAGTTCGAATAATTTGGGTTGATACTTCTGGACAGCATCGATGCCGTGTCAGTCTCTCTCTCTCTCTCTCTCTTCTCTCTTCCGTGCCTGCACCAGATCTGCTCAAGTTAATGATACACTTATATCTGTACATATATTATGATTTAGGGATTTTGTGCTTCACATTTGGATTACAACTAACAGACACAGTAGACTATAAAATTGGAGGCACAGTGATAGTTGCTATTTGATGAGATTTTGCACGGATTTTAGGACAAGGTTGATGTTGATGTGGTTCTTCTGTTGGTTAATCAGATGTGATCTGAGATTTGTTGGGGAGATAATGTACCATTATTTTCTACCACATGTGACTTATTTTTGAATTGAACTAAGCTTACTGAACTTGTTCATTTTGTTGGAATTTATTACATCATAGTGCATAATGCTCATTCCTGTTTCGTCAATTGATAAATAGCTATTTTTTCACTAAGGAATGCTCCTTTAAATGATTGCAATTTCTCACCCTCTTTTTTTATTTTTTTATTTTTTTGGGGCAAATTTCAGGTAGTTCCCTACAAACGTTTCAATGATGTCATCTTGAAAAATGGTGTTGGTTTGACTTTTGCTTCTATGGGAATGACATCGTTTGTTGATGCTCCAGCTGATGAGACTAATCTAACTGGTACAGGGGAGATCAGACTTATTCCCGATTTATCAACAAGAAGGCAAATTCCATGGTATTTTGTAAAATCACTGTTGAATTTACTTTGGTTTTAGATATTGGGGTTAGTACCACAATTATCTAATCTAAAAACTTAAGCTTATAGATATGGCGTGGGCTATTATATTTATTATATAACACTCTCCCTCACTTGTGGACCGAGAATTTGACTGAAGCTCATTAAGTGGACAATTTTAATTTAATGGGGTTATAAGTGTGCAGGGATTCAAACTTATGACATCTCGCTCTGATACCATATTAGGGTTAGTACCACAATCATTTAATCTAAAAACTTAAGCTTATAGATATAATATGAGCTATTATATTTATTATATGTCATTAGAAAGTCTTAGTGCAATCTTTGGTTTGAGTTTTTTCTGTTTAATGTATTGGTTACTTGTTTCCTTACTTCCTGTCAAATTATTCCTACCATGGCTGCCCAAAAATGAAGAAAGAAAGGTAATAAATGGCATGCTCAAAGCAAGCGTGATTTCTTAAGTATCATTGGAAGACATTTGGTGCTAAATTCAGGTCTTCAACCTAGTAACTAAGGTTTGCAGTAACAAACATGAGGTTAGAGAATAGGATATATTACATTAGAAGGAATCAACGTTTAGGAGTTAGTTCATTTAAGATATTAATGTTCCGAGTGGTTAAAAAAAGAAATTAATATTTCACAAAATGAGTGGTATCCATTGAGAAAATTCAAGGAAAGTTGATAAAAAAGTAATAAAATATTGATACCTTAAATGAATTTCATGAAACATTAATAAATCGTTTGACTTACTTTACGAAATATTAATTTCTTTTTTTTAATTACTCAAAATCTTGAAACCTTGAACAAAAATATATTCCTAAACACCAATACCTTCTAGTGTATTTTTCTTTAAAAAATATAAAATTGAGAACGAAACATGAAAATTGTTATTGGAAGAGTTAAGTTACTTCTAGTATATGCCTGAAGCATATCATTTGTGAGATGGTATTGATTTCTTTTCCATGCATTGAACTTGTAGCATGTGACTTTTTCTCCTGCAAAAAGTATGAAAGTTGTGAAAAAATGATCAAGTAGTTTCAGAAAGATAAAACGATGCCATTTAGGCACTTGACTTTTATTTATTTATTTACATATTAATCTTTGTTCTCTGTCCTATACATTTTCATTTGATAAATGCAAATCGCAGATACCATAAATATGTATTCCAATGTCGGTGAGTAAAATCCCTGAGTAGTTGTGGCAGATTTTGAAGTTTATTGATATCATCATAAGGCACAAGTTGCTGCGATGTAGAACATCTACAAATATTTGGCATAGTTGACCCTTTGCATGGAGAAACCTTTGGATTTTCATTGATTCTTTGCACCATTATGGAGTCATATGTAACCTTGGTGTCAACTTTATCTATAGGACCGTACCCAAAAATCTCTATCTATCGGAGGTAGATCAAGAGGGTTTTCTGCTTGTTTTACGCGAGTGAGCATTGCTTTCTGATTTGTTCTTCAACTTTTATAGTTGTTTCAATCCGATTATATTGCGTATTAGTGTTTTATTTTCCATTTATGCATACCTTTTATATAATTCGTGTTACTTATATCATGAAGATTGTTGGATGTGCTTTACGGCTTTTTGCATACTCATTTGTGTTTACAATAGTTAACAGTGATTTGCCTAAAGGCAAAAAAGTGGGGGTCAGTTTTTCAAATTACAAATTGCCATTATGCTTAGTTTTATCTATGTTTCACTGTTCAATTCTTCTGAAATATAATGTCGTCATACCTTATCAACAGGGAAAAACAAGAGGAAATGGTTTTGGCGGATATGCATCTTAAACCTGGAGATGCTTGGGAATATTGTCCAAGAGAGGCCTTACGGAGAGTTTTAAGGGTTCTGAAAGATGAATTTGATTTGGTATGGCTAAAGAGCTTCTTTCTTTATATACTATGACGAATTGCTTATTATCTCCATGCTTTCAGGTAATGAATGCCGGATTTGAAAATGAATTCTACCTTTTGAAGTGTGTGATAAGGGATGTTATTAGTTATTACTGAGTAAGGATTTTGTGGCACTGAGAGGATGAATAATATCATCTAATATGAAGTTACTTATTGTGCAGGGATGGAAGGAAGAGTGGCTACCAGTCGATTATTCTCCTTACTGCTCTACATCTGCATATGATGCAGCAAGCACTGTTATTCATGAAATTTTTCATACGCTGGACTCCATGGATATTCCCGTAGAGCAGGTATATGATGAATCTCAATGCATTCTTAAGTGCTAGCATTTACCACCAATATTTTTTTGTTGAAGTTTGCCACATCATTACTGGGAATTGTTTTCTTTGATTTTAATTGTTAGAAGACTGCGAGTAATGAGCCAATTTTTAATTTTCCTGCTCATGAAACACACAGTATTCACAATTAAAGAGTACAGTTATCTCATTATTACTGGGAATAGTATGCCAAATTTGTTTGTTACAAAAAGGTTATTTGCCGATTCCATATTTTACTGACACAATTTCTTATGTTTACACTGCACTTTACTGTTATCATTATGTTTGTGTTCTTGTTTTTATTGTTGGCCTTTAGACTTAGATATTCTGAGCCCTCATATAGTTATCTTATATCCATGCTCAACTTAGAATGCTCTTCTATGATCAGGTATATATTTTATAACTTAACCAAACAAAATTTTTTGGCCTTTCATGAGTGTTACTTGTTCCCTTTGTAATGTCTCTGGTTTTCATGGGGTAAAAAAGTGATATCTCCTTGGTTTGATCAGTATGCGTGGTTGTGCTTCCTTCTGGTTGTCTTCTAGTCCTCCACAGATGAAATGTTGATTTTCTCTCGTACTTCCCTCTGTAAAAATCACAGTTACATGCAGAGGCTGGGAAAGGGCAGTTTGAATTTGCTCTTGGTCATAAAGCCTGCCACATTGCTGCAGACAACTTGATTTTTGGCCGTGAGACTGTAAGAGCTGTTGCAAGGAGACATGGGATGTTGGCAACATTTTTGCCCAAGTAGGTACCATTTTGTCTGAAAGACTGTAAGAGTAGATTGTGAGTTTTGGAGAGTGCCTGTCCTCATCTTAAAATTAGGGATACAATGCTACATTCCTCATTCAAATTGCTAGTATATGATTTTTCTTCTAAAACAAAAAACATTGATTGCTAAAGTTCAGAGAAATTAATGTGATAACTTCTCACATCCAAATTATTTGTTTTATCAGTAAATAGTTACTTACTGAGTTATGACCTCAAAAAAATTGCAACAGTTAATCAACTGCCTCTTGTTTTGTAGATATGATCTCGATGACATCGGATCTGGATCCCATGTGCACCTTAGTCTCTGGAGAAATGGAGAAAACGTGTTCATGGCCTCTGATAAGTCTTCTGATTATGGAATGTCACCTCTAGGGCAACAGTTCATGGCAGGAGTCTTAGATCACCTTCCTTCTATTTTGGCTTTGTCAGCTCCTATACCTAATAGGTTGACCCTTTAACCCGCTATTCTCTTTTTGATTTCTTACATGTTTGTTTAATGGCTTGTTTGTACTTTGCAATTCTTAAGGAGGCTTTTTATTCTCCCCAGTGCTTGATTTCTCTTAGTTCAGAGCATCTGCATTACATATCTTGATTTATATATTCTGTCTTGGTTTCTCATTTCTGCATTCAAACAAAACTTACATGAATCTGCCTGATCTTTCTGCCTCTATATCTTTCTATTTATCTTGTTTAGTTGACATGGCAGTGAACATGAGTTAAGTGGTCTTTTGGCCCTTATATCCTTATAAAAGAGATTCTTGTGCATATGTTAGTTCCAAGAAAAATATCTTTTAATTAATTTTATTTTTAGCAATGATAATTACAAGATTGAAATTGTGTTTGTGGAAAAATTCGGAATTCACCCTATTATTCCACTGACATGGCTTTATCACTTATTCCATGTTATAAATTTTCTTCCTAGTCCGTATCATTCCTTTTTGAACTGAGGGGGGCCTTTTTTCAAAACCTATTTTTGCAATAGTTTTGCATATTATGTGCCAATAGCTGGAAAGACCAATTGTCAATAATTTGTTGGTGAGAAATTACATAATTGGAGTGAACTAAATTATCAATTGTTTAAACAGTTTAGGTTATATCTTCCTTGTGTTAAGGTTGAAGCCACAACCATTTGATCTAAAAGTTTAAGTTCGTAGAAATAGTACGAGCTATTATATTTATTATGTAACACTCTCCTTCACTTGTAAGCCGGAACTTTGACTTTAACTAAACTCCATAAAGTAGACAACTTAATTTATTGGAGTTGTAATGAGTGTAAAATAATTTGAACTTATGTTCTTTACTTTGATATCATGTTAAGATTAAGCCACAATCATTTGATTTAAAAGCTTAAAATTTTAGATATGGTGCGGGTTATTGTATTTATAACGTAACACTCAGCACCTGTTGTAGACCCCAAATCAGGTTAAGAGTGTAAATCGAATCATCTCTAGTAATTTTTTTTTTGCATATTTTCCCAAGAGATGGCAATGCTGTGTGTCAGAGATTAACTTTTTGCTTATACCAACAATTTTCAAACTATTGCAAAGTACAATAAATGTGTGTATTACCTAGATTCAAGGGCAATATGCTCTTTTAGGTTGCAGTATGTGTGTGTGTACAGGCATAACTGTCAAAATTACAAGTTAAATATACGATTTTATGAGTTTATGATTTTATATGTTTTTTCTTACTTAAAATAAATACAAAATTGTTTAAGTGTAGACTTTAGATAGAATTATGAATTTAGGTGTACGATTCTACACGTTTACTATTTTACTAGCTTTGCACAATTTGTACAATTCTATCAGCTTTTTACATTCCAGTAAATAGTAAAATCGCGATTTTGATACAGGTATTCTACATGATGACATTTGATTTTATTCTAAGGTTTGTTGCTATTCACAGTTATGATCGTATTCAACCTAATACTTGGAGCGGCGCATACAAATGCTGGGGGAAGGAAAATAGGGAATCCTCAATTAGAACAGCATGCCCACCTGGAATAGCAGATGGTCTGGTCAGCAATTTTGAGATCAAGTCATTTGATGGGTGTGCAAATCCGCATTTGTCCTTGGCTGCTGTAGCTGCTGCTGGAATTGATGGTCTCAGAAGGAAACTTTGGTTGCCCGAGCCTGTTGGTAAGAATAGAATTATTAGCTAATATCTCTAGTTATAAGCACGACTGCATGGTCAACATGTTTGAATCTCTGCTTTGTGGTGTTATACTGCCAACAAAAGATTTGGCTGAATTTTCATCGTTTTTGGCGTGAACTTCTCTCTTTTGGTATATCATAGCCTAATGACTATGAGATATCCATCGATGGAACAGATGCAAACCCCTCCAGCCTCGAGGGTAAGCTTGAGAGACTACCTGCTAAACTTGATGATTCTTTAGAAGCCCTCCGAAAAGACAATGTCATCAAAGAATTTCTGGGTGAGAAGCTTTGGGTAGCCATCACTGGGGTGCGAAAGGTATGCATTCTAATTAATCCCTTGTCAACATTCGAAGCTTGGAACAGTCCTTGATACATAAGTTTTCATCTGTGTGCTCCACCGTGCTCAAATATGTATCCGTAACTTTGAGCAATCATTTAGCTTTACTTGTTTGTTTTCTTCTCCTAAAAGCCAGAGCCAATAGGTCTTATTCATATTCCGATTGATCATACATGCCTAATGAAAACTGAAGTTGTCTTTGGATTTTGCAGGCCGAGATCGAGTACTATTCTAAGAACAAGGATGGTTACAAACAGCTCATACACCGGTATTGAGATAATGGTATGTACTTTGTCAATGTGAATGTTCTCCTTTCATGATGCTCCTCCTTATGATATCGGAGATTAGTTGGAACAGTGGAGTAGCCTGAAGTGAATATTCATTTAAAATTTGCAGTTTTTCAAGTTACTAACAAGAATGGATTTAGATCTTTTGCTAATGTTCATTGAAACGGGAAAAGGCTTGCATTTCATGTCTGTTCTTATAATTATGTGGTGCTTGTCTAGGATTGATGTTTCTTCTACTTGTCAACAGCCCCATTTCTCCTTAGGCCTTGTTTGGTTTCCTTCAAGAATGAATTTCTACAATTCTATTTCTGTAATTCATTTTATAGAAATTAGGTTTCCATTCCCTTGTTTGTTCGACTGTGAAGGTATACAAGAGGTCTCCCATTCCAATTTTTATTTTGATCATAAAGGAGGAGGGGAAAAGAGGAATGTTATTCGGAAGAGTGAATGCAAGCTTTCCAAACTGAATTTATAGCTTTTTGTAAGAACCGGGTGGGGGGTGGGGTGGGGGGAGAAAGGAAAGGGAAAATGTGCACATTGTAAATATATCCTGAATGGATGATCAGCTAACTCATAAAACGCCCTATTACTGGTTTCAAGGTGTAAGCAAGGGTGAGGATTATTTGTATATTTTTGGTCGCAGGAAAGTGAAAGTCAAACCTTCCCCTTCCATATTAATCGGAATATTGTTTTCCGGGCTCTCATTTGTATGAATCTCTTAAATCCACAAAAGGCACACGCTAATTTGTATAACGTAATCTTTCGAGCCAACATTTCCTCTCTAAGAAACACCATCAACCCACAACGTAAATTCAAATGCTAAACATTGCACTAAAGGAATAGTATGGTATAAATAAATGTTCTTTATTTGTTCATGGTTTTAAGAATTGATGGAGCAATTTTAAATAATTTTATATTTGAAAATTTATGGAGAGAAATCCTAAGAAAGAAGAAAACATAGGAATTCAATTAGGACAGATCATATAGGATGTTCAGTCCATTTGGATCCAACTACAACCCAATGGCTATTTCTTTATAAAATTTGAAGTGGGTTTAGGAGTTTTTAGCATTATAGGGTTTGGATTGTTCTTTAAAACACTTTCAATGCTTGACAAGAAATCTAATTCAATATACAAAAGGTTAAAAAATGGGTAAAAATAATATGGTCTTTAATTAATATCTATATATATAGAATATTTGAAGTGTGATTGAAATATATTAACTTATTGATTAGGTTTTAAATATACAAAAAGCTAATGCCAAGTTTCAAACAAATGTTATAAACCTATTGAGTTTGAGACAAGTTTTAGGATATTGAAATGACTTTGAGACTAAAGAAACTAGTCAAAACCTTGCCCTTTGCATGCACAATTGAATTAAGCAAATTCATTGCAAGACTTCACCAACAAAAGTCTTGAACCTCTTAGTTTTATGTGATTTGATTAAATTCAATCAAAGAGTTACCTTGATAAGGGTTTTAGATTTAATGAATTTGAGAAAAGGGGATTGGCTGTGTTAAATGGATTGAGGTATGTTATAGAAGGTGTTAGGCTGTGTTAAATGGATTGAGGTATGTTATAGAAGGTGTTAAAGTGATAAATGACATTCTAATTAAGGCTTTCAATCAATATAATCAATCAAAAGAGAAGAACTACAATTTTGAGGATTATATGGAGCAGGTTTTTCCTTTATAATTCATCAATTTGGTTTATTGATAATGTACATTAATTGGAGCTTAAATCTATCAGTTGTAATAGCATTATAGTTAATTTATCTTGGGATCAGTTTACCATAACAGAGGAAAGTAAAACTACTTGTTTGGGACCTTTTTTCTAATGGTTCAATCGATTGAACTATGACTCTAATTGATAAAACCCTATTACAAGTCTAATTAATTATTATAATGAGTATGTGTGTTTTTAAGTTACTGGATGGTTAATAACCTAAGAAAGCCTTGAGATGACGACACGTACAAATATTATAAGAAGAAACATGAAAGGAAGAATATAAAACTTGATTTGTCAAGCATACATTCATAACAAAAGATTGAATTGGATAGAATTAATTGTACTGTACTTATTCTTCGTCAAGTGAACGTCTTGATCTTTTGTGGAAGTGTTGCAATAGTGGTTCTACATTGTCTCAATGTTAGCAATATATAGATTGTTCCACAGTGAAGAGAGGAGCATCCTATTTATTAATTTTGGAGGTTGATATTAATCATCAAATGGTGTTAAAATAGACAATTAAGGTCAAGCATTACAAATAGACTATTAGATTGTTCCTAAGGATCCATTAGCTGCCACTAAAACCTCATATTTCCTTTAGTTTTTATGAGCATGGATATGAGTTTAGATAAGTCTAAAGGTTTATGAGAATTAAGTCATCTTCTAATACGAATAAACCTAAGGTTTATTTAAGCCTTCTTAAATCTTATTAAGGTTAAAAAAAATCCAAATGAGTTCAAACAAACCTTTTTCTAGAGTTTTCTTTATGCACAAAGATAATCAATTAAGGGCGATAGAAAAGAAAACTAGCTTATCAATCCCTATTACAAGTTATTAAGTCAGATATTCCTAAAATATCGCTACTTAAAGTTGGTGTCCTAAAGCTCTATTACCAATCCAAGAAATCAGCCCAATAGGATGGTACCAATTACGGAAATGATCATTTACAATTTGAGTCTAAGTATTTTATTTATTGAAGCAATCAAGTTCTTGGATATGGTATCCCGTTTATGTTATAGTGAAGACTTCAATAAGAGACAATGTCATTCTAATTTGTTTAATTGAATGCTTGTAATTCTGTTAGTTAATTTCCATTTTTATGCTTATGCGAGGAAAATTAATAACTAACTGAACTTATATTTTGCTGATTGAATTACTTCGAAGGTTAGATTATGTGCCGCGAGATGCCCATCGCCTAATGGAATAAGGCTCACGGGCTAACCTACGGCAAGCATGAAAATAGGTTTAGAAAGTTCGTAATGGTTTATAATCAGGTTTTCTTCAATGCCAACATGTGATGTGGTGCCAGAATTCCTACAACAACATTTTTTCAGCGCTGTGGAAGAAAACATGTGACCAAGAGGCTCATATAAACGACGAGAACTAAATCACTTGAAATATAAAGGATTTATTTGAATTCTTATGCATAAACATTTATGACTTTCAATACACTTATCCATGTAATTACAATCGTAGATATGATTTTGCCCCTTAAATTTTACAAGTGCATTCACTTTTTCAAACCACCGTTTGAATTGGCCAAAAAAAACAAAAAAATACACCATTTGAAGGATTTTAAGCCATTATCAAAGAATTAAAAAATAGTATGGCGGCTCAGGAGTTATTAGTAATGATTTGAGAAGGTAAATTTAATTCTTTATTTTTAAGAAGTTTTAGTATGGCAAAATTATGTTTAGAGGTGTAATTTTTCATTAGAAAATAGGATCTTGCAATGATGCAATATGAGTATTTTAGATGTTTTGCAATGTGGAATGTGGTAGCTAATCATAGGATTTTAAAAATATGATTGTGGGGATTGTAAATATATTCCCTAGATTATTGATTTTAAAAAAGATACAGTTCCTAGATTTTTAATATGTCATTTTACTTTTTTATAACGTTTGAAAATATAGACCATAGCACGGTTCAAAACTCGCAAGAACCATTGGTTCACATGTCTGAAAATAAGGAATCCATTAATGTACAAATATCCTACAAATTATTGTGAGAATCTCAAAATCATCATTGGAAGGACAATCGAGAGCCGTTTTGGAGTTCTATTTATGGTAATGCGTATATATGCATTTTTGAAGCTATCATGGAAATAAGGTCACATTTTAATGGCTTAGTAATGTTGCATGTGAACTAATTGAGTTAAATCGAAGAATATGGTGCGTGCTCTATCATCTTCTCTATCGAGCCAACTTACTCCGAGTCTCCGACATTGCACATCCTTTAGTGCTAAAACAAAATGATAAAGTTATGAAACACATGGCCTAGAAAATCATTACAGACAAGACACCATACCATAACACGATGGTTGAGGTTCAACTTGAGGATAACTATAATGGTGGAAATGTTGTTGGGAGGGCTCGTGGATGGCTCCACCTCCACGTGTGTCGTGTGTTCAATTGAGCGTGGAATGGTGGCGGGACCTATTGCTTTTCTCGGAAAATTTTGTTGCAAAAAAACTATATATGCTTTGAATTTTGAATTTATTTTAGGAGACCAACTTTCATTTCAATTTTTCTATATCTCCATAATTAATAAATACAATTATTAAATAATAATCACTAAAAAAATTTTCATGTTTCTTTGTTTTGCTAGAATGATCAAAAGCGAGACTTACTACTATTTCCTTGAGACCGATCAAAAGTGTTAGGTACGTAAGTTTTGACGCTCTCACTAACCAAACATTTTCATGTTTCTTTGTTTTGCTAGAATGATCAAAAGTTAACAAAGAGATTAGAAAAAGGCAAAAGACAATTTACACAAGGGATGAAGTCAATCCAATACCCTAGGATTACCAATGTTAGTTACTGTGTCCTTTTTCAATGCCATGTACTATATTCGCATAATGTATGAATATTACCCCCTGCATTTATTTTTCCTTTTTTTTTTAATTTTAGGACTAAATGCCTATACAGAATTATTAGTTGATGCATATAAAAAATAAAAATAAGTAGCCTATCGATCAGTAGGTGTCAAAGGAGGCATAGAAGAATCATGTAAAATTATTTGATAAGCAATTTTATAATAACATAGTGTATCCATTTTTACATATATACTAATAAGATAATTGTTTCATTATATCAATTAGGTAAGGATGGTGGCTAGAAGGGAAGAGAAAGACATTAAGGCTGTTTAGATTAGTTAGGAGTCAATGAGCGATGTCGTTATCCTAGAAAGGTAATGGTTCATAGATCTAGATATCGGGATGGCATGGGATACAGTGAGTCAACCATTGAGGAGAAACATGACTATTACATGTGGCCACAAGATGAATCTAGTGTCAACTTGGATGGTGTCGATGGGTTTGGATCATGCATGTAGAGATTCGCAAAGATGAAGTAGCTTGTTGGGATGTTGATGGCATGACTTCCCATGCCATATTACAAATAGTACCCACCTTATCCTCAGCCGCCACTGCTTACAATTGCTCCCATTAGCACTCTCAATTCAAGCCAGTTGTATTCTACTCTAACCACAACTATATTATTATAGGTATTACATCATGCATAGCTAGGCGTTCGAATAAGCCTAGTCATAGCCTCCATCCCTAACTAGATCCTTAGGTAGTTCCTCTTAGCATCAAGGCTAGCCCCCAGCACTAGGATATATTTCATGGTTACCGATAGCACCATAAGGAGCACCACTAATCGACCCATCATTCAAGCAGCAACTTGCTCATGGATCCCATTTATTCCCTACCATGAATTAAGATTGTCTCAACATCTTCCTCCATCATAATAACAATAGCATCTCGGCTCCCATCATGACATCACCGATGACCTCAAGCATTTCGACTCAGCTCCTACCATTTTAATTTTTATTTAAGTAGTTTATATTAAATAATAAGTTACTTAATTATGCATATCAATTTACATTAAAAATAACTAATTTAATTAATAAATATCAACTTACATAATTATAAGTGACTAAAGTATTAAGTATAACAACTATACAAAATTGAAAAGAATTATAAGTTAATTTAATTACATTAGGAGCTAAAGTGTACATGACAAGCTAAGGGTATTTTAGTAATTAATTTATCTTATTAACTAACTTCACATACATCCTCTCTCATTTCTTCATCAACAAGTTTTTTAAGCATTCTTCACTTTCTTTATTTTCTTCTACAAGTCACTCTCTCAAGACTTCTCTTACAAGTTTCTCACTTAATCTTATTCTACAAGTTTCCTTTGTCTCTCTAAAAACCTAAACGCAAAACTCTACTCCTTGTTCTAGAAATTCACACCTAATCTAACAACAAAACAAATGAAAACAAATTGTAGAACAATAGGAGTTTGAGAAAAGATAAAAGCATCAACAACTTACATGCAAAGTGTTGTAGTAGTAATGGGTTTTTGTTTGTTAATATAACTAAGTACTTAACTTCAATAACATGATTGTTCTAATTTAATGATAGATTGTGTTTTTTTATATGAGTTTAAGATCAATGTTTACATATTAAAAATGAGTTTGACATAATTATCTAGATAAATACATGATTTTTAATTCAATTTGTTAATTACATGCAATGATTGTGTTAATTTGGTTAATCAAATTATATATTTGGATTAAAACAATAATATGATGAAAATATATCATTAATATGTATAATTGATATTGATTTGATATTGATATTTATAATTATATATATAACATGTACATGTCGAATAACACGAAAGAATATCTGTGTATTTGTAATATAGAATAGTGTGTGACTTATAATGATACGAAGTTGGAATTGGTTTGTATTTTGAGTTTAAGCTTCCGAAAAATTTCTAGAAAATATTTTAAATGTTCATAAAGATCTTCATGCCTTCAACCTCATATTTAAAGTGTTCATGAAAATTCGAGCTAAATCTTTAATACAAGTCAAATTCAACCTAAAATGTATTTTACATTAATCTTTGGGTTTTGATATCTTGAAAGTTTATAACTCATAAATTTATATATAATCAATATGAAATCAATATCATAAATATAAAGTTTCAAATTTAGTATTAAAGATTTGAATCAAAGTTAGTTTGAACGTATGTAAACTTGCTTTGATCTTGTTGGGTGAAAATTAATTGTGCAAACTTGTCTGTGACCTTTCATTTTGTTAAAATATTTAAAACTAATTATAATTGGCTATAATAATATCACTAATAAATTATTTTGATAAACAACAAGTAAGTAAAAAATAAATATAATATAATAAAATGGTGTGGTTCGTGTGGATTAAATTGGTTTGCAATTGCACCAACTCTAAGCATAGTTCAAAGGATAAGCTTACTCTAATTTCTTCACAATTTGGACCAACCCATTCTCAATAATATTTAATTAAATAAATTTAATAAAATAATAAAAGAACTTAGAGATGTTAAAAAAATTAAATTTCAATATATATATGAATTAATTTTCACATAATCCTTGGAAATCGGTTTTAAGAAATAAAACTTAATATTTAATTGGACTTATAATTATTGGAAATGGACTTAGATAAGTATATCTTTAGTATATAATTAGTCAAATGGATTTAATCAATAATTGATTTAAGAATTAATAAAGTAATTCAGGATAACTTATCTAGTTAATTTAAAATTAAGTTAATAAAAGTTCTATCTTTCTTTCTTCAGTTCTGATTCTTGTGGTATTGCATCAACAAACAACTGTTTTCTATATTGAGCTCCAAGTATACAGTGGCTTGCGTGGTCCTTGCTAGGGTATGCATCTTAAAATGAATTAATACTTAAAGATGGCTTAATTAATTACTTGAGTGTGCTTTTTGTTGTTTAATTTGGTATAGGGAGTGATAACCTTGCATGGTGGTGCCAGCACAGTAGTTAGGCGCTTAGACCACCATTAGTAGCTCTACGGGTAGCCGATAATGCGAACAATATCAATGTAACGTCTATTTGGATAAGTGAGAAATAATAGTATAGTTCACGTTAAAGAGACCAAATGAACTATATTATGTTATGGAGTGTGATAGGTAGAGATGAGTAATGGTTATGCACCCTATATGAGGCTACTTGTTTAGAATTTCTTCTAGGAGATATAAGTATTCAATTGCTCATATCAATCCCTTAAATAGTTGCTGCTATTCAGGACTCCAAATTCCAATAACATATTGTCAAAGTGTGAGAGCTTCACTATTGTTTACTAAACCAAAATTGAAGATTTAAATTGTTAGTTGTTATATTGTATTTGCATTTGCATTTGCATTTCAATAAGTGTGTGTGATTATATTGTGTGGGCTTGTATTACTGTACACTAGCATTGGGCTTCAATTTATTCTTTTTTTTTTTTTTTAGGTTATTTAGATAATTTTTGCATATTGGTAAGAGATTTAACGAGTTAGATATTTAGATACGTTGGATATTGTATTATTATTTTGAGAGTATAATCTCTATATTAAGATGTATTAATGAAAGATTATTTGAAATGATTTGGTTATTTAATTTTATTAGATAATGTTATTTACAAAACTTAAATAAGGTTTTTATAACCTAAAATATGTTTGAAACTCACTTAGTTAATAGTAGCATTTACGTATAACGCTTAAGTATTATATGTAAACAAAACTATTGACATTCTAAACCCTATTTGAGGCATGACACTTATGAAGTTTTAGAAAATATGACAATGCATGGTATCATTAATGAAATTCTTATGCATAAATAAGATAATATGATAGTAGCTACATTTAGATAATTCGAATACTAACTTAATTAAGATATGATTTTTCCAATCATATAATAATGTGTCGGACTCTGTTTACAACAAAGAAAATCTCACTATACTTAGAACTTAGTGCACTAAAGATGGTACATCTGACTGTTACCATTCACCTGTTTTGTATTGTATTGTTTTCACTTGAACTACAATCTAGGGAAAGAGAGAGACAATTCTCTAAAGTTGGGTATCAAGATGTACCGATTTAGTAAGGATACGTGAGATTAGGTCATTAGGTATATATGAAAAGTCCTCTGCACTTTGATCTACTTATAGATAGACGTGTGAAATGATCCTAAAATTACGTACTTGAAAAATTCTTGTCGAAGTTTTTCTTTTGTTTTCCTTCTTTTTTTTTTTTTTTTTTGGTTGAGAAACAGAGAAATATATTTCATTCAACAGCTAATTATAGTAGTTGAAGCATAGTGCTCCATTTTTGTTATACTAACAGAGGAAGATTTAATCTCTCGATCATACAAGACATTACAAAAGTCTTTAAACAAAATATTTTTAACATTAGTTGGGTTACAGTTTTTCCCTGCAAGCCGAGACAAGGTTAAGATATTTGTTCAAACAGTTCTAAGAATTATTAATTATTTGGACGGCTGTTTTAGAATCAAGATCGACCTCGATCTTTTTAATTCCCGTGAGTAAGCAGTAACGAAATCCGAATCCCCATTGTAATGCAAGTAACTCGGCATGTAGGATATCAATTTTGGCAAATTTTCAATGAAATCCCATTATCCAATCACCTTTTCATCTCTGATTACGCCTCCTAGTGGGGCTGGACTATTTGAATTGTTTACTGCAACATCGGTATTGAGTTTGACATCCTTTTTGTGGCGGTTTCCATGAGAGATTATGACACCATAGAAGAAGTTTCAACAACCTATAATAGTTGACTTTTTGGCTTTTCTTTTCGTTTAATCTGTCTTTCGATTAGCTCTATTCAATTTAAATATCATAATATAGAATGAAAAATGTTTTCCTTGTTTTTCATTTCAGCTACCATATAACACAATGATTTTGGGAAAGAAAGAATCCAACTTAATCCATCTTAACAAAAGATTGATGTTCATATCTTTAGATTATAGCATCCCATTTACTTAGAAGTAATGGAATAGAGTAATTATGGGTCAATGTCATGAATGGTATTTGAATTTGAAAAAAATATGTGATTAAGTATTTGAACTTTAAAATTAATAAATTTAGTACCTAAACTTTCAAATTGACCAATTTACTTTTTGAAAAAACTTTTTGCACATGTCAACAATACATCCATTAAGTTATTTTATGTATTAAATTAATCAATTTTAAGTTTTCTCAGGTACTATATTGATTAATTCTAAAGTTTGAATACTAAATTAATCAATTTCAAAGTTTAAGTATCTAATTATATATTTTGCAAAGTTTAGGTACCATTCATGATATTATCCTAATAATTATTCCCCTATTACTCCCTATCACATTATTTATTTGAAAATTGGACTAAAAATTTATTTTCATCATCATCATCATCATTGTTATTATTTTGCTAGAGAACAAGAAACTTCATTTATTAATAAAAAAAAAAGTAAAAATCAACCAAAAATAAAAAAAAATAGAGATGTAGGTAACAACCCTAGCCAAGAAAGTCACATTTTCTACATTAAGAGGGGGTATTAAGACCTTTAAATGCAAAAAGTTCTATTATAAGAACAAAGACTGGGTACTCTCATTGGAGAAAATACCAACATAAAAAGAGCATTAAAAAGAACAAAATAAAGGACAAAGACCCAAATTAAGGAGACTTTTTTATGGAAGATACATCTTTTTCATCTTGAGAACTCTCTTTATTCAAGACTTTAAAGTACGATACCAAAATGTTAAATCCTTTGACATCCTTCAAAATATTCTGAAAGTGGTATTTTCTTTATTCTCTCTATTATCTCTACAAATAAAATAAAAAATTCATGTAATCACCATACCTTTATTATATCAAAATATGAAGAAATTATTTACAATAAAAAAGACATTTTTAAACTTAATGTTATATAGATACGTATAAATAGATTATATATAACAACTATATGTATTAATATGTATATATCATACAGATCATATGACAAGTATAATAAATATCTATAACACTAAATATATACAACACAAAGATTATATATTTATGTGGGCGCAAATATATATTAAAAGAGAAAAAGAAAAGTTCTATATAAATATAACACATGTTATATTTCTAAATGTTATATTAAAGTAAAGGACTATGAAATGAAAGAGAGGGAGGAGGGGGTTCGTTAAGGAATTACACATGTTATATATATGTATGTATATCAGAAAAAGAAATAGAGAAAAACTTTTAGACATATATCAAAATGGTAAAATAGGTGTAATAGTATTTTTATTTATATTCCTAACTTAATAATGAAATTGATAAGACGAAGTAAGAATGGAAAGTATTCCTGAAATTTTTTTAGGGTTTGCAGTTGCAGCTGAAGAATTTGCATCCCCGACCTCATGCATACCTCCAGCATGGATTACCATAAACATGCATAAATACTAAACAAAGAGAGGCAGCCATTTTGAAAAGAAGATGAATAATAAATATATCACATCGCTTGGGGTTTGCATATAATAATGGTGTGGGGTGGGTGGTGGAGGGGTTGGGGTAGGATATTCTATTAGGATCACATTCATTTCGGAAAAGTTTTTCTGTTTTAGTCATTGTGTCTCAATCCTATTTCAAGTAATAATAATGCAATACGTGTATATAGAATGATAATATCCAATTGCTTTATTTTAAAAATATTTTTATTTTTTAAAATTTATTTAACACGTATCAAATGTAAATTGATTATAACTAGATAGGAACAATATTTTAGAAACAGCAAATATTTTTGACATTCATGTCCAGGGACCTTGTGGGTGTCTCTCAAGACAGGGACTTATTTGATCGTTTATGCAATCCATTTTCTGAATATAATTCCACAAACGGCAACATTAAGGGAATTCTCTCCTTTTTAAATACTTTATTTTATTGTATACCTAACATTTAAATGTTTTCTATTGAAGTGTTCTATCTTTCAAAAGTGAATATGCATTAACTCCTCATTGGCTCTTAATTTTCTAATATAATATATTAATTAAAATCGTATAACCCAAATGTTAAAAAAGATAATAAAAAAGAAAAAGAAAAAGAAAACATTGTTAGGGGTAGTGATCATAATGAGAACATATAATGGGTTTGTGAGTTTGACCCTCTTTTTTTTTTTTTTTTTGCCATAAAGTTTGACCCTCCTTAGTGAGCCGTGTGTTTCACAAAAACCATATAAATGAAAAATGAAATTTAGACCAATTTTGTAAGGTGACAATTGGGTTTTGCAACTCAATTACAATTAATATTCCACTAATTAGTAATCCAAGATTCAAGAATTTTATTAAATAATAAAGAGATTCAAGGGCAAAAATACTATAAATGTAAGATAGAGAAAGGGGAGAAATGCTACTTTTTTACCAGAAACTTTTAAATTTTCATCTTTCTTTATTCTTTTTTGATAGGTGGTGGATCACCATGTTATCTCGAGCTAACCTAGCTGCACAAAGAGTGAGGCTACCAACTTTGGGTAGAATTGTGATCATGCTACACGTAAGAATTTCTTTTTATAAAGTATTTCTTTTCAAATTAATTATTATGAGACAATTAAGATTTGAAATATGGACAAAGTTAATTATTTAAACAGAAAAGAAACAGAAGTTGGGGATTTAATTTGTATTTGTCCCTTGTAAGTAAGCTGGAACCTTTCTTAACCTAATTTGAACAACAAAAATAAATGGATATATTATAATGAGACCCAACTTGTTTGGCTATATTTGCCATATATATATTATATATATATATAATATGTAGATTGTAATTATTAATAAAAATTTTCACATATGAATTATTTATTTTGATAACTAATAATGGTCCGTTTATTCGAAAGTAATAGAAGAAGGATAAAATAAGAATTCCTAAAATAAATCATATTACTTTAACTTGGAATATTTTTTTTCTAATAATTTTTCTATTCCTTATGTAGAGAGAATAAATTACAATTAATAAATAGAGCATAATTTTTATAAAAAATATTTTAGTTTATTTCCAACTGAATGGTATAATTAATAAAATGAAGGCAAAAACATAAATCCTCAGTAATAAAACTTTAAATGCTAATGTCACGTTTGGTAATGCGGGAATAGACCCAAAATAGAATTATAATTTTGGATTTTATTTGCATTCCTTTTCCTATGTTTGAATGCATTTACAAAACCAGAATCGCAATTTCTAGGAATTAATAATTCCGACTTTTAAGGAGAATTCTATTAAAATGGAATCACCATTTCACTGTCTCATTATTCATTACTATTATAATTACCGAGAATATTTTTTATAGATACCATATAAATTACATTCCATTATATGATGTATCCAAACAAATGATTAAATTTATCATTATGTCACTCATTCTATGTCATTCCATTCAAGCCCAGGCATTACATTCCATTCTAAACAATACCAAACTTGACATCAATGTATCATTCATTCTCTATTACTAATAATAGAATTCCACAACATAATATTTCTACCACTTGTTTATTCTTTATGTCCAAGTAAATTGATCACAATATTAAGAGACATCTTGATATTTACACCTCCTGTAATTATTGACACTAAAATATTTTCTCTAATGTAGTAAGTCAATCTTTTACGTCTATATGCAACTATAACTTTTTCCTGGAGCAAATTCATCACTCACTCGACCTATATTTAATGTCAAAGTAGTAAAAGGAAATCCGAAAATAAAGTATCAATCCACTGAAAAATATACCTAAAAGTATATATTCCTACGAGCATACTATATTGGAGGAGAATCTTTTTAACACTGTCTGTGAACTTTTAAGTAAAGTAGAAATGGAAGGAATATCAAAGGAAAGAAAATAAAAGGAAATAAAATTTTTGTTCTTAATTAGATATAAAATATAGAAATGAAAGGAAATGAGTGGAACATTTTCATTTCTCTTGTTAAGTTGACATAAACAAATCAAACTGATGAAAAGAAATATTATGATGATTTCACAAAATTACTTTTCTTTTACTCCTAATACATAAAAATATTGGGGCATTTTTGTAAAATCCTAACTTTTCCACCCATTTCCTTTGGAGAAATAAGAAATGGCTTCTTAAGTAGAAATGTTTCCATCCTTTCTCTCTTTTCATTTGATTTCTATAACTTTCCACCTATCCAACCACTGCATGAGTGTCTTTATTTTTATAGAGTATAAGAGCAATATTTTAAAAATTCATGTCTCTATAATTTCGTTTGTATTCAAAGAAGAATATGGATAACCGTAAATATACTTTTTAAACTATTGATTAATTAAAATACAACCCTAAACTTCCAAATTTTCAAATCATTTCCATCTTTAAAACTTTAAAAATATACAAATGACTTTTTATCTATTACATTAAATAAATAATATGCAAAATTGCAAAGAGCTACCGGACTACATATATATTACTCAAACCCCAATAATGTCATTGAAAGTATTCATAAATAGTATTAATTTTAGAGTTTTAACATGGTATGAAGTGCTTTTTTTTTTTTTTACCATTACACAAATGCATGCACATTTTCAAGGGTTTATGAAAAGGTGATAATGATGGATAGTTGATGAAAGGATGTAATTGCACTTAGTAACTTTAGTGTGCTGAGTCATTATTTAGATTCAAGATAAGGAAATGCTTTCACCCACTTTTTTGTATGGCTGCCCATTTCTGTGCAACCTTTAAGTTGATTATGTTTGCCAAAAATGTTAAGCAATAAAGTAGATCCATGAAAAGATCTGAATGCATAGGCAGTTAATAATGATAGAAATAAGAAAACAAAATACTCTCCATATTTCCTGCAAAACGAGCGGAATTTGCCAAGTGGATGATATTTAAGAAACAAGGCAAAAAATCACAAGAACTCAAAACAAGAGAAACTAAGAATGAAATGCATATTGAGGGTAAGCATGGTGCAGTTTAGTTCAGTTTGTCCTTAAATTGAATACAATCATATGTTACGGTTCAATAAGAAAAAAAAAAAAGAATGCATGTTCCCAAATTGAACTGAACCGTAAGTAATTAGATAATAAAAATGAACCAATTGATAAGAAAAAAAAAAAAAGAGGTTTAGAATACTAGAGGCCAAAAGCATAAATATTAACTTATCTGCATATAAACATCAACAATTAAAATATGATTTGACAAATTTAATTCTATTCTCATGAAGAGTACATGTCTGAATAAAAAAAATTTAAAATACTAATTAAAGGAAGAAGAAACAATATGTTCGAATATTTTTCTGAACATGTAAAACAGTTTAATTCAATGTACTGAACTACAAAACTTTTGCTAACTAAACTGTGTTTCAAGAAAAAAAAAACCAAAATTTTGGTTTGGCTCAATACGTTTGTTTCTAGTTTGATCAATTTTTTGGTACAACCTTAATGCATGTTATGTATAAACGATGTCAAAAATTAATTCATATAAAAATTGAATGTACAATTACATGAAATTCTCAAAGTTGGCATTTGAGAGATATTTTTTACTAATAAGCACTCTTAAGTTACTCAAGATGTTTCTTTTAGTGTCATGTCAACATCTTAAGCCATTCTTTCTATTAGAAATTCTCCATCTTATCTATAAATTCCTTCAATAGAATCCCTTAACATTTTTCTAATACTTTTTTACTTGCTACATATGTTACTCATCATTTTAAATATTTGAGTTTCTTAATTAAATAACTTTACTATAGAAGAAACTTGTATTACTAGTTAGATGGGGTTATTGTAATATACAAATAAATATTTTATATTGAAGGGCAAAAATGTCATTTGATATAAAATAAGAGGATTTTATGGTCAACCTTAATGTTTAAATTAATTACTTTTGTCGGTGATCAAATACGTGAGAGAAAACGAAGAGACGGAGGGGAAATCAAATGAGCACAAGGCTAAGCTGGCTAAACACTATCGGCCTAACTTTCTATGCTACCGACATACATATTGAAAACTACCAGTATATGTAAAGTAAAGGAAATGAAAAGCCACGATTTTTATTATATCTTTCTTTCTTTGTTCTTTTCTCCAACATAACCCTAAACCTAGCAGACATCCTTTGGCGTATTCATAGCCATTAAGACGATTCGGTAATCTAGATCAGGTAATCAAATCATCAATTTTCCTTTAGGTTTCATAGATCTATCAAGTTCTTAGAGTTTTTATATTGTTTTGACGGAGAATTGGAGAATCATTTTAGTTTTCTTGGAGAATCTGAAGATTTGGTGTTTAAGGAAAGTTGAGGATCAAATCCAAGTAATTTGATAACCATTCTTTCTTTAAGATCTACAAATCTATAGTATCCTCAGAATTTGTTTGTTGTTTTTGAAGGGAGATTGGAGAAAACCCTGATTATCTTAGACATCTGGATTTGGTGTTAAAAAGGATTCTATAGTCCAAATCAGGTAATCAGATCCCTATTTTCTTCTATAGGATTTTACATATATATTAGTTTCTTAGAGTATTGTTTATGGTTTTGAAGGAACTTTTGGAAGAGGAATCCTAATTAAGTTGGAATCTGATTTTTGGTGATCAAGGAGAATTGAGAGTCAATTCTAGGTAAGTTTATATGTTATGAACCTTTATTGGTTTTGGTTTAATTTGTATTGAATGGATTCTACGGTTTGGAGAAATTGTGGAGGAAAAATTGATCTTTTGGAAATTTTGTGATTCCATAAACAAGGAAAACGGGTGAGATTGATTCTTTCAACCCTTTAGATGATTTAAAAATATAATCTTTTGTTAAAGTTTTGTATTGGTTGTTAGGAATCAAAGCTCTTGGAGATTTGGAAGAAATCCTAAATTGTGGTGTTTGAGGATTTTGTGGCTTTACAATTTATAGAAGAAAGGTGTTTTGGTGAATTAGGGTTAAAGCGAAATCAGGTACGACCATATGTAGGATCAGAATTCTAAATTGACTTAATTCTATATGACAATAAAAAATTATATTTGCTGCTTGTGTTTGGCTTTGATTAGTAAAGACTACACAGAGTGTGATACTAATGAGGTACCCTGATGATCTATGTGTGAGGTTGTCCCGAGTGGACTCGTGCATAGAAATGATTTCGGTATATTAGGTATTGGCAGAGGCCGCGATATGTGGATGATTCTCCAACACTAATATATGTATATAATTACCTATTTTCTAAAGTTAGTTGATTTTCAGGGGTCTGAGTTACTCCAAGTTTGGAACTAGGGATTCATAGTTCTAAACTGTGTTGTTTGACTGTCTTAATAAAGATAATAATAATTGGTTGCATTAGAATAAGTTGCATTTGATATATATGTTGCGTGTGCATATGCATTTGTTTTATAGATTGCGTACTGGGCGTTTTTGCTCATTCCATTCATTTTTCAGGAACAGAAGAAGATAAGATGATTTATGATCATACTGGATATGACATCTTTGTAGATCATGGGGATGGCGATAGTGAACTTCACTTTCCTGCTAAGGATCAATAGAGGTTGATTTTGGATACCTAGAGCGAGGAAGACAATTTAATAATCTATGAAGTTTAATTTGAAACTATTATTAGTTTGAAAGATTTTATTTACTTTATGAGTTTAAGATTTATTTATAGGACTTTTCAGTTAAGTTATAAGTCAGGATGATGTTAGCTTTGATTTATGCCAACAAGTTAATTCAAGAGTATTATTTATACGATGAATTGTTTAATAGGAACTCTTTATATGTGAGTATTGGAGTTGTATTTTTGATATAATATGTGGATTAATATTTCATAACCTTGGCGTGTGCTTAGAAAGAGAATGACACATGGCGGGTTGTAGTGTCCTTATTTGAGGGCGTTACAGTTACCTAGTGTAAGTTTTCACGCCAAACAATTGCCAATAAAAGATCTATCTAGAGATTAAGATATAGATACAATCAGTCGCATCAATTTTACATACATCTTTTATTAATTTATATTAATATATAGGATTCCAAAATCCATATATTAAAATTCAGATAATGTTAGTGTGTTCCATTTTTCCATTTGTCAAAAAATTGGTCGGACGATGCAATGCACCTACGACTCGTGTTCTTTTTTTTTTTACCCCCTTTTTATCACATATCAGTGTGCAAAAACCCACAGTGTTCTCTTTTTATTAGACTAAAACTGAAGATGAAGATATTTATGGAGAAGACAAAAACAAAGATAATTAAATATGTTTGGCGGTGGAAATGGTCGGTTTGCTAGCATTAGGTAATCAAGTTGTAATGGAAGGTAATGGCTGAAAAAGGTTATAATGGTAGCTAATATCTCTGAAAATGACAACAGCAAAAAGAAAAAAAAAAGTAATATGCCGACATCTGCATTATGAAAAACTGAAAAGGTAGTTGAAATGCAAAGTTTGTGGAAGTCCTTCATGTCTTAATCATTCGAAGCCGACCCAATGTTACCACAAACTATATATTATATAATATTTCTATAATATGCAAGGATAAGCATTACAAGTTACAACCAGCGCTGCCTGTGTGCACAATAAGAGCTAAGAAGTCCCACCACCACTTTGGCAGCATTAGCAAAACGATGCCTATATTTGGACGTGGCATCTTAATAATTCTTTGTTGTATGGAGGGTTTTATTTAGATGGGGCGTGCCATCTTTTGGGTCAATTACCAAAATCTTATTTGCGTTTTTATATATTTTATGCCATCTTAGGGTTGATAACAAAAAGGTGCGGTGGCACATGACTTTATTCCATGATGAGATTAAAATAACAATCACAACTAATAATAGTAGAAACTTGACTCTTATTGGAGGCTTAAATCTAATTAATGAGTTTTAACACCCAATAAAGTTAGCCCAAATTCATACACTTTAGACTGAATGACCTAGCTCAAAGAGTCGGTTTATAATATTGGGATGACTAAGAGAGATTTAACATGGTGAGGTTGGAATAAAGACTATTGCAGCGAATCGACACGTCAGTTCTCAACTTTTCTTCAGGAACTCATGCATTAAAGAGGCCTTTCATGGGTGGAGAGTCCATGTAGAAATCTATCAATTAAAAGACCTATCTCGCTTATTGATGGTCAGTACAATCCAACGGACGTCACAAGAGCCAAACTCCATAAGTATCCAGAGCTCCTCCTCGTTTGGTAGATTTAGAAATTGAAAGCAAATGTCATCGTGCTGCCAGTATATTTTCATGAAGATTAAATAGAGCTCATACCAAAGAACATACTACCTATCTATAACACTTGGATTGATGCTATATAATCACTCCATCTGTCATTAATGTGATTGAGTTTCCTGAGATTGCTTGCTGCTCCTCCTTCTCTTCCTTCACTCATACTCATTCTTTACTTCATGTTTTCATGTCACTTCTCTGAGACCATATGTAGTGTAAGACGTACGTTGCATGCATGTACCACTACAACTAAATCCACCTCACCACCACTCTAAATGTTAATTTGGACAATGAATGGAATATAGACTAATACTACATAAAAAATAATGTAAAATACATATCCTAAAGCAACTTTTTAATGTCTAATATCCCACCTTTGAGCACACGTCGATGTTATAGAGCCCACAAACTTGATCATCTACAATAGTAAAAAGTAAGGCATGCGCAAACTTGCAATAAATATATATATATATATCACTATATTTATATTATGGTAAATGTTTAGAATGATACCTGAATTTTGGCAAAATATGTAATTAGTTATTTGAACTTTGAAATTGATCAATTTAGTACCTAAACTTTGAAATTGATCAATTTAATACCTAAAATTACTTTTCGTGATCGCTAACCAAAATCACGAAGGTATTGTTGGAATTTATGAAAAGTTTTTTTAAGTACCAAATTGATTAATTTTAAAGTTTAGGTATCTAGTTGCATATGTTACTAAAGTTCATGTACCATTGTGACATTAACCCTTTATATTGTTAGGATTCACAACACAAACTTGATAATCAAAGTTTAGAACACAAAAATTCCACTATCAAACATGATAGTCTTCAACTTATCACCTACAACAATAATATAAAAGGGCGTGTATAGACTCATTGTCTATCACAAATATATTTACAAGGTAAGACTATTTTATTACCAAACAGACAATCATTTAATGCCAAGTTCCCACTTATATCATGCCATTAGAGTATAAGCCATCTATAATACTCAAATTAGTACCTTACACCACAAATTTCTCTGTTGTAACTTCATTCTTACTCAATTGAACCATATCACACTCTATTTGTATCAACAATCCACATGTTCTCATACACCTACTTTTAACCGAATCGTTTGAGTGTTTTAATGCTACCATCCACTTGTTATCAACTGCCATTTGCATTTTGGTAAGGTCATGTTCCATCAAACATATTATTAAAGTCCAATAATCATTAGTCTAGTTACCACCATCCTACACACTCACACATTATACAATAACAATTATGTACCTAGAGTTTACTAATAGTCTTGATAACATTATAAAAATAAGATTAATACCTAAATCTAACATATAATATAGATTAACATTAAAAATATACTTAAATACCGAAATCCTAACACTAGAAGTTAGATTCCTTATGTTCAAGTTGTGACCTTGAGCATTCTAAATCTCCAATTAATTAATAGATTAAACAATAAAGCCATAAATTTATAATTGTAATAAAATTTCTGCATAATCGAAAGCAAAAATTAATTAGTTGTAATTCTACGGTCTCAAATACTATAGATTCATACACTTTTTTCATTAAAATTTCACATACTACAGTTTTATCTAATTCCACCTTTGATTAAAATTCTCATATGATTAGAGTTAGAAAGAGTGATGAGTCCACTAACCTTAACCATAAGAATAGTTTTAGAACATGAATGAAATTTGACCAAGTCAACTAATTTAACCTTTTCACTAAACAATCCCTTTTGTAAAACACAATAAAGAGTAGGTTTCTATTATAATTGTATGGTGCCTAATGAACACATTTTTTTCACTTACCTACTTTTATGCTTTTTTCATAGGATCCTTAAAATCTCGTTCCTACCATACTTGAAGGGATTTCAATTAGAATTTGTCAATTTCTTCATTGGTAGATAAATATAAAAGGATTTAATGAGGGTTTATATTACCTATTAGATCTAGGAGGAATCTACCACATATAGCAAGAACAATTAACAATGATGGTTAAGGAGAAGAGGAAAGGTTAATAACCTTTCTGAAGGAGAGAAGGCAGATAATGAGTTCAAAATTTTCCCTTTAAGGGTTTTGTGAAAACTTTTGGGTAAATTAACCTCTATGCTTTTTTAATTTAAAATACTTTTAATGATAATTCATCCTCCGACTAACCACCACCCTAGGGCTCCCCACAAACCAAAAAAAATAAAAATCATTTGGATCTACATAAAGCCTAACATAGTTTGGAATAATTTTTCGTATCTTCTTCAAATTTTCAAATGACTTCTCTTTTTATATTGGTGTCTTCACTAGACTCTTACATATTTTAAGATTAGGTGCCTCAGGATTTATTCCAGTATACCAATTGCCCTAATTGGATAATTGATATGGATTAAGGCTCTATTTGGTTCATCTCATTCTTTTTGTTTTAACATTTTTTTTTTCATTTTCAAACAGTATGTTTGTTAAGAAATAGATGAAAAACATATATTTTTACTCATAAACAAATCAAACAGACCAAATACAAATACCGATTAGATACAATATATATACATATAAAAATCAGACAATCCAAACAAAGCTTAAGTTAGTTTAATTTTTTATTATAGCTCTACTTCTTGATTGGGTCTAGTTTGTATTTTCACAAAAAGGATATAGAATACTTTTTTATTTTTGTAAGGCTTCATAGTAATGTCAAACTATATGCAATCACCTCCAATTTTACATCTTACTAAATATTTAGTAGGTGAGAATTTCAAAAATGTGATTAGCTACTTAAAATTCTAATGGTTATCTTCTATTATCTGTAAAGCACTTCGAGTGGCTCTGTGCTATTGTTATTATTTATTTACAACCTACACTATTTTAATTATCCTCTAAAATAATTCTAGACCTAAGGTTTGACTCTTATCAATCTTATCCTAATAGATCTAGAGATCTACTATTGTACTAAGTCTTTCCACTACCTTTCCTACTATTAGGTTCTTCCAGTCACCTATCTTTGTTAATTCATATTCTCTGCATCATTTTCTATTAAGCTTGGATCAGTTGTTCTATGGTCTGCATTAAATTGACAAACTATTCTATTACATTTTTAGACATAAGTCAAGACTGATGCTTCTTGATGTTATTTGTATTGTTGAGAGTAGGGTTGTTAAAGGTATTGATTCTCTTAACCATTCTAATAAAATAATCTAATATAAAGTTTTCTATTGCACCACATTGCTGAGTTTGCACATATATAAAAGAAAAAATTACTATCAAAATATATACATCTTAACTTTTTCGATCCACACTTTTCACCTCATCACCTTATAGATCACCTTCTTAGATATCTATGAATCCTTTAGCTTATGCATCCAATGATAACCGAAGGTCATCACATCGCATACTTAATGAGTAGCTACTTTGCCACTTATTTCAACTTAAATCCATAATTATTTGTAAAGATTCAAATAACTTTTTATAAGTTTTAATAAAAAATAAAATTGAGAAATGAAACATTAATTATTAAGGTTACTAAAAGCTGAAAAGGAAAAGAAACTTCAACAATCTTAACATGATTCATCATCAAGGTTATAGCCATAACCAATATTAATCTCACCTTATTTTAGAAGCCATATCCCATATCATCATAAGGATCAAAGAAATTATCAGCACCTAAAATATAATAATCTCAAAAGGGTGAGACATGAAACACAATACATAACAATTGCATATATTCAATACCATATTAGATACATTGCAATAAGTAACAAATATAGCATGTCAACAATTTGCCATAACACAATCTTTATAATCGATATTCAGAACATTTATATTCTACTTTTAAATGTAACATAACGGTAAACTCATAAACTTGAAGAAAAATACAATAAGTCTTGCAAACTTGTCATTTGTACAAAATATGCCAATGACTCTTTTTATAGAAACCAAATTTAAAATGTAAATTTTGTGGGTAAGACCCTTTAAGTTAGATCTTTAATGCCAATCAATATTTCAACTTTCATCGCATTTGAGATAGTTTAATGTTAGCCATAACTTCATTTAATAAAGCGAAATAAAACCCAAACTATTAAGGTTTCATTAACAATCAAAACTAGAAAAGGAAAAGAAACTTTAATGATCTTAACTTAATTCATCCTCTTGTCATTAAGGTTATATAGTTATAACCACTATTAATCTCACTCCCATTCCAAAAGTCATATCTGAAATCATCCTAAGACTCAAATAAATTATCAACACCTAAAATATAATAAGTTTAAGGGTAAGACATGAAACAAGGTTCATAACAACTACATATATACAATCAAATACCATGTTGTTCATGCCATTAAGTAAACAAATTCAACATGTCAACTGTAACAGCCCAAATTTACATCAAGTCGCGTATAATGTCACGTACAATACCTTAAGTATTATACTCACAAGATACCTTTAATGATATTTTATGTCGAACATTTTCTTGCCAATTTTTATAATTTTGAAAACATTAAGTTAGATTTCAAAGATAACAGGATTTAGCAGCAAGAAAATAAACTTTATAAAAACATTTATAGCTTGTACTCACACAAGTAGATCAACTTTCTCATAAACAAAGCTTTAAAATCTTATTACAAACATGGGCTTCATAACTAAGCCCTTAAAGAAAATACAAGTTTCACAAACATAAATCCAATTCTAAAATAAAACACAATATTCCAACAACCCTACTTCACTACACTCCTCCTCTCAGAGCTTTAAGATTGCCCATACCCAAGTCAATTATCATCATCATCTCCACCATCATCATCATCATCAACAACAACATCACCTCAAATCAACACCTAGAAAGAAAACATCAATGAGCTAAAGCTCAGTACGATAGTGGCACAAGCACACACAAGATGACGTACGAGCTTAATCTAATGTAATGCATCAATCAACATTTTATATCTTTAATTTAAAGTAAAACAAACAACACAGGAGCACTCACACTCCGAAACAAGCCTTTAGGAATCTAAGGATCCTGAGTAATAGTAGCTACTCGGAGGGTTAATATAAGTAATCTAGATACTTATATCTCATATATCTAACTGAGAAAGAGAAAAATAACTTCATCTAGGATTCGCATCTATTACACGTCTCTACTTATCTCCGTCCATAATATAATATAGCTCAATCGGTCCCATAAACATGACCTATACTATATTACATCTCTTCAAGCCTAAGTAAACGTTATTCCGATGCCGTTTTTCTCTATCGGATACCAACTAAGCCACTTATGGATTTTCATTGCACCATGACATACCATTGCATCATGGTAGATGGTGGTCTAAGCGCCTAACTACCATGCCCAACTCCGGATAAGGTTTGTAGAGGGTTATTTTGGTAATTGAGATTTTATCCCAATTTAATGCTATGGGCTAGTCCTCTGGGCTAGTGATAGGGTTTGGAAGTTTGAGCTTATGAGGGATGTTATAGCTAAGGAGACTTAACTTGGTAGGCTCAGAATAAGGATCATCGGACTGGTTCATTCTGCTCTCGCCCTGATTCAGTTTTCTCGTACATGGTAAGTAGACTTTAAAAATATCTTCTAGCATTAATTCGGGCTTTGTTTGTCTAAATTAGGGCTTATGTGAAGTAAAATAAGCCTTAAGCCCTTTTATATTTAAAATGGGCTATTTTAAATTAATAATGGGCTTCTTTTATATTATAAAAGTCGTTGAGCTCTCCGCAAGCCATTTGTAAGCTCAGCCCATTACTAAAGAAAAGAAGGCTTTAATCTCAGCCATTAGATCCTTAGAAATAATCTAAAGGCTAGCATCAGTTTATAACATCTATAAACAGGAGGTTGCTCTTCTGATTCAAGTTAGAATTTACATATTCCTAAGTTTGACAGCAACATGGAAATTTTGCTGGAACATCTCAAAAAGAAAAAAAAGATCAAGACATCTACTTCATGAAGAACAAGTCAAGAATGATTAAATCTAAATGATTTAATCTTCTGTCACATTGTGCACTTGAGAAACCAAGGTTACCTATTTCTCCTCTCCAGCCTTCCTTTGAGACATCATACACATGTCATCGATTTAGGACTTCTCTCAGGTAGACTACCAAGCCTATCACATGTGATCAGCTAGCTACAGTAACCCCATTACATAAGGTTGCTACTTTACGGACCGGATTGAACAACACAAGTACAAACAATAACATTTATTAAGCCATCTTCAAGTATTAGTTTATTTTGAATGCAGACTCTAGACAATCAATATGCATGTCACTGCGTACGTTTTTGGACGTCTATAATTCAAACAGAAACAGAGGATGGGTTAACTATCTATAATTCTGTTCAAGAAATTAAATTTTATAAGCAATTTAATTATTTATCTCTTTACTTTAAATTCTTATTAAAACTCATTTTATGTTTTCGTTTGATCAAACTTAAAAGTAAGAACCCCACCATGGTTGTGGAGATCACCACACCAAGATAAAAACAGTTTTCCATTGTCTGTCAAATTATCTTTAATTACACATAGCTTTGGTCTAACATATTTTAGAAATTACATACTCCTTTTATTTAAGGTTTAACTTAACGTATCAATTTAAGTTAATACGAAGCTAAACTTATATTATCCTAATTCATAGCCAAGTTCATTAGAATTAATCAATTCACCCAATTATAAGTCATAATCAATTATTATGCTAAGGCAAACCCATATATCCTATAGAATTTTATTAGTATAGTTCATTTTAACTCATTAAGTCATTAAATCAAATTGAAGTTAGATTTACTAACTAAATTTGTTTTATACTTAAAATTTATGTTAAGTCTAATTAGTTATTAAATCTATTAATTTACTCAACTCATTTCTATCATCATAATATCTTTTTTCCATCTATTTCATTTTATCTTTCCTTCTTTCTTTCTTTTCTTTCTTTCTTCTTTTTTTTTAAACAAGGCAAAATAGATGACAAGCGTGAATCACGCCTATGATTAAGGTGGTGATTCCAAATCACGCCCTTGATCATCCCTGTGATTAAGGCTGTAATTCCAAATCGTGTGATCAAGGAAGGGAAGACAAACATAGGCGATCACAGGTACCCGTAATTTTAAAAAGTTTCAGTACCCTAGGCTATCATGGGATCAATCACGCCCATGATCCAACAAAAATTATCATGAATTGGATCACGCTTGTGATTTTGAGATCTTAGAATTTTATAAACAGCCTAAGGCTAGTTAGGGCAGCATTACACTCGTGATTTTTGGAAAATTTGAAACAAAGCTTACCACATTTGAATCACGCCCATGTTTGCTCAAAATTACCTAACCAAAGCCTTCCAAAGTATTTATCACGACTGTGATTTTCACATAGTGCCAACTATTCACATTTTTCCTTTGTCTGTTTTTCAAATTTTCACTTATTTAACTACGTATTTTACATTACAAACTCAACATACAACATCTTAACAACAATATAAAACTTATATTCATTTTTCTGCTTCATTTATAATCAAATTCTATCATCTATCATCTAGCCTATACACGTATAAACACAACCTAAGTTTTTAGTTACAAACTCATATATTACAAGTTTTATCTTAAATCCTACATACATTTGGTTTTTAAAACATCATATACACACATATATGACAATCAAACAAAGAAAAATAACTAACTTACATGTTTAACAAATCCAGGCCATTTGATCTTCATTTCTTGTTGTTGAAGCTATCATCAGCTCAATCCTCAACTTCTATTTTGTTTTCTAATTTTAATCTCTTCAAATTGAGATTTTGATTTTTTTTTTTTTTTCAGAGAGATAGAAAGAGAGAAAGAAATGTAAGAAGAAGAAGAAGAAGAAGAAGAAGAAGAAGAAGAAGAAGAAGAAAAGAGAAGATAAAGAGAAAAGAGAAGGAAGAGAGGGCAGGTGAGAAATTGGAAAGAAAAAGGATAAGATTTAAAAGAAAATTCAAAGATATTTATAAGTAAGGATACTAGATTTATGATTATTTTAAATATCGAAAATAATTAAAACATATTTTGAGAATTTATATAATAAAAATTAATATCTTAAATCTCAAATCTAGTTTAGAAATTCAGTTTGTGAAAATTCAATACTGAGTTTGATTCTAAAAACCTATATTTTTTAAACAAGCAGATGATTTAAAATATTATAGGAATTTTAGAAAATGAAAGTTAACTAAAGTTCAAAAGTTTAGGAGTTTATTAAACATTTAAATTACGTATCTAAGGGTTTAAGGGATTGAAATTAAAGAAAAAAAGTTCTAAAAAGATTTTGGAAGAAATTATGAAATTTGACTTTTGTTGAAATAAATAGATGAAACAAATAGACAATTTTGAAAGGAATATAAAATCTCAAATTTCAATTTAAACCTATTTACTAATTTAATCATATAAAATTGCCTAATCATTTTTTATTATTTATTTCTTTTATTCATTTAAATTATCTTAACTATGTTTGAAATTAACTATCTATTATACTATTCAATTGAACTATTTCTAACTTAATTAGGTAAATATTTGGGGTATTTCATCAACAACCAAATTCATTGACATAACTGGTAAACTCATAACCTTGGTGAATAATACAACAAGGCTAGCAAACCTATCATTTGTGAAAAACATAATGATTATTCTCTTCTCATTAGAACCAAAAATGTATTGAAATAGCCAATTGATTAAATGTTAACTTTCATCGCATTGGAGATGATTAAATGTTAACTATATGTTCATTCAATACTGAGGGCAAAGCCCTTTAGTGGAATCAATCAACGTATTGAAATAGCCAATTGAGAACAAAGACAAGTTTATATGTGCACTAGAGGTATGTTTTGTTCCTTCTAATTTGAGGATGTTCAAGGCATACTTTCAAAGCCTTATTACATAACAATTAAAATTTGAAGCATTGTTAGATGAAGTAGCAGGACTTTTTGAAAGTTTTCTAACAAGTTGCTTTCCAACAAGCTTTAAATTTTTCATAAGAATAGTAGTGCATATATCTAAGTGAAAATTTTTTATATAGCAACCTAGATTGTTAAGATGCAAGAAGCCATATTTAATGGCCATTACCACTCTTCTCCCCTCGCTAAATTTTGAGAAAATACAAAGAAAAATATAAAATTAACAAAACTATAATGATAAAAAGCAAAAATTATATAATGTCAAAATAATATACAAAAAAATTAAAAAATAGAAAATAAAGAAAAACCTCAAAATTGCAAAATTCTAAAAGAAGAAATATAAAAAAGTGCAAAAAAATCTCTAAAAAATTGCAAATCTTAGAAAATAACCAATAATATAGGAAAATTTTGGAATAAAATAAAATCTTAGCATAATTGAACCAAAAGTGGTCTATTGAGCCTTAAAATATATATATATATATATATGCGCTACAATAGAAACTGCATTTCTAGTAAAATGAACTTTATTTTACCAAAATCAAAATCTTTTCATTGAAATCTAGTCCAGCCAATTTCCAAAGCATAAAAGAATACAATATGAGTCAAATGTCAGCTCAGATTGAGCCTTTTTTGGCCTTAAATTAAACAAAATAAGCTGAAGTGAAGATTAAATAAGCCAAGTTATCAATGAATAAAGACTCAATTTTACACCAAATTAAATCAATTTTGAAAACTAATTTTCGAATACGCCTATTAGATCATATTTTTATTTTAGGTGTAATGTTAAATTTGGAAAGTAATGCATTTAGGCTTGTTATTAGCCTAAGTCCTTTTAGATCAATTAGGCCCAAGCTACACCATTTAGTCATATATATTAAATTGCATAAAAATTTGAAAAAAGCCTACTGATCTAGAGATTTGGGGCATGAATTTACATGTGGGAAGTTTAGAATTTGATTAAAATTTTTTTTGCCATTACATAAATAACTTGTTTCAAAAAATGATCTTTAAATAGGCATTATTTATCATCTTCCTCAGAAGCATCCACTAATGTGGAGCTTAACCTCATTTAGTCTCTTTCAAATTGAAATAGGGCAATTGGGAGGTAAACAGATCTATTTCTAGAAAGTTTTTATTCTAATGAATCAAACTTCAATATTCCATATTATGCAAATCAATGGGCAAGTTCCAATTCCATTTTTTTTCCCCTAAAACAATCTCAAATCCAATCAGGCTCATCTCTTCACTTCAAGAGATTTAATGTTTGATTTCTATAAATAGAGCCTCAAGAAATATAATTACAAGAGTAATTTTACTTAGTGTTTTAGAATCAAGCTATACATCATCTTTCTCTTTAAAGAAACCCTAAACACCCTTTTTTTCACTATATTTCTACTTCATAGGGCAAGACCACCAACTCATAACCAAAACTACCACTACTAATCAACACTACACGGCTACACTCATACATATGTTAGGTTACAAGTGTGAGGTTGAAAAAGTACTACATAGGAAATATGTGGATTATGTGAAGGATTTATAGGAAGAATGGCTTATTAACCTAATATCACGAGGTTTTGAATCATATATGGTATCAAGCCTATTAGTGTGTTTCTTCATAAGGTCAATTTGTAAAAGTTCGCTTTATTGACTACTTCCTTTTCTTCTTAACAAGTAGTATCAGAGCCGATATTTTAGCTAAGACAGTCTCATGGTTGGCCCCTCCATATGAAAAGAAGAGCTTTATAGTGGTGACTCGTATGTGAGATCCATGATGTAAGATGAATAGGTGAGCAATTAAATGCTCACAAAGTGAGTTTAGTAAAGTAAATTTGACAAGCTCTTGATAAGATCTTAGGTTTATGCTTGAAGTGGAGTAAGACCTAAACTTATTGTGGATACTCACACTTGAGAGGGAGATTGTTAGAATACAAATATGAGATTAGAAAACTCTTACATGAGAAATATGTGGATTATGTCTTTATGCAGTTAACTCTAACCTATAATACTTTGCTTGACCGAGTAAGTTTTGAATGAATATTAAAGGTCACTAAATAGGTCTTAGATATAATTTTTCAATAAGATGCTCCCAGTTAATAAAGTATGAGAACGTCTTTCTACTCATAATCACCTTATAACATGTACTAAGGTTTATAGTTTATAAGGTGTTGCTTCTTGGGCATTATGTGCCCACCTTATAAAAATTACTATATAATAATGAATGGAAAAACAAAACAATATATTTATAATGGTAGAAAATGAATCTCATTCGTAATTTGATTTTTTTTTTTTTTTTTCATATACAACGACCAAATCCTATATGTTAATTAATCAATTAAAAAATTGTATCCAAAAGCCAGCCGCATCAATGCTCTTTTCCAATAAAATATAAAGCTTAAAAACAAACTAAAAAGCCTCTGATTATATTGTCGCATATGATTAAGATCTTTGAAAAACAATGCTAATCACCTTTGCATGTATTGGCCCACAAATTGAATTTATCATACAAAATTAGTTACATTAAAATATATCAATACTATAGTATTAAAATAAAGTGGTACGTGTAACATCCACTCTCCAAAAAAATAATATATTATGACATCAAACAAAACGAGGAGAGGAGTAGTCCTTATCGCTACTTAGGTTTTAGCCACGTGGAAAACAAAAGTCAAAAAACTATGGTGCATCACTTTAACCGTTTTCCTTATCCACTAGTAATTAAATTGTTATAGAATTAGTTAGGGTTAGCAATTATTAAATAGCCATAATAGGAAAGTGACCGAATCCAATCTTTTTCTTAAAATAAAATAGTATATTACGAGCATCCTATGCTCAGGCTCAGCCTCAGCCTCATCATGTACATAGATAGAGCCTGTCTTCAGAATTAAGCCTTTTTAAATTTGTAGATCTTTTGTGTGGTTGATCCGATCGCATAGCACATACTAGGAACAGCTATTGTGGGATTCTATATCGATAGTGGGTGAATATGTGTGTGTTTAAATTCAAGGATGGAGATCCAATTGCCGAATACCCACATTACATGTTTTAGTTTTGTAGTTACCTTCTTTCCTTCAATTGGTTAAAAAAAAAAAGAATTTTGGATCTTTCAAAGTGATATTAGATTCCTATTTAATTATTTTTCCTAAAAAATACGCAAATTAATAAAGAAAATAAAATATCGTGTACAACCAAATATTTAAAAGTTAAAAATATAAAAAGTAAGTGCTCTCTTTTTATTTTTCTTGATTTTGAATATTTTTTTAAGTTTAATAACTTTTGAATTATTTCAACTAATAATAAATAGAAAAATAGGAGTCTAAAAATTAGTGCTACATCGACATATAAAGATATTTATAGATACATATATTATATCAAATTGAAAGAATTTTGTTGGTGTCTTATATCTAATTATTTCATTTTAAAAAAGAATCATATGAATAAAACTAACGAACAACTTTCCATACAATTATTCTTTTTTGGCCGATAACTTTCCATACAATTAGGTCCTACTCCCCACTCTCCTCTTTTTTCTTTTTCCCCCCTTTGCCGCTCTCTCATTTTTCAAGTAACATTAACTACCCTTGAAAATTGACAATGTTTAAGTAGAACATGGAGAAATGAAATGGTGTAAATTGAGTAAATATTTTAAAAAGGTGATAGCCACTCTTTCATTGGTAAGTTTAATTTCTTTTCATTACTAATACATGTTATAATTTAGTCATGCGATTATTTTACATTTGGTTGATTAATTATAAAGGTAAATTACAAACTATCAATGTTTGAAAGTAAATTCATGTAAAGTATTAATATTTGAAAATATTAAAAAGAAAATTTAATATTTCATAAGATGAGTTAAACAAGGTATCAACGTTTCGCAAATTTCATGTAAGCTATCAACTTTTGAATATTTTTTTATTATATTTTCTCAAATTTTTTCAATAGATATACTATTTGGTTTACTTTACAAAATATTGATTTTTTTTTACTATTCAACTTTTTCGCTATTCAAAACATTGATACATTAAGGGTTAATGTTAAAAATGGCATCTGAATTGTCGCAAAAAATTTAATTAGATACCTGAAGTTTGATTTTAAATAATTTGGCACTTGAACTTTGTGGAAGTTCAGGTATCATTTTTAATATGATCCCTATATTAAATAAATTTACCACTAAATGTTAATACCTTACAAAATCAGGGTCTCTCTGTGCTACAGGAAAAGACTTCATAGAAGGTTAAACAATAAAAGCGAAGATAGTTGATCAGTAGAGTAATGTTTTCTTTAGAAAATAAACCTCATGTCCACGCCACAACCCACAAGGCCAAATCACAGCAAACTCTACCTCAAACAACCTTATGAAAGGGTTTTTAGGCCGACCCTTTTGGTATAATTTCTAAAAGAACCAAAACTTCACTATCCAAGTACGATGCCCTAATTTGTTTACCCATGCTATAAAACCTTATCGCATGATACAAAGGTCTAATAAGGTTTTAGAGCATGGTTACCTTTATACCTTAAAAGGAAAATTAGCCGGACATGGTAACTTACAAAAGCTTTATTGAATACAGTGGAGGTATATTACAGAGATACACTTATAGGACTAAAACACTCAGAAATTTCACTTACAAAATACTCAGATACTTTCTAATATTTTTCTCCCTAATTTTTTTTCTTTGTACCTAAACTTGAACCCTGCTCGCCTTTTATAGAAAATTTTTGCAGAATTAAAATAGTAAAAAGTGCTACAGTGACCTATTGTTACAGTAAAATGTAACCTACTACTACAGTAAAAAAAGCGCTACAGTACTATGCTATAGTATGCTACAATACCGAACAGTAATCCCGTGATTTTTCTTCCGCCTTTTTTATGTCTGCTTCTCTTGTTTCCTTCTGCATTTTTTGTGTTTGTTTGTTCATTTGTCTTATGAGTTTTTCTCCTTTTTGTTTTCCTGTTTGCTCATGAATTTTCTTTGTTCTGATCCTTCATTCAATTTTTTTTTTAATCCTAAAACCTGTTTATGTCTTCTTGTGCTTCCATTTCTTCATCCTCATCCTCCGTATAATTGAGATCATATGGATTGTCCTTTTCATCATGTTCATCTTCTCTGTTTAAGCTTTCCTTGAGTGCCTTCAAATTTGTCTCATATCTTGACCAAATTGTTCCTTTTTGCTTTGTGAAGATGAATTTCATCTTAGTGGTTGCAGTAAGATGAAATTCTGGACATTTTGGTATAAACATGCTTATTTTGTCAGCAATGTATAGATTCAACTGTTCTTTCAAACTATTGGTGGATTCCAACCTGTGGATTTTTTAAATAATTGAAACCTTCTCTCTGATTGGGGAAATCAAAAACCAAGTTTGTGCTGGTCTAAATTCAAATTTTAACCATTCTTATGGTACTGTCTTTATTGTTACACAATATTTTACTAGGATATCATGTTCCTTATATTCTCATTCTATATCTCTTAAGGTTGCCAAAACTTCATGAAATATTTTCCCCATGGGTTGGGTCATAAATTATGGAAATGTGCCCACAATTTCTGCGACAAGCCCATAATCAAGAAGGGTAGTCAATATTATTACTGGTCTCCAATCCTATATCCTTTAAAATAGCTGAGATCTATAGCCGCTGTATGTATATTATAACGCACATGAGTTGGGCAATAATATTTATCTTGATAATGATTATTCATTTCAACCTATGACTCTTTTCCCAAACATAAGTAACATGGAGGGTTTGGAAAATCCTTCACCCTTACTATAGTCCCAAATCTAACTCCATCAAAACATATGTGTCTTCCTTGTATTGTCTTTTGGAGCAATATAAAAGGTTTTAGAAACACTTCTTTTGCATACCTTTTATCAACCATTTGGAAGAGATGGAAGTTTTGAAATAAATTCATTCTTTTGAAGAAAATGAATGCGTTGCATTTTCATATTCTTCTTGAGGTGTTTTTCCTATTTTCCTCCTTTGAAATGGAAACGCTTCCCTGTAGTCCTTATTGTGTTCCTTAATGCTTTCAATACTTCTCTTTTATTTGGGTTTCTGTTTTTAAGAGAAGATATTTTCTTTTCTGTTCTTTTTTAAAGATTCAAATCTGTATACCTTTGGTGTCTTAACATACCTGTGGTACTTTTAACATTCCTAAAATTGTCAAGAGTGGGATCCACATAAATTTCTGTTTCCTGTTATTTGCTTGACCCAATTTTGCGGTTTCAAGATCATGGAATCCTCTCCATGAAGGATTTGGATAATCTGTTATTTGGGTTTGAATGTCATTCCAGTAGCAAAAAACTCCTATCAAATGTCCCCTTGCAACTCCATATATTTGATATTTTCTTTTAATTTGTCCCTTATATCCTTATATCCTTTGTGATGATTCATTATCCTGTGACCTTTTCATGTAGCAAGTTTCTTGTGTTCCTTTGATACCCTGTGTTTCTATTTCATTAAAATATCTAGCCAGAGCACAGCAAATTACATATTTGAACTTGTCTTGACTAGTCAGGGACCATACACTGTCTATGAGAGCCATATGTGTCTCTCCCTTAACATTAATTGGGAATGGTACTTGAAACTTCCTTGGTGAACTTGTTGGTATTATAGGTAGAGCTATATCACCAATCATAACCTGTGGTCCTTCCATAACCTCTGATAACCTTGTTCCACTAGAACTGCTTGCTTGTGATCCTTGAGAAGACATTGGCCTCTTTTGTGGCCTAAACCCTTTGTTCCTTTGAAATTCCATGTTTTCCTGAAAAGAAAATTATTTATATTAGTAAGCGAGATAACTCATCTGCTGCAGTATTATGTTTTCCCTTAATATGTTCAAATTCTACCTTATAGCCTTTATTTATTATTACATCTTTAAACTTTAACCATCTTCTCCTACTCATTTTATTACTCTATGTGTTCTTATGGAATTTAATTATAGCTTCACAGTCTGTTCTAACTAACATCTCTTTTTTATTTATAAAAATAATCTAAAATTATCTAAGCAATTTACAACAGCCATTATTTCCCTGTCTATACTTGGTAAATTCTTTTCCTTGAACTTTCCACTTGTATACCTGCAAATTTCTTAGTTTTCTTTCAGCATATTTATGGGGTTTTCTTAACAAAATTCCTCCCCATCCTAGATCATCCATCACTTTCAACGATCAAGAAGTCTGTGTCTAGGGGTAATCTAACCTTGGTAACCTTTTGACTGTTCCTTTATTTTCCTTATTTGTTTTATGTCCTCTTGGGACAAACTTTTAAAACCTGAAATCTTGTTATAAAAGGTCCTACTAAAGAATTCAAATCTTTATGAAAGGTCTTGCATAATTTAGTAAACCCAAAAATGCCTGTAATTGCTTTTTGTTCATTTGTTCAGGAAATTCTATCACCTTTTTGACTATGTGTTCCTGTAACTTGATTTTTCCTTCTCCTATTTCTACTCCTAAAAATTCAATATTCCTTTTGAAAAACTGTGCCTTTTTTGTGCTTATTACTATTCCCTGTCTTTGAAATTCTGAAAGCACCATCTTTAAATGTCCTATGTGTTCATGTTCGCTTTTGGAAAAAACAAGAACATCATCCACATAAATTGCAGTGAAATTTTAGTTTTGAAAAGCTATATCCATTTTCCTTTGAAAAATTGAAGGTGCATTTTTTAATCCAAATGGCATAACTTTCCATTGAAAATGTCCTTGTGGACAGGTAAAAGCAGTCCATGGTTGTGACTCTTCATCCATCTTTACCTGCCAAAATCCTGACTTACAATCAAATTTACTGAATATGTAACAATTTTGTATTTTGTTAACTAATTCAGTTTTGTTAGGAAGATTGTAAGAATCATCCCTTGTGTTATCATTCAATTTCCTATAATCTATTATCCTTGATTTTCCTCTTGCTATTTCACTCCTTTTTCTGACTATGAATGCAGGACTTTTGTGTTGACTGTCTGACCTTTCTATGACCCTAATTCCAACAATTCCTTTATGTGCATTTCAAAATCTTCTCTATCTAAATTATCACACTCTATTGCTCTAGAATAAATTCTTAAGCTAGGGTTTATTATATCTAATTTACATACTATCTTATTCCTTTCCAAAACCTTGTTGGTTTTCTCCAAAAATTTCTTCTTTCTCCAGGCTACTAATGATTGATCAAGATCTAGGTACCTATTTCAAACATGAATTTTCTAAAATCTTGTATACCTTTTCCCATTTTACCATTTTTCCTTTATTTATTTCTATTTTCTTCCATTCAATTTCTTCTTCTAAGAATTCTTTTAATTCTTCAGATTCCTTTGAATTTTCCTCTATCCCTTGTTTACCATTTTCCTTTCCTTGATATTCTCCTAATCTTTGCAATCCTTTTCATTACGCCTTTGCAACAATCTAATATCTGGTTCTGTATTTTCTAAATAATTTTGATATACTATGGCTGGATGTCATAAAATATTTACAGTATATCTAGTAATCAAGATACCATGGTGATTACTTAAAAGAAAATCTAACCCTATTATACATCTAATTTTTGAACTACCAAAATTCCATAATTGTCTCATTCCACTATGCATAAGTGCAATCCATTCTTCTCCTGTGAAAAAACTTACTTTATGTTTCTTTATACACCTACATTCTTTTGTTTTATTTCCATGAATATCTTAACTAATTCTACATATATCCATTTGTTCTACTTCATTTACAGGTGCTATCCTTTCATCTATCATGTTTCTGGTACTATCTTTATGTATTAATGCATCTAATTCTATTGTTTGTGTCTTAAAAAATAAGCTTGTCCTAATATATATATCTACAAATTTCGTAATATGCCTCTCTTCTGGACTTGACATCTTTAACTCCTTAATCCTTTCATTTTTTATTCTTTCCAAAGACGTGTTGCCTGCTCTCATGTAGTCTCTTACTGTATCTTCATGGCCATCTTCTTCTTCTCCTATTATTATCCCTTTGTTCATATTGTCCTTTGCCTTTCCTTTTTCTAAAATTGTTAACATTTCTCTTATTCCATGTATCTCTTCTTCTACCCTATCTATCTTATTGTCAATCCTCATTATCCTTTCTCCTATTGCATCTTGTTGAGAACTCTTATTGACTGCAAACCTTTCATTAAATTGAAATGTTTCATTTCTTTGTTCTAGGCATATTTTACAAGATTCCATCATACAACTTCTGCACTGGTATCTGAGTTTTGTTATCGGATATCCAAAACAAAATTTACATGGATGACCTTTTGATCCACTTCCTTGAGTCCAATTATGTCTACAACCTTCATTGTTTTCTCATGTGTTCATCATTATATTCCCTATGTCTTGTAACATCCTATTTAGCAATTCAATCTTTTCATCTTGATATTTTATCCCTATTTGTTCTTTGTAAGGATTCTGATAATTTTGGCTTAAGAACATGCCTGTAATATCATTTTCATCCTTACTATTAGATTCCTCCATCATCATTCCCTGTGGATCTATTATTGAAACTATACCATAGATTGTCTCCGTGTCACTCAAGTCTTCATCAATTGCCATAATGTCTTCGTTCATGCATTAAACTAAAATACTAGCCATTGTGTTACTATTATGCCTTTTAGGACATGCCTTTGCCATGTGTTCTTCCTCATTACAAGTGTAATACTTTAATTTATTCTTGTAAACCATGTTTTTATTGTATTTCCTTACATGTCTATCATGTTTTAATCATGGCTTTTTTGCCCTGCTTTTATTTGCAAAATATTTCTTTTTAGGTCTATACTTTGGTTTTGGCCTCCTTTTGTTTCTTTCCTTAGTTCATATATCTGTGGTGTATAAATAGTTTGACAGAAATTATAATTTCTTCCTTTCAATTACCTATTTATTTGCAAAGTTGTACATTATTCTATTAACTTATCTACAAAAAACTTTATCCTAATTCCTAAGTTATTTAATTCTTCTCTAAGAGTTGGTTTAACCTTTTCTTTCCATTCTTTGTACACTTTTGCTCCTAATGGCCCAGGTAACTTTAAAAACAATTTGTTTGCTATCAGTTTTTCATAATAGCATCCAGCAATGGTGCAATTATAGAAAAACTCCTGTATATACCTTTTAACAAAATACTAATCTTTATTTGCAATTGCTCCAAATTTCTTATTGCATCCCTTTTTTGGTCATATCTACCAATCTGTGGTGCTTCCCTAGTTAATACTATCCTTATCTTACTACAAAAATTATAAGAATTTGCCCCTAAAGCCTTGTCTGTGGCCACGTGTTGTGAAAATTTTTTCTTATAAGACTCCCACATTGCTCTTGTTGTTTCTCCTAAAAAAAGACTCTAAGTATATGTACATCTGGTTTGTGTCTTCTGTTAAAGGACTATCTCTCCAAGCTCTGACAACAATTTGTGTCCAATTATCTACCAAGGGTCCCCAACTTTGTGAATCATGTGCACTTATATTAAGGATTCTTCTATTGTCTATCAAATTCCTTTTATCCAATGTTTCAAATGGCATCATTTTTCCTTTATACATCCTATCTCCTATTTCTCTTTCGACATAGCTAGTATAAGATACTCTGCTTAGGATTCGTTCCCATATGTCTTGTCCTCTATGTGTCACTACAGAGGGAATTGTATTAGATCCCGAATCTTCGTTGTTATCCATCATGGCATTTCCAGATACATGTGTTAAAGTCAAAATATCTCCTTGTGATCTTGTTCTGTTTCAAAATCTTGCTCTATTTGCATTACTTCGTCTACCAGTTCTAACAAGATTTCTCTTTCTTGATTTTCCTTTCCAAAACAATAAACATTTCCTTGTTCTGTTTTCTTTTCAAACCTTACTTCTTGCATTTCTCCTAAAATTCCTTTTTCTTCTAACCATATTTCATAAGGAATGGGATCTTCTTCATGTTTTATTAAAAAACCATCTTTCCAATACTGGATTGGCCTTAATGGTTCTTCATCATTTGTATCATCATCTTCCTTTTTGAGACTCCATTGATTAGCCTTTATTTCTTGTGCATGGGAATTATATCTAGCATTAAGATACCTTTCCATTTCCTTTATCTTCCTAATTGTGTCATCAACATAACTAGAGGTTGACATCCTATCTCCTTTCCAACTTGAAATGTATATTTGCTCTAATACATTCATCATTCCTAATGTTTCTCTTTCTCCTAAGGTTTGATTAAAATTTTTTTACTCATCATCTTCATTTCCTGTGGATCTTGGTCTGTCATAATCTTAATGAATATGTGCCATCTGGGTTTGGATACATCAAACTCCCTGTAGGAACTCTTTGTGTCTCACTTGCCATATTCTTATTTACATTCCATTCCTCTCCTTCTAAAGCAGAAGAATCTATTTCCATGGGTTCTATCATCTTTATTCCTTTTGTTGCCATAGCATCTATGATTCCTTTTATGTCGAGCTTATAAGATATTTCACTATTATTTGTTGTTTTATACATAAAGCCAATATCTATAAGCAAGTTCTCACCTATATGGTCTTCATATCCTTTACTTTGAAACCCTATCTCAATGTTGTTGAGCTTGTTTATTGAAACCATAAAATTAGGTACATAGTGGAACAGTCCCTTTCTACTGTTTACATCTATCTCTATGGTTGCAAATATGGCCTTTCTTATATCACCTTTCCATGATTTGTCTATTAACATAACTAGGACCTTTTCTCCTACCTTTTCTCTTGTTAATCCTCTAAATCCTATAACAATTAGCCCAGGATGGACTAGAGTTTTGCTTGATCTTTTCAGCTGCCTTAAAGATTCTTTTATGACCAACCTTATGTTTAATGGCCCTGTTGTGACTAAGATCCTTTCTTCTCTATTTGACCAGAAAAACCCTGTTTTCCAACTTAAGATTCCTGCTTGGTACAATCTCCTATGATTTAATAGAGTAATGGCATTGTTTGAATAGATTTCAACATCCTTATCTATGTCTAATGCTTCTTCCAAACGTATCATATGATCTCCTTGCCTTCTCCTCCGGATGTTTATTCTATGCAATATTCCTCCTCTAGAGGTAGTTTCTACAGAACTTGTACTAGGTCTAGAGGATTGTAAGACATGGGATTCTCCTATGAATAGTCTAAGTATTTCTAAAAACCTTGCGTTGTCTTGCCTATTATTCCTTTCCTCATTCTACTACCCTAGTTTCATGTGGTTGTGATTCTCGAAACATGTTTACTTTGAAAGAGACTTCCACTCTCCTTTCATAAAATATGCTTTTGGTTTGTTTCCTTCTTTCCTTTCAACTGGTAACCTTTCTAGCCTTCTTATTATTTCTTCTAATTCCTTTTGATGATTATAACTATCTTCTCCTATACCTTTTCTTTTCAAGACTTTTTCTAAGCTACGACTTAACTTGTTGACTTTTTAGTGAAGCCTAACCAGCAATGCTATAATTGTGTTGTTTTGCCTAATTACGGCCCTTATGACATCATTTACTGGTTCTATATTTCCACAAAAACCCTTGGGTGGTTGTACAAACTCCTTTGTGTCTTCTAAGGCAAATATGTAATCTTCATCTGTATCTAAGCTACCATGACTGGTTATCCTAAGAATGTCTTCTTTATTTCATGTACCATTCTTTCTATTCCTTTTCCTAAATCAGCTAACTTTGTTGCTTCTTTCCTTAATTCCTTTATTACTAGATCCTGGTTTCTTTTTATTTATTCCTTCTATGCTTGTCTTATAGCCTTTATATGTTCTAACTCCTTTAACTTTCTTTCTATATCAACCTATGTTTGCTTTATATAGTCAACCTTATCTATTATTTCCTTTACCTGTTTGTCTTTTACTTTCATCTAATTCAAGGGTGTCTAAATCCTTGTGAACACATGTGCTAAAAGATATAATTAAGTCTACTATTACAATCCCCTTAATTTTACATAATCCGATTATAATAAATATTATAAATAAAATGTAGAATTATAAAAGAACTATATTAAAAATATCAGAGACCACTCCAAATTTTTCGCAATTCAAATTTTTTAGTATAAACAAATTAGAATAAAAAATCTCTATCACTAAGACTTTAAATAGTTCATAACGTTCAAAATAAAGAATAAAGAAAACTATTTAATATTTAATAACCTAAGTTTTAATGTTCAAAAAATATTAATACTTTCAAGTTAAATAATTCAGAGTCTATAGAAACTAAAATTCTTATCTAACTTAGTAACTTATAATCAGTAAAAAGAACAAAGTAACAAATACAAAATAAATATTAAATTTCTAATCTAATAAAAACTCTAGAATAAATTTATAAATAGAAATGAATTCGTATGTAATTTCAAACCTTATAAATTTATAATAAAGTCGAATTAAGGGCAATATAATTATTAATTTATGAAAATACCACTAAACAAAACTTTTAAACAGATAAAATATAATTTACGATAGCAGATATAAAAACTGAAAAGTAAAAACATTAAACTAAAGATTCTATATGTACTATCGTATTCGGAATATTTGATATCGTTAATATGTAAATTTTTATCCAAATATATTAACGAATCAGTATTTATCATACGTGTCATTTAGATTCACAAAATTGACTTTTTACACAAGTTCATATTTTTTTCCCACTCCTTACATATTTATTGGTTATAAATTTATCATATTCTTTTTGTTTTTGTATTTCTATTAATCCTAACTCCTTATTTTTTTATTACTTCTCACGTTCTCTTCTCATTCTAAAGTTTGTACTCTTACTGTACGTGCAAAAGGCCAACAAAAGTGAAAAATTAAACACATATACACATATCTTTAATAGAAATTCTATGTATATCATAGTGTTCAGAATATTTAATAACGAGAATATGAAAATTTTCATCTAAAAATATTACCGAATCAATATCGTATCACTTGGACCCACAAAATTGATTTTTTTTCACAAGTTTATATTTTTCCCCACTCCTTACACAGTTGTTGGTTATAAATTCATCATCTTCTCTTTATTTTTGTATTTCTATATACCCTATCTCTCTTACATTTTTTTTAAAATAACAATTTTGTATGTATACAACGCAAATTGCACCAAGAATTCGATGGAAATTCTCTTGAAATCCACATAGTTGAATTCCTCAAACCACTTGCCTAAATTGCACTAAACAAATCAAGATTGACCAATTAAAAATGTCCAACTAAGCACCACAATTAATGCCTTTGAAATCATGCAAAACAATTGCAAATTCAGAGGAGCAAATTCACTCCTCTTGGCCGAAAGTTTTTCATGAAAGCAATAGCCATTTTCTTATATATATACATTCCATTCTTGACTACGAAACAAGGCATTAAAACAACACAAAAATAACCCATAATAGCAGCTCAAAATAATAGCAGCAACACATACAAAACACACTCCAACATACCATTAACAAGCCTCAACAAGGATCACTAACATAAGCTTAAGGAAACAAGGAACAAAGGTAAGTTAAAACTCATTTTTAGCTAGTAATCACACAAAACAGTGGTTTAAATAATGTTATACTAATCATAGGATCGGGTCAGACCAAGGGAAGAAGTATGGTATCATCCCATCAGCCCAAACAAAGTAAATTCACTTCAAACCATAACTATGTTTATTACATATATCAAATCAATGAAAAATTATGTGTAAAATGATTCTTGGATGATATGGATAGAGATATATCATGTTTAATGCTTATGAAGCATGTAAAAACACTTGAAAGTAGTTTAAACACAAGTATAATATATATAATTATAATATAAGAAAACTAAAATTCGAAACAGAGGAAAATTGGAGAAGACAATGAATAGTAGCAATACCGTCTCTACGCCGACAGCTTATACCCTAATGCTGGCGGCGTATAGAGATAGGTCGGCCACGTAGAAGCAACTAGTCTAGAACAAAGGCTACGTAAATTTTGAAATCACGTAAATTCCGTTCAACATCAGCTTCTGGAGTTCAAAGCCGGCGGTGTACGCCACAACGCCACGGTGTTCGTTAAACGTTGGCGACCTTTGAACCAGCGTACACAAGCGTTTGAAGTGAGCAAAAATTTAGACAAACACCAGCACCTGAGAATCAACGCCGTTGGCATTACATGTAAAATTTTTCAAATTAAGTATGTTCCATCCAAGACCAATATATATTATATATTTATATATATGTGTGTAATAAAGGAAATAAAATAAGATTTAAAAAGGTAATTCAAACCAAAAAGAATTTAAATATTATTGCTAATATTAATATATTGTACAAATAAAAATGAATTATAAAATTCTAAATAATTATCTAGGATAGATATATAAGAATGGAAAATTTAATAAGTTAAAATTATGAACAATGTGATTTCCAAAAATAACAAGATAATTACATAAAGTAAAATAAGAGGAATACGATAAGATTAAATGATAGAAAATAAATATTAGATAGTACAAATTAAAGTACAGTCTAAAAGTGATAATAACAATAATAATGAAATATTGGTTTATTAAGAGTAAACTCTATGACTACTCAATAAAAATATTTAGTACCGAATAAGATCAAGAGAAATAAGATAAAAATAAATAATTAGAAATAGATATTTGTTGCTATAATCAGTCAAGCTAAGGAACGACATAAAATGATAATAACAAATCGTAATACATTTACTAAATACGAACCCCATAATTATCTGATAAAAATAAAATATAAAATGTTTTAAGATCAAGACAAGCAAAATAAAATAAATAATAAGTAGTAAATATTCGTTACCATGAAAACATAAAAAGAACCAATACATGTAATAGAAATAAAATTAAATATCAAGATAGAATACCTAGATAATCATAGAGGTTCAATTGTGTTATTTACATTATGTTAATAAGTTTTTTGTCTTAATAAGTGACAATGAATTGTAAATAATATAAATAGAGCTAATATAGAATTGTTCTACTAAGTAAAATCATATTAAGTTGATTAAGCTAATTAAAGTAGATATAGTAATTGAATTAGGTGATTAATTTCAATCAATTCAGCTTATATTAATATACTAGGTAAAACCATAAAAAGAAAAGAGTACGTAATTTTTAAAATACGTCTAAATTAGAATTAGTGTAACTTATAGTATAAATTATACCATAATTAATATGGTGAATATGTTGTTTCAAATATCTTATTTTCGGAACTAATAAAAGAATAGATTAGTTGAATAATAAATATCTTTTATTTCATTTTCATAGGAAAAATAGATCAATTCTTGAATTTCCAGTAGCTTATACAACAATTTAGTGAGGACCACAGGTGGGGGAATTCTGATGATCTACTATTTGCTTGTGATTGCTACTGTTTGCTGTTGTGTTGATTGTATTGCTTGTATGTGGAATGACTGATTGATGTGAGTGCTATTATCTGCATGATCACCTGAATAAATGGATAAAGATAATAATTCGAATAAACTAATTAGATATACTCATCTTATGTGCTTGACCCCCTGTAGGAAATGTCCCGAATTTGAAATCAAAAGTATTTTGAAATGTATTTTTAAAGAAATCTGACTTGGAATATTCCAGGTTGCTTTTATATCCTTTAAAATGGACACAATTTCTACTGAAAGAGTTTATGAGATAAACATGGGACATTTTTTAGTATTGTTGTGACAGTGAATGATGCCTGAGTCGGGGTCCACTGGTCACATGGTGATAGATGTTACCTAAGTTAAGGTCTATTCACCAGATTCACCCTCATTGGGTGATGGATTGTATTGGCAGTAGATGTTATCTGAGTTGAGGTCTACTTTCCTGATTCACCATAAATTGGTGATGGTTAGTGAAATTCACCATTAATTGGCATTATATATATTTAAATATTAACCAGCATAGATCACATGAACACGTTGGGGAATATTTGCTGTTATCAATGGCGTTTAAGCATTGGGTAAGTTTGGATGGACGTTACCACCAGATAGCCTCGTGTGAGTAAGGCGAGGTGTCTCATGCGGGTAAGTATGGGAGATAACTGAAATGTAGATAAGGAAATCTATATCGTCTATAGATCTGGACTCCCATAGATGTGTTGCTTGTATTCATCACGTATACATTCATATTATGTGTAGATAGATTTGCATGAATGTATAATTAATGTTTAATAACTTGCATGACCAGTAGTAGTGAGGGATGAACTCACTGAGCCTGTGGTTTTGCTCACTCCCTAATAGTTTCTGTGCAGGTATAACGCTAATTAGGACTGGGATAGTGATGTATGAAGAGTGCTTCTCCATCATATTATAGTGAAGTTAGATATATAAGTGGCACTGAACTTAGAATGTAAAATTTATAATTTATATAAACAAATAAGACTTTATATTTTGTAAGTTAGAACTCAATTTCATTATTTGATGGGGGATACCGATTCTCTGCGATCTTGATAAAGAGTTGACAATCGAATTCCATAGTTAAAATCCAGTAATATAATATATCATTTAATAGATATTGATAAATAAATAATCTTGTACACTCTGACTTACGAGACGGCTCTCATATTATAGGTACACAGTGGTATGATAGTTTTAGATCAATCCTACTAGGCCCCCCATTGAGTCGTGATTGCTATGCTATTTAACTGCTCATGATCTGAATGCAACAAATGTGGTGAATGCTTAAAATAACAAAGATGAGAAAAACTACTATTTCCTACCTGTATCCTATTATGTTCCCTGATTTATAAATTTAGCTAATCATAATTTCTACTCATGAAGTTTTATACTAAGTAAAATGCAAGGGTCTACCAACCTAATCTGACTTAACTTTTTTTCTAATCCATTTATGTCTTCCTTGTCCTTTAAAACTGTAAGTTACCTTTCAAAACCTTCCTTTAAATATATATACAGCCTATCCTTTGCTAAAAACTGGTGGATGTGTATGAACTCTTCTCCTACTTCCTTAATTTTTTCATTCAGGCCTGTGAGATTAACCTCTATTTCTAAACCTAATTGTTTAATATAACTTTTTAATTTTTCTACACCTAAAATTTCTAAATTATCTACTGATTGCAAGAAATCATAAAGCTTTCTATCATAATTACTACTTCCTATAGTTCTGTCAAAACTTGTACTCATTCTATCATGCTTATGACCAATCCTTCATAATAATTTATCCTATGAGTTATCCTCTCTATATCCTTTTCAATTTGGTCTATGATCCAAAGAGTTGTTTTATGATGCCTTAAAAGTTCTTTTTCTTCAGATTCTGTCTAATATTTTCCCCTTTCCAATGCCTTTTCAATTCCTTTTATATCCTTTTTCCAGAATTCTAATCTCTTTGTTCTGCCTTTATGTGATCCTTTAACTTTTTTATCCATTGGTTTTTATCCTTTATATATTCAACAAAATTATGCATCACACCATCATGCTACTTATTAATCCTTCATAATATCTTATCAGTTCATTATACCTTATTATTTCTTTTTCTCTTATGTAAATTACATTCAGAATAAATCTAAATTGTGAATATGTAGTCGGTTTTATTATATTTCTTTTTAACCTTCGTTCTAATTCTATCCTTTGCCTACTAACCCTTTTTAAATCCTTTTCTATATCTTTCACAAAATTCTCGTACCTTTTTATAGCGTCCTTATACCTTTTAATATACTCTATGCATCTATGTGTCATAATATTTAAACATCAAATGTTTTCTAGAATTTATTAACAAATCTATTATATTACATATCACATCTATTATATCATAAATTACAACTATTATACAAAGATACCAAATAAATGTAAAATCTAAAACCATATCATCCTGTGAACCTTATTATATTATCTTCGCAAATCTTTATTCTGCGCTTTATTTCTTCAATAAAATTATAAATACTATGTAAATTACTGTATATCCTTATTCTTTTTAGGGTGCTTGTAAAGTTCCTGTTCCTTGGAGTTGGGTCTTCAAAGTATAACTCCAAAAGACTTTCAAGTTGTTCTATGTATCCTTTTGTTCTTCTTATAATATCCCTTGGCCTTTTAATTTCCTTTTCTTGGTTCTTGATGTATTCATTAATAAACAACATTCACTATAATCATTCATAATCAAACATATTATTTAAAATTTCTTCAACAAAATATGTTTCTTCTATAATAAAATAAAAGCATAAGAATCATAAAATATAAGCTGGACAATCATTAAAACAATATGTAAAACAGTAATTAAACAACAAAATATAAACAGATAAAACTAAGTAAAATTAGTAAAGAAAATAAACAACTAATATTAAACAATAAAATTAAACAAGACAGAGATTTACATCTAAACAGAATATTAAACAACAAAATATAATAATAAAGCTGGACAGTGATAATATTAAAATAGTAACAAAACTGAAAATCATAAAAACTCGATAATTGAATGAAATTGTTAATATAAAGTTTTAAGATATAAAGATAATATGGCTCTTGTACCAAAATCAGGATCTCTCTTTGAACCATATATATGTATGTATATAAATGTGTAATGAACGCACGCATAATAGGTGCATACCGCTATGGGAGAGATTGATTATGTTTTATGGATAACGTTATCATTAGTAACTTGGCCATTACTTTTAGCATTAATTAACGGACTTGTTTTCTCTGTAATCGATGATATAAAATATATTATTATATGAAAGAACAGATCTGAAGACTCATGTGGATCGCACCAAGGTCATTATTTAACTGAGGTACGTACCCACTTTTTTTTTTTTTTTAGTATTAAAATGGCAATTGGAAGTGGTTCTATAATTGCTAATTCTTCCCAATGCCAGATCTACTTTTATAAATAAATAAATATATATATGCATGCAAAGTGGAAAGACAATACATGCAAGTACATTTCGATATTTTATATTTTTTAGTAATTAGAAAAAGAAAATTAATATTCTTATTTAAAAAAAATATATATATATAAATACCACCATGATGAAAATAATTCCAATTTTAGGCAATATGACCTTGTCTCTACGAGGTTATAAGTGGCTGATCTCGTCTTTTTAATAGACGAGGTATAAATAGCAAAGTAATCTCTTCAAGAGATGAGGTTGATGGGGCCAATATTTGCCCACGTCCTTCTTCTTCTTCCTCATATCACCCATGAAGAATCCCTAAATTTCTGTCACCCCAAAGCCCTAACCATAATTTGCCTCCATTGCAACACTATTTTTTATCAAATTGGCTCATGTTCTTGGTTAATTTCAATCACCAAGCATCATACATACATTACTTGGTGCAAAAGTAACCCATTAACCCTTCAATCATTAAGGATGCATCGAACTCCATAAGTAAGCTTTTTGAGCTTGTCACTTCATTTTTTCATGATTATTGATGTTGCAATGTAGATTTTGGGTGCTATGTATGTTGTTAGATTTTTTTTTTTTCAAATGTTGAAGAAATATTATATGTTATTTATCACATGAGTTGTATTGTGGAGTGAAAAGGCGATTTTGATGTTTATTGTATGTTTTATTGATGCTGCGATGTGGACATTATATGCTATAATTTTGGTGTTACTATATACTTTTAAAATTTATGAATCAAATTATGAAATCATATATTATTATATGTCTTACATCTTGATCATGTTTGATGATGTTAAAACCCACATAAATGAAATATTTTGATAAGAATGAGATGAAAAAACTAACATTAGTAAACATATTCGATATTAGAGGAGTGCAATTCATAACTCATGATCACATTTCATGTATTCAACCTATGTTTTATGAGCTGGCAATGTAGGTGAGAAAATAGATAAGGTCAAGTTTATATTGTATGCTCATTACAATATTATAGAAGGGAATGAAGGTTTTGATTATGATAGAAGCCAGTTGCTGTGGTTAGTGTTACTAGGTAGAGCTAGGCATCCGCATCCTGATCATTAACCCGCTTAAAAAAGTAGATTGCGACCAAAATTTTTTTACCCTTTAACTCGCGAGCTAAAGTGGGCCAGGAAGGGTTGGCCCATGGCCAAGTAAAAAAAAAAAAAAAGGAGAAGTTTAAAAACAAGAATAATATAATATCTTAGTGGTTATTGATATATGTTATGAAAAAGATGGATTGATACATGTATCACAAGTATTATAACATTTTTTAAAATACATATTATTGATTTAAATGTAATATAATATCCAATAAATCCTTTTAAAAACTTGTTTTATATATAAATAATCAAATTAGTTATAAAATTTGTTGCTAATATAGAAAACCTTAGAATATATAAATAATTTTAATTTTCATATAAACTAATATTAAAAAATTAAAAATTAAAAAAATAATAATTTTAGCCAGCAAGCTAGCCCGTTTAGCCCCTCGAGCCAAAGCGACCCAGGCTCGAGCCAAGAATTCTAGCCCATTTAGCCACAAAAGCTATAAAGATAAACAAACTTAATTTAAACTATTACAACCATAACTAGTCTCTATTACATATATGGTTTTTGCTTTAACAAAACACATGTTTCAAAATGTCTAACTCCCGCACTTGAGCTTGGTTTAGTCTCCTTGCTTAAAACCTTGTAATTCAACAGTCTAAGAGAATGTGAGCACATAAAGCTCAGTGAATAACAAATCTTAGCACAAACATTGAGATCAAACAAGTTGAATTAGCAATCATATGCAATGCATGGATCAATCATATGCAATAAATGTGGTTTGAATAACTACAATTCAAACCTATAAGGATTTACGCCCTCCCTAGGGGTTGAAGGATAATTTCAATTATTCATCCCATGAGAAACTCAACACCAAAGTAGAAGGATTTCTCTCTTCACCTGACCCGCTTGGGGGAATAGTCTCTACCAGAGCCCCACAGGACACAAGCAGTTTTTTAGAGAATCATTTTCGTTTTCAAAATAGAACTTCCACTTGTCATAAAACTTGAGAAATCTCACTAAGTATTAATACTCTTAAGCCAACTTCGAAACAGACGACCTCCTTCGAAGCCTGCTTAGTTTCTGTGAAGTTGATAACTCTATGGTAACCTACAAGCAGACTCACTGGTCCCAACAAGCATTACCAAAGAATCGAATTTGTTAATACGTGACAAGAATACCATGCTAATGCAATATGATGTTATGAAATGCATGTCATATTAATATTAGAAGTTTATTAAACTTAGTTCCATATTAGCAAGTGATCATATCAACTTCAAACACTCAATGAGACAACTATATATTAATGTCAAACAAGTGGTTGTCACTTCAATGATTAAGAATTGCAATTCAAGCATACATTACATACCATGTAATAATTCCCATCCCCATGCAATTGGTTCCTTATAGTTACAATTAAACTATATTCCACTACTTACAAGCACAAACAAAGTGCTAGAATTCATGTTACTCACCCGTGCATGCTCTTTAATCATCATAATAGTCCAACGGGAAATCCAACTCGTGATCAAGGGTTCCTGTAAGATAGAAAGGTTTGTATTATTATTTACTTAACAAATACAAGAAGGATTAAATAAGATTCTAAAGCTAAAGAAGACAAAATGACACTTTAAAGGCCACCACGCCCCATGGCACGCCCTATGGAGAAGAATAGAGGCTACCACCACCATTGCCATGCCCCCATATGGAGAAGAATAGAGGCCACCACCACCTTTGCTAAGGGGAGTAGCAAGGGGCCTGGCAACCCAGAATTCACTCAGAAAGTGCCACACCCTCCACCAGGCCCCGTGGTCACTCTACAGCGAAAACACCTATATACTATACAATTTTTACACACTTTAACTAATTCTAATTGTCTTATTTTCATCCAAAACACTTGTACATCATAATAAGACTCAAATTCATCATCCATACCTTCAATTCTCTAACTCATATCTAAAACCACATCAAAACTTCAACTATCAATCCAACCATTCACTTCAACCATTGAAACTCCAACTCCACTTTTTATAACCTTACTTCATATATCAACATCTAAAACTCATAACTAAACTTATGAACTTCCAAAATCAGCCATAAACCAACAACGATACTTAACTTATAACTACTCAAACATGCAAATAACAAGAATAAAACAAGAAAGACTTAGTTAAACTTGCTTAATCTTGCAAATAGGAGTAGTCTTGCTTTCCATGACAATTTACAAAGAAGAAATTGAAGTTGGTGTAGTGTGAGTGTATATCTGACCATCGGTTTTTGCAATGGAGAGGAGCAAGAAAAAGAGTGAATTTTTTGCCTCTTAAAAGATAAACACATGCATATATATATATATATATATAAATTCATATTTAACTTTTGAGGCTTTTTCAAACTTAATCAAGTGTGTGTGTGCACATGGGAGTTGTGGTGGTCTTCCAACCAAGATTGCGGCCAACAGATTATAACAGTACTTATTGCACTAATAAATATTTCTATCATTAGAATTATTAAATACTCTATCTCAAAACAAAGCTTAGTAACATAATAACTTATAAATTCCTATTTAACAAAATAATCTCTTATAAGAATTTATATCAATACGATAGGTAATTTAGAATTTATTTTTACAAAACTCAATTCTCTAAAAGAATATAAGAAATACATAACTAACAATTTTTTCAAATCAAATCCATTGATGATTTTAAATTTTTATTCTTACTAAATTAATTTTATAAAAATTGTTATACTTTCTTCTTACTTTAATAACAAATACTACCACATACACAATCAAACACAAAAGTTCTTACTTTAATTCTATTTATGAAAAACTTGGGATTACAAATCCATCTATGGAGCATCCCCAGCGGCTTCGAATTAGATCAGACCATTCCATCGTACATTTGTCAGGCAGAGCACTCTATAGTGAATTAGATTTTATCATTTATTTTGCTTTTGTTTTATAATGGTTTATGTAACATTATATCTACATTTGATGTAATGAGTTGAACAAAAGTGCAACCATTTTGTATTTTTATGTTTTATGAGTTTTTGTTTATGTTGATGGTGAGGGATTGACTGGGAATACCATCATGGATGGATTCTGATAGGGTCGTATTGTTTAGAATAATTGACTTTGATAGGTTATAACTGTATAGTTTTATTGATGTATTCAAGAATAAATAACAAAAAGCAACGAAGGCTGGTTGGGTTAATACACAAACCTGTCTCTTTAAGAGATGAGGTTGCTCCTCTACGACGACCTTGCTCCTACGACGACCTTGTTTCTTGAAGAGATGAGGTCAGCTTATCTAAACCTGATATTATTTTCATTCCAGTGGTATTTTTATGATTTTTTAAAAAAATAGGAATATTTAATTTCCTTTTCTCTTAGTAATTTCCACTAAGGGTATTACATTAAATTCTATAATATCAAAGTACATATAACGGTTTTCTTTCATATTTTTATATATGGTTAAATAAATTTAAAATAAAGAAAATAGATGTGCTTAGAGAGAAGTCATTTTATTAAGGTGCTTATTTTAAGATTTGCATAAAACTTTCTTGAAAGGTAACTGTTACATAGAGGAAATTTTCTATTTTAAAATTTTTTATACCTAATTTAATTAATAAAAATATTTTTAGATGCCGTAAGAAGATAGGTGCGATGTCTACCAATTCTTGGTTATGAATGAATATTGAGCTTTTTTTTTTATAATGAATAAAAGCAAAAGGTTATCTTAATTTCAACTATGTAATGATGCATATATATTATTTAATACATTATGAACTAATTAAGGGTGAAGAAGTAATATTATTGGAACCCGCACATACATGGTCAGATCAGATAAGTTCTAGTTTTTAATTTTCTTCCACAAAGAAAGGTATAAGGTCCAACATTTCCACACCATATACCTACCTTAAACCTATTCTTTGTGATATACAAAGTGTGGTAACTAGGAATCCACCTAAAAAAAAAAATACTTAAGTAATATTTTTTTTTTTTTTGCCTTAATTAAGTAATACTATCAAACATAACAAAATATAATATTTTTTAAATTATCATGTGTCTAGAAGCCAAGATCCAAACCCATTTGCCTAGTGAAGAAGAATAATTGTGTTAGAGTCGTTCGATTCAAAGCTTAATTTATAGTTATTAATTTTATATGGACTATATGAAGTGTTCCTGCATTTATAATAATACAATAATGAATTCGATATTGTTATTTATTTTAAATAAATGATATTAAACCTTGTGATAGGTTTAAATTTTGTGATAGTATTCTATAATATATTATTGGGTAAATATCAAATTTAATACTTGAACTTTATATGAAAATTCAATTTTATAACTAGACTTTAAAGTGATCAATTTAATACCTAATAAAACATTTTGTAGTTATTTATACTACTTCCTTAACACTATTTATTTATTTAAGTGAAGGAAGCAGCTTATTATTGAATTTTTTACTGCTTCCCTTGATACCGTTCGGTACTAATAAACTGTCTCTTTCACATCAGTAAATAAAATAAACAAAGCTAGTGAAATAATAAAAATAGCCACAATAACTTTAATTGGATATTAAATTAACAATTTCAAAATTCAGATACTCGATTGAACTTTTTTATGGTAAAAAAGTACTTCTAGTTATATCTATTTCTAAAATAGTTGAGCTTTATTTTTACCATTTATGGACTATTGTGTGTCATAAATGATTACTTTAATGAAAACATTTTATTTAAGGTGGATGTAAATTGTGAAAATGACATTTCGGAAAACAAAGTTAACATAAACAACAATCTATTTTTACGAAGGGTAAATGCAAAATTTTGTACCTAAACACGGTATGAAAATTCAATTTGATACTTTGAAGATGTTAATTTAATACCTAATTAAACTTTTCATGACTATTTTTATTACATTTCTAACACCATTTGCTATATTTACTCAAGTGAACATACAACCTATTATTAATTTTTTTCCACTGGGCTACAAAGGCTATTACAACATGGCCATATGGGGCTATTACAACGCGCTAACCAAGAAATCGAACTAATTAGTAGAATGAGGACCTCGACCGTATATCACTAGGGTCTAGGTCATAAGGCCATTGGTACCTATTATTAATTTTTTACTACATAGCGACCTATCACAAATAAACTATCATTTCCATGTTAACAAATTGAATATATGTTTGTGTTTGGTAGGTAACAATAATAGTTATGAAAAACTTAATTGAATATTAAATTAATTGTTTCAAAATTTATGTATCAAATTAAATTTTCATGAAAAGTTAGGGTTTGACATTTTCCATTTGTTAAAAAATCATATCTTTTATGTGAAATATCTCTATTAAAATAATTATTTGGGACATGCTCTATAATTGGATAATATAGCTAACTAGACAGATAACTTAATATAGAGTAAATGTACGTAGTGTAAATAATCTAAAAATTTTTAACTAGATACAAAATTTAAGAATTTAAAAGTATAGATGGTTGATTGAATTATTAGCTAAAGTTTAAATATTAAATGTGATATTAAACTAAACATTTTATAGGTTCAAAAGAATCCTGATCTCTATGCCTTGCAGTTCTAAATTTCAAGGAGGTTTATGTATGTAGGGTTTACTGGGTAGTTATGTGCACAAATTTGCAAATTTTTGAATCAAGGCCTATCTGTGGTATTCTAGAATATGCATATAAATTCATGTTTGGTTTGGAGGAAAAGTGACAAACAATTGAGAAAAATTATAATTATGTGTGCTTAAGAAGATATTTGGAAATTAAGTGGGTCAGTAATAGATGTATAAAATAAACATATTTAGAATTATATAATTAAAAACACTGATGATACCAAAGTATTTCTCTCGATTTTAATATAATACATAATATTGGAATTTAAAAAAATATATATGTATCACTAAAGAAATAATTACTTATTAAGATTGATATAGGAGAATGATATTTTCATATTCATGTACGAAAGGGGGAAAAAAGTTATACAAAAGTATGTAAAACATCATTTTTAGCATGTATATAACTAAATATGACTACTCTAAATATGTAAAATAGAGATTTATTTTAATATAGAAAAAGCAGTGATGAGCTTGTAATACATTCGGACAAAACGTCCATCCATATTTCTTTCTACCATGTAAGTTTTGGATGAGTATTGGGATTTTCATATTAAGTTTCGAATATAAATTTTTTGAAACGTATTTTTAGAAACTAGGATATGGGTACAAGGTTATTGTACCTTATAACCACCCAGATACCTATACAAGGAATAAGTTACAGGGTATCAATACCAATCCTATCAAAAATTATTTACTATGGTTCATAAATAAAAATAAATTATACTATATCTGTTAGTCAATAAATTTTTAAAAAATCCCAAACTCATAATGTGAAAATTCTAAATAGGTAAATCTAATGCATGCCTCTTACATTTAATTTATGTTTCTCTTTCTCTTTCTTCTTCCCATTTGTAAAGTAGAGTACAAGTGTTAATTCTAATCTACTATAGTTGTTTCTCTCCTACATTATGCATTACCTTTTCTTTCTCCTTTTTCTTCCCCTAATTTACAAGTTTATATATTTTGGTTGATATCACATAAATTGAAATTAACAAAGATAGGAAAATTATTATTACAAGCTTTAATACAAGTTTTACATATGGAAGTATTTATAATATCATATATATCATTAATTTTGATATCACATAAACTTAAAATTAATACAAGTTTCATGGTGGTCCAAAGTAATACAATGCTAATAAAATTTAAGAACTTGTACGTAGAAAATGGATCATGTCCCATGTATGCGTCATGGTAATTTCCTTCTCTCTCTCTTATTTTTTTTCACATAAAAGTGTAACTTTTCCCTTATTTGTTTTTTGTAGTTGTAACTTCCATCCCAATTGTAACTTTCATGACGATTGCTACTTCTACGTTTATTGCTAATTTATTATGTTATCATGTTTTTCCTTTAATAATTCAGATATTAAAAATAATAATATAATATGTTATACGATCGAGATCAGAGGATGGGACTCATTAATTGTAATATCTAGAACAGCTGCATGTTGAAACAGAACGATAGGAAAACTTTCTATCTTTATGTCACCACTCACCGCTTTATATGTGGGAGTTGGATTACCTAAACCGACATATCGATAATTCTTCATGTATTATCACAAGGTCGACTCATTTAATATCCATGGTGAGGCTTAACTTGTTCATGTGCTATTGAGGCTATTCTTTATTTAAGGGTTATATATTTCATATGAAATAATCATTTTTTTTTGTCCTTTTTGTATCTAAAATGCAAATGAATGGCTAATATCCATTCCATTAGGAAGGACAATCATACTATGAGTGATTTTCAATATTATATCCAAATTTTATATGGTTATTAGATATTATTCTCAACCAAATAGTATTGGTCGTCAAAAAAAAAATTTTTTGGGCTAATTATCATACTTAATTAAATTTTTATTTATCAAATTTATAATTTTAATGTTCTTTTAAAAGACATCAAATCAAATATTCATCAATCGAGAATAATGATCGTTAAAGATAATATCTTTTAGATGGTTGGGTTTAGCTTTATTTTAATTAAATATTAGGTACCAAGTCCGGAGAAAGAACTTAACCCAAAAGACTAACCTACTAGGTGGGAGAGCCATTTAAGTTTAAGTACTATTCCATAATTTCTTGTGGCATCGTAACATTGCCGACCCCTTAAGAAGTCAAAACCCTCGGCAGCTTACTCAAGCGACCCACTCTAAACAGTTTTGACTCTAGTCTTCTTTATTAGGTAGCCCTTTCTCAAGCCATCCCTTCCGCTAGCACTAAAAACACCAAATGTTGAGTATCAAGTCTGAAAAGAGAGCCTAATTCAAAAGATTAACCTATTAGGTGGAAGAGTCCTCCAAATGTAAGTACCTTTCCATAATTTTTTGTAGAAACGATATAGGATTGTAATATTGTCCATCCCTTGAGAAGCCGATACTCTCGACAACTCACTCTAAGTGGCTCACTCCGGATAGCTTTTACTCTAGCTTTCTCTGTTAGGTAGCCTTTTTTTAGATTGTCAATTTCTTAGATTGCCTCTTCTGCTGGCACTAATACTCTCAATGAGAGCATTAAATGTTAGGAATCCAAACTCAAAAGAAGAGCCTAACCCAAAAAACTAACTTATCAGATGAAAGAACCTCTCAAGTTTAAGTACTATTCCCTAATTACTTGAAAAACTGACGTGGGATCTTAACATTAACTTGTTTTGTCTTTATTGATGACATGAAAATATATATAAGCGGGTCTTAGGACTCTTGTTCTTCGTACCAAGGTCATTATTTAACTAAGGTACCTACTTTTTTTTTTTTTTTTTTTTTTTTTTTTTTTTTTTTGTCTAGGATCAAAATCCAAATGCCAATTGAAAGTAGCTTTTATAATTGTTAATTCTTCCCAATGCTCGACCTATATATATACATATATATCTGTGCTTGCATGAAAAATGGAAAAACGATACACACAAGTACATGTCATTATTATATAACCGATAATAATGTACACATAGTTATGGTATTAAAATTTATAATATCAATGTATAAGTTGCTTTTCCATATCTTATATGATAAATTTAAAATAATAAAGAGATAGTTAGAGTTAGAGAGAAGTCATTTTAACATGCTCATGTAAAGATTTACATTGCTTTTTCTTGAAAAATTTTACTATCGTATAGAGAAAAAATAAATTTTTTAAATCCATAATTTATTTAGTTGATTAATTAACCGTCTGCTAGCTCTTAGTTATGCATGAATGTGGATTTTTTTTTCTTTTTATGATTAAGGGTCTGTTTGGCTAGCTTTATCCGGTAAATACAAACACTTTTTTCAAATATTTTTCTAACAAATTATTTATCAAGAAATAAATGCAGATTAAAAAAATTGATAGTTCTCATAAAAAGATAAAATATATATACAAATCGGACATATTTACGTATATCATTTAAATACAGATACAAATGAAAAATAGATCATTCAAACAAACCCCAAAACCAAAAGATGATTTTATTTTAAAGAGCCTTACAATGCATATTACTTCATCGAAGGTATTATAACTAGTTAGGTGCTAACAAGTAATTTAAATCTGAAAATTCCTCATACCCTATTTATATAGACAAATAGATCCAGACATATTAAAAGTCACATGATATGTTTCCATTTTAATTTTTGCACTGTCATTCTTAAAAGGTAAGGTATAGGGTACATCTCATACGTTATAGATTATACCCATCCAAAATTTGTGCTCTATGAATAATATCAATCAACAAAAGTTTTTTATTTAATTAAATTATTACATATAACAAAATATTATGTTTTTCAATTAAGACATCTTTACAAGCAGAGTCTATATACCTGGTAAAAAAGAATATTTGTGTTGAACTCAAAGAGGTTTGAAGTCAAGTATATTTTTATTATATGATTATTTTTATAATTGATGTCCTCTTAATAGTAATACAGCAAAGAATTTCACTCGTTATTTATTTTATATAAATTATTTAAATCTCATAATATATTAGAATTTTATGATTGTGTCCTATGATAAATTATTTGGAGTCATGCTATCAAGTTCATGAGAAATATATGATTTAATAGTTATAGATCTCGGGACTCATTGATATAATGGCTACAAGTACATGGAAAAACCTCCAAATAGTTGGACAATTTATCTCAAAAGCTTTATATTACAAAAATATAATAAATATTTTTATAAATTTCACAAAATACGGTGTGCCCTGCAAGTTTTATATATGGTTCTTATACGTTATAAGGAAGATCTTAATTCTCAAGTTCGGAAACTTATACCTATATATAACATACGGTAGAGCTTCACATATACAATTATATATATACACACCCAAATGAACAAGTGTTTAATATGAAAAAATATTCAATTATTTGTGCACACTATATGTAATTATGTATATAACATGATCAACAACTACTAATTATACTTTAATTTAACACATAGACTAGGAAATAGGTAGTTTTTAAAGTTCTATCACCCATATATAGCCACGTATTAAAATATTACGATAGTTATTCATCACGTGTATATCACATATAATATGTAATATCCACTAAAGTCTTTCCCGATCAATACCATTTTTTTTTTTTTTTACATTATAATTTATAACTAAATTTTATAGCTACAAGATATTATCTCAACCAAACCGTGTTGATTGTCGAATTTACAGTTTTATCAAGTGTTATAAACGTTGGGGAAAAAAAGTTATATTTAAATAAAATTTTATTAATTAAATTTACAAGTTCAATCATCTTTTTAAATAAAATATCATATAAATACTCATTAATCAAGAATAATGTTAACGGGAGACGACAATAGAAAACGTAGGATATCTGATAAGCAAAATATCCAGTTGAATATGGTATTTAAATTTTCAAACTGCACCAATAAAATGTGAAAATTCATGTCTTGACATTATCCTACGTAATAATATTGAACCAATTTCATGGGCAGAACAGTCATTTCACAAACTATGGTGTGTGTCCAATACGAAGAATCAACAAACCAATCCAAACAGCCCAAGACCACAAGATTATGTATGGGATTTGTATTAAATTAGTATCGATTTACTAATATTAGTATCGATTTAATATCAATTAATTTAATTAATATATAAATAAAATTATTAATTTTTTATCGATATCATATTTATATAAAATTAGTACGATTTTTGAAAAGCCACCATGGTGACAATAGACTAAAGTAAGAGATTTTTACTATGCAAAGCTGTCAATTTTTTCGAAAAACTTTATATTATAACCTACGCCATATACCCATTTGTTCTCTCTTTCTCTGTTAAAGCAAAAAAGAAAGCCCACTTTTTAGTATTTAGGTTGGTAAATTTTCTTGGGATTCGATCCATTTTTCAACGCTCTTTACAAATTCAGACTAAAAAGCAAGGGGAAAAAAAAGTCAAACCTTTTTCTTGTTCCTCTTTATAGTAGTTCAGGTACTGTATTGTTGTTGCACATATGTTGACTAGTTTGTATGGTACTTTAGTTTTTGAATTGCTTATGTTTAATGGGTACGTTGTAGTTTCATGTTTTGTGTTTGTTCGAATGGTTTCTGGGCGCGTATTAATGAATGAAAAAGATGAAAATTTGAAGTTGTTTTCAATGTGTGATGCTTTGAATTGCTTGAGATGGAAGCAAGTTTGATTCTTATAATCCATTTCATGGCTTTAGCTGTAAGTGGAAGCTTGAAAAGAAGAATAACTTTTTTAACTTTCATCGTTTATTGTATGATATGTGGTTGAGAATCTTGTGATAGCTCAGTTTCTTTCTTTTCAATTTTTTTTTTAATTTTTGGGTATCTTTCAGAATCCATTTTCTTTTGCAAATTGTTTGGAGTATAGTGTTTTTGAGGAAATTGCATTGGACTTGTGGCTTACATGTGACAATTACTCTGGCTTTAGCTTTGGTTTGCCTTGTTTTAGTAAAGATCATGTGTGTTTAAGGAAGCAGGACTATGATTATGCATTTTGTAAATTTAGTAATGTTCATATTGGTTGCTTAACTATTTTCATGACCCCAGCCCTGTTCAATGTGTCTTTGTTGTCTAATTCAGATAGATCCAACAGTCTGAATCAGTGGAGTTGCTTTGTCTTTGCTACGGCCCAACTCTGACATCTGATCTGGGTGTGGTTGGTAGTTCATGACACTATAGTGACGGGAGGGAGTCCTCTGTCGTGAACTGTGACCTTTTGGGCATTATGCATGTCTGGCCCTGAGGCCACTGCTGCTGTGGTGGGAGGGGCTCTTTCCTTGGCAGATAGAACAAAATCTCTTGATGCAGTTGCATTGAGTGACAAGGATCGCCTATCGATCTCCACCAACGGTGAACTCGTTCATTCTTTTTCAGAAGCTGGTGGGTTTAGAGTTGGGGATATTTTACTTCCCAATGGGGAATCTTATTCAGGTTCACTGCTCGGGAACTCACCTGATGGTATTGGTAAGTACATTTGGTCGGATGGATGCATATATGAGGGCGAGTGGAGACGTGGGATGAAACATGGAAATGGAAAAATCAGCTGGCCTTCTGGAGCTTCTTATGAAGGAGAATTTTCTGGTGGTTACATACATGGTGCAGGGACATATGTTGGTTCTGACAAGTTAACATACAAGGGAAGATGGCGATTGAATTTGAAACATGGTTTGGGATATCAAGTTTATCCAAACGGAGACATCTTTGAAGGCTCCTGGATCCAGGGAATGGAAGAGGGCCCTGGTAAGTATACCTGGGTTAATGGCAATGTGTATATTGGAAATATGAAAGGAGGGAAAATGTCGGGCAAGGGTACTCTAACTTGGATAAATGGCGATTCCTTTGAAGGAAGCTGGTTAAATGGCATGATGCATGGCTTTGGAGTTTATACTTGGAGTAGTGGTGGTTGCTACGTTGGGACTTGGACTCGAGGTTTGAAGGATGGGAAGGGATCTTATTATCCAAAAGGTGGTCATCTACCTGCAGGACAGGAACTTTACCTCAATGCTCTTAGGAAAAGAGGGGTCTTGCCAGATTTGAAAAGACAAAACCATGCACATATTCATAATGCCTCATCCATTGATATGGGAAACGTAAAGGTGAGTGGAAGTCAGAGTTCTCGTCGGAGCTCAACTGATAATGATAAGATCTCTAAGAGAAATCTTTTGAACTTGGAACAGTCCCGTGGCAAAAATGTTTCCCTCGAAAGACGGTGGAGTCTTGAGGTATCCATTGAAAAAGTGATTGGACATGATATCCCTGATCCTGTCCTGGATGGTGAAGAAGATGTTGAAGCAGATATTCCAATATTGGAGCGCGAATATATGCAAGGTGTTTTAATCAGTGAAGTTGTGCTAAATAATAGGTTTTCACCCTCATCCAGGAGAGCTAGGAGGCGAAAAAGAAAGCTTGCCAGAGAAGCTAAGAGGCTGGGTGAAGCAATCATCAAAGGTCACAGAAGCTATGATTTAATGCTCAGTTTGCAGCTTGGTATTAGGTAAAATTATCCTCCCTTTTTTCTTGATTTCATCTGTAACTATATGGTTGATTTTATGGATTAGACATGCAGTAGATGCATGGCAGTAACATCTAGGTGTAGTCGTAAGTTTTTGATTTCCTTTTCTTACCACTTCCTCATTGGGAAAAGGATCTCACGTACGCATGTGTTCATTTAAACAAAGGCTCAAATAGCTCAATAGAAATATATTGTACAATTAAAGCCTCAATGCTACCATAGAATTGCAGTAGTATTGCATCCTTCCAGAACAGCTGCATCAACAACTTGAAACATCAACAGCATAAGTTTTCTAGCAAAATCTTGCCAAAAAAAAAAAAATCCTAAGATATGATCCTGTATCTCATTTTATTTTTTCTGGAGCAGCAGTGCTAATAGTTTAGAAGAATAATGTCAGGTACACTGTGGGAAAGATTACCCCTATACAAAGACGGGAAGTTCGACATTCAGATTTTGGTCCTCGAGCAAGCTTTTGGATGAACTTCCCTAAAGACGGTTCCCAACTGACACCATCTCATCAGTCAGATGATTTCAGATGGAAGGACTACTGCCCCATGGTTTTCAGGTTAGTTGGCAAATGTCGGGTCAAATGACATAATTAACTGATGTTCAATTCATGAAGCTTCGTTCATTTCTCAGTGAGAAATTTCCAAGTTCCTGAAAAGATGCCCACTTTGACATAAGACAAAATTTGGTTTCGGCTAATGAAGTTTGTCCTATCAAAATTTGACCAATCGATGTCTACTTTTTCCTATCCATGGGAATGGACTGATTTTTGACTGTTTTTCTCCATGCAAAAAACTAGGATAGTAGTTGGTAATCTGTATGATCTCTAGCTATGGAAAGTTTGGCATGATTTTAGCGTTTTTCCTTTATGTTTATCCACCTGTACATTAGCCTTTTTTTCATGTGGAATTGTCATATAAAATGAAAAAACATTTTGTGTACTTATTACCAAGACAGTTTCATATGGCCAAGCAAGAAAGGAGGCAAGAAAGTCCTTTTTTTGTTATTATTATTAATAGCTGTACCTATGCTACTCCCCTATTCAAAATAGAATCAGAGGGAAACAGTGGCACCATTGAGATGCAAGGCTGGATATCCTTTGCAGCAATCAGGTAATAAATCTCCTTCACAATCATATCTTTAATTCCCTGTGTAAATCAGACCCCGGACTTACTAAGTTTGAGTGGGTACAAGTCCTTACTCAACGGTTATCACCAGACTTACTCAGTTAAAATGGCCACAGGTCCTTAACCATTATCACCAATTGGGTGTATTCTGCATGCATCCTTCTTGAGAACTTGCAACTTGAGCTGTTCTATAAGAAAGTGTACCTGCTCAAGTGCTATTGGGATCACTGTCTTTGGATGATATAACTCTGTACTGATCCAAATACAACATTACACAAAAGAGGTATTGGCTAGGTGCAGCAGTGCCCGAAGCACCATTCAGTCAGAGGTGAAGAAAAAGGAAGGGATAGAACGTAATTGGGCTCCAGTTGGATGGGGTAGATAGTTTAGATGTTTGATATTTCTGAAGTTATATATAGGTTGAAATTGATCTGGAAATATGTGCTGATAGATTACAGATCTTTGAAAGCTTCAATAAGGAACTCCTTTTTCTTAAGTATTTGTAAGATACTATCTTCACTAACAGATACATGCAAAAAGAAACTAAAAGACTAAAATTGTCAAATATCTTGAGAGATGATTAGACTTTGAGATCAGAGTTTTCACCTTTAGCAAATGTTTCTTACCTGATTTAGTTCTATGCTTCTCAGTAGCTATTGAACCACTGAAACTATTACTTTATTGGTCACTTAAAATGGATGGTGCCTGGTTAATCTATACAATACCTCTATTGACAAGAATGGCAATGTCAAAACAGATTTATGGGAGGTTGCTAATATGTGTACTATTTGCCAGGGTTGAGCATTCTGTTCAAACTTGAATAAGTAGGAAGTTTGGTGGTTTAAGACATAATCATAGAAAAGAGGGTAAATGGATTTCTGAGGCAGGAAATTAGTGCAGAATACAGCTCTGCCGCAACGTATGTGTATGAACAGATGCTGCAGCATTTGATGAATAATTGTTACTTCAACAAGTGATGCTTCAAATTGCAAACCATCGTCTTTACAATGAGGGTAGCTTTAGAATTAATGATCAAGTTTGTTTGGGTTTATAGTGTATTAAATTTTTTTTTTTTGGGCTTTATTTTCAACCTTCAGGGAAAATCAAATGAAATAATAAATTTGTAGCTTTAGGGTTTTGGTTCCATTTTAACTAGATTTTCTTTTCTTTTTCAAATCATTCTTTTGTCCATATGGGACATAATTGCTAGCTGGTAAATTTTCTTAGCATCATTATTCCTTTGACATCATTTTCTATGTGGAACATGCTATAAAGGACATTCATCCTTTACTTAGAATATTGATTATTTATTAAAGTATTACCCCCAAAAATATATGTGGACGACCTTTTTTTTTGGAGAGCTACTCTTTATTTGCCTTTGATTCATATGACTGGATTCACTCTCATTACTTGTGATATGTTTTATTGGCATAGAACTATAACTGATAGATTTATTGACCTTCCTTCTTGGTAATTCCAACAGGAATTTGAGGGAGATGTTCAAAATTGATGCTGCTGATTACATGATGTCCATATGTGGAAATGATGCCCTGAGGGAACTGTCCTCTCCAGGGAAAAGTGGCAGTGTATTTTTCTTGTCTCAAGATGATCGTTTCATGATAAAAACACTCCGCAAATCTGAAGTTAAGGTCTGTCCTCTATCCAGAAGCAGTTCCAATGACATTGTCTCTTGTATCTTCTATCCTATTTCTAGATTTCTGGAAATGATAGCTGACACGTGTTAGCATTTTAGAAAACTATGTCTTATGCAAACATTGGATGGCTTACCTTTTTTTAGGTGCCAGAGTAGTTCAATTCTTTCCCCCCCAACCCTTCTTCGAAACATTATTTTCCTTTTGTCTGGCTATGATGTTTTCCCTGAAGATACAAGTCCTGAGGGGTTCATACATCTTTCCTACATGATACTGTGATGGCGAATCCCACCTTACAACCTCCTTTGTGAGACTAATATCTATGTTACTACACAAGCAACTATGGCAGAGATGAATAACAATGCTATTCTATTTCAGATGTTATATTTAATGGCTAAGATATTTCAAGATATGAAGTCAATAGTCCATTAATATGTCAGAGCAACAGGCACAAGTTCGAACTAGGGGATACTTTAAGGATAGTCAGTTTACTTGTAGAGTTTCTTAGCCCTATAGGAGCTTAAGAATAAAATCATAGTTTCTCACTATGCCTTTGCCTTTGCTACAAACAGAGAAAAATCTGTGTTTTCTGTCCATTCAATTCTCTCCTTTAGTTGTTTGTGAAGAAAATGAAAAATAGATGGGCACGACTTTCTTCTTATATGACACCTGATTTATTCTTCCATTTGTCTTATACGGTGATCACTTAATGAACTGAGCATAAGTTGTTTGAGTTGTACTTGTTAGACGTTTAGACCTATGACTCACCGTCTTTGTGCTTTGCAATTATGTTTCTTGACGACTTATGAATTTGATCCGGTCCTTGCATTCCTTTTTTTTTTTTTTATAATCTTGTGTTTCCTTTCTACTGTTGCGATTTTTCTCTACTTTTTTGAAAAATGGTAACCACTGTTCTTATGTGTAGGTTCTTTTGCAAATGCTTCCAGATTATTATAATCATGTGCAGTCATATGATAACACACTCATCACAAAATTCTTCGGCCTTCACAGGATAAAACCGTTGAGTGGTCAAAAGGTAACAAAAGAAAAAAAGTAAATAAATATTTTCAAAAACACAAAGAATCTGACGTGTGCTACATGTTCATGGTATTTTTACTACCTGAAACATATATCAACATTTTTGCAACACATCTGAAGCATTCATCCCTCTTGTGCAGTTTCGTTTCGTAGTGATGGGAAACATGTTCTGCACAGAGTTGAGGATTCATCGAAGATTTGATCTGAAAGGCTCTTCACTTGGGCGATCTGCAGATAAGGTGGAAATTGACGAGAACACTATACTCAAAGATCTGGATCTAAATTATCGCTTCTACTTGGAACCTTCTTGGCGGGAGGCTTTGATGCAGTAAGTGATACAGGCCCCAAGACTTGCTATTTTACATGCCATCACTCTGTCAGCATGGTCAAGACATTGTACAAAATAGCCTTCAACTCTTGCCATTATATTTATTAGCGGTTAAGAAATTCTCTTAGAATAAAGTTCCTGCAATAATTTTCTTGCATGAACAGTGTGGTGGCCTTTTCAATGTTGTGGTTGTTGACTTAATTATACATCTGGTGTAGGCAGCTTGAGATAGATGCAAAGTTTCTTCAAGGACAGCGCATAATGGATTATAGCCTTTTGTTGGGCGTGCATTATCGAGCTCCTCAGCATTTACGGTCTCAGACATCATATAATCGAATCACAACAGCTGATGGATTGGAAACTCTAGAAGAAGGTCAGTAATAGATTAAGGGTCTGTTTGGATTGTCTATTTTTCATCTGTATCTATATTTTTTTCAAAATGATATGTGTAAATATATCCGACTTATTTTTATATTTTATCTATATTTGATTTTTTAATAAGAATTGCTAACTTTTTTTTTATCTGTATCTAATTCTTTATATATAATTTGTTTGAAAAAAGTTTGAAAAAAATGTCTGTATCCGTAATCTGTCAACAAACAAACCCTAAAACATAGCGTGATCCACTCCTTAATCTAAGGTTTTTTGGTGCTAGTCCGGTTTGCAAATGCATGTTCTCTCACATCCTTTTCCATGCTAAGTAATTCTATATCACTGGTCTGGTTCTATAGTTTATGCTCAAGGAGTTCTTCGATTCTTAATTATTTTGGTTTGCCCAAAGGTTTATTTTGTCAACTCAATGTACCTTCATTCTGTGATAAATACCTACATGCTTATAATTTACTTAGATGGAAAGTATAAATGCCGGGTTTTCATTAAAAAATTTTGCTTGCTAATTTTTTTTTGAATGATAATTCATAATTAGATACTATACTGGATGAGAGCTATCCACAGGGACTAGTGTTGGTTCCTCGGGAAGATGATAACAGCATAGTTGTAGGTTCTCACATTAGAGGTAGCCGATTACGAGCATCTTATGCTTCTGGTGATGGGGAGGTTGATCTCCTTCTTCCTGGGACAGCGAGGTATTGCTCACGTCTTGAAGGATTGATTTTGATTGAAATCTCTTGCATTTAGACTTGTGATAAAGATTACTTCAATTGTTATGGTCTTTGTAAGGCATAATTGCGCTACAAGCTTATGATATTTTAGAAAACAGGAAATATAGACCTTGAGACAGAAAAGTAAGCAAAATATAGCCGCCTAGTAGTGTAACATCCCCACCTTCCTACTGAACAGGCAGTGCAACATATCGTAGGCTTGCTGAGTTACAAAATGAATTCTGATTAAAGATTTCATCAGTTTAACCACATCATTCTTTCAAATTAATTCTGTCAATTCCTTAGTCCTTGCGGTTGAGGATTTGTGTTTCTTCTCATAAAGTGTCGATAATTGGATGGTCTCACATTGGACAATAGTGATGCAATATGTAAAAACCATGGTTCAAATTGATGTAAGCCCTGACTAATGTTATCCTCTGATTGTTTATGGAATTCCTGCAGGCTCCAAATTCAACTTGGTGTGAACATGCCTGCAAGGGCAGAACAAATTCCCGGATTAGAAGAAAAGGAAATGTTTCATCAATCATATGATGTGGTTCTTTACCTAGGGATAATTGACATATTGCAGGAGTACAATATGACAAAGAAGATAGAACATGCATATAAATCTCTACAATTTGATGCACTTTCCATTTCTGCTGTGGATCCAACCTTCTATGCTCAACGCTTCCTAGAGTTCATTCAGAAAGTTTTCCCAGAAAATGCTGTAACATAGAAACTTCGGATCCACAAGTGTTTTTGCCTTGTCCAAGATGCGCCACATCTGGGTAATGACATTGCCTGGACAGGCCATGTATAAGCACATTCCGGCACTCCAGTTCCACCCTCATGAGATTCTTGAGCAACAACAAGGTGGAATTCATGCAGCATTTCAGGGAAATGTATCATCTTGCGCAGCTATATTTCTGTTTTTTGTTTGAATTTTCAGAGTTGGAATGTGCATTGACAATTTCTTTCCTCGTGTGGTTTTGTTAGCCTTGCCTTTGTAAGTGCCTTTAATTTATCTCCCTTTTTGCTAAATAAATGTATGAAATTGCTTTTTTAGCCCTCACAAATGCTTCCTTTTGTACAAAGGTCCTTGTAGTCTAAATACTACTTTTCTTAATGAGATGGATCAGGTTCGAATCATTTGTTTCCATTATACTAATTTTGTCTTTTTCATTCTTTCGCTCTTTAGAATGGGAGGAACAAGGAAGGTTTTTGAACATTTATATACAATAAGGAGAAGGGCAAATATTATGGTGCTAGTTATGCATTTTGGGAGAGAGAACAATCCATTATGTGTATCATTTTTACACATTGTGGTCTTTATAGTTGCATGTTTTGAGGCTCTCATGATCTAGCCATCCGGTGGTCGATGACATCAACCTTTTCAACATTTTCTTCTTGAATCAGGTGTTTCTGCTGATGCTCCATCATATAAATAGGTTTTGAATTGAACTTGAGTAGCATTTAAACTTAATCAAACTCAATTAAGTCTTTTTTTGTTTAGGGAGGGGGGGAAGCAAAGAGAAAATTAGGGAATAAGTTTGTAAGCTAATCAAGCTATATGTGTGAATCTCAAGATCTATTTAACAAGTTGCTCTAATACTTTAAGGTCAACTTTGATTGTATTGCTATTTAAATATAGGGTTAATATTCCAAATTGTATTTGAATTTTAAAATTGATCAATTTAGAACCTGAGTGAACTTTTTATGCATGTCAACAGTATTTTTGTCAAGTTTTTTTTAAGTATTAAATTAAATAATTTCAAAATTTAAAATCCAGATATCTAAGTACATACTTCATTAAAATTCAAGTATTACTCATGATATTACTCCTCTAATTTAAATCAAGTAAATTTCGAGTTGAGTTTGAACAGTTTAGCCACTTTACACAATGGTATGTATTCATCATCACATAAATGGATTTCTTCTAACACTCCTTTGTCCTTTCTTATTTTTCCTCCTATACCTTAGGAATTGAGGCTGATAGTTGAGTATGATCTAAACATATCTTCTAGAGTAGGAGGGAACACTAGCCCTCGGATATGGTACTAGCCATGGACTTAACCAAGTGGGCGCATGTAAAATCACAACGTATCTCAGCATGCGGTTTCATGGACAAGGACCCATCACCACCAACCGAGGACCTAGGTAGGGCCCCATGAAATGACCAGACACACTCACCGGTTGATCAATTTCTAATTTTTCTAATAGAACTGCTAGATACTGTTGAATAATTAATGGTATAAAAGTACACTTTATAGTTGATTTTAGAAGACCGACAATAATGATTTTTTAGTAAATATTTGAAGACGTGCATGTGCCACGGACCTACTTAGTAGGGCGAGTCTTACCAGCCTTGTCCAAAGCCCAATTTTGGGAGAAACCTACGTCAAAAAATAACGAGCGATTTAGACCAGGAAAGTTCTAGAAGATTTTCGAAAATATCACTTGAATCTAAATTGTCTTGATTATTGTATTATAGTAAGTTGAGTAGATGTCAAAGACATAAATGATTTATAACTGTTACATCGAATGAATCTCGACTATTTGCTTGTATAAATCACCTATATAAATAGGAGATTTTTTTTTTTTTATCAAAGGGTCGATTTTTTTTCCCTCTAGGATTAACTATCTAATAATGAACAACTCATTTTCTAAATGACCCTTATTTCTACATTTTCCAACTACATTATCAACAGTTTTGTTTCAAGTTAATTTATGGTTCATTAATATTACAATTCCATTTACTTGGATAATTGAAAAAATCTTTTGACTTGAAGACAACTCGAGATTGATTAAACTACAACAAAGTTCAGAATTTTTAATATTTTAAATCTTAAAAGCTCAAGCTCGATTTTGAGCTAAACTCACAAAAGAGTTTTGTTGTATTTGTGTCAAACTTAAGCAATAATATAAACTAAATTAGGAAAAACACACACACACATTTAATATTTTGGAATTAAGTTGATGTAGGAAAGGCCTATCCAGAACTTAGTTTAAACTTGAAAATTTGAAATAAAAAATATAATTGTGTTTCCCCGTCAAATCATCTATTACATGTTCAAGAGAAAATTTACATATTAGAGAATGAACCTTTAGTATAAGTTCAAATAAAAAATAAAAGAATTTAGTAATTTAGACCAAACATAAATGTGCGCAAAAAAGAGGATATTTTGTACATACTGAGATACTAATGTAGCATGTATAGGGGAAACCTAACAGACAAAGAATAACTAAACTAAACTTGAATAAAATCTATCTATTGCAAGTGCTAATCCATCGGTAGAAGGAGCGCGAGCACAATATACAGTTAGAGGTGCCGGAGGATTGTCCAGCATGGCCACTCCGATACTTTACTTAGTTTTTAGGTTCAAGAGAATAAAAAGCAAAGTGAGCCTAGATTAGATTAGGTAACATGCTAATACCTTTGGGGGTAAGGGTATATTTATAGATTTTGGTTATGCCACAATTGAGGGCCCACAGAGTCTTGCTTCTGATAAGCTCAAGCTGACGGTGGTCCCACAGCGAGGTGGGGGTAACCGACCTTTGCACTTACTCCCTGTGGAGATCGAAGTCACCATCAGCCTCTAAGTGTGGCTACAACCAAATATTCCCTATCAACACTTTCTAACTCAATCTAAATTCCCACTTCTTTATTCCAATCACAAGCAAAAGAGTCTCGAACTTGATTCTTCTATTCAAATATCTTATCTGACAGATCCATAATTCCACAAAAACCCTAAATTGAAACCTCAACATTCCATGTTCTATCAATGTGCTTAAAAATCATCACAAGGCACATCAAAAGTACGTACAAATATTCTTTCTACTTCTTTAAGTGTAAGAGAACGAGTAGTTAAGGTTATTTATTTTCTATATTTCAATGGGATTAAAAACTTGATTTGGGTTACGATTTTCCCAAAATCAGGGTTTGTCAATACAAACACTATAAATGGAATTTTTCTATAAAAAATGCTGCTATGACAACATTAGGGCTTGTGGATCTCATTCTAACTCATTTTCTTACATGCAAATGGGCTATGGTTAATCGGAGGAAAGAAGTAGAGAATTGATTTCATACATGCAAGGTTCATAATTTTTTAGCTAAGTTGCCTTTGAACTTATCTCACAAACTTATTTTACCAACTCGAATGAATTGGAAACTCTATTTAATTATCACTTTTTTACTTGTATTTTATTTATATCTGATTTGCATCTACATCTATATAAATTATTTTTCTAACCTGTTTTCCAATAAACATCAAGTTGGAAATGAATAATAAACTGACATCAAATTAACATCAAACCAACAAATCAAACACACACTACATCAGCATCTCATTGAATACTTAACATACTGCATTAGCAACATATACTAACATTAGATTAGAAGTAACATCCTATAATCACACCATTTTACTATTATAATAAAAGTTTAACCTAAACGTCTATCCTCCCTCATAAAATTTTCTCTATCTTTAAACTTCCTATGATATCATGTTTGCTACGAATCAATTACTCAAGCTAAAGACAACCATTTATCTAACTCTAAACCCCAACCAAGTAAACCGACTTTTATGTTGGGGCACTTTATACGAACCCGTTCTCATAGGTTTCAATTTTTCTCGCTCACCCAATTTTAGATTTCAAAGATTGAGAGAGGACAACAAATCGACAAATAAGGAAGATGCAGCAAGTTCGCGAGTTCCCTTAAAAATGGGCAGATGGTCGAGGATGATGAAAACTTCAAAAATGGACATTTCCAATGTCGAGAATTTACCAAACCTGACGTAAGCTAGAGTTTTGTTCTCTAGTACTTTAATAGAAGCTTGATGTTGACTCAGCAAACAATATTATTATTTTTATTATCATCACCGCCATTGACAATGCCACCACACCTCCTTGTCGGAAAGCCCAATTCCCAGCCTCACTTTAGTTGCCCAATCAATCAAGTTCTGCCCTACCTTGCACAGCTAAAAAATCATAAAAGATCTTTGAAAAAAAGATTAAATGAATTAAATTTTTTTTTCGGTAGTTTAAATGAAATAAACCTCACTAATAAAAATCATATCTTTACAAAATAAATAAATATAAATATAAGATTTGTATATTTGAGTTCTTAACAAATACACCTATAATTTATTAAATACTGTTGTTTTTCTTTTTCTTTTTTTCTGTTATCTTTTTTTCCTCTTTTCAATTGCTAAATTCTAAGGGAAAATGTTAATGCATATTCTAGTAGGATTATCAACATATTAAATAAAAGAATTCTTAGACCTTTTTGCTCTTTTTTTTTCTGTCATATAAGTGTATTTCATGAAATCAATAATAAATGTTTAAAATTTAATTTTTTTTCAAAAATTGTTCTGAAAGAAAAACCCATTAATGTAGCTTAGGATAGACATGAATTTCCTCCCTAGATTAGATAATTTTGTTGCTGGTTCGAGGTTTCTAGAAGAGGTCTGTGACAATGATATTTCATCACATTAAGTTTCCTAATAAGATAAGATGGATTGAAATAAAGCAAATTGTGTAGTCATTAATGCATTTATCTATGTTTCTAAACAAGCTAGCTAATATTAATCGTTTTCTGTCTTTTTGTTTAGTGGTATCATCGCACCTGTAATTCCAACCGTAGTTTGAATTGAATATAAATCGATCCTTTGATGAAAAAATACAGCTTATATCTTAATCAATTTTCAAGCCTATGATTCGAGCCACGATAAGTGACCCTTTCACATGTGCTATATCCGAATCCCCTCTTTTGTTGCAATCATCAAACGAATAGGAAAAAAATTAAAATTGAAAAAAAAAATTTGCTAATTAATCACTCTCTGGAAAAATAAAAATGTTATTGTTCCCGTACTCTAGCATGTCACTGATTGCTTTTTCGATGCTTAGTAATGTTGGTAATTTCCAACGTCCTAGAAAGATTTTAATGTGTCCTGTCCTTTCTTTTGGGTGAAAGAAAGACGTGTGTGTCGCTACATGTGTGTTTCTTAAAGAAACAGCCGATGGTAGGAGTGTTCCTGGAAAGCCTTGAAGTCCGTATGGTTCGATGGATCCAAAAGATTATAATCTATTAAAGTATACACCACAACTTTTATCTCCTTTAACAATTATATATCTAAAGGTTTAAATATATCCTCATCTCTTTCTACTTTATACTAATAATGTGGATTTTCTGTTTATATGACAATATGACTTGATATCGGTATATAATATAAAAACAACAAGTATCACATTTTGATTAGCTGTTCGTAATGATAAAGATAACAATAATTAATAAAAAAAGATAAGATATAAACATTGATAACTAAACATCTAATTAGATGTATAAATTAATAATTTAAAGCTTTAGATGTATAATTGTAAAAGATATAAAATTAAAATATAAACCACAATAGTTACCCTTTAATTATTACATGTATTTGTAAATCTAACTTCCAAATTATCTCTCTATCTGTCTATTATTACTAAGCCAATTCTTTTATTTGATGTTAAAAAATGAACAATTAAAATTTTAACGGTTATTATATATATACATAAACATATATATATATATATATATACATACTCTACTCTCTCTCTCTCTCTCTCTCTCTCTCTCTCTAGTTAAAAACCATTCCCACCTCCCATTATTTTTAGCTGCTTTCACTTTTTTTTTTTTTTTTCTCCAGCAAATGCATCATTTTGAATTGTCCTTCCTCTATAGGCTAGTATATATTAATGCAATGGAGAGCAAGAGATGCCACTCTACATGGGGAACGACGACTATATCAACACTGATTTACAAGGGGTTTTTTCTTTTTCTTTTCCCCTCCAAAGTCTAATTATAAACCTGTATTTTATGACTATCTATATGCAAAATATTTTATATATATCTTATAAAGATATCATTTATAAATATCAGTATATTCTCCATGTAATATATATTTAAGTTAGCCGACCTATTAATTATTATCACACACTTGCTTTATAGTTAATAAAGCCGAATCATTATTTTAGGATTTTAATCGTTCAAACATTCTAAAAATTAAAACATCATATTAATAAATAGGGTTGAGTAGATACATGACGATAGGTTGGGATAAACATCATTACGGATCGATTTGGGTCCAATTCCTGGTTTCAAAATTGGTGGATTCAGACTGATGGGAGTAGGTTTGATTCCCAATTCCCACAATTCAGTTTTGCTTCCTTTAGAATTGGGAACCGTGAAATAAAAAATTTGATTAAATAAGTTTACTTAATTGAAGTAAAAATAAATAAATGCAAAACAAGTTTGTAATTTAAAATAACACTGGGCTTAACAATAATTATTTATAGTCCATTCATTAAAAGAAATTTGATAATTATATATTTATTTATATATAATCGCTTGCACCTTTTTAGTTATCATGTTAGCAATGTTGCACTATAAAATTTCAAGATACAAATAAGTCTCACAAGCCCAAAAACAAGTCTCCCATTCTTATAAAAGAAATGTACAATTTAAGTCTATATAAACTCAATAACACATAATTTTAAATATATTTATTACTTGTGTTGTTATTAAATATCGTAAATAGAAAATAAATTTTTATTATTCATATGAAAATAGTTTAAATATTTGTTTCTAATTACAATTTTTTATATTTTTCCTTCCTTTTTCTATTTTTGTAGTGTGGAATCATAGGAACTAGAGCTAGGCATGTGGGTCGTGGCCCACAAGCTAGCACATTTACCTACTTAAAAAAAAAAATGTTGCGGCCAAATTTTTTTGGCCCATTTAGCTCGCAAGCCAAAGCGGGCTAGCCCATGACTAGCCAGGCCGGCCTATAGGCCAAAACAATTAAAAAGAAGAAGCAGGAGAAGAACAGGAAAATCTAAAGAACAGTAATGATGTAATAACATGTAAGTGATTATTTATGGTATGCTATGGAAGAAGATAGATTGATACACATAATACAAGTATTATAACATTTTTTTAAATATATATTTATTAATTCAAACATAATATAATATCTAATAAATCATTTTAAAAATTTGTTTTTACATATTAGTAATCAAATTAACACAAAAATTAACTATTAATATATATAAAACCTTAAAATATAAAAATATTCTAATTTTCATATAAACCAACATGAAAAATAAAAATTTAAAAAATAAAAATAAAATTCATTTTGGCTAGTGAGCTTGGGCCTGAGCCTAGAAAAGCGGGCCAAAATGACCTCGCGTGTTTGCCCACCTTTAGTAGGAACCAACGATTTTGCCAATTCTCTAGCCACTTCTTAAGTCGGTGGTTCTAAAACCATCGAAGTTAAGCAGTTTTACGAGTGGAACTACAGGGGCACGCTTGACCGATGGGCCAGTTTGGACTCGTCATCCCTTGCTGGCTCTCGATTTATGAACCACCGATGATGGATCAAGTACGTTCCTTGTTTAGAACCAACCCGTGATAATGTCTAGGTCGAGAACTCTTCCTTTTTACCCCTCCTTATAGATACATGTTAAAAAAATTTAGATACAAAATATAAGTTTGTCTGAAACCACCTCAAATCTATATCATAATCGTTATTTAGGTCTTTTTGTATTGTCTTTTTTTTATTTATATATTATCTATATTCATCTAAAGTTTAATGATTAGAAATCTATTTTATCTATTTCTATTTCATAATTATGACAAAATTTTGTAATTTGAGTGTTAGAACAGAGATGCAAAAATTTACATATTTTGAAGAGGAATGATTTAAAATGTATATTTTATGTATTGGAAAAACAAATGATAGTAGTTATTTTTTAAAAATGGATAAAATAAAGAATAAAGAAGCACTACTTTATAAGTTTACATAATATATATATATATAATATATATAATAGCCTACATTATATATACAAGCAAGCTTAAACTATTAGATCAAATGGTTATATTTCTAATTTAACAATAAGGATTCATTGGGTATACAATATACATTATTAAAAAAAAGGGTATATATTTACTTTTATCTTTGCTTTTTTTTTTTTTTTTTCCATCTTTTTCTTAGCAAATGCCCCTACCTTAGTAAGGAAACTTTTAGCTAATAACCTTATAGTCTAGCATCATCACCCCTGACATTTCAAATAAGAAGTGTTAGGTTCCTCTCCCCCCCCCCCCCTCCCCCCCCCCCCTTCAAATTGTAATGGCCAAAAAAGTAAGAAAATTTTTACAATCTTGTTGGTGAGACCATCTAATGAATCATCTGATTATTAGTGTTTCTGGGGTGCAATCACTGTTAAATATAAATATAAGTCGTTAAATAATCAATGCAACTGATTTAGTTAAAAACCATGACAGGGACTTTCAAATTTTCTCTTAAGTTGATGCTAAAACGGTGGCAAACGAATGAAAATAAGATGAATCTATTAGATCATATGGAATCTTTATTTTTTGTCCTTTTTAAAATAGTCATTCATATATATAATTATGATACTTAAATTTAATTTTTGTAAATTAGATACTTGTATGATACGATTGCAACAATCATGTGCAGACTGCATGAGTTTCATGTTATACATGACTTGAGAGAGATGATGCATAAAAATTATAAGAGAGGAGGAGCAAACAATCTCAGTTGGTTTCAATACATGTATGACAAGTTAAGGAGTTGAAGGCATCAAACCTTAATACACTTAATTAAACGAGGTAAGACAAAAATCTGATAGCACAACAACATATCCTAAATTTATCCCTTTCCAAATGAAGAGAGACTAAGAGTATTTATAGTGGACTAATTATAGAGTTTAACAGTAGATGTCATCCATTGGGTTGCACTTCAACTGTGAAGATGAGCTCATGTCATTAATTAATCTCAACCTAAGCTCTCTAATGGATCTAAGCTCATTAAAGGTTTTTCTTCTTTGCAATCCATCAACCTTGTTGGGAAAAGTTGGATATTAGCAAACTAAATCTAACAGACTCTATTCTAAGCCCATTATGCATATTCTCTCTTGATTATCTAAAACAATACGACCTTAACTCATTGGACCATATCACTTTTGCTCAAGAAGTCCAATCATAATAATTACTAAGTTAAAAGCCTAATATTGGATTTAGTTTATACAGATATATTATATTATTTAAAAAAAGGTAACCGGTGATTTTCAAATATTAATGAAAAATAGATAGTATCTTTATTTTCTAATATCAATATGACCCCAACCCCCCTACCTCTTAACAGATCACCAATCTAGAAGCGAGGGCTTCCCTCTGCTTCGATTCTCCACCCGGGAGAATATAATTTCGTTGTATTGGAATCAATAAATTGTCAAATTATCATAATAAAACACTTTAAAAAAAAGGAAAAAGGAAATGCAAGATAGCATAGCCTTTTCTTAAAAAAAATAGAGATGCCACATTAGAAACATTTAAAAACCAAAGGATTAAAGTTCAACCAAATTTTAATTGATTTTTCAAATAGTATAAAGTTAGGGATCACTTTCGATATGATTGGAGATTAACACATTTACAACTCATGCTCACTGGAGTTTGTGCTGATAAGGCAGAATGATTGCGATCCATAAAGCAAAGAAAAACATAACAAAGCTTCTTCAAATTTAAATTTGCTTCGTAATGATGATGCTAGCAAGATCTTTTAGTTAACTTAACACAACTTTGTACTGTTTACCATTATAATACAACAGACATGAGCACGCATACCAAGAGGAACATTCTTTTTCATATTTCCGTTTCATAAACTTAAAGAAAAATGAAAATTTTCATTTTGGCTTAGAGAACTTATTAATAAAATTCTAAATAAAAGGAAAATGGTTTTGAATCTTTAAAATTTGCAAACAAATTTGAAACACAAATTTATTAGTTCTGTTACCCTTTTTATTCTTGTAATTGATACAATAGGATATATCATATGGTGTAATAAAGAATGAATTGTAGATATCAAGAGAAATAATGACATATCAAACATACCGAATTCTAGCTTTGGAGCAAACCAGGATGGTGGATACTGCATCAGATGAAAATGTTGTGTAATCCATGTCCAATTAGCATGATGATGATCGATCATACAAACGAGTCGAAAACCTTAATCCAATTGTTTGGTTTATTAGGAAGCATCTGATTTTTTGTGGTATTTCGATTCGTAGGGTTTCAAAGTCTATAGGTTGTTGATTATTGTTTTTCCTTTTTCTTAGCTATATTATAATATTTAGAAAAGGGAGTGGGAGAGTGTATTCCTTCTATGTTATTTGTTTACAGCATGTTTGGTACGTAGGAATGGCTGGAATGGAATCGCAATTCTAGCTTTTATTTTCTTTTCCCAACGTTTGGAAGAGTTTTTAGAAGCTGAAATCGCAATTTCTTGGAATTGTCGATTCTAACTTTGAATGAGAATTTGATTTCATATTTAAGAAGACATAATCATGATTCCATTCTACTCTTATTAATTATATGGTTTAATTACTTTTTAATCTTATCATATATTCTTATTTTACATTTATTACTAAGGATATTTCCAACAATTACACTTTTTAGGCATTTTATTCATGTAATCTTCCAAAAATTCTTATCTATTCCATTTCAATCAAATCCATTCCATTCCAAATTATTCCAGCATACTAAACGTGATATTAGGACTATAACCGCCAACTACCTTAATTGTATCTTCACATTAAGAATTCTACTTCTATATATACCATATTTTATCTACCAATTTTATAACAATCACATTTATTACCATAATAATTATATAGCATATTATCATTATTTATTATGATAACAATTATACATATTTATATGCTTTCAATTTAGTTAGTACTCAATTCTTTGAAAAACAAAATGTTATTATTCAATTGTTTATGAAATATCATACGTATTACATTTATGTAAAGTTCTACAACCCTGTACTTTTTTTTAACGAAACTGATCCTAGATAATCAATATGCAATTTACATCTATTTCAACCGTGGTTAGGTTTGAGCCCTTGGTATTTCTTTTATATTAATTCTTTGATCAATTTGATGTTAGCATTATGAGTAGGACAATCCATATCGAGACCATAGAAGTTCCTTATACTATTGTGCAAATTATGACATTAATTGTACATTTTACAAAAATTAAGATGTCATCCATAACATAAGCTTGAGTAAAAATGATGCAGTTTAGTTGACTATGGTGATTGGCATTATGCTATGGTGGTGAACTCATGGTGATAAGTGGTAATGGTGGTGATGTAGTGAAATAGTAGTGGTAGTATGCTAGAAACGAAATTTGGGTTACACTTATTTTCCTTAGCGACATTTCTAAGCGACAAAATTTGCTTTGATTTTTTATGTTTTCTATTCATATATAATCAGATTTCTCCAATAAAACTATTTGTAAAAGCTTTCGTCTCATATTCTCTATATAACAATTGCTAAATAATTCCTAATTAATTGTAAATCAACTAATTTTCTTAACTACTTTCCAATAACATCGTAATGATGATATATAAGGTTTTCGATTAGTATTAATGACAACAAAAGTAGTGAGTGATAGTAGTGAACAAAGCTGAGGTATGTGTCTATCTATCTTTTGCTCATATAAAGATGAAGAATGACAACATGGTATTAGTGTTGTATTGATGGTAATAATGGTGGGTGTGTATTGGTACTCATAGTGATAGTAACACTAATAATAATAGTGGTGGTGGTAATGGAAGAGATAAACTTGATGATGGTGGCAATCGCAGTTTTGGTGGTGGTGTAATAATGGGATGATGGTCGAAAAGGATTGTTGAGGTTTTTGTCAACAGATTTTATTTTATTTTATCTTGAAAAATTTGTGCCATTGGAATTCAAGTGATCAAAATCTTAAAATCTGTCACTAAAAATGAAGAGTTTTATCTAATACCAAAAAAATGTCTAATATTCAAAAAATTGCCGACCGAATATTACCATAATGGCAACGTTATATTTACGAACTGATCATTATCTCCAAAGAAAAATGTCGAGATAAAACATCATGCGTTTGATCTGTTTAGTTTTGAACATATCTATGTGGGACAATGATTATTTGGTCGAATCATTTCGATAGATTGTTTAGGAAATTTCCGTTGAACAAACAATTATTTTTCTTAATTTTAGAAAAAGTCAAGTGGAGGTGAGAAAAGCTAATAGACGGAGTAAGATTATCGAAGCTTTGAAATGTTTTAAGACTTTAAGGTAAAATTGAAAGATCCTATGGTATTTTAACGTTTAACGGATGTTTTAGCATTACTTGTAAAAAAGATAAACAAGAAAGTTTTGCATATATATATATGTATATATATCCTTTACTATATATTCCACATTAATAGTGGAAAATTGGGGTAGTTTTAGAAAGTAATGAGAATTGTCATAGAAAATTAAAAAAAAAAATCTAAAATCTCATTTTCATTTTCTTTTTTCGTTCATTTTTGAAATAAAAAATTATGAAAATACTAAAAATATTCCCTTCCAATGTCATTTACAAAGAAAAAAAAAAGAAAAGGTGCTAGTTGTAAATGAACCTAATTTTTCAGAAGCTGTATAAGCTTAGTTCAAATTCCATCATTAAATAAGCATAGTTCGAATCTAATTAATGAACTTGTTAAACTTGAACTAGTTGGAACTTTTATTTAACCTCATAAGTTGATTCATTTAAGTTTAAAAGCAAGCACATTTAGGCATGTGGATGAATTATATGTCACATATTACATATTATAAGTATAATTTAAACAAAAAACTACATAAATACATATGTTGAATTTTATTCATTATCAATTTATTTATTTATTTTGTAAATTTAACTTTCTAAGTTTAACACAAGTTAAGATGTCCATGAGACATGAGTTACTCCAACTTGGCTGTCAAAATAAAACTCGTCCATCTAGACTCAATAAGAAGTTTGATTAATTTCAAATTTAATAATTTTCAAACAGTGAAACCAAGTCTAAAGAAAGTATATTGATTTGATTACAATAATTGCATTAAAAAAATGTTTAAAATATTTTTAAAATAGCATTGGAAAGTACAATTTATCTATTACAAACATGAAAATCAACTTATACACAAAAATATCATTGCTTTTTTTATTTAATACTTGAACATATTCCAATTTTTACTCAGAATGATTATTCCCTTATACGTCAAAAACAATCTTCGTATTTTCTTCTCATCTGAAAACATCTTAACAATCAAGGGCCTTTTTCAACTTTATTGTTTTCATAAGAAGTTTAAAATTAAAAATCCCAAATTTTTTGTTGTGGCTTTCGAGAAAACAAAAGCTTAAAACAAAAGTTCCAACTTTAATAAAACGGCGTCGCATCTCTCTCTTACTCTCCCTACGTCTCACACTGTGAAGTAAATAGCCATGGAAAAAGCAAAGAATGATGCTTTTAGTGCTAACGTTGTCAGGTGGTATCACTTTCTCTTTCTCCTCTCACTATCTCACTATTCCCTCTCTCTCTATCTCTCTATCTCCCCTCCTGTGATGCTCATTGTGATTCTTTTCATTGACTGTACCTTCTAAGTTTAGACAGAGAAAGAAGAAGAAGAAGAAGAAGAAGATCAGGGTCATACATAAATACACCTATACAAACAATACCCATATCACTTCATCTACATATCTTTCTATAGAATAGTGTATATCCAAAAAAAGGTGGTATCTTTTACTTAAATGGGTTCATCTTCTGGACAAGGAAGTAACAACTATGATCTATCATTTAAGATCTTGTTGATTGGTGATTCTGGTGTTGGCAAAAGTAGTCTTCTTGTCAGCTTCATCTCTTCTTCTGTTGAAGATCTTTCTCCTACTATAGGTATTTTATATTCCATTATTTACTGCCTTGTCCTTCTAATGTCATTTGATAGCGTTGTAGTTTTTTAAGTGTTGTTAGCAGCTTAAGACTTTGGATCTAGGACTATGGATTCGAAACTTATTTTTGGGGTTGTTTGGATTGTTTTCTTGTTGTTTATGTTAAGCAATGTTGAAAGTGGATTCTGGTGTACAGGTGTGGATTTTAAGATAAAGCAGCTTATGGTTGGTGGGAAGAGGTTAAAGCTAACTATATGGGATACTGGTATCTATTTATTTATTTGTATATGGACAATTTTTTTGCTCTATCTTTATGCTCTAACTTTAATAATGATCATTCTCATAATTATATTATAGGACTAAAAACAATATAAACTTACTAGTATTTCACTTTATGGTCTTTATGACAATGATCTATTGTCATTAATATTTGAGCTTGAAATAGTTAGATTTCATTTTTCGGACTCTTACTTGTTAATTTCATTAACCCATCTCATTATTTGCATTTGTGCTCTCTAATCAATGTGCTTTTGCTAGAATATTTCTCCAAAGATGATATAAGTTATAAATTTGATGTTAAAAGTTCAACTAGATATAAATAGCATAAAATTTTGACAATTTGAGTTTGATTCAATATAAAATTTATCAACTCCATACCTCAAGTGTAGCATTAACAATAATAATAAAAAAAATAGTGATTTTGATGCTATGCCATCTAGACAATAATGTCACGTTTTGTAGTCACTTGAAATGGAATTAGTTCTGGATGACAAATTCATTTGTATATTAAAGTACATATGGGATGGAATTAAATGGTATGGCTATAAAGTGTATTGGTCAAAAAATGTCCCTAGCAATAAATATACATTCTAAATATGTGATACAATAAAAGGTAATTAAAATACATATGATTAATAAAGTTGGAACAAAATCATAATCCTGCCTTTGAGAAAGGATAATTGGTTTCTCCATGAATCGCAATTCCAACTTCAAAAATGCATCCAAATATGAGTAATGGAATAAAACTCGAAATCACTAGTCTATTCCTGCATGCCAAAAATGACATAGTTGCATTTGTTGCTTCTCTGGCTCTCGTCTCATTATGATTTCTTATATTCCTTCTAATAGAAAAAAATTGATGGAAGGTTTGACCAAATGTGCATCATCTGCATGTGTTATTAGCAGACATTTTCAGCTGATTGTTATTTTGGTTTCCCTAAATTGTAATAGTCAAACTGTGGTTTCACTGCCCTAATACTAAGTGATTTATGGATCTTGATGTCTTGGCAGCTGGGCAGGAGAGGTTCAGAACATTAACAAGCTCATATTACAGAAATGCGCAAGGAATTGTTCTTGGTATGATAAATATTATCTTGTCACAAGATAAAAAATGAGTATATCATATATTCATGCGTATAAGTTCATTTATGGCCATCATCAATCTCTTTGTTTTTGTTTCACAATGCAATTTAGGTTTTCTAAATAGGTATTAATCAAAAATAGGCTGACTATTTTCCTCTTTGTTGAATTTAGTCTATGATGTCACAAGACGAGAAAGCTTTACAAACTTATGTGACGTGTGGGCTAAGGAACTGGAACTCTGCTGTACAAATCAGGATTGTGTTAAGATGCTTGTTGGGAATAAAGTCGACAAGGTAAGTTATGCTGCTTGACTTCCTAAGCTCCCAAAAACTTGATTTACTTAGTGAAATTCTCTATCTTGTACCGTTTAGCACCATGTTAGTGTGTTATTCATTGTCTGTATTTTTTACTTTAGCTTACCGTTAGATGCATATGGAAAAATTATTTTAAGCTGCACTTATTATTTCTTCTGAATGGGAAAGAAACCTAAGGAAATTTTAGAGAAAACTCTCTTCCTGATGAGAATCTTCAAGCTCCAGCTTTATGTGTTTAAGTATCATTGCAAAACAGCCAAAATTAGAAGCAGAAATCTTCCATCTCGTTCTTAATTAATAACATTAACTTTGAGTAGTATCACAAATATGAACTTTCCATTGTGACCAGCAATTAATAACATTATAGTATTGGCATAGGTTATTATGTTAACAATTAATTACAAAAACATGACTCATGGTTTAGTACTTTTACAAACAAATGATCTAAACTATGATTTATGACAAATAAATACCTTATGTTTTAATATTTTGACAATCAAGTGATCTAAATTTTATTTCTAACAAATACATGAACTATGTTTTGTATTTTTGCAAATAAGTTACCTGAGTTTTAAAATTTGACAAATACATAACCTAAATTTTGTCGCTTTGTATTAACAATATTATTTGTAAAAGCATACAACACAGGTCGTTTATTTATCAAAAATAAAATTCAAGTCACTTAATTGTTAAAATATTAAAATACAAATTATGTATTTGTTAAAAATCAAAACTCAAATAACTTATTTATAACTTTTTGTAACAAACCCTTGTATTAATTACTTAACATACCCATCTCACATGAAGGATAGACTTTGCCTAAATCCCATCAAGTTAAACAAGTTAACTAAATGGGGTTGAGATGACGGGCAGGGACTAAGGATGTAATTTCACAACATCATTTTTTCACTTCAAGTAAAGATTATAACCACAATCATTTAATCTTAAAAAAGCTTACAAATAAGGTATACATTACATTAGCTAACATAAGGCCGGAGTAATGAACTTTGGCAAGCCTGCAGTCTGTTTTAACTCCAATAGGTAAGAGTACTTTCATTTGATACGGTAGATATTTTGCCAAGTCCCATCTCTTTATCGAATTCTATGTTTGACTTAGGTCTTGTGACAGCATTATATGGCTATTTCCTTTTTCGATCACATAAGCAGGTAAGAAATTTTTCTTCACTCTTCCTGTATAAAGGGACGAAAAATGGGAAAAAATTTTCAAAATCAAAGAACGAAGATCTGAGTTCATCTCTCAAAATTAAGAAATTAGACTACATATGTTGACCGAAAAACTATGTGGTTGTTGAACACGTACACTGTTTACACACATACAACAAAAAGAAATTTTTACCTGTTTTCGTTCATCAAGCAGCATAACCAACTTCAGCTAAATCATAAGTAGCAGTCTCTACGAGACCATAATTCTTAGGTACATTAAGAAAACTATTATTCTGTCTTGAATCCAGAGATGAAGGTATAAAAGCTATAATGAATATAGAGCACATTCATACACACACATGGACCTGCAAAAGATAAGAGGGGAAGTTTCTCTTCATAGAAGGGTCATCAAGTTGCTCACCGTTCCTTTTGCTAATAGCTTATGAATCTTGTGACCTTTTCATTTCATCTTTTGTACCTGTGAAATGTCAGGACTCGGAGAAGGCTGTGAGTAGAGAGGAAGGAATTGCTCTTGCAAAAGAATTGGGGTGTCTATTTCTTGAATGTAGTGCAAAAACCAGAGAGAATGTGGAGCAATGCTTTGAAGAACTTGCATTGAAGGTACTCTCAGGGCAAAGTAGTTTTATGCTCTAAATACTTAGACTCCGGCTCATTCTCCTACCAAGATTGAAATTTAGTTCCGTATTGAGTGATGCTTTGCTTTTTCCACCTTTGTTTAGACATGAACACGGAGAAATAGCTACTTCCTCCAACTAATCTCATAGATTTTGAGTCATACGACTGCCTGTCATGCCCATCCTGCACTTACCAATTTATAGATAATTCAAAGCTTGGCAGATCAGGAACCTATTTTTTGCCAGGATGCCTTGTTATGGTTAGAATGTACACTTGTGTTCTAGGAGGATTGAATCGTGACAATCATTCATCATAAATGCTTGCAATTATCTTATTGACTAGTTCTTTAAACCTGAAGCTATTTTCCCTTTTTTTTTTGGGGGGTATTCTCAAACTCATACATTTCAAAGAAAAGGTGCAGCTACATGGGTGATGTATTCCTTTTTTTTTCTTTCCCTCCTTTTTAACATATTTAATCACCCCAAATTCTCTGTCAGATTATGGAGATTCCCAGTCTTTTGGAAGAAGGATCTGCAGCTAACAAGAGGAGTCTTAAACCAAAACAAGAACACAAGATACCTGCTGGTAGTGGTTGCTGCTCTTAATGATATGCTTGCGTGGATTCACTGTGATAGCACTCATTGCCATCACTTGAAGGTTAAAGCTGGGCACCTTAGTACAGGCAAATCACTAAAGTATTGACAGCAGTGTGTGTAATATGTGTATGATGAAACCAGCTTTCCTTTTGACATTGCTCTTCTTGCAATGGTTATCATTTGATTTTAGTCACCATTGTCATGGGAATGCCGAGTTAGTCTGCTTCTCTCCGTGTATATTATTTGTTTGGCCATTCCATGTTATTGTGAAATTTAACTGGATCAATTTTTTATTCTTTTTATGCCGAGTGCAACTTAACAAATGCTTCTATTCATTACCTCCTGATTCAATTAAGGAGCCACTAATATTCTTAATAATTTCCACAGCAGAACTTCTATCATTAGTAATGTTAGGTCGAGAATTGAGTTCCCATTCAAATGGACAAATGCACAGAGTTTCCAATTCTTCACCTATTACTGAATGCTAACCAATATTAGCAATCAATTATTACATTGGTATGAAACTAAATGCTAAGTGCTAAACAGTAATGACCATTTTGAGGATAGGAATGGTACGTCCATCAAATTTTCTTTCTACTGCTAATTGCCAACTCAGACGACGTATCAAACTCATAAACAGATATTTGCAGTCACATATTAAGTCAATAAAAAACCCAGTACGAGACAAAAGAAGTCAAACAACAGACATAAGAACTAGAACAGTGCAGACAGTTGGAGAAGTACCATAAAATGAAAGCCCATCATGATCGTCGTACCATTATTGATGCAAATAACGACTACTAAGGTGTTATTTGTGGAGTTAACGAAACATATGTGGAAGGAAAAAAAGAAGAAGAGATATCTAAGTTATGTGAGTTTACTTTGAAATGCTGAGGTTGGGAGAACATCGAATCAAATCTTAAGAATAAAGACAAAATCCCAGGTTGAATTTCAATCAAATATGTCTCCTTTGTTTTAACTGTGTACTTTAATCTTGGTTCAATTCGTTTAACTCACTCATCATCCCAGGTGTTAAAGAAAGGTTATAGCATTCCCCAGCTATAACAATTGGACAATTTTCTATTCATCTTAAGCTAACGAAATGTAACAAGACTGAAGCGAGGATGGATTCGTTCACTACTGCATGAGCAACACATTGGTACCTGTTCACAGAACCTTCTAAATGAGTTTTTCATAAATTCCCTCGACAAACTGTCAAATCGAACTGGTACTTATACCACATGGTCAATGAAATTTCACAAGACATACCACAAATGCATATTATAATAAAATGAACAAGGAAAAAGAGCAATTAAACATTGTCACAGATCTTTTTTCTTTAGCAGATGTACTACTGCAAAAAGAAACAAGACTGTCATCTATTACTAACTATATAAATATCTATTTCCCTCAGAGAAATTTACAAAACCTCCCATAAACAGACTGAATAATACCTCAAATTAAGTAAATAGCCAATGGAGGAAGCCGTTACTGCTTTACTGGATTGGAAAAAAGGCAAAACCAAATTATGATAACAATTCAGGGGGTTCGCAACAGGATACTAACATACCACAGAACTACTGCAAGCTTCCAAAATTCTTTTTGCTTCAGTATCCACATCAGGTAGCTCAGCAGGGATCTGAAGATAGAACTTGTTAGCAAAGAGGTACAGAAGGCAGCAATTGAAACACAAGATCCTCATATATACACACCTTCCCATAAATATTCCTCTTTGCAGGATCAGCACCAGCTGTCAGCAATATCCTTATGACATCCACATGCTCACCTCTTGCAGCATGATGAAGCGGCTGACAGATTTACAAGAGTAAGATGCAAAGTCCATTAAAACCACTAACATATTTAATGCTAATATGTGATTCTAAGTAAACAAAAAGGAAAAGGAGTGAATTGAGTTATCTCCTCGAGACACAATTGGACAGATTCATTTACACTTACTGTATCGCCTTCATCATCAACTGTTTCTAACATCCTCCTCACACATTCAGAACTGCTGGTGCTATTTAGTAAAAATTGCACAATATCCCCATAACCTGAACCGGAAATGTATGAACATGAGTGATAAAACCTTCCCTTTTTTTTTCCCTTCTTTTTTTGGGAGTGAAATGTCAGGTATTGTTATAAAAGCTAGCTGAAAAAGAAATCATGGCAGCAAAAAGCCTTACCCCCTGCACAAGCATCATGTAGAGGAATTGCACCTTCTTCATCCTTAGCCTCCAAGGAAGCTCCTCTTTCTACCAACAACTACATGATAAGGAGGCAGTTTCATCCCACTAATACATCAAATGATTATCACGAGTTTGCAGCAGCAAAAGCTGCTTCTAAAACAGCACAAACAGTACAGAATAATGACCGTCGGCTAACCTGCACACAAGGTAGATGACCATAAAGACAGGCTAGATGAAGGGCTGAATCACCATCTTCAACTGGTTCATCAATGCTTCCAGTCAAGTTATCTGAAGATTCAGAAAAATTTACTTTCAAATATATTAAAAATTGATAAATAAAAAAGAAGAATGATTAACATCACCACGACAGCAAAAAGACAATCATGACAACAATTCAAGCACTGACCAGCACATAAACTGAAAAGAAGTATGTTCATATTCTGCAGGCAGCAGATAACAGATAAAATAGCAGTCCACGACATTGCTTGGAATTAGATGAAACATGCACAATGGATAAATCCAGCAATGCCTGTATCTAAAAAGTCCGGAAATTACTTTGGCTTAACCCAAATAAGCCTCAGAACTACAAAAGGATACAAGTAAGCCCATGAACTTTAAACAGTGCAACAAGCCCCCGTAGAATGGATCAAATAAACCCTTTATCATGATGATATTAGTTAAGCTAAAACTTAGATATATGATCCACCACATCCATTTGTAGAATTGGAAATAATCACCATATATGAATTCTGAGAACCTCTTAATTCATGTTAATGTGATGGACGGTCTCCTTAGAATTTTTTTCACCAAGTTGAGTGCTTTACCAACAAAATTCAAACTTCAGGACTTTAATCAATTTTTTCTTTTAAAAAGCTTTGACCTTTGCCTCTTTTCTTAATGAAAAAAATACTAAGAGCAGCTAACATTACAGCATATTACTGACGATTAAACTGCCACGTTCAAACCCTAAACCCTAAGCACACATGTAACACTAAAAAGGAAGCAACTTTTCACAAATCGAAATACTCCACAGCTGAGTAAGTATGAAGAGTTTCACGAAACCTAACATTTAATCGAGCAATGCAACTACAAAGAGCAAAGTTGTACAAGTTAAGAAATTAAGAAATCGAAGGAGAAAGGGAAAGACCCAGAGCGAGGCGTAAGGCGTCGACATCGCCAAGCTGGACGGCGGCTTCGAGGTCACGAAGGTGAGGAGGAGGTTCGTTGTCGAGCTCCAAAAGACCTTCTTCTTGGAAGAGTGCGTTCTGATCGTCATCGCTGTCGTCCTCTTCCATTAGACCATTGCGTCTCCCCGGTACCGCCATGTTCTCTCTCTCTCACAAGGAAGGAGTTTCAAATTTGGCAAACAGAAAGTTGTGTAGGCGGGCTTTGATAAAGCCCTAGCTCCTGCATCTCTATTACAAACTATTGGCCCATTAAACTATACAAAGCCCAATAAGATGTTAAATTGAAACAAGATAGTTAGCTAGGGCGGCCTGCTCACCCGCTTTAAAATGTGGATCATGACCAATTTTTTGGGTCATTTTAAAAGTGAGTCAAATTAGCACATACACTCTATCATGGGTCAAACTATAAAAAAAGGGGAAAATTTTAAAAGTAAAAATAATATAATAGCAAGTTAATAATCATTAATGATATATTATGTGAGAGGATGGATTGACACACACATCACATGTATTATCACATTTTTTTAAGTATATATTTATTAATTTAAGTGTAAATGATATGTAATAAATTATATTAAAAACTTATTATTATATTATATAATAAGTAACTAAGATAATAATAAAATTAATCATTGATATATTATATATAACCTTAAAATACTTAAATATTCCAATTTTCACACAAATTAATAAGCAAATAAAATTTGAAAATAAAAAAATGAATTCGTTTTACTTTGCTTTGTGTCGTTTAGTTTGTAGGCCAAAGTGAACCAAGCCTAGGCTAAGAAATTCTTGCATGTTTAACTCGCGGGCCAACCTGACTCACGCCCACCTCTCTCTCTCTCTATATATATACACATCTAGCATGTGTATGCCTTGATGAAGGCACTTAGCAATTCAAACTATCTTGAGAAAATGGAGGATATTTACAATAGTGTTAAATTCGACAAAGGATTGTTTTTATAAGAATCCACCATCATACAATCGCTCCATTTCACTAAGGATAGGAGTATAGTAGACTCCAAACTTATAGTGGATCAGTTGCTAATGATTTAGTTTATATTTTTTTAGGTCACATTTGATTATAAGGATTGAATAGGACAAATAGAACTAGATATGGAGTACCAGACAATATAGTACAAAGAGTACTGAACAAATTTTTATTAAGAAATTTTATTTTTGTCTAATTTTAATACTTTTATACTATGAAATATAAGGGATAAAAACTTTAAGTTTTGTCTAGTCCTATGAATAAAAGTTTTATCAAGTCTCAAATAAATTTTGTAAACTAAACATGGTATATTGACCTTTTATCCACTTCGAAAATTTGTGTAACTAACGCTACCTTAAAGATTATAGTTTGTTAATATAGTTAATGATTTATATTAAATATGGTTATAAAAATTGTGAGTCAAGTTATATGCTTTTACAAATTTTTGTTCTTAGGTGTTTTTTCTAATTGAAATGAACACAAAACCATCCACATGTAGACTTTTGATAGAATTACTAAGTTAGGGCTACAATTTTATAAGTTCATAATTCTATAAGTTCTATGATTCAATATGTCAAAATTATGTGTGTTGATGGGACATTTTAGATATGGCCTTGCTTGGTTTAGATAAACCTCTTTAGTCTAGATCAAGTGGTCCTTCTTAGCACTAGTTCGATCTTTTTTACCCAATATTATAGTAGACACCTTAGGGCTATCTCTCAAAGCTCCAACCAATACATGGTCATCCTCTAAGTGAGCGGTTACTAGACGTAGCCTACAGTCACTAGTCTCTACCATAGCCTCAACGATTTCAAAATTTGTCTAATGCCTTAGTGGGATCATACACTTTCATAAAAATATCAAATGCACTTTTCCACTAATGAGATTTAGTTGCTTAATCTGAAACGGTCCTCTCCCTTATAAATAGACCCTTGGATCCATGATAATGTATCTAAGATATACTTTTACTCTCACTCTGCATCCTTGACATCCTCTCCACCAACATTTTACTAACTTAAGCATTGAATTAACCTTATCAGCAATCCTCCAACTATTCAAATTATGTTTCCTCTATTTTGCAAATATATAACGATAATTTCAAATTTTAGAAGCCTAATACTCTACTGGAAAAAGTTTAAAGTGAAAAATAAGTAAAATCACAAATTTGGCAATACAAATGTTATGGTTTGGATTTATAAATAAAATTCATTATGTGAGAGTTTATAAGATTATTTAATAGGTTTAATTTTAGAGAGTTTAATTAGTGATTCTAAACCTTACATTTCTTACCACAATAACAATATGTGTCAAGTTATCCCATCATTAAGTTTAAAAATTACACCCAAAACCAGACCCATCTTATAAGATGTAGAGTGAGTCTAGGTTGCACGGTCCATGTTCAAGTCTTAGATTCGTGAGTCGTGTAATTTTCTTCTTTTCTTTCCCCCACAAACAATATAATTTTGTCCCATTCAATGCAATCATGTGTGGGGCTCCATTATGAAGCTACTTTTAGTAGCTTCTCTCCTTTTAAATCTATGTTCTGGCCAATTCCACCAATGGAAGATCCCTTTTAGATCCAAAACAACTTATTATGAAAGGGGTTGGATAGGATTTCGATTCAAGCCTAGCTCGTAATGAGGTCTATTTTATATATTATTTTTTTTCCTATCATTACAATAGAGGAAGAAGAAATTTAAACATGATTTATCCCACTTAAGATACTAGTATTATATATACTCTTAAGTCTTAACCTAAGGCTATTGGCAAGGCCTGCGTAAAGGTTTTTGGATGTGAGATCTGTTTTGTATTATCTGTAGTCATAAAAACGATCAACCCTAATACAAGTAATTGCATCATCTGTTCCGTTGGTCGTTTTTATTAGTTGTGGGCATAAAGGTGTTGAGTATCAACATCCAACTGCTTTCCACCTTTAAAATTTTCAGGTAATTAGGTCAACATTAAATTATCTCTGAGGTTGATTCAATAAGCAGCCTATAAGTTATATATAAATACTCTTCCACTATTGAATATTTTTCCCATTGGCTTGGTTGCGAAGCTTTAGCATGCCTTTTGTTTTGTCCACCAACCTTTTGTGCGTCAGTTTACCTATCTTTTAGCTCAAAGAATTTTTTTTTTTTTTTTTTTCATGATTAGCTCAAGAAATAAGTATGTAAATTTTACTTATTTTTTAATCAACTATTTAGATTTGAAAGTTTTATGTTGGTTCTTTAAACTTTACTAAATTTTTCCATTAATATATGATCTTTACTCTTTTTGACAATTAATTATCTTATTACTTAGCACTATAAATTATATTTAAAAATTTGCAAATAATGATTTGACACCTTTAAAAATTGATACAATTTAGAGAATAATGACTTCTATCTATGTGAAAATATGGAAAGAAAGGAATTCTGAAGCTTAAATAATACTATAAGAATAAAAAACTATTCGGTAAATTAAATAAAAAGTAATATATAAATGTTAACGTTAGACAATCGACTCATATGATCAATTGCTTTGACATTAGAAATTAGAAACGTGAATATACAAATGAAATTATATCTAATAATGACAATCCACCCAAGGAGATGTCGAGAACACGAGCACTTGTTCCCTAAGACCAAATCCGTACATTGATTCTCGATCCTCAGGTGCTGGCAAATTAAGATCCAATTGTAACATATTCTTGGTCCTCTTATGAGCCTCCTCATGTTGCCGAACCCCATGGGATCCGCTGGTGGTGGTTGTTGTGGAGGTGCTGCCGGCAGGAACCATTGGCCTATGCCTCCTCATGTGACCCCCCAACGCCTGCCCCGAAGAGAATTCTGCCCCACAAATTGAGCACTCATGAATTTTAGACTTACCATTAATGGACACATCTCCACTACTCGGTATTTGTAAGGAGAGCGATGTGCTAGCAACCACACTAAATTTTTCCTGTTCACTTATACAATTTTCCGACACGTTCAAGGATAAAAATCTCTTGTGAGGATCACTCGTATTGATTTTTGGTAATTTCTTATGACTCGCTCGATGTCCTCCTAAAGCTTGGAATGATGAAAAAGATCGATTACACGTTTTGCATTGATAACTATCATATGATACCCCACTGTTATTCTTATTGCTTGTCGTGGTATCATTAGACTCTTGTGGTGAATAAGGTCTTTTGACTTGATTACTAGGTTGGTGTCGTCCTTGGCCAAAAGAATCAAACAATTTGCCATATCTTCCTCTTCCTCTTCCTCTTTAACATCTTGTACCAATTCAATTGATGATGAAGATGAACACTTAGAAGACACCGTTGTGGCCATGGTTAGGGCAAGTGGGGATGGTGGCCTTTCACGCTTGGTGCGCTTGCAGTAGGGACCGTTTTCGTTTATATAACCATATGTTTGGTCACTTAAACCAATTGCATCACTAGCTATAGCCAACTCTTGATTTTCCACCATCTTATAGAAATTTGGGAGACAGAGAATATGTAGCAAGAGAGAAATATGAAGTATACTATATGGTGGGAGGACAACAATAATAAGTAGAGATATGAAAGTGGTGTGAGTTATATATAAATAGAGAGAGGAAAAGAGACTATAAAGTATGTGATATATATGGTCGTTGTGAGTTTGAGTACAAAAGGCGTTGTCTCTTAATGGTGACCAGGCATTTGCATTTACTTGCCAACCTCGCATTGTCCTAGCTTGGAAGTTTCATGTAGATACATAGAATATATTAAAAAGAACCTGTAAAAGGAATTATATAATAAAGACGTTTGTGTGTGTGTTGAGAGAAAGAAAGATGGAAGATGCAATGTAAGTTTGAGGAGGCTAGGAAACGAGAGAGATTCGTTGGCTTTGAAGCAAACCCATTACTTTTTTCCCATTTTATTATTCCTTTTACGAGGATTGGATTGCAAGCCTGGAACCCAACATAATTTGCGCTCTACTGTTGTATATTCTAGACCCTATTTTGAGTGTCAACTTGAAATACACGTATATTATTAAGCAACTATGAAAAAAAGTATATATTCCATACGAAATAGACACCTCGTAAATTTATATATAGTAAGTAGCTAGTAATGATACTTTACCACATGAAAGTGATAACGGGTAGTTTATAAAATAACCGCATCCATTATTTTAGAATGCAGTGTTATATATCAGACAATAATTGGTACTTATCCACCACTTGTATATTACACGAGACATGTATTATTCACCAAAGCGTCTTAATTACACTTTTTCAAGTATTTTCTTATTTTATATTTATCTAATTTTTAAAAATATATAATGATTTTTAAGGTTATTCAAACACTTATCTATCATTAAAAAATCATAAATGAACGTAAGTTTAGATTTTAACAATAATTCAGGACTGAGGTTTATATTTTTAAAAGTCATGAAAAGTGGGATGGTATATTAAGTTTGAAGAGTTAATTAATCAGTAGCTCAAAAAGATGATTCAGATGTACTTTGTATTCAATTATTTTTCAATAAGCATTATTTCTAAGTACATGGTGTTGAAATAATGATTAGTTCATTTTTAAAATATTTTTTATATGTTAATTGACTTTTAAACAGCACATAAGTTTATATTACGTGTTGTAGTTGTAAGAATATATGTGTACGTTAAAGCTAATAGTCTTCTTTTTATACTAATATTCATATTAAACAGCACAATAAAGACAAGCTTATATTCCTATAAGTTTTCTCCATTTCTTTTAAGTTTTGTGGGGGTCTCAGCAAAAGGGAAACCAAATATTTTCCTATCATTAATAATTGATATCATCTTATACTCTTATCTTGTCTAATCGGACATTGATACATTTGGATTGTCTATTTCTTATATGTATCTATATTGACATCTAAATTTTATATGTAAAAGTATATGATTCGCAGTTATATTTTATATATATTTTATTTTTATTTGGTCTATTTGATTTTCATAAGAACTGCTTTATTTTTTTCATATATATATATATATATATATTTCTTGACAAACAATCTATAGAAAAAATTTGAAAAGAATGTCTGCCATCTACAATCTGCTAAATGTCAAATGGTCTATTATTATCATCTTTCCTTTTTAATCTCCCTTGATCTCTAATAGCCCTTTTCATTTTGATACACAAAGATATAATGTAGTAGTTAATTGGTCTTTTAATTAAAAGTTGCATATTAATATATATAAATATATTATATTATATTTACAACTTTAATTTACAGGGAAATAAAACTGATAGAAAAAATGCATCATCGTACTTGTTCAAGTACTATATTAAAATGTGCCTTTGTTGTGTTATAAACGATCAATCCGGGCATATCATGTGCAGCTTTGACCCACCCACTTCATAATTTAGGCTTGATAGATTAATGTATGTGGATGGAATAAGAATAAGAATCATAACCCAAAAATCTCGCCTTCTTTGTATACATGGATCTAATAATTTTATCAGCACATAGCCTATCTCATGATTAGGGTTTGGTCACGACATGACATTGTGACACTTGCTTCTAATGATTAGAATACATTCATCGGTGGAACTAAATATTAATAATTTATATGTACGGTCTAAAAACATAGCTCAACTCCAACAACATTTGTCTATGATCAATCATGTTCTGCAATTCCAAAGTCAGTGAACACACAATAAAGTATCAAGTTTCCACTTTATTTGAGAAGCTAATGGAGCAACTCTTTATTATTATACGAAAAGGATATGATTTGATAGAGCCATTGACTTTTAATCTGTACAATGAATATGCATGCCATATTCTCAAGTATGTGTTTGAAAGATAGATGAAAGATTGACTTGATATATGCATATTTAAATTTTGATAAAATATATAATTAGATATTTAAACTTTCAAATCGATTAATTTAATACCTAAAAGAACTCGGTATTCCTATTATAATTTAAAAAAAAAAAGCTACATATGATGACTGTATTAACCAACTTAATAGAAGTATTGCTGACGTGCACGAAAAATTCTTTTGACAAACGAATTGATTAATTTCAATGTTTAGATACCTAATTGCATGATTTGTCAAAGTTGAGGTTTCATTCACAATATTAACCCACTTTTCTTTTTGTCTTAGGAAAGCAAATAAATGTCTAGTAATACTGGGGCAACTATTGTAATAAGTCATAGACAAATAATTAAATAAGTTTGAACTCTTTTATTTTCGACTACATACATTGCATATGCATAAATCATAGAAAAATGACATAATAAGGAATCCACTACAAAATGTCATGGTTTGTTGCAGTCGAATTTTGAAGTCCATAAGTTTGAACTCTTTTATTTTTGACTACATACATTGCATATGCATAAATCCTAGAAAATATGACATAATAAAGAATCCACTACAAAATGGCATGGTTTGGTGCAATCTAATATTGAAGTCCACTAGAAGATTTACTTTAGTAATTGCTCAAAATTCAATCTATTTTAGTAAGTGAGACGAGCCAAATGCATTTATTAAGTATAATGTCACAAATGATATCTAAACTTTGGTAAAATATGCTATTAGGTACCTAAACTTTGAAAATGATCGATTTAATACATCAACTTTGAAATTGATCAATTTGGTAGTTAACAATACCTTCATCAAGTTGTTTCAGGTACTAAATTTGTCAATTTTAAAGTTTAGATATTAAATTGATCAATTTCAAACTTCAGGTACATGATTGTCTATTTTGTCAAAGTTTAGGTACCATTTGTAGCATTAAGTCCATTCATTAAAGTAGTAGGTGAAAAACAGTTATACCCATTAGAATATCTCGACCTTATATTTAAGTATATTTCATCTATATATAGAGCCTTTTTGGCTTCCTTCTTAAATCATCTATTTAATAATATAGTTATGATAGGTTAGAACTTTTCTCTCTACTATTCAATGGATTTTGTCACCATACTCAAAAGAGTAGTATAAGATACATAAATCTTCTAGATGTACCAAACTTTAATTTAGAGGGTTAGAGTTAGAAAGATGAGAATTAGACAATATCTCTAAAGCAATAGTTAGGACTGCAAATGAGCTAAACTGGGCTTAAAATAAAGCTCATTTATCTAAACGAATCAAGCTCGAACTTCGATTAAAATTTATGAGCTAACTTGTGAGCAGAGCTATGAGTAAGCTCGTTAATAAGCTCTCGTTAGCATAGATTTATGTGACTTATATTTATGATATATTATACATAAATACAAAATTAAAAAACTAAATTATATTTCATATTATATATATATTTACCCGCTCTTATATATTATTTTTATGTTTAAAAAAAATGGAAAGCAACCTATCTAAAGAATTCAATATTGAACATGAATTTCAATCTTGATAAGAGCTTAGCTAAGCTTAATAAAAAGCTCGATTTTCCTCAAGCTCGATTTGTAAACAAACTGAATTCAAGTTCAATATAAAACTTGTTTAACTAAATAAGATGAGTTCAAGCTTAAATTTTAAACTCAATAAAAAGCTTGGCTCATGCTCAAACTTGAACTTGGTAATTTTTTTAACAATCTGAGCCTGAGTCTTTAAGAACTTGGTTTTGCTTAACTCGGCTCTACTCATTTGCAGGCCTAACAATAGTTATTGAGAGTGTAGTAGAGTTCCAAAAGTAGAATTTAAGATCTTCCACTAATAGTGATGAGGAAAAGGAAGAGATTAAGAGAAATAGGTCCTTAAGTTTAAGGGAAAGAGCAAAATGAAGGAGGGGATAATAGATATGAAGAAGGTCCAAAAAATTGAAATTTTACTTTGTAGCCAGCTATGTTAGAGAATTCTTGAAAATGGAATGTCTAACTACTCTGGCGGCAAAGGACTAGTTAGATAAATGTATGAGAATCATCAGCTTGGTACATTATGTCACCTTTAAAGTGGTAAAGTGGAAGATGGATGTAATGTCAATATGATAGTCTCACCTTTGTTCATTTCAACGAAAGATAAAGTTAGGTTAATGGAAGAAAAGAAAAGCTTAAAGTTTGACATTAGTATGATTCCTTTGACAAGATTAATGTTATTATCATTCCTTATTTTAACTATATTTGCTTACCTATTAGAAAGTCCCATGCATAATCCTAAGAACAAGAAAACTAGTTAAGCTATGAAGTTTATTACAATAATGTGATTCATAAAGGAGGATAAAAGAATTAATTTGGTGTCACCTAATGAAGAAGAAGGTTTGTTTTAGCGGGAGACTTCAAAGGAAGTTAATAGTAGGATAGGAGAAGACTAAGATAAGAAACAATTATTTAAGGAGAATGAAGCCTCAAAAGAGAAGGATAAAGATGATGAAAATAAATCCATACACCATTAGGCTAAAACTTGCATGTGGAAGCGGAATCGAAAGCTATAGGGCGACTTTCTATGCTGATTTTAAGCTCACTTAATCCAACCATTATCTCTTATATCCTTTTTAAGCACAATTACAGACAATAATAATAAAGAGATAAGAGAAGGAAATATTGCATTGTAATATAACGTGGAGTTTGCCTCCTTCCCCTCCCCCTGCCCCCCAAGTCTCCAAGGTCCACAATTGCCCCACTCAATGAAGACTTCACACTTCATTCAACCATAAACAAATGCCTTAACAAGAGAACTTCACATCAATGCCTCACAATAGAGCAATTCATACTTGCATACCATAAGTAAAACTTCACATTGCCTCATAAAAGAGGACTTCAATCAATGCCTCAACACATGAGAACTTCACTTATTGCCTCAAATATATGAGGATTTCACTAAAACACTCAAACAAAATATGTGAATAGTACATTGCAATATTTGCTCACTAATCTCACTATGACATTATTCACTCAAAAAATATAAATATAAATACAAATCAATAGAGTATTTTGACATAATGTCTATACAAAATAAGCTCAACTCTTCTACATAAAAACACCATAAACACTATTTATAAACTCTCAATACAAGCTAGTCATTACCCTTCAAAACAACCACTAATGGTCGGATTTGTAAGTCTATAATGGCTATTTTTTAGCCTAGATAGAGCATACTAGTGAGCCAGCCCAAAATCAAAGGCGCAGTTTTACAGCGGTTACTTTTGATCAGTTCGACCCTATTTTATATTTTGATTTTAACTTTCTCATCTAGACTTCGATTGGTGATTGAAGATACTACAGAAATCTTAAAGAGAGCTCCATAACTTTCATTTTTTGAGCTTTGAGAGATTTTAAAAGAATCAGGGCCTAGAACATTCTTAGAGCCACGTGCCACAATAAGCACAAAATAAAAATACAAAAATAATAAGGCTTAAACATATCACAAAGAAGTTTTTACTTATTAAATTTAACTTAATTAAGTTGTGGAGCATTTGTGCAGTATATTTTCTCATCAAAATAAGATTGTAACCTCTATATGGTTCAACAAAAGATGTAATTTTAAGGAATGTTGACAATATGAGAAGGAAGAAGATGTAAGGGTTTAAAAGCACAAAGTCGATGAAGTTTCAAGGTGGAAGGCATGAAGACAACATCATTGGATTGGATAGAAGAAAACATCATTAAAAATATACTAAGAATTGAATTTGCAACCTAGAAGGCGATCAATGATAATGGGATGGTTAGTTATGGTCTAAGCGTGAGATCCATTGAAAAGGTTATCTTGGTAATTTTTCAGATTTAATGTACCTTAATTGGTGAGAGTAGGTGGATGTATTCATTATAATAGTAGATGAAAATAAATATAGCCATTAGATTAAAAAAAAAAATCTAAGTTATGTTTGAGTAGGCCTCATAAACATATAAAGGTTTTTTCCCCAATTCCAAATCATTTATTTAATAATGAAGTTCATTCTTCCAAAGTTTATCTATCTACCTTCCTTCGTTAAATTCTTATGTGCAATTTGTGAATTAGATAAATTTTAACACTTTCAATAGCTTTTAAAGTGTATAAATGCCGAATGGAAGTATTTTTTAGAAATACTTTGTGGAATGTATCCCTCTGGTCTTTATAAACTAACAATACACATGAATCTTGATTTAATTATTGGGAACTTAGCGATCCGAAATCACGGATGTGCATTGAAAATCAATTTTTTTTTATTGAAAACCCAAAATTCCCGAATGGATCAATGCGGTTCATTATATTGTAGAGTAACGAAAGTTTTACCTTTATGCGTTTTCAAATTGTCGATAAATCGAATTAATACGTACTATGATTCCACAACTCCCTTTACGATATCCACACAAATGACTATGCCACAATGAGATTTGGTGTACTAGCACTCCAAACAAATTCAAGATCAAAGTGAGAAAAACTCCACAAGAGCTCCTGTGTTTTTTCTTTTCGATGTATCCAAAATTTCTCTATAGATCTAATGTGAGGACTAGTGTCATTAAACCTTAACGAGAGTCATTAAAGTCCTTTTGATACTAATGACAATATCCTTATGAATAAGGATATTGACATTAGTAGGATCCCTAATCCAATTAGGGTTTTCTGATTTGAAAGGCACATGCCTTTTTAAATCATGCTATTCAAAATAATAGCAATTTTATTTATTACTTTTTAACCAATTAAGATTAATAAATAATTTCTTACTTTCCCCTGGGCTTATTTAAATTAAACACAGGACCAATTTGGCTCATTCTTTGTGTGTGATCTTATCAGTTCACTTAACGTTGGTAGTAGGCCCAAAACTCTTTTTTCAACCCACAAGATATAAGTGGTCTCTAGTAAGACATTATATATACCTAAATTAAGTAAAAATCGATGATTTGACTTTACCTGGTAAACAATCAATTATTTAGACCCTTACCCACTAGATATCTAACGATTAAGCATGAGACATGAATCATATCACTCATATATCGTTTAATCAAAAGTTTTTTCTTTTAATTCTAGAGTTTGACTATATAAAACAAAGGTGATTGATAACTTCTTATCAATTTATTTGAGTACAACCATGCATTTTTCTCAATCTCCTTCTTCAAGAGGACCCAAAATATATCTCTCTCAAATTAATGAGAGAGAGAGAGAGACAAATGCATTCACAAATACTCATATCCCTCCACATAATTTATTCCATAACCCATCACAGTCATCCAGTTAAAGATGATGAAGAACAGAGTCAAATTATGGAAAAAACTATGTAGGGATCTATAGCATCATGAGGTCAAACGACTAAAATAACAACATGGTGAAAAGAAGTATTCATAAAAAAGATCCATATAATACTCTTATGGTGGTTCGATCCAATACAATGTACTTCTACATACATCTATGTGCTGACTTGATATTTCATATTTTTTATCAGTAAAACATAATCATCAATAAGTCAACATACTAGTCTTACTTCATTATTATTCCATATAATGAATGATTAGGGATAATTTATAATAGCATTCTTATCATCTTATAGTTTTATAATTAAATCATGCACTTTAATTATATAGGAAATAATAAACTATTCAAGAAAACCTTTAATCATGTTAGAAGTCTATCAATAATAACATGATAAATTAAATAGTTTATTAAATAAATTAAAGTACAAATGACAGTAAATATGCTGATGACCTAAGGTATATCTCTAACATTAACTCATGGCTAACAATTCTTTATTTGAAAAATTTGTTTCCAATATTTTCTTGAATTAAATAAATGCTAATAACATAACCTATATATTAAAAACCTATAAAACCACTTGAAAAAATAGTCGTTGATTTTTTTGCTAAATTTACAAATAAGTTGAAGGGAAACATAATAGCTAGAGAATCAATCTGTTGGTTCATATTTTGAATGCTACATAACTAACTGAAAAAAGAACTTATAACATGATTATTTTATAGGGCTATATAGAGTATGTCATGACTACCTTAAGTAATAATTGTCCATATATCCAAGTTAGTTTAAATTCATAATACCAAATGTTTGGGTTTTGAAAAAGATATGCATTTGGGATTTGTATATGGAAGTGAAACTCGAAACACTGTTAAAAGTTACAGCGTAGAAGGAAACTAAAAGTTAAGTATGCTGCTCTTATCAAAATTAGAGTCAAAGTAGACATGGATTATAATGAGATAGAACCCAATGATAACTGGTAAGATAAACGACAAAGCATGAGTAATGTATGACAAGATAGAGTAATTGAGGCAAACACTAAAGATGAGGCTAGAGTAAGTTAGATAATAGGATAGAAAATTAAATTTGAATATTAGAAATCATAAACTTAAATTGGTCATTTGCAAATTAAATCTAAACATGTTTAAGAAACCCGTTGATTAAATAGGTATAGATGTTGAACCCAAACACTAGCTTGATTATAAATAAAGCTAAAGGGGTATGAATTGTTCATTAATCATATCAAGTTTTAGTTATACAAATTTATCTATAGTGGTGTTATGTCATGTGCAAGTTGATGGATTAGATATTAAATTGTTAACTTTACCTTCTATTTAATTTAACCATGGGATTTATGCAAGCTTTTACGATGAGGGCTCATTAATGGCAGATATGAGCTGAAGCTAGGCTATATTTTAATTCATTGCCTATAATTTTCCTTTTGTTATACTCTAAACCTTTTAATCAATTATTCCTAAAAATTTTTATAATTGTACCAAAACATCTTTTTTTTGAATTATACACCTACATTGCCATTATATAACATTACTTCCTACCAAATTTGAAAAATGTATGTGTTATTCTCTATAAATTAAGTTTGATGATAACAAAATAGTTAAGAAAGCTGATTAAATTATAATTGTATAGGATTAGTTTGAGTTTTTAAACTATAAAATAATGATAGATAATATAAAAGGATGTACAACAACTTTTCTGCATTTGTTTAATGTAAGAAAAAGAAATCCAGAGCGATCTACAAAATCTTAGTTGAACATGGATAAATGACAAGTCAAAAAGTATAGAACGTTCTTTAAGTGCTTCAAAGTGAGAAAGACATCCAGGAGTTATTCTAGAAGGCATATACCAAAAAAGATCAAGAATAGAAGTTTTAATAGTAATCCACAAGGTTTTTTGCAATTTTTGATAGAATGACAATTTATGCACAATATGAATACAGATTAGTTCAGTTTTGATCAAATTCTTTCCAAATCAATTCAAATATCTTGAAGGCTTAGCTCCAAGAAAATGAGTATATTTAAGCAATATACCCATATGTTCACTACCAAGGAGATTTTAGGTTTTTATGAAGACAACTTTAATTTATTTCAAGGCAATCATCTGACTAGATTCAAGGTTCGTTTTTAACAAGTGTTACATGAGTTTTTCTTGAAGATAAGCCGGTTATCAAGTACTACAAAGTTCACAGGAAGTCAAGTCTATCTCATTCCTAATCTTTTATGATTTACGTTATCTACATCGGCTGGGTAAGATTAGAATGGACTAGGATAATTTGAATTTCAAGTCTCAAGCCAAGAAAAATATCTCCATAATATCAAGAAGATACTTAGCAGACGAACATCACAAAATATCCAACATTATCTATAGCCATTAAGCGGCAGCAAATATAAACAAAGAAGGTTTCAATTTTAAAGAGAAGAAAAACGAGCGCACTCTATCTCTCATCTAATAAAGCTCTCGAAAATTTTATTCCATCTTTGCACTGAACTTAGCTTACTTTTTTCTTTAAGCATTCTTTGGATTCGAATTAAATTTTTTGTTGATAGAAGGAACTTGTTGTTGCCTTCTAGTTTATTTAGTTTACAAGATTTGACTTTGTAGTTTCAGTTTTTAGCTTGATGAAAGCTATGAGGATTGAGCATAAGTAAATTGTATTATCTTGTAAATTAACTTTATTGGATATAGTGGAATAAACCAGTGTGAAATAGGAAGTCCTCTGCTCAAAGCTAGAGGAGTGGACTAGACACAAAGCTAAACCACTGTATATAGCTTTACAATCTTCTCTTTCCCTACTCTTTAATTTCTTGTAAGTTCTATTTTATTTATTTGCTTAACTTGTTCTCACTATTTGATTAAATGGGATAGACATTTAAAGGTTGAAAATTAAATTTTAGTTATAATCGATTTAGCCCCCCTTCTTGATTATAAAATAGAAACCAATAGTATGAATGTTCTTGGATTAGCTTGACAATAATATAGATATCCTTGGTAATTTTCACAACAAAAGGCTTAATGCGTGTTCTTTCTTTTTTTTTTTGGCCAATAGCTTAATACATGTTCAATAGATACAATTCTACAATGAAAAGGGGAAAAAATTAGATGTATAGAATAATTTTGAAGTTTTTTAGGAATAATCAGTTTCATTTCCCTTTAATTTATGGTTCTATTTATTCTAATAAGAGTAACAACAACTGCAAGTTTGATTTACACTTTGTTATGTAGATATACCTGAACAAAGTTTTGGCTTTAAGTCTTATAATTCAGGATGAATAGCTACTATCTTGAGAACGATGTTTCCACCCTACTTCAGTAAATAAACACTTATCATATGTTAAATAAATTTGAAAAATAAAAAAATTAAAATGAAGAAAACAATCATTATTGCTTTATAAATATGTAGCAAGTATTTATTTTTTAAGACAGAATGGAAACAGCATTTGCAGGCACAGCAAATTTCCCTAGTATAATTCACTATTGCATTTCAACTGACGAAAAGATTCAACAATTGCCACCCGGTGTACGCATATCCTGCTTACAAATGATACCACACTAGTGATGAAACGTGGGGACAGATAATGTTATAATTTGAATCTTGGTAGGAAAGCGTGGAAGTAAAAAGCTCACATCAACTATGCTAAAACACGGTGCATAAAATTAAGGTATGTTTGGATGATCAGTTTTTCATTTGTATTTGTATTTTTTTTAAAATGATATATGTAAATATGTCCGATTTACATCTATGTTTTATTTATATTTGATTTTTATTGATCTTTTGATGAAAACTGTCGATTTTTTTTTATCTATATCTATTTTTTGATAAATAATTTGTTAGAAAAAACTTTGAAAAAAGTGTCTGTATCTGTCGAAAAAAGCCAAACAAACAAACCCAGATTAGCAAGAGGGGTGCAAATTAATCCTATCCTTGGGTAAAAACTTTGAATATCTTTGATTCCTTGCATAAAGATGTGACACAAAGAAGTTAAGCATGGTGGTAAAAATAGATAGTAGTATAAATACTGTAGACAACTATACTAAAAAGAAAATATCAACTTTAGTATCTAAACTTTATACAAAAATTTAATTTGATACGTGAACTTTAAAGTAATCAATTTAAAATCTAATCAAAGTTTGCAGGTCACAGGATGGGTTGCAGGCCATTGACCCGTGAGTTTTTTCTTTTCTTTTTTCTCTGTCATAGTTATATTATGAAAAATATTTTTTTTAATTTTCGATTCCCATCCTTTATTGAATTAAAAAAAAAAAAAAAGGTGTAATCCGATCATACCGACCTCTAGGTGAAGGAATCGTAGTCTGAGAAAAAGGGCGGTGATGTAAGATGGAGTTCAGCTTTGCAAACTAACAACAAACTCACTGTCAACTGCCAAAAGCAAAACTGATCTCATTGCATATTATGTATTACATGTTTATAAATGAATAATAGGTAAGTATTGATAAAAATTCATAAAACATGAATAATGATATTTTAGAAGCTCATTACATGTGGGATATTGGTCTTGATCAACTTGCGCCAGATTTGAATGGATCCGTCTTGTTTTGTTGGTTGTCTCTCTTTTTAGGGTAATTTGTCACCATGTTGTGATCTGCAGGACATCATTACTAGCCTAATTTAGTTAGTAAACTTAATCTAATAAGTAACTTGTCCCACATGTCGACTGGCTCACGTATTTTTTTACATTCTAATTTGCTTTAATGAGTTGTTATTATAATATAAACACATGTATATGTCCAACAATAAAAGCTATAAGAATTGCCCTGATAGCACTTCATAAGAGATCCAACAAAGTAAGAGTTTCTTTTTGAGCCGCTTAATGGATTTGGATCATCTTTGGTTATCTTCTCTTATTTTTTATCAATTTACCCTTTTAGATGATGTTAGTATAATCAATTATTAAAATTATAAGGAAAAAAAAAAAAACATCTCAATAGTGTTATAAGGTAGTAAAAAGTTCAAATAATTTCAACTATTGATTTGTAAATTAATAAAATTTTATCGGGTGAAAATGGAGATGATTAAATTTAGACACTTGTAACGGGGGAAAATTTTATGAGATATCCACACCAAGGTCTGTTTATTTCATCATATTATGGTCATTTTGATATCATATTTTACAGTTTTCAAACAGATATTTGTTAAAAAACAGATACTAATTATAAACTAAGAGTTTCACTCATAAACAGACCAAACAGATACAATAGAAATATGATACGGATAAATTATATATGTAGATCTGATATAGATACAATATAAATAAAGATTAGAGAATCCAAACAGATCATTAATTTGCAAGTATCAACAAAATTTTCAGTATGGTAGTTTTGAAAATGATTAATTTTTCTCACCACATCTTACACATGATTTATATGTCAAAATTTATTGGTGCGTGTACCCCGCATCTTAAAAAGGTAACCGCTTCCATTAATAGTGTGGATTTGGAATTCGGCAACATTCCAAGCATGAAGAAATTTGCACGCCAAAGCAAAACCTAACATAAGCACCAAGTAGATGGTTATCAAAAGCAAAGCATCATCAAATCTTCAGTTTACTTACGACCCAAAAAGGCATAATCGATTTAATTCACGCTTCAAAGCATATCATCAACTATCATGTTTGAATACCTTTCAAAATGGTAGTTGAATTAACGTGGTAGCTTCCTTGGTGTTCAATTTCTATATTTCTTCTTTGCTTTACTTGTCAACTATGTTCATTGCTTTAGACCATTTAAGTCTCCACTTCCTTAGCCTCGAGTTATTATTTAATAATAACTTTAAAGTATCTACAAGCTCTTGATGATTAAGAAAACTTCTTTTTATTACTTTCTTCAACCAATTAATTTATAAGAACTAGAAGTATTTTAGTAGTTTGGCGAGGGCAAGCAAGCTTTGTTAGAGAATGTTTGTCATGATGTGAACGTTGTAGTGTGCCTCCTCTTCGCATCTAAACGTGTCACCATGATGGTTGTTTCATTATATTCTAATCATTTTAATATCATATTTTTATCATTTTTAAATATATGATTATAAAAATATATATACTAAAATTAATTGTTTTACTCATAAACAGATAAAAAAGACACATACAAATATGATATAAATATAATGCAAATAAGTTACATATGTAAATTAGATACGGATAAAAATTCGATGATTTAAACTGGCCTTAAGCACTATATAGAGAGAAGTTAATGATTATGCACATACTAATAGTTATACATCTGCAATTTCAATGTAAAAATTAAATGAAATTGTAATAAGAATAATTTTGATGATAATATAAAAGCTCAACTGCACACACGATCCTTGGAAGTTTTCAAAAGAGCAGGGTGCGGCTGTAAAAATAAAAAAAATACATATATGTACGGAGATTAAGATGGATAAAAATAAGTGTGAAAAAAATAATTTTTATGAGGAGTAAAAGATGGGGAGTAAAAGTTATATGAAACAAAGTTTTAATACTTTTTAAAATATTGAAGTCAAATTAAGGATATTCGCTTTGGAATAATATTAGATATATATTTTTGTATATAACATGTTAAAGATAAAAACATCATCGTAAATACATCTTTTACACAGTTTGCTGTGCTGGGACGAATACAAAATCATACATATTGGGGGGAAGGGCCCAGCTTACCTTAAATAAGTCAATATTTAAATTACCCATAAACTATCTATTTTTTATTACAATTATATTAGGTTCTACATAAGAATATTATTAATAATTACACTAACTTCATTTTCTAAATTGTAATAGGATAAAGTAAAAAAAAACTAAGAGAAATGGTTAAGAAAGCCTACCAAGATATAACTCCCTAATACATCTCCTAAATGGAGGCGATCCCTTTAACCTTGTCACTAGTAAAAAAGAGTGATCCATAATCTTGTATTGGTCCAAATGTTCAATCATTAAAGTGACCCTTTACACACACTACAAAAATTAGATTTATGGTAGGGATTGTTAGTCCCTTCGAAAAAGAAAAAATTCCCTGCCATAAGTTATAGCAGGGAGGTAAATCTCGCTTCCAATTCTTGGCGCTATTAAGTTACTGTCCTTGCAAAAAAACGGAGGCAAAGATGGCATCCCTTCCATGGCTCCCCCTTATGGCAGGGACACACATCCCTTCTAAAATATTTAACATATGTGTTAATGCTATGGAAGAGATGTATGTCCCTGCAATATGTTATTTGTGACAACAACACTATCCCTTTTATAAATGACATTTTCTTTAGGGAAAAAATTAATTAATAAATTAATATTACATTTAATCCATGTCATAAAATACTTATGTAACTAATACCATATAAAACATGTATTATATTTAATATTTATATTAAATTGAGCAATAACATTGTTTTGTGAACAAAGGGGCAATAAAGATCTAAGTAGAGAATAAGGTAGGAGAGAAAGTTGAAAGAGAGGGAAAGTTAAAGAAAGATCTTGTCTTCATTATATAAACAATGATAACTAGTTACATTGTTATTAATTACAATATTCTCTTTGAAAAATAAAGCAAAAAAAAAAGATAAAAAATTCTGAAACTTGCATCTGGTAACTTTGACATGGAACTTGAAACACTATTTCTTCAAGCTATAGTCTGAGGAGTTATTTCCGCCGCAATGAAACATCCCATGCTTGTAAATATAACTTGTCTTGCTGGTAAATTCTTTTGTCGCCTCAGTATACATTATGTCGAATTATGTTAAGTGTTCCTATCAAGAAAAAATAAATAAGTAAATAAAAGTAAAAACAAATCTAGACTTAAAAACTCCACCATTTGACTAATTTCAATTCAAACATTAAATTTTAATAACTCCATATGATAACTCAAATCAATTTTCAAAAGATTTAAAAATTAATAGTGAAACAAAAAGAATAAAAATTTAATCTTTCACAAAAATAAAAATAAACACAACAAAGCATTACATACCTATCAAATGAGAAATACACTAAAGGTGATGTAATTTATCTCTCTTTTAAAAGAGCAAGATTTCATAATACTGAAATAGTGGTAAAAATACATTGTATCAACAATATTATTTGACCTAATAGAAAGAAAATCGATAGAATGAATATTACCAAAGCTTAAGCAATGGTAAAGAGAGGAAAAAGAATTTTTGGTTGCAAAGAATTTTGAACTCGTTAGTTTGAAGTGAAAATACGCACCAAGGAATAGTTACAAATATGGAGAAATAAAAGTGTAAGTGGGGAGGAAGTAGTTTTCTAAAATGTAGGAAGAAGTGGTTATTGAGTTATTTTTTTCTCCATTTTTTCCGCCATTGTAGGAAGTGGTTTCTAAAAAATAGGAAGAAGCAGTTATTAATTTTTTTTTTTTTTTTTTTTGCCAGAGTGGAATAAAATTTTAAATAATAAGATTAGAAAGTGAAGTTGCATGCCATCTTAAACATAATAGATAGATAGATGTTAAATAAATAATTTTAAATGTACTTTTTTTTCTTTATGAAACTTATCATATCTAAACAAATTATGTTGAAAGATTATCAGTATATCATTTAAACCATGTGATTTTTTTACATAAATTTAATAACTACATTTTTCGAAGGCTATGATAAAAACTTTAATAGAATGAGATATGAATAAAGTAAAATGGGATATGAATAACATAGATATGTGTGAATTAAATGACATACTGATATAGAGATATGATAGTAAAAATTTGAATCATAAACTATCACTCATAATCTCATTTAATTATTAAATTTCTATCAAAATGAAGAATTATAATTGAAAAAATGGAAAATCAATACTAAAACATATTATAAGTAGTCAAAAGAAAATCTATAGTAAGCTATAACATAGGTAGTTTATGAAAAATAAACACTAAATTAATATGATGTTTTTTCCTTTATGATGTGCCTTACTTTAATTGAAAAAACTTGCAATTATTTTTTTTCATAAGATGCATTTTTTTTCTTCATAAATTACAATCTTATTCAGCATTAAATCGATTATGATTTTATTTTTAAAATTAAAAACGAAATAATTACTTTTCTATAATAGATCCTTATTTTTCTTACAGCAAATATATATTACTATCAGTCCTTTAAGAAAATTATTTAACAAATTTTTTCATTTAATCTCATTTTTATTGAGAATTCTTTATTAAATATATTGTAGAAAATTTTGTTAGGTATTAATATATTTGAGGGAAAGATTCTTATTAAATATAGCTTCAAAATTTGTTAATTATTGATAGATTTTTAGCATTAAGATATTAATAAAATAAGTAACTTTATTGCTACAAAATTAGAGGTACGTACAAAAGGAGTAAATATATGTTGTATAAGAAAATTACTAGCAAACAAATCACTCACTATGTTTATGTGCTAAGTTATAATGCCACAGTAAAATTAAAATTTGAGATGAAAAAGTATAGAATTTTTTAATTGTCATAACAAAATATAATATGATAATAGGGCTAAAATTTCATATGGAAAGTAATATATATTTGTTTTTCTTAAAGAACAAGTTAGAGGTATCCATTTTTTTTTTTTCAAAAGGGAAATCACTTATCATTGTAAAATGAGATATGTATAACATAAATTGAATATGCATAAACATGAAAGAGGGAAAAATGAGTCAAGCAAAATTGAAGTTAGTTACATGAAATCTACAAGTGACTTCTAGAAAAAAAAACTATGTATAGTGAATTGAATCTATTGATAATAAAATTTAAAACGTAACATTATTAATCAATTAAATCATACACAAGACTAATAATTTGAAACATAAAATAGTTTACTTTTTTGATGTCATATCGAAAACTAACACAATAGTACTAAGTGAAAATTTTATCTAAATATTAGAAAAATATTGGCAAAAAAAATTGATGAAATAAATAACATCTGTTGATAAAACAATAATATCATTTTTCAAGGAATATTTTTTTTATTTAATTATTTGTTGAGATTTGATTTTTTGTTTTGTCATTATTATGAATTTCATTTTTTATTTTACTTGTTTTTTAGGATTATTTTCATCATCCTTTATATTGTTAGTTAAGATTTTGTAGTTATTATGGAATCTATAGATAGCCATTAAATCAATAGATATTTTCTAGTAAAATCTTATAGGACAGTACTAGGTTAAAAAATAAAAACTGAAGAAATAACAAAAAGGATTGAAAGTGAGAGACAACCAAAGTAGAAAAAAAGTGAAATCGAAAATTTCATTTAAAGTTACAAGTTAAAAGTTTTGAATTTTTAAATTTTTAAAGAAAAAAATGTTATGAATATATGTTAAAATATATGGAGTCAAATAACGTAATTTTCGTTTAAATGCAATAGAAAATTTTCCATCATTAAATAAATAAATATGGGTCTCCCACAACAAAAATCAATAATTGTATCATAAAATCATTAATATAGATAAAAATTACTCGTAATTAGTTATTTATTATTACAAACCCAATTAATGATTTGCTTGCATTGTTCAAATATATAAGTCATTTATTTCAACTTTTTTGTTTTGAAAATTTTTAGCCTTTTGATAAATCCATAAATGTCATGATGTTTTGTGTGCCATGTTAGTTTTGTTAGCAGTAGCAGGGATTGCCTTATGTTTCATTTTCTTAGCAGTAGCCTATCAAAGGGATTGCCTTGCGTTTCATCTAATAGGATAATTATTTGTAAAAAAAAATAAAAAAGATTAAAAATAACAGCCCACTCTAATATCTTGAATAACTAAAAAATTAATATTAAAATATTATATAAAAGTTATTGCAGGGACTAGATCCCTGCGATAAAAAAAGAGAAAAAGATGAAAGCAAGCTCGCTGTCTAAAGTTCCGTCCTTGCCATAGTTTGGCTGCGAAAAAGCAAATTTCTTGTAGTGACACTTTTTAAAATATTAGATGGAAAATGCTAAATTTGTTACTTTGCACAAAAATACAATTTGACACCTAGATTTTGAAATAATGAATTTAATACTCAATCAAACTTTTTGAATACTTCATAAGTATCACCGTGTGCTCTGTTTAAACTCACAAAGTATAGTTTTTTTCCTAATGAGAGCTTTTAAGGTTTCATTGAGGGGACCGTCCAGTCAATCATCTAACCATTAAAATAAATATAGTAATTAAAATATTATCTATTTTAGTGATTCGTTCATGATTGGATATGATATAATCAGTGAATGAGGATGGGATTGATTCCATCAAAATTATTGATGTGAACATAAAATTTACCTTTCCCAATTATAATGATAGAGTTGGAAATCAAACATAATCCATTGTACTTAAAAGATTAATATGAAAGTTATTAAGCTGCAAAGCCATTCTCAATAAATGCGTGCTGGTGATATAAACTACTGCTATTTACTTTTTTTTTTTTTTTTTTTTGGCCGTCGCTATTTACTATACTTAAAAGATGGTTCTGAGTCAGTAACTATTTGGAGTTATTTACATAATATATTTAAAAGTCGTGAAGTTTAGGAAATCTATCACATATGATGAATAATTTAAAGGGTATAGGTATACTGGTAAAAATCGAATAAACGATGACATTTTTATAATTATATGCATTATCTATAATGAGCAATGATATTATATATAACATCTACGTTTCTCTAACAGAATTAAAAGGCATGTAAATTAGCTCAACTTATATCCTTTTTGACATAAATTCATAACCGTTTCCCTTCCTCGATTACCGAGTCGTTAAATTTAGGCATTTGGAAACGGTTTCTGAATTCGTTTGGCATCTGGCAGATGGTAGACATATTTTTAAAAATTTTTTTAATAAATTTGCTGTCAAGAAATATATATATGAAATACATATAGTGATTCCTATAAAAATATCAAATAAATAAAATATAGCTACAAATCAAATACTTCTATACATAAAATTTAGATACAGATACAAATACAAATAAAAAACAAATAATCTAAACGAATCCAATGTCTAGATGAGATTAGACAAGTTAAAATCAAATGAATCTGTCAATTTACTCTTTCAAAAAAGTTATAAGAATGTTATATAATTTAGGAATAATATCAAATTCGCTATCTGAAATTTGCATAGAAATTTAATCCAACACATGAATTTTAAAACAGTCAATTTAATATCAAATCAAATTAATCTCTCTCTCTCTCTCTCTCTCTCTCTCTCTCTCTTTCCATGATGAAGATCAAGTGGCATTGGACATTTCTCCCAGTATGCATAACTTATTAACAGTGTTAACAAAAGTATAAATAGCACACACAAAAATTAGTTTTAGTTATCAAATTGTTTAATTTTAAAGTTAAGGTACATATTTTGCAAAGATTTACTATCATTCATGGCATTAACCCTTATTAAAACTCATATGCCACAAAATTAAACTTAAGACCAAAAATTACCTAACTGGATTTGGAACTTATAACTTCATTAAACTCTAAATAAAAACTCAAAGCTTTAAATATTGGACTCCACAGCCTTAGTCCTTGAAAGACAGATGGCTTTAATCTCATATTAAATTTTAGATCCATAAATTAAGAGAAATAATGCAACGTATCTTATCTAAATTCTCAAACATAAGAATTTGGAATTCTACTTACCAAGCCTGAAGAAGCTCACGCTATTTAAGGAATTCCCTAAGTCTTCGTTTTGGTTTCCTTCAATTGACTTGAAATCACAAATTGGAAATACAAAAAAAGTGTCATATTATCTTATCAAATTATATCTAAACTCAAATATTGAACTTATAGTTAAGTAACTTAAGAAATCTTCAAAGGAACTTGAGTTAATCCTTTTCAAATCACTCGAATCACCTTTTTTTCCTTTTTTTTTTTTTCCGTTTTTTGTCCAACACAAGATTTGTTACAACCCATGTACAGACAATGAAAATGAGCATACAACTAATTAACAGTTACAATAATAGATAAACAGATTATTATTGTAATAGTTGTAAGTTTAATAAGAAATTGTAACAACACTTACACAATCCAAATAATATAAATAAGAAACAAAGAAAAAAAAAAGAAAAAGGGTATCAATAGAACCCAATTCTAGAAATCACCGTGTGATTTAAGAGCGCTTGGCTAGCTCGAAGGCTGCTATCATCATCTTGTTGAGTTCATACTCAGGAATTACCTTTCATAAACATACGTTAGTATCAAGTTGTTCATAGAGTGAATCATAAACATAACTTGGGTTTTGAAATCACCTTTGAGAAAGGGAGGCAAAAAAGAGAGTGAAAAAAGTGAAGGAACAATTTTATACTAAGGCTATTAATGTAAGTGGACTGGGCTGAAAGATTACAAGAATCACTTCTAACATTTGGTGCTCTCATCCTATCATCTTCTTAATCTTGATCAATTTCTTGATATTGATCTTGCTTGTTCTTGAAGATGGTATTTGGTATGGGATACGATTCAACAATAGAAAGTTTGAAAATTTTGAAGTTCAACATAAATCAAGAAACGGTGAAGAAATTGAGTGCACTCATGGAAGAGATTAAGCAAACTATTGCTACTAGTTTACAACATCTTAAGTATCAAACTCAAGAAAATTTACAACAACCAATTTAATTAGAGAAGAGTCATCGCAATCCATTTTCAATGAGGATTCTTCATTTTAATCAGTGGATCTGGATCAACATCAGAATGTGCAGCAAAAATAGAGTATTCAACATCATTTGAATCAACTTCATCATTATCAAAATCAATTTTGCATCATCAAAAGTAATATGATCAGATAAGTCAGCAAAATCCATCATCATTAGCATCACAATTTTAATTTCTATCGCTCGAATTAAAGAGTTTCCATGCAATAGTAAGTGATATTGATTTTTCATTACAATTTGTCAATTCTAGGCTAGATAGATTGAGACTCAATTAGCCTTGTTATGTGATAGCACAAGCATCATCATACACATCGTTTCCTTCATCCATATTAAATATATCAAGAATGATATCCTATGATTTTATGGTCAAAATCCAATTCTTGGGTATTAAAAGTGGGGTTTTTCTTGGATCATTACCATACAGACAAAAAATATTATCCTACACTTGTATTCTTTGATAAGCAATATGCTGCCATTATATAGTATAATGTATAGATGACTTCAACAATTTTAAAATATGGGATCATTTTGTTAAGGCACTTTTCATACGATGTTGACCTTTTGAATATGATTAGAAGGAAGATAGATTATTTCTTACTGATATTCGAGAGAAAGAGATTCATGATAATAAAGTAGAGACAATTCAATGTCAAGTAATACATTATTGTTTTTAGAGGATCTCAAGTTGACTAGATACATTTAGGACTGATTTAACATGAAATGTTGACAATTCACAATTGATATTGGCACATGATCTTAAAATAGCAGAAGAAAGATAGAGATGACATATTTTAATCGCAAAATCTACTATTGTTGAAGAATTTGATGTCATTAGGACAAAATGGGTGAGGAAAGATCAAACAATGGAGCATGTTGGATCTTTTTCAAATTTGGCTCAATGACTTAATTTTAATTTTTCATGGCCTAGTACCTACATACTAATACATATTAGTATGTATAGCCAACAATGATCAATAGTCCCGTCATCATTGCTAATTAGGAACTTTTTTTTAGGTGGGTGTTTTAGGTAGACATAGGGACAGCAGTGATCATGCCTTGATAGGAACTAAGAATTTTCTATAACCATGTTATATCGTTGTTGATACATTAAAGAGGGTTACTACCAACACATCTATGGTGTAGGCAAATGACATCTTTAACAAGCACAATATAGAGGTTCTGGAAAAGATGAACACACATTAACCTCACATATTATGACATCATATGGACACATAAGTTGATGCACAAGTGGAGGCAAAAATGAACATTGAGTATATTTTACTCATACTTCAAAATCAGTAATTGTTTTTTATTTAGATGGGTAAGCTCAAGAGGATTGTTTTCATCAAATTTCGACTACCGCCATCAATTTTGTTATTCAACACAAATTAGTTAGCCATCTTTTACTATGCCCTATCCTTTCATCATTGCCATTATTATAATATATTATTTAGAATGGGACTTGGACCTTTAGTCTCACATTTATAATTTTCAACATCAAATAAACGGGAAGCATAAAAAATCTTATGAACCCCGATGTCAACATTCACGATAAGGTGTGGCTTCAATTGAGGGCTGAATTGTTGAAGATCCAACTTAAGACGTAGGTGTTAGTAGATGAGCAAAGGACTAGGTCTTATTTTAACATAAGACATTTGATGTTTCCAAAATCACAACTTTACAAACATATTGCAGTTTGTCAGGGTAAAATTTCTACAATGGCTATATGTTTTGATGCACTAAATGTCACGCCCCGAGGGTATTCTAGTAATAACAATCAAGAACCACTTGATTATTATTATTAGGTTACCTTCTAGGAGTGACATGATTTTCAAAAACAGGATCTTTTAGTTGCTTGGATGGAATAAACAAACATACATGAGATGTAAATTAGTAAACAACTATCACAACTACTATATTACAAATCATATGCTTCAGAATTCCTTACAACCTTAACTGATGATTCTAATGCACATTACATGCACTATAAGACTACTACAGATATAGATATTCTAATTCTATACTAAACTTTAAACTTCTGGCTTCTAGTCTCTTACCGGGACCATACTCCTGCTAGTAATGAGCCACGGTCGCAGAGTGAACCTGAAAGGACTGTGGGAGTGTGAGCTAAAACACGAGCTCAGTGAGTAACCAGAATTTATTACACATAGCATACAAGTTATTTAACAATCATATGAAATGCAGCAATCACACAAATGAACATTACAAGCTTGGATAACCCGGAATCCAAACAGGATGAAGATTTACGCCCTCCCATCGGGGTTGAAGGATCACAATCTATGGTCCACCTACCCAGGAGATACTTAAGCCTCCAGGAAATAACAATCTCAATTTAGTTACCTCTTTATACTTATCATGTTTCATTATTTATTTCCTGTTTAGCTTTAGAAACTTCATTAAGTGTTAGTTATTCTCAAGTAATACCATAAGCGGCGTCCTTCGTTTACCATGTAGTTCCTATGGTATTAACAGAACAAAAGTAATCTTGCAATTAACTACTAACTCTCTGGCCTAGATAATTCAAGCATTACCAGAGATCCGATAATCTAACACGTAGTAGGCTACCACTTACTCAATGCTTTTTATGCATAGTATGTAATGCATGATTATTTTTCATTATGGTACTAGGAGTTATTAGCCAATTTAAGGGTGATCAACCAATACAGACAATTCATTATATACTACAAACATTATCTAGATACAGGCAATTGTGTTATCACTTGTTTTAGAGTGACATGGCAATCAATGGAATACAATCCACAACTTTCATATTTTAAACAGATCAACAATTTTCATTATCTTTTTATTGAAGGTTCACTAATAGTACAAGCACAACCAATGTAACAAAACTGAATCACTCACCTGCCCATCCTAGTTAATCGTAGTAATCTTCAGGTAGGTCCTCCCCAATACCCGAGTCACCTATTGAGATAGACAATATAAAGATTAAAAATTCCTAGACTATATAATTTAGTTTCTAAGAATACTTAAATGTCCTAATGGTGGGTTGGGTATTTGTTTTATTCTTAGCTAATTCTTTTGAAATAGCTTTAAGTTCTAAATCTTTGCACCCACGGTTTTATTGTATTGGTTCTGGTTGGATAAGTGAATCGATCAATTGGGTATTTGAAAAGTTAATAACCTCATTAATTCATTTTTATTGCCTAAATATACCAATTTTCTTTTAAATTACTTAATAAATTTTTCTTATAGACTATAGATACTTCTATGCTCACAAATTTGGAGTATTTAAATTTCCATTGTTATCTGTTTTCATATAGCTATTCTAGTATATACTTAATATTTACTAATTCATAATTTATACATATATATCTTTTTATGAAAACATATTTACTAATAAAAGAATTTATTAACTTAGTAATAACTATTTTCGAATTTATTTTCCTCTTTTCGAAAATCGTAAAAACATTAATAATTAACATCAATAATAGTACTAAAATAATTATATTATCAATAATACTAATAACAACTATAATAACAATAATAATAATAATAACAATAGTAATAATAACAATAATAATAATAATAACAATAATGACAATAATAATAACAATATTAATAAATATAATAATAATTCAATTTCCGAAAATAAATTGGATGGAATAATTATATTTTATCACATTAAGAATTATACCAGTGGTCTTATATTTTAGTTAAAGTAATTTTTAGTCTTACCTTCATATTATTTTTAATAATATTTTCGAAAATTTAACAAAAATTCTTTTAATAATAAAAAGATTATTAATAATTATAATTAGAAACTTATTATCCAAAAATTACTTACTTAGGTAATTTATATTTCAAAAACTTCTTTTTGGATTAATAATAATAGATTAAGTATTAAAACATTCTACATTTAATAAAGTCAGAAAATAATTTTGTTTTTGGATTTAAATAAATAAATTCGGATTTATTATTATAATAATATTATTACTATTCCAGAAAATGAATAAATGCAGGAAAAATATTAAAAACTCCAGAATTACTTATATTAATATTTATTATATATTTATATTTATTCAGATTCGTTTTTCTTTTCTTCTTTTTCTTTTTTTTTTTAAATTGGCCGAGAGGTACACAGGGTGTACACGCCCGTGTACCCAGCCCGTGCTCATCGGGGGAGCACTGTTCATCATCTTCCCCGATGAGCCGCGGCAAAATCCATCGAATCCCGACGTTAGAACGTCGGGATTTTGGTTCTAAACTACTCTTAGGAACATTAGAAGCCTAAATATCCAAGAAAAACTAGATATAAACAACATGTTCATCGTAAATTTGGATCATCAAGCTCGGCTAGGGTTTGGAAAGATTACCTTCGTTGTGACGTTCCGATGAAATTCGAAGCTTCTAGCTACCTTGGTTAGCTTCCTAAGATGTCTAAGAGTTAGTAGCAATCCTTAAAACTCAAAGAAAATTCGTGGAATAACATCACTTACCTCGAGCTCGTTTTTCACGCGTTTTCTAAGGTTTCTGTTCGAAATTTCGAACTGGGTTGATGCGATGGTTTAAAAATTGGTTCCTGGCTTTTCGACTCCTAATAAGCTAGGATGAGTTCTGGAAGGTTTGAGAATGTTTGGGAATCGTTTGCTTCTCCAACCGAGTTCGTTTGCATATATATATATACATAACCTAGTGCAACTTCCCCGCCGCGTTCCTTCTTCAAATCTGAATAAATTGCCCTTGTTTGTTGTTCATTTGATCCTTTGTTTGTTTGTCATTAAGGCATGTGTGATCTGTCATGTTTTCATTTGCTTTGGAGAAGATTTGTATTGACTTTTACACAAAAAATGGAGGAAATTCGGCTCACCAAATTCAAGGAGATCTCAGCCCTCCAAACACATCAAATTCATCTCCAGCAAGCCAAGGTTATATATATATGTATTATATATTAGTTAAATATTATTTAGTTAGGTTTTCAGGTAGTTTATTACACTATAAGATATATTTTAGCTTATATATGTAAGTATATATATCCAAAGGTCTTTAATGAATCCTATGAAGTGTTTAGTTTAACAAAAAGTACAAATTTAAACTTTAATAATACGTATCTAATTGTTTAAGAAAATTTTATCCCACGCGATTTGAGTTTGAAACGCTTTTCGGGTCAATTTTCGTTTCAGACTCCAAGAGCTTTAGAAAACCCTAATTTGGTTATTGGTATGATTCAATTCTCTATTTGAAGTCTAGATCTCAAGTTATATATCAATTTATGTTTTTATTGGATATTTATAATCTTAATGGTTTATCCTAAGAACACAATTTTCCAACTACAACTCTATTGAATCATTTATGTAATAAAGCTACTAATATATAGGCTATACTAGTTATACATTTTAGATTTGGATACTCACTATGAAATCTTATCAATGTAGTTTATTACTAACTAATATTCTCAAATTTTAGGGTTCCAATGCAAGTATAGGTTCATTACTATACCTTGGTTTAGTTCCAAAGCTCTATTGAATACTAAGATAATCACTTGATATTCATATTTAGGTTTTCCTATATATCCTGTCTGTTTGACAAAGATTCGGGTTTAGGATTGGAAGTTTCCTTTGATCATAACCTGAATTATTAACTCGGAATACTAAATCTTGTTTTTGGAATCACTTGAGGTCAAAGGGTTCCTTTTATAAATCTATGAGTCCTAAACCGATAAAATTTAAAGTATCTATCTAATTAGAGTTTCTAATTAATTCTTAAAGTTACTAGTCAACCCACAATTTCTAATCTAGGGTTGTATCATATGATGGAAGTTTCCGGGGTTTACACTAAACATACTGATCGTCAAAATGGGACATATTGTGTTTGTACTAGAGTAGTAAGGGATGTTCAAAGCCATCATAGTTTCTTTTTTAATTGTGTCTCGATCCTTATACAATCCATGGACAATGGCTATCAGTTTTATTTAGAGGCTATTAGTGGACCGGGGTTTTATTTCAAATAAACCCTAATAATTTTATGGGTTTTCTTTTGGACATTTATATAAACAACAAATAAGGCAACATAAATTTTTCAACCTTGAGGACAAGGTTGACTTCAAGGAGGGGAGAAATTGTTACAACTCATGTACGAACAACAAAGAATGGCTATACAACAAATCAACGGTTACAATATCAGATAAACAAATTATTGTTATAATAGTTGTAGATTCAACAAGAAATTGTAACAACACTTGTACAAACCAAACAATATAAATAAGAAACAGAAAGAAGAAAAAAATGTATCAATAGAACCCAATTATAGAAACATTTGTGTGATTTAGGAGTGTCTGGCTAGCTCAAAGGCTACTGCCATCATCTTCTAGAGTTCTTACTCAAGAATTATCTTTCACAAAACTACAAAGAAACATCCATTAGTATCAAGTGATTCATAGAGTAAATCATAAACATAACTAGTGTTTTGACATTACCTTTGAGAAAGAGAGGCAGAAAAGATTGTGAAGAAATTGTATGAAGAAAGTGAAGAAACATTTATATACTAGAGCTATTAATGTAAGTGGACTGGGCCGTGAGAATACTAGAATCGGTCCTAACAACATTCACCTTCAATTGATTTATTTTGATCAAAATTGGAGTTAACTTGATCACTTAGAGAACTGTTAAGTCTCCTAGTTTGGTTTTGATGATAACAAAACATGTATGAGTATTTACTAACAAGTTCATTAAGTGTGCAGTGCTTAAGTATGATCAAAGATTTATAAAAATGTTTTTCAAAAGAAATTCAATTCAGAAAGTTTTTCAAGAACAAGTAAATAGTTAGAAGGTAACTCAGAAGCTGGTTTACAAGACATTTATAACAGTCAGAAGGTAAATCAGAGAATAAACCTACAATAAGTAAAAAATGCAAAATACGAACAACAAGTTCCAGATCCAACTTTTCTTGATAGATTCGTTATTTTGAAGACCCAGCTTCAAAGTTGAATGTATTTGGGTAATACATTCAATGATGTTCCACTAAGTTGGTTCAATGTCTATGGGGATTCATGTTCTATTGAATTAAAAGTGTTATTCTTGAAGATTTAATATTTTGATAGCAATGATATTCAAGAATGATGTCAAGACAAGTCCAAATTACATTTCAAATATGTCATAAAAAGATTATCTGGTAAATCTATAAGATATCAAGGTTGTGTCTCAACCAAATTAAGGAATTCAAATTCATAAAGACAACAAGGATACGAGTCAGTTTTTTAAGGAATATAAATATGTTTCAAGTGAACAGCATCAGAAGAGAAGAAGTCAAATATCTATCCCAAAAGTTCATCCACAAGATAAGGATTATTTTTCAAATTATCTCAGCTGTTGCATGATATCAGGTCTTCTAAGATTACAATAACAACAATAACAATATCAGGGAACATATCATCTTCAAGTTTTATCTCTCAGAAGAAGTTCAAATTATGAAGCACAAAAAAATCAGCAAGGCTTATCCTTTTGTACGTTACAAGACAACATCCAATAGATTTCAATCAGAAGCAAGAAACTTATTCAAATTTTTCAATTGGAAAAAGATTCAACAAACAAATCTCATCCAAATGACACGCACATTATTAGGCTTTAAACTTATCTACTTCAAAATCTAGCCATTGAAGAAAAATAAATTAATATTAGAAGATCAAGAAAAGTACAGAGTAGCCACTACACGAGAAAGAAAACAGAGAACTTACAAGCTTCACCTTGAGCAATCTTCTTTTATTGTCTTTATTATTCGAAATTTTGAGGATTATTATTATATTTCCTCTTATCTAGATTTATTCACTTTGTGTGAGATTGAGAGTTACAACAAGGCTTAGTAGATTGATTGTTAGCTTAAGGAGAAGCTTGGAGAATCAAGCTGAGTGCATTATAGCAAAGTGCTTTGGCAAAGAAATCTTGTGACTCATTGATTATTGATTGGATAGTGGAACATACTGGCGTGGAATACCGGGTCCTCGGCTTGGTGCTGAAAGAGAGGACTGACGCTCAAGACAAAACCTCTATAAATCAATTTTGTACTCTCTGTACCCTTATCTCTCTTTATTTCGTGCATATTTAATTGTTTTACTTAGTTGTGTTTTATGCTCAGAAAATAAATTAGAGAGTAACCGATACATCTTTTCTTAAGCAGAGACTAAATCAGATTGTAAAACTGGGAATTTAACTTTGAATTTGTTGTTTGATCTTTTGTGGATTTGAGTAAATTCTTTTTATCCGAATTTTGTTCAAAGATTTTAGTTATTAAGTTTATTATTTAAATAAAGTTTTAAAGCCATTAAAGTTGAGTAACTAAGTGGTGTGAATTTATTTGAAATTTTGAAAGGTAAAATTTTTATTTATAACCAATTCACCCCCCTCTTTATTATTCTTTTGGGACTAACAAGAACGAAGGATTGATAGCAACCATAAAAAGAAGTTATGGAAATAAAGTTCTTGACCACTCCTTTATTTGAAAATCTAAAAATATGTGAACTGATTCCCTTCCTAACGTTTAATATAAGTTGAATAACTAATATATGCCCTTATAACACTTAGTCAAAATTAGACTAATTTGGGCAAAAAAGTCATTTATCTCCTTATAAAGTAGCTTAAATGGCCATTTATTAAACTATCCTTACTGATATGTAATTATAGATGTTTCATGAATGTCAGATGGCAATTAGGATAGAAATGGTGATATATTTTCATTCTTTAAGCAGCAATTTATATCGTCTCATCAAGATTAGAGTGTAGATGGTGGTGTAACAACAATGTTTGTGTTTACCCATTAAACTTTGAGATTTAGATCAATATAGTTAGACTAGACTAGCTCAGCTGGTTCAATCGGAACTGGCTATAAAAGTGGGCCAATCCACTCATTTGACCCAGATTTGTATCAACCTAGTAAACCTAGGGTGGTTGAACTCGGAAAACCGAAACTCGATTAACCCATACCAAAAAAAAAAGCAAAATAAAAAATTATAAATTTAAATATTTCTTCATACTATTTTTATAGATTTACAAAGTATAGTCATTATATCATGCTTATTTAATAATTAATTGATAAATTTGATCCAAATATGGATTTAATTGATAATGTCATATATATTTGTCTTTTATAATTAAATTATCCCTTATATTTTAACTTTTTTGCGACCTCAATTCAACTTAGTTCAACCCATGATCCCCTAACTTGTTTAAGCTAAACCCCTAGTTATGTTACAACATCATTTATTTAGATAAGACACACCTAAAGGATTGTGCATAGATTAAGATTATAAATGAGCCTAGTTCGAGATGATATAATGTAAGGACCCGGATTCGCTACCTATTTAAAACAAGCAAATCCAGTCCCCAACCACATGTAATATACAGTATTACATGTAAGGCTGTCAACAAAGAAAGAGTTTGTATAAATTGTTTGTTCAAACCTATAATAAAAACCACTCCAAAAGCATTTTGTTTTGAAAACATGATACATAATATTACAAAACCTTGTTGTCCTTCACATCATTAAGACAAAGGACTATAATACATATATTTACATACTTAAGATTACAACACATAGGTTTGAGATCAACATATATCAAAATACATATAAGTTATAAAAACATCTAGCTATTATTACATTAGTTCAAAAATATATTCCTCCTAATCTATTACAAAAGATTTTCCTTCATAGAAGTCGAGGTTCCCAATTGTCCAAAAAGTCCTCAAAATCGGTTCCATATCCTAACTGAGTATAAAACTCATTGTCCTTCACATCATTAAGATAAAGGACTATAATACATATATGTACATACTTAAGATTACAAGACATGGGTTTGAGATCAATCTCTATCAAAATACATATAAGTTATCAAAACACCTAAATATTATTACATTAGTTCAAAAATATATTCCTCTTAATCTATTACAAAAGATTTTCCTTCACAGAAGTCAAGGTTCCCAATTGTCCAAAAAGTCATCAAAATCGGTTCCATATCCCATCTGAGTATAAAACTCATCGTCATCAACACCTGAAACAAAAGATTATGACAAGAAACAAAAGCAAATTTATAGTGACAAACACTCTTAGACTACATGCAATGCATCAACTATCCATTTATTATCTATTAATTAAGTTTGTAAATCAACAAAGGAATATTCAAACTCCAGCACAAGCCACTAGGAAGTTGGGGGTCCTGAGTAATGACACAATACTTAAGGGGTTGATATAAACAGGCTGAATACCTATATCTCCTAAATGATATAACCAATAAAGAGAAAAGTAATTTCATATAAGGTTAATAGCCATTACTTAACTTAATTCATAATATCACTTAGTTTTACCGGTCTCATAGACGTGAACTAAATCATATTATTTCTTTTTAAGAATAAGCAAATATTACACTAATATTATTATCCCTATCAATTACCCGCCGAATCACTTATAAAAGTCATGGCACTATGACAAGGGTGGCCTAAGCGCCTAAACTATCGTGTTCGCTTCGACAAGGTTGCCGCTTCCCGGACTAGATTCAATGGCATAAAGCACAATCAATACTAGTAATTTTTAAACCGTCTTTAATTAAAATCAAGTTAGGATATGCTTGTCCTAACCAAACAACAACAAAGTTACTGTGTACCTAGAATATTTGATAAAAGACCTGTAAACTCTTTCAACCGAGTTAAATTATCTGAAATAATAAAAAAACTCAATTCATATAAAGTAAAATATTAACTTTAAGCAAGTTCTAAATTCTTGATTCAAAAATAACACTTGAATAAAACTATATTCGACTCCTTCATTTGATAGTTATATAAACATATATATATAACATATGCCTTTTATCTTTAATTTTGACTATATATATATATATATATATTTTAAAGGAAATAGGGTCCTACACGATCTGGAGCATGGCCCGTGTTAGTGGTCATGCTAACCATATAAGGCGAGAAGGCATGGTCTGTTCCCAGCACTTCCTGTGCTCATAGCCATGCACACTGGGACAAAACAACCAGTAGCCACCACGGGCTGTGCCATGCTCCCATATGGATCAGCACGGGCACCTACATGGCTCGTGCACCCTCAAACACAAATTTTGCAACTTTTTGAAAAACGAATCCCCTATTTTTCAACCTCATTTTCATCACTTTTACATGTTTTAAATCAACTTAAACTCAACAAAAGCCATATACAATCCATCATATAGTCCCAACAACATTAAAAAAATAAATACTCTTCATCATTCACATCAAACAACTCTCAAACAACTTCCATATTCTACATCTAACCTTTAACTTCAAAACAACTTCAACTCTTCCCATACTCAACAACACACTTCAAGAACTCATCAATCCTATCAGGTAACTTATATCACCAATACAATATACCAAATATAAACGAATCATCAAAATTACATTTAAACCATAGAATCCCAAAAATCATTCATACATGAAAAACAAAGGAATAACTAACTATAAAAGCATACAAAGCTTACCTTAAGGGACTTTAGCTTGTAGATGATGAATGGAAGGGAATTCTTGGTGATTTGAGCAAGAAAATTTTGATCAAGAAGCTAGAGAACTTGAGCTTGGAAATCCGACGAATTTTAGGGTCTGTTTTTAGCTTTGATAATTTGACAAATTTGAGTTGTGTTCATTCTTTATGTTTGACTTTTATGGTAGATTTAAAGAAGAAGAAAAATCAGTGGGCTTTGGCGTTGTTTTAGGCTTAAAATGAACCAAAAATTTCTACCAAGATTAGATTTGATTTTGACTTTGTTTTGTTTTGCAAATTCAAGCTTTAACATGCATTAAAAATTAACAAGCAAAACAATTTATCAAATTACACTAACACACACAACATACAACAGAGCATAAATTCTAATTTATGTTAACTTATCCAAACTTATAATTGATCACAATTAATAAATTATGCTAACGTATTATATTCTATTATCTAATTATCCACTACAATTTTATATCTCAAGCAAACATATTAAATGTGTATTCAAATAAATTAAGCATTTAATTTTTTTTGGATATTTCATATAATGCCAAACTCCAACATAACTCAAATACAAACCAAAACTGGATCCCCACTCGAACTTAATTGAACTTTAATTTTTAAGCTCGTAGTCACGTTGAATTGATACTCATTAAACTCAAGCTTAAATTAATTAGACTTAATTATTCTTGTAAAAATCAATTAGGCTAAAAAATAACTTAGAATTTGGAAATAGAATAATGTGATATTTGGTATGTGGGAATGATTTAGAATAGAATAGATTTGAATGAAATGAGTTTCTATATAACACATATATTCCTATATATGAAAGTGTTGACAGCTGGAATGGAATCAAATTCCTATAAAATAAATATGTAAAAAGTGTCCTTGACAATAAATATTGATTACACATATGTGATAAATAAAAGGCAATTAAGCTACATATAATTAATAAAGCGAGAACGGAATTGTGATTCTCCCATTGACAAGCTCGAATTGAATCTCCCTTCAAAGCTAAGGAAACGTGCTTTCCACTTTTAAAATGTATCTAAACATGGGAAATGAAATTACCAGAATCTCAATCATTTCCATTCCTGCATAGAGTTTTAACTTACTTGGTTTTAAAATACAATATTTGTAGAACATTTGATGTGAAGTAAGGAAACAAAAAACTAAAAAAGTAAACTTTAAAGAAAAAAGGAAAACAAAACTTCAATATTTTTTTTTTTTATAAAAAACGCAAATAGGTTCAAAGAGCTGTTCAAATTGAATAATTTAAAACTCCAACTTGACAACTACTTGAGTAGTTGAAACTCTAATTCAGCTTGATTATAGTCAAATCAAATTTAAAATTTTACCAAATGAAACTGGAATAGTTTACAAATAGACTCAACTTGCTTACAATGTTATGCAAATAGATGGTGAAGACACAAAATGATGAGAGGTTTATTAATGAACTGGCCAATATACTTTCCATTTTTCCTAGTGGTCATTGGCAAATAATACTCTAAAGGGAGCTTTAAATGCGCGCTTAAACTTTCAAGACATGTAGTTGTCGGTGCCTAATTGTAAGGAAAAAATCATGGTTATATTGGATTGTCCCAAGAACTTCATTGTTGAAACGATATTATCTATATTATTAAAGTGAAAAGGGTACAATTTGGTGTCTTTAATCTTTATTTTCATAATGATTTGTTTTTATTAACCAACCAAATTTATGTAGAAGTTATAAAATATTTATGAGAAAAGAGAATTTTGGAAGGAATAATACTTCACATTATTGAAGAAACATCTTGGACTATATGTATAGCCGTACAAAGCAAACAGAAAAGATGAAAAAAGAGCAACCTACTGCTAACAAACTTTCAAAATAAAAAGACCGATTCTAAAGCTAATAGTCCCATAAAAAATGGGATTTATTTACTAGCTAAATATTGACTAAAACCTAACAATTCCTCCCTTAAACTGAATGCTTTCAGCATTCAATTTAGATTGTTCTCTGCACAAACGTGAGGGTCATCACGTCAGCTATTTGTTCCAAAGAGTTGCAATGAACCAACTTTACCGTACTTACTTGTGTGAGTTCACGAAGGAAGTGAAAACGAACATCTATATGCTTACTACGACCATGCATTACTGGATTTCTTGAGAGCTTGATTGCAGAATTACTATCACAATGGATAGTTATTGTCTCTTGTTGAGTTTGATTTAGTGTTCTAAGCACCCTTTTTAACCAAATGGCTTGACAAGCACAAGATGCCGCAGCGATAAATTCTGCCTCAGTAGTAGACAGACTTACAATTGGTTATTTCTTAGAAGACCATGATACAACTCCTGAACTTAAAATAAAAACATATCCTGATGTACTTTTCCTGTCATCTAAATCGCCAGCATAATCACTATCAGTGTATGCTATAAGTCCATTACTTCCTCCCTTCTTGTAGAAAATTCCGTACTCTATTGCTCCTTGCAAATACCTCAACACTCTTTTTGCTAGTTGTAAATGAAGCTCCGTGGGATCCTCCATATACCTGCTCAACAGACTTACTGCAAACATTATATCTGGACGAGTTGCCATAAGATACATGAGGCATTCCACAATTTGTTTGAAGTAAGTCTTGTCTACCTTAATTCCTCCTTCATCCTTGAAGAGCTTGAAACTAGGAATAATCGGAGTTTGGACAGAGTTGCTTTTATCCATTTCAAAATGTTGCAACATCTCCTGAGCATACTTTCTTTGACCAATAAAAATTCCATCAAATTTCTGCAAGACTTCAAGACCAAGAAAATACTTCATTTTGCCAAGATGAGGCATACCAAACTCATGCTTCATTGAGTTCCTAAACTCTATAAACATTAACTCATCATTTCCAGTGAAAACAAGATCATCAACATGTAAGCTTACAATTAGTATGTTGTTCTCCTTGTTTATTTTGACAAAGAGAGTATGCTCATAATCACATTTCTGAAAACCTTCCTTTATGAAATATGCTTCAATATGGCTGTACCAAGCACGTGGAGCTTGTTTAAGCACATAAAGAGCTTTCTTCAACTTGTAAACTTTCTCCGCCTTTCCCTTTTGAATATAACCACAAGGTTGCTCAACGAAAACATCTTCAGTTAGTTCTCCATGTAAGAATGCAGGCTTCACATCTAATTGATGGATAGGCCACCCTTTATGAGCAGCAAAAGCAATCACCAATTGAACAGTTTCCATACGAGCTACTGGAGCAAACACTTCCATGTAATCTATTCCATATTGCTGTGCATACCTTTTTACAACCAGCCTTGCCTTAAACTTATCTACGCACTTTACTCCAACTGTTTTGACTCCTCCAGGTTGATCGATTAATTCCCATGTGCCATTTTTCTCTATCGGCTCTATCTCAGCATCCATGGCCTTTCTCCATTTTTCACTCTTCACAACTTCTTCATAATTAAGAGGATCAGCAGCAGCTGCATACATAGGAAGAAATGTTGCCTCTTCATTAGATAAACCTTCACCTGTTACATAATCTCTCAACCAAGTTGATTTCCTCCTATTCCTCCCTTCAACACAATTCGAAGAATTCTCTTGATTAATGGTAAGAGACTCCTTTGATTGTAAATCAACAGCATCTTCTTCTCCAAATGGTTCTTTAACTAAATCCTTTTTCATTATCTTCCCATTCCAGCTCACAAAAGATGTCTGCTTCATATTGCTTGTCCCAATCCCACTTTTCATTTTCTTCAAATACATCATCTTTGCTCACTCTAATCCTCTGTGAGATAGGATCATAGAGCCTATATGCCTTTGACTCCTCGCTAACACCAAGTAAAACACACCTCAAGCTTTTCCCATGTAGCTTAGTTCTTGTACTATCAAGCACATGAACATAAGAGATGCAGCCAAAATTTCTGAAATATTGAACTGATGGCTTAACTCCGCTCCAGGCTTCTTCAAGTGTTTTATCCTTCACGACCAGTGTTGGACTGCAATTTAAAACATGAATGGCCCAATTTACTACTTTTAGCCATAATGTTTTGGGTACATTCTTTTTAGATAGCATACCGCGAACCAAATTCATGATGTTGCGGTTTTTTCGTTCTACGATGCCATTTTGTTGCGGCAAATATGCAGCTACCAGTTGTCTTTATACTCCATGTTCATCACAAAAATTGTTGAATTCTCGGGATGTGAACTCGCCACCACAATCTATACGCAGACCTTTGAGAGACATGTTTGTTGCTTTCTCAACATGTATTTCGAAACTTTTAAAAATAGCAAAAGCTTCTGATTTTTCTACCAAAAAATACACCCATGTTTTTCAACTATAGTCATCAGTAAAAGTAATTAAATACCTTTTCTTGCTATTTGAGGCTGGCTTAATTGGTCCGCATATATCAACATGCACAAGCTGCAAGATTTATGAAACTCTCTAAGAGCTTTTCATTAGAAATGAATCTCGTTGTTGTTTCCCCACAAGACAGTCTTTGCATAGCTTCAAGGGAGACTTTAGTAATGGTAAACAATTCACCATTTGTTTCTGCTGCAAGGTTTACAAACCTTTAAAGCTTAAATGCCCAAATCTGCAATGCCGCAGCTGCGCCACATCTTCTGTAACTGTGTTAAAACAAGTAGGTGCTAGAGGTAAAGAAATGGCATGCAAAACAAACATTCGATTTGCAAACATATTTGCTTGAATAATCAAACCTTTTTCAAGATGATATATTTTACATTGCCTTTGTTGAAACAAAATGGTCAGCCCCTTCTCTTGCAACAGTCAAAGACTTAGCAAATTATTCTTCAATTCTAGAACATAAAAAACTCCAGAGATGATACTAACAACTCCATTAATTTCCAATCTCATTTTGCACTTCCCGTTGACCACCATATTGGAATTATTGCCTAGCTTTATTGATTTTGTGAACTTGTTATCAAAATCCAAAAAATATTCCCTTTTCCCACACATGTGATTACTGCATCCAGAGTCAAGAAACCACATATCTATTTTATGCTGCTCCTTTTCTTCAACGTAAGCCATTAGCAACATGTGTTCCTGACTTTCCGCTTGACTTTCTGCAAAATTCACCTCTCCTTTCTTCCAAATTGGACATTCCCACTGAAAATGCCCAAGTTTGTGTCAAGAATAACATTCCGCCATTGCTTTGTCAAAGCTTTGTCTGCTTCTTCCACGACCTCTGCCTCTGAAACTCCCACATCCTCTTCCTCGTCCACCATATTGGTCTCCATGAGTTACCTGCAGGGCATGTTCTTCTTCTACAGTGTTACTCATGCGTTGTTCTTGCACTAATAAACTGCTCTGCAGCTCATCAATTGATAAAGTACTCGTGTCCTTGGACTCTTCCGTAGAACATAACATAATTGAATTTGGAATTCATTGATCTCATAATCTTTTCCACAACAGAAACATTTCTAATACCTTCACCATTCGCTTTCATCTTGTTAGTAATAACACGAACACGAGCAATGTACTCATTCACAGATTCTCCTTCCTTCATGTGGAGAATTTCATACTCCTTTCGCAATGCTTGCAAGTGAGCATGCTTTACCCATGTAGTTCCCTGATATTTCTACTTCATGGAGTCCCAAATATTCTTTGATGTGTCTTTGTTGATGATTGTCTCCAAAATAGAACGATCTAAGGCCTGAAATAGATAGTTCTTAGCTTTAAGATCTTTCAACTTCTGCTCTTCACAGATTTTCTTTTGCACGTCAGTAAGAGTCACACCTTCTGCTGTTGCCGGAACTCCATTTTCTACCATGCCCCAATACTCCTTTGATCGAAGAAAATTCTCCATGAGCATCGCCCAATGATTATAGTGGCCATCAAATTTTGGGATTGATGGCTAAACAAAAGTACTTTCTGTCGTCATTTCTTTTGCCAAATACCATCTTAGAAAACTGCTGCTTCTAATGAAACTCTTGTGAGGCTCTGATACCAAATGTAGAAGTTATAAAATATTTATGGGAAAAGAGAATTTTGGAAGGAATAATTCTTCACATTATTGAAGAAACATCCTGGGCTATATATATAGCCGTACAAAGCAAACAGAAAAGACGAAGAAAAAAGCAACCTGTTGCTAACAAACTTTCGAAATAAAAAGACCGATTCTAAAGCTAACTGTCCCATAAAAAATGGGAATTATCTATTGGCTAAATCTTGACTAAAACCTAACAATTTCATATTGCATGGTACTAACTCGCAGCTTCAAAATAATAACTATTGCCACTCTAATTAAACCTTCAAAAACACAAATTTTTAATGGACCCCGAAATTCACCATGAAAATCCTCAATCATCTAACAACAATTTCATCGAATAAAATTTATTCCAACTCCACAATCTTTTCGGCTACTTTATTAATTTTGATTTCTTATTTCATTTTAATTGGTTTTTCGATTCTTAATCCTTATTTCTTTCTTCATGTAATTAGAAAAATTGCAACGGGTTAAGCATGGCTTAAAAAAAAAAGTATCAAAACAATTGTCGGAAGACCCTCCGATTTCCTAGTAAATTATTCTTAGTCCATTATATTTTTGTTTTTCCACGTCACTCTTTAGGAAAATCTTCCACGTGTGCAGCTTTCATGCTCCATGTAGAAAATCTAAAGAAAGATCATGGGAATCGAAAAGGGTTGTACATTATGTGGGAAGATGAAATGCTACTTTAATATTTTGGAGACATCAATATAATTATTTTTCTGTTGTTGCTATAATGATTTTCATCTTTTATCATTTTTCTTATTGAAGATAACAACATAATTTTCTCGAAAACTTAGAAGGAAAATTTTAAGAAAATAAAAGAAAGGCTATGAATTTGAAATTGTAGCACTTTAACTATTATAAACTTTTCATGCTACTAAAATTTAGACTCAAATCTCTTTCATATATAGTTTGACTAAATCCAAATTCCTTATTTTCTTGAAATCCATAAAAAATTTCAACATTCCAATCATAACTGGTATATCATTTCATTATTTAATACCAATATTTCTTTTGTATTTTGTTATGACATAGAGAAAACATAGTGAATAGATTATTGGTCATTTTATCCCTTGGACACCGATGGGTAGAAGTGAGATTGCAATCATAAGGAATAATATTAGAAGATTTTTCTAAACTAAGATAAAAAAACAAAAATCTGTTCTCAAGTTTTCCTCCATTCAATTCGCAATGTACATGGTGAGAGAGATATGACGCATAGTGAATATGAACAGATTTGAATAGAGTTTTTTTTTTTTAGTTGAATATAATTCAACATTTTGGTTTAGACTATTTGAGGTTGGTTTATAATTATTATGGGACTCTTAACCTTGACATGATTGAGTTTAAATTTCCTACTGACTATGGATATATCTTCATATTGTCAAAACTCAAAAGGTATCCCAAATAAGACATCCTTTTCAACTCCACTATTACATGCTATTAATTGTTAATTTTTTGTACCACAAATTATTATTAAATTAATTTCTAATTCATATGCATTAACTTTAGGTTCTCTTATTTGCTTTTATTTGCTTATAGAAATTGTAAGGTAAAAAAAATAAATACAATAAATCCTATTTTATAATGTCTTAAACTTAATTATTAAAATTTATACTAGCAACTATAAACTTCAGTTATTGTAATCTTCGTTATCTTTTACATATGAAAAATAATATATGAATTTTTTTAAGCACATATTGAGAGATAAAAGGCTATTATGACTTATTGACTTAATATGTTATTTTATATATTTCTCCTTATTTGCAAGATAAAGTAATAAAGTTCATCATAGTTGTTTATTATATTTCATTAAAAGAAATAACCAAATGATATATGTATTTCACTTTATTATATTTGTACATACATCACAGGTGTAATATCTGCTAGTATTATCAAAGCCAAAAGAGGCTTTTAATGTCTTTTTATCTATTTCATTCGATTATCCTTTTAAATCAAATCATATTTTTTATTTTCAGAAAGAGTCAAAAGTAAAATTTGCATTTTTTTAAGGTTTATTTGGTAACTTTGGCTAGGTTATATATAAAATTTCATTATTGCCCAACAATCAAATCATTAGCTCATTGGAGGCAAAACAATGTCAAGGACCTTCATATAATTTCAGTCAATGTCAGTTTTTAATATTAAGTTTTCTTTTTCAAGTTCCCACTTCTTCTCCTCCTTATTTGAAAATTGTAGGTTAACATGCTTCCATATTCCATATTTCCTTATTTATTCCTATGTCTCTCTTTTCCACGAACATCATTTTACTACACACTGTTTTTTTTTTTTTTGGGCCTTTACTACACACTGTCTAAAACTAATAAATTACATATTGGCTTTTCAAATTTTCCATGTAAATTATTTAGGATTTTTAGTTTATATTTTTCTTTTCTTGAACAGAAAATATAATGGTATGTTCTTCGGGCTTCAACTGCTCCAAATCTCATCATTTTTTTTTCTCGTTTTGTTTTGCAAGATTCCTTTTAAATTTTTTTCATTCAAGATTTTATGTCTTTGGTTGTGTAACCATAAGATTCTCTTATTTCATGTGTTTAATATAGAACATTTGGTCCATGCTTTTATATCGAGGATCTTCAACGTGGAGCTTTAACTCCATAAATGTGATTAATTTTCCATTTTTTATATCAATTTTCTCTCTCTCTCTTTTTTTTTTTTAATTTTTTTCCTATGTTTTGAAATAGAAATGTAGAAAGCTTTATTTTATACACCTGAGGTTGTCCTTCCCTTACCATAAGGATCAGTCTGTTAGTGTGATACTTTTAGTCTCATCAAAATGTCTTTTTTCCCTTCCATTCATGCTTATTTAATCATGTCTACTCTATGATGCTTATTCATTAATTGTTTGCCAACCCATATTATTATTCTATTTCAAAATATGATGGTCAGCATTGAGAAATGGTATTTGACAAGCAATTAGACTTTTAATAAAAAGGGTTGTTAAATGTTTCATTTCTTAACTTGGTGCTCTTTAATTGTACCTTTTTTTTTATTTATTGCGTAATATTTGAAGTGGTTGTGTTTGCTGGCATTATAGTGAGAAAAGCAAAATAATTTTAAGAATTTTCTATTATTGTAAAAACCATGAAAAATTGGAGACATCACCACAAGGGTGGTGAATGCTCATAGATTTATGCATTAAAACATTAATCCAATATTTTTCCATTATAAACTATTTGCGTTTTTGAATTAGTGTTGCTAATTGCTATATTATTATCATTTCCTTAGTTGCATTTCTAAAGTAAATCATGACTTTAATTGTGTGGCGTTTTTTTAAATGAAACCATCCATAAAATAAAAGAGCATATTAAATATTGAAAAAAGGAATAAAAATTTTTTTAATCCACTTCCTTTTAAAGTTTTTACAAATTATTTTAGTAAATAAGTTTTTCGTGCATTTTCTTATGGTACAAAAATAATTATCTTGGTAAATAAGTTTTAGGTGTGTTTAGCATGTGGACAATTATTTAAATTTTAACTATCGACTTATATATTTTGAGAAACTAAGTCTAATTATATTAATTTTTTTATTATATTTTATTTTACAAATTTTATAAAAAGATATTTATCACTTACGATAAAAGACAGTTTAGAGTATGCATAATTTTTAGATTGATGCGCATGACTTCTATTGCATCTTTTTTTGCTTTTTATAAAGGGTACTGCAATCTATCTAATTTTACATAACCCGATTATAATAATAATATAGAATCATAAATAACTATAATAAGAAGTACCAAAAATCACTTCCAATGTTTCGCGATTTATAATTATTAAAGTACAAACAAATTTGATTAAGATTAGGAAAAAATTAGAATCCTCACCAATAAAATTTCAAAATGCAAAATATAACTTCTATAACCTTAAACACTCAATGATAGATGAAAAATCGATCGTTGCTGTAAACTTCAAAATCCTTTTACCTTAAGTTGAAAGATTAGAAGATAACTTCTACACTAATAATGATACAATAAATTCTAAATTATTTCTAATATTTTATAACCTTAAAATAGTCTTAGAAAATTTATGATCGTCAATTATTAAAATAAATAATTCCTAGAATAGGATTCTGCAACATGAGTCAATAACTCAATAAATAATCATAGTTGATCTTAAATTTTAATTATAATAAAAGATGATTAATTTTTATAACTTATTGGTTATAAAAGAATAGTTAAAAGATAAATCATTAGAATTACAAGATATGCGACAAAATAAAAAATTGATCGATATTTAAGAATCTAAACTTTAATTAAATATTTGAATTACACCAATATTTTAATTAGAAGAGTCTGTGTCTATGAAAACTAAAAGCTTGATTTAACCTTGTAACCCTAATAATTTTTTTTATATAACTAGTAAAATGAATAGAGTAGCAAATGTAAAATAGATATCAAACTTATAACTCGACGAAAATCTTAAAATAAATCTATTTGTAGTAATGAGCTTATTTTTGTAATTTAAATACCCGAATAGAAATTTCTTTGACCTTAACTAATACCAAAGATAAGATTTCGTATCTTGAGCCAACAACTCAAGATATGATTAAAAATAGCTTTACATTTCAAAAACAATAAAATACAACATCTTTATAGAACATATTGGCTATAAAATGATAGCTAAAAGGTGAACCGCTAGTGTTATAAACGCGCAGTGAGAGCGAAAACAGATCAATAAACAATAAACTAGACTTCAGATAAATATTTGGATTGCACCATTGATCTAGTTAGAAAATTTGGAGTCTATAAGTACTAAAACTCTAATTTGATGGGCCTAAGAAACCTTAATCACGTAAGATAAAACTCAAAAATTATTTAATCGCGTAAATTTTAAACTCAAGATTTAAACTTATAGATCATGTAGAGATTTTATAGAGACTTTAGATAAACTTTTAGAGATAAAAACCCTACATGACTAATATATAAATACGTGTATGACTTAATATTTGAGGAAATAACTTGGATATTTAGTTAAATAAATATCAGACTAAGTAATATATGCATATACTGTAGAAAACAACTCAATGCTACCCGGCTGCTACATCTTAGAGAGCTCTAACGCCTTTTGCTTAATAATTTGAGCAAGTTGTCCACAAAGTCAAATGACAAAGACGCTTGAACAAATGAAAAACTCCAAGTAACATAGAAAATTAAGGAACTAATCCCAAGCCTTGATTCACTTGCTCAATCGAAGCAAATTCTCCCTATATTTCTGATGTTATGGCTACTCAATAGGGGATAATATGTGTTGGAAATTTTCACTTGCCTTCAAGGTGTAAAGCCTTAGGATCCTAGGAGTAGACCAAGCTAACATAATTTGACAATTTGACTACTTTAAGCTCCAATAAAAATGTATCCAATAGAAGAATAGGCAAAAAAATATTGACTTGGAAATCTGATATTTACAAACAACCACAAACTAACTTTGAAGCTCCAAAAATTGTAGCTTGAAAATTTAGTTGTCGTACTTAAAGGAAATTCACGTGGATACCTCTTCAAATTGATCTAATTTGTACAAGAAAAAGTCAGAGTGAAAAGGACTCACAAACAAATGACAAAACACCGACTAAGCCTTCCTTAAATGAGTATATTACAGCTTCGAACAACTTGTTGAACTAGCCTCAATTTCCCTTCCAAATTTCAGTAAAAATTATAGTAGCTTTGGAGAGACAATATGCTTCAAAATATCACCATTCGCCACCGTGTATGATTATAGGATTTCTAGGAGAAGATCAAGTCCACTAATTTTGACAAATTAACTTCCAAAACTCCAATAGAAACTTCTTAAATTAACACCTAGGATACAAGTTGCTGACCTCAACAAATTAACCTTCTATACAAACTAAAACTTGCCCCAATTATTCTCCTCAATTTTCATCAACACAGCTGCAACAAAGGGAACAAAACAGCAAACAAAAGTTGTATCCCACAAACTCCATCGAACATAGCTTAAGGTATAGTAGAAATTTCAAGCCCACAAAGGTTGAAATCTTGACTGAGGAAGCTCCAATGAAAACTCTCTAAATGGACAAATAGATGATTAAATTATTGACTCATAAAATATACAAACATGAACACAAATGCAGACTATAGGAAGCTTAATATTGCAGACAAAACCAATAGCTTCCAACTCTTCATTTCATGTGCCAAAAACAGCCCACTTGTATCTCAATACAATCCTTCTTTGACATATATAAATAGGTAGTTATTACCTAACAAGCAAGTTCATTTATTCTCCAACAACTTATCTGAAAATTAGACCTAAAACCCAACTCGAACAGCTCCATTTTTGTCTCAAAAAACTCACCGTGATAGACTAAAATAGAAAATGAAAAATAGAGCATCAAACCACCCCTGTTCTTGCCATCTTGATCCATGATGTAAGCTCTGCTCCATAACAACATGAAACACAACAATTAAACCATCTTTCTCCTTATAAAAAGTAGCAAGAAAAAAAAGTATAATAGCTTCAATTTTCCTTAGCCCACCATGAATCATCAAGGTTATAGGAAACAAGAACTAGAGGTAAGGATGATGTTAGCTTAGCTAATTTATTTCAAAACTTATCACTACTCATTATACTATCTTCTAAATGCTAGGATTGATTCTTGCTAAGGAGGAGTGCTTAGTATCCTCTTCCATATCCAATCAAGGTGATTTCTATCCTAACTTTGATTTCCTAACACATTCATATATAGACATTAGGATAGATTGAGTTGTTTTTGGAAGAGTAGATGCTTATTTGATGAATTCAACAAGATAAGCTATCATTATGATGATGATTCATGGCTGTTTAGAAACGTGAAAACACTAAATTAAGAATTTAGAACTCTAGAGCTTAGGAAATTTGGATCTAAAGAGGGAGAAACCAAAACCATGTTTAGACTATAACAAAACTAACTTAAACTTTGTTAAATACATCGATAACTTAGTATAGAAGAAGAAAATTAACAAAAGAGACTTTAGAAACTTAATAAGGAGTCCAACATTACAAGTATAGCACGGATCATCTATTAGAATTAAGCAAAGAACCAAGGTAATTCTTCCCTCCCTCGAGCACTGGTAGTGCAGAAGGAGGGGTAGAAAAATATAACATGCCCTCTTGTTAGCATAGCCCTTGCGTCCCCCAGTGCTGACTTTCAAAATCTATTTCTTTCTTAATATTCAACATAAAACCAAATTATACTTTTTAGCATGTATTCCATGTATTACGATTATATATTTACATTCAAAGAATTATTTAATTTAAATTTAATAAAGTTTGATATACATTTGATATATATATATATATATATATAATTCCATTAACTTACAAATATGTTAAAAGAGTTTTTAAAGGACTAGATACCAGAATGCGACCTTAAATAATAAAAATATTTAACTTGAAAGACATATAAGGTTGACAAATAAAGAAATAATAAATAAAAATCTACTACCAAAGGATGTAGAACTTAATTAAAGGACGAGGACAACACTTTTGATAGAAATATAGATATCAATTAAGATCAAGACAAACAAAATGAAAATAAATAATAGATAGTAAATATCAACTACCTTAATATAGACACATTAAAAGGATTACATAAATAAATAAATAAAAAGCTTAATAATAAAATTATTAAGTAAAATAGGACTTAAAATATTCTATAAGTTAAATTTGGGTCAAGAATGAGAAAATAGGATTGAAAATAATAATAACCAATTTTAGGACTTATTACAAAACTATAAATACAGTATTAAGCATTGTTGTTTCAATTCATAGGATATATTGAGCCTATGTTCTAAAACCTCGAGTACTTTCCAAGGATGTATCAAGTGAACAAGAATGCTCGGGTAAGAGAATTATGATGACCTTCAATTTGCTTATGTTTGCTCATGTTTGTGGTTATGTTTGTTGTATTACTTGTCTGATGAATGATTGATTGTTGTGAATGCTATCATCCACGTGATTGCACAAATAAATGGATAAGTATAATCACTCGACTAAACAAATCGGATATACTCATCGCATGTGCTTGTAAACCCCTGTAAGTAATGTCTCGGATTTGCAATCAAATGTATTTTGAAATGCATTTTCAAAAAACTACGACTCGAAGAATCTCAGGTTGTCCTTTTTCCTCTTAAACGAGTTTTACCAAAAGAGTTTATGATACGAGAACCTTCGTATTCACGCGTGAGAACCCCTTTGGATATTGCGAACCCCCAACACAATGAATAGAAAACCCACGGATGCCTTTGATTTCAATCCCTAAGAAGGATTAGATATCAGATTTGTCTTAGGTTGTTGATCTAAAGAATTAGGATAACAAACCTTCGTATTCACGCGTGAGAACCCCTTTGGATATTGCGAACCCCCAACACAATGAATAGAAAACCCACGGATGCCTTTGATTTCAATCCCTAAGAAGGATTAGATATCAGATTTGTCTTAGGTTGTTGATCTAAAGAATTAGGATAACAAACCCTAATTGCGAAACACTCCACAAAGAAGGTGATCGATCTTCTTTGAATGTTCCTAAAGCATGTATTCTATCAAGAACACAAAGATTTCAAGCAAAAGCTTCGGTTTTTCATTCAACAATAATCTGTCTTTTACAAACAACCAAATAGGTTTATATAACCAAACAAAGGAAAACAAAACGTCAAAACAATGAATTCAATACGTCCTAAATGTTGGCTGGCGGCCAATCAAAGATGGCAGGCGGCCATGAGCATTCTGGAGCAAAATTGTAAAGTTCGAAAAATTGGCCAGGGGAGTCATGGCCGGCGGCCATGGGAATGGCTGGCGGCCATTCTTGTTTCTCTGCACAAATCAGCTTTCCTTGGCTCTATTTGATGATTACTTGAAAAATATTGAAGTATACTTGCTCCATCCTTGTTCCAAAGCCTTGATAACCTTGTGATTCATCCTTGGCATGCTCTAATAAGCCTTGGAAGTGATTATTGTAGGCTTGTTGAATCTTCTTAGCTCTAGCTCTTGTGATTGGTCCTTGAGGAAAACTTATTGGACTTGAATTTCTTTGAGGTTCCATGGTTGCCACTTGGTCTTCATGTTGATTCGGATCTAAACTTTGGACCGTTGGCTCTTCTGTAACATTCCCCCTCTCCTCAAAAGGATTCGTCCTCGAATCAAAAGCATCACCTACATCAAAAGGACTAAGATCAGCAACATTAAAGGTTGCACTAACATTACTCACCTGGTAAGTCCACTTTATAGGCATTATCATTGATCCGTTCAAGTATCTGAAATGGACCATCTCCTCTTGGACTCAATTTAGACTTTCGTTGTATTGGAAACCGCTCCTTGCGAAAATGAACCCAAACCCAATCTCCGGGTTGAAAAATCATAGGTCTCCTTCCTTTGTTCACCCTTGAAGCTACCTTGGCATTTTGTTGCTCAATCCGGTCTTTCACCTGTTTATGTAGCTTCCTCACAAAATCTGCTTTAGATTAGCATCAAAACTAACAAACTTGTTAGGCGGTAATGGCAATAAATCAATAGGAGATAGAGGATTAAAACCATAAACAATCTCAAATGGAGAACAATGAGTAGTGCTATGAATAGCCCTATTATATGCAAATTCCACAAATGGTAAACAATCCTCCCAAGTCCTAATGTTCTTCTCTATGATTGCCCTCAACAATTGAACCAAAGTTCTATTAACCACCTCCGTTTGCCCATCAGTTTGTGGATGACAGGTAGTCGAAAACATAAGCTTAGTTCCCAACTTTCCCCACAAAACTCTCCAGAAATGACTCAAAAATTTTACATCCCTATCACTAACAATGCTTTTAGGTATGCCATGCAATCGCACAACCTCTCTAAAGAACAAATCAGCAATATATGTTGCATCATCAGTTTTATGACATGGGATAAAATGAGCCATTTTACTAAACCTATCAACCACCACAAAAATACTATCATGTCCTTTCCTAGTCCTAGGCAAGCCAAGAACGAAATCCATAGACACAGCAGTCCAGGGTTCATCAGGAACAGGCAATGGTTTATATAGCCCATGTGGTTGCAGTTTAGATTTAGCCTCTTTACATGTAATGCAAGTTTTACAAATTTTATGCACATCATGCCTCATGCCAGGCCAAAAGAAATGTTCATGTAGCATATCATAGGTCTTATCTACCCCGAAATGCCCCATTAAGCCCCCTCCATGTGCTTCCTTAACCAACAATTCCCTTACAGATCCTTTAGGAATGCACAACTTATTCTTTTTAAATAGAAATCCATTGGATACAAAGTAATCATTAATTCCAGTCCCATCAACACAAGCAGAAAATACTCCAGAAAAATCATCATCAGTAAGATACATTGCTTTTACCAATTCAAATCCTAGCAAAGAAGTACTAAGAGAATTTAGTAAAGCGTACCTTCTTGAAAGTGCATCAGCAACAATGTTCTCCTTACCTTGCTTGTACTTGATCACATATGGGAAAGTCTCAATGAATTCTACCCATTTCGCATGCCTCCTATTGAGTTTGTCTTGACTCTTTAGATGCTTCAAACTCTCATGATCGGTATGTATGACAAACTCCTTAGGCCAAAGGTAGTGCTGCCATGTTTGCAATGCACGCACTAAGGCATACAACTCCTTGTCATATGTTGGATACTTCAATGCCGCTCCACTCAACTTTTCACTGAAGTACATTAGTGGCTGTGATCCTGCATTAAAACAGCTCCAATCCCTATACCACTAGCATCACATTCAATTTCAAAAGTTTTATCAAAATCAGGCAAAGCAAGCAATGGTGCGTTACACAATTTTTCTTTAAGTTCATTAAAAGCAAGTTCTTGTGTATCACTCCATACAAATCCAACATTCTTCTTAACTAACTCATTCAAAGGTGCAGCAATAGTGCTAAAATCCTTGATGAATCTCCTATAAAACCCAGCAAGTCCATGAAAACTCCGCACTTCACTAGCACTCTTAGGTCTAGGCCATTCCCTAATTGCCCTAACCTTTTCCTCATCAACCTCCACTCCTTGACTAGAGACAACAAAACCTAGGAAATTAACCTTATCCATGCAAAAACTACACTTCTTAAGGTTGGCATATAATTTCTCCTCTCTTAGCTTTGTTAACACTAGTCGCACATGCAAAACGTGATCATTCAGACACTTAGAGTAAATCAGAATATCATCAAAGTAAACCACAACAAATTTACCTAAGTAGTCACGCAACACATGATTCATCAATCGCATAAAAGTACTAGGTGCATTTGTAAGACCAAAAGGCATGACAAGCCATTCATACAAACCATACTTAGTCTTAAATGCAGTTTTCCATTCATCGCCTACTTTCATGCGAATTTGATAGTAACCAGATTTTAAATCAATTTTGGTAAACAAACATGAACCATACAATTCATCCAACATATCATCTAACCTAGGTATAGGATGACGATACTTTACAGTGATTTTGTTGATGGCTCTGCAGTCTACACACATTCTCCAAGTCCCGTCCTTCTTAGGCACTAATATTACAGGAACCGAACAAGGACTCAGACTTTCTCTCACATACCCCTTCTCTAACAACTCCTCAACCTGCTTCTGGATCTCCTTCGCCTCACTAGGATTAGTTCTATAGGCAGGTCGGTTGGGTATGACAGCTCCAGGAATGAAGTCAATCTGATGCTCAATGCCTCTCACAGGTGGAAGTCCACTAGGCATCTCTTCAGGAAACACGTCTTCAAATTCCTGCAATAAATCAGAAAACACACTAGGCAAAGATTGGTTAATCTCATTAGTTGCCAAACAAGCCCCTTTGTACAATAGTACAAATATAGGTCGATTGGCATGCAAAGCATATCTAACCTCACTCGTCCTAGCAATCAAGCTCTCATTCTTACTCTTTTTCTCTCTAGGCCGATTTTTATTTTGCTTTTCACTCCCCTCTTTCTTTTCACTCAACTCACTTTCATCACTCTCTTTATTTTCACTCTTTTTCTTCTCTCTCTCAAAAGTGCTTTTTCTACTCTCACGCTCTTTTCTTTCGGCCTCTTCTCTCAATCTTTCCAAAGCACATTGGTCTTCATACACTTCTTTGGATGACAATGGTGTTAAAGTAGTTTTTCTGCCATCTTTGGTGAAAGTGTATCGATTGGTGTAGCCATTATGCACTGTTTGTCTATCAAATTGCCAAGGTCTTCCTAATAGAAGATCACTAGCATGCATAGGAACGACGTCACATAATATTTCATCATGGTATTTGCCAATGGTTAGAGAAATTAAAGCTTGCCTATTTACCTTAACCTCACCACAATCGCTAAGCCATTGTAGTTTGTATGGTCTAGGATGGGGTACAGTAGGCAACTCCAATCGTTTAATTAGAAGTGTACTTACCACATTAGTACAACTTCCTCCATCGACAATCACACTACAACCTCTCCCTTGCACAAGGCCTCTAGTGTGGAATAAATTCTCTCGCTGCTCCTCCTGGCAATCTTCCTTCAGCTGTGTATTAAGTGCACGCCTAGTAACCAATATTTCAACCTTTTCTGGCTCATCAATGCTACCCTCATCACTACAGTCTTCTAATTCAGGCATGGCTTCCTCCTCTTTGTCACTATCAGCCCTCATCATCAGTGACAACTTCCCCATTTCTCACCACCATAGTTCTCCTATTAGGGCACTCCCTACTAATGTGTCCAACACCTTGACACTTCCAACATTTAATATCTCGATTTCTACCCTTCTGATCATCTACTTTAGGTTTCTCAGATGAAACCCCACCAGACTTACTCTTTGCTACATCAACTGTAGACTTATTTCCACCTTTAAATTCAGATTTTCCATATCCTTTCCAATTATTATTATAGCTTGAAGAAGATTTGGAAACATACCTGTTTGAACCTTTGCCATGAAGTTGCTTCTCGATTTTGATGGCAAGATGTACCATCTCTCCAACTCGACATATGGTAGCAACTCCACTTTATCAGCGATTTCTTTGTTCAAGCCACCCAAGAACCGTGCCATGGTGGATTCTTCATCTTCAACCACATCAGCCCTCGTCATGATCATCTCCATCTCCTTGTAGTAGTCCTCTACACTCCTACTACCTTGTCTCAACACTTGAAGCCGCTGAATCAATTCCTTGGAAAGTACTTGGGAACGAAACGCTTACTCATCACAGCCCTAAGCTCCTGCCAAGTATCAATAGGGTACTCCATATTCCTTCTCCTACTTGTTACCAACTGATCCCACCAAGATATAGCATAATCTTGAAATTGGGTAACAGCCAATTTCACCTTTTTCTCCTCACTAAATTGGTGACAAAAAATCAACTCAACTCGCTTTTCCCATTGCAATAAGCTTCAGGATCAGACTTACCCTGAAAGATAGGAATTTTCAACTTGATACTCCCCAAATCTCGATCTACATAATCATCATTCCATCTATTCCTAGCAACGGGATAATTTTCCTGCATTCTTCCTCTTCCTATACCCCTACCGCCTCTACCACCTCTACCTCTCCTATTGAATATCATAGGTGGACTATCATCATACTCCTCCTCTCGATACTCATTAACATCCCCCACATCATCAACCTGGGGTGTGGTAGAACTAACTCCTCTATTTACTCCCATAGGACTCGCCTCCTTCTCAACAGCTTGTAGTCTCAAATTCATATTTTCTAGAGACTCCTTCATATCCATCATCATCTCGATTAAACGCTTATACTCAGATGCTCTAGCATCTTGCATCAAAGCCCCTTCTTTACTACCTCCGTCCCTACCTTCAATCACACCCTTACCCGACATCTTTTCCTGCAAAACAAATAATCGTTAGCAATAATAAAGTTCAATTTCCTCACAAGCGCTCCCTTTCGTGTTTATCACTCACAAGATGGGGGTGTTCACTCGTGTTTCTCTAATCAAGATGCCACACACAGGGTTTTCCTCACACCTCTCGAGCCTTTTCTTTTCGTGTTCTTAATCGAATCACACTCTTAGAACAATTCCAAGAATTTCGATACCAAGGTGTTTAGAGTGATACAATGGACAATTTCAAGACTCTTCGAATCAGACAAACGAGAATTGAAGAAAACTCAACGAACTCTACACAAGAATTATATTGTTGGAAAGACACTCAATACTCAAGACAAGAATTGATCTTTGGTGATTTTTTTTTTTTTTAAATTTTCGAATTTTTTTTTTTTTTTGAACTCAAATCTCAAGAATAGAGATTTTCAAACCCTAATCTTTCGCTTGTAACAACAAAAAAGATCACACACACAAGATATCTAATAGTCCGTTCAATTAATGAACAAACCCTAGGAACAATAAAGATTCAATCTTTTTTTTTTTTTTTTTTTTGAATAACAAGAATCAGATTTGATCTTGATGAACAATCCAAGAATTGAAAGCAAGAAACAAAAGATTAATAGAAAGAACGATATAACCTAATCTAGAGCCTAGGCTCTGATACCAAATGATACGAGAACCTTCGTATTCACGCGTGAGAACCCCTTTGGATATTGCGAACCCCCAACACAATGAATAGAAAACCCACGGATGCCTTTGATTTCAATCCCTAAGAAGGATTAGATATCAGATTTGTCTTAGGTTGTTGATCTAAAGAATTAGGATAACAAACCCTAATTGCGAAACACTCCACAAAGAAGGTGATCGATCTTCTTTGGATGTTCCTAAAGCATGTATTCTATCAAGAACACAAAGATTTCAAGCAAAAGCTTCGGTTTTTCATTCAACAATTATTTGTCTTTTACAAACAACCAAATAGGTTTATATAACCAAACAAAGGAAAACAAAACGTCAAAACAATGAATTCAAAACGTCCTAAATGTTGGCTGGCGGCCAATCAAAGATGGCAGGCGGCCATGAGCATTCTGGAGCAAAATTGTAAAGTTCGAAAAATTGGCCAGGGGAGTCATGGCCGGCGGCCATGGGAGAATGGCTGGCGGCCATTCTTGTTTCTCTGCACAAATAAGCTTTCCTTGGCTCTATTTGATGATTACTTGAAAAATATTGAAGTATACTTGCTCCATCCTTGTTCCAAAGCCTTAATAACCTTGTGATTCATCCTTGGCATGCTCTAATAAGCCTTGGAAGTGATTATTGTAGGCTTGTTGAATCTTCTTAGCTCTAGCTCTTGTGATCGGTCCTTGAGGAAAACTTATTGGACTTGAATTTCTTTGAGGTTCCATGGTTGCAACTTGGTCTTCATGTTGATTCGGATCTAAACTTTGGACCGTTGGCTCTTCTGTAACAGTTTATGAAATAAACATGGGACATTTTCAAGTATTGATCAGTAGATGTTGCTTGAGTTAGGGTCCACTTGTTAAGTGGCGGTAGATGCTGCCTAATTCGAGGTCTACCTACCTGATTCACCTTTGATTGGCGATGGTCAGTTTTGGCAATAGATGTTCTACTTGCCTAATTCGCCATTAAGTAGTGATGGTCAATGTCATTCACTATTATCTGGTGACAGATTAATTAAAATATTAACCAATATTAACCAACGTAAATCACGTGAGCACGTTGGGGAATATTGCCTTTTACCATTGACACATAAGCATTGGGTAAATCTAGCTGGACGGTACCACCAGACAACCTCATTTAGGGGAAGACAAGGTGTCTCATACATGTAAGTATGGTAGACAACTGATACATAGACAGCATAGTTCTACATCATTTATGGCTTCGGACTCCCATAGATGTGTTGCTTGCATTCATCGCATATGCATTCATATTGCGTGTAGATACATTTGTATGTATGTGTAATTAATGCTTGATAACTTACGTAATCTGTAATAGTGAGGAATGAACTCACTGAGCTATGGATTTACTCACCCTCCAACAATTTTTGTGCAGGAATAACACTAGCTGAGATCGGGTTAAGAATATGTGAGAGTGCTTCTCCATCAGACTTTATTGAAGTTAGAGATATATGATATATTGAACTTAGAATGCAAAATAGATAAATTGTATAAACAATTAAGACTTTGTATATTGCAGGATTGAAACCCCATTTTTACTATTTGGTAAGGGATACCAATTCTCCACGATCTTGGTGAAATGTGGAAAATCGAATTCATAGTTGAACTTCAATAATACTATTATATGTATATGTATCATTTAAGTGGGAGATATTAATAAATAAATAGAGTCTTGTATGACTTGTAAGACGGTTCTCATATTACAGGTACATACGTAGTATGATAACTTTAGGATAATCCTACTAAACCCCTATTTTGAGGCGTGACGAGTATGATGAGTGTTGTATTAAAGAATACATGTAATTGAAAAATAAAACTTTGGAAATATTTTTCAATGATATTAAAGATCAAAAAACTTTTTTAATTTCTTACATCCTTTTAACATGTACTTATTTTTAAAGGTACGAATAATTAATTAATAACTCTTATTTAATTAGAAAATTATACTATCCCATTATTCATAATTAAGATCAAGAAAAATTATCAATTTTGATAAATTTTTATGAATCTAGCTGACAAGAATGGTGGAAAAATTCCATGATTATTAGTTGATTCATAAAACATTCGAAAATGTAGGTTAATCTTATCAACATTATTGATAAAAAAATCAATACTATTCTATTTTGTAAATATATTTCAATGTTACATGGTTTTTGTAATATAAAGATAAATAAATTATAAAGAAGGGCAAGTGTGTCATTTGATATAAAATAAGAGGGTTTATGGTCAAGCTTGAAGTATATAAAATAATTATTAAGAAGGGTCAAAGTGTCAAAGGATATTAAATAAGAAAGTTTTATGATCAAAGTTTAAATATAATTGTATTGTGTTCACATGACAAAGACTTAATTAAAAACAAGTTTTGGCTGCTTAAATTGGACATGAACCTAGTGTTTTTCCTAAGCAATATACCTCTATAAATAGACCAATAACCTACGAATTTGTCACACCATTCCTCAGTAAAAACCCTAGATGAATTTGGACACAAGGTCAAGTGCAAATTATTTGACGATTTTGGAGTAAGCCTGCATATAAGCCGCCAGCCTATAATCCTAAGCTGATAGCCTAAATATAATGGACGACGGCCTAAACACCAGCTTAGAGCGTCGAAAGAAAAAATTGTACAAATTGGGAATTTGGCCCTACACTGGCCTTTAGGCTGCCGGTGTATAAGAGCAGGCCATCGACATACCCAAGAAGGCCACCGACCTAAGTTGCAGCCTTGGATGATTTTGTGTGACCTGAGAGTTTTAAGCCGCCAGCTTTGTTTCCTATGCGTCCAGCCTATATCCCTTCGAGATTTAACTCTTTAAATACGTCCTAAACTCAGTCATAACCCTCATAACCTTTATTAATCCTTATTTATTACCCTAGGTCTTTTGTTCTTTCCCTATATCTTTTCCTAAGGAAATTTCTATGTAAGAATTCCTCTCAAACTCTTTTAGGTTAAGTTTTAATTGGATCTGGGTTTCTAAAGGTTGTTTCATATTAGCTTTTGAGGAATCAAGTTGTTGGAGATGATTTCGTTGAAAACAAACCCTAAGTGTTGCTGGAGTTGTGATTTCTTAGTGATCAAGGAGGATTTGAAATCTCATCCTAGGTAAGGTATAAATCTAATTTATCATAGTGATATCACAAAAATAGTCTTTTCTGATTTGTGGTTTCTGTTATGCTATGAAAGGGATTCTAGAGATTTGGTGGATTGTGGAGAAAAAAACCCTAAGTTGTGATTGATGATTTGGTTCTACAACCTAGAAGGCGTGAGATCCCAAAGCTTTACGTAAGTATGAATTCATTCAGTTCTTGTTAATCTAAAGATGAGATCTTTTCTGATAGTTGATTTATTATTTATTGAGAATTTTAGGGTTTTAAGGAATTTGAAGAAATTGACGTTCTAGGGTTTCGTTGTTTGGTGATCTTAGAAGACAGGTGTGTGGATCTAATGTTATAAATTTTATGTTTTGAGATTTGGATTTTAGGATTAGGATTTAATTATAAATGTGGAATTAGATTTTGATTTGATATATGTTGATAATCAGGTTTCCAGTGAAATTAAGATTTATAACCTTTTAAAAGATTTTGTTGGTAAATTGGAGTTTTGGAAAGTGAATCCAGGTATGATCTTACCTTGTTTGTTGTTTGTGCTTGTAGGTTTAGAATTGCATAAATTGACTTAATTCTATCAGGCCTTTTAATTTGATTTGTTGCTTGTGCTTAGCTGCGATTAGTAAATACCACGACAGTAGTGTGATATTAATGCTAGCAACCTGATGATTCTCATGTGGCGATGTCCCGAGTAGAGTTACACCTGGAAATGATTCCGGTAAATTAGGAGTCGTTCCAGTCTGTATGGCGGAACACAACGATGTGTGGGAAGTACCCAACATCAATATATATGTATATAACTATTTTATATAAAGACTGTGAATTGGGGTCATGAGTTACTCTGGGTTTAGGACTAGTTGCAAATGGTTCTAAACTGTGTTGGTTGCTTGGCAAAATTAAAGATAATAAATTATGGTTGTTGCATTCGTTTTAGGAATGTATGTGATATATGTTGACATGTTCATGCGTATTTATTCGTGGTATGACGTACTATGCATTTTCGCTCATTTCTTTATTTTTCAGGGTGAAAATGATATTGTTTATGATTTATTTGGGTACAATCTATATGTTGAACATGGGGATAGCGGTAGTGGACTTGACTATCCAGCTGATGACTAGTAGATCTTAAGCATGGGAATTAAGATAGGGATGTTGAAGATCTTTATGAAGTTCCATTTGAGAATCTTATCAACTAAAAAAGACTTTGTGAAACTATATTCTTAGATTTCTTTTGGTTTGTAAATTTGTAGTTTTGGATTTTAATAATTTGTGTTTGTCGAAGAGATAATTTTATGTGATGTTATAAAGTAGCCATGTGAGAACATTGGTGATTATCTCCAGTATAATTTGCGGTTTAGAGTTTTAATAGCCTTAGTATATTCTTAATAAGAAAAGGACACATGGCGAGTTGTAATACCTTTAATTTAGGGTGTTACGGTTTTATTGTTTCGAAATGAGACTTTTGCAAATTTTGAGTCGGAATATTTGCATATACATCGGTAGTGCGTCGTCTGCTAGTAATCCTATTAAGTAAGTGAAATTTATTCCATCCTTTTCCACGTAGTCTGGAGTGGGTATTACATTTTAGGGTTTAGGGTTTTAGGGTTTAGGGTTTAGGGTTATACACGTGGTGTGTAATTAAAACCACCGACTATATTGTACATATATTATAAAATCATTGGAAGTTACATATCATACGTACATCCACATAGTGTGTATCACCTTACTCGAGATTTTTTTCGTTTAGAAGAGCTTAACTCAATAAATTTAAAATTACACCAAAACTATTCCTTTTCCGTGATTACGATAGATAGAGACAAATCCATACGTGTTATGAGAGTAGCCCAAACTTAAGCACTACTTTTTATTTTTCCCCTCCATATTTCATTTTACTTAATAAACCCTTAACTCCTCGAAAGTAATTTGCTTCCTACCAATGCATGATTGTCAACTCACTTTATTGTTCTAATAATATATTTACTATTATTAACCGAATCTCTATCGATTGTATTAAAAAAATGATATAATAAAGTAGGTTAACTATTTTTTATAACTCTTCTTTCTTTCTCCTATCCTTACTATAACAAAGATCATTCCCACTCTTTCTTTCTTTTTTTTTTTCTTAACATATTTTATCATTTGCTTGTATATCATAGATATGTGATTCTTAACATATTTTGTCATTTCCATCAAACGAAATAATAACCAATAACTCTATAATTTAGTGGTATTAAAACTTGTCTCTCCAATTGGCTGAATTAGAATTGAATTTTTATAACTCACTGTAATAATAATAATAAAAAAAAAAGCATTACATTAGTGTGCTATATTGTAATTCAAAAAATTGAAAAAAAAGTAATTAAAGGATTATAATTTTTTTTCAAGCTAGAAGGTTGCTAATTAGGATTAGTGATCTGATTTTTCTCCACCTCCAATCATTAAAGCAGAATCACTGTTTAGAGATATTTTTAAAAACAAGATTAATTAATAGTACAATTATTGCATGGTCGGCCATTAAATGCTCTCCAACTGCCACGTCATTTCTTGGACAACACCACCAACCAATGACTAGCCAGTAGCGATAACCTCTTTTCAAATCGAAAACAACAAAAACCGCTAAAAACTGTTTAATTTGCTTTCCTTCTCTCTCTTGCATTATGATGACATGATTATATGCACGCTCAAATGTAGAGAAGGAAGAAGAAGACGAATAAGAAGAGGAAGCGGAGGAGAATTTGCAAACCTCTTTTTTGCCCTCCATGGAAGTTGATATGGAGACTCCAGTTTCCTTAATCGATGAAAAAGACGATCATCTTTTGATGGAACGTGGAATAGGACAATTTGGGTAATTTTCTTTTTCTTATACTGTAAAATTTATGTAGTTAGATGATCACATCGAGTTTTTATTATATATTATTTTGAATTTTTTATTTTTATTTTTTGGGTTAATGAAGGTGTTCGCATTATAGAAGAAGGTGTAAGATCAGAGCACCTTGTTGTAATGAGATATTTGATTGCAGGCATTGCCATAATGAATCGAAGGTTTTTCAATTTTTTTTTTCTTTCAATTTTGCAGGCGTTTTTTATTCATATATTCACTTATGCTTGCTTTTTTGGGGGCAATAATTTTGATGTTTTATGTGATAGAACTCAATGGACATTAATCCTCTTGATCACCATGATATACCTCGTCATGATTTAAAGAGGGTAAGTAAAGTTCTAGCTTTTTCTTGCATTCTTTTGTCCTTTTTGTGTCTCGAGAACGGGGAGAGGGATTATCTTTAAAAAAAAAAATAGAAACTTTGATTTTGTTTAATATAATTCAATAAGGATTTAACTCATAACAGTTTTATGTCACCATATCATACCTTTAATTTTCCAAATACCATACCACTTTCTCATATCAAATTTCATTGAAAATTGTACTTTGTGTTTATTCATCCCAAGATACATAGATGTTTCATACTATAGAAGGAAAAGAATAATTTCAAGAAAAGGAAAGGTACACTTTTGCTCTTTTGGGAAAGTATAGCATCTTAATTGTTCTCTTCAGCTAGGCAAATTAGGCCAGGCTTGTGTGATACTTGTTATGTTCTGTTTCTGATGATAATGCCTGAATTACTTCTACAAACTTGATTAATTTCCGATTACAGGTGATCTGCTCCTTATGCGAAACCGAACAAGATGTGAGTTTGTTTTCTCTCTTGCTCTTTACTAGTTGGTAAAGCATTTTAAGTGTATAAATCGGTTTCTTGGTGATGTTTCCAGGTTCAACAGAAATGTGTTTGTTGTGGGGTTATCATGGGGAAGTACTACTGCTCAAAATGCAAGTTCTTTGATGATGATGTGAGCATCTTACTCAAAGTAGTTCTACTTGACATGGATTTAATGAATGAACATTACTGATGAGATGCTCTTTTTTGATAGATTTCGAAGAACCAATATCATTGCGATGAATGTGGCATCTGCAGGTCTGAAAATTTTATTTTTTCTTCCTTAATCCTTTGAAGTTCGTATCTTATGAACACCAGGTTGTGCAACTGCAGAGTTGGGGGTCAAGATAACTTCTTTCACTGCAAAATATGCGGTAAAGACATCTTTCAGCTGCTCATTTATTGAACATTCTGACTTCTTTAGTGCATTCTATGAATTTAGCTGAATGCCTTTGTTTCAGGATGTTGTTATTCGATAATGTTGAAGGGTTCGCACAAATGCGTGGAAAGAGCAATGCATCAAAACTGCCCTGTTTGCTTCGAGGTTAATTAAATACACAGAATTAGAATCGCCAGTGCATGTACATGTACAGGAAAGATATATAATCTCATTCTTTTCTTTCTGATTCACGCAGTATCTCTTTGACACCATGAAAGATATCCATGTCCTGCCGTGTGGCCATACTATACATTTGGAATGTGTGAGAGAAATGAAGCAACATTTCCAGTATGTATTCATCAACAAAGGGCTAATGCTGTTTAGTTTTGGTTTGTGTAAATTTGCAACGCCTCAATTGTTAATCAAACCTTTTTCCATTCAAAGCAAATGAAATTTTCATTTTCATCATTCAACATTGATTGAACTGCAGATACTCCTGTCCTGTCTGCTCAAAATCATACTGCGATATGTCCCGGGTTTGGGAAAAACTAGACCAAGAGGTACTCCAACATGAAGAACATGTTAACATATAACATTAACCATATTCTCTTGATTAACATATCATATGATTATTGATTATGTGGGAAATTCCAGGTTGCTGCAATGCCGATGCCTCAAATGTATCAAAACAAAATGGTAAGAAATTTGGTACCTGCAAGACTACCTTATGTGAGAAAAACTTACATTCTGATGCAACATAAAACTGGTCTATGTCAGGTTTGGATACTCTGCAATGATTGTGGGGAAACAAGTGAAGTAAATTTTCATGTCCTAGCACACAAGTGCTTGAGGTGCAATTCCTACAACACCAGACAAACATGCGGAAGGTCAGCTTCTTGAGAAATTCTACAGTCCTGTTATTAATTTTGATTAGACTGATCTTATTGACTATCAAATAGCTTACATCATATTCAACTATGATCGAACCACTAAAATATTAATATTCTAATTATTTTAATGGTTAGATGGCTTATTGAACAGTCACATTGATAAGACCGTAAAAGCTCTCCAGCTTCTTGCTCATCAAACATTGAGGATAGACAACATTGTTGACTTGTCTTCTGAAATCTGTGGAAAGCAAGTACATCTCCATTGGTGAAAGTAGGAATTAGGAGATTGTTCTGAGATAATTCACATCCCCCTTTAAGCTCTTGGAAGATTTGTAGTAATGATAATTTCTAAATTCTTTGCTTACCATGCTTAATGGATCAATCATTTGATTTTAGTCATCAAGATAGATCTTATCTTAACTTAAGTTGAGGACCTAGAAGAGCATGTCTAGCTTTAGAATTATATAGGTGTGGATTGTTATTATGTATCACTAATACTAAATTGCCATTAAAAACATGTTATGGACATATAATATTGTTGGCATTCATCTAATTTGAGATCAGTATACCATTCAAGTTAGATTTAGCTCCACTGATAGATAGACCTGCAAATGATTCGAGCTACTCAAGATCAGCTCGCTTTAAGCTCATTTTAACTCGAGCTCGATTAGTAAATGAGTCAAGTTTGAGCTTAAATTATAGTTTGTTTATGTTTACGTAAACAAGTAAAAATCAAGTTTTGATTTAGGCTCGCGAGTTGGCTCATTCAAACTTGTAAACAGACTTATGATCATGCTCATGGCTAATTTCTATTATGTATATTTATATTTAGCGTTTTAATATATTATTTTTAGGTTAAAAAAATTGGAAAACGAGGTATTTAAACATATTGAATTTGAATTTGAATTCTAAACATAATAGAAGTCCAATTAGACTTAGTAAAAAGGTTGAATCGGCTTAGCTTGGCTCGGCTTAAGTTTAATTTGTAAACGAGCTAAGCTCGAGTCTGACTTTTAGGTTCACTAAAAAGATCAGCCCAAGCTTGAACCTGATAAATTTTAAACATCCTAAGTCTAAACCCTTAAATATTGTTATTTATAGGATTCAATTTATAAAAAATTGAAAAATAAATAAATAAGAGATGGGCATTGTAACTTGTCTGATAAAGTCGAGAGAGAGAGAGAGAGAGAGAGAGAGAGAGGGGGGGGGGGGGGGGGGGGGGGGGGTGGGGGGAGGAGGGGAGAGAGCAGTGGAGAGGAATGAAAAAAACAAAAAGAAATTAAAACCCTAAACTAAGGAAGTCAGGTCTTCATAAAGGAACATTTTCTTTTTTAAGGTCCTCTATTCATTGCTTAAGGACCCAAAAAGGTATTATTCTAGTAAAACTTGAACAAGTATCCAACAATTTTCATAATCTGATTGTATACAAATAGAATTGTAAATCACATATTTCGAATCCTTTTGATTCAATGGAATGATTCACTATTATTGTTATTGTCGTCGCTGTTGTCGTTGTTGCTGTTGTGGGTTTTTAACACAATTCAAACATTTTTTTAATTTTGAGGAGACCTGCATCATATCTTTTTTTTTAACTATTAAAAAATTTTAGGGTTTTTAGCCTTCAGCTCCGGTCAGCCACCCAGGGAACCCGGCTACCCTCCCACTTCTTTACGGGGAGATCACTAAGACACTCCTTCCCGAAATTGAGTGGAGCAGGCGATCCACTAGTAGGGTCCTAACACACCAACAAGGACCGACCCCTAATACTCCTGCATCATATCATTGGGTTCACCTTTTTTTGGATGGATGCATTGTTTTCATTTTTTATTTTTTATTTTTTTATTATCTGGATTTTCAACTTTATTATTGCTATTTATAAAGCTTACAAAATAACAAAGAAAAGAATGAGGAAATTCACAAAAATGGCATACAGTAATGTATCTAAGCCCTCATGTCACATATGGTACATAAGAATCGTTTCTAATAAAATAGACTGCAACGGAATGAGCTTCGGAGTGATAAATTCATTCCTATGTTTGGTGGTTACATGGAATGGAAGGGAACGGAACGGAACAGAATAGAATGGAATGATTATAAGGTATATTTGTCAAAATTGTCCCTAGTAATAAAAGCAAATATAAATATGCGATGAAAAGGTAATTACAATTTGCATAATTAATAAAGGTGGAATGAAATCGCAATTTACCTTTAAGGCGGAATCGAATTCTGATTTGAACTCGGAATCAGCAATTTCAAGGAATCACCATTCCGGCTTCTAAAAATGCATCCAATATAAGAAATGGAATGGAAGCCAAAATCATGATTGTGTTATAGGTACATTCCACGGTACCAAACATAACATCAAAGTTTTGGAAATTTTTATTGCAATTGTACAGGCTCTCGTAATCCATCCCATAGAGGTGGATGTCTCGTCTATTTAGTGGCTGCAACAGTATTGCATTCTGTTCTGCATACCGTAAATCAATAATTAATCATCATTTAGTAAAGTCATTAAGCCAAAACAAAAATGAAATTATACTTAAAAAAATCAAGAATAGTCTTTTCTCATTTTAGGCCTCACACAGAAAACCTAATATAAGAAAATTTTAACTTACTCTCTCGACAGTTGACTATCTTTTACACTGTGGGAAGATTATTAATAATTATAGGTGTGTTTGTTTCCTCATATTCTAATCACTTTGACATCATATTTTTATTGTTTTCAAACAAATGTATGTAAAGAAAGAGATACCGATGAAAAACTGACAGTTTTATTTATAAATTGACCAAACGGATACAATACAGATAAATTACAAATATAAATCTATACAGATATAATACAAATGAAAACCAAATAATCTAAAGAGACCCTTATATATACACACATTTAATATATATATATATATAATTCAAATTGTTAAGGTGCAAAGATGGATGGTGGTATAATCACTAGATGGATTTAAATTTAACCCTTCCAAACTTAGTTATATAGTTTCAAGTTCATTATTTTACTATGATTCAAAATTATTTTTTTAATAATATCCAAAAAAGTGAGTTACTTTTCATGAATTAAGGGGAAAAAAATACTATTCTCTAACATAATATTAAAGGAAAAATAAATCATATCTACTATGGGCCCTCTTAATAGATTTACTTGCTCTTTTGAAATAGAATCATGAAAAAGACAAAAAAGATATTTTACACACAATTCACAAAATAGAAGGGGGAAAAAAAGGGAAAAGAAAATCAAGTAGGCCAACAAAAATTGAATTAGTGACGAAATTAAATTATATTGTTTCTTATACCTTTCTCTTTATGGTCCATATGACACCTTCTGTGCATGAACCGTGAGTGAGCCCATGTATCTGAAGTAACGTTTGCCTCGCATTTTAACATTCCTTGGATCAATTATTCCCATGGTTTTCTGACCCTTTTCATCTATCATGGACTTCACATTATTTGTCAGCTGCAAAATCATAGGAAACAACATTAAAACTTAGTACATAGAATGTCCCACTATAAATCAAAATTGAGATAGTCATAAAGGAAATTCTATAATCTCGTCATTAATTTTGATGAGATCGATCTTATCACTATCCAATGACTCATACCATATCCAACCGTGTTCGAATTACTAAAATAGTTAATATTCTAATTATTATATTTACTTAGATAGTTGACTGAACGATCCCGTTGACGGACCATAAAAACTCTCTAATCATAGATATGACTTGAACTCTTGACTGTATATACTTTTAAACTGTATCTTACCTTAGAAAGAAAATAATTTGGCTTTCCAATTTTATAGAGAGCTCCGACAACAGCTATCTTGTTTTTGACATTCTGGTCTGGGTTTATATGTACCATGTGCACCTCCAAGGCATACCTCAATCATGACAATTGATCGGAGATTATATTAGATTATACAGGGACAGAGACAGTATCGAATTCAACCTGTTGGGATTTTAAATATGTATATTTTTTCTTGGCACATTTCCAATGAATACGCATTAAGAGAGAGAGAGAGAGAGAGAGAGAGAGAGAACTCGTGCCATTGAAGGTATGCTCGGAAGGAGAATGCCAGTGGCACTGTTGGAGGAAATATTCCGTTCCATTGATCATTATATAAACAGCTATACCCATGTCCCATCTCAGCTGTATTTTATTTAAATAAAATTTTGAATCATTTTATAATAACCAATGTAATATTCCACCTAGTAAAAACACTAAATAATTATTATCATGTAAAAAAAAACGTAATAAATGATAAAAACCATGAAAATTTTCAAGATTTTGTTTAGATGCTATGTTTTCCATTTGTATCTTATCTTTGTATCTGATATGCATCTATATTCAATCTGTATAGTTTATCTATGAGTAAAAATATCTTTCTTTTTTTTATCTGTATCTATTTTTGATAAATAATCTTATTAAAACTGAGATAAAACATATGTCAAACTTACACCAAATAAACGAACCAAATGCACAATGACTAACAGATTCGTTTCAAAATTATACAAACATATTCATCATAAAGTCATAGTCTAGAATAATACTAAATGGCGAGGTGCCAAAAGCTATATATATGCGCATATTATATTATACATATGTAATTAGAAAAATAACCAATTAATTTTTTTATAAATACTTCCAGAGATATCATGGCCTTTATTATGGACAGTAGCATCGAAAGTTTTATAATTTCTCTTGTTTCTTCCAGCATTTGATATGATTTTCACTCTTTCAATTGATAAATCAATGGGTGATTGCCATTCTCCTTTCTTGCATGCTCTACACTCTTCTTTCAAGACTCCCCAGTGACTTGGTCCCTTCTCACGCCCATTTTTGTAGTCAAACTCCCTTTCATCCTCTGCTCATAATAAATTGCATTTAAATCATTAGTTTGAATTAAGAATTATACAAAAGAAAATGCAATTCTCCTATAAAAATATTTTCCCAAGTAATCTTAAGAGTTGGCAATTATTAATAACTTTTAATGACAAAATGCTGTGTAAACCAATGGGGAATAGCAACAATTACCTATCATCAAAATGGAAAAAGTATTTAATTGGTAATACATATGACTTGTATATATGTTGCAGGCAATTACTAATAATATTTTGCCATGTAGAAGAGATGATGATAGTTTCTGAAATAACTACTATTTATGATTTAAGAATAGAGTCACGTGTTAAACAATACTTTCAACAAGTATATATTATACGTAAAAGCTTCCTCAATGAAAATACTGGTTTCAGTATGTGTTTTATGGGTCTCTTTGGTTGGTTGGTTTTCCTTCATTTTGATGTCAGTTCGGTATCTACATAAATCAAATTGTTTGTTAAGAAACAAACACAGATGATATTCAGATATATATTTACTCATAAACAAATTAAGCAAACCAAATACATAAGATACAGATGCAAATCAGATATAGATATAAATAAAAATAAGACAATTCAAATCACAGCCACCAGAACCACCACCGAAAGCTATTAACCACTAAAACCCCAGTAATATGTACAACATTCAGGATCCATTGTGACAATAATTCACAGTTACAAAGATTTCACTAAATTAAATTTCAGGAAAAAAGCCTTGAACAAAGGAAAATAAGAACATTTCTCACTTAACAAACACACACAACGATAAATGAAATGCACTTAAAAATATATATTTTTTTGCATTACCAACTTCCTGGGCCGTAATAGATATCGTGCATAAGGATGAGATGATGACAAAAGGGAACAGGATGAAGACATTGTTGGTTTTTCTCCTTAATCTCGGAAACAACCGAGTGGTCCAACAAATTCGCATCATTTCAGGAAGTGGGAAGTGGGATTGTATCTCAACTACCCACGTCTTTAGCCCCTCAAATGTACGTTCAGTTTTTTTGCTCTTTGATGGACGGAGCATATAAGGGAATGGTGTATCTTCGGTTGGTCCCTAACACCACTCTTCAAATTTATTTACATATACGCCATCTGTGAAGAAGAGTACGATTTTAGAAGTATCAAACCGAATTCCATATTCAGAAAACCAAGCTTGGCTCAGCTTGTTATTGGCATGGAGAGTGTTTATTCATATTCATGGCAATGGCTGGAGGTATGTTATGTAATCGACAATCGTATTCTGCTTCCGCTTTTGATTCATTTGTTGTTATCTTGGATTGCTGAACATGTTGAGAATAAGAATGAATGTTACATTTGGTATTAGAGCCTGCGTATTGACGCCTCTGCCTTGCTATTTTCTGTGCTAGAGACTGGAAATTTTATGTCAACCTTTTCTCCGTATTCTGCTTCCCATTGGCCTTTGAACAAATTTTGAATCTGCTGTTTATATGGAGACTAAATATTGGGTGGCGAAATTTTTTTTTTTCTTGAAGGTTTGTGTCCTGGTGTGTATAAAAAAAAAAAAGGTTTGAAATGGGTCAAATTGACTCGTCATGAGGTTGAAGACGATACGTATACAAATATGTGCCTATGTTTTAAGTTCCGTCAGGGTGCTTTAGTCTTCAGTGAACTGATTGACTTAAATTAAATATTTTTAATTATTTAATAAAAGGTAACTGGAAAAGTTATGGACTCCTTGTTCCAGGTGCATTATGAAAAGTCACATTCATGTCAGAATGTGTACGTTTTTTAATCCACATCTCATATTTTCAAAAACAAATCCATATGAGATGGTCAGATATTCCAAAACGTACATTTAGATTTAATTTAATTTAATATGGTTATCCGACGACTTAGTAAAAGAGTCGCTTAGATGCACTTTGGTTTCGAACACGCGATCGACAGGATACCTTAAAGGATCCTTTACCATCAGGCCAATGCTTCTAGCGAGATGAATTCATATTCCTGTAGAATTTAAATTAGAGTATTTATTTAGTAATAATGAAATATTTCATATGTGGGTCCTCCCTGTTAGTTGAAGCAAGGGCTGTCCTGTACATATATATACATTCCACAACCTTCAATTTTTCCCATTACTCCTTGTCTACCGAGCTAATGGTGATTTAATGTGTGTAAATTATTTATTATCCTTTATGATTATGACAATTAGATAAATAATTTTTACACATTAAAATTAGTTAGTATTGGTTATTAGAATTCTTGTTGGCTCTTTATGAATTTAATTATTAATATTATGTGCTTATATTATTTAGCTATGTGTATAATTTATTGTTTATCATTATACATGAAATATTATTAGATAATGTGAGTGCGTTAGAATTAAGTTCATACAATATTGCTTATAGTTTATGCAATAATTGAGCCTAAGAATATAGTTAATGTTTAAGTGATCTATAAAATTTTGATTAATTAGAGAGTAGCCACAACGTCTTTAATTAATTAAAATTATATTTTGAGGATTATTAAAGATCACATATGGAAATTAAACATTAGTTGTAATTAATTATATGCAATATAATAGATCTTATCCCATAGGAATTTTTATTATCTTGTATATGATTAATTAGCATAAAATATCAAATTATATTTTCTAATTTACCCACAGGGATTAGGAAAGGGAACATAATTTGATAATTTTATTGTAAGACTTAAGATGAATTTAATTGAATTAGAACTTTAGCCCACAGGCAAGTTTTATGTCACTAGATTCATATTCTTGCATGATTTTACATTGGTAAAAACATATCATATGTTTATTAGCTTCGAATTTTGTAACATGAGCATGTATGTTTAATTATTGCAGCAATTCAACCTGTCAATTTATCTGATATGCGATGTGATGTTCCTGAGCTCAAAGGGGATAACTATAGGGTTTGGAAGGAGAGAGTTCTCCTTCATTTAGGATGGATGGACATTGATTATGCCATAAGGAAAGAGGAGCCCCCTGCAGTAACTGAAACCAGCACTCCAGATGAAATAAGTCTTTATGAAAAATGGGAGCGATCTAATCGTTTGTCAGTTATGTTCATAAAGACTAAAATTTCTGCTGGTATAAGGGCTCCGTCGAGCAATATCAAAAGGTCCGAGATTTGCCGAAGGCCATTGATGAGCAATTTGCCACTTCAGACAAAGCAATGGCCAGCACCCTAATTATAGAGCTTTCGACTCTGAGGCTCACTGGTGTTAAGGGTATGCGTGATCATATCATGCGCATGAGGGACATTGCAGCTCAATTGAAAGCATTAGAGGTTGAGTTATCAGAATCCTTCCTAGTTCACTACATCCTTTGCACTTTACCTCAACAATATGGTCCATTTAAGATATCCTATATAACACATAAGGATAAATGGTCAATCAATGAATTGTTGACCATGTGTGTTCAGGAAGAGGGCAGATTGCTTATGGAGGAAAAAGAAAAGGAAAGGGTAAATTTGACTTCTCATGTGAAGTACAAGAAGAAGGATCGGCCTAAAGACAAAGGGAAAGGGAAAGTTCCTCCCCTAAAGGACATTAAGAAGGAGGTTGTGTGCTTCTTCTGTAAAAAGAAGGGGCACATGAAGAAACAATGCTCCAAGTTCATGCAGTGGCTTGATAAGAAAGGTACTCAACTTTCACTTGTATGTTATGAATCCAATATGATTGATGTTAATCATAACACATGGTGGATTGATTCTGGTTCTACAATCCATGTGGCCAATTCATTGCAGGATTTAAAAGACCTGTGGAAGCCAATGGGAAGTGAGTGTAGCATCTATTCAGGCAATAAGATGTCCTCACATGTGGAAGCTGTTGGGACGTGCAGCTTAGTCTTAAGTAGTGGTTACATTTTGCAATTGAAAAAGACATTTTATATTCCTGGGTATTCTAGGAATTTAATTTCAGTCTCCAGATTTGTATCGGGTGATTATTCCTTTAACTTTTCAGATTCAGGATTTAATTTGTTTTATAAATTTGATGTTATTGGATATGGTACTTTGTCTAATGGTCTTTTTCTTCTTAGTTTACGAAATGATGATAACCATATTATTATGCACGTTCATGAAAAAATTGGCACTAAAAGGTGTGTTGTGAATGAAGAATCCTCTATGTTATGGCATCGGAGATTAGGTTATACCTCCATTGATAGAATTAAAAGGTTGGTGAATGATGGGGTACTTAGTACTTTAGATTTTACCGATTTTGAGACTTGTATAAGCTGTATTAAGGGAAAACAGACTAACAAGTCAAAGAAAGGTGCCAAGAGGAGTTTTGAATTATTGGAAATCATACATACGGACATTTGTAGTCCATACATGGATGCATACCGTAATAAGTACCTTGTCTTTTTCATAGATGATTATTCACGATATATGTATCTCTACTTGCTTAATAACAAAAATGAAGCACTAGATGCTTTTAAGGTGTTTAAAGCTGAAGTAGAGAAACAATATGGAAAACAAATTAAAATCATGAGATCCGATAGAGGCGGAGAGTATTATGGTAGATACACAGAAAGTGGACAAGCAAATGGTCCATTTGCGAGGTTTCTTCAAGAGAATGGGATTGTTGCCCAATACAATTTGCCCGGTTCTCCAGACCAAAATGGAGTAGCTGAAAGGAGAAACCGAACATTATTGGACATGGTACGGAGCATGCTTGCAAGCTCTAAGCTTCCTATCTCATTGTGGACTGAAGCTCTTAAAACGGCTGCGTACATATTGAACCGGTTTCCAACCAAGGCTGTCAAAAGGACGCCATTTGAATTATTTAAAGGTTGGAAATCGAGTTTGCGACATATGCGCGTTTGGGGATGTCCGTTTGAAGTAAGAGTCTATAATCCACAAGAGAGGAAGTTAGACCCTAGGACTATTAGTGGATATTTTGTTGGATATGCTGAAAAGTCCAAGGGATATAGATTTTATTGTCCATCTCATAGCATTAGGTCTGTGGAGTCAAGAAATGCAAAATTTATTGAGAATGACTTGATTAGTGGGAGCGATCGATCTCAGAGCGTTGGTTCTGAGAAAGATCATACAGATGCTCAATGTATCACTTCAAGTAGCAGACTGATCGTTGTTGTTAACAACACTCCTCCAATTCAAAGGCGTGTTGAAGAACCAGTCCAAGAGGCATAGTTGTCAAAATCACGATTTTACCTATATGATTCTACAAGTTTACGATTCTAGAAGGCCCTTCCGAGTTGACTCGTGGGTAAAATCTTTTTTTGAAAGAATCTTACGATTTTAACCGAGTCTACATGTAAACTTGGTAGAATCTTACGATTTTAACCGAATTTACCGATTCTACATATTCAAGTAAAATAAGCTAAAATATAAAAAATACAACTGTATATTTACAAGCTCATTAACTATTAATAATTAAAATGATATATCTTTCTTATTATCGTTTCTATTTGGTTTCCACACATTCTTTCTATCTTGTTCCCTCCTTCCCCTAAAAACCCTTGTTCTATATTTATGAAATTCATTTAGGCTAAGTAATAACTATAAAGTTTACAAGAAAACTTATTTATTTTATTTATATAATTAAACATTTAATAAGTTGAAAATTTTGATTCTTCTTCAATTTATCACTTATTTCAAACAAAATAATAGAAAATAAATTAATTTTGACTTTATTCGCTCTTTTTATATATGTTATATTATAGACTAAGAGTTATTATGAAAAAAAAACCTTAATTTCTTTATTTTTTAACATCTATTATGTGTTCTATGTTTTCTATATTCACAATAAGCATTTCTATAAATTTTCAAAACTATTTTGCAAAGGTTGTAGAAACTTACCTTTCTACGTTTCGATTTTACGTTCCGATTCTACCGACCCCCTAGCGATTCTACATGAAATTGCGAGTTCGACAACCTTGCCAAGAGGTACCACAAACTGTTGATCCTGATCCAGTAGATGCTGAAGTTCAACATATCCCTGAAATTGTTGAACAACCTGCTGAACAACATGATTCTACTCCTCAGGAGAATGTTGATGCAGCATTAAGAAGATCTACTAGAGTAAGGAAATCAGCAATTCCTAGTGACTATGTTGTGTATCTGCAAGAGTCTGACTACAATGTTGGAGCCGAAAATGATCCTGAGACGTTTTCACAGGCCATGAGTTCTGAAGATTCGAACTTATGGCATAATGCCATGAAAGATGAGATGGATTCGATGGCGTCTAATGGAGTCTGGGATCTTGTCAAGTTGCCTGATGGTGTAAAAGCCATTGGATGTAAATGGGTCTTCAAAACAAAGAAAGATTCACAAGGCAACATTGAGAGATATAAAGCAAGACTCGTTGCTAAATGATTCACTCAAAGGGAAGGAATCGACTACACGGAGACATTTTCTCCTGTATCTAAGAAAGCTTCCCTACGTATAATTATGGCATTGGTTGCACATTTTGATTTGGAGTTGCAGCAAATGGATGTGAAAACGGCTTTCCTTAATGGTGATCTAGAGGAAGAGGTTTACATGAAACAACCTGAAGGATTCTCCACTAGTGAAGGTGAGCATTTGGTTTGCAAGCTTAATAAATCCATATATAGATTAAAACAAGCCTCCTGTCAATGGTATTTGAAATGCCATAATGTTGTCATTTCATTTGGTTTTGAAGAAAACATTATGGATCAATGTATATACCAAAAGGTCAGTGGGAGTAAAATTTGTTTTATTGTACTATATGTGGATGATATTTTGCTTGCAACCAATAATAGAGGTTTGCTATATGAGGTCAAACAATTCCTCTCAAAGAACTTTGATATGAAAGATATGGGTGAGGCATCTTATGTCATCGAAATTAAGATCCATAGGGATAGATCTCGAGGCATTTTAGGTTTGTCTCAAGAAACCTATATAAATAAAGCTTTAGAGAGATTTCGGATGAAGGATTGTTCACCAAGTATAGCACCTATTGTAGGGTGATAAATTCAGCTTAAGCCAATACCCCAAAAATGAGCTTGAGCGAGAACAAATGAAAAACATCCCATATGCTTCAGCTGTTGGAAGCTTAATGTATGCTCAGGTCTGTACCAGACCTGACATTGCATTTGTTGTCGGGATACTAGGGAGATATCAGAGTAATCCAGGTATTGACCACTGGAGAGCTGCAAAGAAGGTAATGAGATATCTTCAAGGTACAAAGGATTACATGCTCATATATAGACAGACTGACAATTTGGAGGTTGTTGGATACTCCGATGCGGACTTTGCTGGTTGTGTTGATTCTCGCAAATCAACATTTGGTTATATTTTCATGTTTGCCGGTGGAGCCGTATCTTGGAGAAGTGCGAAGCAAACCTTAACTGCTACTTCCACTATGGAAGCCGAATTCGTGTTTTGCTTTGAGGCTACATCACATGATGTATGGTTGAAGAGTTTCATGTCTAGGCTTAGAATAATTGATTCGATTTCTAGGCCATTGAGATTATACTGTGACAACTCAGCTGCTGTGTTTATGGCTAAGAATAACAAGAGTGGTAGTCATAATAAGCATATCGACATTAAATATTTAGCCATTAGAGAACGTGTTAAGGAAAAGAAAGTGGTCATTGAACACGTTAGCACTGAGTTGATGATTGCTAATCCTTTGACTAAAGGCATGCCACCAAAGAATTTTAAGGATCATGTAGTCAGAATGGGACTTGGTTCCATGATATAAATATTCATTGTACGTACATTTGTTATTTTGAAACTCTTATTTAGTTGATGTTTTCTTATTTTGGTTTCGTGCACATACATGTCTGTTTATTAATTTTTGAGAAAAATATCACTAAAGTTTGGACCTTGAATAAACACAGGGTTTATTCGTTAAGTCATATGGGCTTGAGAGACACAATGCATTGTAATACATGGAAGATAATACTTGTTATTAGAGAACCTATCGCCATGATTCATGTATTTTGTTTCTCATTAAGGTGAATGATGGAATGTATGGACCAAGTAGGAGAATGTTGGTTTTTCTCCTCTAATCTCGGAAACAACCGAGTGGTCCAACAAATTCGCATCATTTCAGGAAGTGGGAAGTGGGATTGTATCTCAACTACCCACGTCTTTAGCCCCTCAAATGCACGTTCAGTTTTTTTGCTCTTTGATGGACAGAGCATATAAGGGAATGGTGTATCTTCGGTTGGTCCCTAACACCACTCTTCAAATTCATTTACATATATACCATTTGTGAAGAAGAGCAAGGTTTTAGAAGTATCAAAACCGAATTCCATATTCAAAAAACCAAGCTTGGCTCAGCTTGTTATTGGCGTGGAGAGTGTTCATTCATATTCATGGCAATGGTTGGAGGTATGTTATGTAATCGGCAATCGTATTCTGCTTCCGCTTTTGATTCATTTGTTGTTATCTTGGATTGCTGAACATGTTGAGAATAAGAATGAATGTTACATTTGGAATGTTACAGACATTGATGGAGATCTGTTTCTTCATTGTAAATGTTGATTTCATAGACTATAGTAAAACGGAACGACAATATGTTTGTGCACATACATATGAACGATTCTATACGTTTAAGTACTATTGTCATTTTTTAAAAAAGTTTAGCTGCAATGACTTGAGAAAATTTTATGATCTACCTTTTTTATGTACTATCCCAAACATATTAAAAGAATTCAATTACTGAAGGATAGATTAAACAGTGCCACTAATGGACTATAAAAGTTTCATAAGCTGATTGATTGCTATACATGAATATAACTATTAAACTTGCAAGTCAGGATATCAAATATATGATTTTATATATTTTTTTCTTAATTAAAATGGATGCAAAATATTTTAGGTGAAAACTTTAAGTTGAATTATGAATTAAAATATATGATTCTACACGTTTATAATTTTAGTAGTTTTGCATGACCTTATATGATTTTACGTTCTATCAATTCTATACATTCCAATAGATAGTAAAATTACTATTTTAACAACCATGCATGTGAGAGAAAGATTTATTACTCTACTATACCTATTTTATTATATTATAATATATGATTTTCAAGATTTTGTTTTCATTTTGATTTTTCATCATTTATATTTTTTATGGTGTTGACATTTAATTTCCTCGATCACATTTATAGATATATTTATTGCAAACTTTCACATTTTTAATATTTTACTTTTCTATTTCTTTTACTTATCTAGTTATTAATATCATTTTTTTAAAAAGGGGGTCGGGGTTGGTAAAATTAAGAACTAATTTTTAACTATAAACCTATGTTGAACCACATAGGTTCAAACACTTTTTTTATGAGAACAAAACTTGTTAGAATAAATTGTGAATGATAAAGCTCTTAAATTGTTATGATAATGTGATGAAAAGCACCTAGCATCTGGACGCTACAACTTTAGTTATATCCAGACACCAAGCACTTAAATAGTGTCCTCCAGCTAGCATCTAGATGCTAGCTTTAGTAGTGTCCAACAAAATGGTAGTACATTTTTAACTAGTGCTCGGATGCTAGGAGGTAGTGTCTAAAGACCAACATGTTTTGGCAAATAACAAAATGATCTGTTCATTCATATTTATGTGTGGCATTCGAACACTATGGTATAGCGTCCATATGCTAGCCTTTTTAGCCAACCTTTTCTTTCAGGTGATGCCAAAAGACAAAATGACATGCGAACACTAGCTCCTGGAAACTAAACATTGGTGCGCATTTAAAGCAAAGATGGGTTTGGGGATTTGGTGTCCAACATCCATATTTTTGCAACTTCTTATTTAAGAGCTTATGGGCAAATTCCAAAATCAACTTAAAAACTTTCGTTTGCTATTAAACAAAGTCATTAAGTATTCCTTATATTTGTCCCTTTGTAAATCATAAGAGGCCCAAATTAATGATTGAAAGAGTGTGGTGCTTTGTTTATCCTCTTACAATTCTTGTAAAGAGCACTACATTTGCATTTACAAACTGAAACACTTGGTTGTAGCTTATTCCAGCATTCTTTTGTGAGTGATTAATATGGTGGACATGAAATCGTTTATGGAGGCACCAGGTAACCATGGAGACTAAGAGGCAAACCAATTGTGAGTCAAAATCCAGACTTTATCCATTTTATTATGAAAGTCGGTACTGTAGGATTTTTAACAACTTAAACTTATAAACAATTGTGATCAACCAATTAAATTTAAATAGAGTCATAATTAAACTAGTAAAATTTTACTATATTAACTCATATAATCATTTTAATAACGGGATAAAATCACTTTTATAACCATTATAATGAGATAAGGGGTTAGAAGATCTTACGGATAGAACTATAAAATTTCCTCTGAAAATGACCCTATTAAGGTAGAAAAATAGAAACAGAAAATTAAGAAAGATCTACCATCTACCAAACTTTCGCCCATGGGGTTGTATGGGATAAATTGTGCTTTTACAATTTCAGAAAAAAATGTTCAACTAATCACTTTGCCAGGGCAAAAAACTACCCGTTGTGCTTTTTTTTTTTTTTTTTTTTTTTTTTTGTTATTTTTTCAGTTGTCCAACAATTAATTGTACCATTTTAGCTATAGAATTGGTGCTTACAAGTTACACCGTCTGCACTAATCTTACCGGTAAGAAAAAATTCTATAGGTTTTCGTTTTACCTTAGAATAATAATAATTGACAACGTCAATATCACACAGGATCCAATCTATATAATGTAGCTTTAGTTTTTAAGGACTTAGTTTTATAAATTATTTACGAGGAGTAATAATTTTGAACTGTGTGTCTAAAAAATTAAAAAGAAATGATTGAATATAATATTTGATAAGCATCAAATTTGGATGTAAAATTTGAAAAACAAAAACTAAATAGTATATATACCCCTAAAAATAATTCTCCCAAATTTTGATAAATTGGTAAGATAAAATATATTTGATTTTTTAGTTTTATAGGAACACACTGAAATTAAAATTGAGGAGGTGTTAAATTGCACATTGATAAGTTTTAGGACTGTTTTTCACCAAAATCAACTTTTAAAAGAGTTACTTTCAGTTTATGAGAATTATTTATTAAATTTATCAAAGTTCCAAAGATGATTTTCAATATATGAAATCTTAGGGGGTGTATTAACATTTAAATAAAATTTAACGAAGGTTATTTGCATTGAAGGGGAAAAAAAAGTTATGTTGACCTTTAAATTAATCCCATATTATATTGTAAATTTTTTTATTTTTCATTCTTAATAATGTAAACAGAAAAAATGTTTCAAAAGAAAAGTTGCTTAAAAAACAGATACGACTTGTTAAGCAAATCTTTAATTACCTTATAAATAAAAGTGGTCTAAAGTTTCTGATTCAGATTAATGATTTTTTATCACCTTTAATCATTAAAGTAGAACCCACTGTTTAGAGATATTTTCAAAAACAACATTAATTAATAAACCATTATTAAATGCTCTCCTCCTGCCGCGTCATCGTTTCTTGAACAGCACCACCAACGGATGGCCAGCGACGACAACCTTTTTTCCAATGGAAAATGACTTCACTAAACCCACTAAAAACTGCTCAATTTACTTTCTTTCTTCTCTCTCTCTCTCTCTCTTGCATTATGATGACACGATTATATGCACGCTCAAACTGTCCTGCTTGATAGAGAAGGAAGAAGAAGACGAATAAGAAGAAGAAGAGAAAGAGAAGGAGAAGAGAAAGAGAAGGAGAATTTTAAAGCTTCTTTTTTATCCTCCATGGAAGTTCATATGGACATTCCAATTTCCTTAATCAATGAAAAAGATGATCATCTTTTGATGGAATGTGGAATAGGACAATTTGGGTACTTTTTCTTTATCTCATAGCATGAAATTTTAATGGTTAAATGATCACATCGAGTTTTTATTATATATTGTTTTGAAATTTTAATTTTTTGGGTGAATAAAGGTGTTCGCATTATAGAAGAAGGTGCAAGATCAGAGCACCTTGTTGTAATGAGATATTTGATTGCAGGCATTGCCATAATGAATCGAAGGTTTTTCAATTTTCTTCTTTTATTTTTTATTTTTTAAATTTTGAAGGCATTTTTTATTTATTTATTCACTTATGTTTGCAATTTTTTTTATTAATTTTGATGTTTTATGTGATAGAACTCCATGGACATTAATCCTCTCGATCGCCATGACGTACCTCGTCATGATATAAAGAGGGCAAGTAAAGTTCTAGCTTTTTCTGGCGTTCTTCTGTCCTTTTTTGTGTCTCGGGAACTGGGAAGCGGGATTCGAACATAGTACCAATTGGCGTATAAAATCTTTGAAAAAAAAAAAAACCGAAACTTTGATTTTGTTCAATATACTTCAATGAGAATTTAACTCGTAACAGTTTTATGTCACCATATCATATTTTTAATTTTCCAAATACCATATCACTCACTATATAAAATTTCATTCAAAATAGTACTTTGTGTTTATTCATCTGAAGATGCATAGATGTTTCATACTAAAGAAGGAAAAAGAATAATTTCAAGAAAGGAAAGGTACACTTTTGCTCTTTTGAGAAATTATAGCATCTTAATTGTTCTCTTCAGCTAGGCAAATTAGGCCAAGCTTGTGTGATGCTTGTTTTGTTCTGTTTCTGATGATAATGCCTGAATTACTTCTGCAAACTTGATTAATTTCCAATCACAGGTGATCTGCTCCTTGTGCGAAACTGAACAAGATGTGAGTTTGTTTTCTCTTTTGCTCTTTACTAGCTGGTAAGCATTTTTGGTGTATAAAAATTCCGGTAATTGGATTTCTTGATGATGTTTCCAGGTTCAGCAGAAATGTGTTTGTTGTGGGGTTATCATGGGGAAGTACTACTGCTCAAAATGCAAGTTCTTCGATGATGATGTGGGCATCTTACTCAAAGTAATTCTGCTTGACATGGATTTAATGAGAACATTGTTGACGAGACGCTTTTTTTGATAGGTTTCGAAGAACCAATATCATTGTGATGAATGCGGCATCTGCAGGTCTGAAAATTTTATTTTCTCTTCCTTAATCCTTTGAAGTTTGCATCTTATCAACATTGCAATTGCAGAATTGAAGGTCAAGAGAACTTCTTTCACTGCAAAATATGCGGTAAAGACATCTTTCAGCTGCTTATTTATTCAACATTTCGACATATGTAGTGCATTTTCAAAATTCAGCTTCGTGCCTTTGTTTCAGGAGGTTGTTATTCGATAATGTTGAAGAATTCACACAAATGTGTGGAAGGAGCAATGCATCAAAACTGCCCTGTTTGCTTCGAGGTAAATTAAATACACAGAATTCGAATCGCTAGTGCATGTACATGTACAGGAAAGATGTATAATCTCGTTCTTGTCTTTCTGATTCATGCAGTATATCTTTGACACCATGAAAGATATCAGTGTCCTGCCGTGTGGCCATACTGTACATGTGGAATGTGTGAGAGAAATGAAGCAACATTTCCAGTAAGTATTCATCAGCAGCAGGCTAATGTTGTTGAGTTTCGGTTAATGTAAATTTGCAGTGCCTCAATTGTCAATCAAGCCTTTTTCCATTCAAAAGAAATGAAATATTCGTTTTCATCATTCAACATTGATTGAATGATGTCCTGTGTTTGGGAGAAACTAGACCAAGAGGTACTCCGACATGTTAACACATAACATTAACCCCATTCTCTTGATTAACATATCATATGATTGTTGATTATGTGGGAAATTTCAGGTTGCTGCAATGCCGATGCCTCAGAACTACCAAAACAAAATGGTAAGAAATTTGGTACCTGCAGAACTACCTTATGTGAGAAAAACTTACAATCTGACCTAACATAAAACTGGTATGTGTCAGGTTTGGATACTCTGCAATGACTGTGGGGAAACAAGTGAAGTAAATTTTCATATCCTAGCACATAAGTGCTTGAAGTGCAATTCCTACAACACCAGACAGACACGTGGAAGGTCAGCTTCTTGGGAAATTCTACTGTCTCGTTATTAATTTTGATAGGACCGATCTTGTTAACCATCAACATGTAATGGAGTTAAGGGTTTGGAAGAACATGCCTAGCTTTAGAATTATGTAAGTGTGGATTGTCACTATATATTAGTGATACTAAAGTATCATGAAAATACATATTACAGACATATAATATTATTGGCATCCATCTGTTTTGAGATTAGTACACCAGTAAAGTCATATTCAGCTCCACCGATTTATAGAGTTGAAAATGATTCAAGCTACTTAGGATTGGCTCGCTTTAAGCTCATTTCAACTGGAGTTCGATTATTAAATGAGTTGAGTTCGAACTTAAAATTAATCTCATATATGTAAACAAGCCGAACTCAAGTTTCAGTTTAGGCTCACAAGCTAGCTCATCTAAACTTGTGAATAGACTAATGATCATGCTCGTGGCTAATTTCTATTATAAATGTTTGTATTTAGTGCTCTTATATATTATTATCAGGTTGAAAAAAAATTAGATAATGAGCTATCTATATTAGTTGAGTTTGAATTTGAATTTCAAACACAATAAAAGTTCAATTAGGCTCAGTAAAAAACTCGACTTAGCTTGACTCAAATTTTATTTGTAAATGAGCCATGCTCGAGTCTAATTTTCAGGTTTGCTAAAAAGATTGACTCGAGCTTGAACTATTTTAAACATCCCAAATCTAAGCCCTCAAAAGTTGTTTTTGACTCAATTAATGTGGTATAAATGGAGAAAGTTTGTACAGCTAGTCACACCACTGTTGCTACCGAAAAGAACATAGCACGTAGTTTATTTTTCCTTGGGGCTTTCTTAGCATTTGAAATGTCTAGAAGGCTGGTACAAATTGTCCTTTTCCTGTTCCATAGCCTCCTAGTTTGTTGCTTAGGTTCTTACGAGAAATCGTAAATATTTATTTATATTATTTATAGTATTCATTTATAAAAGAATTTTAAAAAATAATAATATAAGAGATGGAGTTGCGAAAGAAAGCAAAGCTTTTTTTCCCTTCAAGTGGGGCATTGTAACTTGTCCGATAAAGTCAGAAAAAATAGAAAGGAATGAAAAAACAAAAAGAAATTAAAACCCTAAACTAAAGGAGTCGTCTCTTCATTAAGGAACCTCTTCTCGTAGGTCCTCTGTTCATTGCTGAAGGACCCAAAAAGGTATTATTCTTGTAAAACTTGAACAAGTATCCAACAATATTCATAATCTGATTGTGTAGAAATAGAATTGTAAATCACATATATCCAATCTATTTGATTCAATGGAATGATTCGCTGTTGTTGTTCTTCTTCTTATTATTGTGGATTTTTAACACACTTCAAAGGGCTTGTTTGTTTCATCATTTTTGGATCATTTTAATATTATTTTTTTATCATTTTTAAACTATATAACTGATACTAATGAAAAATTGATAATTTTACTCATAAATTAATCAAATAAAACGATATTAAATTGATACAAATAAGTTATAAATATGATACAAATCAAAATCCGACTATCCAAATGAGTTAATTTTGAGAAGGCCCAGCATCATATCATTGGGTTTGCCATTTTTGGATGGATGTGATATTTTTTATTTATTTATTTTTACTTTTTCATAATCTGGATTCCAACTTTATTATTGCTATTATAAGGCTTACAGAATCACAAAGAAAAGAATGAGGCAATTTACAAAAATGGCACACAGTAGTTGTAATATATTTTCTAATTTGTCCATTCTAAATTTGTAATGCATCTAAACCCTCAAAGTTTTGGAAAATTTATTGCAATTGCACATGCTCTCTTAATTCGTCCCATAAAGGCCGATGTCTCGTCTATTTAGTGGCTGCAACGGTCTTGCATTCTCTTCTGCATACTGTGAATCAATAATCAATCATCATTTAGTAAAGCCATTAAGCTAAAACAAAATGAAATTATACTTAAACGAAAAAAAAAAAAAAAGAATAGCTTGTTCTCATGTTAGACTTCGCATATAAAACTTAATGTAAGAAAATTGTAACATATTCTCTTTAAGAGTTTACTCTCTCTTAATAGTGTGGCAAGATTATCAATTTATCCATATCGCATTTGTATCTATATATCTTATTAGTTGCTTATGAGTAAAACTATCGATTTTTCATCGGTATTTGTTTCTTGACAAACATCTATTTAAAAAAAAAAAAAAAAAAAATTGATGCTGCAATAATTAGAATATAATGAAACAATAAAACCCATATTATATATACACACACAGAGTATATGTAAAATTCAATATTGTTAAGGTGCAAAGATGGATGATAGCATAATCACTAGATGGCTTTAAATTTAACCAGTCTAAACTTAGATATATAGTTACAAGTAAATATACCCAATTCATTATTTTACTATGATTTAAATTTATTTTTTAATAATATCCAATTAAGCAAGTAAATTTTCATGAATTAAGAAAAAAATACGTCTCTAACACAACATTAAAGAAAAAAAAATCATATTTACTTACATCATGAACGGCCTCTCTCAATAGATTTACTTGTTCTCTTGAAGCAAAACCAATCTATTGAATCATGCAAAAAAAAAAAAAAAGAAAAAATATTTTAAACACAAATCACCAAAAAGAAAGGAAAAAAAGGAAAAGAAAATCAAGTAGGTAAACAAAAATTGAATTAGTGCCGAAATTAAATTATATTGGTTTTTTACCTTTCTCTTTATGGTCCATATAACACCTTCAGTGCATGGAGGAACCGTGAGTGAGCCCATGTACCTGAAGTAACGCTTGCCACGCATTTTAACATCCCTTGGATCAATTATTCCCATGGTTTTCTGACCCTTTTCATCAATCATTGACTTCACACTATTCATCAGCTGCAAAATCAAAGGAAACAACATTAAAATTTGGTACATAGAATGTCCCACTATAAATCAAAATTTGGGGATAATCATAGATATACATAGATCTCTTATACTTTAAAATATGACTTGACCTCTTGACTGTATATACTTCTAAACCGTATCTTACCTTAGAAAGAAAATAATTTGGCTTTCCAATTTTATAGAGAGCTCCAAAACAGCTATCTTGTTTTTGACATTCTTGTCTGGGCTTACATGTACCATGTGAACTCCAAGGCATACCTAAATCATGACAGTCGATTGATGCGATCAATTCGTCAATTATATACATTCTTGGCACAATTCCAATAAATACACATTAAGAGAGAGAGACCTCTTGCCATTGAAGGTATGCTCAGAAGGAGAATGCCAGTGGCACTGTTGGAGGAAATATTCTGTTCCATTGATCATTATAGAACCAGCTTTACCCAAGTCCCATTGTAGCTGTATTTCATTTATATAAAATTTAGACCCAATTTACAATAACCAATATAATATTCCACCTAATAAAAACATTGCATAATTTTTATTTATGTATTTGATATGCAGTTGTATCTTATCCGTATGATTTGTTTATGGGTAAAAAATGTCTTGTTAATAACGAACAAAACGCATAATAACTAGCAGATTCGTTTCAAAATTATACAAACATATTCATCATAAAACCATTGTCTAGAATAATACTAAATGGCGAGGTACCAAAAGCTATATATATGCATATTACATGATACATATATAATTAAAAAAATAGCCAATTAATTTTTAATAAGTACTTACAGAGATATCATGGCCTCTGTTATGGACAGTAGCATTGGAAGGTTTATAATTTCTCTTGATTCCTCCAGCTTTTGATATGATTTTCACTCTTTCAATTGATAAATCAATGGGTGATTGCAATTCTCCTTTCTTACATGCTCTCCACTCTTCCTTCAAGTCTCCCCAGTGACTTGGCCCCTTCTCACTCCCATTTTTGTAGTCAAACTCCCTCTCATCCTCTGCTCATAATAAATTGCATTTAAATCATGAGTATGAATTAAAAATTATATTTAAAAAAAAAAAGCATTTGTCCTATAAGAAAATGTTTTCCCAAGTGAATCTTAAGAATTTGCTGTTATTAATAGCTTTTAATGACAAATGGTTGTGTAAACCAATGGCCAACAGTAACAATTACCTATCATAAAAATGGACGCACATATTATGCTTTTGTATATATACATGGCGAGTAATTACTAATTATATTTTTATGCGTGGAAAAGACGGTTGTAGTTTTTAAAATAACTATATATCATCTGTAATTTAAGAATATGATCACATGTTAAAATAACTGTATTACGCGATGAAAGTATTAGTTTCATTTGTTGTTTATGTGGTTACCACCGGAACCACCATCAAAAGCCGGTGGCTCCAACCACCACTAACCACTTAAACACCAGTAAAATCTACATCATTGAGGGTTCACGGTGACAATAATTTACAGCTACAAAGCTTTCACTAAATTAAATTTCAGAAAAAATACCTGAACAAAGGAAAATAACAACATTATATTTCTCACATAACAAACACACACAGCGATAAATGAAATGCACTTAAAAAATATTTTTTGCATTACCAACTTCCTGGGCCGTAATGGATATCGTGCACAAGGCTGAGATGACAAAAAGGATCAGGATGAAGACATTGGTGGAGATCTGTTTCTTCATTGTAAGTGCTGATTTCATAGACTATAGTAAAGCAGAACAACAATATGTGACAAGACACGGATCTGGGATTTATCATTTATGTTTGTACATATTATATATATATTATATAAGACACAGGTAAGTACAGTAAAAATATTTATTATTTTTAAGAAAAAAACTTACGTGAGGACAATTTATTTCACGATTTGCAAAGAAAAGCAACTTCTGAAAAGCTTCGCGAGAGGTTCAACAGCGTGTGAACATGAGGTGGGAAGTCAGGGAAAGAAAAATTAACAAGTTAGTAGGTTGCTAATATCTAAGTAACATGACGCGGATTCCAACTAATTTGGTCCGTTGGGAATAGTTTATTGTTTCTTATTTACAGAAAATGAGCAAATACAGCTGGAATAATACATCAGAGTCATCAGCTTTTTCCTTTGGCGGTATATCAGCTTAAGTATTTTTGCCATTTTTTAAAAAAGTTTAGGTGCAGTGACAAGAAAATTTTATGATCTACCCTTTTTTGTCCTATCCCAAACATAAAACAATTCAATTATTGGATGATAGATTAAACAAAAAAAGTGTCATAAGTTAGTTGATTGCTACACATGAGTATAGTCATTAAAATTGTGAGTCAAAATATCAAATATATGATTTTATTAGTTTATATATATTTTTTAGTTAAAATGAATATAAAATTGTTTAGATATAAACTTTACGTGGAATTATGAATTCAAGTATATGATTCTACACCTTTATAATTTGATTAGTTTTGGACAACTTTGAATGATCTACCAATTTTATACATTCCAATGAATAATAAAATCATGATTTTAACAACCATGCATGTGAGAGTAAGATTTATTAGGGTCTATTTGGATTATTTGATTTTTATCTGTATCAAATTTGCATTTATAACTTATTTGTATCATATCTGCATCTGTAAATTATCTGTATCATATCTATATCGTACTTTTGGTCTATTTGTAGGTAAAATTGTCGATTTTTCATCAGTATTTGTTTTTTGACAAACATATGTTTGAAAACGAAAAGAATATGATGTCAAAATGACAAAAATATGATGAAACAAACAGACCTTTTATACCTATTTTATTATATTATAATACATGGTTTTCAAAGTTTTGGTATTTATTTTGATTTTTCATTTGTTATATTTATTTATGATATTGATATTTAATTTCTTTAATCACATTTATAGATATACTTATTTGCAAACTTTCATATTTTTAATATTCTACTTTTCTATTTCTTTTATTTACTAAGTCATTATTATCATTTTTTTTCACTAAGAACTAATTTTTAGTTATAAACTTATGCTGAACCACATAGGTTCAAAACATTTTTAGATGAGAACAAAACTTATTTGAACAAATGATGAATCATAAAGCTCCTAAATTGTTATGATAATGTGATGAAAAGCACCTAGCATCTAGATGCTAGCTTTACTAGCGTTTAGACGCTAAGCAGTTAAATGGCATCCTCCAGCTAGCATCTAAATGCTTCAGTAGCATCCAACAAAACGGTAGGACATTTCAGCTAGTGTCCAGACACTAGGAGGTAGCGCCGAGAGGCCATCATTTTTGGCAAAGAACAGAATGTTATGTTCGTTCATATTTCAGATGACAGGGTATAGCATCTGTATGCCAGCTTTTTTGCCTAACCTTTTCTTTAAGGCCACGCTAAAAGAAAAAAGTGGCATTTGAATGCCACAAGCTAACTATTGGAGGGCATTTAATGCAAAGATGAGTTTAGGGATTTGGTGTGCTATGTCCATGTTTTTGCAACTTCTTATTTAAGAGCTTACAGGAAAATTCCAACATCAACTTAAAAACTTTCATGTACTATCAAACAAAAAGTATTCCTTATTTGTCCCTTTATAAATCATTAGAAGCCCTAATTAGTGATTGAAAAAATGTAGTGCTTTGTTTATCCTCCTACAATTCTTGCAAAGAGCACTATACTTGCATTTGCCAAGTGAAATACTTTGTTGTAGCTCATTTGATAATTCTTTTTGTGAGTGATTAATATAGAGGGCCTGCAATCTTGTTTGGAGACATTGGATGACCGTGGAGACTAGGATTCAGACTAAACTCCATGTTAAAATCCGAGCTTGATCTTTGATACTTTATATTATTATTATATTGACCTGTGCATTTCAATTTATCAATGAATCTACAAATTAGGGTAAAATTGTATAAATTCTCAATTCACCGTCTTCTTGACAATTTTCCCTAAAGTAATTAGTTATTTACAATATATGAGTTGCATTTTTCTAAACCTCAAGTGGATAAAAGTAACGAAATTTTAGGGTTTCATTCATTATATTGTGAAAGCTACTACCATAAGTTTTTTAACAACTTGAATTTATAAATAATTGTGATCAACCAATAAAATTTAAATATAGTTGTAATTAAAGTAATAAAATTTTATTATATTAACTTTTATAATTATTTTAATGATCCAATGAAATCACTCTTATAACCATTATAATCAGATGAGGGATTAGAAGCTCTTACCAGTAGAACTGTAAAATTTTCTTTGAAAATGAATCTATTAAGGTAGAAAACAAGAAACTAAAAGATAAGAAAGGTCCACCAAACTTTCGCCCGTGGGCTTGTATGGGATTAAATGTGCTTTTAAAATTTCAGGAAAAAAAAAATTCAACTGATCACTTTGCTGGGGCAAAAAACTACTACCAGTTGTGCTTTTTCTTTTAGTTTTTGGTTACTTGTCCGGTTTTCCAACAATTAGTTCTATCATTTAAGCTATAGAATTGATGCTTACACCGTATGCAGTAATCTTATTTGTAAGATTAGTTCTATTGGTTTTCGTTTTACCTTAGAATAATAATAATTGGCAAAGTCCATATCACATAGAATCCAATCTATATAATGTAGCTCTAGTTTTTAAGGACTTGGTTTTATAAATTATTTATGAGAAGTAGTAATTTTGAACTCTGTGTGTGAAAAATTAAAAAGAAATGATTGAATATAATATTTGACAACCATCAAATGTGGATATAAAATTCGGCAAACAAAAACGAAATTGTATATGTACCCTAAATCTTTAAATATACTAAATAATTCTCCTAAATTTTGATAAATTGATAAGACAAAATATACTAGATTTTTTATTTAATAAGAACACACTGAAATTAAAATTCAGGAGGAATTAAATTGCATTTTGATAAGTTTTAAGAGTTTTTTTTTACCAAAATCAAAGCTTAAGAGAGTTATTTTAAACTTGGGAGAATTATTTATTAAATCTTTCAAAGTTCGAAAGACGATTTGCAACAAATGAAATCTTAAGAGTTGTATTCACATTTAAATAAAATATTAAGAGGATCATTTACTTTGAGGGGGGAAAAAGAAAAAGAAAGGGAAAGTTTTGCTGGCTTTTAAATTAGTCCCGTACTTTATTATTCCAAGTCATAGGATGCTTTCTTATTATTCCAGGAAAAAAAAAAGAAAAAGAAAGGGAAAGTTAATGCAAATTTCTCATTTTTCCTTCATAACAATGTAAAAAGAAGAAATGCTTCATTATTATTCCAAGTCATAGGATGTTTTGTTCCAAGTATAAATAGCAAACCATGATTAGATTGAACATAAGGTGTGGTAAATGACCACCCAATAGTCAGTATGACCATTATTTTTATTTGTTAATTCATTTAGCCAAGAAAAAAGGAGGAGACGAAAGTTGACTGTCTTTTTTGCTTTTCATATTGCCATATGTCAAGACTCGGACATGGATGTCGTGATGGGTGACACAATTTCCAGCACCAAATTTCACTCACCTACGTTGAAACACGTTGAGCGTGTTTGACAAGAAAGATTTCTTATATCCCAGGAGTAGTTGGTCGGATTATTTTTGTGGCCTTTTCCTTTTCCATCAGGTAGGGAGTCTCCATGGCAACAGAAAAGTTTGTATTGAACTAACACTCCATATAGATTATAAGGTGGTAAGCACAAATAAAATCTTAATACGAGAAAACATGGATATTTGTTGTTGAAAGAATTAACTCTTATAACTAGTGTGTGTCTTTGTATTTCAAGTAATGTCCATCCTTCATCCCAAGTTTGGTCTAACGAGTTAAATTGGGTGAGATTTCATAGGCCATTGGTTTTTTTTTATCTTCCTAAAGAGTATAATAAATTAAATTACTTATAAGCTAATCGAGTCTAGTTCCAAATAAAATTGTGTTTGGTTTAGAAATAGTGAAATCAAATTTATGTTCAAACCATTCGAGTAAATAATCAAGTTAATTTAGAGTTTCACAGTACTCAACTCGAGTAGTTTATAAGTCGAATCAAATTTAAATCAAGTAAGTGCATTACTCGAATCTATGTGCTAATATTATTATAATTAGAATAAAAAAGAAGATTTTACTGTATCACTGTTTGTCCATCGGCTTATTTTAGGAATCCTTAGTTCCCTTCCCACTCTTTATTAATCTTTCCTTGGTTAGTGTATGTTTTACTTTTTCCCACATATTGTTCTCATCTTAGGTGATCTTTAGAATGCCGCATTAACAATTTAAGAAAATCAGTTTTTTAATAAAATTCTTAGATACTATGGATCTTATATTCTTATTACTTTTACACCAATATGAATAAATATACATAAATACTATTCTGAACAACTGCAAGCCATTAGACTTAGGATAAAAGGATCAAACATGTGTTAGTGATTGTGCTCTAGGCCAATTAATAAGTATTGTTATTTCATGTATATTTTAATTTAGAGGCATTTTTATTATAAAATTTAGATGTTTACTTTATAATAGAATTCATGAATAATCTATTTATTCTTAGATTCCCATTATTGTGAAATGATGGTGAATTAAATCCAGTATGGGTTTTGTTTGATGATCATGAGATATTTATGTGTATGGAGATACAGATAAAACTCATAAGTATATATATTAGATTGATCCGCTATAAGATCACTATATGGACCAAAGTCATAAGTGATTCTCATAATAGCAATGTCGATACATCCTTAGACCTGAAATCACCATAGATTCCAACATGAGTAACATTATGTTTCGACTGAATCAAATGTTGTTCTTAATTGAATAATTATAAATGTTTTGATTGAGCATAGTGTGAATCATGTAGAGGAGGTTGAGTGATTAAGATGGGATTTGTTCCTCTCTTTATAAGAGAGATATCTTTGGGCCTCTCGATAAGTGAGACTAACAAAATATGGTCGTGCTTAAATGAATTAATGTGTCATCAATTTCATTTGTTTTATCAGTTCACTTAGAGATCGATAAACAATAAGATTGAATAATATGAAGGTAACATTGTCCATATCTTATACTCAATCTAGATATCGCGAGACAAAAGGATGACGACATAAGTTATAAAACAAGTAAAATCGGATCACCAATCTCCATTTGATTTGGGTAAACATACTATCTTGCTAGAGGTTGCTTATGTTTTGTTTATTGAAAAATAGTTTTCAAGTTAATTGCCAATATCAAATGAACCTACAGGATCACACACAAAAGAATAAGAAAAAAAAGGAACATGGATTTAATTATAAAGTCCAGCGAGAAGAATAAATAAATATATTATTATTATGAAAAATAATTTAATTATTTAAAAAGAGTTATTATCATGTCCAACCCTAATAAGATTAGGGGCATTCATGTTAGTAAAAATTACTAACATATTATAAATAGAAGTGATAGGGTCTCTTTAGGGTTATGACTTTTCACTGTCACATTAGACAGTAGAAAAAATCTATAACCCTAATAGAGAGCAAAAACACAAGAGAAAAAAACTTGATTCTTCTTGATCAATTTAGAAGAGTTCTAGATTGCGCTAGCACACAAAGGTGATTCCTTTTTTGTGTGCTTATTCATATGGACTATGTAAAGAGCACAACGATATCGTGGTGCCTTGTAGATCCAGATCACAAGTGATAAAATTCAAATCTCTAGGTACGAAATTACAAGGTATTTTTCGGATCTATTCTTATTGGTAACTAATTTAATAAAAACTCATGGATTCGGTTTAAGGTTTTGAATTTTCCGCTGCATAATCTTTATTACAAATTTGCTCGAAACCCTACAACATGTACGTTTTAACTTTGAATAAGTTCCACAAACAATACATATACTTTTTTGAATGTAACAGAAATATAGTTAAGGAAAATTTTGTATCAAGAAAATATTTGAACTTTTATTAAATTTCACTAAAAGTATCTAAAAGTTTTGAAAGTTTCACTTATAATACATCTGGACAGAACAATCCATTTTTCCATTTCCTTACTAACATGGCAAGTAGACCTCAACTAAAAATTTGGCTTTTTTGTTTTTTTTTTTTTTTTGTACTTTTCTCACTCCCTCTCCTCCTCCTCCTTCTTCTTTCTTCTTCTTTAAATAAAAAAAAAAATTACGGAACATATTTGTTAAAAAAGTTTTTTTTTTTTTTTACTTTCCTTTCTCTCTCTCATCTCTCTTCTTATTCTTCTTCTTTAAATAAAAAAAGAAAAATCACAAAACATATTTTAAAGAAAAGGGTTTTTTTTCTTTCACTTTCCATTTTCTCTCTCTTTTCCTCTCCCTCCTCCTCCTCCTCCTCCTTGTTCTTCTTCTTCTTCATCTTCAAATAAAAAAAGAAAATATTTAAAAAAAAGGTTTTTTTTTTTTTACTTTTCCTTTTCTCTCTCTTTCACTCCCTCTCTTCTTCTTCTTCTTCTTCTTCTTCTTCTTCTTCTTCTTTCTCTTCTTTAAATTTAAAACAAAAATGCAGAACATATTCTATAATTTTTTTTTCACTTTTTGTTCTCTCTTCTTCTTTTTCTTCTTCACATAAAAAAATATTGCATAACATATAAAAAAAGGTTTTTTTTTTTTAACTTTCCCTTATCCTCTCTTTCTCTCCTCTCTCTACTTCTTCTTCTTCAAATTAAAAAAAAAAAATTGCAAAACATATAAAAAAAGGCGTTCTTTTTTTTTTTGTACTTTCCCTTCTCCATCTCTCTCTCCTCTCTCTTCTTCTTCTTCTTCTTCTTCTTTTTTTGCTTAGAAAAAGTAACAAACCATGAAATGATGGGATTTGAACACAAGACCTCTTAGACATAAATCTATTGACTTAACCATGAGGTCATGCTTACTTATCTTATTCTTCTTCTTCAAATAACAAAAATTGCAAAACACTCTATCTTTCTTTTTCTTCTTCAAATTATATAAAAAAAAGGACATAGCATATTTGAAAAAAAAAGGTTCTATTTTTTTAACTTTCACCTCTCTCTCTCTCTCTCTTAATAAAGAATTTAAGCTTTGTTAGTATTGATTTTTTAATTTTTTTTGCTATCTAGATTTTTTATAATTTTATCATGATACATTATGTGTAAATTTATGATTTCCATATTTGAAGATTTCAATGTACAAAGAGAGTTTTTAAGCTCTATTAATGGCGTTTTCATTATAGAGAGGAAGAAGGAAAGGAGAGCAGAGAGAGAAGGGATACTAAAAAAAATTAAAAATAAAGAGAGAAGGGAAAGTGAAAAAAAAAATTAAAAATAACATAAATTTCCAATGTGGACCAAAATATAATATTTTAATCAAGTTTGTATCCACATCATCATTTTAATGAAAAAATGGACGGTTTCCGTTTATAGGTACTTTTAGTAAAATTTTAAACAAATTTAGATATTTGTGCAAAATTTCCATTAAGCGCATTCATATTATAATTGAAAAAGTATAAATACTATGTGAAACTTACCCTTTCAACTTGCTATGGACAATTTTACGAGGGTCACGATTTTATAATGATGGGTTGTATTCACAGTTATAAAAAATATACGAAATTCAATAAAAAAAAACTTGTTAATAAAATAATTATATTTCATTGGTCCTATCATAATTGTATTTATTATTTATTTAAATTCTTTCCAATTGTATTTATGACCATTCTGTACGTTATCATAATTTTGAATATGCACACAAGTACTTATGAATGCAAGCATGAGATGGCTTGGTTAGGTTGGATAATATTGAATATGATCATATGTACTTATGGATGCAAGTATGGGATGGCTTAGTTGGGTTGGACAGGACTAAAATTTATAAATACTTTCCATTAGGCCATGATAGTTGGTGTCACCTATGCCACAGTCTAGGGCTTTTGCTAGCACACTTAACCCGTGCAGCACTTACTATCCTACTCTTGTAGTAGTTAGCAAGCCTAAGATCTATAAGCAATACACACACAAGCAAGAAGAAGTAATCAACAACAAATAAAAAATGACACGGGCAAAAATCAATATATGAATAACACACTTTTATTAATATTAAATGTACGTGGCTACAAAAAAGTGCGTGTGGAGGTATTGTGTAAAATGGGCTATCATGACTGTAGGCAATGAACCTGTGAGTAAGAGCTTCAATCTAGAAGAGTATTCACATCTCCACAAAGAGCTTTATATGTATTTGTGGCTCTTGTAGGAAGGATATTAATTTTGGTGAGGACGCAACATCTCTAAATTAAAATATTAATAAAAATATTCACAAGTTCCCCTCCTAATATACCTACATTACAAGAGATTGTCACACCCTATCCTACTTAATCTATTAACGTCCTCGACAAGATGTGCTAAAGCTTGACCTTGGTGCTTGAATCATCTTGGCTTAAGCTACTCTCCTCTCAGCTAGAGGGATGAGATCTTTTTCTATATCCCAGCTGTTGTCTTCGTCTCCACAATCTTTCCACTTCACTAAGTATTCTCCATGCTACTCCAGTGGTTGGATATTTGACACTTCTTTCAGCAAGGATGTCTTAGACGGCTTCACTAACGTTGGAGTTGAACTTGACATTCAGGCGCTTTGACTTGTTGCGTGCTGGATCTTCTATGTCAGAGTAGTATGGCTTAAAAACACTTACATGGAAGACAGGATGAAATTTCAACCACTTGGATGGCTCTACTTTATAGGAAGCTTTTCCGATCTCGCCAACAATAAGGATTGGGCCAATGTACTTTTGCATGAGTGTCTTGTCCTTATGTCTCAATGGTCTGATCTGATATGAAAAAAGCCTGATGAGGACCTGATCTCCAATATTGAATTCTCTAGGTCTGCGTTGTCATCTGCCCACTTCTTCATGCGCTTGGAAGCTCTCTCAAGATAAGCCTTAGCAACGTCAGTTGTCTGCTTCCAATCCTTTGCAAACATATGAGCCTTTGGGCATTTCCCGGTATACGGTGCTACCACTATGTGGGGCAATAATGGTTGTTGACCCATAATAATTTCCATAAGGATCTTGTTAGAGGAAGAGCTTCGTTGGATGTTGAAATAAAACTGGATAATATCCAGTAACTCTACCCAATTCTTCTTATTGGACCCACAAAGTGTTGCAAGTATTCCTCCAGCATCCCATTGAACTATTTCGTCTGTCCATCACTCTAAGGGTGGTAGCTAGAGGACATGCTAAGTTTGGACCCTAAAATATTGAACAACTCGGTCCAAAACTTCTTTGTGAATCTAGCATCCTGGTCACTCACAATGTTCTGAGGCAAACCCCAAAACTTGACCACATGCTTGAAGAAAAGCTGGGCAGTCTCTGTAGCATTAGAGCTTTTTATGGTCGGAATGAAGGTGGCATACTTCAAGAATCTGTCTACCACAACAAAGATGGATGAAAGCTCCCCCACTTTTGGTAGGGAAGAGATGAAATCCATGGAGACGTTCTCCCATGGGCAAGAAGGCACTGAAAGGGACTCCAACAACCCTGTAGGTTTCTGCGTCTTAATCTTATCCTGCTAACAACTCAAACATGTTCTGGTGTAACTCATCACATCTTCCTTCATGTCTGGCTAGTAGTAGCCCTGCTTTAACAAGCTCATCATCCTCTGCCAATCGGATAGCCAGCCCACAATGTATCATGGCACTCTTTCATGAGTACCTTCCTCAAGTTTCCCGCCTTGGAAATGTACAGGCGACGACCCTTGGTATAGATCAAATCGCCTTCAACCCAAAACCTATGATTTTTGCCCTCCTCAATCAACTACTTTAAATTATTGGCCAACAGTTTTTTGCCTAAGTGCTTTCGGATTTGCTCTTGTATGTTGGAGGGGACTCGACTAGCAGATTGTTGGGCGATTTGAGCCAATGAGGCTAGATCTGCTCTTCTACTCAGTGCATCTGCTACGTAATTTGTTACCCACTACAATACTCAATCTCCATACAAACTCCGCAAGGTACTCTTGCCTGCTTGGCAGAGAGCTTAGGTTGAGTGAGAATATGGCTAGCAGCAGAATTATCCGTCTTCACTAAGAACTTTGACCCTAATACATAGTGTTTCCATGTTCTGAGATGGTGTACAATGGCTAGCAACTCCTTCTCTTAAGCTGAATATTTGCGTTCTATGGGGTTTAACTTCCTACTCTCATATGTCACGGCATGGCCTTCTTGCACCAATACTCTACCCAAAGCAATGTCAGAGGCATTCGTATAAACTTCAAATGGTTTGAAGTTGTTAGGTAAGGCAAAAACTGGCTCCTCAGTGACAATTCGCTTCACCTCCTCAAATGTTGCTTAACACTCCTCACTCCAGGACCACCATCAATCCTTCTTTAAGAGATATGTGAGAGGAGCAACTTTTCTGGAATACCCCTCCACAAATTGTTTGTAATAATTGGCTAGTCCAAGGAAATGGGCATAACTCAGTAACACTTCTTGGAATAGGCCACTCATTGATGGCTTCTATTTTAGACCCATCCATCCGAAGTTGCCCCTCTTCAATCGCATGCCCTAGAAAGTTGATACGCTTCTAGGCGAAGGCACACTACTCTCGCTTCACATACAGATGATTCTCTTTGAGCTTCTAAAAGACCGTTTATAAGTGCTTCACATGGTCCTCGAATGTTCTACTGTACACTACAATATCATCCAAGTAGACCACCACAAATTTATCCAAGTACTCATGGAACACATTGTTCATCAGAGTGCAAAATGTTGCAGGGCGTTGGTGAGGCCAAAAGGCATCACCAGAAACTCATAGGCACCATAGCGGGTAACACAAGTAGTCTTGGGCTCGTCACCTTCAGCAATGTGAACTTGATGATATCTCGAGCGAAGATCCAATTTAGTGAAGTATTTGGCCCCACTCAGTTGGTCAAATAAATCAGTAATGAGAAGAATTGGATAATGATTCATCACAGTCAACTTGTTGAGAGCCCGTTAACCAATGTATGGTTTCAGACTCCTATTGTGCTTCTTCTAAAATAAAACAGGAGCCCCATATGGTGCTTTTGAGGGTCTAATGAATCTCGCTTCTAACAACTCATCTAGCTGCTTTCTCAACTCAGCAAGCTCTGGGGACGACATTCGTTATGGTGCTTTGGCAGGTGGTTTGGCCCTTGGGACCAACTCAATGTCATGATCCACAAGCCTTCTTGACTGTAATCCTTAGGAAGTTTATCGGGCATAACAGCCTAAACTCCTTCAGGACATTCTAAACAAGACCTAGGACCTGATCATTCCTTCCATCCTCTTTCTTTCTTAGGACAACAAGGAATGTAGGCTCTTGATGCTGGAGCCCTCGCTTAAGTTGGAGCGTTGATAACATCATTGCCCTAATATTCTTTCCATTGTTAATTCCAATGCTCACCTTTTGCCTTTACACGGGCACACAACATGGCTTGTCACCCATAAACAACAAGCAATCAATTGCTGGCATAGAAGCAACTCTGGCATTCCTCATAAAGTCAATCCCTAAGATTATTCTAAGGTCATCTAGGGGGACAGCTATGAAGTTAAGACTTCCACTCCAATCTTCTACTTTTACCTTCACACCTCTAGCAACTCCTTTGACAGATGTGCCTTAGAGTTCACTACTTTAATTTAGCTAGTATCATCAGTCAACACTAGCCCTAATCTCTCGGCCTCTGGCACATCAATAAAGTTATGTGTGGCTCCCAAGTCTACCATTGCACAGGCACTCTTGCCATTGATGTACAACTAGACATAAATTAAATTGTTATTGGTCTTGGCATTGTTGCACACTACTAAAGCCTTCCCGACTGCTGACAACATGTGAATGGCTCCCATTCGAAGCTGCTCTTCACACTCTTGTTCAGACACTTTATTTTGACAAATGCTCTCGGTCTTCTTTGCCATGGCATTAAGTGTTGCCCTATGTGGACGCTCTGCTACCTTGTGCAGTCCGTTGCACAAGAAGCAAGAGAATGTGGGTTTTTTTTCCACTGCTCGATGCTCCACCCTTCCTCGACTGGTATGAGCCATAGGATTTCTTTTGGCCCCCACTAATACTGCTGGTGCTCAAACTTGGGGCTCCCCCACTCTTAAGTTTGCTCAGGTTGTTAGATCTTACACCATCATGTCCTGGTAACACATTCTTCCCTTTAATGTCACTGGTGTAATCTGTCAAGCGCTCTGCTATCGTCTGTGCTTCAGCCAAGTTTGCTACCCGTTGCCTCTGCAACTCATTCCTAGCGTATTGCTTCAACCCCTTTAGAAAATAGAATAGCTTATTGTTCTCACCAATGCTTTTGATGTTGGCATGAGGGTCGAGAACTCTCGAATATACTTTCGAATATCATCACCCTGTCTAAACTCATGCAGCTTCTTTTTAGCATTATATTCAACATTCTCCGGAAAAATTGAGCTCTCAATGCAGCCTTCATCTCTTCCCATGTATCAACATGCATTATTCCATTTTGGATCTACTCGTACTTCGTGTGCCACCACAACTTGGCATCACCTGTTAGGAATATAGCCGTCATGGAGACCTTTGTTCTTTCATCAGTCTATCCAATAGCTGCATAGTATTGTTCTAAACCGAAGATGAAATTCTCCAACAATTTGGCATCCCTTACGCCAGTGAATGCTTGAGGTTCTGGCACCTTTGGATGGGCGACATGTACGGGGAGCTAGGGTAGAGTGTTTGCAACCGCTCTAGTCAACAGGGCGATGTGCTACTTCAACTCATCTAATGCTTTAGCAGTTACATAATTGGCCAACTCAGTTGTCACACCTTTAGCCGACACCCACACCTCATCTCTGAGTATACTTATCGTCTCTCAAAAATTATCAACCAATTCATCAACCTTCGCATTTGTCCCTTCATTAGCTACCTCAAGGTCTATCACCTTTACATTAAGTGCCTCCAATGTTTCCAGTTGCTTCATAACTGTTGCCATCTTTTCTTCAAGGTTGTCTATTTTCTTACACAATTCGTCTTGTCATGCCATGGTTGTTCCTGCTAGAATAATCTACGCTTTGATACCAACTGTCACAGTCTAGGGCTTTCGCTAGCACACTTAAACTATGTGGTGCTCACTGTCCTACGTCTATAGTAGTAAGCAAGCTTAAGATCTGTAAGCAACACGCATATAAGCAACAAGTAACCAGCAACAGAAGTAATCAACAACAAGTAAAAAGGGACATGGGAAGAATCAATATACAAATAACACACTTTTATTAATATCAAATGTATGAGGTTACAAAAAGTGTGTGGGAGGGTATTGTGTAAAATGGGCTATCATTGACTGTGGGAAGTCAACCGGTGAGTGAGAGCTTCAATCCAAAAGAGTACTCACACCCCCACAAAGAGCTTTATATGTATTTTTGGCACTTGTAGGAGGAGACATTAATTTTTGTGAGGAGACAACGCCTCTAAATTAAAATAATAATACAAATATTTACAAGTTCGCCCCTAATATACCTACATTACAAGAGATTGTCACAACCTGATCATATTTTGTTTTTTTTTTTTTGTTTTTTTTCATAAGTGTTAATATGAGAACTTCTACGATCTTATGAAGGGACTATACCTCCATTAATGCTATATTATAATTGGTTATAAAAATAAATTAGTATGTAATGGCTTTGATAACATATGGAATGGATCAGGAAGATTAATGATGTGATAAAACTAGTTCTATTATAAGCGCTACAGGACCATGGAATTTTTCCAGTTTTCTTAACAATATTATACATTACATTATGTAAGGAAGGAAAACCTGACTCAATCCATTTTCAAAATTTATAACTCAACGATTATTTTTCTAGACTTGCTAAAGGTGGTTTCCAAATAATTGATAATGGATAATTTTAAAAAAAAACTAATATTAGATAGGTCATGGCTGGATAAAGAGGGGAACAGAGAGAAATTACAAATAGTAACCGACAGTGGAGAGTAGGGAAGAGGGAGAGAGGAAAATAAGGAAAAGGGGGAAGTTATAATTGACTAAAATAACTAAAATATTTGGAAATTTGTAAGTATTAGCTTTTTAAATCCTTATCAAATAAAAGGAAAAATATTTTATTTAAGAGCGGTTATGAAAAAGCAAAAAACACACCAAACCACCAGTGCATGCTCAAATAATATAGATCATAAAGAAAACAATCATTTTCAAAAGTGATAATATCAAAAACAGTACATGAACTTTCAAAAAAGTTCAATCAGGTACTTGAAGTTCAGTTTTCAATAATTCAGTACCTGAAATAAGTTTTCGTATACAATTTCTGCTGTTTGGTTTTAGACAATTTTATATCTAAAGCAAGTTTTCATGTATATTTTTTCTACCCAAAGCAAGTTTGATTAGATAGAAAAAATATACACAAAAACTGGTTTTCACGTATTAAATTATTCAAAACCAAATTTCATACACCTTATTCAACCTTTTGCAAAAGTTCTAAGTACCATTTTTAACATTAACCATTTTCAAAATAATTATCACTATGATTTACACATGTTTATGCATCAACATCTCTCGGTTAGATGGTATGGTGTCATGCTTGAATTATGTTTCTATGCTTAGAGGCTGCCTAAACTATACGGGAGCGCTTGAATAGTGTTTTCTATTTTTAACTGATAAACAAGTATGGTATGAACAAGATAAAAGTATTCAGAAGACGACCGATTGGCAAGTCGCATGAGGGAAGAGAAACATAAATTGCTCCTTATTATATCTTGATCCAATGAATTATGTTTGTGGAAAAAAAAAAAAAAAAGAAAGACTTATTATTGCTGGACGTATATGATGGGAAATCTAGAATTTCCAGCAAATATGCAGCAGACTAAATTTTACTTTCGTAACTACGAATTATGTGTCACGCAAACACGTGTAAATTTAAAGTGGGAAATGGATTAATTCTCATTACTATCGTTTAATCTCTTTCAAACCAAAAGGATCCCTCGAGGATTATCATGTCGATTGTAATTGACTCTGTTCTCCGTTTAATGAATTATCTTAAAAGCCAAAAATAAAAACAGAAGGGTCCAAGCCCGACATTAATTGTGTGTCCTCGTAAAGTTGGAAAAAAAAAATTTTCTTATTTTATAATTAAAAGTATTTTTAAGATAAAACATATTTTTTTAATCAAAAATAACAATTCTTCTAGTAAATGGAATGAATAATAATTTATTATCTATTCTGCATCATATAAAATAAATATTATTTTGTTAAATTTTTTTACAAACTAAATAAAAATAAATACTCCTTGACTAATTTTATTCCATTCTCTTTTTTGGCCGTAATTTTATTCCATTCAATCAACCTAAAATTGGGGATATGGCTCGCCAGTCGTAGCAGGTGCTTGTATTACTGCAGCATCCCATCAGGGGCTTTTTGACATGGAATCCTTGGTGAAATTCCTCGATCATGAATACCCAAGAAATAGAAAGAGGATAGAAGACGCATATATATATATATATATATATTTTTTTTTTTCTTTTGGTCTGACACAGAGTCAAACTCAGCATGTGACCTTGGCAATTTTTATTCTGGCCACTTTATTCATGTTGAAGCGGTTGCAATTTGCAACGGCAATTTAGCCGCTCCTTTGCAATTTGCGTGGTAATTTCTTTTCATTCGCTAGCAATTTAACAGCCGAAATCACTGGGTATTTCGTGTTTTTCCAGCTTTGGAATTTCCTGCCGCTGCATCGGTATATGGTCGTTGAATACATAATATCCAATCTATTTCCCATGACGTGGAATAGATTTTTTTTATAAAATTTTTAAATATAAATAAAAAAATAAATATTCTATGAAAATAAAACTAGAATACCGATTATATTTCATTCAACCTAACATAATGATAATGTTACGTGGAATTGTCCGAAATAGAATGAGAGGTGAAACGATGAATCCATTATTTTGTTTGGATACATCTTAAAATGAAATAGAATTCACATGTAATTTATGAAAAATATCTCAAGTAATTAATATGAATAATAATTCATAAGTAATAGAATCAAAATATAATTTAATAGTTATATCTTTATCCGATGAATTATGTCTATGGGAAAAAAAAAAAAAAAATTCGTATCACTATAGTGATAAACAGTGTTGATACAGTACTCTTGCATTTTCCTTTTCCTTTTTCTTTTTGTCTGAATTTTACCATCCGATTTTCTTGTTTTGTTTTTCGTATTTTATGCCTATCCTTTTTTTTTCTTTTTAAAACCTACACAAACCTACTGTCTTCTTTATAATTTGTTTTTCTTATTTTTTCAAATTTTCCACTTATCATTTTTTTCCTTTTCAAAACCTACACAAATCTACTGTCTTTAGAATTTGCTTTTTTCATTTTTTTCAAAACCTATTTTTATTTTATTTTTTTTTTACCATGCCTCGGGAATGGCTAGCTTCAATATTCAAGATTGGTTTTTCACATTCCTCTTTACTTTGGTGTGCCTACCGACACATTCGTCCAGAACACTAGGTTTTGGCATGTGCGATCAACAACGACTAGGAGTGTAGAGTTACCATTACCAAGACATTGGAAAGCACAGCTCCCAACGTGTTTTCTTGTCCTTTTCTGGAAAAAATTTTTGCCATGGAATCGGCTAACTAAAATTGGTTATGCTTTTAATATTCTTTTACAATATAAAGTTTTATAGTACCTACTATTGTTTTGGGAACTATGAGTTTTTCTTTTTCTTCTCTGATAGAATAATCTTTATCACTTATTTAATGTTTAAATTTATATTTTTTAATGACCGTAAGAAATATTTAAGATATCAATTAATATAATTATTTTAATAATTTGATGGTTTACTAAATGATCTGTTAATCAGTTTGTGTAAATTCTTTAAAAACTTATTGAATTTTGATATCCATGAAAAATGATTGGATTGGGCATGCTCAATCCGATTTTTATGGAATCTGAAACCAATAGGTGGAATCAGAATATGAATTGAAAGGACTTTAAATAAGTTAAATTGTAAAGAAAACTTTGTAGTCTTCGATCAATTTATTAAAAAGTTACTAAGGAGGTACCGTTTCCAACTTGAGCAATAGCATAATCAATATAGGACAAAAATCTGTAAGTTACAAAGAATATTAAATGATAAGAACTGGTCTCGAATTATTAATAAATGGGATTTTTCTTTTGATATGAGTTTGTATAATGAAACAAAACATGTTTTAAATGTACATATATTCTTTATATTGTTAATAACAACGTCTTCAATAATGTGAATAGAGATTCAGAAACAATTTAAATTTACAATATAATTTATCATATATTTTTCAATTCTTTTCATTATCATTTTTTATTTGATTTTTACCCTTGAGCCAACCATGGACCTTATGCGTCTACAGTCAATTTGGAACGACTCTATGGATTGTTTTGGTTCCAAATTTAGTAGGCTAGTTTTAGGCTAATCTAAGATGTTGAAATCAACCATGTGTACATTTAGGTAAATTCACTAGTAAATTCCTTGAGTTCAATTTGATATTTAGTTAAATATTTTATTAGAGCTTATTTTAAACCATTTTAGTATGCGTAAACCACTTTTTTAAAAATAAAAATGTATATAGAGCTAACAAGTGCACTAGATCACATATACAATAATAATACTAACAAGTTCATATCATACCCCATATCTATATTTCTCCAACTTAAATTTACAGCTACAGGCAAGCTAAACTACTCATGAGCTATTTAAGCTTTACTTGTTTTAGACCTAACTCGGCTCAAACTTGTTTAATAAATGAGTTTAGCTTGAACTTTTATTCAAGCTTACATGTTGGACTCGCCAACAGGCTTGTTAAAAGCTTACAAAATATTTTTTATAATATTATTTTATTGTATATAATTATCTATTAATATAAGGTAAATTGTATGGATATCCCTTAAATACTTTAAAAATTGCATGGACCTCCAACTTTTCTAAAAGTCAACACTTATATCCCTGAAAAACTAAGTTGGCAAATAAAATAAAATTCATTTAAGTTAGTGCTAATGCATCATTTAATATAATAGTTTTTTTACTTTTAAAAAAATATCTAGAAATAAATCTAAAAATTAAAAAATATAAATATGTGAAAAGTCAACACTTCCATTATTAATGTTGCCACCAAGATCCAAATTGTAATGCGAATGGATCCAATTAGAATGCCATTATTATTTCATTATTATTAAATAAGATATCAAAAAGAGGAATTCATCATCATATCATGCATATGGATCGCCAATATCATAAAGCAAAAAGGAAAATTGTTTTTGTAATTGTTTATTAGACCTTGATCCTTTTGAAATTTTTTTTATATATAATTGTTGAAAGTTGCCTCTGTTGATGTATCGAAAGCGAAATATGAGTGTAACCAATTTAGAGCCATCCTAATTGGTGGTGGTGGTGGCACTAATGGCTGACTTTTTTTAGATTCTTTTCCAATATTTTTTAAAAGAAATAATTATTATAATGAATGACATGTCAGCACCAAATTAATTGAATTTATATTTTATTTGTCAACTTAACTTTTAAGGGGTGCAAGTGCTGACTTTTAAAAAAGTTGAGGGTCCATGCAATTTTTAAAGTATTCAAAGGAGGTCTACACGATTTACCCATTAATATCATAAATATAACTATATATAATTATTTATGTAAATGAGTCCAAGCACAAACTCACGAATCTTTAACAAGCTCAAGCTTAAGCCTAACTTTTCAGACTCATTAATAGTCAAGCTCAGCTTGCGCTCATTATCTTATAAAACGAGCCAAACCCGAACTTTCAGAAGTCTAGCTCGGCCTAACTCCTTTGCATCCTTACTTATGTTAAAGCAAAATGAAATTAACTCATTTATAGAATCTAAAAGGGAAAATGTCAAATTTTGTACATGGAATTTGCACAAAAATTAAATTTAGTATCTGAATTTTGAAGTGGTTAATTTAATACCCAATCAAAATTTTTCGTAGCTATTTTTTTATCTTACTTAAACTATTTACTCTATATCCTGAAGTAGAAAAAACAATCTATCAATGCTAGACGATATTAGGAGTATTAATAAAAAATAATACTTTATCTCTTGTACATATGCAAATGGAGCAAATGACGTTAAAGATTGGTAAAAATAGTCAAAAGAAAAAAGTTTAATTGAGTATTAAAATAACTACTTTCAGATTTTAAATTAAATTCTTATATAAAGTTTAGGTACCAAATTTTATATCTTACCCCAAATAAAACTAATCCTAATCAACCTAAATATGGGAGTATGGATACCTAATTGATAATTGAAATAAACATATTTAGTTGTAGGATTCTTGATAGGTTTACATTATTTATTTTGATTCCCCTTTTGAGTTATCCAAGTTACTAAAGCAACTTATTTCAAGGCATACATTATCCTAATTAATTAAGTGAACCTTTCTATGTTTGTGAAAGAATTTTCACTTGGTTAGTTGTTTCATATTATAAATTTTAACTCAATTAAAATGCCTATTTCCTTCTGGCCTTGTAATTTGATATTAGCTTGTCACAAAATCAATTGAATTAGTTTTACTTTCTTATCCATTCTAACATGCATTCAATATGAATAAAATAATGCCCAATGAACAAAATAAAGAACACTAAAAAGTTAGAAAAAAAATAACATACAAGTTTTCAAATATCCAATTTAATAATAACACAAATCAATCAATCCGATATCTTGAACAATTAAGTCTAAGCAGTGATTATATTAAAAACACAAACTATAACGAGAATGAATATTTTATATTTTACTCAAATAATTACGTGTTTTACTTTTTGTAGCAAGTGAACATTGTAGAGAAATTATATGATCTCGTCATTAATTTTAACAGGACTGCTCCGATAACTATCCAATAGCTCACATCATTCTTAACTGTGATCGAACAATTAATATAGTTAATATTTCAATTACTATATTTACTTTAACGGTTAGATGGTTAACTAAACAGTCCCGTCAATTGGACCGTAGAAGCTCTCAAATATTATAATAGTTATTACAACCCTATCACATTCTCTTTGAATTGGAATTTCATTCCCTCCTTATTCCATATAATAAAGTGAAAGAGCCATAAATGAATAAACTCTTAAATTTAAACAAGAGCTTTAACCTGACTAATTTAGAATCGAAACCAAATTGGTTAGGCAGTTCCAATATCAATTAGGGAACCATCGGTTTCCACTCCTTGGTGGTTCTTCGGCCCAAAAACATGTAGAACCGATGGTTTCAATGTGTTTTATTAAAATAAAATTATAGAAAAAAAATACATATTAAATATAAATTATTAATATTTAAATTATTTCATATGAATAGGAAATTTTATTATCTATTCACGGTATTTAATATATTGTTATTAACAACTTAAAAAATAAATATTACTTAAAAACATATACAATTTAATATAAAGTTCTCCTAAAAGTAAAATTCTTTTTCTTAATAATATGATGTATTTTCTGTATTGTGATTTTTTATTTAGCTTCTAGAGTATCTTGTAATCAGAAAAAAAGGAAAATAATAATCAACTTTTTTTAAAAAATTATAAAAATACCACGGAATCGAAATAATCCTAAATTTAGACAAGTTAACCTCGTCTCTTCAAGAGACGAGGTCATTAGTGCCTAACTTCGTCTGAACCTCGCTCTTGAAGAGACAATATCAACCACTAATTATCTTGTTCCTTCAAGAGACGAGGGCTATGCATAAAGTAAGGATATCATCTCTTTAAGAGATGAGGTATATGCCTGTCATCTTCTTCTTCCTTATTTCGCGCAAGCAAAAAATCCAAAAATTTGAAACCTTAACCCCAATTTCTGTAATTTCGACAAGGATTTTCACAAAATCACAACCTCATATCGAATAGGTTAGATCATCAAATCGTGAAAAAGTGAAGCAATTCGTGTGCAAAATCCCAAAATTCGTGTTAAACTAGATAAGTGTGTTTCATTTTTCACTTAAGTTTTCGCTATTATTGATGTTGCATTGTTGAATATTAGGTATTGTATATGTTGTTGGATTTTTTTTTTATCAAATTATGTTAGATGGCTGTTGTACGTAGTGTTTGATGAGTTGTGTTGTGGAGTGGTAATATGATTTGTATGCTAACCGTGTGTGCTATTGATGCTGCCTTGTAGAAAATGTAATATGTAATTATGATTATACTCTATAGTTTTTGAATTTAGGAACCAAGTTATGGAATCATATATTGTTATATATCATACACAATGGTCGTGTACTATTATAAGCCTGTAGTGGAAATAGTAGCATTAGCAAATATGTTTAAATATTAGGGGAGTACAATAGATGAGTTTTCATGCTAATTTCATGCATTCACCTTATGTTTTATGAGATGACAAGGTAGGTGAGGAAATGGATAAGGCTAAGTTTGTACTATAAACTCATGGCAACATTGTTGAGGGGGATGATGATTTTGGTTATGATAAGCGATCAGTTGCTGTGGTCAGTGTTAGTAGAAATTCAACGTATGAGTAAATACTTGGTATCATTTGCAATAGATTAAGGTAAATAGATCTACACATCGGTTGAGTTGTATCATAGGATAGCTATTGGAGATAGAACGATACGCTATGATGTTATTTCAGTCACTGATGATCATGCTACATAGGAGATATTGGTATACACTGAAGGGTTAGTGTCTGTATGTGTGCAAATATTTATGAACAAATTGCCACCTACAAGGGAAATGGGTATTAATAGAAATATTGTAGCTAAGAGTTGGATAGACTCAAACTTTACTCCAATTCAAACAATAGGTAGCACATGGGTACAGATGGGTAACTTTGAAAATAGTGCAACTGATTGAACATATGGTAACGATATTGTTGTGATGCAAGACTCCTCGACAAGTGAGTCCAGTGACGACTATGATGATGATGTAAATGATGATGTGGAAGCTTTTTCTTAGGGGATGCTGCTTCAGGTACAACATATTAGAAATGATCGACACCATTTCGTGGCTCCCACAGACGTTGATGCAATAGGGAGCTCAATGATAGTACCTTTTTTCACAATTGATCTTGGTAGTGGTTATGCTACATTTGATGTTGAGAAAGAAATGAGTGCTGAAAATTAGAGTTTCGGTGATGAATTCAAGGTTATGATGCAGTTTGAGACTAAAGATCATATCATACCGGCAGTTAAAATGTGACATATATAAAATCGTTATAATTTCAGGTGGTAGACTCGGATCCAAGGTCATGGGTAGTTAAATGTACCAAATACCAAAATCCATAATAGAGGTTGCGAGTGGAGAGTCAGAGGCTGTTTACAAGAAGTATGGTGGGTGGTTTCACATTATTAAATATGAAGCATCCCACATCTGGTTTGATGAAATCACTAAACGGGGCCACTCTCAGTTAGACTTCACTAGCATGTCTAGGTGCATTATATTGGAGATTCGTAATTCTCCAGATGTAAGAGCGAAGGACCTCCAATTGACCATTTTAAAAAGTTTAAATATAATGTTCATATGAAGAGAATTTGTGAGGCGAAGCAAAAAGCTATTGAGCAGGTATATGAAAGTTGGGAAGAGTCATGTGTGGAGCTTCCGTATATACTTAATGCAATCACATAAGCAAATCCAAGAACAAAGGTTAAGTGGAGAACTGTGGATTCAGATACAATAGGACACGTCTTCCTTAACAAACTCTTATCGACATTTGCTCATTGCATTAAAGCATTCTAGTACTGTAGGTGTGCTTTGGATACATGCTTCAATTTAGTTATAAAAGATTGATATCGATGAACTAAGTTATATCTATTAATTTTTGTAGACCCGTAGTCACGGTTGATGGCAACTTTTTGCATGGCCAGTAGTAATAGATGAGGCAAATCTAAAGTTTATTTCAACTAGTACCATATGATCACGAGATGCTGGATCAATCATATAGGGGTTATAATTTGATATATGGTAAGTTCAATGACTACATAAGCTATATATGAATATATATTGTGTTCGATATTTACTGATCTAAATGTTTACTTTCTCTTATAGGCAAATTTTGTTTACATAGTCTTTGACATGCTAGCATAGAACACTCCTGCCACTACACGAGATGTCATTCGTGTAGTAAAGAAGTTCATAGGGCTTAATTTGAATGATCCAATGCCAATGCCTACCATCACCAGCACCAGCACCAGCACCAGCACCAGCACTGGAAGACCCATAGCCTCAGCTTATACAGAGACGATGGCCACAAAGAGAGAAGCGTAGGTGTGAATGGGGGTTGAGGTCAAGAGCGAAGACGAATCCAAACCATAGACATCAAAGACAAGCCTTTGCCCTCACACGTACACGTACCTGATGAGCATGGCCATTCACAGTTTCATCATGATAAGTTAGGTCATCTGGTAGAGTCCTCGATACAAGACATCTCATACACCGAGTTCCACACCCCTCTTACTCTACAAAAGAGGCAAGCGTCACCGCCATATAATATGGGGGAGGGACTCACTTAGGTGGATCCATACCCCATCCCATTTCATCCTTATAGTGCTGGTAGTGGAGATGGCGGTATTACGTTCACATAGGTTGATCCATCTATGGAGCATCCCCATCAGGATGTCCATCAACGTACACCATACTCTTTGACTTTATCTGGCGGGAACAAGGGAGGCGAGGCACATAGCAATAGAGATTATATAGATTTTCATCTTTTATGATTGTTGTATATAGGATTTTCATATACTTTTGCTGTAAATAATAGAACATTAATGCAATAATTTCATATTATGTTTTATGAATTTTTTATTATGTTTGTGGTGAAAGGTTTCACAAAACTATTGTGATTAAATGGATTAGGTTTGGAATTGTGAATGAATGGATTAGGCTTGGTACTGTGTTTGAATGGATTGGGTTTAGAAATACTATTATGGTTAGGTTATGAAGTTGAAAGTTAGTGGATGGCCAATGAATTATTTATATAGCTAATTGTGAATATTTTAACAGGTTATTACAACGAATGAGAATAAAGAGTGATTTATGAGATATGTTGTGATGGGGGTTGTGTTGTGCTGACCTCGTCCTTTAAGAGACGAGATTAGCTTACCTAAAACTGTGGTTGTTTTGATCTCAGAGGCATTTTGTAATTTTTTTAAAAGTTTATTATTATTTTCCTTTTCCCGTTGTAATCACATATTATTAACTATAATCAATATTGGATGTGTTGTATATAAATAAATGCGCATATTAAATAAATTAAAAAAACGACTAAATATTTTAATACTTTTAAATCTAATTATTATTTGAGTTTTAAATTTATTTTATTAAAAAATATATAATTTTTTTTTTTTACTTGAAAGCAAAAAATAGTCGTTCCACAGTATTAAAACCAAATCGAAAATCACCGATTCCATAAAATTACACCGAAACCGTCTCTCCGATTCCAATTCTTTAATGTCAAGACCAAAACCAGCTGCTTCTATTCCAAACTTCAAAATTGTGATAATTTCTAGTTACGAGAGTTTGTTTGCTGCTTTAGTCTTAGTGGGTATAGGCATCTCTCTGAGTTTGCTCTAAATTGAGATTACACTTGGATTATCCACGATGGGTTTAGCCCTGGACCTGCTCGAGCAGAGCGGATTTGACCAGTGAAGTGGACCCACTATGGTCTATGGGTCCACTAACAGGATTTGTGAATTTGGCAAGTTCAAACAGCTTTACTATTAAAAAAAAATAATTAATATAACATTAAAAAAGAGATGGATCCGACTAGTCTCAATCTGTCCTAAAGTCCATGGGGACGGTTATGGATCCTTATAATTCAGATCCGATGGGTTGGGTCACGGGTTGAACCCGCGCCGTCCCTAGGAGGTGTGTATAGTGGATCCCGTTATTATGCTTGGACTCCAAATATTGGATCGCGAGTCATTGCGACGGATCTTGCACAGATATCGGACAAGTGTTGGTTGGCTGGCATGCGGTTGACTAAAATTCAGTGGAATAATTAAGCATTGCATGAATTTAAAGGACAAGGGCTGGACAAATCTGGTGGGAGTGGTGTCTAAACGCAGCTGACGTGATAAGGATCGAACCTTGACTCCTTCAGTGGATCGAACACTTGCTTGCCGTGATGGGCTGGAGATTCTCAACGGAGCGGACGTGTTTGTTGCAAGTTGTTGACTGAAGACACTACAGTTGACGGATTAAACAGAGCTGGACTGGACGGTAATTGAATGTTGGGCTTCACATGTTGCCTTTGGCCCTGAACCGTTGGGCTTTATGTGAGCTTTTACATCTACCCAATTAGCTTGGTTTACATCTGATTCTTGCATTCGAATTAATTTTTGTGTGTAAATATGTGCATCTTCGTAGAAATATATAAATAAGTGTAGTAAAGATGGCTTAAAGTATGTAATTTTACACTCATCATTTATTGAATCGAATTTGAACTTTACAATGTTTAGCCCAACTAACTTGCAAATTTAATCAAACTTAAATTGAGTTAAAATATTCGTCAAGTTCGAATTAAGTTCAAATATCAATATTATTTAATTTATAATACCACTATTCTTTTTTAGATAATTAGGTTAAACAAGTTTAATCTAGTTGAGTTCAAGTTCATTGAATATCACTTCCAATTGAGCAATAACTCATAATTATAAGCTTAATTAAGCTTAAGTCAAATTTGAGCTCGTTGTGTATCATTTCAAGTCGAGTTAAGATCAAAATTAGAAGCTTGTTCTAGTTCAAGTTGAGACCAAGCTTAGAATTTCATGTTGAGTTTGAGATTGAACCCAATACTATATCATCTCTTTGTGTGTAATTGAGTGAGTTTATAGGATATATGCATTTTCATAAAGCATGTTTTAGTTCGAAAATTTGGGATCGCATGTCATGAGCATATACAATGCAATGCCCCTCAAATTTAGATTATGGAACTTTAATTACAAAAGTGCCTTTTCGATATAATGGCTTGAAGTTTATCAGAACTCTAAAGTTAAGCGTGCTATAGGCAGAGCAATCCCAAGATGGGTAATCTCCTGAGAAGTGCTGGCACCAAAAGGATAAAACCGTATGGCATGTAGCCAAAGCAGATAATAACTCGATAGATAGAGTTTTGAGTCATTACACGGTACCTTTGGCTGTCCTGGTTGTGACTGAGTATGTACTGGAAGGGCCAGTGTACTTGAGATCGCGATCTCTACCCAAGGTAGCCTGAGGGTCTAGGGGCACCCCCTCCGCTGCAGTGGAGCCTAGGGTAGCAGGTCATAACAAATGGTATAAGAGCAGTGGTTTTGGACCTGTGTAACAAAATTGATAGGGACGTCAGTTCTATAAGCAGAGAAGTATCTAATACCCCTCAAATATAGATGGTGGAACTCTAATTATAGAGGCATCTTTTCGGTGTAATGGCTTAGAGTTTATTATAACTCTAAAGTTAAGCGTGCTCTGGGCAAAGCAATCCCAAGATTAGTGATCTCCTGGGAAGCGCTGGTACCAAAAGGACAAAACCATGTGGTATGTGGCCAAAGCAGATAATACTTGAAAGGTAGAGTTTCGAGTCATTACACAGTGCCTCTGGTGTTCTAGTTGTGCTTGAGGGAACACTAGGAGGGCCAGTGTATTCAGCATTACGATCCTTACCTAGGGTGACTTGAGGGCCTAGGGGCACCCCCTCTGCTGCGGTAAAGCCTAGGGTAGTAGGTTGTGACATACATCTTACAATTGACACCTAAATACAAAAAGCTTTTAATTATGTGGTATGATGTATTTTCTTGACATATATGAGGCGTCTTATAAGTAATATATAAAGTAGATCACTAATGGATAAAATAATATGACAAATTCATTGGAAATCCAATTAAATTAAGCTAACTAATAACCTATTGATTTAGGTCAATATCTAGTCAATGGTCAAATTTTTCTCACATATTGAATCAATATGTGCGTAGAAAGATTTTAAAAAAGAAGAAGAAGAATGGAATTGAGTGATAAACTTGTTATGATTTTATTTGCATTGATACGAATGGGCTATTAGATTTTTAGGGTTGGAAGGAAAGCATTCAAACCTCATGCTACAAATGCCCATGTGAGTAAAAGTTCCATATTGATTGTGGAAGATAATTGATATTAATTTATAAGACCAAGATAGTAAAGTTTAAATCAACACTAGTTAGAATTCTTGAATGAAGCGGTATAATATTGAGTAGTCAAAAAACACATAATAATATTGAGCATGAAGTTTTTTTACTTTGCCATGAGTCTTCCAATGTATTAATTATTCAATGTATACTGTTAGCATATTACTTTTATTCATGGCTTATTTTTATTGGTATATATTTTTTATTTCTTTCAAATTTGTTGGTAGATAATTTATTAGATATTTTATAGAGAATTATACACTATGGCTGATATGTATTTGCTAGTGAAAGTAATCTGTTGGTAGATAACTAATCCAATGAATTTACCGATAACTATGGATTATAAGTGTAATTAATTTGTGAAGTATTATATGATGATTTGCAATTTGAACTTCGTAAAGTAATTTAAATATTTGAATATCAACGAAAATGTAAAACAATAGAAGAAAAAAATTAATTAGAATTTTGAATAATTAGTTATTTTAACCAAATCAAACCGTTATTTAATAATTTAGTAAAATTATAATCCAAATCAAACTGTTATTTGATAGTTTAATTTAATATGAACAAAAAAAAATCAAACCACGAGTAATGATTTAATTTAGTTTTTAATAACATTTGAACCAAAACGATTCCTATCTGCTCTTAACCACAACACACTTCAAACAGGTGTACAAAACCTTAAAAAATAATAATTAATTCACTAAGAAAAAATGGCTAAACAAGGGAAATCATTTTGAGTGTCTTGACTATTTTCCAAACAAGGGAAATTATTTTTGAATATCTTGATTATTTTTTATGTGCACTAATAAAGATTAGATTGATTCTTTATGTGAGAAATGCAACCACGAGAAAGATGCACAATTCCAATATGAGATTAAGTTTGGCTAAAAAATTGAAGATCATCCATCAAATATACTTCAAATGAGTATGTGATATTAACTCTAGGAAAAAGAACCCAAAATCTTATCAAAAGTTAGGTCATGTGGGTAAATATAAAAATGGCTAAAATGATATAGATGATTGAGATTCTTTATGAGAGTCATGCTTATCCTTAGTGTATCTACTCAAGGGTAAGCAACCATTGAAAATAAAATGGTCATATACATTTTTTTTCTAGTAAGGATGGTAATATACGTTTGAGATTGAAAAAAGCTTATTGTTAAGATATAATGTAAGAATGGTTCTCAAAAGTTTTAATTTAATGAAAGGCATTGCATTTGATGAAACCTCGAAACGCTCTCACCACAACTCGGGGAGTGGATGCGAAGGGAAAGGATGGTCTATAGATCAAAGAAGAGTTCTAAGTCTGTATATAATTAGTTTGACTTGATCGTAATTATAATACCCTAAAAGTTCATTAAAGCGTATACAACCACGTATAACATTTATATATGCACACATGCTTTCTTAAAAGACTTATTTATTTTAAACATTGCTAACCAGTTTTAGATTACCAAAGTCATTTAATTAGATTTCAAGATAACTGGATTTGACATCGATAAAACAAAACTTTTACAAAAATAAAGCTTTAAAATATTATTCCAAACATATGGGCTTCATAATCAGCCCCTTAAAGAAAACAAAATACATATTTCAAGAAATAAATCCAGTTCTTATAACAAAAGCAAAACAAAATCAAAATTAAACTCCAACTACGGTCCTAACCCACTTAACTCTCCAACAAACTCTTCTCGATTTTTCTTCCAAAACCCGAGACAACATCACCATCTTTAATCATCACATTTATCTTCATAAACATATCATCACCACCACCTGAAAAAAGATAACAACAACAATAATGAGCTAAAGTCTAGTACGACATTAACAAAAAACACACATGAGATGACATAAGTCTAGCTAAATGCAATGTAATGCAATAAACAACAAGTTATTATCTTTTATTTAAATAAAGCAAGCAATAGAGCACTCACACTCCAGACCAATCCTAGGAACCTGAGGGTCTTAAGCAACAACAGCTGCTCAGGGGATTAATATAGGTAGCCCAAATATCTACATCTCATATATCTATCTAAAAAAAGAAAAATAGCCTCATTTAGGGTTCATAGCCATTACACACACTCTACCCATCTTAGTCCATAATATAAAAGGGTTCAACTGGTCCCATAAACATAAGCCCTAATATATTACTTCTTACCGGTCAAGATAGACATTACACTGACATTATTTACCCCATTAGCTACCCGCTGAGCCACTTATAAATGTCACTACATCATGACAGAGGTGGCCTATGTGCCTAAATTATTGTGCCCCATCGAGACAAGGTTGTCACTCCTCGGACTAGATTCAACGGCACAAGCATAAGCATAAGCATAAGAAACACTCAATATTAAAGGCCGTCTTTAAGTTTTAGTTCATTTATGAATTCCTATCTTCACATACAACTAGCACGTCACTGCATACCTTATAGTTGGAATCTATACAAGCTTATAAGGTAAATTAGAAGCCAACTCAGAAGATAGATCAGGTTCTCATATCCGTAGATTTAAAAATTAAACTTATATGAACATGTAAATAGATTATCCATATATATCAACCTCATTTTATAAATCATGTTTGATTAGCTATGGCTACGAAGATCACCTCATCAAAATACGGATTGTTCCCCGTTATTTTTCAAATTATTTCTTTTCTCTTTATGTATAGTCTCTTATTATAAAAACATCATCATATCATTTATACTCAAACATTCATTTCCCAAGAAAACACACATTTGAAACATGATACTCCCCGTGTTATTCATAGATTATCCTAACATCTTAATATGATCCAATTATTAGCTACTAAACCCATTTTAACTTAATCTTAACCAAGTTAATTTAACTTAATCAATCTAATTCATTTTAACTTATTCAAGTCCATTTAGCCAAGTTGAAATTGGGTTTATTAGCTAAGTTCGTGTTTTATACTTAACTACACGCACTTAACTAGTAAATACAAGCTTTCAACTTTGTTTGCTTATGGAGCAGCTAGAAACAAATGAAATTTATGCCTTAATAATTTTATATTTTGCAAATCTTAAAACATGAAAGTTGTAGATCTCTTTTTAAGATTTCTACAGCATCATGAATCATCTCGATTTGAATTTGGATGAAAAAGATATGATCAAAATAGTATCACGACTAGAGAAAAATACTGGTAGATACATTACCTCGTGTTCCAGCCGTACTATTCTGGAAAAACTTATGCTCTTTGAGTTTTTGAGAGTAGAGAGAAGCATGAATAGATAAGGGAGGCTGTTAACTAGTCATGCTTCTCCTTGGGTAAGTTAAAAACATGTGTTTTCAAGCAACAGCAAGGAGCACAGCTCAATATAAGGTCCGGTGTTTACTTCGTGCTCTTTGCCCTATTCTTTGTTTCAAAAACTTTACTTATTTTTCGACTCGTTTTACATCATTTTTTATCATCTAACATCTTGTACTCTACATATAAACCTGCAATTATCATCTCTAACATCTACATTCATGTTTTTATTTCATATTCCATCAAAACCATTCCACCAACTTCTAATTTGCACATACACATAATACGATCTAAATCCCAATTCACATGCTCGTATATTCATTATTCACCAACTTCATTATAATTTCTACTTACATCCAACTTCAAGACATCATATACATGTAATAACAATAATGAAAATAAGAAAAATAACAACATTTATCTTTGAGCAAAAGCATGCACTTGGATCTTCTTTCCTTGTTGTTAAGCTACTACCAACTTGACTTTTTTCTCTTATCTAATCTTCTAACTTTGGTTTTTCTTTTAATCCTTCTTGAAATTTCATATTTAGAGATGATTTTGAGAGATAAAAGAGAAAGAAAGAAACGAAAAATGAAAAGAAAAAGGAAGGCTAGGGAACGAAAAGTAAAAAGGAAAGGATAAGGATAAAATTAGGATTTTTTAGAATAAATGTATTAGGTTTAGAACTTTCATATCAATATCTTTATTTTTGAGAGTTTTTAGAGTGATTTCAAAATCAATAGATTAGAAATTAAAAACTTAAAATAATAACTTAATTTAGGAACTTAGTTTAAATCAAATTGATGTTCAATTTGAGTTAGACTTAAGAACTAAAATTCTTATGCAAGCAAATGATTTCAAAATTGATGGGGATTAAGGATATGAAATATTGAGCTAAAATTTAGGGACCTAAGAATCCATTAAACATTTAAACAATATGTTTTAGGGGTCTATGAATTCAAATCTCAATTTCAACTTAGGTAATTACCAATTTTAATTATGCCAACTTGTTTAATTATATCACATCATTCATTTGACTCATTTGAGCTATTTAAACTTAATTTCTAACTTAGGTGAAGGTTTGAGGTATTTCAATAATTGACCAAAGATAAATTAGGAATGCATATAAAAGGATCGCATCATACAATTATGCATTCATGAAGATATCTAACATGAGTATAATTGTTTGATTATGCTAATTTTTTATTTTATAAGTCTTTTCTTAGCTAAGGTTGCTGTGAAATCAATTAGATGTAAACTCTTTGTTGGTCCAATTCAATTGTTTGTGTGTGCGTGTTTTAGGTTTGGTTGGGGAGGGGGGGTGGGGGGTGGTGGTGGTGGTGTTCAAAAATTTATAATTTTTCTTTTCAATTAAAACCACCTCTTAATTAAACAAGTTTAGTGGCTTAAAACAATCAAATTAACAATAATAAAACACAAGTAATAAAAGAGAAGGGAAGAGAAAAGTAGAGTAAAGTATTTATAGAAGTTTGCCTTTTGCATCAATCATCTCTTTCAGCTCCAAGCCAAAGACCTCATATTCCACACGAGTTTGTTTTATTATGTCCAATAATCAAATAAAGATTACAAGGTTTTCCAAATACAATCTTAGACTAAATCCTCCTTGATTAGTCTCTTAGCTAAACATTAGTTAAAAATGAACTTGAAGGTCACTAATAATCTAGAAATTGTGCTAACACAATGTAACGCCCTAAACTGAGCATGTTAACAGCCCGCCATATATCCTCACTAGAGATGGAGATACTAAGGCTTGAATGCTGCTAAACCATAATTTATAACAAAATATAGCTCCAATGATTCACATTAAAGGGCAATTTCCAAAACATTAATCATAAAATGAAAATTTCTAAACAACTCAATTGGCATAAGCCAACTGCTAACTTAAAACACTAGATGAAAAGACTTAAACATAAAAGAATCATATAAATAATACTTAAACTCCAAGAGTCCATAACTCTAGCTCTCTCATAATTTTATTCATTCTAGAAATCAACTAGAAAATTGATTCCACTATCGTCATCCCCATAATCCACGTATATATCGTAACCGATCAAATGAAAAACCACTGGATCATCACCTATTCCTAAAAAAAGAAAAAGAAGAATGAGCACAAAACTTAGTATGCCAAACCACAACTACACACGCATGAAAAAATAACTCATAGATTCCATTATCCTCTGGGTTTGGCCATAATATAAGCTAAAAATTTAAAAGAATTAAAGTTTAAAATCTAATTTTATCACCTAAAAATTTTAATTGTTTTTTATAATATACTAATTAATGTTTTCTAGCCATTATGCACTAAAAAGTGGAGCTTTTACTGATTACATCTATTGCAAAAGTATCAGGAGATTTAATGCATACTGGCTGTAGGAAGTTTTAAAACACGGCCTATTGTCCTTTTTCTCTCAAATAAAATATCTTTCATTAAAGGCAAAAATGACAACTCCTGGTAAAACTATACTTACTTTTGTCTAACGTTAAAAGAAAATTAAACAGTAATTTGAAAGCTTACATCAACTGGATGTTGTTACATTAAATAAACAAATACGAAATTTTCAAAAATATCTACTTTCTTAAAAATCTTCTCTTTTACCCGCCCAATCTCCGTTCTCTCAAAATATTTACATTTCTGGTTTGAAACATTCCCTCCCTCCCTTCCCACGATCATATTTACGAGCTTTTCAACCAAAGTTTTGAAAGGAAGAAGTAAAGTGATCTCTAAAAGCACAACATGAGCTTTCAATCAAGACTTTGGTTTTCCCAAGGATTACTACGATTTCTAAGCATGATGCACAGGTGAGTGGCCTGAATCCTGTCACAATGATGTGCTTGTAACTTAGTCGTACTAGTTTATAAACAAACTCAATTGATTATGTATGGGGATAGGGATAATGTATGGTGTGTGGTGCATGGTGTTGTGATAAGCTTAAATAACAGAAGTGATAATAACCTCCTTGAAGATGATATGCAATGAATCATTGTTGATTGTCTGAATATGGTATGATCACCACTAACCTAATTTAAAACTTACCTGACTTTTAATCTAAAATTGACATGCATGGCACGATAGCATGCTGCATTAGCATAGTACCCATGTCAAGTGTTGGTATTGTGATTCTGTAATGGTGCCTTGTCACTTGTGGAAGAGTTTAGGTAGGGCCATCATAGGGTTGTGGGTCTTACGAGAATTATGCAGGCAGTAAAGGGCGTTGCTTGTGTTAGAATCGGCTTTAGAGTACCAACACTTTCATAATTATGATGGTTCGAAAAGAAGTGGTGGTTACGTTCATAGTATATATGTAAGTAACAAATGACGATATTTAGGAAATCCTCCCTTCTTAGCTTTACTAAGGGGCAGTTTAAGGTTATGTTGTTAATACATATATGTATATGATGATGAGTTGAGAAAGTTCCGCCTTTCTTTGTTCTCAGTCTCTCCTGAGCATGCACTACTTAAGATTAGTCCCTTCAACCCCCAATAGATGGTGTAAATCCCCATTAGTTTAAATTCTGGCCATTCAAACTATGCATTACATATGGTTGAGTGTGACATTGCATATGTTTGTAATTAAAACTTGCTTGATTATTGTTTGAAGATTGATCTGATTCAGTTATCTCACCGAGCTGTGATTTGCTCACACCTTTTAGATTTCACATGCTTTCAGGATCTCTAGAGTGAATCCATGTTGGTGATGAGCAGATGTAGTAGATTTCGATGGAAAAATCCAGGCTCGAGTGAAAGTGATGATAGTCTCCTTGTATAGAACCTCTTGTTGCTCCCTTTAAGTTTGTAAACCTTGCTAAGAGTTGTTCTTTGTGTATGAACAATGTTTTGTTGTAAATAACCTATATGTATTGTGAAATTTCTTATCTGGACAGCCTTGCGATCCTGTTTTTAAACTACCCATGCCACAGCGTATCTTAATGGTATGTGATGTCTATTGTAATTTTTTTAAAAGGCCTTGGTAAGCATCGTTACTATTGGGGTTCCATGTAGGGTGTGACAGATTCACATGCAACACAGTAATACATGTAACAATCAATAAACTAGTTAGCCCAACGATCAACACATTTTAGAACTATTTGCAACTAACCCTAAACCTGGAGCAACTAGTGTTAAGTCCATTTGCAGTTATTAAGCCTATATTCACAAGCAATAACCAGGGTAGGATGAACCCGATCTGATACTTGAAATATCTAATTCAACAAAATCATAATCACCTAATCACATATAGCAAAAACTAACTAAAAACCTTTTTTTCAAAAGAAAAACATTACTTCTAAAGTCATTTAACCTCCTAAGCTATTAATAACTACAACTACTATAGATTTAGATATGCCTTACTACTTGGATTTAGGAGTACTAGATATTAATCTAAGAGTTTAGGTGCTTAGAAATGTCAAAACAAAGGTTAAAAGAAAGTCATAACATCCCCCCATTGATCATACCGTAGTAGAAGGTGTGATAGGCTCTGGGAAAGAAAACATATCGAAACTTCTATGTCACGCCTACTATAGAGGACGTGATGGCCATCACAGCCATGATGGAGATGGTAATGGCTATCACAGCCACTGTCACAGCTGTGATTAGCTATAATGCACCACTATAGAGGAGATCACGGCCTGTATCATGGTTGTGACCCCCATTCGCTCCAAAACACAAGAAATCTCCTAAACATCCTCTTTCTCGATCTTAAACCATACAAGAATCCTAAAACAAATGGAAAACATTTAAACACTTTTAGAAATCACATTATCTACAAACAAACAACCTTCCCTTCTTTTTCACAAATAACAAATGCCACTAAAACAAAGATTGAGGTTTTTCTCCTAACTTTTCCCTGAACGTAACAACTTTATACCAAAAAGGCATATTAAAGAACCCAGGTTTGATGCAAGACAAGAAAGAAAACAACTTACCTTTATCTCGTAGCCTCTTGATGGTCCTTTAGAGGAGGTTCTAGCAAGACAGATTTCTAAGGCTTAAGGATTGTGTATTACATTTGTAGATGAAAAGGCACGTATATTATGAATAGGCAATTATTACTGTATATTTTTCTTGCAAAAGACTATTTTGCCTTCTCATATAACATTTATAACGTTCATCTGCCCTTCTTTATAAATAATTTTATTTTTATATTATATATCTCCACTCCTAAAAAGAAACTTTCATCCTATAAAGTTACCTGGATCATTGAAAATTCGGGATACTTTGTCCTCATCTCTTCCTCTAGCTCCAAAATAGCTTCCCGCTCAGTTTGATTCATCCATTTCACTTTCACATGTTTGATCACACATCTTCTTAAAATCTACTCTTCGATATCCACAATTCTTACTAGCTTCCCAACTGCAATGAGATTTGGTTGTACCTACAACAGTTCCAAGTCTGCTATCTATTCAGGATCTTTCACATACTTTCTCAATGTAGAAACATGAAATGCATTGTTTACTCCATCCGAACTGGATGGTTGTGCTAAGCTATAAACCACATCAACTATTTGTTCTGAGACTTCAAAGAGTCCCACATACCTAGGGTTTAACTTGCCCCTTAAACCAAACCTGACAACACATTTAGCTGGTGAGATCTTAAGTAAGACATGTTCTTCTACTTGAAACTCCAAAGGTGTCTCGCCCTAAAGAGTATCTTATCCATGACAATTCGTCACATATAATATTAAAGCTTATGAATGACTTCCCTTGATTATGCATAAGTTTCAACATAATATGCAAGACGTACTTTCACAACAAATAGGAGACATTGGTAGAGCACGTAGTTCAAGAAGGTAATAATAAATGGCATAGAAGAAATGTTTAAACTTAAACTTACATAACCTAAATATTTAAGTCTCACATCATCATAGGAGTAGTCCTCCATTTAAGTCTCAAAAATATCACTAGACTAACATAGCTCATTCTAAAGGAAAATAAACAAAGTGCTAAGAGATTTTAAAGGAAATATAATCTAAAATCTTCAAGTAGAATTCTTCTAAAAGCTCCTAAAAGCCAAGTCTCAACTGGATAAAAAGGGACCTTGGAACAAGAAAAAGTGAACATGCGATAATAAAAATCTATCGGGGTATAAACAACACTTGCTTAGTTAGTAAATTCCCGTAATGACGTACTTACAAATAATCAAACAAGTTATTGTTAAGCAAGCATATGAAATATAACATCAATATTAGCAAACAAACACATATGATTAACTGAAAATCATATGTTGAATAGATCTATGCCCCTCACATAGGGATTAGGGAGGTTACAGGCACATATTTAGGCTCTTACGTACCACATATTGTTGTAGATTTTCCAGCTCCTACTTACCACAACTACTATTCTCTCGTCCCACACGAGGGAATGGTAGCGAAAATGATATGACTTATTGCGTTTCATGCATGATCTATTTATTGTTTCATACTGAATTGAGTTATTAAGAAATTTAAGGGTGATCATCAACATACATACAAACAATACAACACTACATTGAAAACAAAGTATTAATCAACAATTCAAGTTTCGATATACTTAGCTTTCTTTCAACAAACACCAACAATACAATCATATCACATGAAATTCCCCACATGCATATTCTATTTTTATCTTTTCCTATTTTCTAAAGCTTCTATTCTATAAGCACATACATGAATACATAAGACAAGGAGATAAACTCACATAACCCTCTCTTGAACGTTAATCGAAATAATCATCGGGGAATGATACGTCAAATTCCTCATCATCTAAATAAAAGAAATACCTGGATTGAGTATTTCATATTGGTTCCACTTAAATTTTCAACTCTATTTATTTTATTCGTGTCACTTTTCCCTATTATGAAAGTTCCTCATAACTTGTTCATTTTAACTTGCAATTTCGCATATGAGTAGTCGTTTTCTACCTACTTTTGATGCTTTATCCATTTCTAAGGTTATTTTTAACATTAGAATCATTTAGGTCTTGGAATCCCGTAGAACAAATTGCATATAGAAGTTCCAGACTTTGATCCTTTTCAAATTTTTGCAATTTTACTTCATTTGGACTCTCTAAAGTAAGTATAAAATACTTCCAATTTTAGAAGCCATATGTAAATAATAATACTTCATAGGACATGCATGATCTTAGTGTTGTTGCTTAAAATATAATTTTATGTGCAAGTCCACTTAGGACAATGCCATACATAGACAATCAAAGTGTCGTCCTAGTAACACCAGTACTCTAGGTCCACTAAACCTAGCCAAGCACAAGCAACAAACATTTGAAGCCGAATGGTGTCAAGTTCATTTGCAGTTACTAAGCTTGCATTCACAAGCAACAACCAGAGGAGGACGTACCTGATACGATGCTTGAAATAACTAATTCAACAAAACCATAATCACCTAATCACATATAGCAAAAACTAACTCAAAACTTGTTTTCAAAAGAAAAATAGTACTTCTAAGGTCACCTAACCTCTTAAGCTATTAAGAACTACAACTACTTTAGATCTAGATATATCTTAGTATTTGGATTTAGGAGTACTGGATATTAATCTAAGAGTTTAGGTGCTTAGAAATGTCAAAACAAGGGTTAAAAGAAGGTCACAACACCCCTCCCACCTCGATTGATCACACCGTGGTGGAAGGCGTGATAGGCTCTGAGAAAGAAAACCATGCTGAAACTCCCTTGTCACGCTCGTTATGAAAGGCGTGACGGCCATCACAGCCACTATTACAGCCGTGATGGAGATGATGACAGCCATGAATACCTCTGTCACAATCGTAATTAGCTAGAATTCGCCACTCTTGAGGAGATCAGGGCTTGTCTCATGGCCATGACCCATGTTCACTCCAAAACACGAGAACAGCTTATAAACATCTTTTTTCTCGATCTTGAACCATAAAAAATTTCTAAAATGAATGGAAAACATTTAAACTCTTCTACAAATCACATTACCTGCAAACAAACAACCTTCCCTTCTTCTTTCGCAAATAGCAACAACCACTAGAACAAGGATTAGGGTTTTTAACCTGACTTTTCCTTAAATGCAACACCTTAATACCGGAAAAGTGGATTAGGGAACAAAACCTTGCAGGTTTGATAAAAGAAAAGAAACAAAACAATTTACCTTAACCTCATAGCCTCTCGATGATCCTTCAAAGGAGATTCTAGCAAGAGAGATTTATAGGGCTTAAGGATTGTGTATTACGTATGTAGACAAAAAGGCACGTATATTATGAACAGGCATTTATTACTATATACTTTTTATTATAAAAGAATATTTTGCTCTCTCATAGAACAAGTTATGACATTCATTTGTGGTGCTTTATAAATTATTTTATTTTTATATCACACACAACATAACAAACATAGCTTAATCAACAAAGAAAATTACAGCAAAAGATAATATAAAAGTTACAGGTCGGCTTGCAAGTTGTAGGAGAACTTAAAATTTATATGAATAGTTTTTTAGTTTTGTATCTTCATGATTTTGAAAGACTGGAGTATTTTATAATATGGTCCTTCAACAGATAGGATAATATAAATCCTAAACTTGTTTTGAATGTTGGAAACTTCCTAATATCTTGCTTGGTTTTGCTTGGGTTTATCTTCAGTTGAATTTGAAAAATCAAATTATGACTTGGTAGTCTTCTCTTTCACGTGTCTTGTTGGAGTTATATGATTTCTTCATATTTTCCATCAAAGCTTATCGAGAAAAATCACGATAAAAACTTATTAGTTCTGCTTAAATATGATAAACAAGCATATCCGTAATAGCACTGTTTTGCTATTAGGTATCTTCAAATCATTTCAAAAATTCAAAATCTGACTTGATATAAATATCCTTTGTATGTCTTGTAGTTCCTTTGATATTCTCTTGAATTTATCTTTTTATAAATATCCAAAATTTCGTGCTAGAACTTATTAAGCATGATCTGTCATGCAAAACATATGTATCTCTCTCTTCTCCTCGTCACAACACCCCAACACCCCCACCCCAACTTTAATTTTTTTTAAAGAAAATATATTTCGTTTAAATATTGATAAAGTTCTCCAGCTTTTCTCTTTTGATAACCTTCAACAAATCTAATCCAAAACGCATGAGATATCTTCAAATAGTATGAGGAAAATATCCTTAATTTCGGACATAAACTAAATCAATTCAAGAAATCAATTCTACAATATAATGTCTTGAAGAAATATTAGTAAAGTTGTTGTAACTTAAATAAAACAAATAATCCCCTTGGATATTTGTTTGACTTTTAGTGAAACAAGATAAATATCACCAACAGATATTTATCCCCGAAATAGGGCCTTTGATGAAACAAAAAGACTTTGTTTGAATAGATTTTCATGCATTTTGTATGTTCTTGGGTCGTTCCAAACTCATGTAGCTTAACCTCCGAAGTTTGCTAGTTTTCATTCATATTTAAAATTCTTCCAATCAACGTTTTGAGGTTCGCTCTGCTTTTCATTGATTTATAAAAGTTTCAATTTTCCTCTAATGTTTGAATTACCTTTTCTTTAATTTTTCTTAAAATCATCTTAACCCAACCATATGATTTTAAATTCACTTCACACTTATTTGCACACTCATAAACAATATTAGTAATTACTAATACATTTTTGTTATCATTAGAACAAACTGAGGACTTAACTCTCTTAATAAATATATAAGGTTAAGTGTATAATTCTACCTATTTAATATGATTTTATATAGTTTTTATTGATTTCATGCATTCCATTTATAGGTAAGATCACAAATTTAACAACCTTGATGTTGGGTTCATCATCTAATTTGCTATTTATGGATGGCAATGGCATGTTGATTATGACCATCAAATGAATTCACAATTGAAAATGCATTGAGCAAGTCTTTTTGGTATAAAAAACTTAAGACCAACTTATGAAATCCTCAACATGAGAATCCACGTAGACTAGGTAAAAAAAAAACACTATCACTATCATCTTATGTTTATTGTTTACTACTTCAATTTTACTATCACCTCATAACCACTGGCATAACCGCCATTCTTTCTAGCGTCACTACTAAAGCTACCATCATCACTATCAATACGATCTTAATGATAAGTTGTCACCAGTATCCTTGCATTATAATAATAACAATAATAATAATTACTAACATTTGCACTATCATCATTCTCATTAAATATGATACATGTGCAAAAAACCTATATAACAATTCTTTTTTTTTAAAGAGAGAGAAAGAGAGATTTATACTATACTTAATGTACCAATGTACAAAATTTTTTCTTGCATTATACTATAATTTATATGGTGTGAAAACTAAACACTAACCGACTGTTTATTCACATTTCTTTTGCATCCAAAAGAAAAGTAATCTTCAGTACTAAAAATTCTCTTAGTCCCACAAGTGCATACATATTGTCTGAAATTTATTTTATCCCTACCGGAAAAGGAAAACCTATAACTTGAAAGCAACAATTCGATGTCTTGTATTTCTAGCTAATGGAATAGGAATCAATTACTCAAATCTTATCTTATATTCTAATGGGTCCCTCCATTGTCCACGAAGATAATGACCCAATTTGTGTATGCAAAAAAAAAAAAAAAAAAAAAAAAAAAAAAGAGTTAAGCGGGCATTTATTTCCGCTGTCATAAAGTTATAAAAACCAAAGTCAGAATAGATTACATCATTAACTAGGTAGATTTTTTAGTGGTCCCAGCGAGCTTGCCAAGTCTTGGATTATCCACATTCACGTGTATTTAAAAAAAAAAAAAGAAAAGAAAAGAAAATCCTGATGTACTTGGGAAATATATATATATATTATATATATATAACCATTCTTCTATCTTGTAGTATGCTATCGCGGATGCATCCACATTCCAAAGTTTTAATTTTTTATTTGTTTAATTTTATAATTAATGATAGAGAGTTAGTAAATGAAATATCAAATCTATGTTTATATATTAGCTTCATGTTAATTAATATCCTAAATTATGAGAGACCCATTTATTTTTTTAAATGTATTAGAAATTTGCTCTATATTTAGGAAATTTAATGCCGATAAAAAAAATATAAAATTAGATTTTCCTTTTGTTTCTGTGAGGAAAAAGGTTTTCATGCAATGTTTATGTATAATTTAAAATGAAAATTGATTTTTTTTTCAAGATTATAGAAAAATTAAATATTTGTCTCATAATTATATTATATGAATGCTTTATAACTTTTAGATATACAAGAAATAAGTTAGTCTTTAATATTATATAGCATTCGCTGTTTACACTTTTGGAATAATGTGAATACGCAAATTCAATTAAAAATATTATGTATCTTACAATTCAATATCAGTGTTATCAGACCGGGACAGTCAAATCGATTGAATCTATTTTAATCAGAATCGGCTATAAAAGTGGGCCGGTTCATACATTTAGACTGAATTTGCATTGATCCAGATTAATCCAATTGACTTAGGTGTCAAATTGGTCAAACCAGCCGACCTAGTAAAAGGAAAAAATTTATTAAAATTTCAAATATATATATTCATACTATATAATAAATTTACAAAATATAATCGCTATAATTTATATTATGCTTTCTTCTCTTTTTAAGTTAGATATATCCGGTGACAAAAAAAAGGTATATATATATATATATATCTTGCATTAATTTAATAACTAATTAATGAATTTGATTCATACATAAATTTAATTGAGTGCTATCATTTATATATGTATTTCATAATTAAAATGTACCTTATAATTTCACTTTTTAATAACCCCAACTTAACCCTTGACCTCCTAACGTAATCGGATTAAATCTTGTTCTGATTCTAACAACACTATTTAATATATAATATATATATTACTAGTGTTTTTATTTATTTCTCGCCTTAAACATTTAAATCGTAAATTTTATCAATTTGTATAATTAAAAAAGTATCAATTTATTGTATATAAAATGTTCAAGTATATTTATAAGAACTAGATGAAATAGTTAATTATAAAAATAAATAAAATAAAAATAGCTAATTATTAGTAAAGTTTAGATACAATATCGATACTTTTAACTTTAAATAGCTAATTGAATAAATTAATAACATTTAAGTATTAAATTAAATCTTAAAAAATCTTGGGGGAAATCTAGCTGATGATTCATCCATAGTACCAAAAGAGTAAACAATAAGAAAATTTTAAAAACTCACTTTTTTTCCTTCCCACATTTCATAAAAAGCAAAAAGGCCAAAAGGAATTATTCTTTTTTTTTTTTCTTTTATTTTTTCCTAACATCTGAGTTTCTCTTTAATCATCATCATCCACTTCCTTTTCTTTACACTCTCTCTTCTCTCTCTCATTGATCGCAGCAATTCGACTTCATGGTCGTTTAGTGGCCGATCCAACTCACGCCACTCGCCGTTCCAATCCATCCGAACTCGGAAGGTTCAATCTCTCTTCATTTCCTCTCAATTTCTTTTTCCTCTTTTTTTGAAAATTGATTTGTCTTTTCATTATAATTACGCGTTGAAGAATCCAAAATTTCAATCGATGAGAATCGAAATCCACGACGGAATCAATCGAATTAGGGTTACGTCTCAATGATTTACTGATCTGATTTGGTTAGGGTTTGTTGCTGTGAGAAAATTAGGGTTAAATCTGGTTCGTAATGTTAAAGAAAATCATAAAAGGAGGGCATAAGAAACCCTCGAAATCGGATCCTAATGATGCTTTTCAGTACGGTTATACTGCACCCGGAAATCGGAATTCGGGTTCTGTTTCAACATGCAGTGTTGTTGTTAACCATGCCTCCCGAGGTGGTCCAGGACCGAATTCGCCGCAGTTTGGCGGACAGGAGACACCGTTCACTATGGCTCCACTGTCCGGGACGGTGCAGCCACTGCCCAATTTCCGCGAGGTGCCGCCTGGGGATAGGCAATTACTGTTTCTAAAGAAATTGCAGTTGTGCTGTTTGCAATTCGATTTTTCGGATACCATGAAGAATGTTAGGGAAAAGGAGATTAAAAGACAGAACCTTGTGGAGCTTGTTGAGTTCTTACAATCGGGAACGGGGAAAATCACGGAGCAATGTCAGCAGGAAATGATAAGAATGATTTCGGTGAATATATTCCGGTGCTTGCCACCTACATCTCATGAGAACACGGGGCAGGAGGTTACGGACCCTGAAGAAGAAGAGCCTTATACGGAACCCTCTTGGCCTCATTTGCAGCTTGTGTATGAGCTGTTACTGAGATACGTGGTTTCTTCAGATACTGATACAAAAATTGCCAAGAAGTACATTGATCATTCCTTTGTGCTGAAGCTCCTTGATTTGTTTGATTCCGAGGACATGCGAGAGAGGGAGTACTTGAAAACAATCCTCCATCGTATTTATGGGAAGTTCATGGTTCACCGGCCATTCATTAGGAAAGCAATAAACAATATATTTTATCGTTTCATATACGAGACCGAGAGGCACAGTGGTATCGGTGAGCTTCTGGAGATTCTTGGGAGTATAATTAATGGGTTTGCACTGCCTATGAAGGAGGAGCATAAGTTGTTTCTTGTCCGGGCTCTTATCCCATTGCATAAACCCAAGCCTATTTCAGTTTATCACCAACAACTATCTTACTGCATTACCCAATTTGTTGAAAAAGATTATAAGCTGGCCGATACAGTTATAAGGGGGTTGTTGAAGTATTGGCCAGTCACCAACTGCCAGAAAGAAGTTCTCTTCCTCGGAGAGCTGGAAGAAGTGCTAGAGGCAACTCAGGCTGCTGAGTTTCAGCGGTGCATGGTTCCTCTGTTTAGACAGATTGCACGATGCCTCAACAGTTCTCATTTTCAGGTTTGAACGAATGCTTTACTTATCTAATGTTAGGAAATATGCATGTATTCTGGAAAATGGTGTTTTTGCTCCATATGACTTTCTCCTTGAATTTTCTTCCTGATACTTAGCCTGTGAGTTTTAGCTTAATGCTAAATATCTTTAAATCGGCATACCAATCTGCAATACAATTACGTTAAGTTTGGTTTTTTGGAATGGGAAGAGACTAATAAGAAATAGCAAATTCTTTATATTATGATTGGGGACTTTTTTTGGAATAGTAATTTTTCTAATGAGGAAAGGGAATAAGAATTCTTTGTCTATTCCATGAATAGTCATTCCTTATTGTAGGATTTTTTACAATCCGAACAAGGGAATAGCTATTTTCATAGTAATAAAGGTAAAATGACAATTGCATTTCAATAAGCCAAATGCAATATTAGTATATTAGAATTGTCTGATACTGGATATTTTGAATACGCCCAGGTTAAATTTGTTAGTCTTAATTGATCTTATGGACACTTTTGCTGGACAATCATAAAACTTGTAGGATAAGTGGTCATGGTGTATATTATAGCAAACATGAGTTCATGAGGGTTTAGTTCCCACTTTAAGTGTCAATGCTGTATGTGAGACACTGACTTTTTTTTGTAAGACTGACCTTTGTTTAGAGGAAAGGTTAAGAAGATTAGTTTATTTTCTTAAGAAAAAAATGGTTCTGAAGCCTTGGTTGAAACAACGAGGAAGGCATATGTTACTCAACACTAGTTGGAAGGTGCCTGTGCTAAACGGAATGACCCCCACCCACTAAAGGAAATTTATGCATTTATTTATTCCTGAATTAGTCATGGAAGTGATGTCCTGTTTATGTTGTGTAGTTGTGCCTCTTGCTCCTCAAATATCTGTGCTTAACAAAACAACCCCCACCTGCCAAACGAAATCCATCCTTCCATTTACTTCTGAGTTAATCATGGATGTGATTTCTGGTGACCTTTTGCTCCTCCCTCTCAAACTTTAATGGATCGCATAGTATCCTGAAGCTGTATATCCTATAGTGTTTTGCAATATCTTCCACCTCTTTGTTTAAAGCTTAGGTCATGATTAATACAGTTTTGGACTGTACTGTGCATCTTATGACTTTGTCCATTCATTATTCTCTAAATCTGTTTTTCCGTTTGTTTTGCTTGGTCTCATGGTCAGTGCCTATGTCGGCATGTCTACCCTGTGCAATGATTCTGATTTTGATGTAAAGTATGCACACATGGCATAGCCACTTTCTTATTTCATACTGGTACTGTACTATGGCCCATGAAGCAGCCTTATGGGATTTGAAATGATGTCCTGACAGGATTTAGCTTTTTCTTTTCTTGTTATTGGTGTAAGGAGTTCAGCCATTGTTATCGCTTTTCTTCTTATACTAGTTAAAGTATATTCTTTATATGGAATTTACTTTCTAACCTTTCAAGAAAATATCAGAACCCTCTCTTTGTCACTCTGATGCAAACTTTTTTATGTTTTGCAGGTTGCTGAAAGGGCCCTATTTTTGTGGAACAATGAGCACATTGTAGGCTTGATAGCCCAGAATAGGCATGTCATCTTACCTATTATTTTTCAAGCGTTGGAGAAGAACATTCAGAGTCATTGGAATCAAGCGGTCCATGGGCTTACTGTCAATGTTAAGAGAATGTTCATGGAGATGGACATGGAGTTGTTTGAGGAATGCCAGAATCAACATGCAGAGAAAGAGGCAAAAGCTAAAGAGTTAGAGGAGCATCGTGAGTTGAAATGGAAGAGATTGGCGGAAGTGGCAGCGGAACAAGGTGGAGATGATATGGTATTAGGATAGCAGGTTTTTCTCTGTTGGGTTGACTGGGTTTGGTTTAGAGGAACCAGGTCAAGAAGAGAGGGATCAGTGCCCTGCATTTTGGTAGTATTCTTTTTAATTTTTTCCTTTTTTCCCTATGTCAAGATTTTATTTTACGGATTTAGAAATTAGTTGAGGCAGCCTTTACTGAAAAAATGTAATTTAAGATGAATGGGTTTATTAGCTATAGGTTGCAGATGAAGAATAAACTGTTATGTCCACTGTACCCTGGGTCGTCGTTTTTTTTTTTTTTTTTTTAATTTCCTTTTGAGCAGAGAGTTATTAAACTCTTTAGTATGTACTTATTTACATGAATCTTGTTTTTCTTTGAAGTCTCATTTCGTTTTGATTGAGGTTACTAACGAAAGATTGAAGGATAATGCAGTGTCCAAGGTTGTCACTCTAGTTTTCATAATTTTGAAGCTCAGTATTGGTATTTAGTAATATGTGTGTGTCAGGGGTGCTTACAGCTTATATGTGTGTATTTATTTTCTGGTGTAGAATATTAGGGTTTTGTACGGGTCTATCCTGTTTTTAAAATTAAATCCGAAAATACGTCGTTTTGGAAACATAATCCTCAAATAACCAAACAAAAACGCATTCAAGGAATGCGTACAAAAATTTACACTAGCAGTGCACTCTCGAAGTGCGCTCTAGATTTTGTTTTGAATTTTTTCTCAAAATTTTCCGATCCATTCAAAGAATGTGGTTGTTTGCATTATTTATTTATTTATTTAAAACATCACGGACGCATTCTCTATATGCATCTGAATTCATCACATTAGTCGAAGCTCCCACTTCTCTCTCACCTCACTCGCTTCTCTCTCGCCATTGTAAAAGTGCCGGTTTCTCTTCCCTCTTTTTTTTTTATAAAAGTAATGGACGCATTCATTGAATGCGTTCGAACACAGCCCTTTCATAACTCCTTCAAAAACCCATTTATGCCATTCATGTCTCATCCAAACACCTAAAAATGCATTATCCTTCCTCTCTCGCCATTCACATATCTAAAAACACACTCCCTGTTCTCACTTAGTCCAAGGAAATTCCAAGGTGTTTTTTGCGAAATCATTCACACCAATTTGTCCCACACGTCCATAAGATCATCTTAAGGTAAAACTCAAGATCAATTTGTCATATTTATTAGTTAAATTCATTACTTTCTTAAATTTTTTAATATGAAACCCTAAAAATGAATGTAGCGAAGATTGGCATATCTAGCTCATAATGCATGGTTTGTGGTGTTGATTTAAGTTTGTTGAGCTGTATTGTGATGATTTTGAAAGCTTGCATGTGTTGAAGTGTTGATTTTCACAAATGCTTGATAATTGTTCAATAAAATGTCTGTATAGGATTTACTATGGGGGATTTTATTCGATTCATTATGTGTGCTCATGGGAATGTTATGACTGGAAAATACGGTGAATAGTATGATCCTCCAATTAAGAAGGTCCGGATGAGAACTGATGTGACTTTAATCATTTTTTAGCAAGATATGCGGTAGTATTGGGGTAGATCCAACTATAGGAGCTGTCCAAATAGTCCATAAGCACCTCATTATATGTTGAATAGGCCATCATTCATGTTGCTTCATATTGATGATGAGGGTGTTGAAGACTTGATTGACCAGGCTAAGGAACTTGGTTAAGGTCTATCGCAAGAGTTGTATGTATAGGTACAAGGATAATGTAGTGTTCAAACTGGGTTTATGCCATCTCAATTAAAACAAGTTGAGGTTCCAAATCTAGAAGACCAATAGAACACATTTCTTCACCCCATCGGTGGGGTGAAGAAATATGGCTCGTCGAGGGCGTTGAAGCATCATTCCCTTATAAACTTTGAAGAGTATGAGCCGACCAATGTGGAAGGGCAAATATGGCTCATCGAGGGCGTTGAAGCATGTCTCCATACCCACCTATCAACAGTACTCTGTCCATGCATCATTTCATGATGTCCTTCAGGTAGCACATTTCTAGGTGATAGCTCATACCCAAGTGATGTCGTGGGGTTCAATGTACGATCCTACTGCATTTGTTACTCCTTCGTTCATCCATAATCTACATGAGTCAGTTGCTACTCCTCCAGCACCACGTAGAGAGCCTGGTATCCATATTTCATATGAGCCCAATCTAGGAGAAGGGAACACAACTGACTCATAGTTATCTATATCACGTTACAATCCAATGCCCTAAAGATTTTGAAGAAGCTTCTGGTGAAGCAAGTGAGCAAAGAGTGATCGTCAACATAGAGATAAGGAGAAAGAGTCCATGTTTAGGAGATTTGGAAAAACCTTTACCAGATGATCAAAGAAAAAATACCATATTGCACTTCTTATTGTTATTATCTTCATTACTGTATCTGAGACTGTTTCTGACTTAACTAATTTATATTTAAATACTCATTTACTAAAATATGTTTATATGTTACTACCATTCTGGTTGAAAGTGCTTATATTACTATCATAAATTTGGTCATGTTGCACTAGAATAGTGGATTTTGATGGGAACTGTCACTTCAAAGTTGGATTTTGATAAATGGTATGCAAGTTATACTGATTTTAGTGTTTCATTTGTGAGATATCATGTATTATGTACTTGATTTTTCATTGTTATGTATATGAAATGCAGGCCACTGCAGATGTTTGAAAAATAGGACACTGTGTTTGGACGCATTCATTGAAATACATTCGATATTGCAAAAAGAAAAAAACGTGAGGGGGATGCATTCTTTCAATGCGTCCAATAATTTTAGAAAAAAATCCGAATGCATATAGAGTACATCCATTAAAAAAAAAAACACAAACAACTGCATTCTCTAAATGCGTCAGAAAATTTTGGAGAAAAAGTTTCAAATGCTTTTGCTGAATGCGTTCAAATACTTTTTCACAACTAAAATCTAGAGTGCACTTAGGGAGTGCGCTAATAGTATAAATTTTTGTACGCATTTTTTTAATGCATTTTTGTTTGATTATTTGTTGATTATATTTCCAAAGCAACATACTTTTGGATTTAATTTTTAAAAACAGAGGTAGATTTGTACAAAACCCTAGAATATTGTGCCTCTTTCTTCCAAAACTAGGTAAATTTTAGTCCTTGCTATAGTACACAGTGTGCACGCTTTATTTTATTTTATTTTAAGAAAGCTCTAAATATGGCATCTACAAAATAATACAAATCATTAATATTAGGGATAATGACAAAAATAGTGTTTAAATTTTCGTAAAAAGAACAATGTACCTCAAGTTTGGTTTTGAATAATTTGGTATCCAAACAAAGTTTTCGTTGACTTTTTTCATACGTAAAATTTGGTTTGATAATTTTAGTACCTAAACAAATTTTTCATGAACTTGTTTGATATCCCATTTCACTTGCTTCGGGTATGCAAAAAATAATGAAAATTTTGTTCAAGTACCAAAATTATCAAAACTAAACTTTAGGTATGAAAAAAGTCAACAAAAACATTGTTCATGTATCAAATTTTTCAAAATCATACTTCAAATACCTAATTGTTCCTTTTGTGAAATTTCATACCATTTTCGTCATTAACGCTTAATATTATAAATGAAATCATGACTTGAAACCAAAATTTTAAACTATCTTGGAAATTGTGTCTTGAATGTCACCATTTATTATATAGTATATAAAAATGTGATTTTATGTCATGATCTTGACATACATTTTTTTCCCCTCTTGATAACAACTACAAGCTTTTCAACGAATGCACATAAACACTAGGTTTAGTAGTTGCAAATATAATCACATCATAGAAGAATGACAATTTAAAAATTCCATTCATTTCTCATTACTATGTGTGCTTCACTAAAAGTAATTACAAACTAATTACATCTATAAAGAAGAATGACAATTGAAGAAATTCATTCGATTGTCATTTAGTTTGACTCAATATATTTTAAATATAATTTCCATGCTAGACATAAATAATATATATAAATGCAACTAAATCTATAATTGTATCCTCCTAAACTAACATTACTTTTGGTTAACAAGAACGGAATTGGTACTCTATTTTTATTATCGTGGAATACCTATTCTTTTGTTTGGTTTATATAAAATTCCACCACAAGGAATATCCATATAATAGATAAGGAATACATATTCCTTCTTTCACTAAATGTATTATTATTCCTTATAAAAAATATTTTTTTTTCAACAAAACCCTTAATCATAAAATAAATGAATTATCATTCTATTCCAGCTTTACTTCATTTCAGGAAATGAAACATGATGTAAATTTCATCATTCAATGAGTATTTGATTAAGCATCTGACAAAGATTGTATTAATTTTTTGCGTCTACCTATGTGATCTAGTGTCGTCCCATTGACTAAGTGAGACTCATGTTCATTAAAACATGTTATGTTATAAGTCTAACCACACAGCAACCTTCTCATAACCTTAGCATCTTCTCCCAATTGCTTATTTTCAGGATAAGAGAAGCCTCAATTGGTATGGATAAGCAACAACATCTTGAATAATTATGATGACCATGCAAATGGACCTAGCTTGTTTACATGTTCATGTTTTAAGAAAGGAGTTATTGGTTGTGTATTAGGAACATTGGCTAAACAAGGGGGTGGAGAGATAGTCATCTTTGATTTATATATAGGCATGCCCATAGCTCTCTTAACTGTAACCTTAACCCTTGCATCATCCATCTGTGGTAACTTGTGAGTGGTTCAAGGGTACAATGACGAGTGCTTTTGATTAACATGATTAGGATAGCTTGTAACCACATCATCCCCTAAGGTGAAAACTTACAATTAATAAATGATCCATGCTACCTTAGTGTTTTTGTATGAATACACTCATATATGACATAAGAAGAAGTCAATGGATGAAGTCGTCCTACATTCTATGGTGCAATGAATGATTGATAAACAATTAAAAGGATGCAAATAAAAGAGATAGACTAACTATATATATATAACACATAATCATGTTAAGATACTAAGGTTCATAATTCAGACACATAACATTAGCCGAGCCAATGTGTGGCTATAGCTCAATGATACAACCTAACACCCAATCTCTACTATGCCATCAATGTAACGCGAGTGTCCAACCAATTGACTTCCCTCTAAGCTTCTCTTAGTTTCACCTCATATATTTATCTCTCTATGCTAGTGTGGGGACTATAAACCCTTGAAAATTTTCGTTCTAAATAAACCTTTTATGGTGTCATGGTAGATTACACCATAATGATCCCTTATAAGTATAAGACCTTACAAACATTAGATGGTGACTTGGAAAGGTATTGAAAACTTAAAAATCATTTGATAAGACCTATGACCTAACAAAGACAATATCAATATCATGAATTATGAACCAAAACCCTAAAGTCAAGCTTAACAAAATTATTATAAGGTTTCATAGAAAACCCTAAATTAGGACCTAGACCTAAATCGCGTAGATTAAACCCCATTAATAGTCAATCGCATAGCCATAAAAACTGAAATATTAGTTCCAGAATTATCAGTAGAGAATTAGCAAACTCATATGATACAAATGAATATGTCTTTGAATAATTACTGGAATTGTCCTCTAGTGCAGAAATATTCGACAGATGATGAAATCATTCGTTACATGTGTATTATAGAAACTCAAAATATTACTCAAGGAAATAAGAAACCCCTTTTTTGCCATCCAAAACCATAGACCCTAAGAAACAACCCCATCATCTTTATCTTTTGCCAAATTTAGAGGAAATCAAGTTGAAAACAATTTCCAATGCATTAGTTCAAAGTATCATGACATGCACACTCATGTAGCCACCAAGGAATAGTACACAAGGACAAGCTTGTACACTCCTATTTAATGAAAGGGTTTCACATAATCCTTCCTACATGTTTGAAATCCAAAAGCTTGAACAAACATCAATTTGTATCTATACATTAAGAACTCATTTTTCACAAACATCCTCTCTCTCTCTCTCTCCCCACCTCCTTTTCAAAACAAACAACAAACACCACCATTTTGTAAGCAAAGATACCACCTTTTCAACAATAAAAAGGTGGTCCTTAGAGTAGTAAAAGTCAAAAAGTCACTCAACAACAAGGTAAGCTACTAAAGCTTTCAAAAAACTTCATTTTGTAGGACCATATTTAGTAATGCTAAGACCATTTCTCTTGTTCTTCTATTTTCCTTCCCCTAGGTTTGGATCTCTTAAGAGAGAAGGGACATGACATTAAATCACTCCTCAAAACTCAAGACAAACTCCTAAACTTTACTCTAGATGGCAAATATGAGTGGAAAAGCGGATGAAATGAGGGTGATACATGGTTTAGAGTTCGGTTTGCTTCTTGAAGCCATAAAAAGATGTTAGATTTCTTACAAAACACCATGAATGGAAGTCACAAACACGTTAGGGTCAGTTTTCTTCAATATAAAGCTAAAAATGCCATTTTTCTTACTCGATAACTTAGATAGGCACCTAGGAGGCTTGAAATAACAAAAATCCAACCTTAAACCCAACATGGAAGTCATGTTTCTATAGGGTCCCATGGGATCCAAATTTTACTTTTATTGTTCTTCCTTTATTTGTTAGTAATATTGAGTAAAAATGATGTCTTGTACTATAGCTTGATCATTCCTAAACTAAATATAATTAAGAGACCATATTAGCATCATATAGTAAGATAAACACTTGGAAAATTTACAAAACCTATTATGCCATATCCCCATGAATGTCAGGATTAGGACTAAGAACCTAGAGCAATTTTTCATTTTGTTTATTTTATCTAAATTCTCTTTGATAGGAATCAGGTTGCTCAAAGTTGTAGAAAAGCGAAAATGAAAGACAATAAGGAGCAAGATCAATAAGCAAAATAGCTAGCGAGAAGGACATAGGTTAGCATAAAAGCCGCCAGCCTAAGTAGAAAAGTCGTCGGCCTTTAAGTATAAGCCATCGACCTTCATTGTCTATCTTTTATTCTAGTTTCATTTTGTTATGTTCAGGCCGCCCAACTGTAATAAAGGCCGTCAGCTTTCTTTTATATGAAAATTTATGTTTTTTTTTATGTATTTAGGGTTTCTTAAGATTAGTATATAGTCTTTTGCTATATTTGTTTTCATAAGTTTGAATGTTATTATTTTGAGAACACTTTATGTGTTGAAAAACTTTTTGGTGGTTTTGCTTATTGAGATCTTGTTTCTCTTTAATTATTATGTTCTTATCAATTCTTGTGTAACAAAAAATTGTGGTGAACCATTGTTATTTGAATCTTGTGATTCATTTGACATAGTGAATACTTTGTAGATCATGGATTCTATCGGTCTATAATTTAGTCACAAACTAGTTTAAGTTTTATTGTTCGTGGATCCTATTGAATGATTTTCTTATCTATATCTTTAATTTTCTTTATTCTTTCAAAACCTATAAAACCCTAAAAATCAAGATTGAATCTTTAATCCTCAAGATTGCATCACACTTTAACTTGTTGTTAGAGATGTAATGAGATCATTAAGAAAAAGAAAAAGGGGTAAAAGAGTAAATATGGGCCTATAATGTCATGCCTCAAAACATAGGTTAGTAGAATTACTTTAAAGTTATCATACCACGTGTGCACCTGTAATATGATAACCATCTTGCAAGTCAGAAATTACAAGACTCTATCTTATTTATTTACTTTATATAATTTAATTAAATGGATGTAATATCTTTATTTAAATTCATTATGGAATCTGATTTTTCATAGTCTATCAGGATCACAGAGGATTGGTATCCCCTACCAAATAATAAAATTTGGTTTCAATCTACAAAATGCAAAGTCTCAGATGTTCATGCAATTTTCTAATTTGCATTCTAAGTTCGTTATGACCTATATTTCTAACTTCAAAAAAAATCTGATGAAGAAGTACTCTTCACACATTCTTAGATCAATCTTAGCTAACGTTATTCCTGCACAAAAACTGTTAGGAAGTGAGCGAAACTACAAGCTCAATGAGATGACCTGACCAAACCACATATTAAACAATAACAAACAAATATAATTACCAAGCATCTGCAATATAACAATCAGCCATATGCATAAGTACAAGCTTAGATTATCCGAAATCCAAACAGGATGTAGATTTACGCCATTCCATCAGGGTTGAAGGAAATTCTCATCTATGACCCACCTGCTCAGGAGAATACAAAGAACCAAGGAAGGAATATACCAATCCACTACACCAAACACTTGACTTCAAAATCTTAATATCTCAGCCTTGCCTTGGAACAAAAAAACTCCACTAAGTGTTAGTCCTTTCAAATCGATACCATAAGCGGTGTCCTTCATTTACCAATTAGTTCTCATGGACCTAAAGAACAAAGGTAATCTTGCGTAAAATTAATAGCCTTCCGCTTTGAAAAACCAAACATTACTAGAGAATGAAAATACTAACACGTAGCAAGCTATCACGCTTTTGTTATGCAATATATACAATTTTATGTAATGCATGTCCATTATATTTATGGTACCAATAGTTTTTAGTTAGATTTAAGGTGATCATACAGTTCACAGACAAACATCGACATGCTTCATACATTAATTATTAGACAAAGAAATTTTCACCTTACAATATGATGTTTTGGAAACTACACATAAACCAAGCATCATGCAATATACCCCATATCGCATGCATATCAATTAAATATATCATTACAAATGCAGCTAAACTACAAGCATAAACAATGTGATAAGGTCAAAGTTACTCGACTGTCGTCCTTGCTAAATTATCATATGCTACTGGAAGTCCAAAAACTGTTCTATTTTTCCTATTAAATGAAATAACATATATATATATTATTTTACTGTTATTTATATGATAATATTGACGGTGTTCTTTCATGTCCTAGTTATCAATCCTAATCTATTTTTACCATTTAGTTAGGAGCCTTAACTTTATATAGGCTATATTCTTTTGGTGAAGTTGTAGAATTTATAATTATGTAAGGGAAGTCTTCCTAAAATCATAGATACCGATTTTAGTCGCGCAATCTTATACTCGGCATGTTATATTCATTTTCAGTCTGATTTAGAATTTGGATAGGCATTTGGAAAGTTTGTTTTGAGTACTATATGGTAGTTGACTTAATTTTATTAATCTGTAATTTTATTTATTCTACGAATGAAGATAACTGTCATAAAATATTTTAAACCTTATTTTGCTTAATAATTTTATCATTAAGCTTTATTACTTACCTGGTTTTGTTAGTAAGTCTATCCTAAGTGATTGATATTTGATATCTATTATTTATTTTCACCGTGTTTCTCTTGTTTTTAATTCATGTTTTAATCTATATTTAAGGGAATCCTATTATTAGAATCTATCTATACTTATATTCTTTAACATCTATTTTGATAGGAAATTTTCTTTATTATTTACTTTGTTTGTCAGCTTTATTGTTTACATAAATTGGAGTTTCTATTATTTATAAGGTTAAATTCTATCATTTAATCACTAGTTTATTTTTCTAACATATTCGTAGGTTCATAGAGTTTAGATATATATATATATATATATATATCTCAAATGTTTATTATACTTAAATTTTATTTTTAAGATCATAACATGTATGGTATTATGAAGTATAAATAAGATAAGATAAGATAAAGAAATAAAATAAATCTAGTTTTATACATATACTTGTTCATAAGGATATATATGTACATATATATAAAATAGGTGTATATATCATCAAGTATGTTAAGAAAAATTAAGAGTAAAAACTGAGTGCTTACGGACTAGGTCAGGGGCGCCCATGGAGTGCTTTTGGAGCGGCTATAGGGCGCTCATCGAACGCATATAGAGCACTCATGGAGCGAGCACCGAGTGCCTACGAAGCACGTGCTTAAGCGCTCACCGAGTGCTTGTGTGTGTGCATGTTTGTGACAACACTTAGTGGGTTTTGTTTTCACGATATCTTGCTCATTTTAATTTGATTTTGATTATAAATAGTTGATTTGATAGTACACTTTGAATACTTTTTACTTGTGGTGTTGTTTTCAAGAAAAGAAACATGTAAGATGTTCAATTTATAAAATGTCTGCAATTTTTGAGTGAAAACATGACAGCTTTAACTAAAACTTGTTTTTGTGATATCTAACTCATTTCTAATCCGGTTTTTTTATAAATAAATAGTCTTTTCATAGGATTTTTCGAGTACAATCCATCGATGGTGTTGTTTTCACTAAACAAAGGTCTCTAGTATGGCAAAAAACATAGGAACAGTTTGCAATTTCATGTAAAATCTGACAGCAAAAGTGAACTTTTGTTTTTCAATATCTAATTCGTTTCTTATTTGTTTTAACAAATGAGTAGTTGACTTCATATGATTTTTTGTGTATTTTTCATTGGTGGGGTTATTTTTGTCTTATGATGGGTTATCAATACAGTTTATTCAAATTTGTATCGACTACATCTATTAATGGATTATTCAACTTGTTTAATTCACAAGATATATATCTATGAACATGTAAGATTTCTTGCCAACTTAATCCATCAACTTCCTAGATTCTAGACATGCATGTTTGAAGAAAATGTAAGGATAAAACTTGCACTTAACTTAACATGATAGAACCGAATTCTAAGGGTACATAATCAACATTATACATGGATTCCATATAACTCCTAAACATGACAACAATATAGATTTAGAGTTGGAGTAGTGTTTACCTTATTGGGATAAAAATGATATGGATAAATCCTCCTTAATATTAGAAACGAAACCTAGGATTACAAACAAAGAGTTTTGCTTTATTAGTTCCAAGAATAATTAATTAGAATAGATCAATACTTTACCTTGGCTTTTGATTCTTAGTGTGATGTTTTTATTCTTGGTTGTGTGTTGTATGGTCCTTTATGGTTCACGGTGGGGTTCATATAGGAGAAAGCTTTGATTTATTTATCGTGTTTTGTGTTTTTGAGGAGTAAGCTTACATGATGAAGTTGTATAGGAAAAATAGGGGCTATTGCTCTGTTTTTAATTCCCTTAGAAGTCTGTCACGGTGAGTTTTATTAGAGAATAAGAGGGTCGTTCCTTTTGGTTTTTGGTTGATTTTTGGATCGGTTGTTAGGGATTAAATTTGTTTGTTTGTTAGCTAATTACTACCTATTTATATATGTCAAACAAAGATTGTAATGGAAGTAAGTTGGGATTCGTTTGGACGTAAAATATGGGGCTACCTTGAGCTATTTTCATCCGAATTTTCAATAGCTTCAAAGTCAGTTATTTATGTCCATAATTTGCAGATTTTGTAGATTAATATTCAGCTATCCATGTGTCTATTTATGGTGTTTTTATTGAGAGCTCATGTGGATAAGATTTCAACTTTTGTGGGCTAAACTTTCCTATTCTACTTTGAGTTATGTTCGGTGGAGTTTGTGTGTATGTGTGTATGTTGCAACTTGTGGGCTGCTTGTCTCCTTTACAACAACTGATCATCGGAATTTCGGGGAAATTTCTTCACAGGTTTAATAAATTATTTGGAGCTTCAAACTTGCAGTAAATGTAGAGCTTGGTCGGAGATTTGTTTGTGTTTTAGTTGTCTTATATGATGAAGTCTTCGGTGGACAAAAGGAGAAAAAACAGGGGCTTGATGTGTTGGGTTTATCTTATATTTGTTCTTCCTTGGTCACAGTCAAGTTTGAAAAAGTGTAGGGCAAGTGAAGTTTGTTTTAGTGTTTATATATATATGGATGCCACGGTGAAAAAGTGCAGAATTTATAAGTTTTTTGTTGGCTCTTATATTATGTCTATTTCTATAGTATAAAGACAACTTGATGTGGGCTAATATGTGTGAATGGGACCAGCTGTTTCACGAGAATTATTGGGAGCTTCAAAGTCAAGTTATGTGTGTGTTTGGACAATAGAATTTTAAGTCAACAATTGTCTACTTATATGTCTATTCGATGTGTTTTTATTGGAGCTTCAATGGTCAAATTATCAAAGTTGTTGGCTTGAGTTCATATCTTAAATGCTTAAGATCTTTTATAGTGAAAACAAGTGAATTTCTTAAATTATGCTTTCTCCTTGTTGCGGCTGCAAGTCAAGGTAAAGCTGAGAGAAATTTAGAACCAACATTTACAAGTTGAGCCATGTTTATCTCATTCATTTAAATCAAGTGTGACTTAGATGTTTCTTATTGGATAACACCTCGATTTCATTTGACTTCTAATTGTACAAATTACACAATTTGAGAAGCAAGTGACGTAGATTTGTTCAAGAAATGCAACAAGTTAGTTTAGATTGTTTTCCACTGTAAATTGCATTTGTCCTAAGTTAAAACTTATTAAACTAAATATCTAAGTTAGTATGTCTAATATTAAGTCATATGTGTATAAATATATCAATTATCTAAGAGTTTTATCTCTAAAAGTTCACTTAGAGTTTCTACAATATTTATAGATTATCCTTTAGTTCAAATCTTGAGTTTAAAGTTCAAGCAATTGAGTATTTTTAGAGTTTTATCTTATACGATTAGGGTTTTCCAGGCCCAATAGGTCAATTAAGGTTATAGTTTCAATGAACTTGGAATTTCTAATAAGTTTGATAGTGGAATCATAATTCTTATTTGAGGTATATTTATAGATATAGATCTGTTTTTGTTCTTATTGTATGTTTATAACCTTAACGATTCATCTTTTAGTTATCATTTTACAATCAATAGGTTCTATAAATAGATTATCTTTTATTGGTTTGAAATTTAAGGCTACTTTTAATTATATCATGAGTTATTGGCTCAAGATACGAAATCTTGTCTTTTGTATCAATCAGAGTCAAAGAAATTTCTATTCGAGTTTTTAAACTATAAATGAGTTTATTATTACTCATAGGTCTATTCTAAGATTTTTATCAGATCATGAGTTTAATATTTGTTTCACATTTGTTACTCTATTTATTTTATTAGTTATAAAAATTCTCAGAGTTATAAGGTTAAATCGAAATTTTAGTCTTTATAGACTCAAATTTGTCTTTAGATTCTTAGATATTGATAAGTTTTTTTTATTTTTTCGCGTATTTTGTAATTTTAATTATTTATCTTTAAACTATCTTTTTATAATCAATAGCTTCTAAAAAATTAATCATCTTTTATTAAAATCTAAGATCAATTATGATTATCTACTGAGTTATCAACTTGTTGTGGAATCTCATTCTAAAAATTATTTATTTTAATAATTAATAATCATAAATTTTATAGGGCTATTTTAAGGTTTTACAATATTAGGGATAATTTGAAAATTATTGTTTTATTATTTAATGAGTATAGGATTTATTTCATAACTGTAATCAAATTTGTTCATACTTTAATAATTTTAAATCTCAAAAAATTAGGAGTGATTTTTGCAACTTTTTCCAAAGTTCTTTATAATTTGATATTTAATTTTTAGTAATTATTATTATCTAGTTATGTAGAATTATGGGGATTACATATGATGTTTAAACATTTCGATTTAAGTTAGATTATGTGTTAATGGCTTACTTATGTTTAACTCCAATTAATTAACGAATAAGTTGGATCAAAAGATCATCAAAGGAAAATGAATTTTAAGACTTGGGCCTTTTCCCATGAAAAGTTTCGACCATAACAGAGTTTAGGGCTACTGATGGCTAAAATTGTTTTCTTGATATTTTAATGGCCCGTAATTAGTTAAAGGTTACATGAAAAGGGTAATAAAAAACAAGGTTGTGATACAATGCCATCAACCAAGAGAATAAATGGACAATAAGATCATACAAAGGAGATGAAGAGTAAAAAACATATTTTAAGGCCCCATATGTTCAGCTTAGGCATATTAAGAAAATAGTGGCTAGATCCACGTTATGATCACACGAATCTGCAAACTAGTAATTTAAGACCAAGTTGGAAGAGGAAGCGATACGAATTTTGAAATTAGCAATTTCAGCCCAAGAAAGGAGTAGGATGATAAGCTGAGGCCCACTTCATGTGTTAAGAGTTACAAAGGCAATGAAGTAGTAAAATACGAGTAAATAGGAGTTAAACAAAGTACCAAAATAAAAAAGGAATAGCATGAAGCCCATAAACTAGCCAAGGCCTAAAATGACATAACCATAAAATAAATGGGCATAGTAGAAAATATTCAAATTAATTTAAGTAAATATGGTCTACCGCATACAAATGGGGCAAGATAGAAATAGTAAATGCATAGCATGGCCCAATTTAGGTACAACCCGCAAAGGAGTAACAAAATCAATAAAACTCATGCTATAAACTCTTTAAAATCAAAAGCAAGCAACAAATGCTGCTATTCCTCGCTTCAAAGAAACATATCAAATTAATGAGAAGTTAAATGCAATTATGATGGGAGAGTAAACATCTATTGGAGACTATAAGAGGCCTTATGTATGTAAATATATAAATGGTAATAAAAACAAAATAGTGTATTTAAGTGAGAAGTATGAGGGCTCATTGGACCATAAAGGTGAATGCAATAGAGAATATGACTCATAAGGCCCATAAGTGCTAACTATAGATGTTGACCCATCTAATAAGAATAGGATCTAAATTCATAGACTCAGTATGATGGCTTAGCTATATAAAGGGGATAGATAAAAAACCTATACTAGAAAAAATTAAATAGAAGTGATAAACTCATATTTTATACACTTTTCATTTCTCAATTAGTGCTTAATTTGTGTTAATCTCAATCGAAATTGAAAGAATTGGTACTTTGATATGTTGAATTGTGTTAATTCAAGTCATCAAGGACTTTGGAGAATAAATAATTGAAATGAATGATTTTAGAGCAAGGGAATCATTTTGAACAGAGCCAAATGGAATCAACATCGGCTAAACAATGTTCAACACCACCAGCATTTAATGGAGAGTTTTTCAAGTATTCAGAGTTTCGACAAACGCCGACTAACCGAAATTCAACGTCACCGACGTTGAGGCGGTGTCGCCCATCCATAGAAGCAAATTTCTTAACACCGGTCCTCACACTGCCAGTGTAGGAAGAGATTTTGGTTGGCTTCTGCAATTGGTTTCTACGCTAGCAAATTGAGAGCCAACACCGCTGGCGTTGGGGCAGTGTTCAATGTGCTTAGAGTTAAAATCGCTTAATGTCGTCTCCTACGCTGGAGGCGTAAATGATGTAACTGCCGGCGTATGTTTTGGCAGTTGAAAAATCCGTGCCTTTTTTTTGTATTGAGTGTGTCTATGAGGAGTGAGGGCATTCTGTAAAATAAAGAAAAATAAAGAGTACGAAATAAAGAGTTCTTAGCTTTTGTTAGATCTACCTTTGAAGAATCAAGATTTTACCTTGTTTTTTATGTTGTTGTGATTAAGCCTACTTTTAAGAACTATTGTATGATTAGATTATTCAATTAATTCTTGTTTCTATGTTTAATGCAATTTGATTTGTTTACAATTTTGTTGTTTATTAGTGTCATTGTACAAATTAATGTGATATCTGTAGTTAAAACCATGTCTTGCTAAATTGTAATGGTGGGAACTTTATGAAAATTTGAATATGCTAAGATGATTGTTGAATCCAATTGATGGGATTGCTAGAACATTGATTATTTATGTTAAATTCCTACTATGGGTATCTGGAAGGATTTTGATTCAAAAGGATTTTGATAACTGAGAGAAGTCGGAGTTTGACAGGAATTTTTGAATCAATATTTAATAACAAAAAGCGGGAGCTTAGTGATTAGATTTGGTTTAAAAACTCAATTTTGAGACTAATGCAATGTTTTGAGATTGATTTTTCACTAAGGAATTAGGGGAAATTGGTTTTAAACATTAGACTATCATAGAATTGGAAAATTCTCAATTGTAATTTTGATTCCACTGGTAATTTGAGTAGCGAAAGCTACCAAGTTATTGAGAGGTTAAATTGGTTTTGAAACTTCACTTAATGGGTTTAGAATCAAAGAGTTTCATATAAATATTCATGCGTTCTAATAGTTTATATAACATGAATTCAGTATGATTAGCAACATTTGGAGTTAATCTGTGTTCCCACTAAAAATCATTATAATTATCTATTTTGAGCAATAGCAATCATCTAATTAGTTTAGATAAAAGTATAATTAGATAATAATCCTTGAATTCAATTGCCTAAATATTATTTAGAACTGATTCGAGTTTGGTATTTAATTATTCCTCGTGGGAACGATACTTGTCTCATCACTGTATTACTTGATTCGATCCAGTGCACTTGCTGGTGAATTCACTTTTCTATAAACATTTTCAGCGAATCAAGAAACTTAAATGAAGTAGGCCAAAAAGGGGACCATAAATAAGAATAGACTACAATACCATTAGATTTTAATTCTAAGAATTTTATTAATGCATATTATATTTTCTTTCATATGTATGGGCAAGCTAGATTAGTCTTTTGACGCTCCCTCAAATTACTACGACTCTTGACTGTCGTCATGGACTAATGAGTAATTTGACTCTATTCACATTGTGTGTCGTATAGCTTAGTTGCACCTAAATAAAAGATAATAAATGGTTTGTGTGGGGACTTGGGATCATGTTTGTCGCTTTGCTTATTGATTGATTGATTAAAATACCACAAGAATAGTGATAACATGAGAATGTGATGTTATTGTATGTTTGGTGGATTTTAGGGAGTGTTTGCAAATTTGTTTGATCACTAAGAACCGAACTTAATATTAAATGACAAATTAATTTAAATGGTCATGCATAGCACGTCTGCATTTGCATTAGCATTGCATACTTATAATCACTACTGCTACATATTACATTTCACGCCTATAGTGTGATTATGGTTTCCAGTAAGTAAATGTTGTTTCTGCCTATTATATCATGAAACTTGTGAGATCCACGAGAACTACATAGTAAAGCGCCCGTGGTTTTCACATGAAATAACTAATACATGGGGAGCTTCTTTGTTTTTGGGTAAATGAATGGTTTTCAAAAAACTTTTTAATGCTACCCGATATTCTATGATTCTCCTAGGCACCAATGCGAGTATTAGGTTCCTTAACCCTAGTGAAAAAGGCGTAAATCTCTACCCTGTTTGGGTTTTAGTTATTCAAACTTGCATGTGTGCATTCATATGTTTAATTGATGCATTGCATATATGTGATAATAAAAAATGTGACATATCCTATTTGATATGTGTTTATCATCTGATTACTTCACTAGGCTATAGTTTTACTTACATCCTTATAGATTTCACAAGTCCATGGTTGGCTCCTATGCGAGATTTGACTCAGGCACGCACTATAATCTCTTAGGATAAGACAGGGCAAGCGAGGCAGCTTGGAGAAATAAGGCATATGCTATCTATTTTATATAATTATTACATGACTGTCGGTGGGATATTAAGACTATGTGTCAAGTTTATCATGTCTTGGTATTGTGTTAGGACTATGACTGTGTAACCTCGTTATCATGATGCTATTATATGCGTATATGCTTTATTTGACTATATACAATATTGATCCTAGATAAACATGCCGTACCCCTCCGAGTAGCCTGATCGTATTATACACTTGTGCCTATCCAAAGCCATTTTACACCCGGTTGGAAATCAGGGCTATGGTTAGGCATAAAACAAGATGATATATTTATAGTGTCTTTAGGGCGTGATAGGTATGCATGCATTGGAGGTCTCAGAATTATTAGACTATGCAATTAAAGAGAAAGGCTAATAATAGGAATCTAAATAAAGGCATTCATGTTTGTCGTATTCCTGATTAGCTCAACAGTATGAGAAGAGACCAGTAATTAGAAATGCATAGACGCTTAAAATAACAAATTGTATATAATTTATAATTACATAACTATGTACAGCTTATAATAATAAATTATAAATTGTATATAAATTAAAATTACTCTTTTCATTTAACAATTGAAATGCATCAATCTTGGCAATCGCTGCAGTATTTGACTAATGAAATGCCCTTAACATTCTTCTTCACGTGATGTAAAAATTAAAGAAACTCAAGATGAAATGAAAAATTAGTTGAAGTTCCTTTTGAATTATCTACATATACAATCTCTCTCCATATACTTACTAATTTGTTTTCCCACATCAATCATAAATCTCTAATTTAGTTAGAAATGATTGCAACCCATTTCCACTCAAGCAACCACTATCAAGCTATTTTCATTCATCACTGAGGCGTTTCCTCTATTCTCCACCACTCGAGTGACAATTCAAGCAAGCATGAAATCAATCAATAAATATTTTTTTTTTCTCTTTTACAACATGCCTAAAGTGTCGCATACAATATATCCCATCGGTTTGATATTTAGATTAAAGTTGAAGTTTCTTTAGTTAATTTTAAATGCCATGTGACTTTCACATGAGTATGTTAACTTTTTTTCTTTTCTTTTTTTTAACGAAATGGTATGGTATGTAATACAAGTTAGTTTTTTAAAATATATATATATATATATATATTTACAAATTAAAGTGCATTACCTATTGTTATAATATAAGCGCAAAATGTCAATTTGGTAATTGTGTCTTTAACCAATTAATGCTACCATGGATTGATTTATTGGGTTAATAGCAAGGTCTGAAGAACTAGAAGGGTTAATGACACAAATGATACATGGATTTTAATAAAATATATAATAAGGTACCTTAACTTTAAAACTGATCAATTTTAGTGATATCGATAACCTGATGGAAAATAATATCAAAATTTATAAAAACTGGATTATCAAATGCCATAAAAAAATAGTAGAATCCATGTCATACGTACCTATTTTAATATTGTATACAACGTGTTAATTTATTTATGGTATATTTGGATTGTTGGATTTTTATTTGTATCATATCTATTTTGTCAATTTATGAGTAAAACCGTCAGTTTTTCATCAATATATACTTATTGATAAACATCTATTTGAAAACGACAAAAATATGATGCCAAAATGATCACAATATGATGAGATAAATAGACCGTTAAATTCAAGCTATGCAACCAATGTGTTTCGAGTGTCTCAAAAACACTGAACATAGGAGTACTTTTGACTCTATAATACACCAGGAGAATACAAAGGGGTATAAATCAAGCATCGGAAGTTAACAATGGTGATATCCACAAATGAGCATTGCAAACATCTACATTCGCTCCAACACCATCAACTTCTTACTTGTCCAATTTACACTACCATCCATACCCAAACTATCAAATATTCAACAATACACATCGAAATTCCTATTAGCTCAAAGCACTATCAAACTTCACATTAGGAGATTTTGAAACTCACAAAAGTTGGAAAAATTCACAAGAACACCCCGATCTTAGCTAGTTGCCATGCAAAGAAGGAAGATGTCAACAATTTCCTCAAGTTTATAGGCTTGAACTTCAAAAGACAAGTAACTAAATTACTTAAAGGTGCTTAGGAGAATAATCTCTACTGAAGACCTTTTTATATGCTAATTGTTCACCTTAAAATGGTGGAAACTCCTAGCAGAAGCTTTGGAACTCTAGTTTTTGAGGTTGAAATTCTTTATTTCCTACTGCAAATGAGGTTAAAAAGTTGACTATAGCTCAATCATATGTTAACACTGTGTTTTGAATGTTAGGAAAAAAAGACGGGGGGGGTGGGGAAGGGGGAGGGAAAAGGTGGGGTGGGGGGTGTGGTGCGTGGATGGGGGAATTGACGAAAGGTAAGAGAAATGAGATAAAATGTGCATATCTTAGTATGTTTATTAGGGTAGAAATGAAATGATTTTGAGAGAAATGGAAGGAAAAACGGGTTGTGCCCATTTTTTTCCCCTTTTATTTCTTTCATAAGCTACCAAACACAAAACAAACATTCCACTTATTTCGATTTCCACTTGTTTCTTTTTGTCGATTTTACAAGTGAGCAAACGGGTTTAGCAGGCCGATCTAGCCCACATCGATCCGTGAGCTAAATGGACCAAGCCATTTTGGCTCGCTTTTAAAGGGGCCAAAATTTCTAAGCTTGGGTCCGACCTACTTTGGCCCACGAGTCAAATGAAATTTTTTTTTATGTTAGTTTATGTAAAAATTAGAATATTTATATATTTCAAGGTTTTATGTATATACTAAAAATAAATTTTATTACTATTTTGATGACTTATAAATAAAAAAAAGTTTTAAAAATGTTTTATTAGATATTGTATCATGTTTAAATCAATAAATATATATTCAAATAATATCATAATGCTTGTGATGCATGTATCAATCTATTTTTTTTCATAATATGTCACAAATAATCATTAATATGTCATTATATTATTCTTATTCTTAAACTTTTTTTCTTTTTTTTTTCTTAACTTTTGACTCGTGAGTTGGCTCGGCCCATCATAGGCGAGCTCGCTTTGGCCTATCGGGCTAAGCCAATTTGGCCCGCATATAAGCAGGCCAAAAAAATTGCCACGACTCATATTTTTAAGTGGGTAAATAGTCTAACCATGGGCCACGACCCATATTTTTAAGTGGGTAAATAGTCCAACCTACGGGCCACGATCCATATTTTTGGCTCTAGTTGATTTCGATTGGTTTCTACTTTCAAGATGCTAACTAAACAAAACATTAGCTCTCTTTAAACATTTTGGAGCTTTTTCTTTTCTTATAAAAAAAAAAAAAAAAAAGAGGAAAACTTACTAGTTGGCATTATGGATGGGGCACTTTTAAGATTTTAGGTCACTTAACTAGTTAGCATCATCTCGAAGGTATGTAGTCGCCTACATCACTATTATTTTAATGTTTGATTAATTAAATTCTATAGCCTGATTAATACACAAAACTCACTTAAAAAAATTACTTACTTATGGAGTTTAAAACTTTTGAATATTTTTAAAATTTTAGACCTTGACTAGGGATAAAATTGAGTTTTTTCCCTCTTAAAAAAAAAGTTAGAGCTTTGCATCTTTATCCTCAGTTGATTAAGAAGTTACTTAAAATGCTACATCAATATCCGAAGCAACTATCTACTTTATCATAGATACATATCTTTTTTTTTGTGGGTCCCATTTTATATTATTGCATTAAAACGATGTTTATATATATTTTTTATAAAGATTAAATAAGCGTGAAAATACCAATAGAAAGAGAAGTGGAAAGTTATTTTTGTAAAAATTAAATGAGCATGAAATAATCAATAAGGGGAGAAGTGAGAAATAGCAACTTTATTTGCTTGTCATAGACTCATAGCAACTTTAGTTGCTAAGTAATCCAACAAGCAACCTACTTTATTACACAAGTAACCCACTTTATTGCATAAGCAAATGTCATATCATTGATATTCCTTGGAGTTTTCATTAAGTACTCGGGATAAAAATACTCTTAGTGAGATTTGAACTTTTGTTGGCTCTTAATATTATATTCAACTTATTTAAACCTTTTGTGATGTTCTAAATCATTTCACGAACTCAATTAGAAATATCTTGGAGATATTTGGTTTAGTAAACTAAGAAGAGGTATTCTTATACTACTTCTTCCACTTTCGACCTTATTTTGATATAATGTGCATGAAAATTGATATTGTAAACAGCCTTCATGAGCTTGTACTTGGAACATTGCATCATTAGGAATGTAAAAAATGTCGAGACAAATTCTCATTTGAGACTTGGCATTGAAGCCACCTTTGTCATGCCTAAAAGTAGCATAGGCATTATAGTTTATCGTTCTACTTTATGGTGGAAACTAAACATTTAGTTGTTGTTATAAAACTAATATACATGAGGGATTGACACCTGAATTATTTTGAACCATGTCAATCAAACACAAAAATTGTCGTGGAAAATACTATGATACTAAATATATATTTCTATAGATTACTTGTTAAACCTAGTATTAAGCTTAAGCCCACATATTGAAGAGAACCTACCTCTTCTACTTCTCGAATATTCAACTTACCACACTTTTCTGTCTTATCTCTCTTCGTAAGCCATGAACCCTAACCTATTGTTCTCCTTTGTTTGACTTTCAAATCAAACACTAATTATCATGACAATTACTATGTTGTTTTGTGACTATTTATGAAAGACATGGTAATTGAAATATCCTAAATTTTTTTTTAATTAATAAATTAATTAAAGTAGCAGTTTAGTAAATAGTTAGAATTTAAGTAAGGGCAGTATAGTTTTTTTTTTTTTTTAAGAAATGCACTATTTGACGGAAACGTTCAAGTAGATCTGAGAGTCTATAACTACCATTCTACCATATCTTTGTTTGAGAAAAGAACAATATCCATCATCTCTCAATATCCTCCTACTAATATCAAGGGATTCAATAAGATTGTTACGATAAGTTGTTGCGAAGGGACTAAGGAATAATTCAAAGGATAAAGTGATTGTTGCGAAGTGGACATTGGGGAATTCGCAAGAAATTTAGAAGGAAATCGATAAGTAACATCGTTTTTATGTTTTTGTTTTGATCTTGAATGTTAAATGAAGTATAGAAAGGTAGTATGATTTAATATGATTTTAGGGGTTAAAATCATGGATAAGGATGTGTTAAAGTGATGGAGATAGTCTTAGAAGGATTCAAATGAATGCCAATATAAAAATAAGACAAAAAAATCGAAATAGGGTGTTTTCCAAAAGTACAGACATATGCACAACCAGTGTTTCAAGTCTTGTACCTCTCGGTGAGTTAAGTCACGTTTTTCCTAGACAACACTACTAGTGCACAGCTGTACGTATCCAACTGTGTTTCTCTCTGTGTTTCAAAAAGAAAAGAAGGTTCTAAGAAAACAACGTGTACACGGCACCATGTTCCCAGTCGTGTTCCTCCTAGTGCTCAAACTTTTATATCTGGAAAAGAACATGAGTGATACATCAAGCCGTGTTTCTCCCCATGTCCCCCCTGTACACGACTTGTGTAGCTTCTTGTGACCTATTTTCTCTATGTAAGTGAAACCTAATCCTATGCTCATTTGTATACTAGTTTATACATATTATAACACCTTGAAAATCATTCCTTTTCTAACAAAAACATGATTATTTTCACTAAATCTTTTTTTTTCATAAACTAAGAATACTTAATGGTCTTGGGATCTGAGTTATGATAATGGAGAACTGGGAATGAAGAGAGAGTATAATAAGCATTAAGCCAGATAAATAGAGGAATTAAACAATTTAATTACGTATAATAGGAACATGACTATTTCCAGGTACGTGTACTACTTTGTTTGTTGCTTGTGCTTGTTATGTTAGAACTCAAATTAACTAATTGAATATATAACCATTAAACTCGAGTGTTGCATGTGCTTAGCTGGGTTAGTGGACTGAAAGTACAACTGATACTAACATGGCACCTCAATGATCCTTGTGTGATATTGTCCTTAGTGGAGTTGCACTTGTAGATGATTATGGGTGGATTTAGGATTTGACTCATGGACTCTTAGGTGCCGAAGAGTACCCAACGTCATATATATGTATTATATATATGAGTGTGTAGTCGGGATATTGAGTTGTTCCAATGTTGATTGTAGGGTTTAAAATCAAAAGATAATAATTGGAATTTTGCTACATTAGAATTTAGTCTGTGTGTGGTTCACTTGTGCATGATCATGTGAATGTGTTTGTGGTGGTGCCATACTAGGCTTCAGCTCACTATTTTTCTCTTTTTCAGGATCAAGTGGCAATCCTTATATGTTTTATCTCTTAAGATATGGCGTGGTTGTGGACTATGGGGATGACACTAGCGATGGCGACTATTTGGCTGACAAATAGACTAGTTATTTATTTTGGAAATAAGATTCCTCAACTATGTCTTTTATGTAGTGGGAGTGTAGTATGTGTTTTATGTCATCTTGTATGTTGGTTTAGGGTATGAACCCTCTTGTGTTTAGGCATAGTTGTTCATGTTTTCGGTGGACTCTTTGAGCTATCCTTAATGTTGTTAGTGTTAATGTGAATCATAGCCTATCGGTTGTAAACGTATATGGAACTTATCTTTGTTGACGTAACCTGCTATGAATACGTGTATGAGAGATGGAGTTAAAGAGTTAAATGCAAGTCATGGTAGTTGTTAGTAGAATATGAGCCTTAGCATATCTATGTTTACGAGTAAACACGTAGCGGGTTGTAATTGATTCTACAACTAAGGCATTACGGGTTAAGTGATGTGAGAACTTAGGTTTCAGATCTGTAGGCATATAGGCCATGAACTTCTTAAGGTTGTGAGCATTGATGAGAGCACAGTAGATGGGATAGTTGGTTTAAGTTATTCATCCTTAAATTTTATTTTGATTTGCTTTCTAATATTTAAACTATTTATTCTCCGTCTCTATTTTACTCTTGTGACCTTTTTAAATCTAGTTTATATATATAGAATGGTTAGGAAAAACATAGGACTTGGTTCCGCCAGGAATGTTAGAGATTATATTCTTAAAGAGCAGCAGCTATAAAATCCCCCTCATCCCGTAGCTCAACAAGTGTCCGATGTGCTACTACCGATCGTATTAAATTATAAAATTTATAAATTCAAGTTAAATCCTATGATCAAGTTAGGCAAGTATACCTCTCTATAGGATTAAAACGGATGTCGTCCACAAGGATCTAAAGAGCAAGTACTGATATTACATATTCTCAACTATCTAGCCTAAATCTTGATATGAGATTAACGGTGTAGACTACTAATTAATCTATTTCAGCAAAGCCTAGAGTTAAATATGATTGCTGTCTCAAAAAGTATTCAATCTCAAAACCATACCATTAATCTTGATCCACGTAAGCCATAATTTTCTTATGATAATGGACTAATTAATGAATTATTTATGCTTTACACTGTATGAATCTTTTAAACAAATCAATTACTCCGTCAAATTAATCAATTCATAACCCTACATTAGATAGTGGAGACCTCTCCCTCACTAACGTCAAATAAGATCACATTAAAGATCATGATTCCTAAACAAAGATTAAATCTTTATGCAGAAAATCAAAGTTTCCTACCTCTATGTAAAACATGTAATCTCTCTATTCATGAAGGTCTATCCTATTAGATGGAACCTCTTTCTATCTAACAAGAATCATACATATAATCAATTTTGTGCATAAATCAATCACAAGACCATTAAAACTCATGAATAGATACAAATGCATAAACTTTTCCTTAATCAAAAGCTATTCAAATCATATAGGGGTTTAGGGCTTCACAAGTCTTAGGGCATGAATATTTACTTCACCATGTAGTTTACAATGAAAAAAAAGATCTAGAGAAGTAATCAATAAATATGATTAACGACAAAACCCTTTAATGTTTTGTGATATTCAATGATGTCCTTGCACTTCTTCTCTTAAAGCTCTTTATTTTGCTCTCCTAAGGTTTTTAGAATATCTAAGAATGATACTATATCCCTTTTCATTACAAAATAAAGCAAATTTTATAGTTTTGGAAACAGGGGTAGTTTGCATAACCTTCTACATGGTTATACTCGGAGTTGTGCAGACTAGAATTCCTTCTTTTTCTTCTCTGGTCGAATTTTTCCTTCAGCACTACTCTCTGCATAACTCGTGCAGTAGCCAGGGCACACTTTAAGATATATTTTGGTCACCTTTTGCCCTCCAGCACTAGTATTTGCATGGCCATGCTGAAGGTTGTGCACATGTGAAAATCACCCTTTTTCTATACTTTGCCAAACCTCGTCTCATTTTTGTTCGTATCATCCTTAAATCTTTTAAATGTCTTGTTTAAACCTGGAATAAAATATTAAGCACTTAAGTATTATTTTCTTGATAAATTCACATAAAATCTATACAAAAAAATATGTCAAATGAATACTAGAAATAATGGTCTTCTGACACTTATCAAACTTCCTTACACTTAACTGTTTGCTTTTCCTTAAGCAAACAAAATAAGGACAAAAAACCTATCATCAATTATACTCATTAGAAAATATCACATCACAATTGGCATTATTTAATTCAATCAAAGCAACTGACTCATTAGTTTCTCTGATAGATGGGACCTTTGAAGTCTTAGAGTGAATCAGAGATGTGGCATATAAGTTGGCACTACCATCGAGTTTAGCTTAAGTGCATAATGTTTTCCATGTGTCTATGTTGAAAAAATTTGTACCCAACCCAAATCAAGTAATCACTCTTGAACTAGCAAACTTACAGCTTAACATTACTTCGACTGAAAGATCGATTCGTATAGTGGATACCAAGGAACAAATATTGAGAAGGCATGTGACCAGATGCGTTAAAGTGCAATGGACTAATCAAACGAAAAGGGAAGTGACATGGGAGCCGGAAGAGGAGATGAATAAAAAGTATCCAAAACTCTTTAACGATTCATGTAACTTTCAAGGATGAAAGTTTCTCAAATGAGGGGAGATATAAATATCCTAAAAATGTTTTAAAATTAATAAATTAATGAAAGTGGCAGTTTAGTAAATAGTTAGACTTTAAGTAAGGGCAATATATTAATTTCGCATTTTTTATAAAGAATGTGTTGTTTGGCATAAATGTTTAAGTAGATTTGGGGTGTTATGATTGTCATTCTATCATTTATTGTTTAGGAAAAGAGCAATATCCATCATCCTCTTAATATCCTTCTTCTAATATCGAAGGGATTGAACAAGATTGTTATGATAAGTTGTCATCTATCTTAACTTTTCACCGTTTAGAACAATCTAAATAAGAGAATGATAACAAAATGCCATTTTTTATGAATAGACCATCTAATGAGTGTTACGACAATCTGTGAAGGGATTGGGGAATAATTCAAAGGAGAAAGTGATTGTTGCGAAGTGGACATTGGGGAATTCACAAGAAATTTAGAAGGAAGCCAATAGGTAACATAGTTTTTATGTTTTTAGTTTCGATCTTGAATGTAAATGAAGTATAGAAAGGTAGTGTGATTTAATATGATTTTAGGGGTTAAAATCATGGATATGGATGTGTTAAAGTGATGGAAATAGTCTTACAAGGATTCAAACAAATGTCAATATAAAATTAAGACAAAAAATTTCGAAATAAGGTGTTTTCCAAAAGTACAAGCATATACACAACCGATGTTTCAAGTCGTGTACCTCTCAGCTAGTTAAGTCGTGTTTTTCCTAAAACAACACGACTGGTACACGGCTGTTCATATTTAATCGTGTTTCTCTCTGTGTTTCAAAAAGAAAAGAAGGTTCGAAGAACACAACATGTACACGGCACGGTATTCCCAGTCGTGTTCTTCTTGGTGCTTAAGCTTTTATATCTAGAATAGAACATGAGAAGATAAATCAAGCCTTGTTGCTCCCTGTGTACCTTCTTATGACCTATTTTCTCTATGTAAGTGAAACCTAACCCTATGCTCATTTGTATACTAGTTTATACATATTATAACACCTTGAAAATCATCCCTTTTCTAGCAAAAACATGATTATTTTCACTAAATCTTCTTTTTTCACAAACTAAGAATACTTAAAGGTTTTGGGATCCAAGTTATGATAATGGAGAACTGGGAATGAAGAGAGAGTATAATGAGCATTAAACCAGATAAATAAAGGAACTAAACAATTTAATTGCATATAATCTAGGTAGTGTATACTAGATAGGAACAGGACTATTTCCAGGTACATGTACTACTTTGTTCGTTGCTCGTGCTTGTTATGTTAGAACTCATATTAACTAATTGAATATCTAACCATTAAACTTGAGTGTTGCATGCGCTTGGCAGTGGTTGATGGACTGGGAGTACATCTGATACTAACGTGGCACCCCAATGATCCTTGTGTGACATTGTCCCTGGTGGAGTTACACTTGGAGATGATTACAGGTGGATTTAAGATTTGGCTCATGGACTCTTGGGTGTTTTGAGAGTACCCAATATCATATATATGTACTGTATATATAAGTGTGTTGTTGGGATATTAAGTTATCCTAGTGTTGATTAGAAGGTTTAAAATCAAAGATAATAATTGGAATGTTTACTGCATTAGAATTTGGTTTGTGGTGATTTACTTATGCATGCTCATGCTCATGTGTTTGTGGTGGTACTGTACTGGGCTCTGGTTCACTCTTTTTCTCTTTTTAAGGATTAGGTGGCAATCCTTATTTGTTTTATCTCTCCGGATATGATATGGTTATAGACTACAGGGATGACACTAGTGATGGCGACTGTCTAGTTGACGAATAGACTAGTTATTTATTTTGGAGATAGGACACCTCGGTTATATCTTTCATGCAGTGGAAGTGTAGTATGTGTTTTATGTCATCTTGTATGTTGGTTTAGGGTATGAAGCCTCTTATGTTTATGAATAGTTGTTCATGTTTTTTGTCGACTCTTTGAGCTCCCTTATTGTTACTAGTGTTAGTGTGAATCCTAGCTTGTTGGTTGTGAATATGTATGGAACTTATCTTTGTTGACATAACTTGTGATAAATACATGTGTGTGATATGGAGTTAAAGAGTTAAATATAAGTCATTGGTCCTTATTAGAATATGAGTCTTGCATGTCTACGTTTACAAGTAGACATGTGAGGTTGTAATTGAACCTATAATTAGGGCATTACGTTATGATAGAATTTGAAATTGTCAATCTTCTATGTCTATAAGAGACGTCTAATATCTAGGGAAATCTCCCATACTTTTCTCTTTCTAGTTCATGTATCATGTTGAATTTGCCATTATTTGTTATGGATCTACCATATAATATCTACTTAATTATTCTTCTTATATTACTTATAGTTGAAAGTTGTAACCATTGTCAATAGATTTTGTATTAATATTTTATGCTTTATGTGCCTTTTCTTTCAATTTGTAACATAACCATCCTCTAAATTTAATTGGAGTCCAAATGGGGTAATTGAATTCGTGGCATCCTGTAGAAAAGAAATAATTTTGTTTAATATCGCATAAACAAATTTCATATGTACTTATTACAGGTTTTAATTTTTACACATAAACAAATTTTGAGTATTGTAGAAATTGTAATATTAAAAAATTATTTTAAATTTATTTGTATCGGTTGTTTACATTAAATATATGAAAACAATATAGTTTTACATATTACATAAATCACATGTATTATTATAAACATTGAATTTTAAAATTAAAAAAAAAAAAAAAAAAATTATATGTTTCATAAAATACCTTGTATCTTATAGGTCTTACAAGTTTTAAGTGATACAAGATATTATGAGATAAATTTTAAATACAAAATCTAACACTCCATACTTCACATAATAAGATATGATTAAGGCTCCATATCATATCACATGGAGTCTATACTCCATCACTCACTTACCACCACTCACTCTTTAAAACTACTCAAGCATCCATATAAAATGAGTACAATTTTAATAAGCCAAATTATTATAAAAAATGAATAATACCATGCGGCCTTCTTATCGTCTCATTTCATTCATTTGTAATTATTATCCCATCCACATGGCACAATGTTATACTGGAGAAACATATTTTCTTATTTCAAATGTACTTTTTTCAATTACTATTTTTAAAAACAGTGAATCATGTTTATTTCATTCTTTTAAAAGGCTAGTATTCATATAATGGTTTAGCCAGACAACAATAAATTAACTTTTCACCATAATTTATTTTTATGTTTGACTTTTTTTCCTTTTTTTCATTTAAGTTTTGTAGAGTCAGAAAAAAAAATCTATTACTATTATTTAAGTCATTATTTATTTGGTGCAAAAAATCTAATTTTATGGTATACAGTTACTATAAAACTATTTTATTTAATTACATTTATAATTTCTTCACTAATTAATATTGTATAATAATTGTTATCACCTTATCCACTTATGATATTTGAATTTCTAATTATATGAAACCGCTCGAGATTATGTTTAACATCAGGTAAAAAATATTTCATAAATATAATTTAATAAAAATAATTACATAATTATCATTGTTATATAGCATTTTGGAGATATGATACAAGGTTTTTTTTTATGTGTAATTATATTTTCTTTAACATGAGATATATAAGAGGCAATTTAGTAATTTTTTCTACAATTTGTATTTTTATAATTTTTTTATAAGAATGGTAAATATGCATTTCATTAAAGCCACTTCTTCCTAATTTAATATTTTTTAATAATTTAATATTTTATAATAAATTATTAATGATTTTTTTTAATTAAATTTTTATAACATGAGCGAGACGATAAAATTTCTTTATCCTCTGTTGTTTTTACTAGAAGATGAACAATCAAACCACAATCATACAAACACAAACAGGAAGATAGACAAGCAGTGGCACCGACTCCTCCATACCGCAGACGCAGAAACATTACCTAGTACTCTGCATATCAACAACAAGCGTGCAAGTGCAAAGGGGGCCAAAGTCAATTATGTCTTCTTCAAAAAAGCAGCTTCTTTCCAAAAGGATGTCCCATGGAGGGTTTCATCCTCCAAACCCATCCCCAAAATCCACCACTCCCCTCTTCTCCGTGTTTCTCACTCTCCTTACAACATCTCCGTCATGAAGGTACCTCCATGCCTCAGCCCGATGAATTTTGGTAGGAAATAATGGGTAGTCATGGATAGCTATAACATGTGTTGTTTTGTTGAGTTTTATTAGTTTCTCACCTCATGTGTCTGTGTTGTTGTTTTTTTGTAGCATCCTGATCCTATTGGGAGTGGATTGGCAACCGGGGCTATTGTGGAGGCGGCAGGACCGGATTGTATCATTCCGGGTCAGATTACGCCTGTTAAGTTACTTGGTGTCAAGGTCTGTTTTCCCGATTTTGAATTTTTGAACTGAGTATCTAGTTTTAATTTTAATTGTGAATTCCGGAGTTGCAGGCATGGCCTTCTGTAATCTGTTTTTGCTAAGTCTTGTATCTTCAATGTTCATGTATCCCCTTCCACTTGTTTGCTTCTTTTTTTATTATAATTTTTTATGGCATTGGACTGAATAAAAGGTATTGCATCATGGTTGGCTTACAAAATAGGTTTAGTAACCATAAAAAGAAAAACCAGGACAAATCTTACAATTTTACTCCATGAATCTAGTGGTATAAAAATCTTGGAACCAAACAAAGTAAAATTTCAAGAATATGGTATGATGTATTTCCTGCATCTCGAGATCATTCCTTATGGTGTGAAATTGTGATGTTGAATTTCGTGAATAAAGGATATATTTGCTCTTGGATATAGGTTGGTCGTGATACTTGTGAACCATTCACTAAATGTTCGTGAACATTTGCAGTGAAATGTACTTAGTAGATACATCCCTCATCCTTGGTTGCTCGCCAACTGTGTTCTTGCCTATTCTAGACTTGTTTATAGTCCTTGACAAGTTTGCTTTTGTTTCCCACAGTTTTTTTGTATACTCTTATTTTTAGTATAGAGTAGTTGTGTAGCCTTCCCGTCTTTTTGACAGTTGCACATTCTTCCCTTTCTATTAATGATTTTTCAGTTGAAAGTCATGTAAGAGTGATTGACCATTAACTCCACTCACTTGTAATTTGGTGGTGGCTGACATATAGAATACCATCATATACAGACAATTCACATTAGGAATGTGTACATGCAATATCTGTGTGCTACTCACTAGTGGGATTGGGGTTATCCAACTCATATAACTGGTGTAAATGGGTCAATTAGATATGCATTTAATAGGCCAAGCCTAAACCCAAGTAGCACGTATGTACCCACTTCTTTATAGCAGTGACATGGTCCAAGCAATTATCCCTGATTCGAAATGATCAAGCATTTTGGACTGATCAGCCCTACATGGGATCTATTATGTTCATCTTGCGCTGTCTTGACCTTTTACACCAATCTCCTGTTGACTAGGCTCTCACTCATCTTTTCTGAGCCCATCTCAATCGATATAGAATTATAGATAACCTTGCCTACCAACACCCAAGGTTTTTTTTCAAACATTGAGTACTGTATCCTTGTAAGAGGCACATGAAGCAGTCTACCTAATATGGCTTTAGAAGTTAACTATGTTAGACTTGCACGCTTTCACTCTAAGATCTCTTATTTGTTCCCTCTAGTCCCTCACTGCTTCATCTCTCTGGTAGAATTTGGAAAAGAAAACATGACCTATGGCTTGGAGAAGAAAGCTTTGACAAAATTTTATAGACCTAATGATGTATATGAATACAGGGCATAAGAATCCACAGGCAATGTGATGTTTCAGAGGAAAGAGGTTTGGTTCTTCTAACCTCCTTGCCAGCCTTGTGTTTGTTGGTGCTTTTCAAAGTACTTTCACCAGTGGAGGAATAGTTCATAGCGTAAACAAATTAATGTGGAGATAATACATTCGGTGTTCTGTAGTATAACTTTGACATTTGCACTAACTCAATATGATTAATACATCAATATTCATGTTGTCATGCACTAAAGATAAACATTATTCAGTCAGCATTCTTAATGATTATTTTAAAATGAAGGAATGATCTTTTGGTTATGTAGAGAAGTAAATTTGCTAGTACTCATGAGTTGTGAATGATGTTAATGCTGGGCTCCTGTTATTTATAGACATTTAACCACAGTAACTGATGAGGCAGGATAATGTTGCAATAGGTTCATGTGGAAGATATTTTATTGTCAAACAATTTTCTTTTTCTTGTGTCTGGTTCATGATAAGGCTCATTAGTTAAGAAGTAGTTGTGACATATGTTGAGGAAGTAAGAAGCCTCCAATTAGTGAGTGCCGGCAGTGTTGGGGTACGTTTTTCCTGCTTCTGCTTCCTCCTTCACTAAATGCGCTCTTTCAATCATGACACTCTTTTGTTCTGCTGATACTTAGAATGTAATGTATGCACAGTATCTATCCTTTCCCTACTGTGCGTGATTATATTTATGCAGAATAAATATTGCTAACATTTCTTCTTTTGTCTTCTATGGCCATTATGTGATATATGGTTGCCTTGGAACAGGTGTGGCCTATTGATGTTAACCTAAAGTTCATGGAACCAGTGGAACGAGAGCTTAAGCTGCTTGGGAAGGTATTGGTTGCACTTGTCCTTTCTTTCTCTGCGGTCTTTATTTGTGACTGTTTGAGCTAGATGTTCGCTGTTTTTCTCTGAACTTAGTTGTCTATAACACTTGCACACACAACCCCCCACCACCCCAAAACCGACAACCCTTACATCTTCTTTTCTTTCAGTCTTCCAAGTGCTCTGTATGGCTTTGTTTTACACCCCATTTTTCCAGAGTCAAGGCATGGCTTCTCTACTTTTCTATGTTCTAAAAGTGTTCTATGGATGTCATAGATATGTCTGTTGCAAGGGTTGGACCATATGACTCCAAATTTTTTTAGACTGGACTCAAGCTAGACAGCAGGATATTGGAATAATAATTGTGAATGACTTAATGAAGCCTTTCATAACCCCACCTTACAAATTTTCTAAAGACATTGGAATAACTTTCAATAAAATGTTGATGGCATCATGGCAATTTGGAATGAGATATGTCTCCTGTGCACCTTTCCTCAGCATGATGAAGTTATAGTATGGCTGACGAGAGAAATTTTGCTAGTAAAAGTCTGTCGACACACAATTCTTAGAGAGTTTCTAATCCATGTGATGTGCTTTTGAGATTCCAGATAGCTTAATTATTTTATTATGGGTGTTTACATTTGGAAAGATTGTTTAAGCGTATTTGTTGGGAATACATCATTTGCTTGTGAAGATTATTACTGGAGTAACTTTGATGTTATTAGGCCACTGTGTGTATCTCATTGTAGCTTATGCAGATTTATACTGAAATACTTTCTAACAAACAGATTTATATGTGGTTGGAGGAAAGCAAAGTTTTACACTTCTGGGATTCTTCCCCTGATGCTGACCTGATCTTATTTCTCTGCTTTATTGTTGCAGTTCATGGACTCTGCTGTAAACCTCATGAACAAATCATTTCTTGATCGTGAGATCCTCAGACCCTCTTTTTTATTTCAATTAGCAAGTCTTATTTTGCAGGTATATATTGAGTGCTCTTTCTTGTGAACAGAATCCTAGCCAGGTCGAACAAGCATGAAGCAGTCCTACATTTCCTCTTCTTGTGTGGGCACCATTTTGATACCATTGGAAAGTCAGTGTCTGCAGGTGGACAAGGAAAATACGTCTTTTTCTATTTTGTATTGTATTCTGTCTAAAAGCAAACTTCCTTTCACCATGATTAGTCATATTCTAATATAGAAATGTGGTGGGTTTATACTATGTGTTTGATTGGGCTTTGGCCATCTTGTAATGAGGATATTGTAATCATCTTTCATAAACAAGCTTTGGCGTTTATAACAGACACATTTGCATAAATTATACTTTGCGTCCATCTAGTTTTTTATCAACCTTGAGTAGTCCTGATTAAGGTTAATAATCCCTTTCACTTTGCAACATACGTAAATGACCATCTGTCTTGTGAGAATGAAGAATTTTAGGCCTCATGCTACGAATGAGGAACTCGGAGGATGGTTTAAATTTATTTACCTTTGTGGGGGACAAACTTGATTTGGCATAAATGGTTGCTTTTGGTTAATGAAGCAAGATCAACTCCAACCATCGCGATCATTGTAAAGGGGAAAGTTTATTGGGTCTCTGTCAAACTGTTTTAGTTTCATGGTACAAGCGTGTATTTGTATCGTCCTGCATGATGGGGGTCATCGAGTATTTTTCTTGGTTTGCTGCTGAATTTTGAGTTGGAAAGAGTTACCATTGTTCTTTGTCACTGCTTTTTTTATGTGTTGATAACTGGTGGGAATAAAATGTACAATTGGATCTTCCTTTGCACACTCCTAGATTGGTCTGTTTTCTGCGTGGGACCTGTTGTCATTTCTTGTCATCCAATACCTATATTCAGCTCCACTAGAAGTCATGAGTAAAATGAGAAGTTTGCTAGATCTGCAATGTTTATTGCTATGCCTTTAGATAAGACACTTCCTTGTGCTGGTTTCTCACGCAATGAAGTGAACAGAATAGAGCCAGAAAGAAGGATACTGACATTCCCATTTTCTAATGAAAGGACGGGGATCCAACCAATTCGTGCTTCCTCTCAAGTGAGCTTTTGTAAATCAATATCAATATGCAAGATGCAATTGGAGTCGATCTGCTTGTTGAGTATGACTTGAATTACCAGCAAGCTGACTTCTTTCTACGAGGCATGATTTGTAGATTTATTATGGTACTTTTTGCTTACTCTGTAACGGTAAAAGAGAATAGTTATTCTTTTTATGCAAATTTATTCTTGCGTTTGGTTGGTGAAAAAATGGCTATACCATGAAGTTGTTATTGTAGTACAATGAAAATTTTCAATTCTCTAGATGATCAGAAGAATAGCTATTAGTTTCTTCCCTTTTCCATCATATTTCTGTATGTATCCACTCAAAGGAGTTATAGGAATAGTTACTATCACTATTTTATTCCCTATAAATTACTATTCTATTTCTTAATCCAAGCGTATCACTATGGGAGTGTTTGGTTTACATAAGTTTACCTAAATTTGTGGGACTGGATTGGACCAAAATTCTAGTCCCTTATTTGGTTGTTGTAATGAGCTTTGGTACTAGATAACAGGCCTTCAAGGGAACAGCTTTAAAGAAAAAGTAGACTCATGTGAAAATGAGATAAATCCTCTTTTCATTGGACAAATCAAATTCACTTGACAACTCAAACTTTTTATAGCATTATTGCGTTGTACTTGTTCACACTAAATAATAAACAATATAAAAATTATTGTCTAGTACCATATATACCAAACACGGTACTAATGGGTTATGTTGTTTAGTATTTCTCATACTATATTATCTAGTTTATTTTGTCTTATTTGGTTTTTACAATCAACTATTACCTAAAATTTATCATTAGCTGATTAAATAGAAGTCTGCATTATGAATTAGTCCAAAATTTTTTAATGTGCAATTTTATCAAACTTTTGATAAATGTGATGTTGTTTCTATTTCTTGTTGATGTAGGTATATTTTTCTAGGTGGTCTAAGTGAATTTTACCTAAGTTGTTAATGCGGTAAAGAAAGTACATATAGGCATCTATGCAAGGCCCCAACAAAAGAAAAGAAAACGATGTTGAATCTAGTATGAATTTAGTAAAACCAAAGTTGAGGGACATATGATAATTAGCAATATTGAAGTTCAAATGGAAATACCCAGAATTAAAAGTATAATCAATTATGATATTTAGCGATGTCAAGGTTCAAGTACGGAATGGGAAAAAGCACCTAAATTTCATGTATTGTCATGATATTATGCTTATACAATAATGCATGATACGAAAGGGCCTCGGTCATAGATATAAGCTAATTTAAGATCACCCTGTCCTTGAATGTATTCAACAGATACCTGAATTAATGGTTTGAATGTAAAGACTTTCTACAGTGTTTTTCCCCCCCAACTACCAAAAACTTATCTGAAAGCTTCCACTGTCTCCTTATCTCCAAAGTCCATGTCATGCTGAGTTGAATTTTTATAATCACACCAATACAATAGCCTTATGTGGTACTTAATAGCTGCATCTAAACCTAAGAACTATTATAATTCAGTTCATTATTCAATAAAGCAATAATAGAAACTTCCATTTTCATGCTGCTATAGAGGGGGATTATGGGTGACATAATTAGAAGGTAATATAGCATGCATATTAAGTACGGGCCTATGGTGGTACCTCCACAAACTAGTGTTTTCCACCTATTGTGCCACTGCCATGTGTGATTTTCTGTTTACTTTTCTCTTAGGTACTACTATAAAAACTTTCTTGGACGAGTCCCTTTAGGTTAGTGGCTTGTTTTCTAGCAATGCTGGATGAAAATTTGCGCCGAGGACCCTGGCTCCAAGAGGAGGATTCGGTGTTAACTGATTTTGTTAATGTTTTAGGCGAGCGAAGGTGGGATTATATTGCAAAAGTTTCAGGTATTTCATTAATCACTTTGTATGTTAAAGTGATGAAGGAAAACTTTTCTCTATAAGATCACTGGCAGCAGTATTTGATAAGTTTACTATATAATCGATTGATCCAAAAGTTTAGATGTATAGATACTAACTTGTTTTTGTAATTATTGGTAAGTTTATATATGCTCTGATGTGTTTGCAGGTCTAAGGAGGAGTGGGAAGAGTTGTAGATTGAGATGGAAGAATTATCTCCAGCCAAACCTCAAGCACGGCGACATTAGTGCTGAAGAGGAGAGAATCATTGTTCAACTCCATGAGCAATGGGGTAACAGGTAATGCCCTAAGCCTTTATGATCACTTATATGGAAGATGAAATGTAAAATGATTAATATTGTGGAGTTGAGTTTAGTGATTCTTATTTTTCACTAAAACCTTGTAGGTGGTCTAGGATTGCTAAAAATTTACCAGGACGAACGGATAATGAAATAAAAAACTATTGGAAAACTTACTTGAGGAAGAAAGCAAAAAATGAAGCACAAGGTATAGTTTCTCTTTTAACAATCTTGGTGCATGATTCATTCATTTTGTAAATGGAATATCTACCAAAAGGCATGGATAATATATAGATTCGGAATTCATATATATCGAAACCGATGGAAGATGCATTTATTTATACATATAATTGATTGATCATACCTTTTCCTTTTGAGACTATATTTCAGCAGAGAAATTTCAGCCTGGAATGGACGATGATGCCAAGGAAGATTTCCTCATATCTGATGGTCACACCTCTGCCATGGATGGCTCAGAGTGTATTAGTAGTTCATCTAACATTGTCAGCTCAACCTATCCATGCTTGGATTCTCCATACGAAAAGCGTATATTCGATTGGTTTACAGAGTCATCAAATGACAAGGACGAAATGAAATGTAGAGTTTGTGACAATCTATTAGATACATGTTTTTGTTATTTTGAATGCGATTCCGGATATGAACCAGACTGTATGTGGGATGGCGCTAATTCAATCTGGGACTGGAAAATGGGTTAGCAGAAACCTTTCATGCATATAATCTTAGTATCCTTGATGTATAGCACTCATAGCTCAATGTCCATCATTGAAGCTCTAGTACAATTTCATAGTTTAAAATGAGCTTTTATCGCGGCAATTCAGAGAGGAATCCTAAACAACTATTAGCTTCAACATACTTCTGTCATGCTAAATTAAATTTATTAGATATGGCTAAATTATAACATAAAAGGATTGCTACACTAAATTAGCAGCATAAAGCTAATTTAACGAGAAGTGCTTGCATTGCTATCTAACAAGGAATACTATCATGGCCAGACAATCGCATAACAGCTTTTGATTCGCAACAATCCATTATGCTCGATACTTCGCCTAGCTGTTAGTGTATGTGCTAGCGACAAACCCAACAACATGTTTGTTCAATCATTTCACGTATAATGGTTGTCGGCGTCACCGTGTTTGTACGATCAATGTTAAGGTTACTCGACATATAAGCTACTCTAAGATTGTCATGGCATAAAATGATGAGTCTTTGAATGGAAACTCCAATTTCTAGAGTAACATGATATATTTTATGTATGCCATGACCCATAGTTGCACAGCAGGTGTTGAGAAAACCCATCCATGAGCATCAGCAAAAGTAGCCAATGAGGTTAAAGATGTTTGCATGATAGGAAGACTTAGTGATATAACGCCTCGAAAGTACCAAAAAATACATTGCTGGCTATATGTGATTTGCATTGAGGAGATGTAAATAATGTCTCGACCTATCAACTGCAGAGTTGATGCTTGATTGAGTAATTACAAGGTATTATAGTGCATCATCAATCTCCCAATAGGCATTGTAGTTTGGGAGAATGTGATGACTCTAAGGTGAGAGGAGCTGTCAACTATCTTAGAGAGGAGAATGCGATGCCATTTGACAAGGACGTGCCTCGAATGATACAGGTGGCGTGGATGCTGAGGAAGAATTGTAAAGAGCCAGATTCTTTTGTAGCAAATTGACCCAAGGAGGTAATAAGTGTAGAACTGCCATTGGTGAAAATAAATGCCACTAACATAGAGTAAAAGGACAAGTGTGTTGTAACCATGAGAAAGGGTGAACAAGGATGTGTCGGCTTTGTTTTGATGAAACGCAAGAGTAAGAGGAAATTGTCGGTACAATGGAAACAAGTACAATGAAATCGCTTTAGATCATAAGAAACCTTTTTGGTTCACGTGATGAGGGTAACATAAATAATAAAATCCTGTAAGATGTTTTATGAAGACTGCCTCGACGAAATAACTATGGAGGAAGCATTTTTAACATTGAGTTGGCATATTTTGAGATCAATTGATCAAAGAAACATACTGCTATTGATTTGATAGTGTTCAATACAATCTACTATAATACAAAGGTAATCATACATGTAACGCTCTGATTATGTAAAGACTAATTTACTCCTACACATACAAGCTATATAGTAATATGCCCCTGTCACTCTCATGATGCTAGAGTCAATGTGAGATTAGAGCAATGATCAAGGAAAGCAGCTGTGGATGGATTCTTAGTGAGTATATCTACTTGTTGATGATGAGTGGGAATGTAGCAAACAAGAGTCTGACCAGAAGCAACTAATTCACGTATAAAATGGTAATTAATGTCAATATGTTTTGTATGATCGTGTTAGATAGGGTTGTCAAACATATAGACAGGACCAAGATTGTCACAGAATAAGAGAATAGGTCTCTAAGGAGAACCCCTATTTCTCGAGCATTATGAGAGATCCAAGTAGATTTTAGCAACTACACATGCTAGAGCATGATATCTGGCTTCAGTGGAGCTTTAAGATGCAGTTGGTTGCTTCTTGGAGCGCTAGGAAATGAGATTCCGGCTAAGATAAATAGCATAACCTATAGTTGAGCGACGAGAGTCTGGACACCGGCCCAATTAGCATCTACAAATCAAGGAGGTACAAGACATACATAAAATGGGGAGTCCCAATGCGATGGTATCCCAAAGGTATCGGAGAACACTTTTTGCTACTTACATGTGATTTATGTTGGGAAGATGCATGTATTGACTCAATTGGTTGACCGCAGAGTTGATGTCTAGTCAAATAATTGTAAGGTATTGTTTTATCTGAAAGGTATTGTTATGCACCAACAAGCTCTCAATAGACGGTAAGGTTGGAGAGAAGAGGGAATCCATGGGCACTCAGGTGACTCTAAGGGGAAAGAGGTGTTTGTACTGGCTTAGAAAGGTGCATATGATGATATTTGAGTAGGTCTTGAATGAAATAAGATTGACATGGGTGTAGGTCACCAGTAGTATGTGTAACACACATTCTAAGAAAGAAATGTAGGGGCCAAGGTCTTTCATTACGAATTGACGTAAGATGACAGAGATGTTGTGGTTAAGAAAAGTATGACTGCTACTAGTAAAGATAATGTCATCGACATAGAGAAGTAAGCCAGGTGTGTCAAATCCTTAAGTAAGGATGAACATGGATGTGTCAACTTTACTTTGATTGATACCTCAGTGGAGAAGGAACCTACTAAAGTGATGGAATCAAGCGTGTAGAGACTATTGGAATCTATATGGGGACTTCTGCAATTTACACACATAGTGGGGATAACAGGGTTGGACAAATCCCGGAGACTGTTTCATGAAGACCATCTCATTAAGATGACCATGAAGGAATGCATTTTTGACATCAAGTTGCTAAATTTCCCAATTTGATGAAACGGCATGAATGGATAAAGTGAATGGTGGAGGGTTTGATAACGAGACTGAATGTCTCAGTATAGTCTATACCTTATTGCTAGGTAAACCCTTGGACTACAAGGCGAGCTTCATGGCACTCAGCATGACCTTCAGCAGTATATTTGGTGTGGAATTTCCACGTGTTACCAACAACATTTTGATTTTTTTTAAGAAGGGACGAGGATCCATGTTTTATTTTAAAGAAGAGTATTAGACTCTTCTTTCATGGCAACTACCTAAGTAGGATCATGAAGGACATCGATACAATAGCAAGGCTCAGAAGGAGTGAAGTGAGTATTAAGATTGAGAATGGTGCGAGGTTTGGTGATGCGTGTTTTTTATCATGTAAGCATGGGGTAGGAAGGTAGGGAAAAATTGGTAGGAGGAGGCTCTATGTGTGACACGAATAATTGTTTGGGGCGTGTGCTTGTGAGGGGGGTGGGGGTGTTGGTTTGTCGAAGTCATGAGATGCATCAATAGGAATGGACTATTAGGGACTGGTGGTGGGAAGGAGAGATCGAAGCAATGATAGACCTGAGTAATAGATAGGTGAGAGATAGGGGTAATGATGGGCTATAGATGTGGGAGCAGAAGGTTAAGGAAGAAGATCAGTTATGGGCTGGATGAGTAGGGTTGGAGAAGAGGTTGTGGGAGGAGGTAAGCTATTTAAAGGAGAATGGGGGTCTACGGATGCCTATAGTAAAGATTAGAAAGGAGGATGGAAGTTCACTATTAGAAGAGGTAGAAGTAGCGAAATCACGGTATGGAAAAACCAAGTCATGGAAAATAACATGGCAAGTAACATGAACTCGACCTAAGATAGGATCAAGACAACGGTAACCTTTGTGTTGCAAAGAGTAGCCAATGAAACACGGCTTGTAGAGAGAAGGGAAAGCTTATGAGGGCTTGATGAGTCATGTTAGGATAACAAAGGAACCAAAATGTGTAAAGGAAAGTGTAGTCAAAGGGCATTTAATAGAGGAGTTCAAAGGGAGATTTATGGTCAAGGGTCAATGCAGGTAGCCAATTAATGGTGTAAACATCAGTTAAAGCCGCATCAACCCAGAAGGTGGCAGAAAGATTTACATGGAGATGGATGGTGCGCACCAACTCATTAATGTGTCAATCTTTACATTCTACGATCCCATTTTGTTGGGGTATAGGGACGGGAAAGTTGAAGACGTGCGTCATCATCGGGTAAAAAGGTAGCTAAAGCTTTATTAACAAATTCACCACCACCATCACTATAAAAGGTTTTAATACGAGTAGAGAAATAATTTTCTACAAGAGATTTGAAATATTGAAAATGAGACAAAACTTCAGTTTTGTTATGCATTGGAAAGATCCAAGAATACCGAGTACAATCATCAACAAAGAGTACATAATAACGAAAGCTTAAGTTGGATCTGGTTGGAAATTGCCATACATTAGAATGAATTGGATCTAATTACTTCTCTGCTCTATTTGATGATCGCTGAAACAGGAGACGTGTAGAATTTCTTATGCTACAGGAGTGATAGGGATTGGAGGAATTTGGAGAGGACTATACTTAGATGTGTAGTTGTTGAGTTAGCTTATTGATGACTTCAAAGTGAAGGTGACACAAACGAAAATGCCAAAACTCTTTGAAGACAGTAGACGCAAGGAGAGACAAAGGAGATTGGGCAATAGATAAGGCGATCGGGTAGAATGGATGCTTGTTTGGATGGTGGAGTAGGATCTGGCCTGTTGCAGAGTCATTAACAAGAAAGAAAGAATCGCTAAAGTTAATAGTACAATTGTTATCACTACATGATTTATGGACAGATAAAAGACCATGGGTAAGAGAAGGAACATGTAGAATGGTTTTAAGATGCAAATTGTGGCCATTTGTGTGAATGTTGATACTACATGTATGAACTATGGATAGTGATGAACCATTACCTACAACAACCTTGTTGGATCCAACATAAGGGGTCAGGTTAGAGAGTACACCTACATCTGGTGTCATGTGGTGAGTGGCACCATAATCGAGGTACCAAACAACATCTTATGATTCTCCAATGGATAAGGTAGCAAATGGTTAAGGCACATCCGCATAGGATCTATTGAATCTACAGTGGCACTGAAGGGCTGTCTGGCCAGGTCTATCGCAAATTTGGCAAGCAGTCTAAGAAGTGGCAGATGAATAGGAGGTGAAACCCAATTAACATGATCAATCACGACTGGAGCCTGAAGGAGCCTTGGCTAGTGGCAAAGTAATGTTGATGAGAGTGTTGAGACTGTCTTGGAGCAGTTGAGGAGGATCCATCACGCCCCCTTGCTCCCATACGACCACGTCCACAACTTCAACTGTCAAAGTAAAGGAAGCAGATTGAGTGGTGAGAGCCGTAGGCACTGAGACAATAGTGTCATCCATGTCATGTCGTTTAAGCCACTATTCTTGGCTTAGTAGCTTCATATGAACTAGCTCAAATGTGCGGGAATAGTGGAATGGGCGAGAGTCGTGATGAGTGAATCATGTTCGCATGGTGGATCATGAAAGGCATAGGCAATAAGATCCATTAAGCTAAATGTTTATTAATGGAGGCGAGCTGATCAGCAATGGACTTAAGTTTGCAAAGATAATCCGAGATAGATTTATGATTAAAGTGGAAAGCTAAAAGTTTTTGTTTGAATTCTATTTCTCGAGTCATAAAGTTTTCAAGGAATTTGTAACGCCTTAACCTGTTGGCATTACAGCCCGCCACGCGTTCTCTCTTCATAGAACACGCTAAGGCTATAATTTCCACAAACAATATAAATATCACCTGTATAACTCACAAGGTATACAAAAATATTGTAGTCCTCAATAAAATAAATCATATGATAAGAATATAATTCCCATGATCAACAAATTAGACCTTGTTGACATAACTGCAGGTCAACAAGTCAAAGCATGCCCTAAAACAGTCACCACATGAAATCTCCAAATACAATTTAAAATTTCAATAAACAAAATATAAATCAATCATTAAAGTCTTCTCAGATCCATCTTATATCATCTATGACTAAACAACTAGTCATCAGCAGGGTAGTCAGGACCGCTAACGCCATCCCCATCCTCATAGATGATATCAAAACCCGAAAGATCATAGATCACATTATCATCACCTGCACCTGAAATGTAATAGAATGAGCGGCGAAGCCCAGTACGATAATATCCAATCCAATTCAAGCAAGATTATGCACAAAAACATGTATAAATAAATGCAACTAAACTAAATGCATACAATAGTTTATTATCTATTTTAGTTCAGCAAAACAACACGGTTCGTAATATAATATACATAAATCCTGAACCCAGAGTAACTCAGATTCTGCTATAAAAACAACCAACTGATTTGAAAATAGGTAATCATATATACATATATGGATGAGTGGGTACTCCCCAAACATCACAATTCCTGAACACCTAAATTCTACCGGAATCATTTCTTAGCACAAGTCCACTCGAGACAACCTCACACTAAGATCATCAGGTTGCCTCACCAGTATCATTGTCTGCCAGGTCTCTACTGGTCAAAGCCAACCACAACCAGACAGACAATTATTAAGTCGAATATTTATTAAGTTTATTATGCAATTCTATTCCTACATCCATTCACAAGAATTCTAATTTACAAGCACATACAACAAGCAATGGATTGGTCGTACCTTTCTAAATTTCAGGAATCCAAATCAAATCCTCGAATTTGATACCAACAGCACAAAGTCAACCCAAACTCCAGCAATTCTTATATCCAAATCAACCACAGTTTCACAACTCCAATGTCCTGTTACAATATATATATATATATATATATATATATCAACAGACATGATCGCAATATCTTAACATAAAACAACCTATCTAAACTAACCTGATACAAACTTCCCAAACTCGAATTATACTGATCAATAACCCCAAGCACCTCCAATAATATCAAAGAACGGATATTTCAAATCCTTAAATCAGAATTTCCACCAAAACCCTATAAAACATTTCATATGATCAATATCGAAATATCAAAGCTGACCAATTTCGTATAAAGAGGATTCAAAACTTATACTTACTTATATGGAACGTATACTAATTGTTTCTTCTCTTCCTATTCTGATCAAAACACGAGCTAGGATTTATTCCTCAAAATCATTCATGAAATATTCATCCAAACCTAAGATACTTATACAAATTTGTATATAATCCAAATGAGAAGGTTAAGATCACTTACTTTTAATTAGTAACACCCTCCGAATGATTCTCCAGGCCTAAATCACCAAGAAAGCTTTAGAACTCTCTTATACGAAGGGGAAATGATATAAGGAAATGTCTGTCGAAAATGATTTTCGCGTCTCATATTTATAGAAATTTGGTCATACGTCGGCCTTACGCCGGCGGCGTACCTGCAGATTTTGTCGCTTACACCATACGCTGGCCAGATCTACACGAAGGCCGACAGCGTTCATCGGGGCTTTGATTCCCATAATTCAAATCGTCCCTTCATACACCGGCAAATCTTGGACCTACGCCGGTGGCTTTGATGCCGGTGTTGAGAAGAAACCCTATGAACGCCGACAGCTTTCCTCCCAGCATTAATAAAAACGCTACTGTTCCCATCCTACGTCGTCTGTACACCGGCAGCGTAGATTCTCCAGAGGCGACGTACAATGTATTACAGAGTAAGCTGGCAAATTTAAGTCCTAGGCCAGCGGCGTTCTTCACCAGAGATGCCGGCCTTTATTGCAGAAATTAAGAAAATAATCCAATTGATGCCAATCTTGTTCTAACACGAAATTGATCAAACTTAACCTATTTTAATATCAACATAAAAGGCATATTAGAATCTAGTAGCTTGTGAACACTTACGACTTAAAATTATTTAGTATATTACAGAATCATTGCTTGAGAATATTCCAAATATCATATGTAGCAAAAAGATCACGAACCTTCATAAGAATTTTAGTGGAGATAGTAGCAAAGATAGAAGTACGGACCATATGGTTAATGTTATGATTGTGCCATAGGCCAATTACTAGATATTGTCATTTAATATTTATATATATATATATATATATATATGAATGAACAGAGGCATTTCTTTTGTATTGTTTGCATATTTATTTTAGAAATCCATGAATATTTATTATTCTAAATGTTCCTAGATGCTCATTATTATGGGAATAATAATGAATTAAATATAGTATGAGTTTTATTTAGTAAACATGGGATGTCTATTTGTATGGTGATACAAATGAAACTCATAGGCACATATTAGATGACTGTGTGCTGAATTGACCCACTATGAGATCACTACATGGAATATTGTCATAAGTGATTTTCATGATAATTATGTCAATGTATCCTTAGACCTGAAATCACCATAGGTTCCAACATGAAAAATATTATGTTTCAACTCAATCAAACATTATCTTTAACCGGATAATTATAAAGGTTAAGTTTGGGCATAATATATATCATGTAGAGGAAGTTGAGTGATCAAGATGGGATTTGTCCCTCTCGTTATGAGAGAGATATCTCTCGGCTCCTCGATAAGTGAGACTGAGAAATGCATGGCCATGCTCAAATGAATTGATAGTGTGATCAATTTCATTTGTATTATCAGATCACTTGGAAATCGAGAAATGATAAGATTGAACAATATAAGAATGACAATTTCCATGTCTTATGTTCAATCTAGATATCATGTGACAAAAAGGATAATGACATAAATTATAGATCAGACAAAAATCGGATTACTGATATTCACCTAATTTGGGTAGACATAATGTCTTGCTAGAGACCAATGATGTCTTGTAGGTCTAAAAGGTGTTTAGGACCTACTGCCAACATTAGGTGTACCTACAGGGTCACACACAAAAGAACGAATGAAATATATTATGGGTTTATATTTAAACCTATAGGAATTATTATATTTATTATTCTTAAATAGTTTAAGAATAATAAATGATTATGACAGATAATTAATATTTAATGAAATAATGTATTTTATTAAATATTAAATAAATATCTTATCATATTTATTTCTAGGGTTTCCTTTAGGGTTTCCTACATGTCTATATATATAGATCCATAGACAGCCTTTTAGGTAAGACTCTTTGACGTCACATTAGACGGCAGAGAAATTTTGCAAACCTAAAAGAGAGAAAAGAAGAAAAATAATTCTAACACGAATTGGATTCGTGTTCTTGAGTGCTATCACACAATCGTTCGCATGTGGATACCGTAGAGGGAATTACAAGACTGCGGTTTATACAAATTCGATCTGCTAATTGTTTTGAAAGCATCAATACAAGGTATATTCAAGAAACCTCTTTTTTCATCTAATCAAGAAACATGGATACTGGAATAGGGTTTTCGTTTTTCCGCTGTGTTTTAATAAAATTTTCAAAATTTTGTATCAATAAAACCCTACAGTTAATCCATCACCAATGAGTATACTTATGATTTGAAATTGGCATAGCATAAGTTGATGGGAGGAGTTCTCGCGATGGTGCTAAGATTATGCCATTCACATACTTGATCAAGTCCATTGAGATAAAGGTAGGAAGTCATGAGAGATGACCATAGACGATAGCCGTTAAAGGATAGCTTGATAGTGACAATGCTAGAGACGTTATCTTGTATGAAGGAAGGTGTTGATGTGGTATTAAAAAGGTGGTTTAGGTAGAGGTGGCATAGGTGAGGGGGTGGGATGGATGAACTATAATTGGGTCAGTAATGGTGATTTAGGGGAGGGAGGTGGTTAAGGGTTCCAATGGAGTAGTGGAGGCCAGTGGGTAGGGTATTAAAGAAGGGATTGATGCTAGTCGCTGCAATAGGTGTGTTGATGGTGGTTGGAACGATGTGGTCAGCGGCGGAGAGGGAATGGATGAAGGCGATAGTGTATACTATATATGGCGGTTGGAGTAGTGGTTGAGGATGGTGTTGGCTCCATGGCATCCACAACAGTAGATTGTCAAAGAAGATGAGGTATGATGAATGTAGATGATGGCTAGGAGTGGTGGCGGTCGATAATGGGTAATGGCCAGCGGTAGGTGGTGGTAAAAAAAATTAAAAAATTAAGGTTTTTGTGGTGGCTTTGATACCATGAGATTAATTGATCAAGGAAACATATTGTTATTGATTTGATATTATTTGATACAATTTACTATAATACAAAGGAATTAATGCATTTAATCGTAGTGACTATGTAAAGACAAATTTACCCCTATACATACAGGCTATATAGAAATACATTTCTCATCGATATGAGAAAACACAAGAGAATAAACCAAATAACTAAGTGGTCTATAATAGGATTGAACGTTTCTGTATAGTCTAGATCTTCTCTCTAAGTGAATCTTTAGACAGCAAGGTAAGCTTTGTGACAACTAACCCACCAATTGGCATTACTTTTTATACAAAATCTTCATATGCTACTAACAACATTTAATAAGGCTACGAGAGGGATTAAGATCTAGCTTTTATTTTTCAAAAGAGACTTGAACTTTTATTTCATGTCTATTTTTTTTACTACGGTCACATTGGGCTACAATGTAGCAGTGAAGCTTCAAAGCAATGGTATAGATATGAAGGTTGAAGATGGTATAAGACTTAGCGGTGCCATATTTTGAGTGTGTGAGCATAGAATAGGTAGGATTTAATGGAGAAAGTTAAAGAGGATGATATGGTAGGATGGTTTATGTGGAAAAGGGAGACAAGGTGATGATGAAGTAATGGAGACATGGGGTGGATTAGTAGGGATAGAAGACAGAGAGGAGGCAAGGTTAAGAGTACTGATAGATCTTAGTAACAAGTAAGCGCAAGAGAGTGAAGGATTGGCAGTGAAGAAAGACAAAGTAAGTGTTACTAAGATAGGATTTACGGAAATTATAGAGGAAAGGGGAGAGAATTTTAAAATGTGTGTTAATGGTAAAAGTGGGAAGGATTGTTTCAAAGGGATGGGGAGATACATGGTTGAATTTGGGGAAAGTCCAATCCACAAAAAGACACATGGCGATTGACCTAAACTTAATCGATGGGGCAAGAGAATGATAGCCTTCATGTTGAATGGAATAGTCAATGAAGATATAATGAATATAGTGAGAGGAAAGCTCATTTGGTGCTCGAGGTGTCATGCTAGGAAGATAAAAGCATGTTATGAAGAACGTGTAAGGGAAAATTGTGATCAATTATTTATATGAGTACTTGGCTAATGGTGTAAACAATGGTGAAAGTGGCATCTACCTATAATGTAAGTGGAAGGATAGCGTGCAAGTGGATAATATATGCTAGCTTAGTGTTGTGTCCATGCATGTGCTCGATTGACTTATTTTATTCGGGTGTATAAGGATAGAATAGCTGAAGGTATATATTGTAGTCACATGGAAAGATTGTTAAACCTTTATTAACAAACTTACCATTGCTATTATTGCGTAAATTTTTTTATACTATCTGAGAAATAATTTCCAACCAAGGATTTGAAATGCCTGAAATAAGATAAGATTTCACTATCATTATATGTTTGAAATGCTAAAGAGCATTGGTACGACTATTGAGAAAAAGTGCATAGAAATGAAAGCTTGGATTTCAATTAGTTTATGGCTAATGTACATCATAATAAACGTATGGACTTTTCTATGCAATATATGATCAATGTGTTGGAGAGGACTTGAATATGTTGACATTGAGTTAACTTATTAAGGATGTGTTTGGAAGGGTGACACGAGCAAGGATGCCAAGCTTCAATGGATGGTTGATGTGATGAGAAGTTAGAGAGACTAGACAAAACATGGAGTGATAGGATAGGAAGGGTGCCTTGTCCAATTTTTGAGAAGAATCTCACACATCTTGGACTCCTTGAAGGACAGATTATTATTATACCATAAAACTTGATAGGATAATTATTATTATGCCATATACAGAGAAAATTAAATTATAAGAAGGAATATATAGAATGTTCTTGAGATGTAATTTCATGGCCATTTGTGCTGTGGTGAGGTTCCTTGTGTGAGATATGAGCAGTAATGCATTATTACCTATAAAAATCTTATTAGAACCAATACAATGGGTCAAGTCAAAAAGTTTGCATCTAATGCTATGTATGTGTAGCACCAAAGTTTGTTTGCAAGAAAGCATGATGTGGTTCTTAAAGGACATTTGAACAATTAACCAAGGTACATCCATGTAAAACTTGTTGAACTTGTAATAGCCCTAAAACGCTTTATAGTCAATATTGTTACAAATTTGACAATAATCCAAATGGTGCATGAGAAGTTAAAAGGTGGTGACTAGTTGAGAAGATTTGACGATTGGAGGAATTTCGATTAAAGGTGAAGCAAGATTGATGTAAGCACCAAGATGAATTTTAGCTAGTAGTGGAGTAACATTTGCACTCCCAAGCTCCTATACGTGGCATGGTCTCAACTCCTAGAAGTAAAGAAAGTGGACTGGTGTTAAGAGTCATAAGGATTGATGCAATGGTGTTGTAATCCATTAGTATGGCATTGAGTAAGATAGAATGATTGCAAATCCACCTACCATGACATGGTCTAGAAATTTTGTTGGTTTGTGTTGCTTGGTACTCTCTCTCTCTCTCTCTCTCACACACACACACATTAACCAAAAAGGGTACCTGGATGATTGCTTAAGAGTGTTTTATATGGTACATTGAAAAACTTTGAAATAATATTTTTCATCAAGCCATTGCTATAAATATTATTGAATGCACGTGAGGTGATCTCTATTACACTCGTATAATGCTACGTGCACTCAATCTAGATAGTTTGTACTAAACTTTATCTAATTTGTCAACAACAATGTTGTTAAACCCAAACCGAGTGTTAACTCAGATATGTTAGGGGGTCCAGGATTGAACTAGGATCAATAAAAAATAAAATTTTAGATTACATCCTAATTATAAAAATAAATGAATGAAATTTAAACAATCAAATTATTATTATTATTTGATTTTATTAATAATGTTTTTTTTTTTCAAATAGAAGGCCCTTTAAAAAGAAAAGTAGCACGATTTAATTCATCAACTTCATCAGAGGTCATCAACAAACTAACTTTACAATCAAAAAGAGAAAAGTGGGCAAGTCAAATCATGGCAATCAATTGACTCAAACACATCCAGTAGCAAATCCATCAAACCCCTTCTACTATGGACATCGAGATTCATCCAGGCATTTGCACTTTATCTCAGGACTCATTGCGGCACCAAAAGATCATTGACCACACGTTACAGTCCATTTAACAACACGAACCCAGATCCACTACCTACATGCAACACCCAAGACTTCCTGCTCTATACACAACAATTTGCTCTCTCTTCAAGTATTGGCATTACAAGTGCTTTAAAGAATTATTTTTTTTTTCCTTTTTCTTTTATGGGTTTGTGATTATATTTGGACAAATTAGTATAAGATGATTCAGATCCAATTGAAATAGAGAAGCCGTGCTACAGTTGCCTCCATTTTATGGGTTTTGTTTTACTTTTAGCTTTTTTTTTTCATTAAAGAAGCTTGCATTCTGACCTGGATGGGCCACCCGAGTTGGCTAGGTCAGTCAGTATAGCCAGCTCAATCGAAAAATAGTCTGCTGGTAAGAACCAACCTTCTTTCAAGCCTGGTTCCTGTTAAACTAGGGCAAAGCGATTGGTCTGGTCCGATTTTGATAACATTGGTTAGCATAATGAATGTTGTTTAATTATTAAAAATAGATACCATTTACGTACTTAATTTCATAAATATACATGTAGAATGAATATTCTTTTTGAATTAATTTATGAACATGATACATGTATTTGTAATATGTAATAATTTTTTATATAATTTGAAGAATGACAAAAACATAATTTTTATTTGATAAAAAAGTACAAAGGGAGGTACAATATATACATATGATGTGGTAGGTAATATCATCTTCCTACCTACTACATGGAAAAAAGTAACTACCTACTCTAAGCATTAAATAACATAAATTCGAATGCCCCTCTCGAGCCAAGAAGGTGATATTTATCATTCTTGGTTGCATATAATTTTTGTGAAGACACTATTCAATACTGGATTTGTAAGAATATTTGCAACTTGATCTTGAGAGGGCACATGATGTGATTTTTTTCTTCTATCTTCAATCTCAGACTTAATAAAGTGTCAATCCAATCACTCATGTTTTATGCAATTAAGTTGTACTGGATTTTTCATAACATTTAAAACTGACTTAGTATCACTATATAGATAAGTAATCTTAACCTCCATTCCTAAGTTTGTAAGAGCCTTTAGAGCCAAATAGCTTCACTAATTTCTTGAGCAATTACTCTTACTCTGCTTCTGCACTACTTATAGCCACCACACTTTATTTTTACTTTGCCAATACAAGACTACCCTTGATTTTTATACAATACCCAGTTGTGGATCTTCCATTAGAGATATCACTTCCCCAATCAGAATCAATAAATACCTCAATATCTCTATTTTGTGTCTTTTTTAATAACTAATCCCTTTCTTGGACTATCTTTTAGATACCTCTGAATATAGTTTACTCCATCCATATGAGGTTTGGTGGAGAATGCATTGCCTGACTAACCATGCTAATAGATTGAGCCAAATCAAGTATAGAGAGAGGTAAATAAATTAATCTTCCTACTAACATTTGATACTGCCTTTATCAATTAGGATATCATCCACTGGAGCACAACGTTTCCAGTTTTGTGGTAAAGGACTAGTCATAGGCTTGCACCTTAACTTACCTGTTTCTTTTAGTCATTTAAGCATGTATTTTCTTTGACTAATAAAGATTGCCTTCCGTTCCTTGCAACTTTTGCTCCTAAGAAAATTTTCAACTCCCTAAGCTCCTTTTGTCTCAAACTCTTATTTAATTCTTCTTCAAACTACTTATTCCATATCATCACTGTAATAATTATATCATCCATACAGCTATTAAAATTGACTTAAATCCAATGTTCCCTTGTTTGAAAAACAAGGTATGTTCAGCTTGACTTTGTTTGTATCATAGTTTAAACAGGTGTTATTAAACTTTGTAAACCAGGCTCTTGGAGATTGCTTTAACCCATACAAGGATCTCTTCAACTTGTATACCTTTCTCTTATCATTATCAAGTTAAGAACTAGATGAAATTTGCATGTAAATTTCCTCTTTCAATTTCCCATTTAAAAAGGCTTTTTTTTTTACATCCAACTGATGTAAATGGCCAATCTAAATTTGCTGAAAGAGATAGTATTACTCTAATGGAATTCAAATTTTCAACTGAGAAAATGTCTCTCTACAATCAATTCTATATGTTTGCATATATCTTCGTGCAACTCGCTGTGCTTTATAGCGTTTAACACTCCCATTAGATTTATACTTGATATTGAATACCCATTGCTTCTAACTATTTTCCTGCTTAGTGGCAAGTCAATTAATTATGAAGTATTGTTTTGGTATAAGTCTCTTGTTTCTTTTAGAATTGCTTCCTTTCATCTTTGACGTCTTAGAGCCTCATCAACGTTCCTAGGAATAATCTCGTTGTTTGCACGTGCTAGGCAAGCTTTGTACTTTTAAGATAACTTTCAAAATGTTACATAATTTGAGATGACATATTTGGTATAAGCTCGTCTCTTTTTTCAAATCTTTAAGCAAAACAAGATTGTTCTTATCTTATGGCTCTTGTCAACTCTTTTCCTCCTCATTTGATTGGTCGTCCTTCTCTTGTGGCTCGTGCCGATACTCATCCTCTTTATTTGTATAGACCAAAGGTTGCAGGTTTAGTGATTGGCTATGCTTGGAATTTTTCGATCTCCTTGTATAAACTCTAAGTTTATCCTTTTCTCAAATGGATTTTAGTTCAGAGGTTTCAAGAATTTGATCATTATCTAAAAGACAGGTATGATTGGCTGGGTTTGCAGCCGATCAGTGTTGTCGAGTGACGAATTTGGTAGCTTAAAGATACCTGCCATTGACAGCTTAGATTTAGAAACTGAAACAATAGATTTGATGTTTATAGGGTCAAGAAATAGAGGTAAATCATGTTGTTCTTATTGTAAATTTGAGACCCTCTAATTAGCTGAATTAAAATATGGTTGTTTTTCTATGAAATACGTGTCTATAGTAACATAGACATGTTTTTTGGGTGAATGGTAACATCTATACCCCTTTTGAGATGAAGAATAACCAATGAACATCCCTTTAAGAGCTCGAGATTCGAATTTATTTTTATTCAGAGTATTGTTCATGAAGAACATGATACAACTGTATACTTTTGGTGATAAGGAATTCAACACTGAACGTGTAGGATATGCGCCTACAAGCACGCTTAGAGGAGTCCTAAAGTTATGGACCTTTGGAGGAACACAATTAATAAGATAAGTAGTAGTTAGCACTACATCACCCCAAAAGGTGTTTTGAACAAAATTGATGAATATCATGGCTCTTGCAATTTCTAAAAGATGTATGTTCTTTAGTTCAACAATGTCATTTTGCTGGGGAGTATAAGGACACGAGCTTTGGTGCACAATACCATTTTTTGTTAAGGTAATACTCGAATTCATTTGAGAAACACTCCTTAGTACTATTGGTATGGAGTATTTAAATGTTGTCATTGAAAAACATTTATCATGAATTTATGAAATTACTTGAAAACGTGGAAGACGTTTAATTTTTCTTTCAAGAAAAACACCCAACAAACCCTTTAATGGTCATTAATAAATGAGACAAACACTTATACCTATTGTGAGTTGAAATTTGGGATGGTCCCTAAATATCACTGTGAATCAACTTGACGGGTTTCGATGGTTTGTATGGTTGAACATGATTTGTTGATTTTAACAATTTTGTCATGATACAACATTCACAACTAAGCTCGTCCACTTTTTTATTCTCAAATAAGTTAGAGTACAAAACTAAGACGACATAAGCATTTATATCATAACATTATCTTATAATCATTTAAGACTGAAACAAATGAATTGGACTTGGAATAACAACCAGACTTAGGTTTTATACTAGATAAGTAGTAGAGACCATCATGTTCTTTAGCATTGCCAATCATCTTCCTTGAACACTAGTCTTGCAAAACACAGTTACTTTGAGTGAATAATACTTGAGATTTCATATCTTTGACTAACTTACTTATTGATAGCAAGTTGTATTTTAATTGAGGAATAAACAGTGTATCCTTTAATTGCAATCCGCCCAACTGCACCATTCCTTTTCCTCTTGCAATTATAAAATCTCCATTAACTATAGATATCTTGCTCAGGTTATCACACATGCTCTGATTATGGAAGTAATGTTTGGAGTTACATACATGGTAAGAGGCTTTTTAATCTATGATCTAGTATCACCTTTTCAATTATTAGAGAGATATAGGCAAATACCTTTTTCTGGCTTTAGCTATCGAGGACTTATTGTCATCACAGTTAATTTGAGTTCGACTCGATATTTATTCAATGAAGGTTATTTGATTTGACGTCAAATTCGATTCCTTATTTTCACTTCTTGAAGGGATTTCCTTAACCGTCAATAATGGTTGTTTCCCATGTGAATGAACTCTCATTTCATTAAGGCTAAAATTTGTACCAAACCTAAGTTTGGTTATTGGTGTGATTGATAGAATTTTTAGATTGGAAATGTTCGTTATGATCCTACCTAAATTGGAAAGGAGGGAGAAACCGACCTAACTCTAATACCATGGAGAAATATCAAAACATAAATTTTTAGTATGGTTGAAAAGTACAAAGGAGGTACAATGTATATATGTAGCATCATCTTCCTACCTTCTGCATAGTAAAAAGTAACTATCTACTCTAAGCATTGAATAACATAAATTCCAACATAATTAAAGTATATATTTGTCGAATTGAAATAAACCCATTTAAATAAATAAAATATTAATTTATCAATTAATTAATGTCTATCTAAATTAATACAAATTTAGGGTTTAGTATTATTGATTCATGGAGTATTACTATGTGTATACACATCTTTCAACAGAAAAAACCAAATTTACAATTTCTAATACTATATCAGGGAAAAGAAAATTAATATTCCTCATTAAAAAAAAATACAAAAATACCACTGAAACAAAAATAATCTCAATTTTAGACAAGCTAAAATCATATCTTAAAGAGACGAGGCAGTTAGTGGCAAACCTCATCTCTTTAAGAAAGAAGGTTGCAGCACTACAGTAACCTTGTCTCTTCAAGAGATCATATCACTTATTATACATTGACCTCGTATTTTCAAAAGACAAAGCTGGTAGATCTAATATCATTGCCTACCTTCTTCTTCTTCTTCTCCATTCGATCACTCCTAAACACTCTCAAAATCCTTAAACCCCAACCTTAACTTAAAAACTAAACCTTAGCGATTTTTTCACCAAATTAGCATGATTTATTGGTCAATTTTGATCATATCGCATCATCGAAGCATCCATTCATGTTAAATAGAATCGATTAACCTTGAAATTAGTACCAGACTTGCCAATTTCACAAGTAAGTTGCTTAATCACATCACTTTAATTTTTCGTGATTCTTGATCTTGCATTGTTGATTTTTGCTAATGTGATGCCTGTAATGGATGTAGATTACGATTTGCAAAGCCACATTGTATGTCAATGGTGAATAATGTGTTGAGTTTTAAAAGAACACTGATGCTGCATTGGTTGTATCATTCTGTTGAGTCCTAAAAGACTATTGAAATAATTACAAAAGAATCAATGATCGTACACTTTAACGCTTTCCTGAAAAATAGTCGACACTTAAATGCACTACTTAAAAGGTTTAGCACTCAATCAGTGAAACTTTTATTGGAAACACTTTAAGTTTAATGTGATGGATAATGGAAACATTTAGGAATCCTCATAATATTTTCCTATCCTATATATGCAATTGCACCACCATTATTATCAACAAGCTTGCATGTTAAATACTTAGGCTAAATACTCGAGTTCTTAAATAGAAAAAACAAACATTTACTGCTTAAGCATGTAAACAATGTCAATATGAATGTCATAATAATCCAATACCATTTGTGCCTTCCAAACTTTGATCGAGCTATAACAAAACATGGCTACATTTCATGCATTCAAGTTTGTTTTTTTGAGCTCGCAGGGCAATGGTGGAAATAGATAAAGTTAAGTTTATGCTATATGCTTATGGCAACATTATGGAAGGGAATTATGATTTTAGTTATGATAGGAGCCGGTTGCTATGATTAATGTGTGTACGAACTCTACTATTAGCAAATCTTTGCCATAATATGTAGTTGTTTTAAGATTCGGGTTGAGCTATGGCATATGGTTACTGTAACGCCATAACCTAGAGCGCTATCAGCCCGCCACATGTCATTACCAAAGATTGACACACAAAGGCTATAGTTTCTAAACCATAATTTTATATAACTCAATATCTCTCAAATAAAGAGTACTTGAAATAAATCCTCAGTCTTTCTAATAAAAACTAAACCACTTAACTTTAAAGAAATAACAAAATCTCCAAAAGTAAACTAATCATAAAAATATTGTTTTTCTTTCCTAAAATCACTAGATCCAAAATCACTAATCTCAACTATCGGCAGAATTATCTAATCTACTATCGCTTTCCCCATAGTCTACGAATACGTCGTATCCCGTCAAATCATAAATAATAAAATATTCACTTGTACCTGTGAGAAAAATAAGGATTGAGCGAAAAACGCCCAGTACGCGAAACTGAAAACACATACACAATATCATGCAGCACAATATCACATACAACTTAAATTCTAATGCAACAAGCACAAATTGTTATCTTTTCATTAGCCTGTATACAACATAGTTTATGATTTGTGATCACTAATCCTAAACCCAAGAGTAACTCATGGCCCCAAAGAAAACCATACGTAAATAATATATATATATATATCTGCGTTCCATAATTAAGCTAGTAACAACTCCTAATCCACTGGAATAATCTCCAAGTGCAACTCCACTCGGGACATCACCACACAAGGATTATTAGGTTGCCAGTGTTAGTATCACACTACTGTCGTGGCCTTTACTAGCTGCAGCCACTCACAATCAACACTCGATTTAATTGAAGTTCGATATAATTAAGTCAGATTTATAAACTAATCCTACAAGCACATACAATCAAACATGGTAAGGTCATACCTGGATTTGCTTTCAATCCAAATCTCTCGAATTGTAACTACTAATAAAATAGGAACCCTAATCTCACAAGTATTCCTGTTTATTAATATATGACAAATTAATTTCAATTTTCAACTATAATATGAAACCCTAACCCTGTTTTCCATAAGCTTATTAAAACATCAACACACCTGTTTGTCTCGTTCATACTTCAATGAAACCTTTATCAATTCCTCCAGTTCTTAACCATCTCCACGGTTCCTTTAAGATATATACACAATCCTCGATGAATAAAACTACTACAAAAGTTCATAACTTTAAATCTACAAAGATAAGACGGATTCACTTACCTAGCACTGGTAGATCTTGCTTGCAATGGAACCCTAATTCAATCAATTATCCTGTCACAAATAATTAACTATCGCTATAATCATATTCCTACAATCTATAAATCTTAGAAATCACAAGACTATGATAGAGATCTTACCTTTATTTATATTCGAAACCACAACACTCCAAATCCAATTTAGGGTTTCTCCATTAAATCTTGAATCTCCTTCAATCATATGAAAAACTAGAATTAGACTAATTTATCCAAGGAAATTAATTGAAAAAGACTAAAGATAGACCTACTTACCTAGGGTTTTGTTGAGGAAGAAGTGTGACAAATTCACGGGTTAAGGGGTTTATTTATAGAGGGACTTGCTTAGGGAAAACGCCAACATAGCTTAGGGAAAACGCAGCTATAGGCCGACCTTTACATCGACGGCTTAGTTGGGCATGCCAGCAGCCATTAGTCCGATGTAGGATCACTTTCCTCAAATCCTCCCGAGAGCTCAAAGCCGTCTCAAGGCCGACGGCTTTCCAATAAAGGCTGGCAACCTTTATTCCAGGCTGGCAGCTTTAATGCCGGCCTTGGCCATCTTCGTCCAATTCTTCGCATATAAGTTTCTCGTGTTCAAATTCGTCTGTTCAAGGATAAAAATATTTTATTAACAACATTATATTGCATATATACCCTTTCATTATGAATGATTTATTTGTACTTTACAGTTGCCACTGGAGATAAGACACTGCGTTATGACGTTATTCTAGTTACCGATGATAATGTTGCTCAAGAGATGTTAGTGTACATAGAAGGTTCAATAGTGGTATATGCATATATTTGAAAAGGAGTTGCTGCATGCACTTGAGATGGACATCAATATATACATTGACTTTCATGGAAATGCTAGAAGCCAATGGCTAGCATATCAATCCCCAACCCTACTTAGATAACAGATAATAGCTAGGTCCAAAACGGATAACTTTGAAATGGATGCAACCTGTTGGATTTGTGTGATCGATATTGGTTTGATGCAATACTCATCGGTTAGTAAATCTAGTGATGATTATGGTGAAGATGAGAATGAATGAGGGTTGAGTTTGCCTCAGCCCGATCACCAATACCTATGGATCATAGAGGAGTATTGACTGTCATTGTTTTATGGCTCCACAGATATTGATATAGTAGGGAGCTTAAAGCCTGTGCCATTTTTCACAACAGAGCGAGTAGTGGCTATCTTGCATTTGATGATGAATAAGAAACGAGTGTTGGAAATTTGGGCCTCGGAAAGAAAGGTAAAGGTAGAGTTGGGACCAAGAGTGAGGTTAAGACAGAGTTTGAGATATTAGAGGCGAGCCTTCACCCCCACATCTTCAACTTGACGAGCCTGAATCTTCATTGTCATTGTATATGCATCTGCTCAACACTCTCGTGCTAGAGAAGTTAGGTGCAGCGGTTCATACGTGCACACCCTCGCCTCGCAACTCCAAAGAAGAGATGTCTAGTAGCACTGGGCGATATGGGGGAGGGCCTGGATTCAAACCCCATCTCATTTTACTAGCACAACCCACATGGTGGAGACAATGATGACACACTTACAAATGTTGACCCATCTATAGAGAATCCGTGGCACGTACTAAATCAGCTTAAGCTATAAAAGTATGTACATTTGTTCGGTAGAGGAGGGGCAGATGGAGGAGGCAGCAGTAGATGATATCAGTATTTATTATATATATGTTTTATTGTACCTACCATGTATTTACATTTCATATCATGACTTGAACAATAGTATCAATATTTCTTATATCGTGCTTCATTGGTTTTGACTATGTTGTTAGTAGAGGATTGGGCTTGGAAATGTTGTTTGGTTGAACTGTTGCAGTTTGATGTTGTTGATTTTTGGTGGAGAATTGAGTTTGAGAATGTTTGAGTTTTATTTTACTGGTGATTGATACAATTAATTGATTTTGACAAGTGATTTTTGTACAAATACCTCGTTGTGCTAAGGATAGTTATTGAAGAAGCAGCTAGTGTTGTAATTTTTTTTAGATGAGTTTAACACTTCTATAGTGACTTCGTATCTTAAATAGTCAAGGTCATGTTGAGGTCATTGTAATATATAAAATTGTCTCTTCAAGAGACGAGATTAGCTAATTATTATTCTGTCTATTCAAAAGATAAGTTTAATTTGTTTAAAATTGGGATTGTATTTTTCACTGCATTATTTTAGTAATTAAAAAAACAGTATTATTAATTTCCTTTCCCCAATTATATTATTTACTACTTAAATATATATATATTTTTTGGGGGAAAATATGACTTACTGCTGGACATTAATCGATCTAGTAAGAAAGTATTAAATTTATTTTATTTTTTTTTGCTTTTGGCGGGAAAACAGAGCTTGCAGATCTCTTTTCTCTCTTTCCCTCTTCCGTGCAGTGGGTGCCTGACTGCCTGGGTGTGTATGAACTCCGGAACCTAGTCCCGTTTTGCAATCTGTCCATACAAACGATAATGCCTCCAAGGAAGAGACCCAACTCATCCTCCACTTCCTCGGCATCCAAGAAACAATCATCACAACAACAACGACCATCGAAGTACGGAATCCAACACTTCTTCGAGCGCCATACCCAAAACTCTCAAATTCCCAAAAATCCCCAACCTTCTCCTCCATCCAAACCCTCCTCCGACGGTGCAGAATCGGAAACCCCCAAAAATGCCATCCATTCCGAAGCAAATGCTGCCGATGTTTCGGTCGTGTCGGAGAAGGCAGGACAGGGTGTCACGGAGTGTTTGGATGAAGTTTCTCCAGAGATTACTAAATCCGGACCTCCTAAAGGATTCAAGTTTTCGCCCGGAATGGTAAAGTTCTTGCCTTTATGGGTCTTATGTATCACTGACAACTGAGTTTGCATGTTTTATTTGATTATGTATGCAGAAACTTTTTTGGCTGTATTAGCAGATTTCTGTCGTTTCATTTAAGGTCTGTTTGGACTGTTGTATTGGTGTTGTTATGGTATTGAGCAGCTGGTTTTAAAACTATCAGTTCAATTCACTTGGCTGAATTGGCTGAAGGCAATAAGGCTATAATGTAATAGTTATTGCCGAGAATGTGATATAGAATTGTAATAGATTGTAACCAATACCAAATGCTGTAATAGAGATTCTTCTAGTATTTGGGGAATAACCAATACCAAATGCCGTAATGGAATTCTTCTTGAATTGTTACTACGGGCTTAAAATAGGACTAAATGCTGTAACAGCTCTTTTAAATATATATCCGAAAATTTTTGAAAACTTATCAGGGAAAAAAAAAAGTGTTGGCTGGACCAGAAAAGATACCAAAGAGGCAATAGTAGAAAAATATAGATATTCATATCATACACATCTTACATACAGATAGGATACGTATTAGATTAGTGGCATATTTGGGATTTTATTCAGAGGCATAAGTTGCAGGTTTTAATTTTTAAGTAGAAGGAGACTATAAATCTTGACAATCTTATTTTAAAGAAATTTAATGCTTTTAAGGTTGACTTAAAAAAAAAAAACTCAAAGTTCGTGCTGACTACCAGTACCTGCTCCCCTTTTGGATGCAGTTAAAAAGGAAACACTTAGTATCCTTTATTTAATTTGCACTATTTTCCCAAATGAGTCAAGCAGTGGGTCTAGTGACCTTGATGGGCCCTTTTCCTCTATATGTATTTGTTGATTGCTCTTGAGGATATGTTGAAGAAGTGCAGCTGTTCAAAGTGTACTGTGTCATAAATGGCTGTCATGGTGGCAGTTGATAAAGCAGAGCCAGGATGATGGAGGAGAAGCAGTGACTTGGAAGATATCCCCAGTGAATGAGCGTTTGCAGTTGATCTCTAAGCAGATGCCGGAAGTTGTAAAAGTGTTGGCTGAATCTTCAAGGCTCAGCTCTATGTACATACATCAATGCTCACATACCAAAGTAAATTTGCAGATTTTATTATATTTCTCATTACTTTCTTGGATTTTTTAATTTTTGCATGCTAATAACACACGATGATGTAGAATACAAGTGCTTCTGGTACATCATCTTTCTGTGCAAGCAAGGTTGGTGTGAAAAGGACACAACCAGCTCAAAAATTTAACGACAATGAAAAAGCAACTGATGTTTCATCTGGTTTAGGGAGTCAACAGAGTCCTTTTCGCACCCCGCCCTCTCTACCATATTGCCATGATAAGGTGATTAGTTTTCAGATTCTTGTACTTTAAAACGGCACGCACCCACTTGCTTCTGATGGATTAGGTTTTGCAAATGAAACGAAGAGCACATGATCAGATTGGATTAAGCTGTTTATGCTGTAACACTGCACTTTCTTCTGCGTCTGTTGCTTAGATACCTGTAGAAGGACATGGAAATTATAATTTGCTGCTTTTTGAATGATATAATTATTGAAGTTTTCTCTTTTAATGACTAATGACACCGCTGTACTGTACAGCCCACCAACGGCAGTCTGTGTACTTCAGCATGCGGTCATCTTCATTTCGGGCAGCACAAAAAGGTGCTGTCTTCCTTTCTTGAAATAATATTTTCAAATTCATAATTTTACTTTCTGCAATCACAGAGTTTGGTTCCGCATAGGATATATGTCCTGGTTAAGTGTAATTTACTTTACAATGAGTTTTATATGTTTGTGACAAGATTGATATTTCACTACAAGGTAAGATTGAAAGAAGTATTGACATGATGGATGATTTGAGGAAAAACACATAAACTTTAGTTTGATGAGTGATAACAATCTGATCTTAACTTGATATGCTCGTGGAACCTTTCTAGTTCATAAATTAACAAGGATTTTAAGTCGTACTGCTAGGTTAAGGTTTTGACAGGTGGGGAAGGTAAACAAAGAGAGGAAATAGAGATAGTCCTCTCCACCCAATAACTAAAGAGCAGATTTACATTTCCTCTTATGTGCCTACATTCTCACGAGACTTTTGCGTTTTGAGTATGCTAGTGTAGTAGTATATCCACTATGCCAAACGGGCTAGCCCTGTTCTTTTATCAAAATCATTGTCATAACACTCAAAATATGGAATTTGAATGTTGCTATGCTAGATAAATGTAACATCATGGTGAAATCTCTATAGCATTTGTGATGAACATAGAGTTTGAGTGTTGTTATGCTAGTTAAAAGTAACATCATGGTGAAATCTCTATAGCATTTGTGATGTATAGTGTATTATGTGACACTCAACTCTCAAGTCAGTTACCTTGGAAAAGTAGTTAATGTATCAATGTGTGTATTCATGGAGGTGGATAAGGCTTACATTAATGCTGTTCTGCTGTTATCGTTGATACTAGTTCTTAAGATATGTTGCTTCTTGCCTTTCGGGTGTTACTGTTTTCAAGGTTCTTTTCCCCCCTGTTCTCCAGGCATTGCTTGAACTTCTAGATCAGGTAGAAGATGCCATTTCGGTTGAAGAGCCAGTAAAAGATGATATAGAAACCTGCTCATCTAAATTTTCAGATGGTAACATTGTTAATCCATCCCTGGCATCCCAGCCCTTGTCAAGAGTTTCTGCAGATTTAACAAAACTTGAAAACGCAGCACAGTTCAATCAGATTTTCCTTGTCTTGGAGGTAGACATAATTTCATTAGCTGATACTCTTTACTTGGAAGGAATATGCTCTCCGAGTTATTTGATTCTGCTAATAATTACTTTTTGGAGATATGGTGATTATTGTAGGTGGCCGAGAAGTGCAAATCTGGAGATTTACTCCCATACAAGGTTGTTGTTACTCTTCTTCCCAAAAAATTTTGTTTTGAGTGGTAGTCATATCTCCTAAGCAAGTGTTGATTTCAGGTCCTTCGGTTACTCAATGAGATGAGTGGTGAAGAACGAGCTGTATGTCTGTGGGATGAATGGTCAGCTTTGAACTTCTTGGCTTAAGCTGCTCTAGTAGTGAAACCCAGACCTATCTTCCATTTTTTCAATTATTATTATTAATCACATCAATGATTGAAGTGGAAAGCAACTAATTGAGTTTTGTTACCTTTAATGCAATCTCCATAAGAGTTAGTTATCTAATGAAGAAAGCAGAGATAAAGTGACCTGTTTTGTGATATTTTCCCTCTGACAAGCCTTTAAAAATCAGGAGATACTTTTGTTTTGAAATAAAATAATTATTATATATGTTGGTAATCTATCCTTGCATGAAAATTGGGCTATGTGTAATAAATCTGTTTGCATGTCACCTCTAAAATCATATGGACCTTGGGTTGTGATGAAATTAGAAAGTATTTTGCATATATGATTTGTACAAGAATACATCTATTTATACAAAAAACTTGTGACTATTGATCTACCTTGTGACTATTGGTCTACCTTACCTACCATTGTGACTATTGGTCTACCTTGTGACTATTGGTCTACCTTACCTACCATACTATTAATTACATTGTTATAGGAAATATAACACTAATAATATTACACGTATATCAACACTCCCCCTCAAGTTGGAGCATAGATATCACACATGCCCAACTTGCAAACTAAAGTATGATAGGTCCTGTGACACAACCCTTTAGTGAACACATCAGCCAGTTGCTTATCAGATGTTACATGATGTAAATTCAAGGCACCATTAGTCAATTTCTCTTTGATGAAGTGTCGATCAATCTCTATGTGCTTGGTTCTATCATGTTGAACTGGATTTTGTGCTATATTAATAGCAGCTTTATTGTCACAATACAAGGACAGTGTTTCTTTGCTCGATAGGCTTAATTCTTCTAATATCTTCTGTACCCACAGAAGCTCACAAACCCCTTGAGCCATAGCTCTGTATTCTGCTTCAGCACTTGATCGAGCAACTACACTTTGTTTCTTACTCCTTCATGTTACTAGATTTCCTCCTACAAAAATACAGTAGCCAGTGGTGGATCTTCTATCACTTGGAGATCCAACGCAATCTGCATCTATAGAGCATTCTATCTGAAGGTGACCATGTTTGGCGAATAGCAGTCCTTTTCCAGGAGCAGACTTCAGATATCTCAAGATGCGAAATACTGCTTGCATGTGTGATTCTCGTGGATTATGCATAAATTGACTCACTAGACTGACTGCATATGCAATATCGGGTCTAGTGTGTGAGAGATATATCAGTCTTCCCACCAATCTCTGATATCTCCCTAAATCAACTGCATCACCAATTCCAACTTAGCTTGTGGTTGTTTTCAATAGGAGATTCAGCTGGCTTACAACCCAACATGCCAGTTTCTTCCAGAAGATCCAGAATATATTTTCTCTGAGAAATGAAGATACCTTTCTTTGATCTGGCAACTTCAATTCCTAGGAAATATTGCAGTTTTCCCAGATCCTTGATTTCAAATTCCTGGGCCAAAAGTTTCTTCAATCGAGCCATCTCCTTTTCATCATCTCCTGTCATTACTATGTCATCAACATAAACTATGAGAATAGTAATTTTACCCTCGTTATGTTTAATAAATAGAGTATGATCTGCATTGCTCTGTTGATAGCCGAAAGAAGTCATGGCTTTGCTGAATCTGTCGAACCATGCTCTGGGAGATTGCTTTAATCCATATAATGCCTTTTTCAGTCTGCATACTTTCCCATATGTTGTTTCGGTATCAAATCCAGGAGGGATCTCCATATACACTTCTTCTTTTAAATCTCCATGTAGAAAGGCATTTTTCACATCAAACTGCTGTAAATCCCAATCAAGATTGGCTGCACATGATAACAAGATTCTGATTGTGTTCATTTTTGCTACTGGAGCAAAAGTTTCCTGGTAGTCTACCCCATAGGTTTGAGTGAATCCTTTAGCCACCAATCTAGCTTTGAACCTATCAATTGATCCATCTGCTTTGTGTTTTACAGTAAACACCCATTTGCAGCCTACCAATTTCTTCCCAGGTGGAGAGGTAACAAGCTCCCAAGTCTCATTCTTAGTTAAGGCTTTCATTTCTTCAATCATTGCTCCTTCCATTTTGGATCTTTGAGTGCTTCGTTCCAATCCTGTGGAATAGACACAGACGAAATGGACAAGGCAAAACCTCTATAGGTGGGAGATAAAGAATCATAGGAAACAAAATTAGAAATGGGATGTTTAGTACAGGCTCTAACACCTTTTCTTTGAGAAATAGGTTTATCTAAATCATCAAAAAATAACTCACCAGAAGAGGATGATTCTTGGCAGCAGAGAGTAGGTTGCACGATGACTTCTTCTGTTATGTCTTTGTTTCTCCTTGAGTACACCTTCAAATCAGGTTTATCTAAACGTCCAATTTTCTCCCCCTGAATTATAGTCTCCTTCTGATCATCACTTTTTCTTGGGGTAAGATCAATGAGGGTCACAGTACTAGGTATCATTTCTTCCTTTGTATTATTCTCCCCCTGAAGAGATGATGGAGTGGATTGTAGTAAGGTTCAGTTTCTCTGAAAGTAACATCCATACTCACAAAATACTTCCTAGATGGAGGGTGATAGCATCTGTAACCTTTTTGTGTCGGTGAGTACCCAATAAACACACACTTAAGGGCTCTTGGATCTAGTTTCCCAGCATCCTTAATATGAACAAAACACACACATCCAAATACCTTTGGAGGGACAGTGTATGTGTTATGTCCTGTTAAGGTTTCTAACGGACTTTTGTAGTTAAGGACCCTAAGAGGCATTCGGTTGATCAGATATGCAGCAACTAGAACTGCATTTCCCTAATAAGGCATTCTGATACCATGATGAAATTAGAAAGTATTTTTCATATATGATTTGTACAAGAATACATCTATTTATACAAAAAAACTTATAACTATTGATCTACCTTGTGACTATTGGTCTACCTTACCTACCATTGTGACTATTGGTCTACCTTGTGACTATTGGTTTACCTTACCTACCATACTATTAATTACATTGTTATAGGAAATATAACACTAATAATATTACATGTATATCAACAGGTTGTTACATTCTTAATAGAGCATACTTTCTGTACTTTCCATCTTGGTTATAGGGCTATTAGTTGGGTAAAACTTGTCCTATTTCAAGTTTCTTCCATTGATTGCTCAGACAACTTCACATTCACTTAAACCCTTTATAAGTAATTGAAAGTTGAAAAATTTTTAATGATCACCTTTCTTGTATCATAGCACAAGTCATGATGTAATTTGCTCATGTCTTAAGGATTAAAATGTTGCAATTTTTATCAATGGTGCACAATCCTAAAGAAGTGTCATATTCTTGTCCCCAAGGATTTGCTTGGCTTCTCATCTAGTTGCCTAATAAATCTTTGATATGACTAAATTTCTTTCATAGACTGCTAAATAGATGTTGTATTTGGTTTTTCACTTGGACTTTAAGTAGGCTCCTCTTGTAGGACCTCGATCTACAAGCCACTTGGGTGGTTGTTGACTGACATTAATGTAATATTATTATTCTAGTTGTATGAATTAAATATTAGATTAGGAGGTTTTATTAGGATTTATTGTCTTTCCTAATATAGCATTCTTGTAATTATATATAAACGCTATGCTATTATGTAAAAAATCATTAGAACATAATAATAATTTTCTCTACTCTTAAATTCTTAATGGTATCAGAGCATAAAACCACCTTTTAGGTCATAATTTTTTTTTCCAAAACCCTAGAATGCCTTAAATTGGGTTTCCTCAGGTTAGGGTCGAAGGTAATCGACACCACTCATCGCAAAAGGTGTGCCACCAATTTCCGACCGACCCTTGTTTCTCCGAACATTGGAATAGGTACGTGTGATACCAACGTCGGCGTGTGAGGTGCGTGAGCACTATTTTGGCCACCTTTTTTGTTGGCTTTCCACCGATTTTGCTCTCCATCCTCTTCTGACGCCATCTAGCTATTTTCCAGGAGATTTCGATCCATTTTAAATTGTCATTCTCCTTGTTGTTCTTCCTTCAACGTTGTTAGGTTGTTCTGTTGTCTTGATTGCTTGGGTTAACTCCTTTTTTTTGCATTATGGAAAGTGATAAGAGAATTGCAGCCATTAGTACTGATAATCCTTCACTGCAAATTAGCCCTATCAAGCTTGATGAGAATAATTACCTTGCCTACTCAAGACCTTGAGCAGGAAGAGAGCAGGCGTAGTGCCATCCTCTATATCCCACAGGTTGAAAAGTCTGGTTTGGTAGCAGCTAATGATTCACCTGAGCAGCTGAATGCACATAGTTCTAATAAGGATCATTTACGATGTGATTATTGTGGAAGACCACGTCATACTAAAGAGACTTGCTGGAAGCTACATGGACGCCTAATGAGAGGTCGTGGAGGCAAACGAGTTAACTTTACTTGGGCAAATTTGTCTGAAACTATAGATTCAACTCCTGAGATGACTCCCTCTAACTTCTTCTCTCCTGATGAGATTCAGTATCTCAAGCGTCTGATTTCTTATAAAGAATCTTTTTCCGGTGCCAAATCCAACTTTGTGCAGTCAAGTAATGCTTTTTCTGCTACCCTTGATACTAATTGTTGGATTATTGATTCTGGTGTGAATAAACAGATGACGGGCTCCTCAACAAATCTTCTTGGATACTCACTATGTTTAAAAAGGGATAATGTTCGAATAGCCGATGGTTCTTTTACCTTAGTATCTGGAATAGGTTCTGTTTTCTGTACTCTTCATATCAAACTATCCTTTGTGCTTCATGTCTCGCAATTTCTTGTCAATCTGTTATTTGTCAGTACACTTACAAAAAATCTCAACTGTAAAATTGAGTTTTTCTCTGATCATTGTGTCTTTCAGGATCTTCAAATAGGGAAGAGGATTGGCAGTGGTAGATTGCACGATGGCTTATATATGTTGGATGGGAGTTAAAGTTCTAGTCTTCAACAGGCTTTTTATGGGGGAAATAAGGATGTTAATCAGGAAATTTTGCAGTGGCACAGGCGTTTCGGACATCCTTTTTTTTTTGTTTAAGCAAATTATTTCCTAGTTTGTTTTCAAAGACTCAGTTTGATTCATTATTCTGTGATGCTTGCGAATATGCAAAACATTCTCGAAACTCTTATCCTTTAAGTAATAATAAAAGCAAGTTTCCTTTCATGACTATTCACTTTGATGTTTGGGGCTCTACTCAGACTACTTCCTTGTCTGGTAGTAAATGGTTTGTCACTTTTATTGATTGTTGCACTAGGATGACTAGGGTATGTCTACTTAAGGCTAACGGTGATGTGTTTTCCTGCTTTCAGTCTTTTCATAAGATGGTTTGCACTCAATTTGATGCTAAAACAAAGATTCTTAGGACTAATAATGGCATTGAATACATGAATGGAAGATTTGGTTCTTATTTGGAGTCACATGGGATAATTCATCAGACCAGTTGTCCTTATATAAGTGCACAAAATGGGGCAGCTGAAAGGAAGAATAGACATCTTTTGGAAGTTGCTAGGTCACTTATGTTTACCATGAATCTTCTTAAACCTTATTGGGGGATGCAATTCTAGTTGCTGCATACCTTATCAATCGAATGCCTGTTAAAGCTCTTAACTACAAGAGTCTTTTAGAAACCTTAAAAGGACATAATACATACACTGTTCCTTCGAAGGTATTTGGATGTGTTTGTTTTGTTCATACTAAGCATGCTAGAAAACTAGATCCAAGAGCCCTTAGGTGTGTGTTTATTGGATACTCACCGACACAAAAGAGTTACAGATGCTATCACTCTCCATCTAGGAAGTATTTTGTGAGTATGGATGTTACTTTCAGAGAAACTGAACCTTGCTTCGGTTCAACCCCGTCATCTCTTCAGGGAGAGAATAATGCAAAGGAAGAGATGATACCTAGTTTTGTGACCCATACTGATCTTATCCCAAGAAAATGTTATGGTAAGAAGGAGACTATTATCCAGGAGGGGAAAATTGGGCGTTTAGACAAACATGATTTGAAGAGGTACTCAAGGAGAGACGAAGACATGACAGAAGAGCTATTGTGCAACCTACTCTGTGCTGCCAAGAATCATCCTCTTCTGGTGGGTTACCTTTTGATGATTTAGATAAACCTATTTCTTAAAGGAAAGGTGTTGAGGCCTGTACTAAACATCCCATTTCTAGTTTCGTTTCCTATGATTCTTTGTTTCCTGCCTATAGAGCTTTTGCCTTGTCCATTTCGTCTGTGTCTATTCCACAGGATTGGAAGGAAGCACTCAATGGTCCAAAATGGAAGGGAGCAATGATTGAAGAAATGAAAGCCTTAACTAAGAATGAGACTTAGGAGCTTGTCACCTCTCCACCTGGAAAGAAACTGGTAGGCTGCAAATGGGTATTCACTGTGAAACACAAAGCTAATGGATTAGTTGATAGGTTCAAAGCTAGATTGGTGGCTAAAGGATTCACTCAAACTTATGGAGTGAACTACTAGGAAACTTTTGCTCCAATAGCTAAAATGAACATCATCAGAATCTCGTTATCATGTGCAGCCAATTTTGACTGGGATTTACAACAATTTGATGTGAAAAATGCTTTTTTACATGGAGATTTAGAAGAAGAAATGTATGTGGAGATCCCTCCTAGATTTGATAATGAAACAACACATGGGAAAGTATATACACTGAAAAAGGCCTTGTATGGATTAAAGCAATCTCCCAGAGCATGGTTCGACAGGTTCAGCAAAGCCATGATCTCTTTCGGCTATCAACAGAGCAATGCAGATCATACTCTATTTATTAAACATAAAGAGGGTAAAGTTACTATTCTCATAGTTTATGTCAATGATATAGTGATGACAGGAGATGAAAAAAAGGAGATGGCTCAATTGAAGAAACTTTTAGTCTAGGAATTTGAAATCAAGGATCTCAGAAAACTGCAATATTTCCTAGGAATTCAAGTTGCTAGATCAAAGAAGGGTATCTTCATTTCTTAGAGAAAATATATTCTGAATCTCTTGAAAGAAACTGGCATGTTGGGTTATAAGCTAGCAGAATCTCCTATTGAAAACAACCACAAGCTGTAGGCTGAAGTTGGTGATTCGATTGATTTAGGGAGATATCAGAGAATGATGGGAAGACTGATATATCTCTCACACACTAAACCAGACATTGCATATACAGTCAGTCTAGTGAGTCAGTTTATGCATGACCCACGAGAATCACACATGCAAGCGGTATTTCGCATCTTGAGATGCCTAAAGTCTGCTCCAGGAAAAGAACTGCTGTTCGCCAAGCATGATCACCTTCAGATAGAAGGCTTCACAGATGCAGATCGGGCTGGAGCTTCAAGTGATAGAAGTTCCACCACTGGTTATTGCACACTTGTAAGAGGAAACCTAGTAACATGGAGGAGCAAGAAACAAGGTGTAGTTGCTTGATCAAGTGCTGTAAGCAGAATACAAAGCTATGGCTCAAGGGGTTTGTGAGCTTCTATGGTTGCAGAAGATATTAGAAGAATTAAGTCTGTCAGGCAAAGAAACATTATCATTGTATTGTGACAACAAAGCTGCTATTAGTATAACACAAAATCCAATTCAACATGACTGAATCAAGCATATAGAGATTGATCAATACTTCATCAAAGAGAAATTGACTGATGGTGTCTTGAGCTTACATCATGTGACATCTGATAAGCATTTGGCTGATGTGTTCACTAAAAGGTTGTGTCATAGGACCTATCATACTTTAGTTTACAAGTTGGGCATGTGTGATATCTATGCTCCAACTTGAGGGGGAGTGTTGATTGACATAAATGTAATATTATTATTCTAGCTGTAGGAATTAAATATTATGTTGACTGACATATGTGTAGGAATTAAATATTAGATTAGGAGGTTTTATTAGGATTTATTGTCTTTCCTAATATAGCATTCTTGTAATTATATATAAATGCTATGCTATTATGTAAAAAATCATTAGAACATATAATAAGAATTATTCTCTACTCCTAAATTCTTCAATGGTTCTCTTTAAAGGAGCAGTGATATCAAGGTTACAGTGTATCTAGACCTTTCTATTTGATTCATAGTGATATCTAGGTCCCTTCTCTTGTTCAAACTTCAATTGGGTATAAATAGTTTGCTCTTATATTGATGATCACTCACAAGCTCGTTAAGTGTATCTCCTAAAGGATAAAGTTGTTTGCCGTAAACTTCATTACTTCCATACATTCATCTTTAATCTTTTTCACGAAAATAGTCAAGTCCTTTGGATTATGCATGGGTTTCCCTTCCCAATTCATAAATTGGATTATGCAATGTGTTACCATCCCAAAATTTTTCGATTAATCTTAATGGAGCATTAGTTGGTTTCTTTCTTAGCTCACGTGGTCTCCGTCAGGGTGATCTTATATCCCTTTACCTTTTTGTTTTGATTATGGAAGTGTTCTCCTGTCTTATGAGAGAAATTGGTAAAAAGAAGGAATTCTCATACCATTGGTGTTGCCGAAGAGAGAAGCTTAACCATTTATGCTTTGCAGATGATGTCATGATTTTTACCAGAGGTGACACAAGATCTGTTGCTTTGGTTATGGAAGCACTAGAGGATTTTTTCTACTTATCTTGTCTCAAAGCTAGCCATGAAAAGAGTAATATATTCCTGAGTGGTGTAGAGCAGATTTTAAAGGAGGAAATTCATTGTATTTCAAACTTCCAAGGGGGGAACTTGCCGGTGAAGTACTTAGGGGTGCCTTTGTCATCCTCCAAACTTAACAAGTCCACTTGCCAATTTTTGGTTGAAAGATGTAGCAAATGTATAAATGCTTGGATAAGCAAATTCCTTTCCTATGCGGAGCGCATCCAACTGGTGAAGAATGTTCTTTTCTCTATCCAAGTCTATTGGTCCTCATATTTGGTATTTATGTTCAAATGTAAGTGACTCTCTTTGGCCTTTTTGTGTCAAATTTGAGTTGCTAAAGAAGAAGAATTTCTGGTGTGTTAAAAGTCCTTTCATGGCATCTTGGTCATGAAGGAAGATTTTACAGCTTTGACCTCTTGCACGCTCCTTGCTCAAATGGAAGATAGGGAATGGGAACCGTATCTCACTTTGGTACGATGATTGGCACCCAAGCGGAGCGTTAGTGGGTTGGTTGGGAGAAAAGGAGATTTATAGATCTGGTTATCCTAAAGAAGCTAGACTATGCTGTATAATAAATAAAGGGGAATGGGAGTGGCCCGATGGTGAAATATGGAGTCGCATTAGAAGTGATTTGGCAAATGATTGTAATCCAAACTTGCTCATGGAAGATAAACTAGTGTGGAAAAGAAACGCAGCTAAAGGTCTAACTATAAAAGAAGCTTATGACCTCATTCGAGACCATGGAGATAAGGTTACTTGGCACAACTTTGTTTGGTGTAAGAAATTAACATCGAGATAGTCTTTTTTCCTTTGGTCGGCTGCTCATCAGAGATATATCACCCAAGAGAAGTTAATTCGTTAGGGAGTTACAAATAACAATTGTTTCTTTTTGTGTAATAAAGAAGAGGAAACCCATGATCATCTTTTTCTTAAGTGTCCATTTGTGGTAGAGGTATGGAAGTTATTGAATCTTAAAGTGACCGGGTGCAAATATTTTCTTCTAAGTGCTGCAAATCTTCGGGAAGTCTTTACGATTGGGAATAAAAGGATATCATTACCTTGGAAAATCATCACTGGCTTGGTTTTTTATTTTATTTGGAGAGAAAGAAATGAGAGAAGAGTGGGAAAGAGATTGTGGAATACTGTTGACATAGCTAGATCCATTTGTTCTTAATTTTTTGCTTGTATAAGCCCAAATGCGTTGTAATTGCCACATTCTCGACCTTGGTACCGTTTTGACCTTTGATGCTATGTTCGGGTTTTTAAGTCTCTTGTTTTAGTTTTTGGGGCTTTTTGTTTTAGCGTTTTGACGCTTCCTTCTGTAAAGTTTTCTTTTTATAAAAGTAATGAAAATCTAACCTTTACCTAAAAAAAAGTCAAGTCCTTTGAACTGGCAATAGGAAGGAGTATTTGTCTAATGCCCTTTAGCAATATCTTCAAAAGAATGGATTATCCATCACTCATTTGCTTACACTGCACAATTGAATGGAGTAGCTTAGTGGAAATTGTTAAGAAATATAAATTAGTATATATTAGATATTATAATTAATGATGTGTTTGATAGTGGTAGGTAGAGATAGGTATGATTGATAGCTTTGTATATATTCTTATTTTGTATATGATAGATGGGATAATAATACAGTTGTTATCCTTTTTACTTATCAAATAACATGGTATCAAAGCCCTATTGAAAATTAGGTTTTTATAAAATTAGGGTTCTCCTTTCTAGTTGCCCTAGTGAGCAATGTTTAGATCTTCAACACACCCCGAAGAGTGTACTTACTATTTCTCACTGCCCTTTATGAAGAAATTCTATCCTAGCTATCCTAGTGAGCAGCGTTTGCATCTTACACACTTTAGAGAGTGTTTGTGTAGGAGAAATTGTTGGTCAGCATACATTTTTGACAAGCTCCGGCAACCAATGGACAGGTGCGTGAGGCTACGTGCCATGTAAAGCATTCGATGCTCCCTCTCGTTCTTAGCATGTGGAGGCACGTGCAACCCTTTTTCATCCTCGAAAAAAAGTAAAACAGATGTTGATCTCTACAGGACATGTTTAGATTAAAGCATAGTTAATAGATATCTTCAACAAAGCTTTGAATAGTGTTAAAGTTGATGATATTTATAACAAGTGGGCATGATTAATATCTATACTTCAACTTGAGGAGAAGTGTTAAGAAATATACATTAGTATTTATTAGATGTTATAATTAATGATGTGTTTGATAGCGGTAGGTAGGATTGATAGCTCCATATATACTCTCATTTTGTATATGGTAGATGAGATAACAATACAGTTATTCTCCTTTTTACTTATCAAATACCAAAAATGTATATATTTGCTTAAGATTGTTAGTATCACTTAGGGGGAGGAGCTGTTCTAATTGCTGCCTCTCTTGTCAATAGTGTTCCGTCTAAGGTTTTCAATTTTTGGATTTCAATTAGAGTTTTAGTTGAATCTTTTCCACATGTGAAACGATTAAAGACTACCTCCTAAATTTTAGGTTGTACAGCCTTTGTGGTAATCAATGCACCCAACAAACACGAACTCGAGTCTAGAGCAATAAAGTCTATTTTTATTGCTTTAGTCCATCCTTCTGATATTTCAAGGTCAAAACCTTTTGAGTTTTGATGCTAGGTTAGAGCTCTTTGATATCCCAACGTTAGATCCTTCTGATGTTTCAAGATCAGTAATTGTTTCCCCTCCTATGCAAACAAACAATGAATTCTCCTATTGCTATCAAAGTGACCTAGGCCTCCCTTGTGTGATTAATAACCCCATTCAGAGCAGTTCAACCCATTGTTACAAGTGAACCTCAATTGGAAGATTTGGAAGAGGAGGACGCGACCTGCCAAATGCTTTAAGGGAAGGGAAAAGTTCTTGTGCAAAATATCCTCTATCAAATTATGTGAATAACTCAAAACTTTCTCCTAAGTATAAAATTTACTTTCTTTGAGTGGATGAGGAACTAATTCCTTAGAATATCCAAGAAGCTTTAGAGAAAACAAAATGGAAGGATGTTATATTAGATGAGTTGCAAGCACTGCACAAAAATAATACATGGGATATTATGGATTTACCTAATGATAAGAAGGCTATTGGAAGTAGATGCATTTTTTAGCGTAAAATCTAAGTTGATTGAAGCATAAAGAGTATAAGGCACATTTAGTTGCTCGATGTTACACCAAAACTTATGGGATAGATTACGAAGAGACTTCTGTTCGGATAGCAGATTAATTCTATCACTTGCTGCAAACTCAAATTGGCCTTTGTACCATTTGGATTAAAACAAAACAAAAAAAAAAAAATTTTTTTTAAATGGAGACTTAGAGGTGAAAATTTATATGCAAATTCCTCCTGGATTTGACTTGGAAGGTATGCAATTAAATAGATTTTTACATGGCTTGAAGCAGTCCCAGGGCTTGGTTTATATAATCCAGAGATACTTTGATTCAACTAGGATATAAACAGAGTTAGGCATAACACACTTTGTTTGTGAAGATGACTATAGGTGAGTTAAAACTTTAGTTGTTGGTATAGATGATATCATAACCACAGGTGATGATGGGATTGTGCAGTTGCAAAAGACCAAGCAAGAATTTGAGATAACAGAGCTTGAAAATTTTCCTAGGAATGGAAGTGACTAATAGTAAGAAAGGGATATTTATTAGTCAAAGGATTTACTAAAATTGACTAGTAAATTTGGGTGTAAACCTTAAGAGTAAACCATTACCTTAAAATTGGAAAAACAATGCTCTCGAGAATGATATTCCAATAGACTGGGGTCACTTCAAGAGATTACTGGAAAGAGTTGTATATTTATCCCTGACTTGACTTGATCTAGCTTACTTTATAATCATTATTAGTCAAGCTATGCCTGCTCTCACCAAACATCATATGGGTGGTGTTAACCATAAAATACTTGAAAGGAACTCAAAATAAGGTATTAATATAAAAACCGAGATGTTTATAGTTGCTAGATTGGGAAGGATATGTTGTTGATGGCAAATTTACATTGGGTTATTGTACAAAGTTATGGGATAATCTTGTAATGTGATGAAGTAAGAAACAATCAGATATTGCTAGGAGCAGTGCTAAGGCGGGATATAAAGCCATTGCTCAAGGAACATGTGAAGTCATTTGGCTTCAAAAATTGTTACAAGATCTAAATATATCAAATGAAGAAACAACTTTTTTTAATGATAGTTAATCAGCTCTGCACATCATTAAAAATCCAGTACAAAATAATTGCATGAAACATGTTTGCTTTGATAGTAATTTTCTGAGGTCAGAGATTGAAGGAGGACCCACAATGCAATATGTTTCAACTCATGACCAAGAGGCTAATACCTTGACAAGATCTATGTAATTATTTATAGAGATTTGTTGCAAGCTTGGAATTATTAGAATCACTTCCTATGCTTGAGGGAGAGTGTTGGTGTGGAATTTCTAGATAATTCACTACTTTTCCAGCTTTATTAATGCATCTCTAGATATAATAGATAATAAGTAGTTTGATGTAATAAATGGGGGTTTGTGTTTCCTTCCTCCTTTAACTGTGTTTGATGTTCCTATAAAGTAGGCCTCTCATGTACCCTTTGTTCTGAGTGAATTTCATTTGGTTTTACTATAATATTTTTCTTAGAACATGTAAACCAAGACATTACCACTTATATATTCAAATACTGATGAACTACAATATTTCAACACTTTGCTCCAATAGATTTGTCAGTTTAGTTCTCCAATTCCTTTTTGTTATGGAGAAATTCCATGGAATGTGTTCTAGCTCTGTCATTTTGACAATCACGCATTAAAACTTTGTAAAAGAAGGCAATTAAGTTTTGACATGCTATTGGACACTGATTTGGCATTTTTTTTTTCTAGTCATGTGGCTATAACTTGGCAGGCATGTGGGCAAAGTTTTTTGTCTAAACGATATCTTTTCATTTATAAATCTAAATTATTTTGAAAGTTTTTAAAATTTGCTGCACAGTTTTAAAGAGGTTGAAGTACATGATATTCATTTTTTCTTAGAATTTCAAATTGTAATTGACAGGTCTTACAGTGGCATTGCACCTGGCGATACGGTAAAGGTGATTGGTCAATTTGATAATGAAGGGAGGTGCGATGTGAATCGGGAGACAAATTTTTTGATTGTTCATCCAGATGTTCTCTTGTCTGGAACTCGGGTATGTGTTGCTTAGCACGGCTCATTTGACAGCATGATTGTACCAAAACCTGTCAATGTCACCTTATTCATTTAACTGTTTAAAAATATTTCAAGGTTGCATCAAGTTTCAGTTGCCCCCGGCGAAGTGTCCTTGATGAGAGGTTAAAATCCAGTGAACATTCAGCTATAGCCTTAACTGGAACAATGCTGCATCAACTTTTTCAGGTTCATTGACAAGAACTTTTTGTACGTCAACTACAACTTTTTGTACATCAAGGAATATCTATCGCTGCATGAACCATGTTTTTACATTAACAATTGCAGGCTGGACTGGTGAAGGAGGGACTTACAGAGGAGTTTATGAATGAATATGCAGGGATAGTTCTCCAGAAGAACATTGAGAATTTGTATGCATGTGGAGGTTGATTGTAATTTTTTTCTTTAAATAAAGTTATTGATTTTAGAAAATTACTGTGAAATATCTGAAAATTATATGTTTGCTGGACGTAGTGCATGTTATGCAGGAGAATCTTATCTCTTCAATTAACTATGTGCAGTCAGTGAGAAAGATATGCTTAGAACTTTGATGGAGGCTATTCCAAAATTAATAAATTGGATCTCTCTTTTCAAGAACTCAGAGGTAATTGACATAAAAATAAAGTTGTTTCTGATTAGTTTTGAGGCTTTGAAGATTGCACATGATCTTGACCTGTCACTCAAACCAACTACTCATTTATGTTTGAACCAAAGTTAAGGCTTGTTTATGTGTTCAATGTATGAGAGGTGTCATTTCGTTGATTTATATTTCCTTCGTCCTTGCTACTGCAGAGAGTGGAGCTTGCTACTCACTCTGCTTGCTCTATCTTTGTTACAGGATCAAGTTTAATAAATAAATTTTCAGGCTCATTGAGAGAGAATTTGACAATCTCTAATCTCTTGCTTGGACGCAATTAGAGAGTGAATTCTGGATCTTTTCACATTTAAATCTGAAATTTTTTTCTGCAAAATGTGACTTCCTTTTCCATTTCATTTCTGGCCATTAAATGGAGAACATGGGTAGCAGTTATGATCAACTGCTTTCCCTATTTTTGCTCTTATTTTGACACATACCATAACTTTACAATAACTTCCCTTAAGCACCATAAATGACTTAATCTACCCTAACACATGACCAGACCATTACAGAATAGCAAACTATGCACACATTACAGCACATGCATAGATGCTGTTCATGCCACTGTTTCCATCATCACAAACATTGCCCACCATCATTAGTATTGAAATATAGATTATGTCTGTCTGTTATCACACCATTGCACAACCTCATTGTACATGTGCCATACAACAATCTTCTAGGCTTTAGATGCAATTAGATGTTTTTATCACTTGTCAGTGACATCTGCAATATAATCTTTTGAAGCTAGTGGATGGCTACTAGATGCTCAGTTGGATTCTTACTTTTCTGAAATTATGAATTCATCTTATAATGAATTGTGTTAGGCATGCATTTGTGGAAGCGGATTGGTCAAATATCTTCTCCTTGCATCAATGGATTCAAGTCGCATGTTTTTTTGTTCAAGTCTGTAATAGCATCCTTGCTGTGTTAAGGGTGTAATTGAAAGTTGTTTTGCAGCATTTGGAAGCTCCAACTGTTGATTTTGGATCTGAAGATGGGGTCAAGAAAGTGAGAATCTCTGAGGTAAGCTCATTATTCTTGAATTTAATCTGAATTTCAGATGGTTTGTCAATCATATGTTTACCTTTGTATTTTATTGACAGACTATCATTTTCAGACAATTTGAAGATTGGAGTTGTGCTTTGCATCTTACACCCACTGTTTTTTCATTGAATAATGATTAAATCTACAATAAATACTTCCCATTTCTTTGCATATGCCCATTTTGGGTTCTTCATTTTACACTGAAGTTGCGTGCTATGTTAGTATATTTGATAAGGGTATGGAAATGTCCACATCAATATAGGAAATACTCTACAGAATATTGCTCTATCCTACATAATATATTGAATATATTCTAGGCTGTAAATATAAGATACTAGGGCTGTAAATACAAAATATTGTTTATAATTTTTGTAATCTCCTTGTTTAATATTTCTTTATTTTTCCTAATTTAGATACTATGAGTAGCTATAAATATGTATTCTTTAATACCTCTAATTACAAGGCAATACAACCTTTTTTCCTTAGTTTAGATTAATATGCATCGTATTAGAATTGGTCTAATTTTTCTGAACAAGAAACCCTAGTTGTTAACCACATTTCTTTTTCCATCACCATGTCTAAAATTACATCAGATTCTGCACCCTCTTGTGTTCCTCAATCCTCCTCCTCCTTTGAACCTAAGAATTTTGTCAATAAGACATAGTATCCTCATGACCTTTCTCCAGATTGTCATTTAATTTAAATCACTACCATTAGGCTAAATGGGAACAATTTTTTTCGCTGGTCTCAATATGTGTGCATTTGTATTTAAGACAAGGAAAGATGAGTATTTAACTAGTGATAAGAAGGAGCTGGACTTGGATAATCTAGCCTATCCAATTTCGGATGCTGAAAACTCTGGTTATGGCATGATTAGTGAACTCCACGGGGGAAGATATTAGTTCCAACTACATGTGTTATTAGATGGCAAAGAAACTTTGGGATAATATTTTTAATGTGTTTAGACTTGGCAAATTAATCTTAAGTATATGAAATAATGCTGAAACTTGGAGAAATTTGCCAAGGTGAGGCCAACCTCACAAAGTATTTTACGTCTTTAAAATGTCTATGGCTAAACCTAGACCTATTCAATTCATATGAATGGAAATTTTCTAAGGATTGTAACCATTACAAAAAGAAGGTAGAAGATGACTGGATTTCCAAATTCCTCATGGGAATGCATCTAGAAATAATTGAAATAATAATATATTGATATGAAGAATGATTTAATAATAGATATTTCTAAAGCGTAGGATATAAGAAGTTAACAAAAATAAATAAATAAAAGAAATTCTGTTCGTCTCCGCGAGAATTCTCCATGTGATCTCTTCCCTGAATGTGTTTCGTATGTTGAGTTTGATGAGGTTAGGGGAAGAATGATTGGAAGACAGCTGCTTCCATCTATTGGTGAAGTTTTTGCTAAGGTTCGCTGTGAGGAGAATCATGGGCTGGTACTGTTGGGTAAGAAAGCTCCAGGCAACAAAACAAAAAATTTTGTATTAGCAATCATAAATACCCGTACAGGTAGAATGATAACAAAGAAATTTAGTGATAAAAATCGTGCTTGGTGATTTAACCAAAAAATCGTGTTTGGTGTGGCTATTGCAATAAGCCAAGACACACCAGTGAAACTTGCTGGAAACTCCATGGGAAACTGGAAAATTGGAAGGGGTAAGCATGAAGGAAGAATCAAAAGAAATTCTACTGCCAATGAAGCCTAGTTAGTCCCTTTTAGTCCACAAAAAATGGATCATATCTTGAAATTGCTTAAATCCAATTCTGGATTATGTAATACTCGTAATGCTTCTTTGGCACAAACAAGTATTGATCTTAGTGTGCTACTTGTTATTACAATTCACTCTATGGATCATTGATTTTGAGGCATTTGACCATGTGACAAGTTTTTAAATTTATTTCATACTTATGTTTCTCGTTCTGGTTGTGAAATATTTCATATAGCAGATGGCTCTTACACTTGCCAATAGGTAGGAAAAGTCTGATTTTTTGGTCATAAACTTTATCCCTTAAATCTGTTCTTCATGTACCAAAACCTGCATGCAATCTTTTGTTTGTTAGCAAGTTGTTCGAGGATTCCAATTGGAATGTTACCTTCTTTGATTCCTATGTGTGTTTTAGGACCTGAATTCCAAGAAGAAGATTGATAGTGCTAGAATGATCAATGGTCTTTACTATTTCAAAGATGGAATCTCTAAGGATAAAAAGCGTCAAGGACTAAGTGGTATTAGTTTGAACGTAATTAAAGATAAAATAGTGATATGGCATTATAGACAAGGACATCGTAGTTTTCTCTATCTTAAAAAAATTATATACTACCTTATTTAATAGAATACAATGCTCTCTTTTTCATTGTGAATATTACATTTTGTCAAAATGTCATAAGAATATTCATCCTTCAAAATCTTATAAGCCTTCATGACCATTTATTTAATTTATACTGATGCTTGGATCCTTCATGGATTCCTCCTTATTCAAATAAAAAATGGTTTATTATCTTTATTGATGATCATATTTGGTTGTGTTGGGTATATTTAATGACTGATAAATCCAAGTTAAACTATATTCTTGTATTTTTATAACATGATTGAAACTCAGTTTCAAACTAAAATCAGTATTCTACATACTTATAAAGGTACTGAGGATTTCAATGAGATTCTTGGAAGTTTTCGAAAGAATAGGGCATTCTTCATCAATCAACTTGTGTTGATACATCCTAGCAAAATAGTGTAACTGAGTGGAAAAATGTTCGTCCCTAACTATCTATGGGGGTAAGTAGTTTTAACCATAACTTATTTGATAAATAAAATTAAACATCTCCATGGGCTGGGTTGCGTCATGATCTGGCTTAGACCTGGTGTGTCTTGGTTTAGGAAATAAAGAACCGGGCCCATTGGTTCATGGGCAGGTCTGGATTTAATTGGTCTGCCATCATTTTTTTATATATTTTAAAATTTTTTAACAAAATTACAAATACAAAATTTTAATTTTAAAATAAGTTTTAAACTTAAAAAGAAAATCGAGCCTAAGAATTTTATAATTTTGAACTCATTTTCATAAGTCATTGTGAACGATGTGCATTTAGTTATGCATAAACATATTCTATTTTAGTTATAATATTAGCAATGTGAGGTTAGAATATGCTCTAGAGGGTTTAGAGTAGGTTACAGGGAAAAAGAGTGGTCCTACATTATTAAGAAATGAGATTATATTTTTGATAGAACTTTATATAAAACAAACCACATGACTTTGAAGTTCATTTATTTATTGTGTTGTTATCACCAATTAATCTTCCTGTTAATTGTGCAATAAAGAGGAAGAAACTCATGAGCATCTTCTTTTCAATTGGGAGTTTGTTAAGGGTATGTCGATGGAGATTGGGGCACAACTCCACTGATCAGTTGATGTTTCTTACTTGACAACTTCACTGTCCAGCTCATTGTCTGTACCTCCTTCCCCCTTGTGTGCAACTTGAAAGCAGACTATTGCAACAGCTATTTGCTATGTTTGGAGGGAGAGATACAATTGTAGAATGGGAATCTCAGTGCAAATTTAGAGCAAATTTTCAGGAGAGTCTTGTTTTGTCTTTCTGTGAAAGATAGAATTCTCTTGTGTTTGACACACACTCTTTTGTTTCTTGGTGCAGTGGTCAATACCTCTGGTTACCTTAGAGCTTCCATCTTGTTTGTGTAGGTTGGGTCATTGGGTGATAACCCTCCTTTTCTATATTCTTATTTTGTATATTGAAAAAAAACAAAACACCTGAATGGACCTCAAAAATACAATTCTTCCTGGAGCAGACTTCAAAAGCACCATCCTAAGCAATCATGGGGCAAGATAGATTTCTTCTGCACAGCTAATTCCAGGACATGCTTTTATATTATGGCTTGCAATTCATGGAAGTATAAACACCTTTACATGTTTGTTTAATGGTGTATCACCACTTGGAACTTCTTGCTATTTACGTATCAATGAGACAAATCTTTTTTTATTGTCATCTGTCCCAAATGTCCCTTCTCCTCTGACATTTGGCAACAAGTTTCAAGGGAAGATGGACATTGAAGTGCCTCTATTGATTGGGACACTATCTCGTAGTAACTACTAGGAGTAGCCAGCTCTAAAAGCTGCCAGCATGAAAAATATTATGTTCGAAGCAGCCTTGTTGCTCATTTGGAGGAATGAATAAAGGATGCATTGGCCATACTCTTACCATGGCTGGTAGCTCCGCAAATATGTTTGACTTAAACTACTAGAATACCATTAGGATAGAATAAGCTGCATATTCATTTGTTATGCAATCTCATGTACAACTTACAAGTTATGGTTGTAAGTTTTTGGTTTTCTTACAAGTTAATGCAAATTATACAATTATAAAGTGATTTTTTTTGTTCTTGAGGACAAGGTGGTCTAAATGAAATAGAAGAGCTATTGGTTTTCTTTCTTTCTTCTTTGGTAATTTCCAATCCTTAATAGGGAGTATATTTTTATTGTAGTGCTTATACAAGAAGGAATATTGCCAGTCTGATATTTGGGAATACCACTTACCATGACCAATCTCCATAGAATAATGAATCTCTTTCATGGGTGTATACTCCTCATTGAGTAAGTCATTTTCTTAAGTGTACTGGGCCTCTAAATTCACCTTGACTGAGTTTGTAGTCGAGTAAGTAAAGTAACTAATGAGGACTTTCCTTTGGAGCAATATGTCAACTGAAGCTAAGGTTGTTTGGGACATTGTGTGCACTCTGATTTTAAATTGTGGCCTAGACATTCCAAGACTTAAATTATGCAATAAGGAAAACCTACTTAAGCACATTTGGCTCCATCTATTGAGCAAGAGACGTAGCTCTTTCAATCAATCCTGGACATGCTAGCATTTGCAAAATCATACAATGGAATAGTTTTAGTGTCCCAAGGTGCTGTACAGGATAATTTGGTCATCCCCTCTACAATTCAGCCTAATTTCCAATTATTAAATCTTCATATAGGTCCACTCTTCTTTGTGATAATTTACCATTAAGAATGCCTGCAAGACCTTGACAACACCACAACAGAGAGCAGCTTGGGATGGGATGGTATGAGGCATTCAAACATTCTTTAGTTTTCATGGTTCAAGAAGCTTCAAGCTCTTGAAAAATGGGGAGTCATGAACTTCACAGCTTGATATCTGTTTTCAAATGATTTAAAGATCATAGCCGCCTTTTTTTCAATTGTTTTTCCTCATCACAAGCGAGTTCTGAAGTAGTCCACACCTTGGGATATCTCTTTCTATACCACATGGCTTAGCAGTTAGCATAACTGCCATCAATTCACTGTTACCTCAACCCCAGTTATGCAAGTAAATTCCTAGAGATTTTCTCTTGTGGCAGCAGTATATTTCATTTGAAGACTAAAAACTCTAATATATTCTAGGCAAACCTATTTCCAAACTGCAGATCCTAGCTAGTGAACTTCTTGCTTCCATATTATTGTTCTCTTTGAGATTGGCTTACACTAGCTCCACCTCCCCCCCACTCCCATCCCTTTTTTTTTTTTTTGTGTGTGTGTACTGTTGTGATAAATAGAGTAGCTGTGCTATGCCTTGGCATATTGATGGTTATTATATTGTGATCGTGTTATCTATATGACCCCCTGCACATACCCAGGCCCAACACCTCCTCTAACCCCCACCCCCCTTCAAAAAAAAAAAAAAAAAAAAAGAAAAGACAAGAGCACACACATACACACACAACAGAAAAGGGGAAAAAAAAGGACCCTTTTCGTTGGCCTCTAGGGCTGATTGGCTTCATCATCCTGTTTTCAGTAATTTTATCTTTTACTTGTTTTAGTTTTTCTTTTCTGCTTTTGAATAGCTTCTACCTCTGTGATTGTTTACCTTCATTTTGAAATGTTACCTTTTTCTGTCAAAGCATTGATCAGTATCTGCACTTTGTTGCATGCCATTGTGATGGCAATTTGAAGTTCCTTAATAAGGACATCTGCTGTAGGTAATTGATATAGAAGAAATGTCATGGGCCCCAAAGTTGGCTTGAAAGGAATGATTGATGCATCGATCAAATTAACAGTTGAAGACGGTGCAGAAGTTAGGGAGAAGATTGTGCCTTTAGAATTCAAATCTGGGAAAGGACCCAGTGGCCAGGCACTCACTTTTACCTTTAATGTGCCAATGATTTCAAAACAGTAAAATTGTTATGGAACTGATTGCATTTTCAATGTCAATTTTGTACTCATCTTATCATGTTATGTGCAGTCATCAATGGAACATTGTGCTCAAGTTATTTTGTACACTCTTCTTATGTCCGAAAGGTGCAATTAACTTTGATCTTTTTCTTTCATTCGTTACTTCTGCAAGGGCCAGTTTTCAGTTGCCCTAACCTTTTTATCTATTCTTCTCATGCTTTTCAGATACTTGAAACCGATAGATTCTGGTCTCTTATATTACCTTCAGTCAGACTGCACTAAGGTGAGATGGTATCTTTACTCAACCATCTTCCTGTATCTATTTCCTTATCTCATTTGTTTGAGTTCATTTGTGAAGGGGATTGCTGTACGGCGATCAGACTTGGTTGGGCTGATAATGCGCCGAAATGAACTTGCTATAGACATCTTTAAGGCATCAACAGCACAACAGCTTCCTGCAATGTTACGGGTATGCTTGCTGCTGTTTTTCATGCCTTCATGGATGGAGCTATTGTTTTCTTCTGCTGCACTTTATGTCTTCTGTTTTATTGAACTTTTTTTTCCTCAGACTCCAAGTGTTTGCAAAGGTTGTCGTCATCTTGATGTCTGTTCTCTATATCACAAGGTAAGCCTTATCTATTAAAAGTTTTTTATATCTACATAACAGACTGCAAAGAAGTAAGAACAAGCTCTGCAGAGAAGAAAATTCTTAGAAAATATACCAGGAAGATGTTCATGTATGCTGCTTAATGGAAGTTACAGTGCAGTCTTCTTACAGAACTATAAAATTAACTTCTTGTAGATGGTTGTAAAAAGTTCCATTACGACCACTGTTTTAGGCATATGGAGAGGTTCTTTTGCAGTATAATTGCAGTAGGAGGTGCACATATGTATAATATAATTCTTGCTTCAATTCTGGAAGGATGAGTAGGATTAAAGTTGTTCATGAATGGTGCCTGCCTTCAAATTAAGTACATTGTGGCAGCAAAAGTTGGGAAATTTTGAGACATTTAGTTATAGGATATTTTGCATATTAGGGATTAGATATCATGTTGTTTCCACTTATCTAAATAAACAGAACCTAGGCAAGATGGTTTCTAGTTTCTAAAAATACTTATACTGTTTGTGATAATAACCTACTCCTCCAACTTATCCCTAGTAGTGAGATATTCCAAACTGTCACATATCAGACATAAATTGACAGGCACAACATTCCGGTGGATACAATGGAGTGACATTTTGCATTGGAAAGTAAGTTTGTATTTTCTTTTCACTAACTTATCTAAAGTAAGTTTATATATATATATAAAACTATGAGATAATTGCGCACTATGATCAAGTAATGCAAGAAAAGAGAGAATAACATCTTTAGAGTTGCACTAAATTCTTTTTTATTTTTATTGGTCCTTATACTCATACTTATATATCCCCCCTTGGTGCATGTTAGAAAGATATGAATAAAAAGATGCAATCACTTACTAAGGTATTAGATGATGGATATGAGTGTAAAATCTGTGTTTTTTTTTTTTAAATGCTGTCTCCCTCCGGATTTTTCTTCTAGGAATCCTCTCTATGCTCCTCACTCCACTGGTAAGTTTAGGACCACCATCAAGCTCCTGCATTTGGAGTTGCACATCACAGCTTCCTTTATTCTCTATGCTCCTCACTCCACCATCTTTTCCCAGATAGTGATGACCTCATCCTTTCATTATCGATTCCATCTTCCAATCACACCCACCACTTTTCATTTTGCAACCTTCTTTAACTCTAACAAAATATCTGGATTTATTTATTTAGATTTTGACAAGTGCTATAAATATATGTACTTTCTTTTAGTAACAGGGGCACAGCCGTTGTATGTCTGGCTATAAACCATCCTATAAGATCTTTGCATGGTTCAGTATTACACCCCTTCAACAGACCATAATAATAATAATCTTTGACCTTTTGAAATAAAAAAAAAAGTACTTAGCTAATGAATTTCTCTTTTATGCAGAAAATTCTATGCCTGTAGCTTAATCTACTTGATCTCAAACATAATTCCAGCAATATGTTTTTTACCAATAGGGCCATAAATTGAATATTATAGATAATGCTGATCTCAGTTCATTCAGGTTGTAGCTGTTTAAAGCAGCATATGATTATATCCCTCCTTTGTACTAGGGGCAGCACTGGTTGTTCGTCAACTTCTCTATTTACAGCAGTGCAGTGCTAGTTTGCAATACTGCATAAACAATTTAAACTTTATGATGCTACAGGCACATGGGGGTAATGCAGAAAGCAGTGGACTAAGTGACCTGTTTGATGCATGCACAAAGCACTTGACTGCAGCTCATGCAAATTTTCTGAGACATTGGGATCAGCTCATTGACTTGGAAGCTAATGAAGCTGAGGTGCACTACGTGACATTGTTTTGAAACATCTACCTGTCACCTAATGGGCCAAGAAATCAATCAATTTAGTGTCTTATATTTTCAGCTAAGAAAGAAAGAAATATGGCGGTCAAGGAGTTCTAGGCATGATCACTGACTACTTCCCTTTTCACTTGTCCTTAATGCATCTCAGAGTTGCAAGCCTTCCAAGAGAACCGGTATACTTATCAGTTTGTGCGTCAGGATTTGCCAGCCATAGATGTTGAGACACCTAACGATAATACTTCGAGTACAATAAGCGCTTCAAGAGATGATTTAGCATGCTCACTTGCGATTGGGGATTATGTGGTATGACTCCTCCTAGCTATTGTATTCATGTGGTGATGATTAAACGCGGTATTATAAATGAGAAAGCTAAGTTTTATTTCTTACATGGAACTCTATTCATTTGGATATATATAAATCTGCAAGGCTCTTTCTTGGTTGCTTTTAGGATGTCATCTCTAGTTTATATCTATATTTTCATTTTTCTTAACATTTCTTTGGATTCTTAAAAGGTTTCATGCTTTGTTGTAGATACTTGGCACAGAAAGTTCCCAGCAGGTGATCACAAGTGGCATTGTAGATATCAGTCGCTTCCATGTTTCAGTAAGAATTGCTATCTAGGATGATGCTTTTTAAAGCGATAAAACGGAATAATATTTGTGTCATATTTAGAAGTTTTGACTTCTCTAAATATTTGTACCACCATAGGTATCTTTTTCAAAGAGGTTGAGGCTTCCTCGAAGCAGCCCTTCCTTGAAAGCTTCCGATCTCTTTGAAGAGGTTTGGCGAATTGACAAGGATGAATCAATGACTTCATTTGCTGTTATGAGGTAGTTACTTGGCTAGTTTTCTGCTTTGGCTCCTTGAATCTGTTTCTGCAGCTTCATACTGAGGAATAATAGGATATATGTCCATATTTTAACTGGTAAAGGTTCAATCTTGTGCAATTGTTTCTGCAAGATGAACGGAGCTTTCATCTGAGAAAGTTGGTTGTTGACCTTGAGGTTAGTGATACTCAGACTGGTGGTGAAATCTGCGAACATTTGTCCCTTTGTCTGTTGTTTACAAATGTGTCATTCTTATAGGCTCCAAGATTTGACAGTGGATGCATATTCAGTCAGGATCCTGCTGTCTCATATGTGTGGTCGGAAGAAAAACTGAATGATGATCAGCGCAGAGCAATTCTTAAGGTCTTTATAGATTCGATACTGCATGAGCTGACAGATGAAATTTAAATTTCTGAAATTTCTTGCATGGGCTTTTCATTTTTATATAATTATTCAATTATATTATTCAGATTCTCACAGCAAGGGATTATGCACTAATACTGGGATGCCTGGGACGGGGAAGACATCTACTATGGTTCATGCTGTTAAGGCCCTGTTGATGAGAGGTGCATCAATTTTACTCACATCCTACACCAACTCTGCTGTGGATAACTTGCTTAAGAAATTGAAGGATCAGGTCAATATTATCGAAAATTCCAGCAGATAGGCCATTGATGTTGAGCAATCTGAGTTTTCCTGGCTTGAGTTTTGTTATTTATTTTATATTTATTTGTTGCATGATATATCCCTGAAAAAAGGGATATGAATTTAGAAAGGATCACCCTATCCCCCAATTGGGTTGTTTTACATAATAAATATTATTGCCATACTTTTTCATAAGAAATCTGTCTCGTTTTTGGACAAAATATCTGGTTTAAAATTATCAAATAATATTATACTTTTTCACATGGGATTAGAGCTGTCTTTTTAGGGTTCTCCGCTTACTAGTTTTCTGCATTTTTTTGTTTGCCTTCATAACTAGGCCTCTTACCTTAATTGCCTACTTTCTTTTCATGGCCTTCATTGCCAATCGAGTTTTTTATTCTCTTCAACCTTATTCTATCATATCCATGTCTTTGACTTCTAGAATCCTTGATTTTAAGTTCTTACAAATCTGGCCATGATCACTAAACATACAGATAGAAAACCTCAAGTTCTCGGCCAGAATGGGAGATTTAAAGGATTGCAAGATAGCTAAGCAAACCTTACATATAAAGAGATCAAGATGTTAAATAAAGAAGATAATAAAAAATTTGGAGGTCTTTTTAAGTATCTTTTGTCCAACTTATGTTCTTTTCGATTATTATGGTAAGTGCTAAGTCTCTGATCCTTTTAATGCTAAAGGACCAAATATTGGATAAGTGACTTGGGACCCACTTGCCATATGACTTAAAAGTTATAACCCGATCAAATTTGAATTCTGCAAGACATGTTCAGGAAGCAAGAAAACTGTCATTGTTGATGCTTCTGCATCTATTGTTGCTGGTCTAGGAAGCCTAGAAATAAACCCTTCTCTTTCACTGTGAAAAGACTTTTGCTACCTAAGTTTTCAACCAACCTTTTTTTAATTCAGGAGCAATTTAAGTTTGATCTGCCAAATGATTTATTTCCTACTCATTGCATCTTTTGGGACTAGTTTGGGAGATGATTGAATTTGATCAAGCATGAAATGGGCTTTACAAACCTTGATACGCTTGCAAGTTCCTTTCAAGGTGCTAGTTTAAGTAATTCCACTCTCAGAACAAATGTAAAATTCGGATGCTTAAATTTCCGCATGGTTATCCTCCCTTCTCTTTGCTTCATTTTGATTATTTCAGAGGTAAGAGCTTTACTTGTGGCACTCTTGAGTAATTAAAACATCATCATTTGTCCCTTTTTGATTAGTAACAGAAGAGTATCTTACCCTTTTTTTTTATCGATCCGCTCTAGTGTTTTGGTCCTTCCTGAATTTCAAGTCTTAATGTTAAGAATCCGGTTTCATTTCATTAGTTGATTGATATTGTGTGATAACTTGGTTGTATTACAAGAAAGAAAAATCTGAAGTAAGCATCATCTTTCTCGTCTTCCACGAGATGATAAAAACACAAACACAAAAGGTGTCTATTAAAAGGGCTAAATTTGAATAATTTATGATGTTCTTATCCCAATCGCATTATGTAACAAGGTGTTGAGATTTTGTTGGAATAGGCTCATCTACATTTATTGGATGGTATAGTGCCTTACGATAATTATATATATTATTTGTGGGTTTAATACATTTTTTTTGTGTGTGTGTGTTTTTATGTGTGTGTGGGTTGGGGAAAAAAATATTTCATATGGTGCTCTTTTATATATTTGGCTATTTTTCTTATGGATGTTAACATATAAATATATTCCTAGGGCATAGATTTTATTCGTATTGGAAGACATGAAGCTGTGCATGAGGAAGTACAGGATCATTGCTTTCCAGGTTGGTCTATTTCTCTAAAGATTTTTGTAACACATAATTTGGCATTTCTTATTGTTATTGAATATTAACTGGCAGCAAGTGGAACAAGAAGTACTGATGAAATAAAGCTGAGACTCAACCAAGTCAAAGTTGTTGCCGTAACGTGTTTGGGGATATCTAGTCCATTGCTTGTCAATAAGAAGTTTGATGTGTGCATAATGGATGAGGCTGGCCAGATAACTCTTCCTGTGAGTAATTTTTGCTCATGTTATCTCTTTCCTTTTAGTATGATATGGCATGAAATATTACCATTTTATGGTTGTGCCACTCCTGGAGTGATCGGAAATGCAACCTAATGTTGTGAATGCAAAGTGACTTCAGAATTTTCATTTAAAGGTGTCAAACGGCTCTTCACATCTTGTTTCTTAAGTTTGTGCAGATTTTGGGAGAACTGCTTCATTTTTTTTTGTTGTGTACATATATATGTCCATGAATGAAGTGTTAATGTGAAATTAGAAATAATGAAACACATCAACTCAAACAAGAAAGACAATAACACAAAATGGCATGTTTTTTTTCCATTGGAATAGGAACAGTTAGGTTAGTCTCAATTCTTTCCATCAGTAGCAAGTAAAATAGCTGTTGATTTAGTTTGAATTGCATGGATCTTACTAAATAATGTTTATTTCTTCAGATCCATATACAGTGGATTTTTATATTATAGTATTGTGCAAATTTAGGTTTAAGGCTCAGCTGAGAGAAGCCTATGATCATTAGGAAAGGTGTTACAGAATTGCACTCGTGATCTTGTTTTGGGGTGAAATCTTCATTGCTGTTGCTGTTGCTATTGCTCTTTCCCTTTATTCACTTTCTACTAAATTTTCTAATCTTGAAAGAGTGTTTAGAGATATTTAATAAAGATCCCTTGTTCTCATAAAAATATAATTAATAGTTAGGACTACTTATGATTGGACTCTAGACCTCAAGATGTAGAAGAAGTTTTGAATTTTGGAAACTCAATCCCTTTCTTTTCTTCACAAACAAAGTTAGACACACCAGCTGTTCCCATATATGGCTGAAAATGAGGGAACTGCTCCCACCTTTTCCATTGAAATATATGTACATGGAATAGTGAATAATTACCCAGTGTCCAGCAATAACCGGTAATACTTATAAAAAATATACATGTGCTGAATAGGTAACATAAATAAATAAAAGAGAACAGTGAAGTAATTGAATATAAAAAAACAACTAACTATTCCCTCCTACATTTGTGCACGTGCTTGAATGTTCTATCATAGACGTGGAACCAGAAATAATACCTTTCCCCTTGGAGACGCAATCGACCTTAGTCATGAATGATGGAATGCTCTAGCATTGCTTGTCCTCTTGTCTGCATTGATTGAGAGTTCAATGAGCCGCAACAGCATGAATGAAGCTTTTTGGTTCTCCCCCTAATTTGTTCCTTGTTCTTTGTACTTGGTGATTTATTCTCCAATTCCAGCCAGAAAAGCTTTTTGTATTTATGGCCAATCAAGTGTTGCTCATCACAATTATAGCAAGACCCCTTAACCCGATGCTCTTCATTTCTTCCCTCGCTTCACCACTGTTTTGACTGTGTGCATGGATGTTACTTATTTAGGAATCCCCACCTTTCATACAATTGAGCAAAGCTATGGCATGAGATAAATCTTGCAGATGGTGGACTTGAACTTCCACTACTTTGTCCAAAAAAAAAAAAAAAAAAAAAAAAAAGGAAAAACCACTGTTGGGTTCCCTTATGCTGCTAATGAAGATATTGACTTCTTGTTCTGGTGTTTAAAAACTTGCACTGGCTGCTAAATATTCAAAATAGCACTTAGTCGACTCTCCGCATCTGCTATAGCTTGGCCATGTTGACCAAATGGTCTCCCCTTTAATGGAGGCTCAAACCTCAAATGGCATTGACTTTGAAGTCATCCCATGTCAAATGTAGCTGATCTCTTTCTAATTTTAAGAATCACAATTGCATGTTTCATAATGTAAAAAGAGGATACAGTTGATAGGCTTTGGCACTGCATGTTTATGTAGCTTGCCCATCTTGCCCAGTGAAACCCCCTCCCTTTATTGGAGGCCAAATCCTCAAATGGCATTGAGTTTTGAAGTCTCCCATGTCAAATGTGGCTGATCTCTTTCTAATTTTAAGAATCACAGTTGTGTGTAACCACCTTCAAAGTGAAAAGAGGCTAGCACGACCTTATCTTCTTCACTGGTCTTTTGATGCGGAAAGAAATGCTCACATCTATTTAACCAACCTGTAGGACTTGAAGCTCCATTGTATAGGGGAAAATCCAAGCAATCAAATTTATGAACGAAGGTTGCAATTTCCTGATTGCTAGTAGGTGTTCATCTTTTTTCCATGTGTGCGTTGTTATTGCTTCATTTGCCCATCTCAAGAGAATTTTAAATTTTCAAAGAAATTTCTTGTTGATGAGTGTCAATATCAACACTACCAACTCTTATAGATTTGACATTGGTTTTATACTTGATACTTGTCGTAACTTAGGGGCTAGGACTTTAACAAAAGCCCATTAAGTACACCACTTAATTAAATGTGGGTGAAATGATTAAATAGAGATTAGATATCAACATTTTCTTTTCTAATACCATGCTAAGGTCTGAAGTACAGCCATTTAATCTAGAAGTTCAAAATTGTAAATTTGGTGTATGTTTTATACTTATTACTTTATGATGTGCTTCATGTATATTCTTCTTGTGCTTTCTCTTTGCTCGTTTCCTTTCTTTTTCTTCCTGATACGTCATAAAAGTGTGGATTTGTTGTTGAAGCTCAAGAAATTCACCCTATGCATTTTGTTTGCCTTTAATGCCAAGTTACAGGATCACAATTCTTATCTTGTTTTAGGGTGCATTAAGGTGAAATATTCACAACTAAATCTTTTTTCCTTGTTCACTTTTCTACCAAATCTACCTATCTTGAATTGGTGTTTATGGATATTTAAAGAGCACCTAAGACTTTTGAAAATGACTAAGTGTTAGGGCTACTTATGAGAAAACCCCAGATTTGAAATTGGGGAACAAAATTTGATTTTTGAAATTTAATCGTTTTCTTCTCTTCACAAACAATTGTTCCCATACATGGCCGAACATGGGGAACTGCACCCAACCTCTTTGTCAAAATATAGGTACATCTAGTGGTGAATAATCTACAATGTTTTGCAATAATTGACATTAATTATTTCAAAAAAAAAAAAAAAAAAAAAAATCGCATACATGTGCTGAATTGGGAAAATAAATAAATACTAATTGAACACAAGAAAACAACCAACTAACTAATTCCTAGTCTTGCCCCTATGCTTGTACACGTGCTTGAATGGTTCAATTAATGAGAAAATATCTTAATATTAGAGAGAGAACTTTATATGTTTATTTAGAGTTCAATTAATGAGAAAACACTATATCTCCTTTTAATTTTTTATTTTTTTTTCCCCCCCTAAATTTTTATTTTATTTTATTTTTGGAATAGGACTTGTATTATTTCTTTTTATGTCTAAACCCAATTGCTTGTTTCTAGGGCTGCAGATGAGTTGAACCAAGCCGAGTTTTTGACTCATTTCAAAATTATGAAGCTCGAATTTAAGTTTAACTTTTTATTGACCCTGAAACTTTGGTTTAAACTCAATTCGTTTAGATAAATTGACTTTATTTGAATTTGAGTTTGAGCTTGACTTATATAGATAGAGCTCATTAAGTTTGAGTCAAGTTGAGTCTTTTATCAAGTCTAAAAGTCAAGGTTGTGCTCTGCTCATTTGAGATAAATGAGTTATATTTTGAGCATGAGTTTGGTCCGTTGTCTATTTAAATTTTCAATATCTTAATTTTTTTCGAACCTAAAAATAATAGATAAGAATTACAACATATATATTCGGTAGAAAGTTTTTTTGTTTTAATTATATATTTAAATATAATATGTCAAAAATGTAAAACTTCTAATACTACTTACAAGCTTGTTTACGAGTCTATTCTTGAGTCTAAATGAGCCTGATTAATGGGCTGGCTTGTGAGTTTAATTAGAGTTTTAGCTCAGCTTATTTACTAATTAAGCTCGAGCCGAACCAAACTTGAATGGCTTGTGAGCGGCTGGGCTTGCTCTACTTGTTTGCAGCCTTACTTGTTTTCCTACTTTTGTTCTTATTTTTACACAAACTAAGTGCAAGTGACTTCCCTTATTGCCCAATAATGATAAAAATTTCAATAATATATTCAATATCTGTAGCAAATATAAAACATTGGATTGCTGTGAAAGCAACCCACCTGGAGCACACAATGGAGCTTAGTATTTAGTTGATCCAGATGTCCTAGATTTAGACCTGTAGAAATAATTTGAGTTGTATATTGAAATCCATGCTCTTAGAGGGACTTATGGAGCCTATTGATCCAAGCTATAGATTGTTTTGGTTCATGAAGTTGCCTCTGGAGATGGCAATCATGATCTTGAAGTGTAGTACTTTTAAAACCTTATGGTTGTTACGACTAGATCTTTGAGTGGATTGGAAACAAGTGAATGGTTTCTATTGATAGATTTTTAGTAATTGCCCGATCATTTAGCTACAATTTTTTATGTTTAATTACCATGAAATTATTAGGTGTCATTGGGACCCTTGATGTTGGCTTCTGTTTTTGTTCTTGTTGGAGATCATTACCAGCTTCCACCACTTGTTCAGGTATTTTCTCTTTGTTCATTTCCCTTAAAACTGCATCTGCCAAGAATTTTCTTGTCATTGAAGTTATAGTACTTAACTGTTTCATAGAGTACAGAGGCTCAAGAGAATGGACTCGGTGTAAGTTTATTCTGCAGGCTCTCTGAGGCTCATCCACAGGCAATATCAGCATTGCAAAGTCAGGTTGTTTAGCATCTACATTACTTTCTCCTTGAAAAAGGCTTCTTGGATATCCTCACTAAACCATGAATCTATTGTATGCAGTATCGAATGTGCAATGGGATCATGCAACTATCAAATGCACTCATATATGGTGATAGGTTGCATTGTGGTTCCTCTGAGGTAGCGAATGCTAAGCTTGGAATTTCAAAACTGGACCCCTGTTCATCTTGGTTAAAGGAGGTAATATGAAACATGCAATGCATAAATTTATCTGTTATTTTTAATTAAATTGTGATTGAAATATCAGTCTACCTGTTATCTTTATCTCTCCTTTTTATCCTCCTCCATCTCTCTCTGTTTTTTGTTTTTAATGATTTTTTTATAAATTAAATTAATTCTTAGTACATTATAATAAGCCAAGTTTTTTCTAGTTTTTTGTTTTAAGAACTATGTTGTTTCCATTCCATATTTTTTCTATTTCTCTTTTTTTTTTTTTTTTAAATTTCAAAATCTGAATTTTGAAAAATGAATGAAAAATAGGCCCTTCATTACTTTCTATTATAAGTGCTGATAAAAGTCAGATTCTGACATGAAAAAAAATGAAAACATAGGTCTAAAATGGAATATATATACATATATATAGGTTCTGAAGGGAAAAAGTATGAAAAACCATTTTTTAATTTTTATTTTAGGGCATGTGTTTATTTTTATTTATATATTTATTATCCATCCTTTAGGATCTAACGTTAACATCACTTGTAAAAGGGAAGTGAGTAAAAAAGACCCTATTTTGATTTGTTTTTGTGTACTTAGGTTTTGAAATAAAAATTACGAAAACAAAGGTCCTGAAATGGTAACATAGGAAATACTAAGGTCTTTTTAGTGCTCCCTCGCTCTCTCTCACCCTGAATGTACCAACATTGAGTAATGCAAGGATACTGTTACCTCAGAAGTGACATTTCAGACATGCTATACGAGTAGAGGAATCTAAGTTGACACAAGTATTATGGGTGCATACCTGTATTTCCATTTGCTTTACGTTTTATTTTTTTACAACACTAAATCTTTTTCATAATCCCAAAATTTTAATTTAAAAAGTATTTTTTTTTACATAATTTAGAAGCAAAATCAAGTGGAAAGCAGCTTCTCTATAGCAGTACCCCACATAACTCTTTCCTTGAAAGTTCTAAAAGAAAGGGGAGGGAGCTGTGAAGTGTTCTACAGGATAGGAACACACGGAAAGAGAAGACAACATAAGTGAAAGAGGTGTCAACAAAGTAGTTCATGTGTATATTATGGTGCAAATGAGGAGGAAGATAGGCTTGTTCTTGTCTGGTGTCTGTTCCTCTTTCTAAAAAGCACAACATTAATGTTCTCACTCTAGCATGGGAAAGAGCTTGTTAACCAACATATTGCCACCTTTACTGTTTTGGAATAGGGATAACCCTTTCCATTAAGGGTTTTAGATCATGCTGTTCCACCAGAAGGGGTGAGTGAATCTTGTAAATAGGGCTGGGGAGATTACGGAGAGAGAGAGTTGAGCGAGCATACGTTATCTTAATTTATTTACAACCATCTTGATGGAATGATAAATAAATTAGTCACTAAAAATTTTATTTTGAGTATGATACCAGCAAATGAAAAGCCACATTTTACACAACTTTTCTTCTTTTTGTATTCACCATTTTACTCCACCGTGTGACCAACTTATGTTGCCAAATTGGCAGCCATCATGTGTAATCTCTATCTAGTGTCTACATGCGCGTTCCCTTTGGCTTTTGTGGTGCTTGCAAAGCCATGGGTAGTGACCGATTTGCCCAAATGCTGTTGAGGGCACATGCCACCCTTACCTTGACCATTCATAAAAACCAATACAAGGGAGGGGGTGGCCTTTCTGGATGACTTACGCTCTTTGTTAAAAGGGCATTGCAATGTTTATGCTGACGATTGCTTGTTACTGTGTTGTGAGGATCTAGTGGTCCTGGTGATAGTGCTTCGGTTGTTTTGTGGTGGCAGCATTATAGCGGAGTACATGTGCCAGTTCGCAAAATTTATGTCAAATTTATTGTATATTAATTTTTTAAAACTGTAGTTCGTGAAAGTGATCTGACAGGTTATATACGTAAGAAATTAGATATCATAGATTAGAATGAGCTGTTCCTTGTGACAAGACAATGTCTCCAAATGCACATGTTGCAACTGAAAGCAGGCTAAATTGAAGGTTGAGATTAATTCAAGATTATGAGTATGCTGCTAATGTCATATCTACTTGATAGCGATATCTTTAGAAACTACACCAGAAGGATGATGAAAAGAAAGCTGAAATAAGTTTTAGTATGATGTTTTTCTTGGCACATAATAACATGATGTATCAATTGATAATTTACCAGCATTTTTGAAGAAACAATTTTGTGGTTACTTTTTTGGTGTCTTTCTTTAGACTTTGAGGTCCAAAACAACCATCATTCACTCTATTAATTGGAGCTCTATAGATTGACACTGTGATAAATAGATTAGAAGAAAAGGTCCTAGTTGATTAAGCTGTCTAGGTTAAACATTTATTTATGGCTATCTCCTTGCTTCAGTCGGTTTTGACTCTGATGTGGTGAATCAAAATATCTGTAATTATTTTTCTTTAATTTTTACATCGTGTCTAATATTACACTACATGTTAGAGATATTCATTTGTACATTTGCTCCCTCTATTTTGTTGAAATGTCTTTTTCAAGTTACTGTGCATAAGTATAGCTATAGCTAGGGCTTCATACAAACTAGGTTGTAAACAAGCCAAGTTACTCGTAGCTACTCGGGTTTGATTAGAAAATAAGTTGAGCTCGAGCTGGCTTATAAAAAAACTCATTTAAGCTAGTGAACAGGCTCACGGATAAGTTTGTAGATTGACCAGTTAATAGGCTCATGAACAAGTTTGTTAGTAGACTTGTAAGTTTAATATTTATGATATAGTGTATATAAATATATAATTAAAATAACAAAAACTGATTTTTATATATATATATAAAGTGGCTCTTAGGTTTTAAAAAAAAAAATCAAAATGTGAAAATTTTAAATGGAAAATGAGCTAAACTCGGTTTGAATTTCAGGCTCAATAAAAGCTTGGCTAGGCTCGGTTTTGCTTAAGCTCGATTGTAAATGGGTGGAGCTCGAGCTTGAAATAAAGCTCATTTAACTAAATCAGCCAAGGTGGAACCTAAATCTAAGGTTTGATTAAAAGCTAGGCTCGTTTGCAGCTCTAGCTAGAGCTGAGTAGTTTAGGATTGTATCCTTTTTAGAATGTATAGCACATTAACATTTCTTTATTGAGCACTCTCATTCAAGCTGGAGGACTGTTTAATTTGTGTTGGAAACATTAAGAGTTTTGGACTTCCATAATGATCTGCTAAAGTTGAAATTTCTGCAGGTTTTGGCTCCAAGCAGACCGGTTATATTTCTCGACTCTGGTTTGTAAATTGATTTTTCCTTATATCTATAGCATATAATATCTCTTAGACGTTTATTAAATTCACTGACCTATTTTCTCTCTATTTTTAGATTTGTTACGTGCTTATGAAGAAAAAGATGGCAGAACTCTTAATAACCCTATAGAAGCTAATATAATTTCCAAGGTATGAAGTATTTGCATAAAAATCTTTTGATTTATCTCTTGTATTGTTTCTGACACTTGAGGTGAAAAGCTAAATGAAGGGAAGGGAAGATAATTATCTTTTTTTGTTTGGATGTGAAAGAAAGAAATGAAGTAATTGCTACCCTTTGCGTGTATGGGTGACATGGTGTAGAGGAAAGAAAAGGAAATAATTTTGTTATCAATAATATCTGTAGGGTTTCACTTTGATTTTGTACACGTCTAGATATATTTCCTTCTAATTTTCTTTAATTTCATCTTTTTTATTTGGAGGGAAAAGGGGGATGGAAATTATATTAAAAATTTCTAACTTTGCCGTTGTAAGCAACCATGCAAAAGATAAGTGAAATTTCCCTTCAATTTTTTATCCTTCCCTTCACTTTTTCACTCCAAAAATATTGAAATTTTAATCTTGTCTTGAGAAATCACCCTTTAATTTATTTTGTGATGTATACCTTGATAAGATTTTTCCACAAACATAAGATAATCACCAGTTCTTTGATCTATCTGATTTAGGTTGCGAAGGAACTCCTGGCTAGTGGAATTATGGGAGAAGATATTGGCATCATTACCCCTTACAACTCACAGGCCAACCTCATCCGCAAAGCCCTTTCCTCATTCTCTGTGGAGATTCACACCATTGATAAATACCAGGTTAGAACTTCACTTTTTCTTGGCTTTTTTTAATTGTATGGTGGGGCCTGTTTAGGTGTCTTGGTGTTTGATCTATGTGTTTGAAATCTGGTGTGGGAAAACTATCTACTCTATATCTTATCCATTTCTATTGTATGATTTCGTTGAAGATGATGATTAGTGTATGAGAAATTGTAAAGTTGAAATTCACATACTTTTAAGATATTAAGTTCTACAAGTATATTTTGTGCATTAGAAAAAAATTCTAATTGCTTTTTTTGTTTTTGTTTTAAAAATAAAGGTAGATAAATATAATCTTATAGGGATGTGCTAGGTATTAATTTTATAAGATGGGTATATATGTATTTATAATCCCATTTTTTGTCATTATAGCCTTGATAAACACAAGGTTTGAGTGGATGCCAAAATGATACTAAAAGGATGGAAAAAAGATGAAACAGACAGACTCAAATTTCATATGTTAGACTACTTTTCTAGTCCACCAAACATGGGGTGGTTCTGCCAAATATGCTTCAAGTATCTGTTGGTGAACCTTAAAATAAGAATCGCAAGAATCTTATTGCCCTGAGCTTATTCAGTTGAATAAGACTGGCTTTCATAAAGCAGCGGTGACTCTATGCTTGCATTAGTCACAGCTATTCTTTTATCTAGTAAAAATTATTTGGAAGAGAGAGTTCTATTTTGATTAAGATACTGCTGTTTGGTAGAAGGGGATAAGATACAAGCTCATGTACCGCATCAGCTCTGTTAGAATCCTCTTGGACAGAGCTGTCATTGTTTTTTTCAAGTAGCTACTCTACAGAGTTCAATCTTGCAATGAGCTCTATCACTAAGTTCCATTGGAGATTCTCACACATTTCCAGATTACTTGGTGAACTTTCTACAGTACAATTACACATCCATGGACTAGAGTATTACTGTCTAAGAAACGGACCTTCGTTAATTCACAAAGCTCACAGCTTTAATTGTATGAAATGGAAGGTTTGAGAATAATATGGGACAGATCTATTTATAGGGGTCATAATGCTGCATAGTGGCTGAAGCCCATATATTATTTGTCTTTGGCCTTCGGTGGAAAAGATATCACCACATGTAACAAAAAGCTTTTAGTTATTTTCATGTCTATTTTAGACAATTCAATACAAGTTTTCTTCTTTGCTCCTCTACTGATGCCTGTTATTGTAATGCAGGGAAGAGATAAGGATTGTATTCTTATATCGTTCGTCAGATCCAGTGAAAAGATAACTCATTATAGTTCTTCACTGTTGGGAGACTGGCATCGGATCAATGTTGCTCTTACACGAGCCAAGGTTTGTGCTACTAATACCTTTTGCTCTATACGAACAAATGCCATATGCTACAAAAATTTCAATGCTTATGATCGACTTGTCCTTCAAAATAAAGTATGCTGAAAACACTGCTGTGTTTGTCTTGAAAAAAAATTGTTATATGGATATAGAAATTCTTTTTACCCAAGTGATTGAGGTTTTTATTCCCTTTTAATATTTCATGAAGTTGACGCATTCAAAAGTAATGTATGTTTCTTTTTGTGTTTAGAAAAAGTTAATCATGGTGGGATCGTGCAAAACCCTTTCAAAGCTTCCACTATTGAAGCTCCTTATTGAGAAAGTTAACGAGCAATCAGGAGTGCTGATTTTGTCGAAGGATGACATAAGCAATACAGCTTGTCTAAAGAGATGCCAAATGAAGTTAGAATAAAGTTTTGTTGCCTTCGCATTATTTGCTGTAGATCAGCTGAAGCGTTTTTGACTGCAGTACTTTTCATGGTTTAACCGTTAACATGATGTGTAACGACAATTGACGCCCTGTTAAATCTTGTGGTGATGATTTTTGAGCAGATCTTACCCTCGGTTCCTATTTCTCCTTTGTCATAGGTGGTGTAATATGGGTTGATGGGAAGAATAAGAATGTGACAAAACTCGAGCAGGATGGCTGGTCAGTCACAGTACCTGAGCAGGACACTATATAGATGGTTCAAGTTTTGGCACTTGACGTCAAAGTTACCAACCTATACTCATGATGCAGCAATAGTCAATTGACAAGGTTACCAGAAAGTACAGAAAATTAGCCTATGGAAGCTTCTCCCTCTCTGCACAGGAGGAGTGTAATCTGCATATAGAAGGGATGCGGTTATTTCTCCTCCATTGTATATATTCTACTATCTTCCCATAATATGTGCTTTTAAACACAACACAGCAAAGTTTATTTGATTAGATTGCTTTCAAGCAGGCATTTGAAGCTATTTATTGATGTAATCTGTTGTGCACTTCGTACGGTTGCATATGTTCCATTTTGAGGAAGAGTATCGTATATAAAAATTATTTTCCCTAACAATCATCATTTAATATCATGAGAACTGGCACTTGCAAATGGAAGCTCTTGGGACTGGAAACTCGTACAATAGAATTTCTGAAAATATTTGGATTCCATATCGAAAGTCAAATGAATATTCTTATTTAAGATCGCACCTTAATTGAAATTTACTTGGGTACATTATTGTAACATAAATCAATCCGCAATCTAATAGTGGTATCGGTAATTATACATGAAGATGTTACTTATTTAGTATAAGACCGATACGTTCGATGGCTTTTAATGTATTTAATGTGAGCAACAAACCCAGGAGTAAACACCCAATACCTGTGCTAACTTCATCGAACTCAACCATGACATGGATTTCAAGCAGAAACTAAACTCGAAGTCATGGTTAGAGCAATTCCCAATTCCCATATTACTAATTTTTTCTCAAACGTTAACCGAACATAGCCACCATCTCTTGCTTTGAAATGTTATCCTATATTGTTTAGAGCTGTAAATAAGTCGAGCTGAGATAGTAAAGTGCTAAGTTTGAGTTCAAGTTTGACTAGAAATTTCATAACTCGAGTTTTGTTTGCGGTTGGTAGAGCTTAAGATTAAGTTTGAGTTTGGCTTGGAATAACACTATATAATTTTGAGTTTGATTTGATTAAACTTGTTTAAGCTTGATTTATTAAAAATATATTCCTAATTAAAATAATATTAATACCTAAGTTTGATTCGAATTCAATTTATATTCGACTCGAGTTTGTTATAACTTGATTAGGCTCACGAGATAATCAAACTAAATATAGAAGCCTTGAGCGCAACTTGATAAACTATTTGAGTAACTTGAGTTCGAGTTCTACTTGACTATTCTCGAATCAAGTTTGAGTAAACGTCAAGCTGTGCTCGAGTAGTTGGTGAACTAACTCGATTTATTTGCACCCATAGTGTAGCCTGTACTTCGACTTGTAGTTGCCTCAGATGATTTGTGTCACACCCATTTCGTCAAATGGTCCCATGATTGGCTCGACGTTTGTGGTGTTCAAGGTGGTGGGTCAAAAGGTTCATGGTGGATTAAGTCACATTCGATCTCCAATGGCAAGATTGGTCATCATGTTTCTCTGTAAATGATCAATTTAATCATAATGCTTTAAGCTTAATTCTTGTTTGGATTTTACTCTTTAGGCTAAAGTGTCGGGGTTTAGAGAGTTAAGTTCGACTTATTTGGAATGATTATGTGAGAATTGATATAGTAGGCGTAAGACCCCGGATTTACCCCTATATTTAAAATAGGCAAACCCAATTCTCCAACCACATATAATCTGCAGTATTATATGTAAGGTTGTAATCCATGATTAATTTGTATAGTTATTTGTCTAAATGTTTTATAAGAATGAACTTTATTACTAATAGTACATATAACATTCCATAAAATATAACTTTTAACTTCATTACTTAATAAAAGATCTAAATATAATACAACCATATATATATACATACATACATACATACATACATTACAAACAAGGCTTGTAAACAAGCCATTTACAAAATATATCAAATGATAACAAAAATCCTATTAACTAATACATAGATTTTTAGAACATATATGTACATATAGCTATTCTATTACATATGGGTTCCATCAACGTCAAGGCCGTCTCTACTCCTCCCAATTATCTAAGAACTCCTCAAAATTAGAGATCCAAGTAGGGCGGGTCGTTATAGGGTACCCGACCGTCCAACCTGCTAAAAACTCTATAGGGTTTGGGATTAAAAAAAAAACCCAATAAGTTATCGGGTCGGGTTTTGGGTTTATTATATAACTTGTTGGGAAAACCCGACCCGACATAAATACAAAATATTAAAAAATTAAAAACATTAAGTTATTAAAGCAATGAACCCATTTATATTCTATGTATGTGGAAGTAAGTAGAAATGAAGTGTTTGCATCATTTTATATGATATTATTTGTCTAAATTTCATTATTTCAATATAAGTCTTTGTATCATTAATAACTTAAAAAAAAAATTCTTTCTTTTGCTTTTTTTTTAAGAAAAAAAATTGAAAATCTTGTAGTCGAGTTGGGTCGGGTTATGGGTTCCTTAAAACCTTAGCGGGTTGGGTTTTGGGAATGATACAAAAAACCCGATGGGGTTTTTTTTTCGGGTTCTAGGACACCCATTAAAGACTTTGGTCTGGTTCAGGTTCGGGACGAACCCGCCCTCGTTGCATCCCTACTTAAAATCCGATTTATATCCCTTACTTGTATAGAATTTGTCATCCACACCTGAAAAGGATAAAAATATGAGCTAGGGGCCTAGTACACAAGTAACAAAAACAAATACGTAATGGCACACATGATCTTAAACTATAATGCAATGTGACAATCATTCAGTTATTAGATAATCTTTAGTTAGTCAAACATCATTGGAGTATTCAAACTCTGAACAATAAGGATATCTAGGGGTCCTGAGTAATAATCACGACGCTCAGGGGGTTGATATAAGCAGCTCGGATACTTATATCTCCTAGATGATATATCCATAAAAGAGAAAATAACTTCATCTGGGATTAACATTCGTTACATAACTTCACTTATCTTAGTCCATAACATCACATAGTCCAATTGTTCCCATAAACATTTGAACTAAATCATATTATTTCATTCTAAGCTTAAGCAAACGTTACGCCGATACCGTCTTCCCCATCAGTTACTCGCCGCACCACTTAGGAAAGTCTTATCAAAAGACAGGGTTTGCCTAAGTGCCTAAACTATCATGCCCCTAATCTGAGCAAGGTACTGCTCTTCGAGCCAGATACCGATCTGCCATACCAGGCTAGATACGGATTTAAACAGCGTAAGAGACATCAAACTCAATCAAGGTTTAAGTTTTTTTATATTAAAATTGATTAAAGATATGCCTATCCTAAGCAAAGAACAAACACGTTATTGCGTACCTTATTTAGGAAACCAAGTAGAACCTCGGGAATCCTTCAGAAGATAATCCAAATTCAAATCAACATTATATACTTAGAATTACACTTAAAGCATATCAAATTTTAAGCTTAATACTTAAGACTTCAAATGTAACTTATACAAAGTCATAACATATCATTTATCAAGATTATATAAGCCCACAAAATCATCGTTACACCTCAAATATCATCAATCTATCTCATTTTGGTCTAAAAAGATCCATTTCATATGCAAACACACATTTAACAAGAAAACATAAGTTTTTAACCTTATTTGAAAATTATACCAGCTGAAAAGAAACAAAATTTAAGCTTTTATAATTTTGAAATTTATAAAAACTAAAAACATGAAAGTTGTATATCTCTTTTTAAGCTTTCCAACGCAACTAGAATCATCTCAATCAGAGGTCAGATGAAAAAGTTATGGTTAATTTACAAAATAGTATTGCAATAGGGAAGAAATCAGAAACCGCAACACCCTTGGCAACGAGGCCGTTTGGGAGGCCGTTTCAACTTAGGGAAAATGAGATTTATGATCCAAGGGCGCAACACCTCTCCCAACGAGGCTGTTTCCATGGTCGTTTGCTCCAAACACCCCTCCAAACGGGGCTATTTTGACAGGTGTTTGACAGTTTTTGTACACCCCCTGTTTTGAACACGAATTTTTTAGAACTTTAACACTTTTAACTTCAACCAAAACACTTTCTTAGCTCTCTATAACTTGATATATGAACTTCACATCATCTATTATACATTTCCAACTCATTAAACAACATCATTTGACTTCAATCTCCACCCTCCAATCAATACAACATTCAACAAGCTCAACTTCACTTAACCCTTACTACACTACTCATACATCATTCCATTTTCATCAACACACTTCAACTACTAAACATGCATATATTATACTTCATTGGTAGCCCAAACCTTCATCAACACATCACCAATACATATGTACATATCAAATTCATATTTAACAAACTCTTCACTATGAAACTTGCATCAAATGTAACTTAAACTTACCTCAAATCTTTGGGCTTGGTTTGCAAGGCTTTAGAATGATCTTTTGGTGGCCAACTTGTAAGAATTTGGATGTAAGTCTTGGTCTTGAAGTTGGGGTAGCTTTGGAAGAAAAAGTAATGGGTTTTGTGTTTGTTTAGGAGGTTGTTTTGATCGAGGTCTAATTTTGGACGAAAATGGGGTACTTTTGGCTTAATGTTTATCTAAATTTGACTTTTAAGGTAGGCCAAATAAAGTCATAAAGTAGCTTTTTAGTTAGGCTTAAATAAGGTTATTAATTTAAGTAAAACAAAGGCATTTAGCTAGCTTTTTGGTTTCCAAAAAGAAAAACTGCTACACACAACACTTGAAATATACATTTAAGTCTAATATTACTCATTTCATATACAACATCAATATGTAAAACAATATTAAGTATTTATTATACTGATGCAAACATAATTATTCTACACTACTCAAATATATACATTAAATTACACTAGCTTAATCTATATGTAAAACATGTTATTTATTTATTTTAATATGCAACTATAATCACTCATATATAATATGATATCGGGAATAAAAGCATGGCTATTACAGTAGGCTTAAAATAAGGCCTGTCGAAATTGGCCTGTCCAATTTCAATATTTCTTAAATTGGCTCAAATATTATAAATAATACTTTTAATGAGCCTAGATTCAAAAGGGAGCCCACTTCGATATTTGTTATGAGAGGCACTCATCCTGATTGTTGGTTGTTTGTCCAATCCAACAGATAACATCGATAGCTAGGCTCTCTATTAATATCACTAGTCCCTACTTCATTTGATTATTAGAAATCTTAGAGAAAAGTTATTGTGTTGCTAGATTTTTGTCCTACTGAATTAACTACCTGCTCTAATAAAGAAAAAAACATTAATTCATCATACATAGCAAGATTAATGGTTTTTAGGTCTCTCATCTGTCATGCATGTATCGGAGTCTATTGATATCACCTATTCCTCCGTCCTACATAATGCTCTCTTAATCATCTTTGTATGCGTTGTTTTACTAAGTCATGTGTAGCGTGATAGTTACTCGGCATGCACGTGATTGTCCTAATCTAATCCTTACACTACTCACGTATAAACGTGTCAAACCGTAAGCTCACCTAAAAAGTAAATGCAACAACCATTTTAGTTAGCAAGGTACCGCTAACAGTAATTTAAGGGATGCAGTACCCTGTATACTGAGATTGTCTACATAGGCTATAGATACTACACTTTGAGCTTTGGTGGTTACCTTAATAAATTTCTATTTTTTAAAAGGATCCAACAAATGAAGTGTTATTATTACCTTTTTGTTTGACTAAAATAGCCCGATCAGGGTCTTAAAAATTCATAAGTACATTTTGTTTTTCCATCTTCATAAAAAATCACCAATTACGATACGTTGATGATTTATTTTAGACTTTTAGACTTTTATAGCCCGTACACTTGACAATTCATTCCTTCTTCGTTCGACGTAAAACTGATATTATGGTATTCACTTGGAAGGAATAACAATTTATAACAATATGAATTGCTATTACGTAAAATGATAAATAGCAATTCATGTCTCTACCCCATGAGTTGCCATTCAATGGTTTATTTTTTCAACTTAGTCATAAATACCCTTATCTTGAAAACATAATCTATACAATTATCTTCTCTCTGTAATAAATATAAGGGACACCATAGATATTTTACCTTTTACTCTAATAATTACTTGTTTTACTTTTTAATACCAAGTAAACATTGTAATAGCCATTACAATCTTATTACATTCCCTTTGAATTAGAATTCTATTCTCCTCTTATTCTACACAGCGAAGTAAACGGGCCATTAGGCTTACCCTAACAAATTCCTAGTTTTAGAAAGCAAGTAGTTGAGAGGTGTCATCAAACGATTCATGAGCAAAACAACTTGACTTGATTGCCTCAAAATTCGTGAGTGATGATTTTTTTTCTTATCAATTTTGCTAAAATCACCAATTTTGATAAGCTGTACAATGCCTGATGAGAACTTATATAATTATTTTGGAACAAAATAATATGGTATAGGTCCCAAAAAAATCATGAGTAGTGACTTTATACTATAAATCCAATAACTTCCTACTTTTTGAGATCTGCATCTCCAAACACTTATGAGTAGTTATGCTAGTTTCTCTCGATATTAGTTTTGATGATAACAAAAAGATTAATATTTACTAACAAAATTATTGAGTGCACAGTCTTTAAATTATAAAATAAAACAATTAAGTATGTTTAGAAGTTTTATGGAAATTTTTATCAAAAAGAGGCTCAACTCAAAAAGTAAATAAGAGACTATCTAGAAAGTTTTTGAAGAAGACAACATGCTCAGAAGGTAAATCAAAAGGTGGACCTACTGCACGCCAAATTCAAATAGATAATCACTGATCTTGTTTTATTCTTTTGAAGGCCTCACTTTAAAGTTGAATGTATTTGGATAATGCATTCAAATATGTTCCATAAAATCGGTTAAAATATCTAGGGGATTTAAGTTTACATATGATTAGAAGATTTATTCTTTAAGAATTTCTTTTAACATCAAGTTCAAGCTATTCAATATCCAAATGCGGATTTCCAAACTTGTTCAGGTTTGTCATGAGGAGTTTATTCGATAAAGATATTTATTGACGACATACCAAGGTTGTGTTTCAAACAACAAAAGGAATTCAAATTCTTAGAAGATTATAGACAGCAAGATACGATCCAATTTCTAAGATATATAAATATGATTTAATTTGGAACATATTAAAGGTTGTTTTACATCAAGATTTGATAAAAAATGTTTCAAATTTTAGTATCAAGTCTTATCCACAAGAAGATAACATTTAACATCTAGCTTTATTTATGTTACACGGGAATCCTTATCTCTAGTAGGCGCACAATATCAAGAACAAAGATCATCTTCAATAGCCAGCTCTAGCTATTTTTTATTTATTGGAAGAATTGATCAGTAGGCTTCATCAAAATCATGGAGCAAAATATCAAGATATTATCTTATCTCAACATTCAAATTATCCTTAACTATCCATTGAAGAAGTGAAGATATAAAAACAGAACACACTTGTTGCGTGAAAAAGAAAGTTTCCTCCTACAGTAGAACATCAAGCTCACGATTGTGCTAAACTTCGATATTTATAATTTCATTCCTTGCACCAAAATTTGAGAGGACTTTAATTCTTTATTCCACATTTGCATTAGATTACTTTGTGTGAGATATAATACAAGTAGACTCTAAGTTTAGAGATAGCTAAGTGTTAGCATGAAGTCTGATAGAGTAAATTGAGGATACTATTTGTAATCTTATTTTGATTGGATATAGTAAAACATACGGTGTGGAATACCAAGTATCTAGCTTAAAGCTGAAAGAGAGGACTAACGCTTGAGGTAGAACCTTTATAAATCATTGCAGAAACTTCTCTTACTCTACTCTTTTACTTTTGTGTATTTAATTATTAGTTTTGATTGTTAAGCGGTTTCAAAGCCATACTCTACTAATAAGTAATTGGGACTGTGTTTAAGATTTACAAGAAGCAAAGTTTTAAATTTTTTAAAGCAATCAATTCACCCTCTCTTGCTTACTTTTTAGGACCAACAAGGTAATTTTTCAATATTTTGTAAAAGAAATCCCATTTTAATTGATCATCATAATAGATTTGGGCTTTAGTAACTAGCTTGGAAAATTCTTATTTTATGAAGGGAAATAACTTGTGAGGTGTCGTCAGATAATTTTGGAGCAAAACAACTTGCTATGTTGCATAAGCATGAGATGTAATTTTTCTAATTTTGTTTAAAATTGTCAATTTTTGTAGGCTATATATCATGAAATCTGGTCGCTTTGACTAGTTCCAATTTTACGAAGGAAAACAACTAATGAGGTTTCAATAGATGATTTATAAGCAATAAAACCCAATATGGATGCCCCAAAATTAACGTGTAGTTATATTTTTTCAAAATTTTTATAAAAGAGTTGCCATTAATACTATCTTATGGTTCATGACTTTCACGGTTTAATGGTCATACTAATGAATTTTTTTCTATACCAAGGAACAATCATGAGGTGTCTTTTAGATGACTCTTGAGAAAAAAAGTTCAATCTATATCTCCAAAAATTCATGTGGAGTGATTTTTTAATTCTTTCTAGGAGTTTCTAGTTTTGAGTGGTTGCAAATCCCATATATTGGTCTTCAAGCTCATCTCAATAGATTCCTAGGGTCTGTTTTTTTCATCATTTTCTGATTGTTTTGATATCTTATTTTTATCTTTTTCAAATAAATATTTGTCAAGAAATAGAAACAGATATATATGAAATACAAATATTTTTTCTCATAAATAAATCAAATAGATTAGATACAGACGAAAAATAAGAAAATTAAACAAACCCATTTTCAAGGGGGAATGATGAGTGAGGTGTCATAAAATGATCTTGTAGCAAAACAATGTTAAACCAAAGAGTTTAGATTAGATTTTGATGAGAAAATACATTGCACAATTACATAAAAAAATAAAAGAAAATTTACATTCAATTGGCTAAACATGTTTGGTGTATAATGTGTTGAAAATGTGTAAATATGTATTTTGTGCTAGTGTCTGCTTATGTTTTTATAAGACTTTATTACGGTACAGCTAGCATTCGGACATTGGGTATGGCGATTGAATGTTAGTGTGATTAGAAGGGCTGATTATGTGATTGCAGCTAGTATCAGCCACCAAGGGTTGATGCTCAGATGATAGGGCTAATAAACATGCTCAGAATGCTCTTGACCATGAATTTTTTTGTTAGGATTCATACACCATCCCTTTGCATTTGGTTGGTAGGCTTAATTTGTGTAGGCAAGGTATGGATGATACTTTAGACACAAAAGGATGACTGAAGATTTCCATATGTTGTCTAGATGGTAGGTTGTGGCATTTGGACACTAGGTAGCAAAAACCTAGTTATTAAAGGATCTGATGTAATGGCAAAAATGAGAAAAATTGGCCAATGTCTAACTAAGTTGAAGGCCCTATAAATGAGGTTGTTGGACAGAAATTAACAACTTGGATGATCTCATTAACTTGCATTTAATTCTCTAATATTTCATCTTGTTGCACTTCTGATCAGTACGTTATCAATTGCATAGACTAATAAGTAATTAGATAATAGAAGTGGACCAATCAGTAAGGAAAAGGGAAAAAAGAAGAATATTAAAAAGACTAGAGGCTAAATCTAAAAATTAACTTATCTATAGATACAACATAATAATTGAAACATGACATACCCACTCTAATTATATTCTTATGAACGATACATATCTTAATAAAAAATTAAAAAAAATGAATTTTATTTATGCGATAATTAAAAATAGGATAATATGTTTGAGTTTATTTTTTTAAGATATGTAAAACGATTTGATTTAGGGTCACGAATTGAATCACGATCGATTACTCTTCATTGAACCAAATTGTAAACCGAACTGTGTCGAAAATTTTAAATTCAGTTCACGTTACGATTATATCCTTTCATAGCCCTAGATAAAGCCTACATTAAAGCATGGGTTTTCATTACATACATGGAACTAATAGAGAAAAACCACGTCCTTATGAGTCTAGCAGGATGTAATTAGCGAATTTGAGATGTGTTTTATAAAATTTGAACTTTCACAATAATTTATAAGTTTTTCAAAATTCAACCCAAAACCCTATAGGGTTTGAAACTATACCCAAAACTCGGGTGAAACACATGTCTAGTGTTTTTTCAAAAAAAAAAAAAAAAACACAAATACAAATTATATCGAAATAAATACAAAATTAGTGTTACTATATCGCATATTGAACCCCAGATACTCACTATTATACTTGTGTCGCATATGGGTTAGGCGATACAACGACCTATACAAAAATAAAAATATGGGCGTCTGCGCATCGCATGTGGAGTAGGTGATATAGTCCCCTACATGTATCGCCGCTTGGTTATATGATACACACATCTGTATTGCATAACCAAGCGTTGATACACATACAACACCTATATCGCATCTCCCTTATGCGATACACCAACACTATTTATGTAATTTTTTCTCTAAGTTTGTTTTATGTAATTTTTTTTTCAAAGTTATATTAAACATGTAATATCCTCCCCAAAACTCTATTGGATAATTTCCGAGTGGATGTGTTGTGTACCCTATGATAACCTTGTCAGTTGTATCTTTGTTGAGAGTGATGATGGTGAGAATGACTGTCACATGTGAGGCAATAATGCAATGGTAAGGAATAAGGATGATTGTAAGAGAGAGAGAGAGTCAAATACGGTTTGTTGAGATTTCTTAAGCAAACAAATAAATAATTGCCTTAATATTTTTAACAAATATTATATATTTTGTAGATATTAGAATTATATTATCTTATTATTTTTATTAGCCTGGTTTCCAATTAGGGTTTTTTTCCCTCTATATTTGAATGAATATCCTATAAGATGTTGAAAAAGCAATTCCAATCCTCTTTAAAAAATGGATAAGGAACTTCTCTACAAAATTATTATGGAGTTGGATCGACCCAAAACCCTTATCCAGTCTCATCTTTGGGTCCTATTCTTACATAAGGGTAAGGTTGATTAAATTCTTTTAATCTGGGCCTAGGACGTGAAAAAATGATTGATCCGAATTTGATTTGTGACTTCGTATGCTTGTGGTTGTGGTTTGGAAAAAAGGAAGGGTCAAATCTGGAGGCACATCATCTTACATCAGGCACCCATAATTGAAGGATAAAAGTCCCATATAATTGGGACTGTTAAAGCTTATAAAGCGTCAAAGTCCTGAAATGGACAGGCATATTATGTGGTTTCGTTTGCTTTTGCAGTGAGAAGGTGCAATCAGCCAGACAATGCCGAGGGACTAGTTGCCGTGTGAAGTTCCCACTTCACACGACACTTGGTCCGAAGCTGACCTTCCTCTCTTGCTGTTAAGGATTGATCCTACCGAATATTTAGATAGGCTCTTAAAACTTTTTTCATCTTTTTACAAGAGGGATGGATTAGATTATCGATTTCATTAAAAGATCTATATTCAAACTACTAAATCTTCAGTCTTAAGAATAATTTATAAATTTAAAACTACTTTCAAGCTATATTATTAGGTATGCACTACATAGAAAATTTGGGATTAAAGTGATGAATAAGCTAATAGCCTCGTAGTCTAGTGCATGTGCCTAGGTCCTGATTCTTAAAGTATCAAATTTGATTCCACACGTTAGCATTATGATAGTCCTATGTGGCCATATTGTAATAGTATTTGTGAGTTGTTGCCTATTAAAAAAAAAAAAAAGATATGCTAGCTATTAGCTACACCACGTATACATACACGTAGCATGTTATTAAAATTTTTCTCATGCTTGTAAAGTGAAATATCATCTCATTTCTTCCTTTTAAAAATCTTTCTCCTTGCTTCTAATATATCCTGTCATAGTTTTCCCATGCTTCACTTATATGTCTGGAAAAAGACGTTCACGAAATTGAAATGAACATATAATGTGAAAATTCATAAGAGCATTGAGATTTCCCCAGTTTTTTCTCTCTTAACTCTGCATAACCAGTTAATAAGAATAATCCCAACATACTTGCATAGCTCACCAATAGTATGCCAATAAAATTTTAACACGTGACAAAATTCATAAATTATGAATAGCATGTTGGAGTACTATTATATTTTTCTCTTTTACTTTTTTCTTTTTAAACAATACACAATGTTATGCAAGATAAAATTTTTAAAATTTATTATCCATCCATCAATGGACCTGTAGCTTAGTAGTATTTCTCCAAATCTTTCCTTATGAGAGATCTAGGTTCGAATTCTCTTTTTTTCATTTTGATTAAAAGAAAAAAAGAAATTTATAATCTATCCAACTAAATATATAAAATTATTGCGTCGTTGAGATTGCACCGCCTGGTGTGGCGTTAGGCGTTGGCAAAGTTGGACTAGGGTAGGCCATACCACCGCGGCCAACCACCTCGGTGGAAGATCGGGAACCTTTCACCACCATTTCATGCTCTGCCGTCTCTGCCTGCTCCCTAAATTTCCTATAAATATCACCCTTATAAAACTTCCTAGTCCTTAGGACCAAAATGAACGACACTAAACAACTAAACAACGTAGCTGCGGTTATAATGAAGAAAGCCATTTGGTAACATTCCACGCCAATGCAAGTTAAGTCCTCTCCATCTTGTCTAGTGAGTCCCGATTCCTTCATCTGCTTCCTAGCCGCCTTGTCGTAGAGCTCACCGGCCACCTTCACGTTGAGAAGATACGCCCCGACCGGGCTAGCCCCCCCGCCCAAATTATATAATGTGGAGTAGTATTTGAGGCCGAATAGCTCGGATATGATTGCAAACACTAGAGGCCATTGTGCCCCGAAGCAGAAGCCGATGATGATGGAGGCGAAGTAGAGGGAATTCGGCGCCCCGAAGGCGATTAATAGATGTCCAATGCATGAGATTAGGAGAATGATTGTGAACAGTAGAGGACGAGGGCATTTGTACTTTGTTAGCAAGATTTCGGAGGCGAATCCGGCGACAACACGGCCTAAGTAGTTCCATATGCTCACTAGGGAGACGAACGTGGCAGTGCTTTTTTTAGGATAGCCTAGGGAGTGCCCAATTTGGGCTAGGTTGTCGATTGCCGTCAAGGTTCCGCCGACACCGCAAGTGGTTGCTGTAAACAGAATCAGCATGTCGACGCTGAAGACGGCTTGGGGGATGGTGTAGTCCTCGCCCCGGTCCGGCGGTCTAAACATGTTGTTGAAGCAAGAAACTGGCTTATCAGATTGCGGAGTTCCATCATTTTCTTGCAAGGATAGCTGCTCAGGCTGTTGTTGGACCTTTCCCAACGGTTCAGGTTGGGGTTTTTGCAACGGAGCCTCGACGACGACTATCCTTGGAGGATCTGAGCTTTCCAAAGCTTGTTTTTGAGCCCTCCAGAGCCGGATTTCTTCTCTGAAGACTATAGCTAAAGGTGCGAAGAGCAAGAAAATGACAACACTAGCACTTACAACATACTCGATTCGCAAAAAAGAAAACTTGTTTTGCAAGATGATGATCACCAAGAGGAACCCTGCAAGCGCTAATGAAGTATAGAGCAAGTGATAGAAAACTTTGAGCTCGTTCTTCTGCCTCACGACTTTCATTATCCGTATCGTCCGTAGAAACACGAACGATACAGCAGAAGGAAGCCAACCAATCAACAAGATGAGCGCTTTCGAGTCGTTGCCATAGATTGCGCGGTAAACTTGCGTTAGGATAGCACCACTTAAGCCAACGAAACCTTTCATTAGGCCTAAGACGCTGCCCCGGCTCTCCGGGAAGTTCTTCACCGCCGTCACAAGAGCACCGGTATTTGAATAGGTCTGAGAATTCGCGCCTATGCAGATGTAGAGGCACATCTGCCAAACCGCGGGTTTCGCGATCCTGCCGGTCACGGCAAGCCATATCATGAAGTAGCCGAAGAAGTTCATGATAGCACCAGTTGATAGGACCACCCAAGGAGGTGAGATCTCGTTGATTAGGCCCGACACGACGCCGACATTGCTGCCTAAGTCCTTGAAGAAACTTAGGAGGTTTAGGGTGGTTTGGTCATATCCTAGGGAGGTTTTGATGTCTCCGGAGTAGAGACTGAACATGTAAGTTGCACCTGACATGGACATGATCAACAGGCAAGCGAAGGCCATGAACCACCGGCCCAGGAGTACCCGGAAGGCGGTGGACTTCATGTCGCGCCACCACCCAAAATCACCTGCCACCGCTACCATTTTTATCCTTTTCCCTTAATTTCTTGTCAAGCGGTGGTTTCTATTTTTCCTTTGTATGGGATGGATATGTGTAAGGAGTCTAGGATATGGTGGAGGCGCGCGCGCGCGCGCACAGACACATATATATATAACAGGATTGGGGGGATTGAAAAATATGAACAGGAACAACAAAGTGACTCTTCTGCTGAGGAGAATCGGCTTGGAATCACTTTTGATCTTGGCTGGCTTACTTTTATTATGCTGTGTTTGATAAATCTTACCTGAAAGGAAATGAAAAATAAGTTACGGAAATGAAAATAAAGTAAATTTAATTGTTAACGTATGGATAGGAGGAGCCAAGGGGAAGATATGGAAGGAGATAAATGGAAACTTTGCATACTATTTCTTTTCATTTTCATACATTTCAACTTGTTTCCATAACTCACTTAACCTTCCACACATTTCTTTTTTTTTTTTCCCCATTAATTTCATTCCTTTTCAGTGGATTTCTCCTAACTTCTACCGTTCCAAACATAATGTTAGTTTCTACCAATTAATTCTTTAAATGCTGTTATATATATAAATAATTAAAAAAAAATATATAACGTTATAATGATATTATAGATTATTTAAAAATGTCCAATAATCTCAAGTAATAATTTAAACATTATAAGCAATTAATAGAGGATAAATTGAAATGATCAATTAAAAAGTGCCATGGAAAATATTTTTTTTGCCACAGCATAAATTGAATCTATTAATGGACGTTCCCCTGCATTTATTGAAAACCAACTAGGTTCTTTTTTTATATCTTCCAATATTAATTGTATACTTTATAAAAATAAATATATCAAATTTTAATTTTTTTAATATTTAAATAAATTATTAACATTTTTTCCACTATGTTTAATTTCACATGGCTTATTGTTGCCAATGGAGAAGAAATGCAAGAAAAAAAAGATCGAATGATACTAACATATATCACGTGTATGGATAAATGATAGTTAGTACCATTATCTTTTGAACAAATGATAGCATTACTGCATGGTTTTTATAAAACCTTTCACTTATCATAATTTATAGGTACTTTATATCTAGAGCCATAAAAAAAAAAAAAAAAGAGAGAGAGACTAAATAGATAAAAATTAAATCATATCAAACCAAAATTTTGATTTTTTTCAAAATATTTTGGAATAAGTTGGATAGAGGGTGTATGATTTGTGGTTCATTTTGAAACTTAGAGTCCAACAAACTATTTTACATATATATAAAAAAAAACCTCAAACTATGCCAAAATAAAAGGGAAGTTTGGGAAAAGGAATAAAATATTATTATTAAAAAAAAATAAAAAAATACCATTGAGATCAAAATAATCCTAGATTTAGATAAGTTGACATCGTCTCTTCAAGAGATGAGGTCAATTTTTTCCCAAGGAGACGAGGTCACCCACTGATGACTTTGTCTCTTGAAGAGACAAGGGCTTTCGGGAAAAATTGATCTCATCTCTTGAAGAGAGAGGGTCAGCCAGTAATAACCTCCTCTCTTCAAGAGATGAGATTGACGAGAATGAGCCCTCCCCCGCAGCTCTTCTTTGTCATTTTGTGCTGCTAGTTCTTCCCCAAATTCCGAAACCTTAACCCTAGGAGCTCCATTATGAGTTCAATTAAGGCAAAATCAGGGCATGTTTTTGAGTTGGAGCGATTACCAGGCATTGAAGAAGTGATAAGATCATGAATAAATGAAGAATTTGAGCAAAAACTTCCAAAATCGTGTGAAAATTGATAAGTAAGTGCGCTTCAATTTTCACTTAAATTTTCGTCATTTGTGGTGTTGCATTGTTGAATATTGGGTGTTGAGATCCTAGATTCGTTGTTAGCATTGTTGCATTATTGTATGGGCTAAAGAAAGGAGCTTGATGTGGGGTTTCATTTTTTTTTTCCAGTTTTTTCTTGTTTCGTGGAAGAAGAATGAAGTTAATTTTTTTTTACGTTTTTTCTTTTTTTTTTGGTACTGTAGTTTTTTCTGTATGGCTGATATAATTATGATTATAGTATTTAGTTTTTGAAACTAGGAACCAAATTATGAAATCATATACTAGTATACATCATACACATTCATCATATACTATTAAAAGACTGGTGTGAATGTAGTAGTATTAGTAAATATACTTAAATATTAAAGGAGTGTAATAGCTAAGTTATGGTGCGAATTTCATGTATCCACCCTATGTTTTATGAGATAACAGGGTAGGTGAGGAGAGGAAATGGATAAGGCTAATTTTGTACTATATGCTTATGGTAACATTATGGAGGAGAATGATGGTTTTAGTTATGATAAGCGGCCAGTTGTGGTTGTCAGTGTTAGTGGGAACTCAGCATATGAAGAAATACTTAGTATAATTTGTAATAGACTTAAGGTAAATAGGTCTACATATCGGGTTGAGCTGTATCATAGGGTAGTAATTGGAGATAGGACGCCACGCTATGATGTTATTCTAGTGACTGATGATAATGTTGCACAGGAGATGTTGATGTACACTGAAGGATCAATGCTTGTGTATGTGTAGATATTTGAGAATGAACTGCCATAGGCACCTAACGGGAAAGTGGGTTTTGATAGAAATATCGACAACCAATGGTTGGTATATTCAAATTGTACTCCAGTTTAGATAATAAATAGCACATATGTACAGATGGGGTAACTTTGAAATTACTGCGCTAGGTTGGACAGGTGGTCAAGATACTAATGTGATGCAAGAATCTTCGGCAAGTGAATCCAGTGACAACTATGATGATGATGGAAATGAAAATGTGGAAGCTTTTCCTTAGGAAGATGCTACAACCGGGGTACAACATAATAGAAATGACTTACACCGATTTATGGCTCCCACAGACGTTGATGTAGTAGGGAACTCAGTGCCAATACATTTTTTCACTACTGATGTTGGAAGTGGTTATGTTGCATTTGATGATGAACAAGAAATGAGTGCTGAGAATTGGAGTTTTAGCGATGAATTCAAGGTTGTAATGCGGTTTGAAACTAAAGATCATCTCATATGAGCAGTTAAAATGCGGTATATATTGAATCATTATAATTTCAAGGTGGTGGACTTGGACTTGAAGTCATGGGCAATTAAATATACTGATATCCATAATAGAGGTTGCAAGTGGAGACTTAGAGGTAGTTAGATGAAGCATGGTGGGTGGTTTCACATCACTAAATATGAAAGATTCCACACCTGCTTGGATGAAATCACTGGATAGGATCACTCTCAGTTAGACTCCACTAGCATGTCTAGGTGCATTATATTGGAGATTCGTAATTCTCCACATGTTAGAGCGAAGGACCTCCAACTGAACATCTCAAAAGAGTTTGGATATAATGTTCATCTGAAGAGAATTCGTGAGGCGAGGAAAAAAACAATTGAGTAGGTATATGGAAGTTAGGAAGATTCATATGTAGAGCTCCTACATATACTTAATGCGATCATAGAGACAAATCTAGGAACAAAGGTCTAGTGGAGAACTATTGATGTAAATGTTGTAGGATACGTCTTCCTTGGCAAGCTCTTCTAGGCAATCACTCCTTGCATTAAATTGTAGGTAAGTTTTTCATACATTATTGAATTTAGTTATAAATGCTTGATATAAGTGAACAAAGTTATATCTTTTTTTTTTTTAAATGCAGACCTATGGTCACAGTTGATGACACCTTCTTGTATGGCAACTATAAGGATAAATGCTCATCGCAGTAGTAGTAGATGGGGCAAATCATATCATTCCATTAGTGTATGCTCTTTTTGATGAAGAGAAAGAGGATACATGGACTTGGTTTCTTTCAAAATTGCTGGAACACATTATAAAGGACCGCTCAAACATTTGCTTAATATCTGACCGGCATGCCGATATTAAGAATGTAGTAGAAGGTGAGTATGCTATGTGGCCTAGAGGTTATTAGGCATGTTGCTTGCAACTTCAATAGAAAGGCCAAAAGTAAAACAGCAGCATACCAAACCTAAGCGCGAAAGTTCAATGGTTACTTCAACGCAACAATGAAAAGTAGTCCATGGACATCGAGATATTTTCGTGAGTTATATCCATGTATGTGGACTTTATCTCACAATGAAGGCATAAAGTTTGGAATTGGTGCAACAAATATTGCTGAAAGTTACAATTCCATTCTAAAAGATGCTCGGTGCTTATCTGTGGTAGCACCCGTGAAAAAACCTTTTACAATTGCAACTCAATATTCAATAGGCAAAGGCGGGAGGTGACTAAAGCAATGAATTTAGGTTAGTTGCTGATAACATATGCTGTAAAGAAGTTGGAGAGGTGGAATAATGTATCAAGAGCCCATCGGGTAACATGTTTCGGTTATCAGGAAGAAATATTTGAGGTGCTAACTGCTTCGCACCCTATAATGTATGGTAAAAAAGGAGATCACATTCAAAAGGTAGAGTTGCGAGTAGGCAGATGCACATGCAATAAATGGCAAACATATAAAATTCCATGCTCCCACGTAATGGTAGTAATGGTACTCTACACATAGATTGCATTGCTCAAGTTGGGCAATGATATAGATGGGAGAATAATCTACAGGTATATGGATGTTCCTTCATACCTGCAGTAAATAAGGCTAATTGGACTCCTATCGACATACTAAAATAGCACCCCATTCCAGTACTTATTAGGAAAAGGGGTAGACATAGAGAAAAATGCTTCTAGAATGAGATGGATATTTCAGAAAGCCCACGAGGGTATTCATGCGATTCTTGTGGGAAGATCAGGCACAACATTAGAAGTTTTCCAAATAGGCATACGACTATTAGGACACTTATGGGCCAGTCAAGTCGTAGTGGTATTTCTTTGATTTATGTCATTTATTTTGTTGCATTTACGTCGCATACTTAATCTATTGTTGCTTCTTTTTGTACATATGCTTCTGTTGATACCGTTCCTTACTTTCTTCCTTGTCGATGGATCCAGGACCGCTCAATGGCTTTATACTTACAGGGCAGCTTGTTCATATATGAAGGCAGGCATGGGAATGACAAGTAAGATTATTTCCTGATCCAATTATTTGGATCATTTAGACAAATTTTGCGATAGATTTGTTTTCAAATGCAGAAGCACATGGTATTACATTATCGGTGTGTAGAGAGGCGAAGCTCAGACAGCAGGACTGCATGCGTACAGTTTTAGATGATAGACTTGTTCCATTTCTCTCATATGTCGGTTTCACAGGTGCTGCTCAGATACTATTTGTATAGTTGGATTGGCACCTTATTACAGTTTTGGTAGAGAGATGGCGTCCAAAGACCCACACATTTCACATGCCGATGGGAGTGGACTATGACGTTACAGGATGTTGTTACACTCACTAGCTTGCTTGTCACTTATTGGGAGAGTGGACTAGAAATCAACAGATTCTTAGCACATCTTGGATTGATTGGCCAGAGTTATGCCACACTTATTGGGAGTTAAACCACAGCCTGGTTTGGATATCGATGGTAGTTAGCTGAAAATATCATGGTTAGATACACACTTTAGAGTGGTACTTGATCAGACAGATGACATCACTCTTCGATGATATACTAAGGCAAATATTCTACTACTTTTGGTGGGGCTTTATTGTTGCGGACAAATCATCCAATATGGTTCACGTTATGTACCTCTAGCTACTCAATGACTTAGAGAGAGCAGGGCAGTTCGCATGGGGAGTAGCATACTTAGCATGGCTATACAAGCAGCTGTGAATGGCTTCCTATATAGAAACGGGTGACATAGTAGGACCGTTGGTAGTCCTACAGATCTAGGCATGGGAGCACTTCACACACATTGCCTTGCTGCGCCGACAAATCACATCAGTTACTGTAGGTCGCCTATTGAAAAGTTATTGAGGTGCTAGTTTCGATAGACAACTCCCTAACCAGATACCCGTTTTTATATTTTATGTGTTGACATGTATATAGTTTCATTGTGTTTACTAATGTATACTGTAATATACAGATAAATATTTTATATTGAAAGGCAAAGATATCATTTAAGATCAAATAAAAGGGTTTTATGATCAACCATAAAGTTAAATAAATTTTGTTGGTTATCAGATGCGTGAATGAATATGAAGAGACGTCATTAAAGATGAAGAGATTATATTAAAGATGAAGAGACGTTACTAAAGATGAAGAGTTATTCCTTGTCTTCTTTATAAGCTAGGCTTCCCTCTTCTCTAAAACATAACCTTAAACCTAGAAGTTCTCTCTGTGAGTGTTCATAGCAGCCAAGAGGATTCAGTAATCCAAATTAGGTAATCAAATCATCAATTCTTGCTATAGGTTTCATAGATCTATCAAGTTCTTAGGATTTTTATATTATTTTTGAAGGAGAAATTGGAGAATCGCTTTAGTTTGCTTGGAGATTTGAAGATTTGGTATTTAAGGAGAATTGAGGATCAGATCTAGGTAATTGTATAGTCATCTTTTCTTTAAGATCTGCAAATCTTTCATTTCTTTAAAGTTTGTTTGTTATTTTTGAAGGGAAATTGGAGAAAACCTTAATTATCTTATAGATTTGGATTTGTTGTTAAAAGGGATTTAGAATTGATTATAGGTAAGTATTTTAATGTTTTAATCTTTATGATTTCATAAAAATAGTTGTTGATTTCTAGTATATTTTGGTGTTGAATGGAGTTCTAGCTAAGGTTTGAAGAATCTGTTGAGGAGATTGAGTGATTGAAGGATTTTTGTATTTCAATCAAGGAAAAAGGTTTAGATTTACATTTATTTTGGAGATTTGGGTTTTTAATATATATGAAATTAGGTTTATTCAACGGTATATGTTATTGAATTTGATCTGTTCATGTTATCAGGTTTTGGTGAATTAGAAATTGTTTTCTAAAGGAGATTTGGGTGATTTAGAGTTTTGTTTCTGGAATTTGATTCACATACGACCTTACCTTGATTGTTGTATGTGCTTGTAGATTTAGAAATTGTTTGTTGAATGTTTTAGGTTTAGAATTTCAAATCAATCTAATTATATATGGCTTAATACATTGTTTTGCTGATTGTGTTTGGTTGTGGTTAGTAAAGACCACACAGAGTGTGATACTAACGCTGGCAACCTGATGATCTATGTGTGAGGTTATCCCAAGTGGACTCATGCATAGCAATGATTCCGGTAGATTAGGTTTTGGTAGTATGACCGCTGGTGGGTGGATCGCATCCAACACCAATATACATATGTATAAGCTATTTTATATAAAACTTGTTTTTATGGAGTCATGAGTTACTCCAGGTTTAGGATTAATTGCAAGTGGTTTTAAACCGTGTTGTTTGTTGGCTAATTTAAAAGATAATAATCTATGTATGTTGCATTAGAAATAGTGCATTAAATATAATACTGTGTGTGTATATGCATTTGTTTGTGGTTTAGCATACTGGGCGATTTCGTTTAATCTTTATTTTTTTTAGGAACAGGTGAAGATTAGATATTCTATGACTTGTCAAGATTCAATATATATGTGGATCATGGGAATGACGATAGTGGATTTGACATTCCTGCTGAAGATCAGTAGATTTTGAAATAATGGAGGAGAATTTGGAATTTAGAGAATTCTAACTGTTAAAAAATATCTTTATATGTTTTATGTTTTTAAGGCCGAGTTATAAGATTTACTTTTATGATTAATTTTTAGATGAAGCTAGCTTTAGTTTATGCCAACAAGTTTGTTTTCAAGAGTTAGTTTTATATGAGATGTTTTAAACAAATAGCTCTACGAGAGTATTGAAGTTTTATATCTTGAATCTATTTGTGGTTTAGAATTTTATAGCCTTGGTGTGTTCTTATAAGAGAAGGACACATGGTGGGTTGTAATGCCTTTAATTTAAGATGTTACATATACCATACATTTTTTCTTCTACAGGTTATTTGGGACCCCTATGCCATTATTATGAATTCCCTCCCTGTGTAATACTGGACTGGTAATGACATATGGTGTGCTCGAGTCCCCTTGGTTTGCTTTCTCATTGTCGAGCACTACTAGTTAGATATGGTGCTCAGACAGTTTGGTGGTTTCCAGGGGATCCCCGACCTTCCGATTGATATGAGAGCCTTACATGAGCTAGATTTACAAAGGCGTTCCGAGTGGAACTGGGTGATAGAGCTTGCTAGGTGGATATTTGAATGGGATGGCATGCGTGATATCATTATCGAGATACTAGATATTCCTACCGACACATTTGTAGATTATTTCAACTAGTACTATGTGATCACTAGGCATTGGATTAGTCATACAGGGACCATTATTCGATATATGGTATGTTCACTAACTACATAAACTATATATGGATTTATAGTGTGTTTGTTATTTACCGATCTACTTGTTTCCTCTCGTTTACAGGCATATTTCAACTACAGAGCCTTGGAGATGCCACCAGGGAATACTCTTGACACTACACGAGATGTCATTTATGTAGTAGATGAGTTTATGGGACTTAATTTGAATGATCTAGCGACAGCGACAATGATAGCACCAACACTAGCACCAGCACCAGCACCAGAAGATCCACAGCCTCAACCTGTACAGAGATGGCGGCTAGCTACAAAAGGGCGTGGGTGGGACAAGGTCGAGGTTACGAGCGAGGGCGAGCCCGAGATATACATATCAGAGACGAGCGTTCACCCTCACATGCATACGTGTTTGGTAAGCCAGTCCTTCCACAGTTTCTTTATTTCGAGCTTGGTCCATCGCCATCATCATATACTCATCTAGATGAGACCTGCATGGCAGACATATCATACACCAAGTTCTACAGCTCCTTACTCCATAAAAGAGGATACCATCACCGCCACATGATATGGGGGAGGGACTCACCCAGGTAGAGCTAGACTCAATCCCATTTCATCTTTATGGTGCTGGTGGTAGAGATGGAGATGTCACACTCGCATAGGTCGATCTGGCTATAGAGCTTCCCCATTAAGATGTCCATCAGTATACACCATTCCCTCGGACTTTTGTCAGGCAAGGATGAGGGAGGTGGGGCACCTAGCAGTACTTATTGCATAAATTTTTATCTTTTATGAATCATGTATATAGATTCTTATTTTTTTCTCATTGCCGTTTGTAGTTAACAGAATATTCATGTAATTAATACATCATTCATTCGATTCTTCCATATTATAATTTTTTATTATATTTGCTGTGAATGGTTTTACACTTCTGATGTGATTGAATGAATTAGATTTAGCAATACTATTGTGATTGGGTTATGAAGTTTGGAAGTTGTTTAATCATGGTGGATGATGGCTAATAAATGATTTATATGGTTGATTGAGTTTGATTTTTACAAGTTTTAACAATTAATGTAATAAGGGGGTCATTTACGATTTTCAATAAAGGGGGGAATTGTTAGTGCTAACCTTGTCTCTTGTTGACCTCGTATCTTGAAGAGAGAGGTCTTACTTACCTTGACCTCATCTCTTGAAGAAACAATGTTACTTTTTTTATAGAACCTTGTCTCTTCAAGAAACGAAGTCCATCCAAAAAATATCAACCTTGTCTCTTGAAGTAACGATGTCAGCTTACCTAAAATTGAGAATATTTTTTTCCCCGTGGAGTTTTCATAATTTCTTTTAATAATAATAATAATTTATTCCTTTTCCTGGGAAGTCTTTGTATATGGTTGAAAAAGTTGAAGTTCTTCTCTAATAGGTTTAGTTTTTTTTTAACTTGCCGTTTTCTTATTTTGGAGGTTTGTTATTTGATTTATTGCATGGTTTTACTGTCATTTACATATATTGGGTAATATGTTAATTCATCCTACAGACACAAATCAATAAGGTAAAAACATAAGAATTAAAAAGTAAAAAAAAATCAAAACGTGAATGGGATAGGGCTTAACTTTTTTTTTTTTTTGAAAAAATTATGAATTGAATCATATGATTAAACTCTATTTTAAAAATAAAAAAATAAATAATAATATAGGATTTTACATTTCTCATAAGCTCCTACTTATGTGACACTAATTAATTCATATAGTATATTAGAAGCAAATTTTATTTGTGAATGGAGGAAAGTTGAGCGAGCATATATAATCTTAATTTATTTACAACCATCTTGATGGAATGGTAAATAAATTAGTCACTAAAAATTTTATTCTGAGTATGATACCAACAAATAAAAGGCCACATTTTACATGACTTTTCTTCTTTTTGTATTCATTATTTTACTCCACTGTGCGACCAACTCATGTTGCCAAATTAGCAACCATCATGGTGTAATCTCTATCTAGTGTCTACATGTGCATTCCCTTTGGCTTTCGTGGTGCTTGCAAAGCCATGGGTAGTGATTGATTTGCCCAATGCTATTGAGGGCACATGCCACCCTCACCTTGACCATTCATAAAAACCAATACAAGGGAGGGGGTGGCCTTTCTGGACGACTTACGCTCTGTTTGTTAAAAAGGCATTGTAATGGTTATGCTGATGACTGCTTGTTACTGTGTTATGAGGATCTAGTGGTCCTGGTGACAGTGCTTGAATTGTTTAGTCGTGAACGCATTATAGCAGAATATATGTGCCAGTTCATAAAATTTATGTCAAATCAAAACTGTAGTTTGTTGAAAGTGATTTGACAGGTTATATAACTAAGGAATTAGATATCACAGATTAGAATGAGCTGTTCCTTGTGACAAGACAATATCGCCAAATGCACATGTTGCAGCTAAAAGCAGGCTAAATTGAAGGTTGAGATTAATTCAAGATTATGAGTATGCTGCTAATGTCATATCTATTTGATAGCGATATCTTTAGAAACTACAGCAGAAGGATGGTGAAATGAAAGCTGAAACAAGTAGTAGTATAATGTTTTTCTTGGTACATAATAACATGATGTATCAATTGATAATTTATCAGCATTTTTGAAGAAACAATTTTGTGGTTACTTTTTTGGTGTCTTTCTTTAGACTTTGAGGTCCAAAACAACCATCATTCACTCTATTAATTGGTGCTCGATAGATTGAAACTATGATCAATAGATTAGAAGAAAAGGTCCAGTTGATTAAGTTGTCTAGGTTAAACATTTATTTATGGCTATCTCCTTGCTTCTGTCGGTTTTAACTTTGATGTGGTGAATCAAAATATCTGTAATTTTTTTCCTTTCATTTTTTTACATCGTGTCTAATATTACACATATTAGAGATATTCATTTTTACATTTGCTACCTCTATTTTGTTGAAATGTCTTTTTCACGTTTCTTTGCTACTCTGCATAAGTATAGCTATAGCTATGGTTTCAAACAAGCTAGGTTGCAAATGAGCCTAGTTGCTCGTAGCTACTTGAGTTTGATTAGAAAACCAGTTGAGCTCGAGCTGGTTTATGAAAAAACTCATTTAAGTTAGTGAACAGACTCGTGAGTAAACTTGTAAATTGACCCATTAATAGGCTCATGAATAGGTTTGTTAGTAGACAATTGAGTTTAATATTTATGACATAGTGTATATAAATATATTATTAAAATAACAAAAACTGATTTTATAAATATAAGTGTATATATATTGGCTCTTAGGCTTGAAAGAAATCAAAATGCAAAAAATTTAAATGGAAAAAGAGCCAAACTTGGGTTTGAATTTCAAGTTCGATAAAAACTTGACTAGGTTCAATGAAAAGCTTGGTTTTGTTTGAGCTCGATTTGTAAATGAGCTGAGCTCGAACTTGAAAAAAAAGCTCATTTAGCTAAACCAGCCAAGCTCAAGCCTAAATTTAAGGTTTGATAAAGAGCTTGGCTTAAGCTTGTACTTAAGCTTTACTCGGCTCGTTTGTAGCTCTAGCTATAGTTGGATAGTTTAGGATTGTATCCTTTTTAGCATGTATAGCACATTAATGTTTCTTTATTGAGAACTCTCATTCAAGGTGGAGGACTGTTTAATTTGTGTTGGAAACATTAAGAGTTCTGGACTTCCATAATGATCTGCTAAAGTTGAAATTACAGAAGGTTTTGGCTCCAAGCAGACAGGTTATATTTCTTGACACTGGTTTGTAAATTGATTTTTCGCTATATCTGTAGCATATAAATTCTGTTAGTCGTTTATTCCTTTTGGGGGGGGGGGGGGGGGGGGAGGAGGGGGATATCTTCAGCTAGGGTGACAAATTCACTGACCTATTTTGTTTTTATCTTTTAAATTTGTTACGTGCTTATGAAGAAAAAGATGTTAGAACTCTGAAAACCCGTTAGAAGCTAATATAATTTCCAAGGTATGAAGTATTTGCATAAAAATCTTCTGATTTATCTCTTGTATTGTTTCTGACACTTGAGATGAAATGTTAAAGGAAGGGAAGGGAAGATAATTATCTCTTTTTTTTTTTTTTTTGTTTGGATGTGAAGAAAGAAATGAAGTAATTGCTACCTTTGCCTGTATGGGTGACATGGTGTAGAGGAAAGAAAAGGAAATAATTTTGTTATCAATAATATCCGTAGGGTTTCACTTTGATTTTGTACACGTCCAGATATATTTCCTTCTAATTTTCTTTAATTTCATCTTTTTAATTGGAGGGGAAAAGGGTGATGGAAATTATATTAAAATTTTCTAGCTTTGCCGTTGTAAACAACCATGCAAGAGATAAGTGAAAGTTTCCTTCAATTTTTTATCCTTCCCTTCACTTTTTCACTCCAAAAATATTGAAAATTTAATTTTGTCTTGAGAAATCACCCTTTAATTTATTTTGTGATGCATACCTTGATAATATTTTTCCGCAAACATGAGATAATCATCAATTCTTTGATCTATCTGGTTTAGGTTGCGTAGGAACTCCTGGCTAGTGGAATTATGGGAGAAGATATTGGCATCATTACCCCTTACAACTCACAGGCCAACCTCATCCGCAGAGCCCTTTCCTCATTCTCTGTGGCGATTCACACCATTGATAAATACCAGGTTAGAACTTCACTTTTCTTGGCTTGTTTTTCATTGTATGGTGGGGCTTGTTTAGGTTGTCTTTTTCTTTTGTTTGCATTTTATTAGTGTTTGAAATCTGGCGTTTGGAAAACTATATAATCTATATCTTATCCATTTCTATTTAATGATTACGATGAAGATGATGATTAGTGTCTGAGAATTGTAAAGTTGAAATTCACATATTGAAGATGATGATTAGCGTATGAGAATTGTAAAGTTGAAATTCACATACTTTTAAGAGATTAAGTTATAAAAGTATATTTTGTGCATTAGAAAAAATTCTAATTATTTTTTTTTTTTAAATAAATGAAAGGGTAGATAAACCTAATCTTATAGGGATGTGCTAGGTATTAATTTTATAAGATGGGTATATATGTATTTATAATTCCATCTTTTTGTCATTATATTCTTGATAAACACACGGTTTGAGTGGATGCCAAAATGATACTAAAAGGATGGAAAAAAGATGAAACAGACAGACTCAAATTTCATATGTTAGACTACTTTTTTAGTGCACCAAACATGGGGTGGTTCTGCTAAATATGCTTCAAGTATCTGTTGGCGAACTTTAAAAGAAGAATCACAAGAATCTTATTGCCCTGAGCTAATTCGGTTGAATGAGACTGGCTTGCATAAAGCAGCGGTAACTCTATGCTTGCATTAGGCACAGCTGATCTTCTATCAAGTAAAAAGTATTTGGAAGAAGAAAGTTCTATCTTGATTAAGATACTGTTGTTTGGTTGAAGGGGGTGAGTCATAAGCTCCTGTACTGCATCAGCTCTGTTAGAATCCTCTTGGACAGAGCTGTCGTTGTTTTATTTCAAGTAGCTGTTCCACAGAGTTCAAGCTTGCAATGAGCTCTATCACTAAGTTCCATTGGAGATCTCACACGGTTCCAGATTACTTGGTGAATTTTCTATAATACCATTACACATCCATGGACTACTTGATTATTACAGTCTAAGAAACGGACCTTTTTTAATTCACAAAGCTCACAACTTTAATTGTATGAAAAGGAAAGTTTGAGTATAATATGGGACAGATCTATTTATAGGGGTCATAACGCTGCATAGTGGCTTTATGTCTTTGGCCTTTGGTGGAAAAGATATCACCACACCACATGTGACAAAAAGCTTTTAGTTATTTTCATGTCTATTTTAGACAATTCAGTTCAAGTTTTCCTCTTTGTTCCTCTACTGATGCTGCTATTGTAATGCAGGGAACAGATAAGGATTTTATTCTTATATCGTTCGTCAGATCTAGTGAAAAGATAACTCATTACCGTTCTTCACTGCTGGAGATTGTCATCAGATCAATGTTGCTCTTACACGAGCCAAGGTTTGTACTATTAAAACCTTTTACTCTATACGAACAAAAGCCATATGCTACAAAAATTGCAATGCTTAGGATCAACTTGTCCTTCAAAACCAAGTATGGTGAAAACACTGCCGTGTTTGCCTTGAAAAAAATTGTTATATGGATATAGAAATTTTCTTTTTACCAAATTGATTGAGGTTTTTATTCCCTTTGAATATTTCATGAAGTTGACGCATTCAAAAGTAACGTATGTTTCTTTTTGTGCTTAGAAAAAGTTAATGATGGTGGGATCATGCAAAACCCTTTCAAGGCTTCCACTATTGAAGCTCCTTATCGAGAAAGTTAATGAGCAATCAAGAGTGCTGATTTTTTTGAAGGATGACATAAGCAATACAACTAGTCTAAAGAGATGCCAAATGAAATTTGTAAAGTTTTGTTGCCTTCGCATTATTTTCTGTAGATCAGCGAAAGCGTTTTTGACTGCAGCACTTTTCATGGGTTAAACCTTTAACATGGTGTGTAACGACAATCGCTGCCCTGTTAAATCTTGTGGTGATGATTTTTTGGTAGATCTTACCCTCGGTTCCTGTTTCTCTTTTGTCATAGATGGTGTAATATGTGTTGATGGGGAGAATAAGAGTGACAAAACTCGAGCAGGATGGCTGGTGTCGCAGTTAGAGTACCTGAGTAGGACACTATCTAGGTGGTTCAAGTTTTTACCATACTCTATGATGCAGTAATAGTCAATTGACCGGGTTGCCAGAAAGTACAGAAAATTAGCTTATGGAGGCTCTTCCCTCTCTGCACAGGAGAAGTGTAATCTGCATCTAGAAGAGATACAGTAATTTCTCTTCTCCATTGTATATATTCTACTATCTTCCCATACTTTGTGCTCTTAAACACAGCACGGAAAAGTTTATTTGATTATATTGCTTTCAAGTAGGCATTTGAAGCTATATATTGATGTAATCTGTTGTACAATTTATACGAGTGCATATATTCCATTTTGAGGAAGAGTATCGTATATATAAGTTATTTTCCCTGACAATCATCATTTAATATCATATGAGAACTGGCACTTGCAAATAGAAGCTCTTGGGACTGGAAACTCGTACAATAGAATTTCTGAAAATCTTTGGATTCCATATCGAAAGCCAAATGAAATTTACTTGTACATGAAGATGTTACTTATTTACTATAAGAGTAATACGTTCAATGGCTTTTAATGTATTTAATGTGAGCAACAAACCCAGGAGTATACATCTTCATTGAACTCAACCATGACATGGATTTCAAGCGGAAACTGAACTCCAAATCATAATTGGAGCAATTCCCAATTCCCCCATATCACTAATTTTTTCTCAAACTTCAACAGAACATCGCCACCATCTCTCGCTTTGAAATGCTATCCTGTGTTGTCTAGGATTGTAAACAAGTTGAGTTGAGATAGTAAAATGCTAAGGTTGAGTTCAAGTTCAACTCGAAATTTCAAAACTCGAGTTTTGTTTGCGGTCGGTAGAGCTTAAGATTTTATGCTTGAGTTTGGCTTCGAGTAATACTATATAATCTTGAGTTTGATTTGATTAAACTCGTTTATTCTTAATTTATTAAAAATATATTTCTAATTAAAATAAAATCAATATCTAAGTTTGATTCGAATTCAATTTATACTAGACTCAAGTTTATTATAACTCGATTAGGCTCACGAGATAATCAAATTAAATATAGCAACCTTTAGCTTAGATTGCTAAACTATTTGAGTAGCTTAAGTTCGAGTTCAACGTAACTATTTTTCAGTCAAATTCGAATAAATATCAAGTTGAACTCGAGTAGTTTGGGAACTAGCTTGATTTATTTGCACCTGTAGTTATGGGTGTTCACGGTTCGGTTAATCGGTCCGTGGCTCTATTTTTTTATCCTAACCGTAATGATCGGATTTTCAATATCCTGATCCTAAACCGATCCATTATGAACGGTTAACCGCCTTAATGGTTAACCTTTTTTTGGTTTTCGATTTTAACCTTTTAACATAATGATTATGCAAAATTTACCGTTAAACATATTTTTCAATATGTCCATTAAAAAATTTACTGTGAAAGGGCCCTTCAATTATTCGGCACGGGATGAAATGTTGGTCTCAGATTGATGATGTTTGCTCGATAATTACAGCCCCGGTATTAAACTTTGTAATTAAATGGAGACAAACCAAGTACATATATTAATCAGCTGGTCCGCAGTATTAAACTTTGTAATTAAATGGAGACAAATTATTATCGAGCAAACATCATCAATCACTGATATTAATCCCAATTATCGAGCAAACATCATCAATTACGGGATGAAATGTTCACGATGAAATAGTAATTTAAAAAAGAAAAAGAAAGAAAAATAAATATAAACCTTAGATCTCTTAATGCGATGTCATAGTTGTTGCCTATTTTTTTAGTTCAAAAAAGTAATTATATGGATATATTTTAAAAAAGTGATTATATGGATATATTTTAAAAAAGAACTAATTTGTCACATATTGTAGATGATCAAATGTAATTATAAATGTGTTAAGCCTAATTCCTGTTTGGATTTAACTCCCTAGGCTAAAGTGATGGGGTTTAGAGAGTTAAGTTTAACTCATTTGGAATGATTATAGGAGAATTGACATAGTAAGCTAAAAGTAAAGCCTATCAAAATTGGCTTGTCAAATTTCAACCTTTCTTAAGTTGACTCAAACACCACAAATAATACCCTCAATGGGCTTGGATTCACGAGGGAGCCCACTTCAATATTTCTTGTGATGGGCATTTATCCTGATTGCTGGTTGTTTGTCCAATCCAATGGATGAGATCGACATCTAGTCTCTTTATCAATATCACTAGTCCCTACTTTATTTGGTTAATTAGAAATCTTGGAGATAAGCTGTGGTGCTCTGGATTTTCCTCCTCTTGAATTTACTACCTGCTCTAATAAAGAATGAACACTAATTCATCATACTTAGGAAGGTTATTGCTTTTTAGTTTTCTCGTCTATCATGCATGTGTTAGAGCCTACCGATATTGCTTATTCCTCCTTCCTACAAAATATTCTCTTAATCATCTTTGTATGTGTTATTTTCCTAAGTCACTTATAGTGATAGTCACTCAGCATGCACGTGATTGTCCTAATTGAATCCTTACACACACAAATATGTCACACCGCATGCTCACCTAAAAAGTAAATGCAACAACCATTTTAGTTAGCAAAGTACCACTGGCAGTAATTTAAGGTGGATATAGTACCCTATATCTCGAGATTGTCTGCATAGGCTATAGATACTACACTTTGAGCTTTGGTGGTTACCTTAATAAATTTCTATTTTTTAAAAGGAAGCAACATGTGAAGTGTTATTATTATTGTTTTTTGAGTAAAATAGCCCCATCAGGGTCCTAAAAATTCACAAGTACATTCTGTTTTTCCATATTCATGAGAAATCGCCAATTACAATACGTTGATAATTGATTTTAGAATTTTAGACTTTTATAGCCCGTTTACTTCACATGAATAGTTATTCATTCCTCTCTCGTTTGATGTAAAACTAATATTGTAGTGTTTACTTGGAAGGAATAGCAATTCATAATGAATTGCTATTACGTAAAATGATGAATAATGATGAATAATAATTCATGTCTCCATCCTATGAATTACCATTCAATGGTTTATTTTCAACTTTGTCATAAATACCCCTATCTTGAAAACATCACTTATACAATTATCTTCTCTTTGTAATAAATACATGAGGCACTATAGATTTTTTTTTCTTTTACTCTAATAATTACTCGTTTTACTTTTTATACCAAGTAAACATTATAATAATCATTACAACCTTATTATATTATATTTGAATTAGAATTCCATTCTCTTCTTGTTTCATATAGCGAAGTGAATGGGCCATTAAGGTCACCCTAACAAATTCCTAATTTTAGAAAGCAAGTAGTTGAGAGGTGTCATCAAATGATTCACGAGCAAAACAACTTTACTTGATTGCTTAAAAATTCGAGAGTCATGATTTTCTTTCTTATCAATTTTGCTAAAATCGCCAATTTGATAAGCTATACAGATTATGAATTTTGTGCTCTTCAAGGATACTTTGATAAGTTTCTATTTCTCATTGGTAAATGCTTGATGAGACGTTATATAATGATTTTGGAACAAAATAATATGCTCTAGGTCCCAAAAAATCACGAGTAGTGACTTTAGTCTTTAAATCCAATAAATTCCTACTTTTTGAGATCTATATCTCCAAAAACTTATGAGCAATTATATTTGTTTATCTCAATATTAGTTTTGATGATAATAAAAAGATTAATGTCTACTAACAAAATTATTGAGTGTACAGCCTTTAAATTCTAAAATAAAACAATCAAGTATGATTGGAAATCTTATGAAAGTGTTTATCAAAGAGAGGTTCAACTCAGAAAGTAATTCAGAGACTATTTAGAAATTTTTTGAAGAAGACAAAATGCTCAGAAGGTAAATCAAAAGGTAAACCTATTGCACGCTAAATTCAAACAAATAATTACATATCTTGTTTTATTCTTTTGAAGGCCCTACTCCAAAGTTGAATGTATTTGGGTAATGTGTTCAAATATTTTCTACAAAATTGGCTAAAATATCTAGGGTATTCAAGTTTACATCTAATTAGAAGATTTATTCTTGAAGAATTTCTTTTAACATCAAGTTCAAGCTATTCGATATCTAAATTCGAATTTCAAGACTTATTCAGGTTTGTCATGAGGAGTTTATTTGATAAAGATATTTATTGACGACATACTAAGGTTGTGTTTCAACTAGCAAAAGCAATTCAAATTCGTAGAAGATTATAGACAGCAAGATACAGTCCAAATTCTAAGAGATATAAATATGATTTAATTTGGAACATATTAGAGGTTGTTTTACATCAAGATTTGGTCAACAACGTTTCAAATTTTAGTATTAAGTCTTACCCATGGTAAGATAATTTTTAACATCCAACTTTATTTATGTTACATGAGAATCCTTATCTCCAGTAGGCACACAATATCAGGAACAAAGATCATCTTTAATAGCCAGCTCTATTTGTTTTTTATCTGTTGGAAGAATTGACCAGGAGGCTTCGTCAAAAGCAAGGAGCAAAATATCAGGAGATTATCTTATCTCAACATTCAAATTATCCTTAACTATCCGTTGAAGAAGTGAAGATATAAAAACAGAAGTTCAAGAAAAACAAAACGCACTTGTTGCATGAAAAAGAAAGCTTCTTACCTACAGCAGAACAACAAGCTCACGACTGTGCTAAATTTTCCTATTTATAATTTCATTCCTTTCACCGAAATTTGAGAGGATTTTAATTCTTTATTCCACATTTGCTTTAGACTACTTTATATGAGATAGATTACAAGCAAACTCTAAGTTCAGAGATAGCTAAGTATTAGCGTAAAGTCTGATAGAGTAAATTGAGGACACTATTTATAATCTTATTTTGATTGGATATAGTAGAACATACCGGTATTGAATACCAGGTCTATTACTTGGAGGTGGAAGAAAGGATTGACGCTCAAGGCGGAACCTCTATAAATCATTGCGCAAACTTCTCTTACTCTACTCTTTTATTTTCGTGTATTTACTTATTAGTTTTGATTGCTAAGCGGTTTCAAAGCCATACTTTACTAATAACTAATTGGGATTATGTTTAAGATTTACAAGAAGCGGAGTTTTTAAATTTTTTAAAGCAACCAATTCACCCTTCTTAATTACTTTTTGGGACCAACAAGGTAAATTTTCAATATTTTGTAAAAGAAATCCCATTTTAATTGATCATAATAATAGATTTGGGCTTCAGTCATCAGCTTGGAAAATTCTTATTTTATGAAGGGAAATAACTCACAAGGTATCATTAGATGATTTTGGAGCAAAACAACTTGCTATGTTGCATAAGTTCATGCAACGTAATTTTTCTAATTTTGTTTAAAATCATCAGTTTTTGTAGGTTATACATCATGAAATTTGGTCACTTTGTAGTTCCAATTTATGAAGGAAAACAACTAATGAGGTTTCAATAGATGATTTATAAGCAATAAAACCCAATATAGATCCCCTAAAATTAACGTGTAGTTATACTTTTTCAAAATTTTAATAAAAAGGTCGCCATTAATACTAGCTTATGGTTCATGAAATTTAAGGTTTAATGGTCATACTAACAAATTTTTATTTTATAATGGGGAACAATCATGAGGTTTCTTTAGATGATTCTTGAGAAAAAAAGTTCAATCTAGGTCCCCAAAAATTCACGTGGAGTGATTTTTTAATTCTTGCTAGGAGTTGCCATTACAAATGCCATATATATTTTTTATGCTCATCTCAATAGATTCTTGAGTTTTTTTTTTTCATCATTTCTTGGTCGTTTTGGCATCTTGTTTTTATCTTTTTTAAATAAATATTTGTCAAGAAATAGAAACAGATGTAGATGAGAAACAAATGTTTTTACTCATAAAAAAATCTAATAGATAAGATACAGATGAAAATTAAAAAATCCAAACAAACCCATTTTTAAGTGGGAATGATGAGTGACGTGTCATCAAATGATCTTGCAACAAAACAATGTTAAACCAAAGAGTTCAAGTTAGATTTTGATGAGAAAATACACTGTACAATTACATAAAAGTAACTGGAAATTTACATTCAATTGGCTAAACATGCTTAGTGTATCATGTGTTGAAAATGTGTAAATATGTATGTTGTGCCAGTGTTTGCTTATGTTTTTATAGGACTTTATTACAATACAGCTAGCATTCAAACACTAGGGTATGACGATTGAATGTTAGTATGATTAGAAGGATTGATTATTTGATTGCAGCTAGTGTCAACTACTAAAGGTTGATGCTCATATGGCAAGGCTAATAAACATGCTCAGAATGCTCTTGACCATGTGTTTGTTAGTTAGGGTCCACACATCATCATTTGGCATGATGGAATTACTTAAGGTTCGAAGAAGAAGAACAAAAGTACAAGAGTGAGAGAGAGAGAGAGGAAAGAGCAAAGTAAAAATAATGTTCTGTCAATCTGTCATTCTTCACAATGAGAATAGAAACAAATATATACAAGAAAAGTCACATGACCAGCACGTGATAAGTAAAACAAATAATATACATACAACATAAGCTTACATCCCCCCCTCAAGTTAGACTTGGAGAAAGGCCTAACTTGTTACAAGCAGAAACTAATTGTGCTGTTGGTACTCCTTTAGTGAGAAAATCTGTAAGCTGGTCCTTTGAAGGAACATAAGAAACAGAGAGAAACCCAGATTGGATATGATCTCTGATGAAATGTGAATCAATATCGATATGCTTGGTGCGTGAATGAAAGCAAAGATGATATGAGAGGGATATAGCTACACGATTATCAGTAAAAAGAGGAACAGGTAAAGTAGAAGAAACATGCAAGTCATGTAAAATATAAGAGATCCAAAGTAACTCTTTGACAGTAGCAGCCAAACTTCTATTCTTTCATCTCCTTCACATATATCTTTAGTCCCTCATAGATCTACTCGTGTCACCCAGCTACCTAAATGATTAGCTGATTACATTCATACTATTCAATTTCTACGCACTGATCACTCTACTGTTCCTTTTCCTTTGTTCCTTTATGGTTCTTTTTCTTCTTGTTCTCATGAATATATTAGTTCAATGGCAAATATTTTACTACCAAAGAACCAAATTCTTATTCTCAAGCTTTCAAGATAGTCATTAGGTGGCTGCCATGGATAAAGAGATTGAGGCTCTTGAGGCAAATAATACTTGGGAACTTGTTTCTTTACCTAAAGGAAAACAACCTATTGGGCGTAAATGGCTGTATAAAAATCAAGTATAGGGCAGATGGTAGTGTAGAACACTATAAATCCATCTTGTAGCTAAGGGGTATTCTCAAATTGAAGGAGAAGATTATCATCTTACTTTCTCTCCTGTTGCACGTTTAAGTACTGTTCGAATATTATTAGCTGTAGCTGTTGCACGAGGATGGTCTATTAATCAAGTAGATATAAATAATGCTTTTCTTCATGGGTATTTGGATAAGGATATATACATGTTACGACCTCTAGGGTATAATAAAGTCAAAGCTGGTCAGGTTTGCAAGTTATTAAGATCTTTATATGATCTTAAACAAGCATCGCGCCAATGGAATTTAGAGATTTCTAAATTTCTTTTACTTCATGGTTTTCAACAATCTCGTCATGATCATTCTTTATTTACCCGATCTGGTTCTGATGGATTATTGGTTGTTTTGTTATATGTTGATGACATGTTAATCACTGGTGATAGTATATCTGCTATTAATTCCTTTAAAGAAGATTTGCATAAAAAATTTACTATCAAGGATTTAGGTGATGCTTGGTTCTTCTTGGGGCTTTAACTGTGTAGAACTTCTTCTGGCATTTTATTACACCAACGGAAATTCATTGTTGATTTACTTTTTGATTCTGGCTTAACAACGTGTAAGCCTACACTCACCCTTTGCCATCAGATTTTAACTCCTCAACTGTTTCTGAGGATGCTCTTGCCATGATACCTGATGGAATTACTTAGGGTTCGAAGAAGAAGAACAAAAGTACAAGAGTGAGAGAGGAAAGAGTAAAGTAAAAATAATATTCCGTCAATCTGTCATTCTTCACAATGAGAACAGAAACAAATATATACAAGAAAAGTCACATGACCAGCACGTGATAAGTAAAACAAATAATATACGTACAACATAAGCTTACATGGCATTTGATTGGCAGGCTTAATATGTGTAGGTAGGTATGGATAATACTTTAGACACAAAAGGACGATTGAAGATTTCCATATGTTGTCTGGATGGTAGGCTGTGGCATTTGGATGATAGATAGTAAAAAAACTAGTTATTAAAGTATCTAATGTAATGGCAAAAATGAGAGAAACTGGCCAAATGTCCAACTAACTTGAAGGCCTTATAAATGAGGTTGTTGGATAGAAATTAACAACTTGGATGAGCTCATTAACTTGCATTTTTAATCCTCTAATATTTCAACTTGTTTCGCTCTTGATCAATATGTTATCAATTGCATATACCAATAAGTAATTAGATAATAGAAGTAAACTAATTAGTAAGGCAAAGGAAAAAACAAGAATATTAAAAAAGACTAGAGGCTGAAATGTAAAAATTAACTTATCTATAGATACAACATAATAATTGAAACATGACATACCCAATCTAATTACATTCCTATGAACGATACATATCTTAATAAAAAATAAAAAAAATGAATTCTATTTATGCAATAATTAAAAATAGGATAATATGTTCGAGTTTATTTTTTTAAGATATGTAAAATGATTTAATTTAGGGTCACGAATTGAATCATGATTGGTAACTCTTCATTGAACTGAATTGTAAACCGAACTATGTCGAAAATTTCAAATTTTTTTCGTGTTATGATTATATCTTTCACAGCCCTATATAAAGCCTACATTAAAGCATGGGTTTTCATTGCATACATAGAACTAATAGAGAAAAGCCACCTCCTCATGAGTCTAGCAAGATGTAATTAGTGAATTCGAGATGTGTTTTATAAAATTTGAACTTATCCAATAATTTATAGGTTTTTCAAAATTCAACCCAAAACAATATAGGGTTTGAAGCTATACCAAAAACCCATTCCAAAACTCTATTGGATTATTGTTGAGCGGATGTGTTGTGTACATTATGATAACCTTGTCGGCTGTATCTTTATTGAGAGTGATGATGGTGAGAATGACTGTCACACGCAAGGTAGTAATGCAAGGTAAGGAATAGGGGTGATTATAAGAGAGAGAGAGAGAGAGAGAGTAAGATATGGTTGGTTGAGATTTCTTAAGCAAACAAATAAATAATTGCTTTAATGTATTTAACAAATATTATATATTGTATAGATATTATTATTATTGTAACACCCTAAAATTTAAGTGAGGCATTATCACTACGTATAATACTTCATGTCTTATACGCTTAGACTTCCTTTAATGATATATTTATGTTGAACATTGCTAACTAGTTTTAGATTACTGAAATCATTAAATTAGATTTTAAAGATAACTGGATTTGGCAGCGGTAAAACAACCTTATAAGAAAAAAAAAGGGTTTTAAAGATTATTACAAATATAAGCTTCATAACTACCCCTAAAGAAAAAAAATATATTTTGAGAAAATAAATCCAGCTCTTATAACAAAAACAAAAACAAAGTCAAAATCAAAATCCAACCACGGTTAACCCACTTCTCTTCAACAATCACTTCCTAATTCATCGCCTAAAACCCGACACAACATCATCAACAACAACTCCATTATTACAATCATCAATCCTCATCATTATCATCAACAATATCAGCAACATCAATCAACAATACCTGGAAAAGACAATAACAATAATATAGAGCCGAAGCCCAGTACACAGTAACATAGGAATACATGATGTGACATACGAGCTTAACAAAATGTAATGCAACAAACGAAAAATTATTATCTTTAATTTAAAGTAAACAAATAAATACTGGAGTACTCACACTCCAGAACAATCCAGGAAACGATTTATTGTCCCTGGTCCATCACCATTGCAATGGAGCATGCCGGTAGCCCTCGCAGGTGACTATCCCAGGGTAGAAATCTAGGGGTCTTGAGTAACTGCAGTTACTCAAGGGGTTGATATAAATAGCTCGAATACTTATATCTTCAATATAACCGATAAAGTAAAAGTAATCTCATTTAAGGTCTACAACCGTTACTCAACTTTACTTAACTTAATCTATAATATCACCTAGCTCAATCATCCCCATAAAACGTGAACTAAATCATATTATATTATGTTAAGAATAAGCAAATTTTACACCAATACCATACACCCTATCAATTACCCGTCGAGCCATCTATTGAAAGTCATTACATCATGACGAGAGGCCTAATCGTCTAAACTACCATGTCCACCCATACAAGGTGCTACTTCCTGGACCAGATTCAATGGCATACGCACAACATCACTCATCAATTATTAAGCCGAGTTTAAGTTTTAATTCATTTTTAGGATGCCTATCATAACAATCACACATAAGTTACTGCGTACCTTCTATTTGTAACCCAAAATAGGCTCAGAAGGTAAATTAGAAGCAAACTTAGAAGATAGATCAGGTATTCATATTGTAGATTCAAGAATTAAACTCATATAAGAATTTATATTAATTATCCACTTATCTTAAACTTTTATTAAAACACTATTTGATTAGACACTAAATAGGAACCCCGCTATGACTGTGATATTCTGCTCGCCAAAATACAAATAGTTCTTAATTTTCTATCAAAATATTTTTTTTCACTTTGATTATAGTATTTTATTATAAAGGTATCAACGAAGCATTCTTATACAAAAATATTCATTTCCTAAGCAAACACATATTTGAAATAACATATTCCCCATGTTATTTATGATTTATTTCAACTCATTAACTTAAGCTAATTATTAACTCTTAACTCATTTTAACTTAATCATAGTCAAATTGATTAGAGTTAATCATTTAATCCAATTACTAAGCTAAGATAACCAAACTTAATCAATCTAATCCATTTTAACTTACTAAAGTCTATTTAACCAAGTTGGATTACGATTGATGAACTAGGTCCATTTTATATCTAAGATTTAATTAACTTAAGTCTATGTTAACTTAATCTTAACCAAGTTGATTAAACTTAATCAATCTAATTTATTTTAGTTCATTCAAGTTCATTAAACGAAGTTGAATTAGATTATTAACTGGGTTCATTTTATATCCAACTCTATATTTAATCAAATTATTTATTAAATCTTTAAATTCATTAAAATCATGCTTAATTATATCATTCAACAAACATAATACATTAACTATCATTTATCTATTTTATTTTAGCTCAAAAAGATTTATATTATACTTAACTACATACATTTAACTAGTAAAATAAGTCTTCAACTTTGTTTAGAAAATATAGCAGTTGGAATCAATCAAAATTTAGACATTGATACTTTTAGAATTTGCAAAAACTCAAAACATGAAAGTTATGGATCTCTTTTTAAGCTTTCTAAAGTATTTTGAATTATTTTAATCCGAGTTTAGATGAAAATTTTATGATTAAATTATAAAATAGTAACATGCTAGAAAATTTTGACCCGAGGAGATAGCTCCCTCTGTCACTGCCATGATCTGAGACCTGTCATTTGAAAATTCATGTTCGAAGGAGATAATGAGAGTGTCATGGCCGTGATGAGCAGGAGATTCATGTTTGAGTTTCCTTTGTGTTTTGCACCAATTCTAATTACTTGTTTTCATCAACCATAAGCAAAATCAACTTGTTCTAAGTATAAACATGCATAATGTCTTCTAAACACTTCTATATACATATCCATATCATACCACTTCAAAACCTTTCATCAAATACTTGGGTACACAAATATACACATATATAGGTTTTCATCATACATACTCATACATCCTTATCTATCAAGTTATCATAAGTTCTACATATATCTAGTCCTAATTCAACATTTACATGCAATACAAGAATTAAAGCAAGGAAAAATGATAACACTTATCTTTTTAAGCAAATTTCACTTCTTGATCTTCTTGACTATTACTTCTTATTTGTTATTGAGGCTACTACTAGCTTAATCCCTACTTCAATCTTGTTTTTCAATCTCGATTTCCTCTATTGACTTGTTGAAATTGAGATGTGTTGCTTGAGTTTTGAGAAATGGGAGAAAGAGGAATGAGAGAGAGAAGAAACGATGGATGGATGGATGGAGGAAGGAAGGAAGGAAGGAAGAGAGAGAGAAGGTAGCCAAATAAATAAAAAGAAAAGAAATAAGGGTTATATATATATTATTTAAAGGATTAGGAGATATTTTAGGATAAAACATTGGATTTAAAACTTTCAGATCATATCTCTAATTCTAAAAGTATTTAAGAAATAATTTGACGAATAATATGTTAGAAATAAGGAATTAAGATAGGGTTAGATTTAGGAGTTTGGTTTATTTCAAATTGATATTTAACTTGAGTTTAGGCTCAAGATCTTATCTTTTTAGGCAAGCAAACGAATTCAAAACTTGGTGGAAATTTATGAATTGAAATTTGGACTAAAATTTAAGGGTTAAGGAATCCACTAGATATTTTAATAACATGTTTAGGGATTTAAGAATTAAAATCTTAAGTTTCAACTTAATTAATTATTAATCTAATAATGTCAACTTTTCTAATCACATCCTATAATTCATTTGACTTATTTAATCTATTTAGACTCAATTTTTAACTTAGGTGAAGCTTTGGGATATTTCATTTATATTATCTTATTATTTCTATTAGCCTGGTTTCCAATTACGGTTTTTTTTTCCTTTCTAAATCTAAATGAATATCTTATAAGATGTTGAAAAACCAATTCCAATTCTCTTTAAAAAATCTGCAAGGAACTTCTCTACGAAATTATTATGAAGTTGGATAGACCCGAACCCTTATCCAGTCTCATTGGATTCTATTCTTACATAAGGTAAGGTTAATTAAATTCTTTTATTCTTGACCTAGGACGTGCAAAAATGATTGAGCCGAATTTGATTTGTGACTTCGTATGCTTGTGGTTGTGGCTTGGAAAAGAAAGGGTCAAATCTTGGGGCACATCATCTTGCATCAGGCGCGCGTAATTGAAGGATAAAAGTCCCATATAATTGGTACTGTTAAAGCTTGTAAAGGGTTAAAGTCTTCTTTTGCTTTTGCAGTGAGGAGGTGCAATCAGCTAGACAATGTGGGGGGACTAGTTGCCATGTAAAGCTTCACACTTCACACGACACTTGGTCCGAATCTGACCTTCCTCTCTTGCGGTTAAGGATTGATCCAACCGTATATTTAGCTAGTCTTATAAAATTTTTTTTTTTACTTTTTATATTTATGTGATAAGTTAAAATAAATATAGTAAATAGAATATTAATTATTTTAATAATTTGATCATAATTGAATAGAATATAAGCTGTTTGAAGGTGATGAAATTAGTCCCGTAAAATGTGGTGGAACCATGAAATTTTTTTTTAATCGATTCCATTAGAGGATCTATATTCAAACTACTAAATTGTAATAGCCTTTAAGAATAAATTTATAAATTTAAAGACTCTCAAACCATATAATAGGAAAGCACTACATAGAAAGTTTGGCACTGAAGTGATGAATAAACCTTAATTTTCAAACTATATTATTGGGAAAGCACTGCATAGAAAATTTTCTAGCTACGTTAATTAAGTTTCACTTTTTTAACTGGTTGCATCTCATAAATTAAATATTTTTATAAGAAAGGATTTAGTGAGTAATACATATTAAGCATAATATATTTATGTAATGAAAAAGTATTAATTAACTACCTACCACCTTTTCTATGTGTCATTTGTCAAGGTACTATAGCTATTAGCTATACCACGTATACATATATTATAAAAAATTTCTCTCATGATTCTAAAGTAAAATATTATCCCATTTCTTCCTTCTAAAACTCTTTCTTCTTGCTTCTGATGTATCCTGTCATGGTTTTGGCATGCTTCACTTATATGTTTGGAAAAAGACGTGCACGCAATTGAAATGAACACATAAAATGAGAATTCATAAGAACATTGAGATTTCCCCTCCGTTTTTTCTCTCTTTAACTTTGCATAACTAGTTAATAAGAATAATCCCTATATACTTGCTTAGCTCATCAATAGTATACCAAAAAAATTTTAACGCGCAGCAAAATTTATAAATTATGAATAGCATGTTGGAATACCATTACATTTTTTTCTTTTACTTTTTTTTTTTTAAATAATACACTATGTTATGCAAGAAACAATTTTTGAGATATATTATCCATTCGCTAATGGACTTGTTAATTAATGATCTCTTTTCCAGTGTCTCATCGAAAAGGTCTAGGATCTAAGATGTCTAGGATCAAATCCCTCATTTACTAAGCTAATTGGGAAAGAAAAAACTATTATCTATCCAACTAAATATATAAAATTATTGTGCCGTAGGCATTGCATCGCTTGGTGTGGCGTTAGGTGTTGGCAAAGTTGGACTAGGATAGGCCATAACGACGTGGCCAGCCACCTCGGTGGAGGATGTGGAACCTTTCGCCACCATTTCATGCTCTGCCGTCTCAGCCTGCTCCCTAAATTTCCTATAAATGTCACCCTTATAAAACTTCCTAGTCCTTAGGACCAAAATGAACGACACTAAACAACCAAACAACGTAGCTGCGGTTATAATGAAGAAAGCCATTTGGTAACACTCCACGCCAATGCAAGTTAAGTCCTCTCCATCTTGTCTAGTGAGCCCCGATTCCTTCATCTGCTTCCTAGCCGCCTTGTCGTAGAGCTCACCAGCCACCTTCACGTTGAGTACATACGCCCCGACGGGGCTAGCCACCGCGCCCAAGTTATATAATGTGGAGTAGTATTTGAGGCCGAATAGCTCGGATATGATTGCAAACATTAGAGGCCATTGCGCCCCGAAGCAGAAGCCGATGATGATGGAGGCGAAGTAGAGGGAATTCGGCGCCCCGAATGCGATTAATAGATGTCCAACGCATGAGATTAGGAGGATGATTGTGAAGAGTAGAGGACGAGGGCATTTGTATTTTGTTAGCAAAATTTCGGAGGCGAATCCAGCGACAGCACGGCCTAAGTAGTTCCATATGCTCACTAGGGAGACGAACGTGGCAGTGCTTTTTTTAGGATAGCCTAGGGAGTGCCCAATTTGGGCTAGGTTGTCGATTGCCGTCAAGGTTCCGCCGACACCGCAAGTGGTTCCTATAAACAGAATCAGCATGTCGATGCTGAAGAGGGCTTGGAGGATGGTGTAGTCCTCCCCGGTCCGGCGGCCTAAACATGTTGCCGGAACAAGAAACTGGCTTATCAGATTGCGAAGTTCCATCATTTTCTTGCGGGGATAGCTGCTCAGGCTGTTGTTGGACTTTTCCCAACGGTTCAGGTTCGGGTTTATGCAACGGAGCATCGATGACGACTATCCTTGGAGGATCCGGGCTTTCCAGAGCTTGTTTTTGAGCCCTCCAGAGCCGGATTTCTTCTCTGAAGACTATAGTTAAAGGTGCGAAGAGCAAGAAAATGACAACACTAGCACTTATGACATACTCAATTCGCAAAAAGAAAACTTGTTTTGCAAGATGATGATCACCATGAGGAACCCTGCTAGCCCTAATGAAGCATAGAGCAAGTGATAGAAAACTTTGAGCTCATTCTTCTGCCTCACGACTTTCATTATCCGTATCGTCCGTAGAAACACGAACGATACAGCAGATGGAAGCCAACCAATCAACAAGATGAGCGCTTTCGAGTCGTTGCCATAGATGGCGTGGTAAATTTGCGTTAGGATAGCACCACTTAAGCCTACGAAACCTTTCATTAGGCCTAGGACGCTCCCCCGGCTTTCCGGGAAGTTCTTCACCGCCGTCACAAGAGCACCGGTATTGGCATAGGTCTGAGAATTCGCGCCTATGCATATGTAGAGGCACATCTGCCAAACCGCTGGTTTCGCGAGCCGGCCGGTCACGGCGAGCCATATCATGAAGTAGCCGAAGAAGTTCATGATAGTACCAATTGATAGGACCACCCAAGGAGGTGAGATCTCGTTGATTAGGCCCGACACGACGCCGACATTGCTGCCTAAGTCCTTGAAGAAGCTTAGGAGGTTGAGGGTGGTTTGGTCATATCCTAGGGAGGTTTTGATGTCTCCAGAGTAGAGACTGAACATGTAAGTTGCACCTGACATGGACATGATCAACAGGCAAGCGAAGGCCATGAACCACCGGCCCAGGAGTACTCGGGAGGCGGTGGACTTCATGTCGCGCCACCATCCAGAATCACCGGCCACCGCTACCATTTTTATCCTTTTTCCCTTGATTTCTTGTCAAGTGGTGGTTTCTGTTTTTTGTTTGTATGGGATGGCTATGGATAATGAGTCTAGGATATGGTGGACATATATATATAACAGGATTGGGGGGATGGAAGAATATGAACAGGAATGAGAAATTGACTCTTCTGCTGAAGAGATTCGGTTTGGAATTACTTTTGGTCTTGGATGGCTTACTTTTGTTATGCCGTGTTTGGTAAATGTTGCCTGAAAGGAAATGTATGGAAATTAAGTTAAAAGGAAAGTAAAAGAAAGGAAATTTAATTTTTAACGTATGGATCGGAGGAGAAGATATGGAAGGAAATAAGTGGAAACTTATAAGAATCTGACTGTATTCTATGAGGATATTTTTGTATTTGTGTACTATTTCCTTTCATTTTCACACATTTCAACTCATTTCCATAACTCACTAAACTTTCCAAACACATTTCTTTTTTCCATTAATTTCATTCCCTTTCGTTGGATTTCTCCTAACTTCTAACGTTCCAAACACAACGTTAGTTTCTACCACTTTATTCTTTAAATGCTGTCACATATAAAATAAAATTTTTATTTAAAAAAATAACGTTATAATGATATTACAGATTATTTAAAAATGTTCATTAATCCAACTGGTAATTTAAACGTTATAAACAATTAATGAAGATAAATTGAAATGATCAATTAAAAAGTGCCATTAAAAAAAAAAAAAAAGGATTGCCACGGCATAAATTGAATCTATTAATGGATGTTCCCCGGCATTTATTGAAAACCAACTAGGTACTTTTTTATATCTTCCAATATTAATTGTATACTTTATAAAAAATTAAATATATCAAATTGTAATTTTTTTTATTTGATATTTAAACAAAGTATTGACATTTTTCTCGTCTATGTTTAATTTCACATGGCCTATTGTTGCTAATGAAGAGAAATGCAAGAAAAAAAAACAGACTGAATAATACTAGCATATATCACGCGTATGGATAGGTGATAGTTAGTACCATTATCTTTTGACCAAATTATAGCATTACTATGTGGTTTTTATAAAACTTTTCACTTATCACAATTTTGTCAATACTTTATACTAGAGCAATGATAAAACAAAAAATGACTAAATAGATAAAAATCGAATCATATTAAACAAAAATTATGATTTTTTTCAAAATATTTCGGCAGTCAGGTGGACAAAGGGTGCATGGTTTGTGGTTCATTTTGAAACCTTGAGTCCAACAAACTATTCTACATATTAAAAAAAAAAAAGAAAAAAAACCTCAAACTATGCCAAAATAAAAGGAAAGTCTTTGTATGTCCGAAAAAGTTGAAGTTCTTCTCTAATATGTTTAGTCTTTTTTTAACTTGGGGTTTATTATTTGATTTATTGCATGGTTTTACCATGTCATCTACATATATTGGGTAATATGTTAATTCATCCTATATACACAAAAGCCAACAAGGTAAAAACACAAGAATTAAAAATTTAAAAATCAAAACTCCAACGGGATCAGAGTGAGCCTTTTTTTTGAAAAAGTTACAAATTGAATCATATGAAACTCGATTTTAAAAAAAAAATAAATAGTAATATCGGTTTTACGCTTTTCTTCGGCTAATTTATATATCACTAATCAATCATCATACGTTAAAAGCAAATTTTATTTGTCAATGGAAGAGAGTTTTATGTACAACTTTGTTTGCTGATTACAGGTATCTAGTGGCTGTGTCCGGTCCGTGTCCGTGTGTATCCCCGTGTGAGATGAGGACGGTGTGGTTCCTCATATTAAAGGCAAGTGATTAGTGGCCACTTTGTGAGCAGTCGTTACTGGTTGGATAGGAAACATTACATCCCACCCACTGTAATACTATATGATTTGGATGTTTGCTTCCGAGGACAAACACGCCTAAATGATTCGGCAATAATTTTGCTTTCCTCTTTAAAAGAGGACCTCTAGGGAAAAGAGTGAAAACATATTAAAGTACCACTTTTTGACAATCTGTTAAAAATTGCTGAGACAATAAATTTTTAAATATCATAAAGGTGATAGAAATTTACAGTAAATTATTAGTTAGGCACGGATTGATCTACTAAACTTTTCGTATGCAGTTTTATTTTTTTTATAACTTTTGAAAATATATCTGCACATCTTTAAATTTTTACCTATATGGGTAAAGAATTAATGGATAATTACATGGATGTATTTTATCCAAAGTAGTGTGTATCCAAGTGATTGGTAGAAAACTATACTCGAAAAGTTGAGCACAATAAATATTTATCCATCTATCTGTATTCTCAATAAATCACCATATGTAGTTGCAATAATTGTTAAAAACTTCTACTCAAATACATACCATGTCAATCTTTTATTAGTTTGCAATTGTCTAAGCTGTGTTTTAAGTCTTTTTATCATATGATTTGATAGTAACTCTCCTTAATATAATTGACATAAAAAAAAATCCTTGAATTACATGATTAATCATTGGCTTAAAAAGTAATATTTCAAAGATATTTTTGTAAAAATTTTGGCTTGATTTATACTGGAGAGAAAATTTTTCGATGCCAATATTTCTCTAGAAAAATAAATATAATTGGTATTTTAAAAATTCAGAATGTCTCTATAATTTATAGAAAAACAAAAGTAAAGAAGATTGATATCTACCTATACCTGGTCTTCATTGGGAATACATATATTAATATGCTAATATTCTAGCTATTGGTTTGAATTCAGATTAGCAAAGGGACAATTTTGTCTATCTTGCGTTACTAGATCAAATCCACATGGTGTATCAAAATCACAGCTTTATGTTATCAAACTTTGCAAAATGATTTGCTAGATCTAGTTTCTAATTTATCATTCTTTCCACAATTTTTGAAAATATGCTCTCTTTTTTTTTTTTTTTTGAAATTATCATTATAATCCTAAATTTGTTGTTAGAGTGATCATATATAATAATAATTTTGGAGTTTTAATAATAGTTTGGAGCATATAAATTTAGATCTATGAGATAGGAGAATGATATATTGACCATGGGTAATTGTTATGGTTTAGAAACTCAAAATAAAGGAAAATCTTGTAACCACTTGGTAGAATAGAGTTTCTTTTGTCTGTTGAATGCCTTAAGACCGATACTAAATTAATTATCATTTAAAAATTACATGTTTAAGTTCCAGAGAAAATTTGATGACATATATGCCATTTTCAATATTTAATATATATAAAAAGATGCAATTATTTGGAAACTCCAATATCACATCTTGCACATGTGATTAAGGATTTACCAATTTACTAAATCGCATATGTAAGATGTAAGATTTTTACAATTTCTTATATTCATATTCAAGATATGATTTTGTGTTGATATGACAATGATAGACACATATTCTATTTTTAATAAGGCTGTTCTAAGTTATGTTTAGATTACTAATGATTGATTAAGGGATTGAGACCGAATGGAATGAGTTTTGAGAAGTGTAATGATAAGGGTAAGTGGATTTACAAAGATTTGTAAACGTGTTTGATTTGTGCATTATATATTTAATTATATATATACATATATATATATACATATATATATTGAAAGTGTTTTAAAATCACCACACTATTTTGTGGTGAGAGCCTTTCTATATATATATATATATATAATGGGTGTGTGTGTGTGTGTTTACAGATGGTATAAGAGAATAAATACACATAAATATTGATTACAAAATAAATGAAAGAATCAGCCATTCAAACTCCTATAAATGATTGGTCAAATGGTGCATTTAATTGAGGGTCAAATAATGCATTTATGGTACGCCTTAGATTAAGGCAGAGAATCCTCAACACACCCACCCCCACCACCCCCCCCCCCCCCCGTGCGTGCGCGTCGGATTTGAGCAGACGTGAAGCTTGGAGCGGAAAAATTGAAAAAGAGGCCGAGGTATACTTTTGGTGAAGATATCGGCAACCTGTAAGTGAGAGGGCACATACTAAGTGCGAAGTTTACCATCAATAACAAGTTCACGAAGAAAATGGTAGTCTAACTCGACATGCTTGGCTCGCTTGTGAGAGATGGGGTTAGAACTCATAAAAATTACACTTTTGTTGTCACAGAGAACAGGCTGTTGTGGAAGAGAAATTCTAAGGTCAAAGAAGATGCTGAGCCAAAGAAGTTCAGCGGCAGTGAGAGCAAGGGTACGATACTTAGACTCACAGCTTGAACGAAAAATAGTAGGTTGCTTCTTGGCACTCCAAGAAACCAAGTTGTTGCTAAGGAAAATAGAATAACCAGAAGTAGAGCGACAAGTGTCAGGACATCCTGCCCAGTCGGCATCAGAGTAAGCAACTAAAGCACTAGGAGCAGCAGATGGACTAAAAGTGAGGCTAAAATGCAGTGTGCCCTTAACATAGCGAAGAATGCGTTTCACATTAAGAAAATGGTCTTCAGTTGGAGAGTACAGAAATTAACTGATAGAGTTTACGGCGTAAGCAATATTGGGATGCGTGATAGTTAAATATTGGAGAGCACCAACTAGAGAGCAGTAAAAAGGGGATCCGAAAACAGAGGACCGTCAGAAGACAGGTGCTGAGAGACAACCATGGGAGTGTGAACAGGCTTGCTGTCAAGTAACTGAGCTTGTGTGAGAATATCCCGTGCATATTTGAGCTGACTGATAAATAGACCATCAGTGGTGGATGTTGCTTCTAGACCAAGAAAGTAACTAAGAGAACCCAAATCCTTAGTAGCAAACTCAGAATGAAGCTTACGAATAAATCTATCAAGAAGAGAAGAGTTATTGCCTGTAATAATGATGTCATCAATATAAAGGAGCAAATAAATAATGTCAAACTACTTGTGAAAGACAAAAAGTGATGTGTTGGCACGACTGGAATAAAAACCAAGTTGAATAAGAAAAGAGCTAAGTTGTTGAAACCAGGCACGAGGAGCTTGTTTGAGACCATAAAGAGCTTTTTTCAACTGACAAACATGATTAGGAAAGCGAGGGTCAATATACCCGAGAGGCTGTTCCATAAATATAGGTTCAGTAAGATGACCATTAAGAAACGCATTCTTCACATTAAGTTGGCGGAGAGGCCATTTTTTGGTCACAGCAAGAGAGAGTACAACACGAACAATAGTAGCCTTGATAATCGGGCTAAAAGTATCAGTGTAGTCGAGACCAGGTACCTGTGTATAGCCTTTGGCAACAAGGCGAGCTTTGAGGTGCTCAATGGATCCATCAAGCAAGTATTTAGTTTGAAACACCCATTTAGAGCCCACAATGTTGGTGTTGGCAGGTCAAGGGACCAAAATCCAAGTACGATTATTTTGCAGGGCTTGAAATTCTTCATCCATAACAGTGAGCCAAGCAGGATTTTTAGCAGCAGATTTGAATCATTTAGGCTCAGTGGATGCAAGGAGAGCAAAGAGAAGATAGAGGAGCCAAGAGAGTAAGATTTGCGGGTAGCGAGGTTTGAAAATACCAGCTTTGGCTTGTGTAATCATGGGATGAGAGGCCATCAAAGTAGCCGTAGTAGGAGCAGGAATAGGCAGCTCGGTGGAGAGCTCAAGAGAAGCGGAGCTAGGATCTGAGGGTGGCAAAGATGGACCTGTAAGAGAATTATTGGCGTGCAAAGACTCATCCACTGGATCAGTACAAAGACCACACGAGTTAGATCCGGATTGTGTAATGTGTTGGGGTAAGAGCGCAGATAAAGATAGAAGCGTGTTTGTAGGGAGAAGACTTGGTTCCAGAAAATTTGAAAAGTGAAGGGACGATATGGATTAAGCCTGGGAGGTATTGAGGAAAGGAAAGTGAGTCTCATCAAATTGAGCATGTCGGGTGAAATAAATCCTAGAGGTGGTGGGGTCAAGACAACAGAACCCTTTATAAGAGGGGCTGTAACCCATAAAAATACAAGGAATACTGCAGGGGGAAAATTTATTAGACATATAATCACGTAAACAAGGATAAACACGACAACCAAATGGATGAAAATTTTCATAATTCGGAGAAGAACCATATAGAAGCTTAAAGGGAGACTTTCCTCTAAGAAGTGGTGTTGGCAAACGGTTGATGATGTAGGCCGCAGTGCTAAAGGCGTCAACCCAAAAGCGAGGGGAAGTGTGAGAGTGGAAAAGCAGGCCCAAATCGGTTTTAGTCACATGATGGTGTTTTCTTTCTACGCGACCGTTTTAGGCGGGGTATATGGATAGGAAAGTTGATGATGAATGCCAAAAGTATGAAGATGAGTTTTAAAGCAATTGCTACTAAATTCTGCAAAGTTGATGATGAATGCCAAAAGTATGAAGATGAGTTTTAAAGCAATTGCTACTAAATTCTGCACCACCGTCACTTTGAAATTTTTTTATATGAGCAGAATGTTGATTTTCCACAAATTTTTGAAATTAGATAAAAGTATCATAAAAGTCAGATTTGAATTTTAATGGATAAAGCCAAGTGAAACGAGAATAATCATCAATAAATAAAACATAGTAGGCAAAACCCAAATTTGATTTTACGGGTGAAGGACCCCATATATCACAATGAATAAGATCTAAAACATTAGACGATCGACATTCATTACGAGAATAAGGCAAACGATGATTTTTTACAAGTTGGCATGTACCACATAATGTAGGAGATGGTAATAAAGAAGTAAGATGAAGCTGTCTTTTTTATTTAAAAAGGAAATAATAGAATGGTTTACATGTCCAAGGCAAGCATGCCATAATTCATATGAAGCATGAAGAGATTTATTTTTAAGGACAAAAATAAAAGCGGAATGTCCACGCTCTAGCATATATAAGCCTCATCTCGTTTACCGATTGCACCACCCGTCCGTTTGACGATTCTGAACAGCGAAAAAATCATTGGTAAAAGTAACGGATAACGGAAAATCATGTGTTAATTTACTAACGGACAAAAGATTTTTTGTGAGGTGAGGGACAACTAAAACATCTAGCAGATGAAGATTTGGGAAAGAAGAAATTTGACCAGTATGGATACTGGGTAGAGACGCCCCATTTCCAACAATTACATAATCCTTACCTGTGTAGTTAGTGGATTGGTCCAAAGTGGAGGAAGCTGGAGTTATATGGGCCGAAGCTCGTGTGTCCAAGAACCAGTTGAAAGCGTCACTTCCAGACACAGAGCATGAAGTGGTGAAGGCTTCGGCAAGTTGTGCTGATTGGTTATGTTGATGCCGATTGTAGCGTTACCTGTACCGATTAGCATAGTGGCCTTCCAAGCGGTAGATCTGGCACCGTGGCGGAGGATGACCTTGAGTGGGTTGGGCATGGCCATTTCCACGGCTACGTTTGAAGCGAGAGTGGCCACCCTCGCGTTGAGAAGATTCTCGGTGAGCGGTGAACGCTACAACTGAAGGTGCCGGAGTCTCAAGAGATTTTTGAAAGAGTTCAAAACTCTCAGCCTTGGATGCAAGATCCGAGAAGCAAGGAAGAGGCATTTGTACCATCTAGACAGTAGAGAAACTAGAGAAATCGGGTCCAAGACCACGAAGAAACCAATGAACTTTATTAGTTTCATCAACAGGGCGACCAATAGCATGAAGTTGATCATAAACGGCCTTGAAAACACGAGCATAGGCAGTGACTGGACGAGTGTTGCGCTTCATCAATTGGAGGTCATCTTTGAGGCGTATTTCTCGGGCTTTGGAGCGATGGCTGAAGATATTTTCGAGAGTGGTCCAGACCTCGTGGGATGTAGAGAGACCGACGGCTTCAACCATGGCTTCCTCTGTGAGAGAGGAGAGGCGAAGGCTTAGGAGACATGGATTGGTGGCTTTCCATGCCAAGTGTTTGGCATTTGGTGTTGAAGAGGTAGGAGGATCAAATGGAGGTGGTGGCTCAAGGGTACCATACTACCATCCACATGACCCAGTAGACCTTGGCTCTCAAGAAGAGGAAGAAGTTGGCTCTTCCATAAGAGGTAGTTAGAGGAGGAGAGTTTGATTGTGACCATGTGAGTCATGGTGTTGAAGGGAAGGAGGGTGGGAGAAGAATCAAAGGCCATTTGGGGATCGTGGGATGTTAATCCTAATCATGCTCTGATACCATGAAAGTGTTTTAAAACCACCACACTATTTTATGGTGAGAGCCTTTCATATATATATATATATATATGTTTACAGATGGTATAAGAGAATAAATACACATAAATATTGATTATAAAATAAATGAAAGAATCAGCCATTCAAACTCCTATAAATGATTGGTCAAACGGTGCATTTAATTGAGGGTCAAAGAATACATTTATGGTACGCTTTAAATTAAGGCAGAGAATCCTCAACATATATGACATGATGTGAGATTATTACATAAGAAGTTAGATTACTAATTGTGTTAATTGCTTATCAATAAGTGGTCCCTTTCCCTTTCGAACAATTGTCAATTATGAAAGGTCCAGTACAATAATTCTCTAAGAGTGTGTATATATCATATCAAACATACCTACATATAAAAATTTCACCGGTGTGCTTGTTGGGTTTGGCTTTTTTTCTTTTCCAACCTTTTTGATATTTCCTTGAAATTGTATGTATTTTAGAATAAGATACTAAAATGATAAAAGCATAAGTTGTGACATCCCTCAACTATAAAGTGGTGGAGCTCTTCATTGAGACATTTTTTGGTATGATGACTTAAAGTTCATCAGAATTTTAAAGCTAAGTGTACCATGTAGAAAGCACTTCTAGGATGGGTGATCTCCTAAGAAGTAGCTAGCATCAAGAACAAAATCATATGGTATTTCACCAAAGAAGACAATACCTCAGTAGATAAAGTTCTAGGATGATAAAGTGAGAGGAGGAATAAAATGGGATGCTGAATAATATATTGTACTTTTGCGTGTAAGATGTTAATAACAATCAAGCAGAATTGATGATAGGCATAAATAATCTACTTAACTAAAATTTACATTCTGCTTTTTATTTGAAATATACTTGTTACTTGGTATTATGTTATTTTGAATGCCTTTTTGGAAATACACTTAACTAAAATGACACTTCATGCTAAAGTGAGAAGGAACTTAGACAACAAGTAGATCTTCTCTTTATAAGTAAAGTGGTTATGCTTAATAATGTGTTGCTTTCCCTTAAATATTAGATGGATAGAGGCCACATAGGAATGCTAGAGTGGTTTACCAGTCAAAAGTAGAGGAGCTAAGTATTGTACAGGGCAAAGTGTCCTTAGAGGGGGGTGCCTCTTTATTCTGTATGGAACACCTTTAATGTCTTTCCTATTTGGTATGATTCTAGACCTATGTGATGAAACTGATGAGGATGTCAGTTTTGTAGTGGGAGAGAATATGATATCTTCGAAATATAAAGTAGTGGAACTTTAATCATCAAGGCACCTTTTGATGTAATGACTTAGAGTTTATCATAACTCTAAAGTTAAGCATGTTTTGTAGAAAGCACTCCCATAATGGATAAATTTCTAGGAAGCAGCTACCACAAGGACCAAATTGTGTGACATTTCACCAAAGTGGAAAATATCTTGATGGGTGGAGTTTCATCTTGTTAATAAGTACATGTTGGTCCAAAAGGGTAACCAAGAAGAGGGGGGGGGGGGGGGGGGGGTTGGTTTGTGAATTAGTTACTTAAATTTTTAAACTTTTTCTTTTAAAAATTATTCACAACCCTAATTGTTTATCCAAGAATTATTTGGCTTTTTGAATTCACTTTACAATCAAAATTCAAACTTAGAAAATAAATAATAAATGCACGAAAAATAAAGGAGAGTAAGGAAAGAAGAAATTGAGCAAGTATTTGCAAAGGTTTCGCCTCATTCATCAATCCTCTCTTCCAGCTCAGGCAGGTAATCTAATATTCCACACCGATTGTTCCACTATACCCAATCAAATTTGAGATTACAAATATTGTGCCAATATAATGGACCAAATACCCTTGCTTAGCCTATCTAACTCACTAAGCTAATTACAGATCTACAGATCTATTTGTTACTTATTCCCTCATATAGCCAATCTCACAAAAGTGCAAATCAAGATAAGGAATACAATAGTATGGAAGTTCCTTTCAAGTAAGTTCACTCAAAGTTATTAAAGAAATTTATATGAGAATTGCAAGTTCTAGTCGGATGGTCTGAGGTACTTTATGAGTTACCTTTTGAGTAAAACTCTGGAATTTGTAACTACAAATGTGTTTTTTTTTTTTTAATAGAGAAGTATTTCAACTTTTCTTCCTTTTCCTTTTTCTTCTCTAATATGGGCATGCGATGAACCTTTTATATGAAGTTCTTTCAACGTTCAAAACGTTCAATACAATTTAAAGTTTGAATCTTTTTATTGTTGAAATAGATAAGCTTGAGAGATATGCTCCACTAATTTCTCTGATATTTTGCTAATTTTCTGTGATATAATTTGAAATTTCCTATTGGTATGATCTTTAAATATTGTAATTTGAATTTTCAAAATTAATAACCTTGATATCTTGAACGTTCCATAAAATCAGAAGTAAATATTTGTCTTGTAACTTCAATGATATTTGAAATTCGTTCAAAATCAATGTGTTGATTTTTCTCAAGATATTTCCACATATATCTCCACCATATCTTCATAATCTTTATCCCAACATATATATCCATGAATCCCATGTGATTTGAATAAGAAATCCCTTGAAAATTTTGAACAAATATAATTATCTTATCTAAAGTTAAAATTCAAAATACCAAAAATATCTCGAAGATATCTCATAACCTTTAAACATTATCACACATCTTCAAAATTAATTATCTTTTTTGTTACCCAAGGACTCTTATTCCATTTGCTATCGCATCGAACTTAGTAGCGTCCATGAAAGAAGATTAGAGTTGCACTTGAATAATCAAATCACGTTTACCCCATGACCATGAACAATGAATTTATTTTTTAATAGGTTCTAACTATATAGTATGGATAGATCATGAAATGTGGAATAATTTCCTATAAAAGCTTCTTGAACTTGAAATGCCCGAAAACTTTTGTTCAATAGAATTCAATTTGGTTATATAAATTGAAGAATATTTAAACAACTATTTTCTTTGCCCAATATTTATTCCACTTCGTTATTAAATAATCCCATTGGATTAAACCAACTTTAGTGGAAAGCATTGAATAAATTACCTAAATATATTCGACATGTGTAGCTGGGTCTTCATATGATCATTTGTCCAATTTAATCCATTAAATAAATTTGTACCAAATCCTTATATATCATGTGCACCCTCTGAATACATAAATTCATCATATATTATCCTTTTCCATAAACACATGTCCTTATATTTCTTTGATCATATATTCTTTATATCAATCTTTAAATAACCTATACACTTAAAAAACGTATTAGTAAACACTTAAAATGTTTTGTTATCATCAAAACCAATTTAGGAGATCTAACACAAATATATAGTCTTCTTACAAATTTAAATATTTAACAAATCCTCATAAAATTCAATATATTTAGTCTTTATTTCAATTATATAAAAAATGATTAAATTTTCTTTTCACAATACATAAAATATGTATTTTTAAACAATTGTTATATATACACAATCCAACTCTTATTCTCCATTCTTCACCTTCATCATGGTTATAACACAAAAAATAGATATAATACAAATTGGATAATTTTTCAAACATCATATTTCAAATAGATACAAATTAAAAGCAAAACACAAAGAGACAAGATCAAAATAAAATAAAAGAAAAAATGATTTAACCATTTCTATTATCAACAATTATACCACAAGTTTGTGGTAAAGCACCTTAGATACAAGTACCAATATGGATGTCACATGTACTAGATCTAAACTTTGTAAAATTGAAATTAGTTGTAGATAGTTAATTTTAATCGTATAAACTGAAATAAGTAGAAAAATAGTTGGAACTATCAACAAATTATAATTACTTGTACATGTATATAAGATTGAAAAAGGAATAGAAAAGGGTATGACCCATTTTACTCATAAAACACTGTTTTTTAGGAGTTTGGCCAAGTCGAAGGAGCCAACCGAGAGTTCACAATAGTTACCTACAAAATATCAAACAGTAGTTAGAATGAAGTATTGTACTGAGAACTTAGAGAAAACAAGAGAAGAAAGATGAAGATAGGATCTCTAGCTCTTGTCTAAGAGGACGATAGTTGAAATTGGAGGAAGAGAGGCGCAAAGAGTTTGGGAATATTTTGTTGGGTATTAGGGTAGAAGTGGGTTGTGGAGTGCAAGCTGGTTTGTAGGTGGCTTGATTAGAAAAGGGGTTGCCAGGAGATGACAAAACCTAACATTGGTGCTCTCATCTGGAACAAATCTTGACTATTCCTTGGAGCAAATCTTGCATTTGAAGTTTGATTGTTCTTTTTCTTGCAATTATTATGGCACTTGAAACAAGAAATGCAACATTAGATGAGAAACTAGACAAGTTACAACGGCATTTGAGTCAAGAATTAGACAAGGAATTAGCTTCTTTCATGGATATAGTTTGTCAAACCATCACTACTAATATTTTGGAGATAAATAATCAGCCTCTTGCAAATAATAATCAATCACATTAGTTGTTCAGGAGTCATCATCTTCCTTGAGGGGATATTCCAAAATGTGAAATTGGATGAACAACAAGGATTTCAATTTCCATCACAAGAAATAGAAACCATCAATACAATGATTGAATGTGATGAAGATGGTATCGACTATCAAGCCAATGAGATTGTATTCCAAATTCCATCATGTGAATTAGATGCCACCAATACAATAAAGAGTAGATTTAATGTTGTAGATAATCCTAATAGACATATTGAATACGATGAAAAAGAGGGTGTAGATATAGTCATATTTCAAAATAATGTGATGCAAGAGATTTTAGAGAAGCATACCTCTGTGTGTGAAGAATCTATAGATGTACAAGATACATGTAGAAATGAATCTCCGAAGAATGTTATATATCTAGAACAAGAATTAGAATGTATAGCAAATATTAGAGGACACAATTGAGAGGTTCATTTAGCATTACAAGCAACATAGAGATACTTAGGAAGAGATGAAAACACGTAAATTTTCTTACAATTTCACATCATTTCCTGAATTTTGATTTTCACTTGGTTTAGATGGATTCTTATTATCATATTTTGATTACTACCATCAATTTTCAAAAATTGGGTAGCCATCAACAACAATCGGTTACTACCAACAATTTTCAAGCATTGGGTAGCCATCAAATTTTCAAAATAATTCGACCATCATCAATAGTTCAGTACATGGGAATTTGGAAAATTATTTTCATGCAAATTCAAGGATGGTGCGGAACATGGGCATTTAATCCACCATATTTTCTTAAAAGATCCAAGGTCTTGGGGTTAATAAACACCTTACTACCAACATATCAAGGGATATGGAAAGTGGAGTTTTCTCAATACTCCTACAAACAATTATTGTGTTCTTAGGGAGATTCTTACAAACATGTGCAGGGCAATTTTTTGTCATAAAAAACATAGTGGCTATCATTGACACTCAAAGGCTACAACGGAAATGGGTGTCTTAAATTTTTTCTCATAAACAATATTACCCATAAGCACATTTTTTACACATAAGAACTTTAAGCAGAAACATGGATTTCTATGACACATTTATATAAACACGAGCTAGGCAACATTTTTTTTCAACCTTGAGGACAAGGTTGTTTTAAGTGGAGGAAATGTTACAACTTAGATACAAGTACCAATAGGATGTCACATGTACTGAATCTAAACTTTATAAAACTAAAATTAGTTGTAGATAGTTGATTTTAACCATGTAAATTGAAATCAGTAGACAATAGTTGGAACTATCACCAAAATTACAGTTACTTGTACATGTATATAAGATTGAAAAAGGAATAGAAAGGGGTATGACCCATTTTAGTCTGATAATAGTGTTGTTTTGGAGTTCTGGCCCACTCGGAGGAGCCAACTGAGAGTTCACAGTAGTTACTTGCAAAATAGCACAAAACAGTAGTTAGAATGTAGTATTGTACTGTGAGAAATTAGAGAAAACATGAAAGAAAGTTGAAGATAGGATCTCTGGCTCTTGTCTAAGAGGACGATAGTTGAAACAGGAGGAAGAAAGGTGCAGAGGGTTTGGGAATCTTTTGTTGGGTATTAGGGCAAGAAGTGAGGTGTGGAGTGCAAATTGGTTTGTAGATTGGGTTGAGTAGAAAAGGAGTTAATGGTAGACGACAAAAACTAACAAAATCTTTGACAATATTTGCTCTTTCGTAGATGTAATACATGTTTACTAATTTTGTCAAACAACATTACCAAAATATAGATAATTGAAAATTAATCACCATACTAATGCAAAATCATATTTATTACCTACAATTTTTATGAAAAGAAAATTGAAAATTGCATTTATTAATTTTTATTTTTAAAAGTTTCTTCAAACCATAAATGATATTTTAAAGTCACATATCTCATATACAATTCTTACAACAGTATTGATGTAATTATTTTTTTATATAATTAGTATTTAGGTAAAAATTTTTGTAACGCCTCCACAAACACCTCTCCTTTTTCTCTGTAATTACCTAAAACCAAAATATGTGTGCCCGTTTGAAGCTGCCATGGAGACAGATAACTTATATACACCACAAGTATGAGAATTTGGTTGCGCTAACAAATCATTCACAATGTTTGCTTTCTTTATGCCAATGGCCCTAAAACAAAATCCTTTAATGTTTATGAACTTTTCAGTGATTGGTATTTTCAGATCAAATTTTACTTTCTTTTGGATAAAACATATTCCACATTCATTTGGTTTTCATTCATTAATATGTAACATGAAAAACACTATATAATCTTTCTCCTTCGTTTGTTAACCGATCCTTGAAGTCATCCCTCCTTTGTGTTAGCAAATCAATCAAATCTCGTCTCCGTTTCTTGAATGTTTTTGGTCTGTTCGTGACAGAGAAATGTCCTTCCTTAAAAATGTAAAACAATATTTTCTTTAAACCTCTTAATGAGGACTTTCCAATTACTTGTTAATTGGGCCCTTTCTATAAAGATATTCACGCTGCAACCACAATTAACAAACAAGCAGGAGTTTTCATGCAATATAACTTTCATACTTTCACATTAGTGTTGTACTGTCTTAACCCAATTCATTTATTATCCTATCTTTAATTCGTTTTAGGGCTAAAAACATAAAAAAAAAAAAAAAAAAAAAGCCATCGTTTCTTTAAAGATTGGCCCCTGTTATATGTGAAAATTGTCTTTCATGGATGGAGATTTATAACTTCATCTTGTTCAAATGCTACCGAGAAGTTTGGTATAGAATAGATATTGTTGAAGCTAGATGTTTCTTTTGTTCCTACCAGACGATTGAAAAATAAAGAAATAGTTAATATAATTCAAGATAAGCATGTATTTACAAAATATCATCTCAACAATTCATCCTCTTTTATTAAATTCGGGATAATAGAGCATCCATATGTGAATGCCACTATAATTCTCTATAGAAGGAAGTTCTTGTGAGTAAGTTATGTAAATTGAAAATATCTCTATACAGTCTAAAGTAATTTCATAGAGCATGGTTTTATAAGTTTAAATAAAATCTAGTTTGATGGAGATATGGGCAAAATAAGGCAGAAAATATTTTGTTTGTTAAAATAGGAGTTGGTGACCAAAAACCTATTTTGATAGCAAGGTTAAAAGAAAATAATAAAAAGGAATTTCGGATTAAGGAGTTTTCCTAAATTTACCAATAATATTAAAAAGAAATTTGAAATTAAAAGATTATATTAATCCATCTTCGAGAACTTAAAAACCTTAATTAATTTTTTTCTCAATAGTTAGTTTTCCTAAATTCACCTATGATCGATATTCTAAAACAATCCCATTTTTCCACTATCAAACTTTGAAGATTCACATTTATGTACATTAATATATGATGCACAATCATACTATAATAATATATATTATTATAGTAATTAATGAAAATATAAAAGGGGAAAAGCCCATTTTGGTACGTAAACTTTGGCCAAATGGACAATTAGATACCTGAACTTTCAAGAAAATTAATTTCATATCCGGCCAAACTTTTTATGCCCATTTTCACTACCTTATTGTTTTATTATCTTTTGAATTAACAGACACGTGTTAGATAATGATTAAGTGAGGTAGTAAAAATGGGAAACAAAGTTCGGTTAAGTATGAAATTGGTTTTTAAAAGTGTAGGTACCTAATTGTCCACTTTGCCAAAATTTAAGTATTAGAAGAGGCTTTATCCAATATAAAATGACTATTATGTTGTAAAAGGTATAGATGCTTAATAGAAGCAGGTTCACGAATCATAATTATGTATTTGGTTCAAAGAGGACCCTTATAATCTAGTGAGATGAATGTTATTCTCCCTAGGTCCAATTCTTCGTCCTCAAAAGTTGTAAAAAATAGTATTTGGCTATAAAATTATATAATTAAGAAGAAAGCGAGAAATAATCTTTCTAGAAGCCAGTATATGAAAGAAGAGAATAAGAGATTGAGAATATTGGCAAAAGAATTCTTACGTTGAACTTGATTTAGAATTTAATGTTTCACTGGACGCTTGAAATACAAGGAACGTCTCCAACATTTTGGACGCTCATTTTTGCAATTTACTATATAGAGCTCTCTCTCTCTCTTCTCTCTCTCTCTCCCGAAATGACTATTAGTTTAAAAGTGTCTATTTTATATTTAAATTTTATCTATTTTTATAATTAATTATTAAACTTTAATTATTTTTCAATTCACTATTAAACTTTGTCCATTTTTATACTTAACCATCTAAATAAAATCATTATAGATATTATAAGTGAGCTCAACATTTCAAGTAGTATATCAATACTTTCAAACTTCAAGTATTCTATATTACGATAGGCGAAATTCAAATACTAAATGCAATATTTACTTTCTATAATTTAACCTATTATTATTAGGTAAGACATATGAGTCCCTTTAATTTTTTTTTTTTTTTTCCAAATCTACATATTTGCATTTTATATTTGATGTATGGCTATAAAGTTTGTACTTATATTTTTATGTTGGGTTTTTTAGTGTCGGTGCTTATAAGTATAAAGTTCTGCATGTGATATTGATAAGATGGTAAATGGCAAGTGTATTCTAAAATAAGTCAAACATGTGTCTATCATCCCTAGAAAAAAATTATATTAAAAATAATTATCAAATTACCACGTATCGTATTTCTAAGATACGATATAGTAATGTACTCGGATAAACTTATAAGCCAAGCTATATCGCATGTTGGTTATACGAATATGCAATATATAGGTTTGTTTGTTTATCACATAACCAACATGTGAATAATTTCACATGTATTTCATGTTGGTCATTCGATACATGTACAAATTCTATATCGTATATTGAACATGGATTATAGTGATAGTAATTGCGTAATTATTTTTTGTTCAAGTTCTATTTATGTAATGTTTTTAAATGATGGCTAAACATGAGATAATCTCATTGTAAAATATTATATACAAGATTTATATATTTCTGCCAAGTTGTTACAATCTAGGATTCACATACATCTTTATTCATTCCTCGTTCAAGAGAGAATTAGTTTTGTTTTTCATAGGCTAAGTAGATAAATGGATACTAAACTTTGTATATATATTGATTTTTTTTTTGTAAAACATTTCAATTTATTACTTCATAGCTTCTTCATATTTAAATTAGATAAGAAAATTTAATAGTCCCATCATTAATTTTGATTTCCAATGGGTTACATCATGATGAATAACTAAATGATTAATATTTCAATTATTATATTTATTTTAACTGTTAAATAATTGAATAGATGATTTATTAATAGAACCTTAGAAGCTTCCAGATTAGATATTGTTCTAGCAATATTTATTTTTTTAATGAGTTAATTTTCTTTGGGCCGTTTTCTTAATGGGTTAATTGAGCAAGACAATTTTGCATCTCTCTCTCCCTAACGGTTAACACTAACCAAAAATTAAACAAGGACACTAATTTTACATTCTCTTGGGGCGGTCGTAGTGCCCTCGCCCACTCACACTACGCCATATGTCCTCTAGTTCAATTTTAGATTATTAATAAAAGCCCTTTTTCTTTTTCCTTTTCGTGTTTATACTCATAACCCTATCTCCATGCCCACCTGTTTACCTGCGATCACTATCAAATACGGTTATACGGATGCATGGTTTTATATCTTTTAATATGGTCATCAATTAAGGTTTGTTATTTTGTTTGTTTTTTTTTTTTTTTTTTTTGGCCACTCCAATCAAGGTTTGTTAGCAAAGTAAAATTCAGCAATACAGTCTGGAAACTGATAATTCGAATGAAAAAAAATTGGGGCTCTTGTCATAGATTAAGACAATAATATTTTTTACGTTATTTGAATTTTTGCAAATTATGGCACTAAAGTCATTACTTTAAATATTTAAAAGGTCTATTCGAATTTACTAAGGACTCGTTTACTTCGCTGAATGAATAAGATTGTAATGAAATTCCTATTATGAAGGAATGAAATAAAGCTGTAATAGGATTTTTTTATTAATTTTTTATTTAAATAGTATTATTTAAAAAAAAAAGATAGTTCCAGTATTGAATTAATTATTCATAAGTTTGAACAAAGAATGACTATTCAATGTTTTATGTAATAGGAATTCATTGCGGGATCGCTATTCAGTGAACTAAACGATGTAATGGCTATTTGTAAGGAATACGGCTGTAATGAAATTGCAATTACAGTAAAGTAAACGAACAGTAATAATTTAAATGATGCGTTAGCAATTATTCTTCACATTTATCAATGAATATGTACTATTTAATAGAGAAGGATAATGAAGGAAAAAAAAAAAGAGAGAGAAGGACAATTTTTGTTGATTGAGACATTTTGTCACGACACAAGTGTTTCTTATTTGTGGGTCTGTTTGGTTAGCCTTTCCTTATAGATATAGACTTTTTTTTAAATTATTTTTCTAATAAATTGTTTATCAAGAAATAAATATAGATAAAAAAAGATTGATTAGTTTCATTAAAAGATAAATAATTAGATACAAATAAATATATTTACACATTATTTCGATACAAATACAAATAAAAAGCAGACCATCCAAATAGACACACTTCAACACTCCGTTTTCATTTACCTTATTCAATCATCATTCACTATTCAGAGCATAAAATGGAGGAAAAAACAGTCAAACACGCGAGCTACGAAAGTTGGAATCATCAAGTTGTGTTCCAATATCGACGTATCCGACATAGTATTCTATTCTTAACCACCCCACGACCCCTCCCCCCACCCAAAAAAAAAAAAATGGCATCTGTTCATTCTTAAAATGTGAACTTACGTTTGAACAAAGCTTAATGCAAAACAGATGAAGAGAAAAGGAATCTCAGTTCAAGCAAATTGCTTTACTTTTTTGCCTAACTATATTCTTAAATTAGGCAGTATAGAAGGAATTTGGTTTTCAATCACTAAAATCATATTAAACGCATTTCGACTAGATATAGGATTATTTTTAGGGAATATGATGAAGCCCGACAGAATCCCCATGATAAAGAAAAGGTTCGTATTATTCGAATCGTTAGCCTTTCCATGTTATATGTGATATTGTGATGAACTTATCCCAGGTTAAAGGGTTCTGGTTCATGTTTAACATTGAAATTTCCTAAATAAAATATGCTATGGACATTCCAGAAGAACTTTCATTGACCTTTTTTTTTTTTTTTTTGGGCCAACAATTGACCAGTTTTATTCACCAATATTTAAAATTTTCTAAACTAAAAATAGTAGTATTTTCTTTAAAAAAGATTTTTCCAATAATGATGAATTCTTTTCAATAAGAAGAAAATTATTTCAGCTAAATTGATGTATGCGAAGAGGTTATGGCTATAAAAATTCAATCGAAAAAGTGGCACATCACTTCAAAAATTGACCTATCCACCTAGGGAATAATATGATGACAAAAAAAAAAAAAAAGCACACGCACACACGCAAATAAACATTAAAACCATTTATTTTAAAAACCTATCAACAAACTAATATCGCAATTAGCTATTACAACGTTACTAATAGCTAGGCTTTTATCGCAGTTTGTATCCATGTTGATATAATATTTTTTATTTGCCTAAGAAACTATTTTCAAATAACTTGTGATATTTCTACACACACATATAAATTGGCCAGAAAAGATATGAATCTCATTTCACAGAACAAAATTAATCAAATAGATAGAAATGAGAGGATTGACTAAAGAGAATAGTCAGTACAAATGTCCATCCAATCAAATGGGCACATACCTTTTAGCGTAAAAATATTCTCTTTAGGAAATATATTTTTTTCTCCTAGAAGAACAAAACTCACCCTACTTGAAAATAAAAAAGATCCCATAAAACGGATAACATAATTTTACTTGGGGATGACGAAAAAAAGAAAAGGAACAACAACAAATACATAAAAATCCACTTATACCATAATACTACTGGAAAGAATAACATTAATCCATCTCTACAATCTTCAATCAAATTAGATTTATAGAGAAGTGAAATTTGGAATCTTGATACTTGTTGGTTAATGCAAGTGAGAATAATGGATAAAGATAATATATATATATATATATAATTGAAAATGGTAAATCTGAAAATATTGATATCAACATTGATCGATTTGTGGATTTAGAGTGGTTATGGAAGTGAAAAACGTTTAGAATGTGGGTTTATAATTGTTCTTTACTTACTTGTTAATTTAACTATTGACTAGATTTGTGTTAGCGTATTGCAAATGGTAAATAAATTGACAACTCACTAGTGTGTAGAGAATTTAGGGACAAATTAAAGTAGAAATTGATATTTAAAAGAGGGTAAAAGCGTCACCGTTTTGTAACTCTTGACAAGCAGTTAGAATGATTGATGAGTAGATAGTGGCAAGAGTAAACTAAATCATACATAGAGAAAGAAGGAAAGAATTAAGCTTAATTCTAAAGTCTTGTGATGAAGGCATTGAAGAAAAGAGGGGTTGAATTGTGATACCCCATATGATATATAGGTTATGGCAAAGCATTAATATTAGTTTATATGATATTGGTAGTAAATACCAAATTAATATTAGTTCCAAATTCTTGGATCAAGTGGTTGAAATGTTTATTAGTCATTTTTTGACAACTCTTATGTTAGAATGTTACATATATACTCTAAGGTAAGACTACTACTGTAATTGGTCAGTTGGTAAAAGCAATACCTAACCATTTATAAGTAGGCCATGCAAAAAGAAACATGGCATACAAACATCTATCTAGAGCTAAAGCTCTCCATACCTTGGATTTTAGGTTGCCAATTGTTGATGTATCAAATCATCACTACTGGATTCCTATGGAATGTTGTACTCATATGATGTCTATGACAACAATATGATATGTACTCTTACCTCAACTGATATTAATAACCTAATCCATACCCAAGAATATCCTCTCTTATGACCACATCACTCTAAGATGCACCTCTTCCATTTGCATTCATGTTTGTTCTTAGCCTACTTTTGCAGCATTTTCTCCTACATTGCACAAACCAAATGTTAAATGCAAAAATTTAAAATAGTCATCAAGTCTTTAAGAAAACTATAATTTATAAATAAGGATATTTCTATGAAAAGATAAACAAATAAAGGATGGCTTTTTCTTCTTGGCTTCAAAATTTAAAAACATTACTTTAAAAACCATAAGTAACTTCTCATTCCTTTTTCCTCTTACTGTTTCTTTTTTCAAAAAAGGGGCAGCTATCTCTTAAAGAGAATATGCCACAAACCTTTAATACAGAAGTTGAGGGTGACAAACAAGCCCAAAATCACAAAGAAAGTGTAAAGAAGCAATAGGTTTTAAGAAAGAAGTTGGTTAAAACCAAACATGTAAGATGTGTTCATGGGATGATTATTTACAAAAAAAGTAAAATATTTAACATGATGTTTATGTTAGAATTAAGTCGTCAGCGAATTCTTGTGGAAGGAACAACTGAAGGGAAAGATTGAATAAAAATTTACAAGAAGGAATGTGGTTTTCATATAAGTTTGAGTTCATGAATGTTGGTTAAAATTTGTGATTAACATGATGTTGGGAGATAGGTGTTATTATAGTAAAAGTTAAAAAAATATACATAATTTAGGGTTGAAAATGGAAGAAAAGCCTATGAATTTGGCAATTCTAGAAGTACATGGCCAAGTATGTGTAGTTGTATAAACCCTTAAAAAGTCACAAAATTTCAAATGAAGCATTTATGGAAGTGCATAACCCCTTGTACAAGCCCATGCATTAGGTCGTATACCTCTTGGTGATTCAAACAAAATAATTCTGGAAGTCCACGAGTACTGCTTAAGTCTATGTATCAAGTCATGTAACTCTTTGTGATTCAACAAAACAAGGACTCTAGAAGTGCATGTGTGAGCTCTTACATTAGGCTATGTAGAAACTTATTTTTTGGAAGTGCATGAGCCCATGTACAAGCCCATGTACTTTTGTGACTCGTACGATCTAAATATGATCTATACGACTTTAAGCATGGTTGTGCACTAACTCATGTACATTATAGCCTCTTTGAAATCACTTTTTTTCCCTTCTCAAAAGCAATTGAAATCTATTTAATGCCCTCTTCTATGAATTCATTTATATCTTAAGATTTTGAAACTTAATACTGGTCGAGTAAAGGCGAAAATTATAAAAGCAAAGATCATAGGTGAGTTTAGAAGTATAGATAAATGTAAATAGCCTAATGGTTATATAATTCATGTTAAAGGACTTCACTATCCAAGACGAATCAACTTTGCAATTATGCATATACCATGTTTGTTGCTTCTGCTTATTAGGGTAGAATCCTAAATTAATTAATTGAATATTCTACCATGAAGTTGGTTTGTTGTGTGTGTTTGTTTGTGATTAGTGGCCTAAGAGTACAAAAAATGCTAACAAGGCACCCCAATAATCTTTTTTTAACGTTGTTCTTATGTGAAGTCGCACCTAGAGATGATTACGAATGAATTTAGGTGAACAAGTATCTTGGTTTTGGAGAGTACCCAATATCCAATGTTTTGTGAACTCACAGATGTTGAGGAGTAGTTAACATCATATATATGTGTGTATTATGTATAAGTGTGTTCAAAATACTAAATTATCCTTGTATTGTTTGATGGGTTGAAATCAAAAGACAAAGAATGACTTGTTGATGCATTAGTTAGATGTTCACATGTGAGTATATGTTAATGCTTGTGGTATATACGTATTGTGCTCCTACTCTCTCTTTATTTATTTTTTAGGCACAATTAATGCTCCTGTAAAGTTTGATTTGCCAGGTTATGCTCGGTTAACAATAGGGAGGCTGATGGGGGTTGTTTTTCACGTTGTTGTGTAGTGTTTGATGTTGTTTAGAGATAAAGACTCCTAGTGATTTAATAATCTATGTAATGCTAATTGTTTAGTGTAATTCAAATGTAGTCATGAGCTTGAAGTTTATTATTAGCATGTTTAGTGGACTCTATAAACTATTTAGTGTTAAAATATGTAGCTTTGTAATTACTCTTGTTATTATTCATAGAGTTATCTATCATGTAACTATTGACTTGAAGACAATAGTTAATTATTTCATGAATACTTACGAAAATTCCAAATATTGCAAATAATTGATCAAAAATTAAATTGCCTAAAAACATTTTCCAACAAAAAGAGAAATTCTATGCAAAAATTTATTTTGAATTTTGATTATTATGTTCAAACTCAACGTAAAATGAGGTCTTGAAAAAATTTAGTTCAACATTATGATTGGGGTCTTGAAATTTTTTGGATTCATTGCATCATTAAGGTCTTAAGAGTTTTTTGATTCAATGTTATGTGGTCAGGGGCTTGTTGATCTAGGTTGCTATTGGTTTGGTTTTAAAAATAGGATGTCTGTATGTCATGGCTAGGTGGAAAGATGATATTCTAGTATGTTATTGATGTTTGTTGACCAATATGTGTCTATTGCATTAAGCATATGTATTGCACAGTGCAGTGTGGCATTTGTGTATGTGTTCATAATATTACTAATCTGTCATAACTCATCCATTTTTAATTCAAAATAGTGAGTGCAAAGATTCTTAAATGTTAAGATTGAGTGGATTTTTTTTATAGGAGTGGGATTGTGATAGACCAAGTAATGTCCATGAGAAATAGCAAGTTTTAATCTTGAAGTTAAAAGTCGTAACGTAGAAATATTACTTGAATTTTGATGCATTAGGTTTTAAATAATTACTATAACTAATTAGCTATATTGATAAATTTGTATTTCAAACTTGAGAGATGATGGAGATTTTTTATATATATACACACACACATATATATTGTTGTATTTAGTTATTGTAAGCCTTATATGCTCTTGTTATGGTGTGAATATGTGTGGAATGGTCACACCTTGGGTTCAAGGTATGAGACATGCAATATATCTTAAAACCATTGCTAAAACTTCTAAAATCAAGGCTTGTGCTAGGATTTTAGGTTTTTGCAATGATGTAGGAGATAATATGTACATGTTGTTATAAAATCTAGATGGGTGAAGATAAAATATTTTCGATGCATATAAAATCGAATCAATAGTAAATTAATGGCAAATTGCAAATAAACTCTCTTATGGTTACTGTTGCTAGTTCAAATCCAGTAGAGGTTGGATATAAAGAATTTGGGCTTAGTTTACTATAGTGAAGGGTTTACTAAACAAAACTTGGTTAGAGGCACGTTGGATATGGCCTGGCATGGCATTTCCAATTTTTAAGTTAGCCGTCATAGCAATGAGCTAATGAGTTGTGTGTATATAGAGTGATAAATGTAACATTATCATCTTCATGACGGGAAGAGAGCTATTTATAGTTGGTTGATTCAATGGTAGAGTGCATCGAGGGATTGTGGGATAGTGAGCTAGTGGATGGTTGGCAGCGATTGTGATGAGAGTAGGATAGACTCATTTGTTCACTTTCGTGTTGTGTCAAAACTGTCCGAAAAGCATATACTGAGAGACATAAAATGTGGGCCTAATTGAGCATTGGAGGGAGCGGTTAGCTATCGAGTTGGAATGATGGATGCTTAGTTGAGACCTTGTGCTATTGCTAACAGGAACAAGGATTTGACCCAAGTGGGTAGTCCAATTTGTTTGTGGGCTAGACTTGTGTCAAGTGGCCCTTACTCCAGATTAGAGCATCAACAATTACTTTATTTATAATTAGTCCTTCAATCTTTCAAAATGGATGCTTTAACCCCCAAATCTTTAAAAATAAAGGTATTTTTAAACTCCTAAATGACTAATTTTTTTCTTCATTTTATGCATGTTTTCATTGTTTTATTATTTTTTACTCTAATTTTTTACTATTTTATTGAATGACAAAATAATGAAATGGGGTCTAAAAATGCTCTTTCTTTCTCTCTTTTTGTTTAGATATTTGAAGTTTCGGCACTTCATTTCAATATTAGATGGTTAAAATCATATAAAGCACATATAAAAAAGTGCATATTTCCTATAACTCCAATATAATAACACAAAGAAATAGAATCACCCCGTTAAATAAACAGGTGCATTCATTTTGTTTCATAAATTTTCTTATATTAAACTTTTAAATAGTTAATATACAGAATCGGCGTCACGTTAATTCATTTAGACAAAAGATCTTATCTCCATCTTGCAAACGTGTTCATATTAACAGTATTAATAATAATATTTAATGGGATTTCTTATTTAAACAGTCTACTTGGAAGTTGGAGTATCCTCCATTTAATTTTATTCTAGACGCTGATTTGAGGCACTCTAAGATTCAGTGTGTTAGGTTTTTGGGTTAGTTAGATGTTAATGATGAAATCATCTTGCTTAAGGTTTTTGGGTTCTCTCTAATTTGAGGTTAGGGTTTTGGTGGAAGTTTTGGATGTACATGGAAGGAGTATACTTGTTATTTAGAGTTGTGCTTCTAATTCCAGAGATATTAAATGTACGGATAAAATTTAATTAGGCTTAGTGTAAATTTTTTGACGTGACTGTCACATGGTATTAAAATTTGGGGAAAAAAAAAATCACATCATCTATATTATTAAAGCCAAAAGGCTCATTTTTGGTGTTTTTAGTGTGGATATAATTTTATATTTATGATTTGATGAAAATGACCAATGTAGTTTAAATTTATAATTTTTTAAAAAAATAAAAACTACTCCATCCTTAATCTTTTTTTAAACCATAACTATTCTCTTTATCTTTTTTACTTTTAAAAATTTGCATTTTAATAATAACATTTAAAGATATCGTAGGATTGAATCCAAAATCTAGAAAGAATTTTTTACAGTTGAAAATTAATATTTATAATAAAATATTTAGGATTTTTTACGGGTATTATTAAATTTGCACATGCGACACATCCGAATGCACCATTTGCTAGTATAAATTAAATGGAAAAATTAGCGAATTTAACAAAGGTCCATAGTTGTAAACATATTCAAATGCTAAGGATTGAAATAGAAAAAGAAAAAGGTTTATAACTTAAATAGAAAAAATGACAAACCTTAAATACTAAAAGCTTACTTTTCCTTAGTTTTTACTAATCAAACAATTTATCAGGTTCTACTCATGTTTAATAATGTTCGACCTGTATACTTCTTTGGATTCTTGATTCACTGAAACAGAGGAAAGAATTAACCATGTATAAAGGACAATTGGGAACAGGTAACGATTCGAAGAAGCAGAATCGTCCAGGAAACCAGCAATGGGTGCCTTCAATGATCAATCACTTCCAAAGACATGACGAAAATCAACATGTGCTCAATGCTCCTGCTCCATTTGAATCTTATGAGTGATATGGACAGCAACCACAAATAGAAGCTCAATAGCATTTTTTCCTTTTCCCTCAAAGCCCCCCATTGAATCTATGAGATGACAGCTCCATGATGCGCCCAAAGTCTGCTGACAAGCATGATGAGTAACAATCAAATATAGTGGGTTCGAGTCCTCCAATGAGCTAAAGAAAACTAAAAAAATAGATTAAGTATAATATCTATGTAAAAATAGGATTTATTTTAAAAGAGTTGGAAATAAATTTTATTTTCACATTGTCTTCATATTTATTTGAATTTCCTTTGTTTACTTATGGAGGAGAATATGATTTGTAATACGATAAATTTATCAAAATGAATAAAATTCACCGAGTTACTAAATTAACTTTTTTTAATTAGTTGTAAGATAATATATATAAATATAATTTGATGGGCAATTAAAGAAAATCGAGAATAAAAATTTATTTTTGAGAGCCAAGTCACCAAAACCGTCACTTACACTTGATTAGCATTTGGCCGAAGTTTCATGAAGTTTTTTTTTTTTTTTTCCCTTTTTCTTTTTATTAATTTCTGTTCATTTACACGACTATATATTCTATTTCTAATTTCCCCATTTCTTTTTAGAATTTCATATTTATAAATAAGGTTGGTTCATTATAAAATGCGTAAACCAATATATATCATATGTGATTAGATATACCCAACCCCCCACAAAAGTAAGAAATAAATCCCCTGTTTCTGTCTTGTCTTCTTAAGTTAAAAGATTATTATAAACCCCAACACAAATGTGCAAGTCACGTGTATTTGAATTAGACAATCGAGCTTTAGATATCAATTTTTCAAAAAAATGCTTTAAGATTTCCACTCAACCCCCTTTTTTTCTACAAAAATTAAAAAAAAAAAAAAACGAAAAGAAGACCAAAGAGAACAGAATATTTAAAAACTAAAAGAAAAGGGAGTTCTCTGTTTATTCAGAATTTATGTAACTTTTTAATATTGATATTTTTTTAAAAATAATTACTTTATTCAATTAAAATAGAATATGAAAACAATTTTTCTTTTTAAAATATATGATCTAATGCTCAATTGAATAAGCACATAATTAAACAATTATAATAGGTCTATTCCAAAGGAAGCTTTTACAGTCTGTTGTCAACTCTATTAAAATAATTATAGTAATTGTAGTATTAATTATTTTAGTTAAAGTTAGGCAAATAGGCAGTAGCTGGCAGACTGGCCCATCAACCTACTTAAAAAAATGGGTTGCAATAAAAAAATTTTGACCTATTTAAAAGCGAGTCAAATTGGCCCTACCTTTTAATCCATGAGCTAAAGCGGGCCGGCTAAGCCAGCCTGTAGGCTAGGAAAAAAAATAACAAAACAAGAGAAGAAGTTTAAAAACATAAATAATATAATAACATATTAGTGATTATTTATATAAGTTACGGAAGAAGATAGATTGATACATGAACTACAATATTATAATATTTTTAAAAAAATATATTTATTGATTTAAACATAATACGATATCTAATAAATAATTTTAAAAACTTGTTTTTATATATGAGTAATTAAAATAGTAATAAAATTAGTCGTTAATGTATATAAAACCTTACAATATATAAATATTCTGATTTTCACATAAACTGATACTAAAAAATAAAAATTAAAAATTAAGAACTAAAAACTAAATAATTTTGACCTGCAGCCTAACCCATTTAACCCGCAGACCGATGTGGGCTGTCCCATTCTGCCCACCTCTAATTTTAGTGATTCAATCACGGTTAGATATGATGTGAACCGTGAGATAGTCGATAGAATTAGAGAATTTCCTCCATTCCAAAATAGGCAAAGGAACAAATAGTCCATAAACAATGTAGCTTTTTTTTTTTTTCCTTTTTTTAAATATCTTACAGTATGATAAGAAAAAAAAAAATTGGAACTCAATCCATCATATTGGAAGGACAATATCACAATGTCATACTACAATACTTGTTTTGCAACCAAGTCTTCGGCAGAAAATATGAAAGAAGAAACCTTCAAATGATACCGAAAGTCAACGGCCAAAGACTTTTGTTGTTTTAGATTATATTGTTTTCCTAAAATAGTCCATTTGTTTCTGTTATCAACCTTTCATCGATAATATTAGGCAGTTGAAGTTGAAGTTCAAAACAAACTATCAAGCTGGGATTCCTTGAACAAAGAGCTATGAAATGAAACAATATGCCAAAATTTGATAGAAAATGAAATTCATAAGACGGGTTCCTCCCAATATAATCAGAAAATTTTTTTTATAGATCACGCGAACAAGGGTAGCTTTATAGGTTATGGTAAATTAAGATTCATAGATAGTTTTAGGTCAATTCCATGGTTCTTTCTCTCTTTTAGACTTGATAAAAGGGGGGAAAATGTAACATGAAAAGGTTGAACAAATTTTTAAAGCAGTCTGTACCGATAAATTGATTAATCACATGTGAAAAAACCCAATTTCGACTGAGTATGTTTGGTTTATCATAGTTTGATCATTTTTTTTTTATATTATATCATTTTTCAAATTGATATTTATTAAGAAAAACATAACTAATAAAAACTGACAATTTTACTTATAAAGTAATCAATTTCAATTGATATAAATAAGTGATATATATTGATCAAATATAAATTAATACAGATAAAAATCTAATAATCAAAAAGATGCTCAATTCATTTGAACATATTATATGACAAAATAAGAAAACAATAAAATTTCAAGCATAACGTTTTTTAGCATCAACACAAGGTACAAAATAATTATATTACAACTAATAAAATTTGTCGATGTTTCTAAGGTTTTTTTATTTTTTATTTTTTAATATAAGATAAAAAAAAAATGCGTCATAGGTTTTGTGTCATATACAGTGTCATATCGCACTCTGAATTAAGCGTTGATTTGTGTTGCTAAATCGTCGTCAAAATCTCATTATTACTTGTCGTCGGCCAAAAGGGGGCGTCCACCCGGCAGTCAAATTCCCACGTGAACATTGAGTTCGTGCAGTGTGGACTTGTGTAGCCTTATCACCACGTGCTAAATGCCTTCTACTAGAAGATCTTTATTCCTCAATATTCCCTTCCAATAAAAAATAAAATTCTGCTTTCCATAGGATTTTGGGAAGATTCTACTCGTGTTGAGGAAATTACATTAAGAGCTATAAAGAGATCCTGGTTTAAGCGAGTGGTGACTTGATGTGCAAGCTTTATAGAATTTATTTTCATAATAGGCATCCTAATGTTTCATATTCACTCCACTAATTGGAGCTCAACAGCCAGTTTAATTCACCATATGGGAATCAAGTTGATTGCAATTGCAATTCATAGATCTATAATAAAATAAAATTAATAATTATTACATGAAATAATCATGTTTTAGTCCATCAAGAATAAAAGCAAAATATTACATTCTTTACTATAAGGGTCTATTTTGATTGTTTGATTTTTATCTATACTATATCTGTATTAGATCTATTTGGTTTGTTTGCTAATAAATTGTCAATTTTTTATCGGTGTTTGTTTTTGACAAAACATCTATTTAAAAATGAAAAAATATTATGACAAAATGATTAAAATATACTAAAGCAAAGTGACCAATAGACATAAGTTAAGTCTAGTAATGTTGTTTCTAAGAGCATTCAAGAGAATAGATGAATATATCAATAATAGCAATTCATGGAGATGAAACATGTATCATGATTCTTTATTTTGCACAATAATATATTCATGCAAAATTGATATTTGATATTTAGAATACAATTAAAACTATAATATTAAATTCATATAGAATAAGAGGAAATTGGAAATAACTATTCGTGTAGAAAAAAAAAAAAACATACAATAAGCCGTGTCTCATGAGACTAAACTTACCATCCATCCATCTCCTTTTTGAAGTGGGATAGATAAAGAATAGAGAAACTTTAATTTAAGAAAGAGCTATTATTAGGAATGGTTGATAAATTTACTTTCTAACATTTAGTTTACTATCTCTCTTGGGAATGCGCTACCTGGACAGAGAATATTCTATGGGCTCCCATTTTGGTATGACCATCATATATATAAAAAGAACTCAAAGCCACATGCAAAGGCATTTGATTGGTATATGATTTTATCTATGGGTCTGTTTGTTTGGCTTTTTCTGGCAGATACAGACACTTTTTTCAAATTTTTTTCTAGCAAATCATTTATCAAGGAATAGATATAGATAAAAAAAAGTTGGCAGTTCTCATCAAAAGATCAAATATAGATAAAATATATATGCAAATCGGATGTATTTATACATATTATTTTGAAAAAGACACAGATACAGATGAAAAACAAAACATCCAAATATTTACACACTTGCTTACTCTCTCTCTCTCTCTCGACCTACTACTGACTTAAGCGTTGGAGTGGTTGCGTCAATCCACTCTTGGCATATCAATAACTGTGTTTTTTGGTTGCAGGTCTTTCGACTTCTATTGGCGATTTTCCGCTTGCAATAAACTCAATTTATTATAAAAACATTTTTTATATTAATCAAAATAATATTAATATCCAAACTTATCTTAGACTTGATTAACTTTGATACTCTGCTTGAGTTCAATTAGATTGGCGATATTATCCAGCTAAATGTTGTGAAGCTTAAACTTGATTTGATATATTACTTAAGTAGCTTGAGGTCTATCTCGACTTGGCTTTTCTTGAATCAAACTTGAGTAAAAATCAAATTTAGTTTAAGTAGGTTGTAAAACAATTTAGTTTATTTACGCTCGTGGTTAACACTATAAAAAATGACAATCTTGAAACAAAAGATATGTCAGTTTGGTTCGTCTTTTTCAGTTTATTTTGTCATTTTAAAACAAACTGTTTGGCAAAAATATTTATAGATAAAAAAAATAGATATTTTTACTTATAAATAGATCAAATAGATATAATACATATATAAATGAGATAATCCAAAATGATCCATAACTGATAATTAAAGTATGTGAAATTTACAAAAAATTTTTCTCTTTTTTCCCAATTCATCGTGGTCATCTTCCATCGCTACCTTATTGCCACAAAAAGAATACCCACATTTGTAATCATTTTCATTTGAGTGTGATATCTTTCTATTGTTTTTCTTAAAAAAAAAAAAAAAAAATTACTATACTATAGTCTATACGAAAATAACTACCAATTTACCATCTTAAAGGTGCAATTTTTAAAAAAACAGAAAACTTGTATCTCAAAGATGACCTTTTTGAAATTCATACCGTTGATATCTCGCATCATGGAAATGCGGTTTCGATCAAATACCTTTATGATCATTAAGCGCCCTGACCGACGACGGAGCTCTCTCCTCATCCCCTTATGATAATCTTCTATACCTTCCTATCCCATTCTCTCATCTTCACGCCCCCAACTTCTAAGCCCCCATTACACAGTACGAAGAACTCGTCGCCACCGTTGTTGGATTTTTCACACCGTTTTGCCTTCAATCTCCTTGCAACCACCAGTCCTCTTTGTCACCGTAGAAGGGGAAGATGTTAAAAAGGGACAATCCATGCAATAATCATCACAGTTGCTGTCTCCGTAACATAGGTTATAGTGCATATTAGAAATGCAATTTTCGTGTGGATTAAAATTTAATAATTAATTTGATATAAATCTTATTTATGTAATTAATTTCTTAGGCACTGCAAATAGACAAAAGAAATAATTTTTATCATTGTCTTTACTGCTTATAGGAATAATGATTTGTTAGAATTTGGATTATACACTATGTGCATATATATTTATAAATACATATGGATATGTAGACGTACATGTATTGTGGCTAATAATTATATACATATTACTATTATAAAGTTTAAGGACCTAATAAAGTGATATAAATTTTTTGTAATGGTCCATATCATCTAAAATATAAAGTATGGTGTTAATATATGTGTAGAATTCCTGAAGTATAAATTATCAATTAATGATGGGCACATTGGTAATTTCACACATAAAAATTTATTATAAATAGGGTGTGGTCCCTAATTGATGTATCAATTCTTTCTTTTCTAAATTCTCATCTGTCAAAAGAAAAACCTAAGGAGATACAATCAATTAGAAGATCATCTTCCTAATTCTTCAATTAATCATGAATTCTGGTATGTTTCGCATCTTTTCTTATTATCAAATAATTTCTAGACAGGATTCGGTTCTTGGGTTAATTAATTAATTAATATTAATTCTATAATGATTAGCATCGACTAAACATATTGATAAATAAATATACAGGTCAAATATTTGCAGTGTGATTTTTTCTTTTCCTTATTTGCAGCACTCTTATAGAAAACAATTACACAAATACATACAAGTTTTCGTCTTTCGAGACAACAATGGTAACTAATTTCCTATAAACCATATTATGGTAATTTAAAAGAAAAATTCAGCCAAGGGTATTGGCAAGTACATCCAGCCAAACCGGTAGACCCATGTGAGTCCACACAATTTAAAAAAATATATATATATATATATAAAATAATATAAGAATTATTTATTTAAATATAAGAAATAAAAACAAATATAAAATATAAAGTAATAGAAAAAGAAAAAAAAGTAAATACATTTAATGTTTGACTATATTTATGTGAAAAGAAATAGTTTTCTATTTATTCACTTGATAATAACACAAATAAATATAATTAAAAAAACATGTCTTATTACTTTATATTAGAGTTGGGTATAAGGGCCGTGGTCCATGGATTGACCCATTTACCCTCTTCAAAAAATGGGAATTGGATAATTTTTTTTTTCAGCTTGTTTAATCCATGGACCAAAAAAAAAACAAGAAGAAAAAGTTTAAGAATAAGAATAATATAATAACATATTGATAATTATTTATGATATACTATGAAAAGGATAAATTGATACACGCATTATAAGTATTATAATAATTTCTAAGTATACATTTATTATTTTAAACGTAATATGATATCCAATAAATTATTTGAAAAACTTGCTTTTATATATAAGTAATCAAAATAATAATAAAATTAATCATTAATATATATAAAATCCTAAATATATAAATATTTTAATCTTCACATAAACTAACTAAAAAATAAAAATGAAAAATAAATTTATTTTGGCCTGCGGGCCAAACCCGGGCTTATAAATTCTATCTCATTTAAAAGCGGATCAAATTAGCTCAACCTGTTTGCCCACCTCTATTTTATATAGATTTTCATCGAGAGAATAATTCTATTTTAAACTAATAAGGGAATTCTTTTCCTTTTCGAGTATCCACACCGCTAAAATCTTAATTCAATTAAGAAGGAAATAAATACACATCCTTAATAATTTTATGTGAAAATGAGTTAAAGTCTATAACAACCCATTTTTCTTAGACTCAATTTTTATTGTAAGTTTTAATTTTGACTTTGAATAATAAGTTATTGTATTTCTAATTTATTTGAAAAAAATTAAATTCTAGGTAGGTAAGAACACGCCTCGTCCCCAGTCAAGGCAATTATGGATTTTTAGGGCCTGAACCTTGGAGATGTCCAGTGATGTATATCCCTCTTACTTGCCATTTTGAGTAGCGTCTTTTGGTCCTTAACCATGGAATTGCAATTTGATATCTCATTCGTTGCCCTGCATCGCTCCATGTTGATACTTGATGCCATCACTGGGGTAGCACCTTGACAATTTTGGAAGAAATTCACCATGAAATTTTTGCTGTCGGCAACTATGTTTTGTCTTGACGATGGAACTCTTCCAAGCAGGACGAATCGATGTCCTCATGCGACGGGCTGTCGTCCTCTTTGCTACCAGCATGTATTGCTTGCATTCATGCGACCTAGATGGGCCATCCAAAGGAAGAACAGTTTTCAGCCCACCAAGATGGTTGTCTTGCCTCAACTTAACTCAACTGAATGGGCTTGAAATTAGTGGCTACTCACAAAAAGGCTGCCAGAGTCATGTGTCCTGACCCTCCAGGATTGTTGGAGTAGCAAGGGACTGGGGTCATGTGTCGGATTTCCCCATCAATATCTACCGAATCTAGGTTTTGTATTTCTAATTTAGTGGCATGTACGACTGAATTCAGAAAAGTGGTATAGAATAGCTGGTCATTTTCTTTTACTTGGTTGCCGAAATTGCTATTCCGCAAAATTACTACTATTGTCGAATGAGGAATTACAAATTCTTTATAAAACCAAAGGGATATCTGTTGTGATTTTAGTTGGTATATCTCCATATCAACCCTCAACCCTTAAGACCTTGAATGAACCGTAAAAAATTTATTATTTCTTTATTTTATTCCTTAAGTTGTGATACTATTCCATTCCATCTATTAACCCATGCCATTCATAGATAGTATAAATCATAATGCATGATAGCTGTGTTAGAATATCCACGTCCAAGATCCTTTATCACAAGTTCACGTCCAAGATCCTTATCACAAGTTCCTATGTGAATGAACTCACTTTTTAAGATCCTTCGACTTCTTAGGTCTTTTTGCAAAAAATTCTCAAAAAGTGATTTCCTTGGTATTATTATTATTATTATTATTGTTATTATTCCTGCCTACACTCGGAATTTGCATCTGGGCTGATAAATCAAGGACATTGCAATGCAACACTCAGAACACTATTTTTTACATTTTTTATTAATTTCTTCTTTGTTTCTATTGTTTTGTGTTTTTTTTTTTTTAATATGTGTGGCAATTTTACAGCTTCAAGAAAGACGTCATTGCATTCTCAAGTGTTAATATTTTTTTGCATTTTCATATAATTTATTGATATTAAATATTACATGATATGAAATATTATATATATATAAATTGAATATTAATAATATATGTATATCATATACTATATACTTTTTTGTTTTTTGGAATAAATAAAAGGTATTGTATAAAAGTAAATAGAGTCTATAACAATATAAAAAAAAAAAAAAAAAGAAAGAAACTTATGTGAAGGGACATGTGAATAAACTATAAAGTGGTGAGATCTTTTCAAAAAGAGAGATCTTTGAGGTGCTGATGTGACAACTTAAGAGCCTTATAAAAAACCTCATGAATGTGGATACCCTTATAACTTTCATGAGAGATCATGTGCTAAGCATTCTACAAGTGAACGGAATTTTCATACTTCTCAAAATGTTCATTCCATAGATTTCTTGAAATGGACAATTCTGTCAAACTGCCAGTAAGAATCCAAGTTTAACAGAGAACATCAAAGTTAGAACTTACAGCATTACAGAATGAAAGGAAAAGGAGCAACAATGCCGAAAATTTCTTCAACGCTAGTACAGCTAAAATTATTTCACATCATCATTAGCCTTGTGCCATGAAATGCCCTTCCACATCTTTGATGCAATCATTTAATTCATATAAAGCAAAATATCTACAACTGAAAATATTAACATCAAGGATTTTATTTTGTTCCAAATGTTGCTGCATAGATGCTATGCACACCAAACTATCTACAAATGAAACTAAGCAGCACCCAGCAAGGACAGCCAAAGAATTCACAAGAATAACTTTGTTAACCCTTACCTATACCTACCAAATCAAGCACGCCCTGGTGCACCACTGACCGATCCCGAATAGATAACATGTACATGTGGACTACTACTTTCTTGTGAAATCATCTATTCTTCAATTGCCGTGCCAAGTATTTCCTCCAGAAACATGTAGCCAAAAGCATGTGCATTGAATTTGAAAACCAGAGATCAAAAGCGTATGGAACCCGGCTTCAATGCAAGGGGGGTGTGCTTTGATGCAGAGGCCATATCTACAATACAATCAACATACTTCATTCCAACCCATTAACATGTTCCTTACTTCTGCTTCAATTTTTTCTCTAGAAACAGACAAGCCTTCTCCTTCATCGAGTAAGACTCTGTATACTTCCCATTCGCGATCACCAATCATGTGCCTTCCAATCTCAGCCTACATGCAAAGAACAACCACAATAAATCTCCAATGAAGAAACAGTTTGATACCTCTTGAATAATAAAAGCTTAAAGTGGATGAGTACCGAAAAGATGCCAGTATCAAGCATCTTGAGAGCAAGGGTAACATCGTAAAAGACAAGAGGACGGCCCTTCCCAGATAATTCTACAGGATTTGCAACAATCAATTCTGTATCAGGTCCCCGACTTACTACTGCTACTCTGAGGCTGATAAAGTTCCATCTCAAGACGGGGGATAGTGCTTTCTGTTTGCACTGGTCGACCATTTTTTTCCCATCGGACTGCATTATGAAGAGGTCAACTTCACATCTATTGCTTTGTCTCCTGAAGAATCGCCCATAAGAAATCTATTGACATGAGCAAAAGAACATGTAAGTACCGAGAATGCATATTAGAGCTGCCAATAATTTTTCATCTAAACAAAACCAAAAAGCTTCCCACTTGATGGCCCAAGTAGGGAGTACAAGGCTGTCACACAGCTGCAGCCTGACCAAGAAATTCAAGAAAGTAAACAGCATACATCTTTCCAATCAGTTTGCACCATTTACTCTAGCTATCTGTACCTGAATGTTGTAGTCCTTCAGAGTTCTCATTATGTCATAGATAAGTCCTTTGTGATCTTGACAGTTTACAAGTACCAGAGTATGCGCTGGGCTGAGTAGGTTGTCCATTTGGACGGAGGGCTTGTCAGCAAGTGCTGACTCACCCAAATGGTCTGAACACATTTCAGTCCGGAAAACATCTTCAGTGATTTCAGATGGAAGAAATGACACTGTTTGTGAACATGCTGTGATTTCAGGTCCAACCATTTCTATCTCACAACTTATCATGGCATTCCCAACAATGGTTCTTAAATGATCAAATGTGTCATCCTGCCTCTTCTTTGTATGCAGAAGTTCCCTAAACAGCAATAGACAAATTTTTTTTTGACCAATTGCAATAGACAAATTAATACAGTTAGATACAGGAGAAAAACTATAGCAGGCATGTAACTGTTTTTATCTTTTTGCTAACAAATGCAACTCCAAACACTGGCCTTCGGTACAGATAGGTAAGCTACAAGTAGCAAACGGAGAAAACTTATGCCCTGAACAACTTAATGAAGCTGGGGAGTGTCTTTTTCACAAAAATTACAGACTTACAGTCATGAATTACTTTTGACATAAGTGATGGTGGGAGTCCAAGATGATAGCTAATGCACATCATTGTAGTTAACAGACAAAAATATCTAAGAAAAATGAGATAAAGATTTGCATTTTCAAAGGTGGGAATCATCACCCACAACAGCTTAAGGCTAAAAAACACAACACCTGCAGCTTCTTGAGATTTGTAGAGCATTATTAATAATTGTAAACCTTTGATTAATAATTGTCCAGAAAAATCGGTAAAATGTCTTCAGTGAAACTAGAGACTTTAGTTTCTATGGAATTCCACCAAAATCATGTTGCATAATGCCACAAATTTATAATGCGGACATATTCATTGGTGTATATACAAGCATATCCTTTAAAAAATGCATTGTTATCATGAGAATGCCAAACCTGGTATCCGTGATGAAGAATAAGTCCATCACTTTCCCATCTGGTGTTGTTGATACTTTTACTTTTCGGATGATAAGCTCCAGCTCACAAAGCACTGATGTTACATCTGCAGGGGAAAGAGAAACAATAAAACTCAACCAATGAGGTAATTGCAAGACAAATATGTCGATCACTCGAGCAAAATTGCAGAAAATTACCATGTAAAAGACCTCTTCGATCGTAACAACAAATTTTCAAGAGAAAAACATCAGGAGGCTTTGGCTGTTGTAGTTCAGCATAGTAAAAGGATATCCCAGAAGTAGAAGAGAAAGAAGGGCATACCCCTACTAGCCTCTTCTTTAACAAACTCCACCGCGTGTCTGGCTTTCCATAAACCCAAAACACTAGGTAGCACCATTTTCCATCAGTTGATAGATCTGAAACACAAATTTGACAAACAAGACTTATTAATAATAGCTCAAACAATCATTGGTTACAATGATAACAAGTTATAAATCCTGACCAAACCTAATTTCGTAGTTTCAGCAAATTAAAATTTTTTCCTACACCATCTTCAACTGACCTTTTTTCCCATAATAATCCACTAATCCAATGACTTGTCCATATTTTCCCTGAATCCTTTATATATCACTTATTAATTATATTTATTTTAATGGTCATTGGGTTATTAAGCCTGAAGAAGCGCCAACCTATTTCCTGATAATAAAAGACAGAAAACAAATTACATCTTCAACTTACTTATTTTTTTTTTAATTATTTCCTATAATAATTCAGCAACAAATACTACTCCTACTTCCCATAAAATGGGAAACCTTGTTTCACAAATTATTTTCTTAATTATGAAAAACAGAAACCATATTTATTAAAAAAATTCATAGAAAACAAGAAAAATTAGAAATTTTATATTTTTAGTCACATCAAATGAATGTTACCAGCCGCCATCCGCAATTTCTACCACTAATGGTTAGCGCAAAATTTTAGTAATGAAATTGGTAACCATTACCGTTGAAAAAAAAAAAATTCAACCTGTCAATACGTTTAATACATTAAAAAAAAAAGAAAAAAAAAGATTCTGTTAATGAATATCGACATTTGTAGAAAGCCAAAAACAACAAAATTTTCAAGTTTTCCAAAATTGGTTATACATGCTGTAACTTTACTGAAGCAAATCTATCATGACACTTCTTAAGGGAAATTTGTATGGTCTTATTTTTAGCGGATCTACTTTATAGTTGATTTAATAATCCAGATTCATAATTAATATATCAATTATTTACATGAAAAAGTTTTATGTAAATAATCTAAAAATGAAACCTTTAGCACTTAAATTACATTTCTTTATTTATGATAATTCACTTTCTTCAACAAGTGTTCAAGCAACGGTACTAGCACATGCATATTAAGGATTAAAAACAAAAATTCATTGTAAACATGAATTTTGACTTGTGAAAAAAAGATAAAATTTTGAAGACAGGGAATACCTCCTCTAACGATGGAGAGACCAAAGAAAAGAATAATGCGACACAAATCGCAACCCAACCCAGTTTTATCCGGACAATTTATAGTAATAACACTAGGATCGCCTTCTTTTTCCGATTGTCTAATTATCACAGCATCATCATGCAAAATACCCATGATTTCTTCTACCTCCGAATGATGATTCCTTCACTAAAGGTGCTTCCTTTCTTCTATTTTCTTATCTGGGTGTCGCTTAAACCATGAAAAAAAACATAAATTTGCTGTTGTTTGTGCTTGTTTTCAAAGAACAGTGTTGCTGTGGGCTGTGCCGTTTTGTGTTCCGCGTGTGCGACAGTATGGGGGTAGAAAGAGAGAGAAGGACCGAGGAAGATTTATTGGAATCTTAGTTAATGGTTTCCTTGTAGGTGTATTGTGTGTATGTATTGGCTTTACTGATGTAGGTGTTTAAGAAAGGCAAAGGGCAAATACAGTATAAAGGTGGTGACTTGGTGTCATATCATTGTCTCCTTTTCCCTCTTCACTTTTACTCGTGCCCGGTGCGAAAATCAAGAGAAAGAGAGGGGAAGAGCTGGAGGATTTAGATTTTCTAGCTCGTGATATTTTGAATCAGGTCACTTTAACATCACCCATGACGTGGCTACTTTTTGAATCGTCGACCATCCGAAGTCAGAGTACTTAGCTGTTTGTTTGGTATTAGGAATAAATTTCAATGAAAGATCTGCGAGGAAACAAGGTGAAATAATGAATTGTGGGAGCAATTTGATCATATTGTTATAAGATTATTTTTATTAGGGTTAATTGGCACAACAACTTAAAAACTCTTTATTTTATTTATTTATTTTTATTTTAGTGTCTTTAGGTGCTATTTAAATATTATAAACAATATAAATCTATTTTTCTATTAGTTTATTATAACTTCGTTAAAAATTAAGAATAATGAAACGATTTTTTCATCCAGGATTTCGATTTTACAAAAAGTTGGTACAGTGGTAAAGTGTCAAATATAAGGTCATCAATATGAGGAACTGCTGGAAAGACCTCCATCCTACATGTTCTAAATAACTCATCAATAACATCATCTAAAGGTAAGAATAAATAGTACATTTATAGAAACAAACAGTATAGTAATTATAATTTTTTTACTTCATTTCTTTTCTTCTCCTCTCCACGTAGATTATATATATATACTAGCGAATAATGCATCCGCGCATTGCGTGTGCAAAAATAAAATAAAATTGTACGATAAAATTTATGATGTATAAATTTAATCACGTAGATTCTTAGCAGTATTAAAGGTAGTTAAATGTATGATTTTTTTATTTGCTTCCATAAGACAAAGTATAAGTGCACATAGTTATTCAAATTGCAAATCAACTCATGCAATTTTATGAGTTTTATGAATCTTTTTTTTTCTAATTCAAAGATATGCAAATATCGACTCTTTATAAGATATAAGTTTTTTGTACAATTTTACATGATTGCATACACTCCTAATACCTCATAGATTATTATTGGCAACTGGCATCTCCATACCTATATCAATTAGACAAATTAGACTTCTTGTTGTTTGCTCATTTTGCTCAACCCATCAATCCTTGCAAATCCCAATACCACTTCGAGATGCATAGTTGCTACTTGGATCCTTTATGCTAGGATGAATTTTACTTATTTATCCAAACACTCATCTATTATTAGAAGGATAGTGTTGTGCATTAAGAGGAGGCGTTATGTTGGTGTGGAGGATAGATGTTAAGATATAACGATTGATAGATAATTGAATTTTAAAAAGATTTATTCACCACTTTATGTATTTTAATATTATGGTAGTAATATAATACCAAATTGACAATGTTTTAATTATGAAATTATGGCAACATTTTATCGTGGTATTTTATCAAGTGAATTATATCCTATCATACAAGTTTTACAAAATACAAAGTCTAATAGTTCCTAAATGTTACATGATAGGTTTTAATTTTAAAACTTGAGTATTGGTACCTATAAGATAGCCAGGGTGGGATCTCATAACCTACCTATTTTATTGTCGCTCACTCTTAGTGTTCAATTATTCTTACATATTTCGAAAAAAAAATACATAAATGGATAATAAGTTTATTTAATGTGTTAAAAGTGTCCCAAGCACCTATTGAAAAACATTAAACCTTTCAAATTGAGCATGCTTTCTCAAAAATAAGGATTTTCCATTCAAGGAGGGTGCATCCTAAATTATGAAAATAGTGCCAATTCCTCCTAAATTAAATTTATTTGTAATTTGTAATGTTGTATCAATTTGAGTTACTAAATCTTATAATCTAATATACAAGATATGAATTTTGGGATACATTCAACTTACCTTAAAAATTATAGGCTAATCAGCAAATGTAGAACAATGTTATGTTTCTACCTTCTATGGTTTATTTAGAAAAGAAAAAAAAGAAAGAAAGAAAGAAATAATCATGTAGGCTATGGCCCAATCTATTATCTATAAGAAACACTAATGTATTTCCTAACTTATTCCTTTTTCTCTCTCATCTTATTTGTATATTTCTATTTAATATACCTCTTGTTTCATTTATTAAATATTGTATATGTAAGCTTTTTATAATGGATTTAGCGTTATAAGTTTCAACTAAGTGGATTACATTTTTTAATAGAATGTAAGTTCTGTGAAGGAGGAGGTGTCTCTTCCTTGCCAATATGTTATTTTGTCACTCTTGTTTTATAATATTAATTATGTCTATAACATGCTACAAGATGTTATATGAGACAAATATTAATGTTTTCAGGTGCAGAGTGTACCTTCATACAATTTAAATAAATACGATTAATAGGAATATTAATAGATTCAAGTTGTCAAAAATTTGCCTTGAAAATTGAAACATAAAACAAATATATATTATAGAAATTTGACAAATTATATAAGATAACCCTATAGAATCAATATATACATAGATTAGGATGGTTTATATGGTGTTATAATAACATGTGATTTTAAATTTCGAAACTAATAGCTACAAGTTACATATAAGTAATTGTCATATTATACCTAAGTTATACTCACTTACTCCTAATTATAAGTATGTGAAAAGAAAAACAAAAGGATAGCTTTCGCGAAAATTCACCCAAAATATTTATATTTTGAAAATCTAATAAAAAATTTTACAACTTTCACAAATTTATATGTCTTTTGGAATTACAAGGTATGCATGGTATCGTTCTTGTATACCATAGTATGAGAACTTCTATAGTTCTATCAACGAGCATATTTAATAAATACTATTAGAGATGGTTATAAATCAGCAATGTGTAATAATAAAATTTTCTGTCATTTATTAGATTCTAGTTTTGAAATTCAAGAATATGTACTTTCACGGTGTATGGTATTTTACCAATTCTACATTTGCTCGCCTTTAATTTACTAAATATCATGTGATTATTTTTTATATTAAATATCATTCATATCATTTTTTTTTAATTCTAATTTGTGTATTTATTATTTTAGTAAATATTATATTCTAAGAATTTAATTATCTCGATTTATCTTCATATTGTATTCTATATATTCTAATTATTAGTACTATTATATCATAATTGCATTACAATTAGGCATATGTGTACAAATAAATATAGTTTTACATAGTCTTATTTATATATTTATCAAGATGCATATATGAAAATTTTAATCTATATAAATATTTATGATATTGTTGATAAATAATTTATATAATATTATATAATGTATTTGCTACATGATTTCATAATATAAGGTTATTTTATATATTTTTATTCCTATCTTTATGTAGGTGATAGGTCTATGTGTTTGGCAACTATAATAGACTGGCCGTGATGTGATTACTAGTTCTATCTAATGATAATTGCACACAAAAAGTTGAATGGTTGTTGTTCATGATTGTGAGGCAATGAATCGTTGTTAGAGTGAGGTTTGTAAAATAGCAATAATAATATATAGAAATATACCTAAAATAACTAAAATATTATTTCCCCATGGCTAATACCATGGTTTAGGAACACATATTTTGAGTTGTAGGAATATTTTTGCATCAAGAAGAAATAAGTAATTTATTTAAAAATTGTAATTCCTTATTCGTTAATGGCAAAAGTTTGGGTACATTGCATGAATATCATATGCAAACTGTTAAATTATATAGATATCCTACTTCTTAAAAAATTTAGCATATGGACTCCCAAAACCTAAATTACACTATACTTTTTATTTATTAAAAAAAAAAAAAGAAAACACATCTATAACCTTTTACAAAGTGTCCGTGCAATTTTCTCTAAAAATTTATAAAATTTTATTGCACAAACCATATATATTTATAATTTCCCGTAAAAACAAAAATAGCTATTTGATTCCTCACTAAAAGGCAATAAGAATAACCACACATGGTCCAAGGGTAGTTGTAGCTTCTATAATGTATATGCAAAGTCATCCTAGCCTAGGTTAGACGGTTCGGCTCAAATCAAAGAAATCCCAAATATTTTATTTAACCCTCCGCAAGTGCCCTACCAACCTTGTCCTAAAATCCTTAAGGGTAGGTAGAAGAAAGTCCATGCGGCCTTTGGGAATTTGCTTGCGGTCCAACGTAAGTGGGTAAGTAAGTGCAAGTCATCCGACGTTAGGTTAGGTTTGTTTTTGTCCGTAAGAATTTTCCGGCTTGGACTTGGACCCCAACCACATTTTTACGGAGAAATTGGAGTATATAGTATATATCATATCATGTCACATCTCCTATCGAGAAAGCAGATGACATCTCATCTTCTCATTTAAAGATAACTTGATACCTGTCTAAAGATGTATTTTTATTTTATTTTTTTTTTATAAATCACGTCAAAAATATTATTTTTTAAGAGTAAGTTAAGTCAAGATACGAATATTTTTAGTGTTAAATTCAAATAACTTACCAATATTTTACAATGCCCATTCAAAGTTTCAACGTTTAGATAGTTTATTCGTTTTCAAATAATATTTCTTTTAATATCTTAAAGTAGATGTTGGTTCAACTGATAAAGTTTTACCCCATGATCCATAATGATCGTGGAATCGATTCTTGTCACAGATAAAAGTATATCTCTTATGCCTGAGTTGATGGGATAGGTTCTTATCAATGTTAAGATATTATTGGTAGGTCACTTATTCTATCCAAATTCGAGTATGGTGTCGCCCTGATGATCTCCACCATAAAATATAATGGATGATAACTATGATCTCCTATAATGGTGATTAGAGTCGAGAACATTACGAAATTTTTTAAAGGTAAAAAAAAATATCAATACCTTCTGTTATAATTTTTTTACAGCACAAAGTTTCTTATATTAACCATTTAGTTTTTTAATAATAGTTTATCAAAATTTTGATATTAAATATATATCTTTAAATATTTAACATTCTATCCATATTAAACTTTAATACAAAAGTTTATAAATTATTTGTAATTCTCCAAATAGAATAAATATCGCGAATGGTACTTCAACTATAGCAAAATATGCCATTAGATATTTAAACATTAAAATTGATTAAGTTAATACATAAATTTTAAAATTGATCAATTTAATATATAAAATAACTTTTTTATATATAAACAATATCCATCATGATCATTTACCGACGTAATATATGATGATGGCATTAACAAATTTAATCTATTATTATTGACATATATAAATTTTTTTTATATACTAAAATGATCAATTTTAAAATTTAAATATTTAATTATATAAATCATCAAAGATCCCTCCAAATATAATAACTTCCAAGCCGGTATAGAATATAGTGGTGACTGTGAGTGAAACTTTTAAAAATCCAATCCAACCTGTCTTTAATCTACAGCCGCCATCACGTGTCGTATTTTCTGGGCCCTTCCTCGCCCGCCAATTCACGTGCTTATCTTGACGGAGACATCAAGAAAACCAGAAATCTACCCTTACCCTTAGCCTTTCTTTTTTCTTTTGGCCAAATTACCCTTAGCCTTTCGCTATTCCACTTTTGCCCATGTTCCATAGCTTATCCTTGGAATTTTTCTAATCGGAATATAATTATCACACTTTTATAACAAAAATCATTACCATACAATTGCTCTATGATGGCGGCTTGCCAACTTACCAGAATAACTCAGTGTTCGGGACTATTAATATTTTTTTAATTTAAAATCACAAAAGGTCAGTTAAAAAATAGAAATGAACAAATAATCAAAATTTTGCAAAACAATAATACTCTACTATTTTATATAAAAAAATGCAATTATCTAAAATGCTTATTCAAAATAAAAAAAATACAAAAATTTATAAAAAATATAAAAGCTATAGAATGTATTGTACCACCTAGAGGTGCAAACGAACCAGGCCGAGCTAGGCTTTTGCAGGCTCGGGCTCAACTTGTTTATTTATTAACGGGCTCGTTTGGTTAAACGAGCTTGGGCTCGGCTCGTTTGGTTAAACGAGCTTTTAGCTTATATAATTATTTTTAATTACATTTATAATATTAAATTAATATAAATAATTTTATATAATATTACATTAATATATACTAATAATATAATATCAATATTATATATATATATATTAAACGAGCCCATTCACGAGCTTGACTCACAAGCCTTTAACGAGCCTGTTCAAGACCTTTATTCACGAGCCCATAACGAGCCTGTTTGTGACCCGGCTCGCAAGCTTGAGGACAAGCTCAGGCTCGGCTCATTTAGCTAAACGAGCTTGAGATAGAGCTCGAGCTCTGCTTGTTTAGCTAAACGAACCGAGCTGAGCTGGGTCTGAAATGAGTCGAGCTCGAGTAGCTCACGAATAGCTCGACTCGTTTGCAGCCTTAGTACCACTCTTGCAAAAATTAAGGTAAGGAAGGTGATTTTTCGTTTTTACACCAATTATTACTAAACGACAAAAAGAAATGCAACCTGATCATCAAAAATTTTGAAAACCCATTTTGTTTTACTACAAGAAAGAAAAGGGAAGATTGGTTTATTTTAGAATATGACTTCATAAAATCTTGGCTGCCTAAACTGTTTATTTATGGCTAATTTGCAGTCTAATATTATTTTTCTGATTTCTTAAACAAGAAATTTAGGTTTAAAACTCTATTTCTATTATAATAATAAAAAAAATGTTCATTCAGGGAGAACTTTTAGATGTTTTGGTTGATGGTGAATAAAAGCATTAAATATTCTTTTTAAATTTTTTTGTGGTGCCATGGTGCAAGTAGATACCAGATCCCATTCACACTAACCGGAGACTTCTTTTAAGATAAACGTGCACGCTGTACCATAGACTAATTTTCACTTTTTAAGGGTCTGTTTGTTTTGGCTTTTTTCAGCAATACAGACACTTTTCAAACTTTTTTCTAACAAATTATTTTATAAGAATAGATATAGATAAAAAAAAGTTGACAGTTCTCATCAAAAGATCAAATAGAACAAATATAGATAAAATTTAGATGCAAATCGGATATATTTTGCATATATCATTTTAAAAAAGATACAGATACAGATGAAAAACAGACAATCCAAACAGATCCTAAAATGATAATAATAAAGCATTAAAAAGAAAAAAGAAAATCAAACGGTACGATACTCTTTTGGAGTTACGGAAATAAATAATATTTATAAAAAATTACAAGTATACCACTAGATAAAAATAATATAAAAAATAGATAAATTTAGTTATTTAATGAGAAAACCAATTAATGTTTTATTAATCTCATTTCTTTAGAGTCTACTTGGATGGACTATATCTACTTTGTATTGTATTGTTTAATTTTTTTATGAGTAATATTACTGTTTTTCATGTGTATCTATTTTATGACAAGTAGATTGTTTAAAAACTTCTGTGTATTAAGTGCAAATATACGAAACAAATAGATCCTAAAAAGGTTAAAGTTATCTCAAATCTGTCTTCCAAAGAGACGATTTAATATATGAATTCATTTTTTTTAAAACACAAGGTCATTTCAATGGCGTTAAACCCATTCAACTTGTCTATTTGTGGGGTTACTTTTCATATGTTAGCCATTTTTGAATTTTTTTTATAAAAATAGTATTAGTTAAAAAAAAAAAGAGAAAAAGGAAAAAGCAAATAGGGCCTTGATTTATAAAATATACGTTCAAGGTCTATATTCTTCAATTTAAAGCATTTAAAGATTTTTTTTTTTTGGGCCAAACAAAGATTTCCTTTAATCTGACGTCTTTTGTTGCCCAGAATAACTAAATTCAACCACTTCTGAATTATTATGGCCAGCAAACAAACAAAAAAAAAAAATCACTCCTGAATTATAACGCAAATATTGTAAATAAATGATAATTGGAAGGATTATGTTGACTATTTTTCTTCTCCCACTCCCCATAAATAAGTTGAAACATTTCCTTTCTTAGCTGCCCAGGCCATTCATTCAACGCATTTTATCTTTCCGTAGCTGCCTGTGCATCTATTTTCTTCTTCATTTCAAATTTTACTACCAAAAATTTAAAAAATTATAAAAATTTGATAGTATACTCATAAAATAATGAAATCTGCATTAATAAAGACAATTGGTAATAAAGATTTATAAATAAACATTCCCAAATTTGATAGTATATTTATAAGTAGTAACAAATATTGTTCTTCATACCGAATATGACCAGATTTTAATAAATCCAGTTTATATTAATTTATTCTCTTTTCAAATACAAGGGTTCATTCCTTGTATTTAAGAATTTCAAAACTTAGTATTTCTGGTTTAATATTATGTGACGTCTTTTGATTATATTATCATTGGCAGGGAGCATGTCCTATTCTTTTCCTTCCTGTTAATATCATGCAATTTAATCGGTTGATTATTACTATGGGATGGATTAAATTAAACGATGCCAGTAAAACTAACCGAGTGAGTTTTAATCGAACAATTCCTTTTTTTTTTTTTCCAATTTAACTTATTGTTCCTCAAAATTTAATATAAAGTTTGATTTAGTTGATGATTGCTCAAAAAAAAAAAAAAACGATAGCAAACTGTACTTGAATGATAAGAGCATCGAGAAAAGTAGAAAATTTCCTTTTGGCCGATAGAGAAAAGTAGAATTTACTTTCGGCATATTACAATTTTATAAACAAATAAACATAAAAAGGAGAGAGATCAATTTTTTAAATGTGAATATAGTTGTAGATGTATGGTACTTTTTGAAGTGGGTCTCACGTGTGTCACATGAATCTCGTACCTTACATGTGGCTTCAAAGTATTGATGAGAAGATAACAATTGATGATGGGATGATTTAAAGAAAAAGACAGAAAAGAGTAATAGGTATGGCTCGTTCACTTCGCTAAATAAATAAGGCTGTAATGGAATTCCTATTACTGAAAAATGGAATTGGTCTGTAATAGGATTTTTCTTTATTAATTTTTTATTTAAATGGTGATATTTAAAAAAAAAAAGAAGATAATTTCAGCATTGAATTAGTATTCATAGGTTTGAATAAAGAATGTCTATTCAATATTTGTTAATAAAGATTCATTGAGAAATCGCTATTCAGTGAACTAAATGCTGCAATAGTTATTCGTAAGGAATAGGGCCAATGGAGTTATAATTACAACGAAGTGAATGAGCGGATAGTGTCTTAACTCTCAAATGCACAAGCAATAGGTAAGGAAGTTTTAGTAAATCTTGTACATCAACGTTATGGTTCTCGAGCAAATAAAAATTGTAACCACTTGAGTTACCTTGTTTATCTTTGTGAGTAAAGCCTCTTTTATGAAATGTTGTTTTCTCTCCTCTCTCTAAAAGTTATAAAACGAGAAGGATTATTGAATGTTTATAGGTTTTTGGCATGGATGACAACCATTAGATCATCTTGTGGTTGATTGATAAGATAGAATAGGCTTAATTTATGGTTATCCTGGTATTGCTCATAAGCCGATGCTAATAGTCATCTCCTATGTGTATGAGCTTGCCTTAAAAATGTTGAATGCAGCGGACTGGTTCAACGATTCTTGTTCCAAATATATCAAGTCAAATCTCTCCAAATCATCTTAATAAAGGAACCAGACTCGTTGAGCCTACCATTTAGCCTACAAGTAAAAACCTAAATAAATAAATAGATAATAACATATATTTTAGGCCCTTTTATAATAGTATCCACTGTAAAAATTTCTAACATATGGATTTAATTTCTAGAATTTTGAAAGAAAATATATTTGTTCCCAACACTATTATTAACACTTTCAAAAAAGAGCTCATGGTAAGTTTAACCTCTTTTAAAAAAGGAAATATCAAAATATAATATTTGATGAAAGAGTAATAAAGGTTACATGGGTACAATATTTAAGATTTATAGTTAAAATAAGGGTTTTATAGATTCTAAGGTTATGTTTCAATTTTGATTGCAGGAAAATGTTTTCTTTTTAATTGATGAGTACTGATGGATATTTAAGAGAGATACAAAATATGTATTGTTAATTTAATTTTTGATATATTTTTAAAATTTTTAGTAGTAAAATTTAAGAAAGAAAAAGAAAATTGCTTGTTGTGCTAAGTCATATGTTAACATAATTTATTTTAACTTTTCAAAGTGTCGTGTTAGATTTTATTAATGCCACATCAACAGAAATCTTTAAACTGATAAAACTAAATAATATAGACCTTTGAATGCATGTTTTATAAATCAAGACCCTATTTTACATAAACCATACAGATATAAACCTTTTCATTGCATTTTTGCCCTAGTTTTTCTATAACGCCCCAAAACAAGGTCTGGTTGTGTACAATTGCTATGTATGATACTTTCTGTATTATACGCATAGATTTCCTTAAAAGATTTATTTATAACGAACATTTATTAACCAATTTGAACTATGGAAATCATTTAGTTAGGTTTTGGAGACAAATGGATTCATAACAATAAATTAAACCTTTATAAAAACATTTTAAAATCTACTCTTACAAGTAGATAATCCTTCACAAAAACAAAATCAATCTATCAGGTATCTCATATGCCTTTCATGATGGAAAATAAAGTTTTAAAGATTGAACTACAAAACATGGGCTTCTTAACTAAGCTCTTAAAGAAATATTACAAGTTCACAAGACATAAATCCATCTCTCATATAAAATAAAACAAAGTAAAATCCAATGAACCTAACTCGTATTACTCTTCAACAAACTCATTTAAAGTCATCCCATGCACCCAATTCAATCATCATCACCTGAAAGAGAACAACAATGAGCCAAAGCCCAGTATAACAACACACAAGCACACACACAGATAAACACACAACTTATACTAATACAATGCAATAAACAACAGTTTATTATCTTTAAATTAAAGTGAAACAAATAACACTAGAGCTCTCACATTCTGAAATAAGCCTCTAGGAATTTGAGAGTTCTGAGTAACAACAGCTACTCATGGTGTTGATATAGGCAGTCAGAATACCTATATATCATATATCTACTAGAAAAGGAAAATAGCCTCCTGTAAGGTTTTTGATCGTTACACATCTTTGCTTATCCTAGTTCATAATACCACTTAGTTCAACTAGTTTCACAAAGGTGAACTCAATCATGTTACTTCACTCCAAGCTTAAGCAAACGTTATGCCAATATTATTTTCCCTATCGGCTAACAGCGAGCTACTTGCAGGTTGTCATTGCATCATGATAAGGGGATAGCCTAGGTGCCTAACTATTGCACCTGACTTCAGACAAGTTGTCATTGCTTGGACCTAATTCAACAACACAAGCATAAGCAACACTCATTACTTTAGTCGTCTTTAAGTTTAGTTCGTTAGGAATACCTATTATAGCAAACAATACGCAAGTTACTGTGTACTTTATCTAAAACCTGGTGTAGATAAAAAGATAATCTAGAAGATAAGAAAAAAGGTATATTCAAGCATTTGTTCATAAAATTAATCTCATATACGAAATTATATTAATTATTCACTCATATCAAAATCGTTTTAAAAACCTATTTAATCAGACAATAATTAGGAACCCTTCCACGGTTGCAAAAATCGCCCCACTAAGATATGGACAATTCTCCATTGTCTGTCAAATTATTTTTTTTCCTTTGTTAATAAATCATTCACTATAAAAACTTCTTTATTCCTTATCATTCATGTAAGTTTTAAAATAATTTTCCAACTTATATGAAAAACTCTTTTTTTTCTTAGCAAGCATACGTTTGAAACAACATATTCCCTTTACTACCTATAGTTTAACCTCACTCATTAATCTAAGCCAATTTTAAATCATTAAACCTATATTAACTTAACTTAGACAAGTTGATTAGATTCAATCATCTAATTTATTTTAGTTCATTAAGATTCATTAATTCAAATTAAACTTAGATTCATTAACTAAGTTCATTTTATATTTAAAAACTATATTTAATCTAATTTCTAAGTTATATTCGATTATTATACTAAGAAAAACCCATATATCCTATAAAATCTTAATTAGCCTAATTCATTTTAGCTTATTTAAATTCATCAAACCATGTTGAACTTAGGTTGATTAACTAAGTTCATTTTATACTTAATTTATATGTTTAATCTAATTGGTCATTAATCTATAAATTCCCTTAACTCACTCTTAATTATATAAATTAACTAACATATCATTTTAAGTATTATTTATCTGTTTCATTTTATCTTACTTTTATTTTATTTCAATTTTTATGAAGAACACGGGCAGATACATTAATTGTGTTTTCCCTTGTGTACAGGCATATAAAGAAGCATGACCAAACACAACAAGTCATGTTCCTATTGTGTTTCACTTGATATTTTAGCATTCAAAGATAAGAGAGAAACATAGTGGGACAATGATAGTTCCAGTTGTGTTCCATTAATGTGCTAGGCACTCAAAAGTTAGAGAAACACGTTGAGATAGATTTAGCGTGTTCTAGTCATGTTCAACTTAATATATTAAACACGTAAGGATCCAAAAGAAACACGGTGGGATAGGAGAGCTGTGTTTTAGCTGTGTTGTTTTGAAATTTTGTTTAATAAAGGAGACGGAGTGAAGCATGGTTGGATAGGGTTGACCGTGTTTCTTCTTTGGTGAGTTAAAAAACCATGTATTTTGAGAATAGTAAGGAGCATAACTTAATATAGCTTCCCATGTTCCCCTTGTCCTCTTTCACAAAAACAGAGCATGTGAACTCTTACCTATTTTTCTACTTGTTTTACATCATTTTTCAACATACACCACCTTAATAAACAACAAACAATTTATACATATGACTTACAATATCTATATACATATATTACTTCATATATCGTCATCAAATCTCTAGCCTATACATCATGAACATACTTAGGTTTTGATACTTAAGTTCATATATTACAAATTTATAAGTTTTATCTAAATCCTACTTATCTAGTGCCAGTTCATCATTTACATATAGAAACAACAAATCAAATAAAGTAAAACAACTATACTTATCTTTTTAGCAAACACATGCAAATTAATTTTCACTTCCCTCCTCCAACCTAGTTGATGGCTTTTTTATGCTTAATCTCTATTCCAATCTTATTTTCTATCTTTAATCTCTCCTATGATCTCTTTGAATTGAAATTTGAGTTTGATTTTAAAGAAAAAAGAAGAGAAAAGGAAAGGAAGAGAAGAGGAAGGGAAAGAAAGAAAGAAAATAAGAAAAAGGAAAAGATGAGAAAAAGAAAAGGGAAATAATAAGGTTAAAAATTAAAATATAGTTTTGGATAGGAGTTATAGGTTTAAATCTTTCATATCATTATCTTAAGTACCGTGAATAATTAGAAAATAATATAAGATTTACAGAATAGAAATTAATGACTTAAATCAAAAGTCTAGTTTAAAAGTTTAATTTGAGAGAAACTGATATTTGAATTGGGTTTGAACATAAGAACTTATATTTTTAAACAAGCAGATGAATTCAAAATTCATTGAGATTAAGGAATTGGAACTTGGACTAGAATTTAGTGATTTAGGAATTCACTAAACATTCGAGTTACATGTTTAAGAGTTTCAGGATTTGAAATCTCAAATTTCAATTTAATATATTTACTAATTTAATTATTTCAAGTTGTTTAATCATATTCTATTATTTACTTTTTTATTCATTTAATCTATCTAAACTAAGTTCAAAATTAACTACCTATTACATTATTTAATTAAGCTATTTCTAATTTAGTTAGATGAGGATTTTTGGGGTTTTTTTTCTTGTCCCCTCTGCTATCCTCCATTATCCCGAAATGAAACGGACCATTTTGTGGTACTTGGTTTTCGTACCTTTGGAGAAAAAACAGAAAGAGAAAATTAAGATATTGGATACATAGTGTTACTTATCCTTAATTAAAGCAAGTGATGCTCTGGTATTACAATTTCACATTGACCGATCTCAGATTAAAAATGAATTTGAATTGAATTTTCACCGTGATGTTTGCAGTAATTTCATGATTTTTTTCCTTTTTCTTTTTTAATGATTACTAGGGAAGTAATACCAAGCTATACTATTAAATTTAGAAGTTTGCAGACACAGCAAAATATCAATTTTTTTTTCAAAAAAAAAGAAAAATATTTTGGGCGTATTGACTTTTCTTTCATATTTGGCTGGAATGTTACCAAAGAGAAAGAGTCAATACAGGGTACTAATCTTGTTACATAAATCTTATTTTATTTATGTTATTTGAACTGCGTATAATTTTGTTATTATTTTTTATCCAATTAGGTTTTGATTTATTAATTCTAATACTTGATGAAGAAATATCATGTTTTTAAGATAACAAATCTTTAAGTTTTTTAGTAGTTGTTTGATAATTGTTAATGAGTTTAGACTCTATTGTTAAGGTTTTCACTACACAATCCTGGTGTGTGATACTTTGAAAATTTCCTTGTGGAGCGAAAATATAACAACCAATTCAACTTGTGATATAACATCTATATTAATATTGCCAAACATAGTACAGGGCTTAAGTTTGACGTAATAGAGAATCTAAGTCACACTTGCTATAAGATGTTAGAGGATCATAGTCAATATGTAAAATCGGATTAATGCATAATTGAATTGGCTGGTGTTTAAAGAGAGATCATGTTTAACTGAGCAAATCAATTCAAGTTTAATAAAACATATATGTATGTATGTATATATATATATATATATATCTTTTTCTATTCCAAGTTTGTCATTATGTAATTAAAAAAGAAAGGAGCCACTGAAAAAATGAACTTTATGAGCAAATAATGATGGAAAAGGTTATCGTTTTTCAATAGATTATTCCCAGAAAAGCGTCAACTCAACTACCATAAACATTGACCTAGCGCCTTTCTAGCTGATAGGCTTTGCGTTGTTCATGAAAGCCATGTAAACCAGGTCGCGCAAAGGGTTGCGGTATTGGTTGAAAAATCAAGTCTTTCCTTACTCACGATGTTCAAGAAAATAAGATATAATATAATTCTTTGAAGTTACGTAAGAACAGGAAAACAAATACACAGGGAAAAAAAAAAGAAAGAAAAAGGACCCGAGAAAATAAAGGATAAAGTTTGTGAGATTTTATATAAATTTATTGAAGAGGATGTTGTTGTTATTATACATTACCACCTCCATTTATCCTTCAATTTTCAAGTCTAAATGAGCAGGTTTTTACCCAAACTCATGATAGTTGTATAGAAATTGAAAAATAAAATAATTTAGGCAACAAATTATGTGAGTTTGTCGCAAAATTTCACCATAAAAATCTGAAATATCCAATGGAAGACATGATTGTTATGACTAAATAAACAAAAGAGGTCATTGGGATTATTAACACTATAGGAGTTAATAGGTTCTATATTTGCATCTATTTACTAAGGTTGAAATTTTCAAGCCAAGGAGAATTGATTGAAAACATAAAGAGCTGCTGTGCTAATAATTCAAGATTGGATATTGCAAGTCTCTATTTCATATAGGTTGAATCCATTCAAGAACCGAAGTCTAATCATATTAAGGATTTATTTGGATTGTCTGTTTTTATCTGTATTTATATTAAAACTATATGTATAGATATATCCGATTTGTTTCTATATTTGATTTATTTGGTCTTTTCATATGAACTGCTAACTTTTTTTATCTGTACCTATTTTTTGATAAACAATTTATAGAAAAAAAATTTTAAAAAAGTATCTGTATCTGTTTAAAAAGCTAGCCAAACAGACCCTAAAAGAGAGAAAACGATGTAAATGAAGAAAGATTGAAATGAGAAGATAATGTTTTTTGGAAATTCAATTCTCCCCCATTCCTCTAACATATTGGTGATGGCTAATTACATAATAAGTTATCAATGGTGAGCATTCACATTTAGTATTTAATACATAACCTTTTAAACATTTTTATTCCAACAGCGTCTAGAAGTAATAATAATATTTGATAATTTTAAGCCTTTAATTACAATAAATATTCACAAAGATATAGAAAATTCTTTCACTAAGCAAACACTACTGTAACCTGTCGAGTCATATAACCGTGTAGTCAAACTAGTATTGACTTGGTCAGTCCAATGTTCCAACCTAGTTCCATTGAACTCCACCATAAAGATTGTCTAATCGACACTCTAGGTAGTCAACTAGAAAAGACCTGGCTGACCTAATTTGTCTAATCCAATTGGTGTAGCATCCAACTAGTTTTCGAGTTCCAATCCATCAAACTGTTAAGAAAAACACCT